>CM056460.1:9302569-10655069 GCA_029783895.1 Triplophysa bombifrons
CGCTGCATATGGTTGGCGATTCTTAGGAGCGCTGATGACCAACCACATCTGGCACGGCTCAAAAGAATCAACAGAATGCTTTGGAATTTAACAAGGGTAAGAGATGATTGACATCTTTGATGCTGAAGCGATGGGATGGTAAACAGTGACATCACACATCTTATGCAAATCTCAACAACATGAAGTATTCCTATCAGATCTTTACACAAACAGCTGTTCGTGATCGCGTGTACCTTTATGTTTCAGCATCTCTTTAATCAAAGTGCTTTTAAACTCTGTTTATGTGTCGTGTCACTATGTATGTACTGTATGTGTCTCTCAATGATGTGTTTGGCACCGGCTTTGCATTCGGACTTTAAAAATGCAGCTTCGTTTAGATGTTTCAGTGTGCTGTGGTTGTTTCTGCACATACCGTGGTTTACAAAAGGAGATCTTGCAGAGGAGTCCAGCGGAGAGGAAAAGATTCAGAGTGGCTCCCATGCCTGCAGTAAACATTTGTGTTTGGTGTGTATGTGTGATGGCAGGAGTGACTCATGATATGCACTCTATGTTCTCGCAGATGTGTGTTGCATTTTCTATTATCCCTGAACGTGGAGCGTTGAACTGACCACTGAACTGTCTTTTATATCGAGAGTGTTATCTATCTGAATGATTCTCTCCCAAGCAGATGAGAAATGGGTCAGATGCCTGAGGGCTGTTATTGGTTTCTTTTAAACTGACATTACAAACTAATGTTCGTATTATCAGTAAGGACTGATGGTGTGTTGTTGTGCACTGGAATGTCATCTAACACTCATGTGTGTCACTCATGTGTAACACATGTGTGTATCATCACTAGAGTGTGACATGCTGGTCCTGGAATGTATTGAGGCATCCTGTCATTTCAAAGCAACACATTCATCGCATTTTTGGTTTTTGTAGTCTCCCTCTCTATTTCTTACTCCACTTCTTGTTTGTTTCCCCGCATGTCCTTTTCTTTTTGTGATCAGTTGTAATGTTATTATAATTGCTTGAACTATTAAAATATTTCAGCCAATCTAATACAATATTGGCCCAAATATTATCTGAAAAACTTGAAACGAAAGAGGCACTAAAATAATTTAGTTGCTATGTGTGTAATTTGTAGGATCTATTGACAGAAATGCAATACAATATACAACTACAACTTCTATATGTGTTCATAGGCATATAAAGAGCTTACCTAAAGCCCGATTTTTTGTTCTGCATATGAACCTTTGCCGTAGCCTCTATGCCGTAACCTACGTGTCGGTTTTAATTTATACTTCTACGTCGTTGTCCGCGTCGAAAGGCAATGACCACTAAGTGTCAGTCTCCACGCGCGTGTTGCTTGTGTAACCGAGACAAGAGCCGAAGAAGAGGCAGCTCATTTGAGGAGCATTAGCATTGATAGCAGCAAGTAAACAGTCACTTTTGTTGCAGATTTGAGATGTTTAATACAGATATATCTATATTTATTTATTTATATATATATATATATATATATATAATATCTTACATAGATAATTCATTCGAAAATGCGTTTGAGTAAACAAGACTTTTTTTTACCTGAGGAAGGGGTTCAAACAGACCAATCCCAGCGCTTACGGTACACGTAGGGTCCGCGTTGAGTTGACGCACTGTTACATTTTTGGAGAGGTGCTCGCCAGGCAACGGCTGTCCTGTGCATGACTAGAATTTACGCTTGATGAAGTTTTGTTTTTATTACCGTAGAAAGAGCTATTTCTGTCTACACACACCGCAGGTCTCCTTGCATTGAATTCACTAGGTTGTTTCTACAGTAGCCCTAATAGGACAAACTGCACTACAGAACGTGTAAATACATACATTATCTCCATCGGCAAAGAAGCAAAAATGTGACGACATCTTAGTCGTGTGTTAGCCACCATAGTGCTGTAGGGGGGTGGAGTGAGCTGTTGGTTGCAAATATCAATCTCACTACTAGATGCCACTCAATTTCATACACTGAACCTTTAAATAAATATAATAAAAATATATTTTTTTTTTACAATTCATTTCATTTAAAATGAACTTAATTCATTTATAATAGCAGTATAAAAAATAAATGAAAATAGACAAAAGCTAAAAAATCACAGAATTGCTAAAAACTACTACATGAAAGCTAAACATATAAAAATAAATTCAAAATGTTCCTTTATCATTATCTAAACTTTATAACATCTTCATTTGTATTTCTATTTACAGTAGTCGCCGAGTGATGACCAACTTGAGAATAAAGTTTTTTTTTTTAAATATTTTATAAAACTTGACCTGACACAACTCATGCACAGAGATTAAGTCACTACTGAAAATGGCTATCAAACATTATTGAAGGAAAGAAAACACAAATATTAATAACAGAAACAATTGTAGTCAATGAATACTATATTTCATATGAGCTTCTTTGTAAAAAAAAACCATATTCCCTGATATTTCACTGTTAAAGAGGGTAGTTTTTCCTTTTTGCCAAAAAGCATACTTTTATCAACCTGAGAGGAATGAAAAGCTAATATTGTACAAGTATACAGTTTATCCCTAGGACATCACTTTTCTACACTATTGTAGATGCACCACCATGGCCAAGGTCAATGCTATGACAATATTTAAGGCCTAAGAGAGAACAAGGACAGATGGACAGTGTAGCAGTGTTGCCTAGGAGACATAAAAAGTATGCATAAGTTAAGAAAGTGCCGCAAAAATTTCTGGGAAGTGCTGAAAAGTTTTGTAAGTGGTGTGTGTACAGAAGGTCTATATCTAAATTATGAAAAGTTCCATTTATTATTTTTGGAGTGTAGAGGATTCCCTTAATGGCCAGTTAAGGGAGGTACTGCACTTCCTGCTTTAGAGTTTCCACTTCCTGTTGTTGTTTTCCGGCACTGCAGCACCGCCTGGTGTGTTTGGTGATGGAATGCTGGGGTGAGGTCTTGTGGAATGGAGCCACGGGAAGAGGAAGTGGGTGGGCAGAGGGGTAAGATAGTGGTTTGAAGTCAATCAATAAACCCAACTGAACCTTAAAGAAAACTGCACAGTGCAAGCTTAGAATAAACAACATTATCGTCCATTGGTGTGGATGCTAATATAGTTAGCATTATAGTTCACTTTTTAAGTATTGTTCTTGGTGTGAATGGACTTTCTGTCATGTGACCTGGAGTCAAAGATAACCTTTATTCACACATTTTTACATTATGGGTGTTCATTGATGCAAGGCCCATCTGCTTTGGTTTATTTTACAACAGGACCCGCTGTATTCATTTTTATTTTTGCGTCCTGCATTGTTTTTAAGTCCCATGTGGTGGTTTATTTTAGCATCTCCATTTAGAATAGAAATTCCTCAGACATTCCTCACTTCTACTTTGTCTAAAGAGGTCATGCCCTCAAGGTGGGTGGAGTTTACCGAAATGAACATTATAATTAAAACACACGCCCACTCACCATTAAATCCTTTGTTACGTTATGATGGAGAGCGGAAACCTCTCCGGTCACCTTAAAGGGATTGTTCACCCAAAAGTGGAAAAATTCTGTCATCATTTACTCACCCTCAGGTTGTTTCAAACCTGAATTAATGTCTTTGTTCTGTTAAACACAGAGAAATATATGTGGGAGAATGTTAGCCATTTTCATTTTCTGTGACATGGCCCACTACCATAGTAGGAAAAAAATGTTGTATACATTTTTGTTCTGTTGAACACAAAGTGAGATATTTTTGGAAGAATTTAGGAAAACAAACAGTTTAGGGCACTTTTGTCTACCGTTAAATTTTTCCTCTATGGCAGTTAATGATGTCACAGATGCTAACATTGTTCTGATGAACAGAGAAAGATATTTGGAAGAAAGTAATTTAAACAGGTATGAAAGACCTAATAAATGATGACCAAATTTTTGGGTGAACTATATCAAATCTGAACATATTATTTCATAACATTCTGAGAAGTTGGCTTGTGGATGTTCATATCCATTTTCTCGTGTTGCTTTGGTTTGTTACAGGCGAAAGGCCAGAAAGATGGAGGACTGTCATCCAGTCAGAACACTCAACCCCTTTCAGGGCAAGGCGTGGCCTGGAAGGGTCCCCGTACGGCGGTGCTGCAGAAAAACTCTCAGGGCTTCGGTTTCACGCTACGGCACTTCATCGTCTATCCACCAGATTCTGCCCTCCACACAAATCAGAAGGTAACAGAAATAAGGGTTTACTTATTGCTTTGCTCACTAAACAGTTGCACTCTTATTAAAAATGACCAATAGACAACATATTAGAGCATCATAGTGTACGACATGGACATCATTTCACATATTAGGATATTTTGCCAGTTTATTGGTTGTTTGTTCAATGTATCATATTGGATAGCCCCGCCCACAATTATTTTGTAACTCAAAATCCTGTTCCTTATAAACCTTTTGGTCGCATTTAACATCAGATACCAAACCGTTCAATATTTTCGGGTCACTTACTCATTTCTTTTTATGTTTTGTGCAATTTATAATAATAATTAATTAATAAAAATGATGAAATAGCACAAATGTAACTTTGGGAGTTTAGGTTTTGTTTCAAGAAAAATCAGAAAAAATTAAAAGCTAAACAATAATAACAATAAAAATATATATTATATAATATAAAAAATAAGAATCTAAATGATTCTGTTTTAGTCACCCTGTCTTGAATTTGTACAAATGTTTGTAAAAATAAACTTCATTCTTTTCATCATGGTACACTCACTTGCATTTCAAACATTTTATGAATAAAATGTGTTTTGTAATGGAAGAAATTATGTTGGCACAATTATATTTTCCACATAACCAATTTTATAACAATTTCTAATTATTATAATATTTTTAAACCCCAAGACATGCCTTAATTTCTAAAAGGTTTTTAAGATCATAAAAATAATTTCACCACAATTGACTCTAAACTTTTCAACAGTAGTGTATATTCTTACTGACTAACTGACTGCGTTTGTCACTTCACACAGAATTTTTAAACATTTGATGACCAAAAAACTTGTCACATCTCTATCTGGTAAGAACGTGTTGTGATTGGTCTTCTGCTGAACTCTGACTAGCCAATGAAGACTTAAATCTTTCAGACACGTGTGATTAGAAAGCAGGTCATACGGGGCGCCACTATGTTTAGCCTAAGAGGCTATTTGAGACAACGTGACAGAGACTTAACCCTTGTTCACCCCGTGAGCAGTGCCCCATCTAGCTCTAACTTACCCCAGAGCCCCCTCCTGGCTCTCGGGTCCCCGGTTCAGTCTCACCGAGAGGGTCGGGACAGACAGGTGTTTGCGTCTCGGGCTGCAAAGCTCTTTGCTTTTGTCTGTGTGTGTTAGGAATGAGCCGTGTCAGCGAAGCCCCAAAGCTTACACACAGCTATAGGCCAACTGCCCACTCAGCTCTCTGTATTTGTGGGTATGTGTTTTGTAAATAAAAACAATAATAAAATAAAATCAAATAATTAAATACAATCTTGAATGAGTGACATGTCAATAATGCACAATTCTATGAACACCATTGGGTGGGATGTTATGACTTGGACTCTTAACACCCTAGCAAATAAAAACTGCTTAGCAACTACATGAAAACACCCTGGTAATGTTCTGTGTAAACTCCAAGTTGTTTTAAACAATAAATGTCAGCTAGAAATCACTTACCTGCATTGAATTATGATGCCCCCTAGTGGTGTGTTTTATTACAAAGCAGCATAAAGTAACTTCTTCTCTTTTTCAGGATGAGGAAAATGGAAATGGCAAAGGTAGGTTAATCAAAACCTTGAAATATCATCATTATCTTAATATTTGAGTTGCGGTCTGTTAGACAATTGTTTTATGCTCCCCTTAGGAGGTCAGAGATCTCGTCTGGAGCCGATGGACACCATTTTTGTAAAGAATGTGAAAGAGAAGGGTCCAGCCCATTTGGCAGGACTTTGCACGGGTACGGGAACATCGTTCCATATTTGAAGAGCACTTTTTACTATGTCTGTTCACCTAACTTAACAATAAACATTCACTATAAAACTGTGTTTTGTGAGCAGGAGACAGGTTGGTGAAAGTGAACGGAGAGAGTGTATTGGGGAAGACATATTCTCAGGTCATAGCACTGATTCAGAACAGGTGAGATAAGTTTGATTAAGTGTTATTTATGGGACCTCATCAACATGGAGAAGTGGGTCGATCAACTGTGAATTTGTATTTCATGGCTTCATTTGTTGTTGTGTTCAGTGAAAATGTGCTAGAGTTGTCCATCATGCCTAAAGATGAGGATGTGCTACAGTTGGTAAGTGTGAGTATGATCTTCCTTCTTTTCTTCTGACACCCTTTCCCTAACACCCCCATATACACTAATGTTCAAAGGTTTACAGTCATTGACTGAAATGTTTATTGTGACCTTAAAACCACTTTGATGTAAATGCATGTCTGAATGTTTGAAATTCATTACGTTTCATTCATTACAAATTTTATTGTAAAATGTTTTGAAACCGATGAGTTGGACCAAATAATGAAGGAAAAGCAGCCCATAAGAGCCGAGAATAGATGAGATATCAATCAATACTGTTTAAATAGCATGGTGATGCCTATTGGTGAATACCAAAATGTATTTTTGCAAATTTTATTAAATATTAAAATGTTTTGATTTATTTTGGATTTTTTAAATTCAATAAAAATGTGTTACTATACTGCTTTTCACAATATCCCATTGTATCAAACACAGGATTAAACCTAATAAAAAATAAAGAGTTTATTTGCAAAAACAGATACATATCAAAAATCATGTTTTTATTGTGTTTAATTGTGTAAGTTAGCTTTTTTTTGTTATTATTACATTATTACTTCATCAAAACAACCCAACTGCTATTTGATTGATATTACTTGGATAGATAAAATGAATCCATTCATTCAAATGAATAATATATACAGTAAATAATAATCGCAAAACGGATTGTGACACAATAATTGTTTTACCTCGATTATTTTGTTTTCATGGAAGCCAACAAATTGAAACACGATTACGATGAATAAGACAGACATAGTATCAATGCACCTTTACAGTATATACAAGAAAATAAATAAATTAAAAAGTGTAAATAAAAAACAATAGTACACTGGTTTAACCAACAATGAAAAAAGTTAAAATCTCACATTAAAATGTCAAATACAGTATATCAAAGATAGTTTTAAATCAAGATGTCGAAAAACAAATTGTCTGTAGGAAAATAATTGGAACGTTGTATTATTGTTGCCTTTAAATAAAAAAAAAACGATTTCCATTTTTTAACCAGGTCAGAACATACTTCCCATAGTTACATTGGTATTATTCCATAGTTCTAATGAGTTGACTATTATTTTAATGTGTGGTAGAAAAAAGGATGCGAGTGACCATAAACCTTTAAGCAGAAGTGCACATCCATAACTAAATGTTCTGCTCTGATATAAACTCTAACAGCACTAGATCTTGTCTTTTGTCTTCTATATTCCACTTGATTTTGATCCTTAGGTAAGCCTCTTTTCAGATAACCCTGTTCTTCTTATACAGGTGTATTCTCAAGATGCCTACTTGCGAGGAAATGAGCCATACACTGGAGAAGCCCAAAACCTTCCCGAACCTCCTCCAGTCTGCTACCCAAACAGCAAACCCACCACCACTTCCCCGAACCACGGTCTTCCTGACAACCTGAACTGTAAACTTAACCCCCCTCTGGACATAAGCTCGGTAGGGGACATCTCTGGGATCACCGGACATTGCTTAGAGGGCGTAGGGACTCAGCGTGTATCCCCCAGCCATCATCGACTGACACACCACCGTTCCCGCTCCTCATCATCTGCAGGGATTACAATGAACCCACTAGACTTCCATTTTGCCAACCACAATGCAGCTATTGCCTCCACCACACTTCCACATCCCAGAAAAGGGAGTCTTCCCCAAGCCCGCAGCGAACTTTGCCACCAGGCTTTGTCTGATTGGTACTACAGTCAAGCGGATCGTCCGGGCCTCGATGTGTCCCATCAACACCGTAGCATTTCTCAAGACCGGTTATGTGAACTCGGACTGGGAGGTCCTTATGGCGGGTGGCGGCACAGTGCTTCTCACGACACCCTTTTGCTTCATTACACCGCAGGGATGGGGGTCAACCACTCGCATCGCATGGACGGTTACGGGCTGGGTAGATCGGGGATGTCTGGGGGTCACACCTCCGGGCGGTCCTGTTCAGAAAACTTACTGGCTGCATATGCGTCCTATGAGCAGAGTTACGGTCGTTCGCTAGAGACTCTAGAAAAGGCTTCTGCTCTAATCTCGCCCCGTTACGAAAGGACACCCTGGCCACATCAGAGCACTCAGCCAATGAGGGCTGAAGAGCGCCCCGGCCTGGGCAATCATCAGGCGGGCATTACCGCACCCTTGGGGCGGGGCTCAGGTCAGGCTCAGCAACAGCAGGTAGGATCTCAGTCACACATCAGACGTTTACCTGCACAGACTGTAGACGATCAGACGGTGGGATATCGTAGCTACAGCCCCTCCTTCTGCCGAAAGGCCAGCCATCTTATGCAAAAGTCTCATTCCTTCAGGGACCCGTCGTACAGCGGACCACACCTCAGCTGGACAACCAGCCCGCCGGAGAGCACACCCTCATCGGGGCGTGAGACTTCTTCTTTGTCAGTGTCCTCCACACTGGAACCCCTGGACTCAACTAGACCAGCCACAGGGGTTGGTGGGTTTATAGACGAAACGCTTCAGTCTCAGATTCAGGAGGTGGTCCTCAGACAAAAGCCCCCCACGGGCAGAAAGACCCCTCATGGTGTGAGACACAACCACTATGCTTTACCTGTGGATTCACCTCAACCCTTTACAGCAACAACTCCAACCTCACGGACAGAAGACCCCGTTCACCGAACCAACGGTGGCATTCCACCCCCGCCCGTGGAGCAGGAATCCCTGGCTGCCATACCTTTCATAGGTCAGTATCACTGAATGCAAGTCACAAAATTCCCGCCAAATTCAGGACAAAAATATTGAGTAGAAGCATAAACACGTGTTCCTTCTGAAATATGCGTATTATAGTTTGTTCAGGTCAGTTCACATCCTGCTACAAAGATCTTCATCATAACTAGAATGTTTAATCCACAGCTAACACATAAATACTTTATATTTTTTGTCTGTTGTCCTATGAAGCAGCCTGGTGACAGAGAGCTACCTAATTTCCCAACATCCCCTACTAAAACCTCCCTCACCCTTCTAACTCTCACTTCCTCCGATAGATGAGCCCACCAGTCCCAGTGTTGACCTGTGTGCCCGCCATGTGCCAGCATCCTCTGTGGTGTCCAGCAGCCTGTGCCAGGCATCTGCTCACACCACCAGCCCCGTCTCTCCCATCCTCACCTCCCCCCTTACCAGCCTCCTCTACACAGACTGCAGTGAGTTCTCCGTCCCTCCCCGCCATCCCAAATTCAGTTCACAGAGGCCTCTTGTGTCCCTCTGTAAGATCCTCTTCCTCGTCTCATTTTAGTAGGTTTTCTAGAACTCATGCATGTGTACGGTCTTTTGGTATCACCGTCTTGATCTATTACTGATGTCTGCTAGGTGGCGGTCCAGTTTTTTTCACTGTCACACTTTTCATCTGTTTTATTCATAACCATAATCTGTCACACTTATAACTGTCCTGCACACATCGCTGTCTTTCATCGTGTTTATCACTTGTATCTTTCAAACTTTCAGTCTTCTTGAGATCGCTGCATGTCATGCAGTCAAGCAACGTTATCAGATCTAACCCTCTCGCCTTTAATTTTTCCACTTCATGCTTCATTTCATATAAATGTCTGTCTTCTGTCTTTGTCATTCAGTGTCTCTAACGGCCATCATTTTCTTTCACATCTGTCATCAACACAGGCTCCAAATTTAACAGCTATCAAGCCAAATTTTGGCAAATATTACTAATGGCTGGTAAGTTTTTACAAGTTTCACAGCCTTCCAAATATATTTAGGTAATTGGGGCAGCATTATAACTATTTTGTATCTGAATTTTTTTAACTGTAGGCACTTTTTGCTCTGGGGAGTTAAAAATATCACGCATGTATTAAAGAGAAAAATTTAAATTCTGTCATCGTTTACTCACCTTCGAGTTGTTCCAAATCTGTATAAATGTCTTTGTTCTGATGAACACAGAGAGATATTTGGAAGAATGCTAGTAAATAAACAGTTCTTGGACCCCATTGGCTACCACAGTAGGAAAAATTTCTTTATAATGTTTTTGTACTGTTGAACACAATAGAATGTAGGACAGCAAACAGTTCTGGGGCACTTTTGACTACAATCATTATTTTTCCTATTATGGTAGTCAATGGGGTCCACAAACTGTTTGGTTACAAGCATTCGTCCAAATATCTTTCTCTGTGTTCAACCAAAGACATTTATACAGATTTGGAACAAGAGTGAGTAATTCATGACACACTATTGTGTTAAATTATGTTTTGTATTTAACAGCATTGTGAACCATAGCATTTAAAATTCACAATAAATAAGTCAACAAAATTGTTGTGAATGCTTTTTCAGACAGCAAATATAAAAATTAGGGCTGTCAAACGATTAATTGCGATTAATCGCATTCAGAATAAAAATTGTGTGTACATTATATATGTCTATGTACTGTACATATTCATTTTTAATTTTTTTAACACATACACATGCATGTATGCATATTGAGGAAATATCATGTATTTATTCATTTTTACCAGTAATTGAAATTATATAAGAAGAGCTTTATTGCCAAGTGTGCTTGCACATACAAGGAATGTTCTTTGGTGTTGGAAGCTTCTAGTACAGACATTCAACACAATGACAATACAATATAACAAGATTCGCAGTCTAAATGATTCTAAAATATGCATATATAAAATTAGAGACTATATAAATATATAAATGTTTATTAATTTTTATATTTTTCTTAAATATATGCATGTATGTTTACATTTTGACAGACCGCGAAAAAGACTTTATACATTTTAATATATGCTATATCAAAAAAATTACCCATGGACATAAAAGTGCCTGAAGAAAAAATCTCCTACATCTTTCTAAATCAATCCGTATTCATTCATGTGTTTGTGTCCATCAACATTTCTTTTTTTTATTGTTTTTGGTGTTCTTTTCTCTTGTTTCTCACTTAACTGTTTGTTGTCAACAGGCAATATCAAAAACAACCGTCGCTCTTCTTACTTGCTGGCCATCACCACAGAGCGCTCCAAGTCATGTGATGAGGGTCTGAACACCTTCAGGGAGGAGGGGAGTGTTTTCTCGTGAGTATGGTGGCTGTCACAGCACTGTCACAAATATCACAACTTCACTCTCTGGAACAACTACAGCACAAAATATTGTATTTGTATTTTCCTCTCTGTACCCGTGTGCTTAACTTTATGGCTTTATAAATAACTTTCCTAGTAGATTCTTTGAGATCAGCATCTGTTTGTGGGCACACTTTAGAATACATTATTTGGTTTACTTCATTAATGAAAGATATGTAAGAGACAAAAGTTTTGTGGATGTTAGTTCATATCTGTTAGCTTTGAACATGTACATTCAGAGGCACTTTTATCTTACGGAGCATACATGATATACATATTATATATTGTTTCTGTCATTCCAAATCCTCGGATGTCCAAATTTTCTGTTTTTCAGGAATATAAAAAAGGCTGTTCTTTTTTAAAGGGGTCATATGGCACGAATATGTGTTTTTCTGTGTCTTCGGTATGTTATAAGTTGCCCATGCATGTGTTAGACATGTAAAATTGCAAAAATTAAAGTGTCGGAACAAAAGATTGTATCTAAAAGCGAATGCTCAACCAGACCTGCTTGAAACGCCTCGTGTAACCATACCCCCACAAATCTATTTCAGTTTGTGGTATAATTTGAATAAGACAGCCCAAATGTATACGTAAGAGAGGTGGATGTGCCTGTCTGTACAATTGCTTTGAAACCTGATGTTCCAAATATGGTAAGAGGCGTCACATTTCCGTCACATGCTTGCAGTATTCAATCAATCACTTCACACTGGTTAACTGGCCAATCACAGGACACCTCGCTTTTCAGAGCGATGAGCTTTGTAAAAAATCTGCGTGTTTCAGAGAGGTGGGGCAAAGACGCGACACAAACATGCCCGGTATGTGGAAATAAAGCGTTTTTGAATCTTAAATCGTGTATACACATTGCATTACATCTAAAACAATTATTCCTTTTAGCCGTGTCATATGACCCCTTTAAATAATTAAATACTGTTTTGTCAAAGTTAACAAGCACTTCTTTAATACATTTTATTGGTTAGACAAACATAAAGAGCGAATAATAATAATGGCAATAAGAAAAAATAAAAATCACAAAATATGGAGATACTAGGTTTCACAAGTACAGCCGTAATATATAATTAATAATATAATGTCATGAACCATCTATATGTAAGTATACACTTAAATTTGTACAAAACACACTTCTAGCTTATATACAGATTTACATACTATTTGCATTCATTAGCAATAATAAATAGTGAATACTAAGGATAGAATTATGGCTTTGATGAAAACTTAAGCCTGTTTAAAAATAAGATGTCATATAAAAGCTAACTTCTTGAAGTTAAAAATGTGTCATTAACAATATTGTCTTTCTTTTAACAGGCGACTACCAAAAAGAGTCAAAAGCTTTTTTGCAGATGGAGTGAGTTCTGTACCCAACCTCAAACAGTCATTTTTTGTCTATTAAGCATCTGTTAGATCATGTATAATGGAGTGTCTCTTGTGTTTTTTGACCAGTCCCTGGAGAATCTTCGAGCAGCCGAGGATGCTCGCTGTAAACGTCACTCAACATCTGAACTAGGGAGCATCACGCTCAGTGACATCAGGAAAGACGGCTGGCTGCACTATAAACAGATACTCACTGAGAAGGGAAAGGTATGACAGGATCACATAAATCTTGCTACTTTGTTATGTGACTAGATTTTAGACATTGTAGTTCTCCCTGCTGAAAAGTATGTTGTTTGGAGGTTGGATGTCTTTTTAACTAGTCTAAAGAAAATTTCACCCAATTTTTTTTTTTATTATTATTTTTCCCCTCGTGTCAATCGAAAGCTGTGTGATATGCAAACATAAAATAATTGAGGAATGTTGGTAACCAAACAACAGTGGCCCCCATTGACTTCCATTTATATGGACTCAAAACCACTCGGACATTTCTCAAAACATCTTCTTTTGTGTTCCACATAAAGTTTTGAACAACGTGAGGGTGAATAAAAGATGACTAAATTTGTATTCTAGTGTGAACTATACTTTTAATTCGCGCTAACCCCCAAAATTTCTTAGCCAGTAGTTAAAAATGACAATAAACCAAGGTGAAAATTAGTGTGAAATTCTAAAATATTGCATCTACTTCTTTCTGCCTTATACAGAAAGTGGGCGGCGGCATGCGACCATGGAAGCGTGTCTTCTCAGTACTGCGCTCCCAGTCGCTTTTCCTCTACAAGGACAAACGGGAGGCGGTGCTTCACGCAGCTGGAGCAGGAGGTCACGGGCAAGCGGAGGACGAGCAGCCAATCAGCATTCGCGGCTGTTTGATCGACATTGCTTACAGCGAGACAAAGCGCAAGCACACTTTGCGGCTGACCACGCAGGACTTCTGCGAGTATCTTCTGCAGGCGGAGGACCGTGACGACATGCTGAGCTGGATCAGAGTCATCAGAGAGAACAGCAAGTCTGACAGTGAGGTCTGTGGCCAAAAACTGAGAGAGACTAAGTTCTGTTTGTGCTTTTTTGTCTGGAAGTCATATGCGTATTAAAGCGTAGACCCTTTACAGTTGTGTTCAAAATTATTCAACCCCCAATGCTGTAAATGGTTTTAGGGAATTTAGTGTACATTTGTAATTGTATTCAGAATGAAATCCTACAAGGACTTCTTAAAGAACCATATGCAACTAAAATGACATCAATTAGTTTTGTAATACAGTAGTAAATGTTTCTTTTGTGAATTCTTCATTGACATAATTATTCAACCCCTTAAAGACTACCACTCTGAAGAACAGAGGTTCAATGAAGTGTTTTCAATCAGGTATTGAAAACACCTGTGGATATCAGGGAGCAGCAATAAAGCCTAATAAGCACCAATTAGGCAGCTTTAAAATGACTGTGATACTCAGCTCCTTCTAGACATTTACTGGTGTGGTTACAAACATGGTGAGGTCAAGAGAATGGTCCAGGAAGACAAGAGAACAGGTGATTACTCTTCACAGGAAGGGCAATGGCTATAAGAAGATTGCAAAGATGTTAAACATACCAAGAGACACCATAGGAAGCATCATTCTCAAATTCAAGGCAAAGGGCACTGTTGAAACGCTACCTGGTCGTGGCAGAAAGAAGATGCTGACTTCGACTGCTGTGCGCTACCTGAAGCGTAGAGTGGAGAAAAGTCCCCGTGTGACTGCTGAGGAACTGAGAAAAGATTTGTCAGATGTGGGTACTGACGTTTCTGCTCAGACAATACGGCGCACCCTGCGTAATGAAGGCCTCCATGCCAGAACTCCCAGGCGCACCCCCTTGCTGTCCCCAAAGAATAAGAAGAGTCGACTGCAGTATGCCAAAAGTCATGTGGACAAACCACAGAAGTTTTGGGATAGTGTTCTGTGGACTGATGAAACAAAATTAGAACTGTTTGGGCCCATGGATCAACGCTATGTTTGGAGGAGGAAGAACAAGGCCTATGAAGAAAAGAACACCTTGCCTACTGTGAAGCATGGCGGGGGGGCAATCATGCTTTGGGGCTGTTTTGCTTCTGCGGGTACTGGGAAGCTTCAGCGTGTGCAAGGTACCATGAATTCTCTTCAGTACCAGGAGATATTGGATGACAATGTGATGCAGTCCGTCACAAACCTGAGGCTTGGAAGACGTTGGACCTTTCAACAGGACAATGATCCCAAGCATACCTCCAAGTCCACTAGAGCAGGGGTTTTCAAATGGTGGTCCGCGGCCCCCTGGTGGTCCGCGGCGGCATTGCATGTGGTCCGTGACATGCATTCCAGCCTACCTAATTTCACTATTAAAATCACTTTTTTTCCATAAGTTATTTTTCCAAACATTCCATAATATTTGCGCATTGGTGGGAATACTAAATTGAATGAAAATATTTAAAATAATTTGAGTTTGAGTTGAGATTCAAACTGACACAGGATAGGCATGCTTTGCACCTATCAGGTCTATCTTATGCTTTGCTAACGTTGTGTTTTGCTTCCCCAACGTCATATATGTACATGTACGTCCATGCCAGTGTTGCCAGGGTCGCGGTTTTCCCGCACATTGTGAGGCTATTGTGAGAATGCAGTTGCGGGGTAAATTATGGAGCCGCGGGTTGCGAGTTTTTGGGCTACTTTCATAATGTACTGCGGCTGCCAAAATGCTTATGTATATCCTAAGGATAAATGATAACTGATGCGTTTCTTATTGTGTATTCAAACTCCGAATGAATACCTACCAACTCAAGGACCGGCCCGTTCTCAAAAGAGAACGAGTCTGACAGACAGGCTACAGTACAGGGAGGAACGCAGGAGCTCAGCTCAACCAAAGAGGAGAAATTAGCGGTGGTATTAGACACAGTGCATCCGAATGATGTTTTTACTAATGTTTCGTGAGGTGAGTGTCACGTTGCACAATGAAAGAAATCACTCATGATGAGTGTACAACACTTGATTCTCCCGGCTGCCAAATATCACGTTTGAGCAGCGCTATATGCAGTCTACAACAACTAAAACATTGACGTGCTTCTACACATCATATATTATGCAGTAAATGTAACCATCCTTATTTCTTAAGCAAGTTTCTGAATGTCTTACGAAGAGAAAACATGTTTCTCGTCCATTTGCGTGCGTGGCAGATGTGGGATATTTTTAAAGGGACACTTCACCCAAAATTTTTAATTCTGTTATGAATTACTCTAGTTGTTTCAAACCTGTATACAATTATTTGTCCGGTTGAACACAAAGATATTTGGTAGAATGTTAGCTGCTGAAAACGATATATACAATACCCAGGAAACCATTCAAATAAAAAAATATGGCAATAGAAACGTTTTTAGGGAGTTGTTAACTTTGATTCGACACAGGGAAAAAATTGGGCTAGTTTTCATTCCTTTTGGGCAGGTTTTGAGGGGTTATGGGCATATAATTAAATATTTCTTGGACCTGGCAACCCTGGTACATACACACACACACAAACAATAGTGGGCCGCCGATTACTTGGTAGTCAGAATGGTGGTCCCTGGCACAGAACCAGTTGAAAACCCCTGTACTAGAGCATGGTTGCAGATTAAAGGCTGGAACATTTTGAAGTGGCCATCGCAGTCACCAGACTTAAATCCGATTGAGAACCTCTGGTGGGACTTAAAGAAAGCAGTTGCAGTGCGCAAGCCTAAGAATGTGACTGAACTGGAGGCTTTTGCCCATGATGAATGGGCGAAGATACCCGTAGATTGCTGCAAGACACTTGTGTCAAGCTATGCTTCACGTTTAAAAGCTGTTATAACTGTAAAAGGATGTTGTACTAAGTACTAAGATTGAATGTCACATGGGGGTTGAATAAAACTGATAATGATGTGAGCTCAGAAAAGACATTTGTGGTTATTTCATTATAAATGTTATATTTGTCTGACCTACACGTGCCTCTTTGATTTAATTGTAAGCAGGATGACTGAATGATCATAATCAATGTCAAACCGACCAAAACAATCAATTTCAGTGGGGGTTGAATAATTTTGAACACAACTGTATATAAAAGCCCTGAAATAAACGCATAAAATACAATCTGTGGTAAATTAGAAGAAAATTAAATAAAATAATTACATGGAAAAAATCAAATTGTGTTTAGCAAGTGTCAGACCTTTGTTTGATGCTTTTACACAGGAACTTGGCTTCTCCAGGCAGGCTCTCATCAATAAGAAGCTGAACGACTATCGGAAACAGAGGTGATTTTACTCTTAAGGGTTGTTTTTGTGTGGTGATGCATCAATATTTTGTCAACGACCAATTATAAATCCCATCACAATAGTAAATCTATATACATTAATATAAATCTCATTCGCTTTGCAGCCTGACAGGCAATAAGCCAGACACCTCTCCCAGGATCCATCGCATGATGCCACCTTTCCTCCTGTCAAAGACGGAAAACACAGGAGTGAACCGTGCCCCAGGGAAAGGTGAATTCTCTGAACCGTGACAAACAGGCTCAGGCGCTAAGCCCCGCCCCTTCATCCACGCTCCGCTGTGGATTTGCATATTTTGCATTTCTCTGTCTCATTTTTTTATTTTTCTCTCAACTCAGATGAGACTGGTCCCCCTAAGGCTCCATGGGGTATTAACATCATGAAAAAGGGAAAGAAAACCGGTCCAAAAGCTTTCGGGGTTAGGCTGGAGGACTGCCCGCCTGCTGTCAATAATAAGGTCTGTAAGAATGTGGAAACTACACTTAAAGAATTACTGATAGGCTAAGCAACAAAGAAGGTTTGATAGGTGGTATAAAGATAAAATAGGGATTTGTTCATTTTTGTGATGTGCGTGTGTGTAGTTCGTTCCAGAGATCGTGGAAACCTGCTGTCGTCTGGTGGAGGAGATGGGTTTGGATTATACTGGCATCTACAGGGTACCGGGAAACAATGCCATGGTGTCTTCCCTTCAGGACCAGCTCAACAAGGGGATGGATATAAACACATCTGAAGAGGTGAGGAATGAGTGATTGAATGAGAGAGAGAGAGAGAGAGAGAGAGAGAGAGAGAGAGAGAGAGAAATGAGAGTAATCATCAGTCACACCCATGTGTTTATTCTCAGAGATGGCAAGACCTCAACGTCATCAGCAGTCTGATGAAGTCCTTCTTCAGAAAGCTTCCAGAACCCCTTTTTACAGACGGTACATTCAAATCAACTCCTTCTTAAATGCATTCACATAAAAGCCTTTGCATTGGTGTCAGATTGAGTGGGGGTAAAACCATACCAAAATAAACATAATTCACTGCTGCCCTCTACTTGCAGATAAGTATATTGACTTCATTGATGCCAACCGCTTGGAGGATGCAGGGGACCGTTTGAAAACCATGAGGAAGCTAGTAAGTGGCTTAAGTTAAATACAAATATTCTGTCATTTGTGTTTATAAGGTTTTTGGATGTCATTGGTTATAATTGGTTATTTATGTAGGCTCGTGACCTCCCTGATTACTACTACCACACGCTGAAGTTTCTGATTGGTCACCTGAAAACGGTTGCGGACAATTCTGAGAAGAATAAGGTTTGAGCTTTGCCAGGAATATCTGTTTAAAATCATTGTATAAACATCTCAATTAATAAAATCTTTTTACAGATGGAGCCCAGGAACCTCGCTCTGGTGTTTGGCCCCACTCTGGTGCGGACCTCAGAAGACAACATGACCGACATGGTCACTCACATGCCAGACCGCTATAAGATCATAGAGACTCTCATTTTGCATGTAAGTCTTATTCAAAGTGATTTAAATTCTTCACCTCTCAAACATGATGGAAAGGTTTATTGACAGCTTATATATTCTAATATAATTTTTAGATATTATTGTTCTATTTACATTGCACTGTACAAGCATTGATATTAATTTGTGATCTCATAATTATATCATGAGACTTGAGCTACTCATACAATGTATTGAGTAAATAAAACAAAATGGGTTTTGTATTATTTCAGTGGAACACAAACGATATTAAGCTTGATGTTAAGCCTTAAATGTTATCTTTACTCTGATTTGTTGTTCATTTTAAGATGGAATTTATGTTTTTGACATTGAAAGAGTTTCCCTGTGACTTCACAAAAATTGTTAAATGTAATCGTAAGCTTTTTTTAAAGGTCCAAATGGACCCTCTTTATAATTATGGTAATTAATATCAAGTGATAAATGTCAGAAGAGCTTAACGTGGCTTCACAGGAGAACAATCTTTTTAAAATGTTTTGTCTTTATGTATTCTTTCCGTTTGTTCTAGCATTCATGGTTCTTCAGTGATGAGTTGGATAAGGATGAGAAGGTACTAAGTTTCTATTAAAGCCATATTAAATATGCATTATGTTTAATAAGGGACTTGCGATTACCACCATGTTCTTCATAGTCATTTGTCTCATCATCCAAATTTTTGTATAAATTAGAATTGCGATATCATCACTTAAACTAAATTAACACAGTAAAATTGATATCAGCCGATTAATAAGGACAGTGACACAGCGTACCAGTAATTCACATATCTGTTTTTGCTTCTTGTGTAGACGCCAGAGGACCAGCAGGACATCCAACCCGTTCCAAACATTGATCATCTTCTGTCTAACATTGGGAGGACAGTGGGAGATAACTCAGGTGAGAGATCCTGACGTGACATGAGATGTATGGACTTTCAGCACAGGTAGAGATTTAGAGAGCTTGGGTAAAATGGCATAATGTTGTTTACCAAAGTGACTTTGTAGGAGCCATTTGTGAAGGGATTTAGTCACTTTCTTTTTGAAACGGCCGTATAAATACGACCTTTATTCTTCCCCTTGTTTCTAACACTAGTCTACTTCTATTCACTGTAATCTCATTGTATATAAACTTACTTTTTGTAAAACTCTTTCACCTGCTCTCTCTCTTCCTTCCTCTGCTCTTCTGCGTTTCATTTCTCTTTTATATCCTCTCTGGACTTAATCTACATCCTTCTGCTAGCTGCACCAATGGAGCAAGGTTTGCGGTAGGCGCTGGAATCCCACCTTACCTATATGCATATATAAGTGTGTTTGTATGTTGTGGATTTCACCATCTGCAGCAGCCTATGAATCTTCATACACTGGTCTTCAATGTGTTAAAATTGTGTTAAAATGTTTATTTTTTTGAATGTGTGTTTTTCATCCTCCGTGTTTTCTTAACTGTTTGAGAGGCACCACATGAGTTCGGATCTTTTCCTTTCTGACATTTCTCTGTGTTTTCTTCACCTGTACAGATTCCACCAACAACGACTCAGCTAAACCTAAGGTGAGATATTTTTTACATTTATGGTTTTGTATTTTGGCCGTCACTTTCTTTCCAAACTTATGGTGCTTCCAGGTATAATTTTTTTAGGTTGTGTATTACTTAATAATGAACCCACGATCTAGATGTTTCTGTACCCATGCTCTACCAATACAGGAATACCAAAAATAGGCTCTAAAGTCAACTACATATAAATATATAAAAGGAGAATTACTCAAGTACCTATAACATGCAATATACACTTAAATACACAAACTGAAAAATTGAACATACAAATGCATACAGTACATACGTATATACACATACGTAAAAGTGTAATATATACTGTATATATAGCTGTAAGTGAGTTTTTTTTTTCATAATTTGTTATTCTTTTCTTATACCATAGTATGTTTGAATACTGGATTGTGATTGGCTGGAAGGTGCGCATGTAAAGGCTTTAACGCACGGGTAGCTTCAGTCAGTTTGATTCCATGGCCTCCACGTCTTGCATTAAAATCCTTTAATTCACGGCTAGCTGTGGATTATCCCTTATATATTTGCAGCTGACTTGAGATCTGCCATGATTTTCTTGTCAATTACATTTGGGTTATGTAACATGTTTTTTCTTATTTTTACGAATGTCAGCCATCAAAGGCCATTATGTACTGTTAGCGTCATTCATGATCTAGTACAGGGGGTTTCAAAATGAGGTTTCAGAGACCATCAGGGGTCCCCAGAAAATGTCAGGAAAAGACATCAAAATTTGAACAAACTGAACATTATTATCGTTTTATTTCTTTCTGTTTATATTTCTTTCTTGTTAACCATTTCTTTCTTGTGACATGCCTACTTTCCAAAATCCTTTAGATAATTTTTGTATCTTTCTGGTGAGTTTTTTCTTTCTACAGTTCACTGTGGTGAATCGGGAATGTTTCTTTTGTGTAGCTAATTATTTAAGTTTGTAAACAATATGTTATCTTTAATATCACACTTATTATTTATCTAACATACACTACCAGTCAAAAGTTTGGAAACACTTGACTGAAATGTTTTTAATGATCTTAAAAATCTTTTACTCTCAGGGTGTATGCTTGAATGTTTGAAATAACTTTTGTAGACAAATATATAATTCTATCAACAAATCAGTTTTTTTTCTTTAGAAAACAAAATATATTTTTGGACTTTTACGGTCCATTACGTTCTATATGTCCATCCGGTTTTCTTTACACCTTTTGATTTCCTCATTGCAGCGAAGGGAAATCAGTCTATACTCTTTATAAAAGCTTCCCTTCTTAGTTCTTACCTCAAGTAGATAATAAAATGACAAGAAAACTATTCAATTCTGAGTCAAAAGGTGACAACCTTTAAGATGCTAAAATATGACATAGTTTTGATTTATTTTAGAAGCTTATATTCACAAAATAATTCTCACAGTTACAACTGGGTCACTCTTTAGTTTTGATGGATTTCCTATTATTCTAAAAGGAGAAAAATATTTAGTGTTTCCAAACCCTTTGACTAGCAGTGTAGTTAAATGTTTCCTTATACAAACAAATAGAAAGATGCATTTTTAGGAAGGGTCACAAAACACAACATATTTGGGGATCCTTCGTATCATAATGTTTGAAAACAGCCGATCTCGTATCTGTTTCTCGGATAAATGTTTCTCGCCATTCATGAAAATCTGAAACCTTATTATAATGATGTACCTTAAATACCTGCTTGATGAATCAATATGGTAAACAATCCACATCTTATGTGTCGGAATGCTTGAGAAAAACTACTTTCAGACAGAAACCGTGGTGCATGTTTTCTAGATGAGTACATTAAGTAGAAACGGTAAGGTTCAGACGATCCTTTTATTTAAACCTATTTTATGTTGGTCAAATGTTCAACTGGTGTTATTTTCTTATCAAAGCCATTTTAGCTGCAGTAGGTTTATTTTTAAGCATCAGCAGCACATCAGAAGTGTGATGACATTTTATTGAGGTTTAAAATGTAAAGCAGTTTCTTCTCTGATCACAGGAAACTTCGACTCCCAAAAAAGACCTGAGTGCCAAGGACTTCCTCCCCCTGTCCATCATATCAGCCGTGACCCGGAAGAGAAAGAAACGCCGGAGCACCTGCCCTCCTGACAGCAGCACTGATGAAGACTCTGAGCACGAGCCAATCAAAGCCAGCAACTATGAAAAGATGTGTGAGGAGAGAGAGGGTCAGGCAAGACACAACGGACACCTGACGCCAAAGGCAGAAGAAGAGACTGAAGGAGCAGGAGAGGTGGAGGGAAAGCAAGAACATGTGGAGGAGAACCTCCGATCCCTCCAAAGGCCTTGTGATCAAGAAGGAGAGGAACTGACGGAGGAAAAGAAAGTGGACGATGTTTGTGAGAGAGAACAGATGGATCGCATTCGGTCTCAACGTCCTCGTAGCTTCTTATATTCTCACCACCAAAGCGCATCAGGGCTCGGAGCATCCACAGAGCCAACCAACTCCTCCACCTGCTCCAGCCCATCACAAGCCTCAATCATCGCTCAGATTCTCGCCCAGGGAAACCTTTTCACCCGGAGGAAGCTCAGAGGAGAAAGAGTACGACCTCATTCGCTCTACGTTGAGCGGAGCAGAATTGTAGAAGAGCAGAGCGCTGGCTCTCACAACCGCTCTCTGGGATTCTCAAGAGTCAAAGCGTCTCTTGTCAGAGGACAAGAGAGGCTCCGTCAAGCAGTGTCGCCCAGTCGGAGCAGCCAGCAGAGCAACCTGGCCCCAGCCGATGGTGTGTGGGGAGCTGGGGGTCCGCTCCGGCCAGCCTCACCGGAGACACGCAGGAGGAGGAGAGACTGGAGGCGCCACACAGTGTTGGTTAATATGCCTGGGGAGGGATGAGCATGAAGACACTGTGAAATGTCAAACATGAAATGCAAACACATCCCTTGATAACCTCAGCACTGCACAGCTTTAATGCTTTATTCTTTCCACCCTCCTCCTAAATAAAACGACGACTTCTATGGCAGCTAAACGCCTATGTCACAAACACATGGCAGAGCACCATTCTCATTCATACTCTTGGGTCAACTGCATTATAGAGATAGTTTACCCTGAAAATAAAAATGAAGTTATCATTTATTCATCCTCATGTCATTCAAAACCTGAATGTGACTTTCTTCTGTGGAACACAAAACATGTTTTGAGAAACGAGTGGTCTATACAATGGAAGTCAATGGGGGCGGCGTTGTTTGGTTACCAACATTCTTAAAAATATCTTCTTTTGTGATCTGCTGAATTAAGAAAGTCATGTTGGTTTGGAATGACATGAGGGTGAGTAAACGTTATGAGAATTTAAATTTGGGGCGAACTGCGTGAATAAAAAGGAATAAATGCTGTGTTAGTGGCTAAAAGACAGTCGTGCTAGAGTACCAGTTCACTGTGGTCTTCTCTCCTCCCTGTTCAGTAGGTTTCTCTGTGGCTTTGGTAAACCTGTACTGATTTAATTTTTTGTTTGTCAACATCATATATCATTCTTGTGATGTAAGGCTTATTCCATGTAAACTAATGTCATGTTTTTACTCCCCTGTGCATGTACAGTATATGGGTGATAGTGTGGACCAACTTTTGTAACAAATGTACAAAGCCTTGCTAAGTTAACCTCTGTGTACAAATGATAAATATGGTATAATATATAAGATTATTTGTTTTTAATCTTTTTTTATTGCTGTTACATAAAGAATATTTTGTTTCTGTGTGGTGTGTGTATAGAGACCTACACCATATTGAAAAGATTTGGGGTCATTTGTATATTTAAGAGATTATCTGGTCTTAAAACATATGGGAAACGTTAAGCTAAAAATGAAAATTCTCTCATAATTCTACTCACCCACATGCCACACCAGATGTGACTAACCTTAGTTGTCATTTGCGTGTTTCGTCACTAGACGCGAATATCAAGATTTGAAATTCTGTAATCATTTGCTCACCCTCGTCATTTCAAACCTGTATGACTTTCTGTCATCTGCAGAGCACAAAAGAAAATATTTCGAAGAATGTTGTTAACAGCCCCCGTTTGTTACCATTGGTTGCAATAGAAGTGAATGGGGGGCTGTGCTGTTCTTTTTACCACCATTTTACAAAATATCATCTTTTGTGTTCTGCAGAAGAATGAAAGTCATGCATGTTTGAAATGACAAGAGGGTGTGTAAATGATGACAGAATTTGCAACTCCTATAAGCGTAGCGAGGGGCGACGGGAAGACCTTCGGCGGTTCGCCCTCGTGATGCTCGTGCTGTCTCCCGTTCATCCAGCTCCTTCTTCTCTTGCCACAGAAGATAAATCCACCCACCAGATACCATTTATATAATAAATTATTAATATAAATTATTAGATAAAATATGAAAATGGAAGGTGCCGACTTATACTACTATATTTTGCTTCCTTCGGTTCACGTGTAAGAGGAGCACAGGTAGGTTCTGCAAATGCATATAAAGTAGATTTATGAGGGATCGTCTTCTACATTACTTCATCAGGGCATATAACTGTAAAAACCCACGTCATCTCATGTGTTAAACTCATTATATTTCTATTGCTAGCTATCATTTTAAAATCCTTGGTACTTACAGGAAACGAACCCCATCTTTCTTCCAGTTTCCCCCACTTGATTTATAAATAATGGGTCATATTTCTTTCTTTCGGTCGAGACAGTACAAAAATAAGCATAAAACGAGAAATAAATATGAACTAAAATAAGGAATAATTTAATCGACATATAATCGATATATTTGGGCAGAACACGATAAAATACCAATGACGGTTTTCCAGTTTACAACATACTGTCTTGGTCATGCATTAACACACTGAAGCATTTGCGCCATAAATAATGAATCAGAAATGCTGCATGTTTGCTGTTATGAATGTTTAACATAAAAGGCGCATTCAGACATTAATTTTGGTAAAATAACAAATACATTAGCTGATGTGGTACTCGTGCAAACTCAAGAGTTGTCCGTTTCTGACCGTCGAATCGTTGTTTTCTTTTTTTGCCAATTTAATAGTGCAAACCACTTACAAATGTTGTTGATTGAGCAAAAATGTGGGACCGCACGTAGAATTTTAATAAATTTTCTGTCAGAAATAAACATTACCTTTCGTAGGACTGAGAGAGTATTAGCTACCACAGAGATGCATTACATTAAGACAGTAAAACAAATAGATTTGACATGTAAAACACAAACGAAACGTATCGAAATGTTGTCCATAATCGGGCATCATTCAGCACGGCTGTGATTGGTTGAGTCCAGTCCCTTTAGTATTCGGGGTTTTGAGTAATAACTCGTTATTTTCGGCTTTCAGTCTCTCCACCTCAGTCTCCAGTTCTCGCACACGTTGATCGCCGCTAGCGGCGGGGCTGCTGATATCTGACGCCTCCGGGTTTCTCCGGACGCCGCGGAGCCAGTTGTTCTCCTCCTCTAACCGGGACATGCACTTCTCCAGCTCCAGGTACTCCCTTACCAGTTCTTGCTTGGACATATTCTGAAGAGTCTCGACGTGGTATCTCTCATAGGTCTCAGAAAAGTCTTTCTGCAAAAACTCCCCGCCGGCGTGTCCGGGTCTTCCCATACCGTCGCTCCCGTCGCCTTCCTCCTCCTCCTCTTCGTCAGCTTCGAAATGTTCTTCTTCGCTGGCTGTGTCGTCGGAGCGCATCCCTCCGGATTTTCGACCAACCAGCTCGGTGTTGAGATCGGGTTCTTCGAGGTCATGCTCCTCCATGAGGAACTGCGTTGTGTTGTACGGGGCGACGGGAAGACCTTTGGCGAACATTTCGGCTCGCACTCGTGATGCTCGTGCCGTCTCCCGTTCATCCAGCTCCTTCTTCTCTTCCCATGTTAATTTAAAATACGGCTTCCAGCGGCGCTTCTTCTTTGAGGGTCGCCTCCTGTGTTTCCTCTTGCCCTGGCGACCATCTGACAGCCCCTCGGTGTTGACTCCAGTGCACTCAGAGTCTCTCTTACTGCTCTGGGCTTCGCAAACTTCACCGGACGTTTTTTCTACAGGAAATCCAACGTCACTGGCGGCATCGCCGGCCTTGGGCTCCGGATCCCGGCCGCGGCACATAGGATGTGTATCTCCAGACACCAGACCCAGACAGATCTCCAGCTGATTTCTTTGCACTTGTTTCGAAGAGACGACACTTGTCAGAGCATCTCTCTGCCGCCCTCTGCTGTTACTCTCCGGCGTATTTTCTTCTTTAATAAGCTCCATAACTGTACACTCCCACCTGAAGGAGATACAAGTTTGTGATCAGTGTGATGAGGGACACTCTCCTTTGTTACAAATAAAAATTAAACTGAGATCAACTTCTTAAGAAACTTAAATTTAAAACAACCCGTCAAACACGCAAAGGAAATAAAAACGCAAAAGTGTTTAGTAACAAGTGAACATTACTATTTGATATTTAACAAAAGACGCATAATCAACAAAACACATACAAGTAAAAATTACCATTACCTTACCGTTCAACTCAAATCTCGTGTTTGAGTTGTTATGTTATCTGAAACTGTTAATGTTAACTCTTTGCGTTCCGTCTACTATTGACTTGGTTTCTTGACAGCCGCGAGAACATTTCCCTCCTGTGCAAACTCCAATTCGCTTCTGCTACGGAGAAGACTGGGGCTTGTGAATTTATCACCTCCCCCACGTAAAGGCGCATGCGGCCAGCCCTTGTTTCTCTCTGCTTTGTGGGACTTGAAGTCAAGCTCGCAATTGACAACCATCAATATCCCTCACGCAAAACCTACATTACCCACAATGCAACACTTGTTTTCAGTCCCGGTCACGATACGCCCACTCGACATTTTAATTGGTTGAAAAGTTTTTGATGCGCTCGATGCATGATTTAAGCGATCTGGTTGTTGGATGCCACTGTCAATCAAGAAGAAAGCTGTCCCGGCCACTCTAGTGGACGCTACCAAGCGCCCCCGAAACGGGTACAATCTTCCGCCGTATTGTCAAACACATCGGCCGTTCACCGATTTATGAAGAAATAGCACCGCCATATGCCTTAAGGCAACATTTCAATTACAAAGCACATGCTGTTTTTTGTGAAATATTGGCGTTAGTTGTTTTGTCTCTCTAGTCTAACAAATCGAAAAACACCCTGCGCCCTTGGCTGGATTGATCACTCCTCAAGCTAAAGTAGTTCTTCTTTTAAAAGCGAGCATTATATTCACGGTTGAAAGTGAATAGTTCCGATTGTATTCACGAAGATGACGAATTTAATTTTTAGTAATTTGGACAGTTTCCCTCGTTTAAGTAAAATGTAGCATCTGAACATATAATATAAAAAGTCCTTGGGTCGTTTTTTAAATTGGTCTCTAGCGATTGTGCAGAAGCTATTGTTTAGCAATCTGTTTGTTTGGTAGCTAGCTAGTTAGCTTGGTATTGGTGTCTAGATTAACATGAATAAGCTAGCACAAGCAAACTGTTCAGAACAAGACCGAAAGCCTTCATTTTAAGCAAATTCAGTTTATTAACATGCATTTCGAATTAAGTGCAGTGCGTGTACGTCAGCTTATACAAACAGATGAGTTTATTGACTAGTTAGCTGGTAAAGTATACTGGTTAGCTAACTGTAAAGTGACTACATTGACGAGTAGCGTTATACGATATTTATATAAAAATCTGCTAGAATGAGACATGTTTTACGCCACGCTTCTGAATTATAAACGAAACGATTTGTTTTGATAGGCAAGTTAACGTTTTTACCAACAGAGAGAAAGGCACGCTAGGGAAGTTAGCTAGATGCATCACATCTGTTAAACCAGATCCGAAAGCGACTCAAAACACTAGGCCTGTTTTATAAACATTTACATTTTAAGCGTATTAAAGCTTTAAGTTTTCAGTGAAATGAGAGTAAAACACTTTCCAACTATAGCATTGCCCTGATTCCTATAATAGTGCTAAAATGTGGTTGTATAAATTGTATACGGTTTAACAAAGCATAACTTTTTAAAGGCCAAAATAAACTGATGACAAATCACGATTAGATTTCTGGAGGACAAATTTCAGAGAACATATGAAGAATTTGGATAATTGCTTTAATTTCACTGTGACAATAGGGATGCACGTGACCCAGATAATAGCACTAAATAATGCATTCAATTTAAAACACTATTAGTTTCTGATTCGACATTTGGTTTATCCACTCCTCTAAACATTACCGAATGTATTCACTTCTCCTTTGAAGTCATTACAAGTTGTTGCATGACAAAGTTACACAACCCGTAAGTCCACCTGTCTGTGAGAAATCTAATTTTTAATCTCTTACCTTAAAATGGAGGAGTGTTGTATTGCATGTACAATGATGCAAGTGCATTTATTTCTCCTTTTACAGAACAATAAATCTTGTGCATATGGTCAGAAAATATTCTATAGCTCGTTCTCTATTTTTCATTTCAGAGAGACAGCTACAGAACTGACATCTGCTATATTTCCCATCTGAAGGCCCTTATTTTTAAGGCTTTTTGATTGAATACATATTACAGCAACGTTACAGTAACTTCTACAAAGCGCCCGTCATCCTACAAAAGTAGGAGCAGTAATACTTGTATCCATCATTGTAGTGCTTTGTAAAATGTAAGAGTACAGATATTATCGTACATTATTCAGTCATTGGATGCCTATGCGCAGAGCTAAATGTAACCAGAATTACACAGAACAAAATGCATGATAAACATTAAATTACACAATTAACCCCAGTGCATTTCTGGGAATTGCACTCATTTTTTTCGTGTTGAATTAAATGGTAAGATCCATTCACAGCTGAGGTTAGAATGTTTCTTAGCTTCACTCGAGGCTAACAATCAGTGCATAAAGTACTGAAAGCCACAATATATTATTCACCATTCTTTAGCATGAATGTTTCTTTGATTTCATATGCAAACATGAAACTTTTTCTTCCTCCGTCTTACCAGGAACACTAAGCCCTGAGTCACAAAAGGCCAAACAAACAAAAGCAGCATCGTGGGTCCAGAGATGTCAAATGGCCACCATTTCTCCTAGAGGCAAAATAGAAAACACAGTATATGAGAATTACAATTTAAGTGATTTATTTTACACACATATATGTTAAAGTTCTTGTCACTGCTATTCAGTCATACATTTTATAACAAGCAAATCTGGTTTAGTTCCTTTTTTGTCATATTTTACCTCCGGTACTGTCAGTTGTAAATGGGATCTCCATTGGGAATTTTGAGCCTTAAAGATAAATACAAGTTAAATAAAATAAATTTGTGGAAATAATATGAAATTAAAGATCAATAAGATTTTTTGCACTTAGTTTAACACTTTCAAAACACTTGGTAATGGACTTTAAAATGTATACTGTATATTTAATATACAATGTTTAAGGTTTCTAATGTTATATCGCCTAAGCTACTTCTTAAACTTTTCTACAAATCAAGACATTTCTGTCTTTACCATGCTCAGTTTGGACATGTCAGGTGCACTTTTTTGGGCTTTATTTTGTTCAGCTTTCGATTCTTACATTTCCAGTGGCAAGTCCCTCAACCACCTCCAATCGTTCCATAACGCTCCGCATGTCCTCTCTGAGTTGTTGTAATGCTAAAATGATCTGCTGTTGCACCTGGACATCCTGTAGTCTGTCAGATGCACCCCCAGAATCTTCTCCACCCGCTCCCCCTGAACCAGACCCTACGGGTGGTGGCTCTGCCCTTCTAGCATTGCGGCGATCCAAATTACCTGATACAAACCACATAATAATACTTAAATATAAACAAGCTAAAGATAAACAAATACACAATAATACAGAAACAGAAAAAAATGAAAAGTTGAATTATCGACAGTTTTTTGCAACAGCACCACTTGTGTTGTGTTTTCTATTTGGATTATTCATGAAAGAAAAATGTGACTTTATATACCTGAAGGTTCCCTCCAGCCTTGCTGCATCCCATCTCTTCCTGCGTTCCTTCTCATTGGGGCACCATGCCTGTCCTCTGCGACCTCGCCCTCGCCACCACATCCAGCACCCATCAGAGTCACCCGACTGACAGGGTTGTACAGATGCTCCTGTACTCCAGACGTCTCAGTATATGCATGCCCATTTTGAACATTATCTGACAATGCAGCAAGCTGTGTGAACATATAAACATCAAAAAGTACAAAACATTTTACGTCAAATTAACCGTACTGAGTGTTGAACAAAACTGATTGTCAGTGAATCTGTTTATACCTTAACAGTGTCCAGCTGTTCCAATGAATCACAGAAGACTTCAGTCTCTGAGTCACATGTTGGCCCCCGAGTCTCAGACAGAACTAGATCTGCACACACATACAGTGATGAAACGGATAACGTACAGTGTACAGATTTTTTGGCATCACTTAGTACTTATGCAACGGTCAAATTTTTCTGCAGCTGGATGGTGGTCAAGGCTCGTTTATGTCATCTAAGCCAGGGCAAGCTCCAATGCCATTTAATGACGGAACAAACAGGTGTGTTCTATCATGTTCAAGGCGGATCACAATAAAATGACAAGCAGTGTTTTATGCAAGACTGGAATATCCTTGGATAGGACATTTTGGTGCAAAATATTCTGTATAAACCGCTTCCATTTAGAGCATAGGTTAATATTCCATTACCTGTGTTGTTCAGATGAGGGTCACCATCAGGGACTGTATCTGTGAAGTCCTGCTGTTGATGAACCAGTTCTTCTGTTGAACTCTTCACTCCATGTTCTTTGGTATTTACAAACATAATAAATATAATTTTAATTTATTGCTTAATTATTGCATACAAATACGTATCCATTTTTAGAAAGCAATTGCATACACACTTGATGTTAGAGTTACAAGTGCCTCTGGAGGTCTGGGCATATCATGAATAACATGATAGAGAGGTTCGAAATAATGGAAAAAGGATGCCGTCTTTTCATCTATTGGCATGATATCTATTACCTGTAATATATATAATCAAATTATGATTAAACAAGAACACAATTTCCTGACTTGGAAATTAATTTGGTGAGAATTTTGCAATAATCTCTTCTCTCTACCTCTTGTGCGACTTTCTTCATTTCCTCCACGTAAGCACCCATTGCTGTTTCTTGATTCATGTCCCCTACCTGTTTCCAAGCATCCCTAACACAAAACCAGGAAAACATATCATAAACGTTTCTTAAAACTTGATGTATTAAACCTCAAATAAATGTATTGAAAGCCTATTATTTATCCAGAGGATTAAATGTACTTTATTATGCACATTATGGAACCAGAGTATGTTCTGCGAAACGGGATAAAAACTCAACCATTTGTAACGTCCAACAGGGTCCCAGAAGCCAGGACGTGATACTGTACACGGGCCACAGACAGCCTGTTTGTATAAACCATAAAACCGAAGCATCACTTCATAAGAGGGTCTGTAGGAACCTGTGCAAACACAGTTTACAATTAAACAGATGTCACGTGTTGCTGGAAAATATTTGTTTTTCCAGCAAAAATGTAGATATCAGTATATGGACCTTGATGTTTGTGTATTTATTTATTTACATATTATATTAGCAAATTTACAGAAATAAAAAGTGACAAGCAATTAGAGTTTTACATTGAATGAATACAATGATTGTTCGACTTAATGCGGCGATGCGCAGACCGATGGCTACATGACATCAAACTTACGCGATAATACAGCTTTGGTAACGCTATCGCGGTACTTTGCTGTCATAAGACTAACGGTATGCGCAGAGTCACATAAAACCGAACATATCTAATTGTTATTTACACATTAGTGATGATGTCATTTTACAGTTTTTTTGTCGATTGTGAGCAAAGCTACCATTTTTGGGTAGGCTTTGAATGACGTCGACAGCCGCCTGAAAGCGTCTTTGACAGTCCTCGGGGTCTGACATAGCAATAGTTGGCATAACATACGGTCTCTATGTTTCCACACTCCTGCGGCCCAAAGTTCAATAACTGGAACCTGTAAATTAAATTCACTGGTGACACAAGTGTCATCCTACGTTCTATATAATGTTCTGTACTGTGCAAGCTTTGGAAGAAAATGATGCTCTTATATTTAAAAATATCCTCGTTTATAAAATAAGTCTTCCAGTTGACAGTAGCTTTTCTTACGTCTCTGATTCAGATTATTGGCCAGGAGGTCAAGCAGAAAAGCTCCAACTCACCTGTTCTGTGCTCCTGCTGGCCACTACCATATGACGCAAACGTCCTATCACAATCTATAAAAATCGTAACATGGTGTTAAATAAAAGCTGCTTTCTTGTGAAAACGGGATCTTTCGGCACTTGGAATTCAGGCTAGGAATTGACTTCCTGGTTCCGTCACGTGATCCAGTATTTACTGCGATGATTGGTGAAAATGTTTCCGTCCTAAAACGAGTGATAGCGTCGACATTTGACGTCATTTATGCAATCCTTATAAATGTCAAATGTTTTTGTTTTTTTGTTCTAATAAAAAAAATGTTTTTAGTTTTAGAAAACCTGTTATTTTTTTTGTTTTTATTCCAAAGCACTTTTTAAATTTCTTTATTTACACTTTTTAAATATTATTTTAAAATCAGAACATTTGATTGTATTTGTAATTGTACTGTGCCATAATAAGGGAACTAAGATAAATTATGACCTAAATATATGTGTTTAATTTTTTTTGAAACACTACTTAAATAAAATTTAAAGATTTTGTACTACTATTTGTTATCATTTTTTTGTTTCTTGTCTCCGTGGATTTGTTTGTGTTTGCCTGATGTTACTATATTTTGTAGACAAAATACAGTATGTGTGTTATCACTAGAGTGCATTATTATTACTTTCATTATTATTGGTATTGCAGAAGTGGTGAAGTTCTCTTTTCTTCTAGATATTATTTTATAAATATTTCCCAACACAATATTTTATATACATAAACAAGTATATTTATATTTAAATACCTAAACAGATACTTTAAATACTTAACCCCGTGCACGTCATTTATGTCCGTTAAACTTGAAGCTAGATTTACGACAAGCTGTGTATGTTTGATTAAATTGATCATTTTGATATTGAGAACACTAGAGGGAGACATTTTGTTAGAAAATCATAATCTCAGGACAGAATTGTGTAATCTGCACAGATCTTTTTATGGCAAGAAATCATAATAAGCACTCGAGAGCCCGCTGTGATCAGCCCGTTGATGTGTATCGTCGATGTTTTCAATTTCGGCGTTTTTAACCGACAGTAATTTTTTTTATTTCTTCTTTAGTCTTGGTGTCGCTGCATAATCCCATTGAAATAGGATAACGTTACGCTCTTGCATCGGTGGTCCAAATCATTTATTCGAGTAGATCGCGCACAACATCTTCATTGTAAACCTAAGCAGTGCTTTAATTATACGTGGAATACTTTTTACGTGTTTTATGTGTGTAGGTTACAATCCGTGTTTATCTTGTAACAACATAAAACACTTAAACCGTTGATGTATTGTCATGTAACGGTACGGGTGCTGTTCAGCTCTTTAAAATTCATGATCTCATCATACAGGGGCAGTGTCTATGCTGTTTCATACAAATACAGACTGCCTGAGACATTCGTGTATTTATCCTCATATACATTGTAGCCTAACGGCGAAAAAAGGACCAAAACTGCGTCATGTTGAGAAAGGAAAAGAATGAAGCCGGCACGTCCCATGTTAAATCAGAAGACCCCCTGAAAAACATGGGTAAGAGCTGTATTATTATTATTATAATTATTATTAACTATTTATAGTTAATTGCATGACCCACATATTTGTCTTAACATTTATTTTCTGCGTAACGTACTCGAGCATGCCTTATAATTCACTACCACTGACCCAATATTAATTTTGTAACGCAGGTTGTAAAGAGGCAGTTTTGTGTTGATAGAACTATGTGTGGTAATTGCATCCCCATTCCTCAACAGATTGTAGGATACTTTATGAAATGTAATTTTTGTCTACTGGATGACATATTAGCAAAGCCCAGATTTTAACATGTGAAGTTTAGTCACGGGACTTGTTTCTTTCAACATTTCTCAAACCTTACTTAAGAAATGCAAGGTCACTTGACGAGTTTATCACAACAGCACTATGCAAACTAAGGAGGTAGAATTACTGTATCTACATTACTGTATTACACTTACTAAATTTGTATTATAAACACACACCAAATATATATTTTCATATGATACGTTGTTTATTAGTAAATAAAAATGACTCTTTTTTTTATTTATTTGTTTTTCGATTTGGCCTTTTTTCTGACCCTCTATATTTGTATAGTGGTATGTTGTTGTACAAGATATTGATGTATTCCAGATTAGTATATTAGATCGTATTTCATCATATAGGCCTACATATAATGATAGGAGCTTAAATATATAACTTTATCCACATATTATAGTGTTATGTCTCAAATTGTTGTCTCTGCCTGCCTCTGGCGGTAAAGAGAAAATGGCCCTTTGGGATCCATATCAAGGCATTCATTGATTACTCCTCAGAATAAAGTGAGAGTTAATTGTATTGGGGTTTCCTGAGGAAGTGTGTTTTCAAAACAGATTGCCATTATACCGAAGTTGACTGAACTGAACAGGTTGTACAGTATGTTATGTCAAGCACTAAGTTGCAACTATATTGACACATGACTTCCATTCTTACAGTCATCCCTTTTTTAACAGAAGGATTGTGTTCCATCTGTTTAAAATAATTTGTAGAATATGAGAATAACAAAGACCTCAAAATTTCATCAAACGCTGTGGGTGGATAGGACAATAAATTCTTCCTTTGACTCATTAGATCTGTTGTGATGGTTACACCTTAATTTGTGAATAATTGGTGTTGCAACCATTTTTTTTATTAAGTCATGAATGGGGTCATATTAACATGCAACTCAATAGTAACTAGTACTTTCTGTTGAAATGAACATCTGCAGGGATCCAGGACAATGAAGACGTGCAGACTATGATGCATGGCTCTCACATGTTGAAGGTGCGTTCTCCACGCTGGCAGAGAAAGCGCATGCTAAAGCTGATGGATGATGGAGTAACGGTCTGGTGTGAATCCAACAAGACCTTCAACAAATCCAAGCAGTGCTGTAAGTTTCAGACACATATATGTGTGTTTTGGTATTTGTGACTTTCTATGTAATGTGATGAGTTTGAGATTCGTGAATGAATGTTTCATGAAACATTCATTCAGATCAAAGATGATGTTCTGTGCTGCGGAACTGTAAGAGCCCCTCCCGGTGAATACACCTCCTAATTATGGCTGCATAAACCAGCCGTCTCCAGGTCTACTGGCCACAGCGTTGTCATTACAGGGCTGTTCTATTTTCAGGACAGACGAGGGGGGTTCTTTCTCTCTTCTCTCTAAACATCACTATACGCTCTAATTACAGTCTACAGCTGGGAGGGAAGAGAGTGGCCCTTCACATTATGGTTTGCTCCATATAGTTCACATGAATAATAATCATTGCCTGGGCAACTGTGCACATGGCCTAAATTAGAATTAAGGTCTATAATTGCTTCTAGTTAGAAAGATCATGTTTTGTGTGATGTGGGTGAGGCGTATGTGAGAACACCCGCAACGCTATGCTCTGAATGCCTGTATGAGAGATGACAAACTTCAACGTCTCTGTTGCATATCCAGGACAGCAATGATTTCTAATAGAGAGACAATGAATGAAATCGCCTGGTTCACAGATTAGAAATATACCACTATATACACAATATACCGCAAGATGTAAACACTGAAGCGAAGTGGTCTGTGGTGTATCGTAAAATGATAGTTCACCCCAAAATCTGTCATGAGTTGCTCACCCTTAAGTTGTTCCAAACCTATACATTTTGTTGTTCTGTAAAAAATATATTTGGAAAAATGTTAGCAACTGAGATTTCTGGGGCACCATTGAGTACCACTGTAGAATTTTTTTTGAAATATTAAGGAAAACAAACAGTTCTGGGTCACCTTTTACTACCATTTTAATTTGTTTCTACTATGGTGGTCGATGATGTCCCAGAAATCTCAGGATGATGCACATTTCAAACCTGTATGACTTTTCTTTTTTATCCAGAACACAAAAGAAGATATTTTAAAGAATGTTGGTTACCGAACAACAGTGATACCCATTTACTTGCATTGGTTTTGTTTCCATACAATAGAAGTGAATGGGTACCACCGTTGTTCGGTTACCAACATTCTTCAAAGTATCTTTTGTGATGTGCACAAGAAAAAAAGTAATTTAAGACTGAAATGAAAAGAGGGTGAGAAAATGATGACAGATTGAAATTTTTAATAACAATATTAAAAACATACAATAACATTTTCCTCTACGTTAATGTCTACAATCTACAACTACGTTTATGTTTTGGTGATGTTCATAAATCTTTTTAAGGTTATGTACATGTAGATCAGCTTTACTGTCTTGTGCTTGTGCAATTTAACCGTCCAGTAATTCTCAGGTGATCGTTAAAAATGGTACATCATCAAAAGTGATTTATTGTTTCTGTACCGCAATGACGCTATAACATGGAGATTTACAGAGTTTATTTACAGAGTGCTTTGTGTTTGCGCTGCAGTGATAAATAAAGCTATGCAAACATCAGGCGACTTCCACCATGAGTGAAATCTTTGTTAACACAGGCAGGGTAAGGTTTGCTCCTAATAAACGGGTATTAAAATGACTGTTAACACAGCTAACATTTAGGTTCGGCCTCAAGGCAACCAGCAAATTATTCTGTATGAAAAGTAAATGAAATGTCAGGACGGGAATACAGGGACTGTGTATCTGTGTAACCATATTGAGCACAAACACAAAACCCAGTTTACATGACATACTGCCATGCACTGACATCCACCACATTGGCTCGGGCTTTTTCTAACTTTAGATTTAGTTTTGCTTGTTTGGTGTATTAAGTGTAAATACAAACCTAAGGGACACCACCAATCACTTTCTTCAGTAACAGTAACTGTTTTAACTTTCAATTATTTGAATACATGTACATATATTAATATGACAATTGATTAATTATTCCGTCATGACAATGCTAACTACACCATTTCTTACTTACCCACAGTTTCTGTGACGGAAGTAGAATGTGTACGAGAGGGTTGTCAGGCAGAGGTGTTCAGAAACCTGGCAGGCTCCATCCCAGAAGAAAAATGTCTGACCATTGTCTTCAAGGGAGACAGGAAGAGCTTGGATCTCCAATGTGCCACAAAAGAGGAAGCCCAACACTGGGCCCGTGGCATTCGTACACTACAGGGCAGAGTCAACAACATGACCCACAAGGAGAAACTCGAGCAATATCCTTCAGCAGCAAATCCAATTCCAGACTCTTTATCTAGGTCGTAATCCAATTAAAATAGAAAAATCTGTCATTTAGTACTAATTAAGATATTCCATCGGGGTACTGAGTTGTTGGTACATCAAGCTAGCGTTTATTTTTCAGTGCAAAGCAAGTACTGGTCAAGATTCATTGACCACAATAATGTAACCGTTTTACCCTTGACCCCCCTCACCTGGATCCATGGCTATCTGAAACAAGCAGACATGAACCAAGACGGGAAGATGTCATACGAAGAAGTCCAGATGCTTCTCCAGATGATTAACATTGACCTGAGTGAGGAATATGCTGCCAGCCTATTCAAGGTCAGTTTTATACTACAGCCGCACTTGACCTGCTTTGAGAAAAATTTGAGCAGCTTTAATAACAGAGTAAAGCTGTCTGTGATGCTAAAAATCACAAAGATAAAAATAAGCACTAAAGGAGAAACAGATTTTTAGGTAAATAGTTTTGTCCGGTGTTAAATCTGTATTGGATGAATCATTCAAGGACACTTAGTATAGTGTGTTGGTCTGTTGCTGTTTACTGGGCGGTGATAAAGTCAGTTATGTTTCACAGCATAACTCTAAAATGTTTGAAACATTGGCATTTGATGGAGCAGTGTGAGCCAGCCTTAAAGGGACAGTTCACCCCAAAATTCCTTACCCTCAAGTTGTTCCAAAACGGTATTAAATTGTGTGTGCTGTTAAACAGATAAAATTACATTTTGAAGAATACGGAAACCATACAGTTCTGGGGCACTATTGACTACCATATAAGTTTTTTCTTTACGAAAGTCAATAGTGCCCCACTAGAACTGTTTGGATAAAAACATTCTTCCAAATATCTTTCCTAGAGAAATTTATACAGGTTAGGGGAAAACTTGAGGGCGATTAAATGACAGAATTTAATAATGACAAAATTAAATTTTTGCGTGAACTATCCCTTTAAACAGACAGGTTACCCAAAAATAAAATCTTTGTCATATTTATACACTTGTTCCTTTAAAAAATCTTTCTTCTTTTAAAAGATAAGTGAAATTTTGTAGAAAGAATAAAAATGAATTAAAACTGCACATTTTTCCATAAAATCCAAGCGAATGATGACTGTGTCGTGATGTGAAAACAGAAACATTTCCTCGAATGATAATATGAAGAAGAAAAAAAAAACACTCCACGACAAGACAGCAAACACAAGGGCATTAAATAGGAGAGGAACAAATGAGGCATAACGAGGGCAACAGGTGAAGGGCATGCACTGATAATGGGATAATGAATGAGGAAGCAAGGGGGCGGGGCTAAGACACAAGACAGGCGAACACATGGCACAAAGATACAAACAATAGCCACAGCTTCCAAACACAGACACAAGACATAGGACTGTCAAGATCCTGTCACTCTAAGATAGAACAACCACAAGAAGGACAGGATCATGACAGAATGAAGCTCCTTTTGTGTTCCATGGAATAAATTATTAACTCTTTTAATTTTGAGGTGGATCAGTGCTTTTGCTTTGCTTGTGTAACAGAAATGTGACAAGTCAGAAGATGGCCGACTGGAACATGAGGAGATTGAACTGTTTTGTCGTGAGCTTTTACGTCGGCCCGAGCTGGATGTGGTGTTTCATCAGTACTCGGCTAATGGTTGCGTTCTGTCCACTGTGGATTTGCGTGAATTCTTAAAAGACCAGGGAGAGGATCACACACTCGTACACGCTCAGAGCCTCATTTTAACCTACGAGCTCAACAAATGGGGTATTTGCACTTTACTCTTGATTACTTAGGTTTTTGTAAAACATAAAAATTCATAAGTATTTAATAAAATACAATTTGCATTATTATCCAAAAACACTTGTTGACTAGGCTTTTGGAAGTTACACAATGTCCCACAATTTTTGCAGTTTGCATTCTGATTCTGATTCATTAAAATGCTTCTCTTTTTGTCTCATGCAGCCCAAGAAAACCAGTTCATGACACCCAACGGTTTCACAATGTACATGTTGTCTAAAGAGAATGATGTGTTCAACCCGGAGCACAGCAGAGTCTACCAGGACATGAGCCGTCCACTCTCTGACTACTTTATCTCCTCTTCACACAACACCTACCTCACTAAAGACCAGCTGATCAGCGAGAGCAGCGTGGACCCTTACATCAAGTACGACTCAAATCACAAAAAGCAGCACTGGCCCTTTAAGAAGTTAACTTTTACAAATACACTGGACCGTTTATATATGAGCCTTATAAGAAACAGTTCATCCAAAAATGAAAATTCTGTCTTCATTTACTCAACCTTGAGTTGTTCCAAATATGTTTACATTTTCTTTGTTCTGATGAACACAGAAAAAATTTGGAAGAATGCTTGTAACCAAACAGTTCTTGGCCACCATTGACAACCATCGCAGGAAAAATTGCTTTACAAAGTTCTTTGTTCTGTTGAACACAAAAGAAGAAATCTTGAAGAATCTAGGAAAGCACTTTTGACCACCATACTGTAATTTTTTCTACATGGTAGTCAATGGTGGCCAAGAAATGTTAGGTTAAAGCATTCTTTCAAACATCTTTCTCAGTGTTCATCAGAACAAAAAATTATGCTGATTTGGAACAATTCGAGTCATTTTTTTTATTTTTGGCTGAACTGCCCCTTTAAGTCTTGCTCACTAACACCACAAATAATAATCAGACATGCTGTTAAAATTATGGGTAAAAATATTGACACATCCATTAAAAGTATCCAATACAGCAACAAATCGAATTGTGAGAAGCAAAATGACTGAAAATCGATTACAATATGTGACGATTCAAGTCGGTTGAGATGTTTAATGAATCACAATACATGTCCGTCCTGAGAACCAGGGCCGCTGTGTTTACTGCAAACTTGGAAAACTATGCTGATTTCAACAAAAATCCAAGAAAAGCAAAGTTTTGTTTGTTATTTGACATAATGCGCAGCATTTGAGAAATAATAAAAGGGCACTTGTTCATTTCTAATTTGTCTCAATAAATAATAAATTGTGAATAAATAATAATATTGTGAATAAATTGCATCCTGAATAATAATAATAAATCGTGAATAGATTGAATTTGCTTTTTGAGATATTTTTTTAGTGCACAGCACAAAAGTTTCCACAGTTGTATTAACCAAATAATGTTAATAACACTCGCATTTGACCTCACAGCACACAAGCATGCATTTTTATTTGTTTGTTTATGGTATAGGGCTCTCAGCCGCGGATGCCGCTGTGTGGAGCTGGATTGCTGGGATGGAGAAAAGGAGCCAGTTATTTACCATGGACACACTCTCACATCCAAGGTGCCATTCAGAGAGGTGGTGGATGCCATTGCTGAATATGCCTTCAGGGTGAGCAAAATAAATAAAAAATGAGTCACTGGTAAATACTTTCAGTATGGAGGATTGTTTAGTTTTACCTTGTATGCTAAATATTGTAGAGCCTTTTAATTAGCATCAAAAGAAAAACATGAGAATAACTTTTTCTACACCAATTCAGCAATATGTTTAGGAGCATTGATTGTTTTCTAGGCATCCCCATATCCTCTGATTCTATCTCTGGAGAACCATTGCTCTGTGGAGCAGCAGACGATCATGGCCCAACAACTGCGTTCCATTTTGAGAGACAAACTGCTCACAAAACCTCTCAATGACAAGTCACTAAAATGCCTGCCATCACCTGAGGTAATATTTTTATATTATATACTAGTCTAGTCGGTGCAAAATACATTGTGTATCAGATAACTTTTTACAGTACTTGTACAGTATTAGAATTGTGTTTTGTCCACTCCTGTTGAGGTCTAAGGGGTTTTTAATGGGATAGTTCACCCAAAAATGAAAATTCTGTCATGATTTACACAAAGATATTTGGAAGAATGTTAGCAACTGACATTTCTGGGTCATCATTGACTACCAAAGTAGAAAGAATTGTTGTTGTTTTTTGTTCTGTTTAACGCAAAATTAAATATTATGAAGAATTTACAAAAACAAACGTTTGTTCAACAGAACAAATAAATGTACAGAGGTTTGGAACAAATAGAGGTTAAGTAATCATGATTTTTAGTTTTCGGTGAACCGCTAAATTCACAACATACATCACTCCATATCACTTATAGCGGAAAAATCATTCTGTTGTAAAGCAATGTTCCGTTGTTTACATTACAGTATCAACAGCACAAAATTGATAAAAATCAGTTTGCATAATGAAATAAGTTATATAATAATTATAATTAACTTTCTATTGTCTGGTAACCAAAAAAAAGAAATTTAGTCTGTATATTAATTAAATATACTACAACTATCCTCATTTGTCTCATTGGTGATGGTTGAGAAGATTCCCTCCTTCAATGTTAAGCGCTTTGAGTACCCAGAAAAGCGCCATATAAATGAAACAATTTATTATTTTTAATTATTATTTGCTAAAATGATCTAGTGATTCCTAATTCAATTTTGAATGTAGATGGATCACAATAGTACTATAGTATAACACTGCACCTTCATTTTATGGAATTACACGTATTTTTAAATGCCAAATAACAGAAATGGACTGCAAATTAAGGCGTAAAATAATAATATAAAGACGTGTAATTTTGTTTTTTACTGAATATTGAATTTTTATGGGTATCCTTTGCAGTGTAAAATGTGCATATGTTGTTCTGTTTCGTGGTAGGACTTAAAAGGAAAGATTTTGATAAAAGCAAAGAAGAACAAAGTGGAACAGGACAGCTCCAGTTCTGACTCAAGCTCTTCAGAAGATGAATCCAAAGCTGATAACAAACCTAAAGCCCGGAAGGTCTGTGTATATCTGTGCTGTCTGTAGTGTATATCATCCTTCTATGTTTTAATGCATGATCAGCAGAGGCTTTATGGTACTCTTTGCACCTTCCATCTTATTTTTTTCACTGTTTTGTTGCTATATTTAGCCGCTTTTCCACAGTCAGGCCAAACAGTTCTGTAGCAGATGGCTGCAGTTCTACAGTAATTCCACTTGAACTTGGTGCAGCACAACACAATTACAAAACATTTTTGGCCCCAATTGTGCAGGGAAAATGCATACATTTGCTGTAGTATCTTGCATAGCTACCATATTCTATCTATCCGGAATTAGATAGGATTTAGGCCGATGGTTGAAAAGTGGCTTTTGTGACTTTTGCTTGTGCAAATAGTGCTTATACAGTTGAAAGAAAAAGTATGTGAACCCTTTGGGCTTACTTGGATTTCTTCATAAATTGGTCATAAAATGTGTTCTGATCTTCATCTAAGTCACAACAATAGAGAAACACAGTCTGCTTAAACTAATACCGCACAAACATTATATGTTTTCATGTTTTTATTGAACACAACATGTAAACATTCATAGTGCGGGGTGGAAAAAGTATGTGAAACCCTAGGCTAATGACTTCTCCAAGAGCTAATTGGAGCCAGGAGTCAGCCAACCTGGGGTCCAATCACTGTGATGAGATTGGATGTGTTCATTAAAGCTGGCCTGTCCAATAAAAAACACACACCAGTTTTGAAGCTGAAGAAGCGTTGTCTGATGTGAACCATGCCTCGCACAAAAGAGCTCTCAGAAGACCTACGATTTGTTGACTTACATAAAGCTGGAAAGGGCTACAAAAGTATATCTAAAAGCCTTGATGTCCATATGTCCACGGTAAGACAGATTGTCTACAAATGGAGAAAGTTCAGCACTGTTGCTACACTCCCTAGGCGTGGTCGTCCTGTAAAGATGACTGCAAGAGCACAGCGCAGAATGCTCAATGAGGTGAAGAAGAATCCTAGAGTGTCAGCTAAACACTTACAGAAATCTCTGGCACATGCTAACATTTTTGTTGACAAATCTACAATAAGGAAACATTAAACAAGAATGGACTTCATGGAAGGACACCACGGAGGAAGCCACTGCTGTCCAAAAAAAACATTGCAGCACGTTTGAAGTTTGCAAAAGAGCACCTGGATGTTCCACAGCACTACTGGCAAAACATTCTGTGGACATATGAAACCAAAATTGAGTTGTTTGGAAAGAACACACAACGCTATGTGTGGAGAACAAAGGCACAGCACACCAACATCAAAACCTCATCCCAACTGTGAAATATGGTGGAGGGGGCATCATGGTTTGGGGCTGCTTTGCTGCATCAGGCCCTGGACGGATTACTGTCATCGATGGAAAAATGAATTCCAAAGTTTATCAAGACATTTTGCAGGAAAACTTAAGACCATCTGTCCGCCAACTGAAGCTTAACAGAGGATGGACGTTGCAACAGGACAACGACCCAAAGCATAGAAGTAAATCAACAACAGAATGGCTTCAACAGAAGAAAATACGCCTTCTGGAGTGGCCCAGTCAGAGTCCTGACCTCAACCCGATTGAGATGCTGTGGCATGACCTCAAGAGACCGATTCACAACAGACATCCCAAGAATATTGCTGAACTGAAACACTTTTGTAAAGAGGAATGGTCCAAAATTTCTCCTGACCGTTGTGCAGATCTGATCTGCAACTATAGGAAACGTTTGGTTGAGGTTATTGCTGCCAAAGGAGGGTCAACCAGTAATTAAACCCAAAGGTTCACATACTTTTTCCACCCTGCACTATGAATGTTTACATGTTGTGTTCAATAAAAACATGAAAACATATAATGTTTGTGCGGTATTAGTTTAAGCAGACTGTGTTTCTCTATTGTTGTGACTTCCAAGTAAGCCCAAAGGGTTCACATACTTTTTCTTTCAACTGTATATGGGTAGTTTACAGATAGCCTGGACACTTAAAAAAGTTCAAAATAATTTTAGATGAAGTATGGCAGCTGCATGTCAAAGCTATGTGTCAAACACCCATGTATAATATCATTGTAGTGTTTGTTAGCACTCTTTATTTTTGTGCATGTTCGCTTTGTCTCAATACTAGTTGTGTTTTTTCGTGTCTGTGGGTTTTTGCATGCATGTGTTGGTGTGTATGTTTCTCTGTATTGCTCTCCAGCGTGCTTTTGCTTTTCTTCAGAAAGGGTCGAAGTTGAGTCCAGAGCTATCTGATGTGGTGGTCTACACCCGCAGTGTTGCCTTCAAAGGATTTGATAAATCTGCCAAGAAACCACCCAATGAAATGTCCTCTTTCTCTGAGAGTGATGCGGTGAAACTTATCAAAGAGTCAGGTACTATTTACTAGGGTGGTGGTAATCATTACATTACACTATTGTACAACCGAAGCATTTGTGCATTCAAAACCATAAAAGTACAATGAATACGTACTTGCAAAATTTGTCATTTATCATTTGTAGGGAAGCTCTTTGTGCGTCACAATACCAAGCAACTGAGTAGAATCTACCCGTCCGGTCAGCGTCTGCAATCCTCCAATTACAATCCTCAAGAAATGTGGAATGCCGGTTGTCAAATGGGTAAGCGTTGTTGACTGAAGTAAAACTTTTTCTTTTATGTTTAAGGATTGACTAACATATGATAGAAAAATGATGTTGCAGTGGCTTTGAACTTCCAAACCCAATGTGAAGAGATGGATCTAAACAGAGGCCGTTTTTTACCCAACGGCCGCTGTGGCTACGTGCTGAAGCCGAGTTTTATCTGGTCACCTGATTCTGAATTTAACCCTGAAAATACTGGAGGCGGACCTGGCCACAACCCAATGCTCCTCACTATTAAGGTAAACTACAGACCACTTTTTGATGACATCACGTGGGTTAGAAATAAGTGTCCCAACTACTTTTTACTATTGGGAAAAATAAAGGGGTTTCCCAGAGGAAGGCACGACATCAAATTTAGAAAACAATGCAAGTCAGTAAAATTATATTTGTGTATTGTACTTTGTTGTCAGTGTTACATGTTTTGTTTAACATGACATCAGTCAGTGTCTTACTGAAGCTTAATCATCCAAGCAGGCGAATTTTGATTAAATAGCAACAGACAACCCCGCCTCTCTTCCAATACATGAAATATCCAGCATTTAATTTATTTCAGGAAATTAATGCCAGTTATTGTTCATGTTACGCAAGTTTGAGCTGAGTTTTATTTTTATTTTTATAAATGATGTGTGCCAATAAAAGCTTGTACAAGAAGTCACTTTTCACAAAGTAACACCAACTTAATAAATATTCTAATTCACTTGAATACAGCAACATGGGTTTTGATTGTTATTTCATGTTGAGTTCATGGCTTCTATATTGTTTGTCAGTCCTTTGCAGTGTTTGCTCGTCTTTTTCGAAACTCAGTCTTTCACCTCGCTCTGTCTGGTTCGACAGGTGATATCAGCACAGCAGCTGCCTAAACCTGACAAAGAAAAGCTCAGCTCCATTGTGGATCCTCTTGTGTGGGTGGAGATTTATGGGGCTCCCATAGACAACAACAAAAAGAAGACGCACCGCATCGACAATAATGGTACTTTAGGATTTCTTGGAAAAAAATATGGCTGTCAAAATGATCAAAAAAATCCTCATTTACCCATCATTTTAGTTTTATAATTAGAAAATGATTTGTGTGTGTTTGTGTGATTGTTTTGGTTATTTACTGAATTTGTGCATTTCTATGATATTATTTTATTCAATAAAGAAAATATATTTAAGATTCAGAGCTATTTAAAGATCATCACATTGGAATTATAAGGTTCTATCTGACATTTTTGTACTAATTGAGTTACAGTATTCACATATTCTCTTTCTCTGTGAAAACTTATTTACGCCACGTTTTTTTCTTTACGTCGTGTACATTTTGGGACTTTTTTTAGAACACAAATAGGTTCTATCTACAAAGTCAAATGGAATGCAAAAACTATGAAGCTCAAAACTATGAAGCTCAAGATCACCAAACTGCTCAGAATACAAATGAAACCTTATAATTCCAAGGTGGCAAAATGGATCAATCTTATACTGCAAGCATGGCCGTAAGTGACAATTTGAAAATGTTTAAATTAAAGGTACAGTAAGTTCGTAAGAATTTTGTAGTAAAATATCCAAAAACCCGTAGGCCAATGTTACATATATTTTCAGCGGAGTACTTACAATCTCTCAAATGTTTCCAACTGCTTTTAAATCCTGAGAAAATCGCCATTCTTAAGTGGACCGGGTCCGTTCAGTCGCCTGTCAATGCGTCATATCCGCTTTACCCTTTGTTACCGCCTTTACTGACGTAGAAACCGCGTGACAGTGTCGTAGACAGATGCGGAAGTAGCCTGTACCGTCGGTCCGTCTAGCATTATTGCAAATGATGTGGGTACGTTCAAAATAACTTTTACTGTGATTGATTTGAACACTTAAAACTGCGCATTATTACCACACCATCGAATTGGACAATTACTGTAACCTCTATGACTAACAATTTAGTTTTAAACCTTACATTACCTTACATTACTCGGGTCTAATTCATTATAATGAAATAAAATGATTTCATCAAACGCAACATTTTAAAAACTTTAGTACTTTACATCTTCCGCTAACATGATTTCTCGTTCCCGTCTGATTGATGTATCAGCGGGACCATCAGCGGTGGATTTTAAAGTCAACATATCCCATCATTCCACGTTTCTGCACTGCGTCATCAAGCTTCGCGATTGTTGCGTGCGCCCTCTGGCGGCGATTTCTACAAACTTTTCCTTTAACTAATCACAATTTTGCTAATTATTTAACGAGTTTTGTAATAATTATTTAAATGAATAGAGAACACAAAAAATATGAACATTTGTATGACAATAAATTGTAATAATCGTCAAAGTTATAAAACAGACAGTCGCCACAATTTATCACAATGATTGTCAGCTACGTTTCATAATCAAGCCAGCTCTATATAAAATCAAAGGTTGTGTCATTTACTCATCCTCGTTTTATTTAAACCTGTATGATGTGTTATTTTTTGGGTTGGAAAACATTACCTGGGTCGCTTGTTTCTGTTATAGTGATAATGCATCATGGGAGAACTAATTTATATCAATCCAAACTAATATTATCTTTTTAAAAGCCATGTTTTTTGTCTGTTTGTGTGTCATGAAAAAAATCTCTTCCTAAGGCTTTAATCCTAGATGGGACTGCACCTTCAAGTTCCAGCTACATGTGCCAGAGCTGGTGTTGATACGCTTCAAGGTTGAGGATCATGGCTACGCGACCAGGAATGAATTCCTGGGTCAGTTTACACTTCCTTTCACGAGCATGCGTACAGGTACGTGTCACTTTTTGTAATTCGGTACCCTACACCATTAAAGTTGTATCTGCATATGCTCATTCTGTATTATCTCTCTTGCAGGTTACAGGCATGTACGTCTTCTAAGGGCTGACGGCTCCAGCATGTCTCCCTCCACTCTCTTCATTCATATTAAAGTTACACCCGGCTACAGCAGCCCTGTCAGGAAGCCAGTCACACATTCAGCCTAAGAATAAAGCATGCATCCTTATCTGCTCATCTGTGTGAGGCAGTTGGTACAGTTTTTTAGCAACTCTGAGTTCCAAAATAGTCACCACTGACTGATTTCTCTACTGTTACATTACATTATACTGGGATTATATAGTTATATTCACATGTTTTAATAAGAAAACAGCCCTAACACCAAATCAAGGTTGGTGTAAAGTCAGTTCAGATGTAAGCATCTCCCAAAGGTACTTTGTATTAATTTATGATTGATGAAAAAGAAATAGATAAAAATGTTTTTGCTGTTATGTAGCGTGTCTTTAAAGACAAAAAGCAATACTTTTGATATGCAACGTGTCTTTGCACCAGCTCATCTTAAGTAGCATGTTTCCAATTTATATCAGAAATGGATTGTGCATGTTTTTTTTGTCTTTTTACTATGCAACTAAAAGATGAGGTGACTTGAAGCTATTCTGTTGACAATCTCTGAGCCTGCCCACTCCTTATGCCTTATTTCATATCCTAGGAACAACTGAGCTCTCTCAGTTACAGTTTAAAGTATATAAAAACATGTTTGTCTTTAAGATGTTGCCATGTTAACAACTTTAAAATCTTTTGGAAGTATTATTTATAAACACATGTTTACATGTTTAACATTTCTTTAGTCAGGTCATAGTATAGTGACTTTAAGACGTTTTTAAATCTTTAATTGTATTTTCGGCTTCAGTAGTTTTTAGGCTGATTACTTAAATAAGCTATGGACAAACGGTGTTTTTTATCTTAAATGTATACGTTTAGTATATTGTTGATGCCTATTTAATATAAACAAAAGATGGTAAGCTATTCCAAAATATAAAGAGAACCAACACTATGAGTAGATACAGCTAGTTAAAGTAATCTCAGTATTTGAATGGATCTCAATTCCAGAATATTTATAACATAAAATTAAACATAGTAAATACTGTGCACGATTTTAATGCTTGTTGTCGTGTATCTGTTGCTGACTTGTCATGGATTCTGTTTAAAAACACTGTGAGATATCATACTGTATATCTTTTTGTGTGTACAAAGCAAAATAAATGCATTGTTGTACAGTTATTTATGTGTTTTTAAAATTGGAAAATAATATTCTTTTTCAGTTTTTAAACTTTGTTTTTAGATCACTGTGAGATAGTAATCACTGCCCTCTTGTGGTAAAAGAGTTTGTAATTTTCTTCATGAATAGTTGGTGTTTGGCGATCTGTGTGGGTAGTTGACAATTAAACGTACCACGTGTCCATGTTGTGAGTATGGGGTCAGATTTGTTTCATTATTCTGAATAAATAAACTACGATTCGCAAATAAATACAGAGAGTTTCACAAACATTTTTTAAATCCACAAATGCACAAAAAGCAAACCATAAATATATGTTAGACGTTCCACAAAAATAAATGGAATTCACAAATAAATACAACGACATTTGCAAATAAAAATTATTTACAAATGTATTTTATTGATATATATTTGTGGATCGCTTTCTTCACATTTGTGGATCGCTTTCTGCGCATTTGTGGATCGCTTTCTGCGCATTTGTGGATCGCTTTCTGTGCATTTGTGAATCGCTGCACGCATTTGTGGATCAGTGCACGCATTTGTGGATCAGTGCACGCATTTGTGGATTGCTCTCTGTGCATTTGTGGATTTTGAAACATTCCTAACGTCAAGACGTGCGCACAATCCACAAATTGGTGGACTCCGCCCACTATCTACGCAAGCCAATCGGTTAACTTCCAATTTTGTTGTCCAATAGGTATGGGGTCAGATTTGTTTCATTATTCTGAATAAATAAACTACGATTCGCAAATAAATACAGAGAGTTTCACAAACGATTTTTAAATCCACAAATGCACAAAAAGCAAACCATAAATATATGTTAGACGTTCCACAAAAATAAATGGAATTCACAAATAAATACAACGACATTTGCAAATAAAAATTATTTACAAATGTATTTTATTGATATATATTTGTGGATCGCTTTCTTCACATTTGTGGATCGCTTTCTGCGCATTTGTGGATCGCTTTCTGCGCATTTGTGGATCAGTGCACGCATTTGTGGATCAGTGCACGCATTTGTGGATCAGTGCACGCATTTGTGGATCGCTCTCTGTGCATTTGTGGATTTTGAAACATTCCTAACGTCAAGACGTGCGCACAATCCACAAATAGGTGGACTCCGCCCACTATCTACGCAAGCCAATCGGTTAACTTCCGCTTTTGTTGTCCAATAGGCCACGTTCTAACTTCAGCCAATCACGTTTTGCCATGCACTAAGATTCAGGGAGCTAACATGGCGACTAGTGGCGGTCTAAAATCTGTGTTATACTAAGAAATGATAATGGCCTCTTCTTTATACTATGTAATGATCGCTTGTGTTCTTATACATTGTCCGTATTGTTACATATATGCTGTATTTAAACGTGTATGACTTGACAACAGCGTGCACGGACTGGAGTGGAAAATCCCGGTGACTAGGGAGTCAGGACTGATTTGGTCTGCCAGCCTTTTTATTGTGTTTATGTACCAAAGGGCTAAATTCCGATTTTTTGCAACTGTCGGTGTACTACCAGTATAACGATGGCAGAATTAACCTGAGGGGAATCATCAGCATTGTGAATTTCTATGTCATTCATAATTCAAAATAAAACGTAATTTCTACAGTCATCTCGGTTTATCCCATTCCTGAATGATCTCTGCTGCTATCGCTACACTGTTCTGTTTACTAACTAACTCTTTGCCATGACAAAACCATATGATACCTGTTATATACATTATCAATAGCAAGCGTAGTCTTTAGTGGCAGCAGCGTAAGTAGGCTATATTGCAAGATTATCATGTGGGACAAGTCATCCACAATTCCCCACATAGAAATACTATAGTAGTATAATACATTTACTAAACAGCTCACATAAAGTGACAAGACACAGGTAACAAAATAATAAAAATGAATATGTAATAGACAATACACATATGAAAAACAATACATGTCAAAAGAGAACCGGATGCCATATTTTATGCATGTGCCATATATACAAGTTATTAGGTGCTATAAAAATGGTGTAAGGTAATGGGATAGCTATATTATATATTAAATCAGTAACATATGTATAATAAATAAATATAAGTGTGAGTGAGTAGTTTAGTATTGCACATATTTATTGCACAGTGGGGAGAACATTTAACAGTTCAACTGTTCATGGGGTAGATGGCCTGAGGAAAGAAACTTGTCCTATGTTTGGCTGTTTTGGTGCTCGGTGCTCTGTAGCGCTGACCAGACGGCAGCAGTTCAAAGAGGTAGTGTGCTGGGTGTGAGGGGTCCAGAGAGATCTTACGAGCCATTTTACTCGCTCACTCTGGATGAGTAAAGTTCTTGCAGTGATAACAGTTGTTGTGAATTCCCTGCTGCCCCTTTAAGTATGTTGTGTTTTTTTCATGAGTGTGACGCTTGCGGTTACGAGGTACGTAATTTCCGTCATACAGAGTTTCTAGTGCAAGCGTATTTAGCGCAGCGGCATATTCTTAGTTAGATGCAGATGCAGATGTCCGTCAGCAGGCTTGCGCTCGTTCCGTTTTAATGCGCTTATAAAGTTGATTATACAAAACTACCTATATGCATACCTGTCTACCTACCTCAAATGTATATATGGTCAATAGTGCAATAAACGGCTGAACTCAATCCGATGTCTCCAACTCCCTGATCAGAGTACCGTAGTGATCGATACCTTAATCACCAGTTTTCCGTGGGCAATCCACTACAAATGGTCCTTCGAGCCGGATTTATTGACCACTACAGTGATGATATCGGAAGAGCGATCAACCTCAGACCCTCCTGCTGAGTCATCAGAGAGACAGCCGCGGCATCGTCGCACACCCAAGCATCTGGAGGACTATATTCTCAGTCACAGCCACCACCAGTCGACACTCTCCTCCCAGCCTACATTAGAGGTGCCCGCGGAGCAGAGAGGCGCTGAAGCCGCAATGGACACGACTAATCACTCACGAACACCCTCCAGGCAGAGTGAGCGACCAGCTACAAGTGCCACAGAGCTACTGAGCATGAGTTCACTGAAGGAGCTGTTGGATTCCATTTCTGACCGGGAAAGGGAAGAAGCTAATAATATGGCCACACTCCAAAGTAAGTTCAAACAGTATGAACAACGTCAACGTAGGCGTCAGGAGCTGATGGAGCATATCAAATCCTTCCTAAGGGAAGAAGGGGAGGAAGAGGAGCAAAGAGTGAAGCCTCCCCCATCATTACGTCATTCTTCGTCTTCATCACCCTCATCTGAAGTGGAGTCAGTTACTGAGAGACCTGTGAGTGCCACAAAGGCAAATGTGAGCAAACCTAATGCAGAAGCAGAGCTGGTTGAATCCGGATTCATACCCATACAGCCAGTCAGGATCCCAGTGTATTCACCAATTTCATCTAGTACTATATCTGATGCTGCTGTGTCCCAAAGCCAACATGTTACAGGAGCGAGGACTGTGCCTCAACTGTTAAGTAAGCGGTTTTCTCTTTATAATGATGTTGGAGATGCTCTTCGGCCTCAGGTGCAGCCACAGTTGGTGGTTCCCAAGCCCACCTATCAGCATCCCAGTGTGCCTCAGTCCTATATGACGGTGGACCATTTGCCACAGTCATATGTATGTGCGCCGTCTGCTCCTAACTTTCCAGTCCCTCATTATATTCAGAACAGTTCAGCAGTACCAGAGCAGCAAGCCATGCAGTGGAATCCGGCTTCAGCCGTGAACATTCCAGCCCTGGGAGGATCTTCACTTCAGGCAATGAACCACCCAGAACGTCTGATCCATCACCGCCCTTTGCACCCTGCTCCCCAACCAAAAATTCCGGATTTTGTCAACGACAATGAGAGGGAGTTCGCTAACCTCAAGCTTGCTCTAGACAACCTCCTCGAACCTCACGTGGAGCTGGACGAGAAATATAAGTACCACATTTTGTTGGATCACCTCAAATTATCTGAAGCCCAGATGATTGGCCAGTCCTACCGCCACCATCCATATCCCTATACCGCGGCGATGCAAGCTCTTCAGTTGCAGTGTGGTCAGCCCCATCAGCTGGCGCAGAGTGAGATAGCTACAATCCTTACAGCCCCGGAGGTAAAACCCAATGACGCTCGCAGCTTTCAGAGTTTTGCTCTCCGTGTCCACCTTCTAGTGAGTATGCTACTGTCTTTGGAGGGACCTAGAGGCATGGAGTTAAACTGCTGCTCGCACGTGGATCGTTTGCTCAGTAAGCTCCCCAAATATTTACGTGATGGCTTCATTGAGTTTCTCCAGCTACAAGGGAAGCTGAACTCTCCAACTGTTAATCCATATAACCTTCAAGACCTTACAGCGTGGCTTCAAGTTAAAGCTCAGCAACAGAGACTGTCTAGTAGACTAGTTCAACGCTACCAGTATGACGGATCTACTAACAATTCAAGGGAGAAGAGTGTGTATAAACAAAAAACCCAAAGTACAGCCTTGTACCATGAGGCAGCATCGGTGGAGGTTAAAGCATCCCCCAAACTAAAGGAATATCCAAAGAAGACCCCCTTCAAGGTTCACTGCCTTTACTGTGGCAGCAAAGAGCATTATATCACACGATGTGGCAATATTGCAGAGCAATCAGCTACTGATCTTTGTAAGTGGATTTCAGATGGAAAACGCTGTTGGAAATGTGCTCGTTCTCATACACCTGAGAACTGCAATCTGAAGAAACCCTGCAGCGAATGTGGTGGGATTCACCTACAGGTGCTCCATCGGGTGGCCCAAAGCCATGCAACCCACACAACATCAGCTGCCAGTGAGAGTCGTATCTACCTGTTACCTTCCATTGTTTCGGGCAGAGTCCTTCTAAAAGTGGTACCAGTGCTGTTACATCACAACTCCAAGACCATCGAAACCTATGCCATATTGGATGACGGGGCACAGCGTACCATGATCTTACCCACTGCTGTCAAGCAACTTCAGCTGATCGGTGAGCCCGAGATGTTAGCCTTGCGTACAGTTAGGCCGGACACTACTCATCTCAGTGGTTCCAAAGTCACGTTCGGAATCTCCCCAAGAGGTGATCCTGGGAAACGGTTCCAGGTAACTGATGCATTCACAGCATCTGGACTTGATCTGGTGGAACAATCATACGCCGTACAGAAACTCCAGAGAAGGTATGCACATCTAACGGAGATTCCGCTGCAGCCATTTCATAATGTACGCCCACTGGTGCTCATAGGCTCCGACCAGGTCCATCTTATCACGCCCAGAGAACCTATTCGTCAAGGCACCAAAGGAGGACCCATGGCAATTCGTACAGCTCTCGGCTGGGCACTACAAGGGCCCGTAATTGGTGATACAGGCCATACGCCAGTCCAGCAGTGCCTTTTTCTCTCCACTGCCCACCCAGATGACCTTCTCTTCAGGAATGTGGAAAGGTTGTGGCAACTGGATGTGTTGCCCTTTCGCAACGAGAAACTAGTTGTCAGGTCTAAACAAGACAAAGAGGCAATTCATCTACTGGAGACTCAAATTCAGCAAGTTATGGTTAAGGGAGTAGCGCGTTATGCCACCCCTCTCCTGTGGAAGCTAGGTGCACCAGTACTTAAGGGTTCGGTACAATCCGTCCTTTGCAATCTGAGGAGCACAGAAAAGAGGCTCATGAAGGACTCTGCAAAGGCCTCGATTTATTCCGGAGAGATTGCTAAACTCATTGATGCAGGCTCTGTGTTAAAACTCAACAAGACGGATGCAGCACAGTCCGAAGAGGTCTGGTACCTGCCCCATCACCTGGTGAGCCATAATGATAAGCCACGACTAGTGTTTAACTGTTCCTTCAGACACAAGGGCCTGGCCCTGAACGATCAGCTCCTCCCAGGTCCTATACTCGGACCTTCCCTGTTAGGAGTGCTCCTTAGATTTAGGCAGCATCCTGTGGCGGTAAGCGCAGATATTAAGGGCATGTTCCATCAGATCCGTCTGCTGCCGAGGGACAGGCCCTTTCTCCGTTTCATCTGGAGAGATCTGCAGAGTGAAAACTCTCCGGACGTGTACGAGTGGCAGGTTCTGCCCTTCGGCACAACCTGTAGTCCATGCTGTGCCATCTTTGCTCTGCAACACCATGCCAACAGCGCTGAGGACAAATATCCAGGTCTGCAACGGATTGTAAACCAAGGCTTCTATGTGGATAACTGCCTTACAAGTTTCCCTACAGTCCCTGAAGCAAAGCAAGCCGTAAACCAGTTGCGTAGTATGTTGGCAGAAGGCGGCTTTGATCTCAGACAGTGGGCCAGCAGTCATTCAGCGGTGGTGGCTCATCTTCCGACTGAGGCACAGTCGTCGGCCACTGAGCAGTGGTTAATGCAGAGCCGTGTCGACCCTATGGAGCCTGCATTAGGTCTCAGGTGGAACTGTGCTGTTGATACCCTCAGCTATCACTACCGGCCCATCAAGCACACAGCACTGACTATGAGAGCGGCCTACCAGGTATTGGCTTCCCAGTACGATCCACTAGGATTCATCCTGCCATTCACTACCAGGGCTAAGGTGATCATCCAACAGTTGTGGGCTAAACGGAGAGACTGGGACGACCCCAATCTACCGCCAACCCTTCAGGCCGCATGGATTGAGTGGGAAAGAGAGCTTACTGATCTCAATGCTGTTTCCATCCCTCGCTGTTACAAAGCAGTCTCCACCACTACAGCAGAAGAACTCCGTACCCTCCATGTGTTCTGTGATGCCTCTGAAAAGGCGTATGGGGCAGTGGCATATTTAGTAGTTCAAGCTAGCAGTGATGTGCACATTTCATTCATAATGGCCAGATCACGGGTCGCCCCGAAGAGACAGCAGTCTATACCGCGCCTGGAGCTATGCGCTGCGCTAGCTGGAGCACAGCTGGCCAAGCTAGTGAAAAATGAGTTGACAATCACCATCCAACAAACGACCCTGTGGACTGATTCCATGACTGTGCTGGAGTGGATTCAGTCAGACTCCTGCCGATACAAGGTGTTCGTAGGTACAAGAGTCTCCGAGATACAAGAATTAACAGAACACAAAGCATGGAGATATGTTAATACGCAGGATAATCCAGCTGATGACATAACGAGAGGTACCACCCTCTTAAGTATGACCAAGCCCAGCCGATGGAGTCACGGTCCACCATTCTTGAAGCAGAGTTCAGAGTACTGGCCCAAGAAACCTGAAGCTGATTCAGATGCCAACTCTGAAATAAAAGGCCTATCCTGCTATTCAGTGATGACAGTTGAAACCAAGCCCATCCTTCCTGATGTTACACAATTCAAAAACTGGCGGGAGCTAGTGGAGTCAATTTGTCACAACAGGCAAGGCACGGCGCCACCGGACTGCGAAACCATGACGCACAGAGACGCAGAAGCTCTTCTGTTAAGGCAATGTCAAGCTGAGAGCTTTCCAGAAGAGGTAGCTGCCCTTCAGGCTCAGAAATCAGTTCCTGCGCACAGCAGATTGGCTAATCTTGCTCCAGAGTGGGACCCACATATCAAGGTGATACGGGTTGGAGGACGTCTAAGGAGGTTAGAGAACTCTGATCCAGAGCAAATTCACCATATAGTGATGGACCCCAAAAGCGCAATTACCAAGCTCCTCATCAAAGAATTTGATGAGCGCCTGCTACACCCAGGAGTTGAAAGAGTCTATGCGGAGATGAGGAGACAGTACTGGATTCTCAGAGGACGTCAGGCCATCAAACACTATCAACACAGCTGTCTCTCATGCCAGAGATGGCGAGCTCAGCCAAAGGTTCCTCAGATGGCAGACTTGCCGCCGGAACGCCTCAGACTGCTCTGTCCACCCTTCTACTCGACAGGTGTTGATTGCTTTGGCCCCTACATGGTCAAATTAGGGAGACGGAACGAGAAACGATGGGGTCTGATCCTCAAATGTCTCACAACTAGAGCTGTTCACATTGAGCTCCTCAATTCAATGGATGTAGACGCCTTCCTTCTTGCACTCCGCCGTTTCATTGCAAGGAGAGGTCGTCCTCACGAGATCCGTTCGGATTGTGGCACTAACTTCCGCGGGGCAGAAAGAGAGCTAAGGGAAGCGTTTTTAAACATGGAGCCAGGACTACAGAATCGTCTTGCAGACTACCAAATTACATTTAAGTTTAATCCACCAAGTGCTCCACATTTTGGTGGACTCTGGGAACGTGAAGTCCGCTCGGTAAAGAATGCCTTGCAAGTAGCAATCAGTAACCAATCAGTTACAGAGGACATTCTGTCGACCGTCCTGGTGGAAGTGGAGGGAATCCTTAATGCAAAGCCGCTAGGATATGTCTCCACAGACATTGCAGACATTGACCCAATCACTCCAAACCTTCTTCTTATGGGGCGGCGGGACGCTTCACTCCCCCAAGTAGCATATGCCCCAGGAGAAATGGGGAGGCGGAGGTGGCGTCACTGTCAGCATATAATCGACCAATTCTGGACACATTTCACCAGAAACTATTTGCCTACTCTCCAGACAAGACAAAAATGGCAAAGGAGTTCGGACAACCTGGAAGTGGACTCAGTTGTACTGGTTGTGGATCCACAACTCCCTAGGGCTCAATGGCCCATAGGCAAAGTTTGCAAGACATTGCCAGGCAGTGATGGACGTGTAAGGACCGTTGAGGTCATGATTGAGGGTAGAACCTACCTCCGACCAGTGGCTCGTCTAATACAGTTGCCTGTTTGGGAAGGGGACCCTGAAGACATTTAAGAATTCACTTATTTGACCCATTTGCTGCACAAATGTGGGGGCGGCTGTTGTGAATTCCCTGCTGCCCCTTTAAGTATGTTGTGTTTTTTTCATGAGTGTGACGCTTGCGGTTACGAGGTACGTAATTTCCGTCATACAGAGTTTCTAGTGCAAGCGTATTTAGCGCAGCGGCATATTCTTAGTTAGATGCAGATGCAGATGTCCGTCAGCAGGCTTGCGCTCGTTCCGTTTTAATGCGCTTATAAAGTTGATTATACAAAACTACCTATATGCATACCTGTCTACCTACCTCAAATGTATATATGGTCAATAGTGCAATAAACGGCTGAACTCAATCCGATGTCTCCAACTCCCTGATCAGAGTACCGTAGTGATCGATACCTTAATCACCAGTTTTCCGTGGGCAATCCACTACAACAGTAGTCTACCAGTGATTCGCTCAGAAGTCCGAAATATCCGCTGTAGTATTCGGAGTTTGTATGTGTCCCGAGCATGTTCACTGAAATTGAGAGAAAGTTATGTCGCCTCTAAATGCAGCAAGTTTTAAATGACTTCATCGATCACCACAAAATTACAATGCTAGAGCACTTCAATTAACTTAAACATTTAGCAATCTTTAAAAGTACGTCTCTTGATGTACACGAAGCGGAAGAGCCATTTTTTTGTTAACAGACTGATTCGAGCCTACCTGAGCATGCTTGTTTTTTTCTCAACAAAATCAAGTAAAACAAAATAATTGCCTTTTAATTGCAGGTCACTGGCATTGTAAACCAATATCAACCGATCCCGTCATCCCGGGACACCTTCCGCATATTTTCGGGGATCTCTGTATGAAAATGGCTTTACTGAAATGCCCAGTAATGTCCAGTGCCTTTTGTGCGTTTGTATGGAGAACTCATTCATTTGTACAATTGGCTTCAATTCATTTTTATTTGGCAGTTTCATATTTTGCTTCATACTTTTTTCATCGAAGAAAAAGTTGTGTTGCCTCCCTTGCATTCTTAATGCCCCCGTTGTGCTTTTATTTGCCATTAAATAATGGAAATAAACAGTATTTTAAAGCTGTCCTATATGTCATTTAAAAGGCAGCAATATATACATAATTATAACCCAACAATAATAATTTATTTAGCACCAGGTAAAATGGAGACGTTTATCGTTTAACACGCTACTGAGAGCACTGCCACATCCATTATTATTATCTACAGTACATTGATTATCTGCAGTTGTAGCCTATACCAATATTTACTATGGTAAGGTTCGAAAACACAAATTGTATAGGTTTACATCATTTACTTTTGGGGTTGAATTTAAGAATATATTGTGTGCACAAGATCATAGTAAAAGAATCGACATCCTTTGTCATGGCAGAGAGTTAGACAGTAAACAGAACAGTGTAGCGATAGCAGCAGAGATCATTCAGGAATGGGATAAACCGAAATGACTGTATAAATTAGGTTTTATTTTGAATTATGAATGACATAGAAATTCAAAATGCTGATGAATTCCCCCACATTAATTCTGCAATCGTTATACTGGTAGTAGCCTAACACCGACAGCTGCAAGGCGCATTGCAAACTCTGCGAAACTTGACAGGAGGCACGCGCCGAGTGTTTGGATCGAAATAACTGCTTAACCATGCAGTAATAGATCATATTTGATCGAATGACAAAATCGGAATTTAGCACTTTGGTACATAAACACAATAAAAAGGCTAGCAGACCAAATCAGTCCTGACTCCCTAGTCACCGGGATTTTCCACTCCAGTCCGTGCACGCTGTTATCAAGTCATACACGTTTAAATACAGCATATATGTAACAATACGGACAATGTATATGAACACAAGCGATCATTACATAGTATAAAGAAGAGGCCATTATCATTTCTTAGTATAACACAGATTTTAGACCGCCACTAGTCGCCATGTTAGCTCCCTGAATCTTAGTGCATAGCAAAACGTGATTGGCTGAAGTTAGAACGTGGCCTATTGGACAACAAAATTGGAAGTTAACCGATTGGCTTGCGTAGATAGTGGGCGGAGTCCACCAATTTGTGGATTGTGCGCACGTCTTGACGTTAGGAATGTTTCAAAATCCACAAATGCACAGAGAGCAATCCACAAATGCACAGAGAGCAATCCACAAATGCGTGCACTGATCCACAAATGCGTGCACTGATCCACAAATGCGTGCAGCGATTCACAAATGCACAGAAAGCGATCCACAAATGCGCAGAAAGCGATCCACAAATGCGCAGAAAGCGATCCACAAATGTGAAGAAAGCGATCCACAAATATATATCAATAAAATACATTTGTAAATAATTTTTATTTGCAAATGTCGTTGTATTTATTTGTGAATTCCATTTATTTTTGTGGAACGTCTAACATATATTTATGGTTCGCTTTTTGTGCATTTGTGGATTTAAAAAATGTTTGTGAAACTCTCTGTATTTATTTGCGAATCGTAGTTTATTTATTCAGAATAATGAAACAAATCTGACCCCATAAATCTGACCCCATAGTTGTGTGACAGCAACATAACTGTAAAAAACTGTTAATATACACTATTTTATATTATTAATATTTATATATAAAACAGTATAAGAGAGAATTGCTCTCATTTTTAGTTTTGTTTTCAAAGTTTTGCTTTAGGGCAACTATGTGTTTTATACAATGAAAAGCTTTTGTAAAACAGATAAAACCAGTATTGACATTTTTCACGTCTAAAAATGTCGGTGCAAAATTTTATTGTTGGTTAAACATAATTAGCCTTATGTGAACTGAACTAAATAAAGATCAGTGCTTGTAACAGCTGGAACATTAAAAAATATAATTAAAGTAATAGTTCACCCAAAAATTGTAACCTGCCTTCATTTACTGACCCTTTTGTCGTTCTCAAACCACTTGACTTGTCTTTGGAAAGGACATGTAGTCAAATGTTTAAGATGCATATTTGTATACGATGAAAGTGGGTGGTGACCAAATGCTTGCAAGTAGTCTCGAGCATTCTCTGCTTCTACAATTCTTGAATCGCATCTCCACATGCTGTTGAAATATGATGTGCCGTTGTTTATCACATGACACACAAAAAACTTTGCCTGATATCAAATCTCTGGTTACTTTCATTGCATGCAAAAGACAACTTCTGAGATTCTATAAATGTTCTTTTTCAGATAAGCAAATTTTGTGAGGGTGAGTATCCTAAATAATAACAGTTTATTATTTATTTTGGATAAACTATCCATTTGCTTTAACACTTGTGCATATAAAACTCAGACTGAAGTTGTGTGCAGAGATAAACTATCAGTGTGTGAGGGTGTGGATGACAGGGGATTGGTGGATTCTGATGATGGAGGATGGGTGTCTCTCTTCTACCCTCACTGCACATTAAGATAAGCACACACACACCACAAACACCCATAACTACACAACTGACCAGTGAAACCATTGATGGCTCCAATGCCAGAAAACGCTTGCATGGCGGAGAAGAAAAGCCCGTAAGTGCAGTACCTGTTCATTCTAAATTTGTCATGTTAGATTTGTTATTTATTTGTGCACTTCTTTAATACTTTGTTAAAAGCTTGGAAAAAGACAAAAAGATGAAAGCTAAGAAAAACAAGGGTCAAACATGGGCTAAGGAGGGACCACGGGACCCTTTTGAAATGGTAATTGAAATCTATGTACAGTGTGTGTCCAATTCTTTATGATAAGACTTTTTCAAATTACACAAACAGTTTTTTTGTAGCCCCCAGTTCTACATGTGTGTTCTATTTGTTTCCAGCTTGACTCTCTTCCTGAAGAGAAGCAACAGGAGATTCAGAAAGCCCTGCACCTTTTTTCTCTGGGAAAGGGGCCTCCAAAGACCCTCCAGGAGGCTCGTGGACACAAATATAACTTTTGGGAGACACAGCCAGTCCCTAAAATAGGTATGCTCCACAGTGCACCAAAAGTAACCAGTTAAACCTGAAGATTGATACAGAAATATGATTCATTTATTAATGTTAGATTTCACTGAAACCGAGATTGAAAATCTTGTCATTTTGATCCTCAACTAAACGTGTCTAAACGTAACTAAACTAAAGATGTTCAGGTATCTGGAAAACAAAGCAGAAATACTAACTGTACATAGTTCAGTACTACAAACAATTTTTTTTTCTTTAAGATGAGGAAGTGACATCACAAGGGGCGATAGAATTAGAGAGGTCGGGTGTTCGTGAGGCACCCTTTTCACTCCCACAGGGCTTCATTTGGGACACCCTTAACATGGACAAGCAGGACCAGGTGAGCAGTAGGTCCTCAACCTAAAAGGATAGTTTACACAAAAATCTAATTTCTCTTATCATTTATTAACCCACATGTTTTGCAAAACGTATGACTCTTTATTCTTGGCAACACAATAAAATATATTTTGAGAAATGTCTGAGTGATTTTGCATTTACAGTAAAAATGGAAGTCAATTGGGGTCAATGTTGTTTGTTTACCAGCATTCTTCAAAATATCTTCTTTGTGTTCTGCTGCAAAATGAAAGTCACATAGGTTTGGAATGACATGAGGGGGAGTAAATGATAACAGAATGTTACTTTTTGGGTAAATTATCATACCTCTTTATGTCTTTTATGTGTGTTGTAGGTGAGAGAACTCTGTGACTTCCTGAATGAAAACTACATAGATGAAGATGACAACACACTTCGCTTCCATTACTCTCCGGAGTTCTTGCTCTGGTTTGTTAAACCACAATAGGAAAACTAGCTTCAATACTTGGCTCTAAAATTTTAAGTCACCCATGTAATTCCTTCTCGATCTGTTTTATGCACTTAATTCAGGGCTCTTTGCCCTCCTGGTTGGCAGTCACAATGGCATTGTGGAGTCCGGGTAAACTCAAGTCAAAAACTAGTGGGATTTATATGTGCTGTTCCATCCACTGTTCGAATATTTGACATGTAAATACCTAATTATCTCCGTCGATTAAAAAGATTTCAATACATTTTTGTATTGATGCAAATAACAAATACATATTCTCCACAGAGAGATGAAGATGGTGGAAGTAAACATCCTGTGTGTGCACAAAAAGCTTCGATTTAAGAGAGTAGCACCAGTCCTGATCAAGGAGATCACCAGACGGGTTCATAAACAGGGTATATTTCAAGCAATCTACAGCACCAGTGCGGTTCTGCCAAAGCCCATTGCAAGCTCCAGGTATGAGAGAGCTTTCACAACTGTTTTAATCACGATAATGTATCATTCAAACTTATTTCTCTGTATTGTTGGTGAAAGGTCCTGGCACAGATCTCTGAACCCACGCAAGCTGATTGAGCTTAATTTCTCATCTCTGACAAATAAAATGACCCTGCAACGTGCCATCAAGTTAAACCGGCTTCCTGAGGTCAGAACACCCTTCTTATTTAGTTTTTCCTCAAAAGTAATAAAGTCTTACAGGTGTGGAATAAGGGTGAGTTTTTATTTTGGGTGAACTACCCCTTTAACCTCCAGCCCCCCTAGTTTTACATTTACATTTAAGCATTTAGTAGACGCATTTGTCCAAAGCGACTTACAAGAGGTGAGGACACAACAAAGCATTAAATCATAGAGTAGCAATAAGATGTGCTATTACGAGTTAACAAGTTACATGAAGCAAGACAATTGAATACCTGCTGTGAGAGAAGAATGGGTTTGATGTATTTATTTCAATTTTTTTAGCAAGAGTTAGCATGTTCTGTTCATGCTTACTGTCATGTTCCTGTCATGCTTACAGTTTTGTTTAACTTTAGAGATTATACAAATAACATTAAATTGCTTTAATACAATGTGTATTGTGAATATTGGACATAATCCACACTTTTTTACTACTAACGTCAGTTCAATCCTTTTTTCTCAACAACATCAGAAAACAAAAACCACAGGCCTACGCCCCATGATCGAACAGGATGTACTCATGGTTCGTGATCTTCTGAGAGAACATCTAAAAGCTTTTCATCTCTCTCCTGTTCTGACTCAGGAGGATGTTCAACACTGGCTCTTGCCTCAAGACTCTGTAGTTGATACATACGTTGTAGAGGTCAGTATCATACAATCAAGCCATATATATCCGACAGGAAAACATACTGAAGTGTTCCCAATGTGTCTGGACCAATGAACTAAATATGAATTAATCTAAAAGTTAATGAAATTGGTTGTGTGGGTAGATAACAGTATAATTATGTAGATTTAATGTTTTCTATTAACACCACCCACATGTCTATGGCAGAGCATAAATGGTCGCATTACTGACATGGTGAGTTTCTACACACAACCCTCATCGGTTCTGAACCACCCTGTGCATAAAAGCCTGAAGGCAGCTTGTGCACTCTACTGTATCAGCAGGGCCACCCCACTCCAGCAGCTAATGGAGGATATTCTTATCATCTGTAAAGCAGTAAGTCAAAAGTCATTGGGTATTGAGACAACACAGCTAAATTGTACCCCAGATGACATTTCCCTGTAGATTGCATCTTTAAAAGAAAGATTTCACTGTGTTTTTTCATCTGTTCAGAAGGGGTACGACGTGTTCTCTGCAATGGATATAATGGACAATAACACATTTTTGGAGTCACTCAAATTCAGAATAGGAGATGTGTGCAAACAGTATTACCTCTACAACTGGAGATGTCCTGACATAGCCACAGACAAGGTGATTAAACAATCAATACATTTGAAGTAAAAAGGGAAAACAATGAAAATGTATGATATGTTTCCACATTTCAGGTGGCCATTGTGCTGAAGTAATGCTGTTTTTATGCCAAATCCACGCCGATAGTTGAAACCTACTGCCGCCAGAGGTCGCTTTCCCCCCAATAAAAGTCAACACATAACCCTTCTCTAACAAGGTTGTTCGAGTTTATATAAACTAGATACATAGCCTTATTTAATTGTATTTATAAGTATAAGGCTTTTTCTGAAACTGTGATCATTTAAGTGCATTATGCTTTTTTCTTTGATTTTTATGAGCCTTGCACTTTGGTTTGAACATATTACAGTTTTGGCTTTGTTACAGACTCTTGTTATTCTGATGACATTGAATTTGGTGAATACATTTTTACAAACGGATCCAACTGATTCTAATATTAAATTTAGTTCTAGATTTGACTGACCTTCATCCTAATTATGGATATGGATATTTTTTTGCTAGAAGCTTCCTCCACTGGACATGCGCACTTCAATTCCGCATGTTTGTCACGCTTACAACAGTTACTACTAGTTTTTATCATTATTGTAAGGTTTGGTTTAAGGTTGGGGTAAGTGTAGGCGTTAGCTAATGTAATTTATTGTAATTTTATGGCGAGATTTTGCAACACTCCCGGCCGTAGCCACAACCCGCACCTGGCCCGAAGTTAACTTCCGGTCTGTGTATGATTATAATGTATAACAATTGATTCAATTAGTTCATTTAATCGTATATTAATTGTATTCAATTCATTTCAATTATAACTACTTAACGGCTATATAGCCTATTCTTTGCGGAGGTCTGAAGAAAGATTGGGTTACCTAATTTGTTTATCTTGCTGCCACTTAAGCAGTCTATAAAAATTTACACACTGTAGTAAATAATAAACAAATCAACGAATTGTAAACAAATAAACGTATTGTGTGCAAATACAAGTCTTCTCATTTGCACAACAGTGCAATGTTCACACAGCAACACCAGATGGCGTCAAAACGTTGACATCCTGCAAAACATTAAACGCATTACTGACACTACATACGCTATCGGTACAATCATTCACAACCAAAACATGCAACCACAAATGTCACTTTTGCTCTCTTGAAGCAAACTGCACACATATTTATAGAAAACATTTGAACACTATGAATTTGTATGTTCCGGTTCTTTACTTGAATTTTTATCAAACTGTAAAATATCAAACATTTAAACTGATACAATCGCACTGGCCCGCTTGCAGCCTTCAACGCGGAACAGATCGAGCACGCGGATTGGCGTGCACAGGGGCGGGGTCTGAACTTTCAAACACTGCTGGTGTACACGCATTCGGGTTATTCACGGTCTGTAGCCTGCGCTACTCTGTGAGTTCCTGTGTTTTCGTGGTTAAAACAGTGTCAAGTTTTATTTCAGCGATCCATCGCCTCCGCTTGCAGGGACATGCGGCCGTTTAACCCCGACAGAGTTTACTCTCTGTCCCGTTGATGCTCCATAAACACAAAGACCGTTGTGCAGCTTCAGGTGCTTTTCCATTTCTTAGTATTTCATTGCTCGTGGGTGATGTATTAACGTTACGGGAACAGACGTTGTTAATACCGGGTGTAAAAACGCTCTTGCTCAACGACCAGCTTTCCTCATCGGATATTGCACTTGCCTCCATCTATTTAGCGACATTCACAAGTGGGTGAGTAACGTTAGTGTATCTTGTCAGAAACATTGATCAGTCATCGTGTCATACTCTGATGTTTTGCTACAAAGTTACGTAAACTTGTATTCTTCTAACACGTGTCTGTTTAAAACTATGGCTATTGTGTAAAACGTGTTGTGTGTATGAACGGGGAGTGAGTTCTGATGGTTTGCTTCATTCAACTGAAAATTCTCGAGTTGGTGTCTGTGAATTTGACTTTTGGCAAAGTGTTACTTTGACGTTTCTTTGATATCTGATATCCTCGTTGTTTTCTTTATTTTATGACTGGACATGACTCTGTTTAAATCATCAACCGATCTTAATTTCATAGTGGTTGATCTGTGCCATTTCCTTATACATTTTGTATCTGGGTGCACATCAACATGATCATCCTTACGTGCACTTTACTATAACTTACACAGGCAGTTCTCACTGTGGTCAGGCTTGTGTTACCCAACAATGATCCTCTACTGTACCATCAGAGAAAGAAAGCTGTTAATATACACCTGCAAAATTAAATGCAAGTGAAGCATACACAACTTAAGGAATCCTTTCACTTCACAGCAACAGAGTCACAGGAGAATAGTGTAATCCTCATGCAGCTGAGTAACTGTATCATTGTTTAAAACAGAACATTTTTTAAGGCTAAGGCAACATTTCACTTAGCATATTTCAATGCTGAGATTCAATTACTTCAGTTTCAGATCATGTATGAGAGTGTGCGGACTGCGCAGTCTTGTTTCTCGGTCCAAAGTGTGACATCATTGTTCAGCTTTTCTCACTGGATCTTTCTCTGTGGTGGATTTTAAGGGGATAGTTCAACATGTCATTATTTACATATCATGTCAATAAATGTGCATCCCTATTCTCTTTTAGATTTCTAATGACATAATTGTAAAACAATTCTCACAAACGTTTTAATTTGGGGCTGCATTTTTGTTTTGGTGAAAACTCCACATCCAATTAGGCAGACAGCACTGCAAAGATATTTGCAGATATTTGGTGTAAATATATCCTATTTGAGGAGATTGCATCTAGCATTGGCTTCCCCACTTGCACTAATGCCCTGTAATCAATCACATCTTTTATGTTTTTATTGAAATACACGACCAGCTATTAAGTCTACAATACTTGGCACAATGATACAATTTACCAACACACTATCGCACGTCATGGTTTAACAGTGTTAAATATGTCTTTAATTATAGTGTTGTGCTAAATAGGTGAAAGAGAAACTGACAAGACTCGTCTGGATTGTGTTTGAGATGGTAGACTAGATGCACTTAATTGATCCTTGAGGGGAAACTGAGAAGAATGAAGATTAGGAATGCCAATGAAGCAGATAACGGTGAAGTATGATTCTCCTCTGATGAACTTCATCCAGTTTTCATGCCTGAATTAAATGAACACATGTGGAGTAAAAATAAGTCTTTTATTTTGCATTGTAGAAATACAAAAATGTACAAACATTTTGGGGGCAACATGAACCAATGGGGCTACAGATGGTTAAAAAATATAATTCTGTGCTGAAGCAATTCTGGCTTAGAGTTCAGGATGTGTTGCTGTTTGAGAGATAACAAAAAAACATACTAAAACAGCATGCCATGGTAAAAACTAGGGCTGCAACAACGAATCGATTTAATCGATAAAAATCGATTACTAAAAGAGTTGGCAACGAATTTCATTATCGATTCGTTGTGTCGCGCGACACGGAGACGTTTGATTATTAAAAAAAACTTTATTTGAGCGCGGAGCGGAGTGAACACACTCGGTCTCTCTCGCGCACTGATGCTAGCAGAGTTTGGCGCCTCATAAACAGGGCGGAGCAAAAATAAAATAAATGAGCGGAGGAAAGATACATGACGGAGGCAGAGAAATCCGCGCGACCAAAGTCATCCAATGTGCGGGAGCATTTCACACTAAATAAACAGAAAAAGTGTGTTAACTGCTAAATATGCTAAAGCGACATGGCGGGAGCACCACGGAAATGATCCAGCACCTGAAACGCAAACATGTTGGAGGCTTTGATGAGGAGGAAGGGAGTTCAATAGCAGGTTAAGTCACTACACAATCGTACTTTTGTTCCGTTTTGAAGTGAAGAACGTAATGTCCCCGGTGCTGGTGTTTACTCGTTATCCAGCTTGACTAGCATGACAAGTTAGCGTTAGCTCGTTAATAACCGATGTGAAGCAGGGTGGGTTTAGTGCACAATGCACTTTGCATTGCAAGAATAAAGACACGTTTTTATTCACTAGCATTTTTTGAACCATTCATTTATCAATCTGTTGTCATGTATAGCTACACTGCAAAAACAGCTTTTCTTACTTAGTAATTTATTTCTCGTTTCCAGTCCAAGTATCTAAAAAAAAATCAAGATTACTAGACAAGAAAAATGGCATGAGAAAATTTATAACTCATTAAGATTATTTTTCGTAACCCATTGGCAGATAATTTGGCTTGTTTTAAGCAAACAATCACTTCATTTTGAGGTGTTTTTTCAGAAATCAAGACATCATTTCTTATGCTTTTTCATGTGTCTAGTACATGTTTCTTGATTTAAGATTTTTTTTATATTTGGACTGACAACAGGACAAAACTACTAAATTAGAAAAGCAATTTTTGCAGTGTATATTCTGTGCTTTGTCCCATATAGGTTATTATTGACAAATATATTTGTGTGTGTTGTACTTTTTAATTTAATTTGTAAGTTATTTTATAGCACTTGGTCATCTTAAGCTGTGTTTAAATGTGGTGTATAAATGAACCTTACACTTACTACAATGATGGTAATAATTTAATGAATAAGCTTCAATGAATGTGAGAGTTTGTGAGTGTGTGTGTCTGCGAGTGTGTGCGTGCGTCTGCAGTGTAGTGTAGAGAACAAGTTCTGACATTCAAACAAATCCTGTCAAATTTTCTGATTTGTATTGTTCTTTATTCTTTATAAATTATGTATTGTTCTGGCAGCTCAGGTGGCACTTTATTTAAAAAAAAGTCTATATATTTGGCAGATGTAAAGCATACATGTGTATGTTTTTTGTGTTAGTCCATTTCTATTTTATTATTATTATAACAGCTCAGGGATGTTCAAGGAGCAACATGTTTGTGCACTTTCTAAAGATTTTAGTTCTGATTTTGAATAAAGGGTTGGAAATGAATGCTTTTCTTGGTTTATGTTTTTATCCGATTCATCGATTAATCGAAAAAAATATTTACAGATTAATCGATTATTAAAATAATCGTTAGTTGCACCCCTAGTAAAAACCTATAGGTAATTTAAGGTTTTAAACGCCTCAGGTGAATAGCAAAGTTCAAACAAGTTCCAGCAGATCTACAGAGTGCTCATAATTCTCTCAGAGCTAGTTTATTTTGGTTTATTTGACATCAGAGTTGTACAGAACAGAAGACACTTTGTTGTAAGGGGTTGAAGTCAGTAGAAATGTACTTAGAAGATTGGATAACACAGCGTCATTGCATGTCATGCATGTCAAGGTATTGCTTTGTTTGTCATTTTTGGCAGTGTTGTTTTTTACACCAAAAAGCATTTTAATCTTTACTGTTGACTAGTTGTTCATGTAACCCATTTTCATTCAAAATATGAAATATAAATTCGCTAAGAATATATTTATTACCAGTATATTGAACCATCTGTTTATATTTTACTAAACCATTGTTGATAGACTCCAGACATCAGAAAAATATCAGATTTATCTATTTTAAAAGAGGGAAAAATTGATGCGTTATATAAACGGTATGTGACAAAAATATGCTTGTTTCTGAGAGACAACTTGTAGGATTTCTGTGAGTTAAAATACACAAACTAGAACCAAAACCCAAACGGAGAAGAGACGGCTCTTTATAGAACATCAATAGTTACTAGGCTATATTTAGAAAAATGATTTGCTCATTTATGAGGAATAATGGACCAATTAGGGTTATGGTTGTGACAATTCACTTACCTGACTATGAAAAAAACCACAATGGGTTCACATGGGTATTTAAATCACCAAATATTGAAATCTGACCTACCAGCATGGTGTGAACCTTTGGTACTAAAAACTTGTTTCTTTTTCATCGTGAGTTGACACTTTTATGAGATAATAAAGGCTAATCTAGTCACTTCTTTAGCCTTTTTTATTTCCTTGCAATAATGAACAAAAGAAACATTTAAATTTTCATATTTGGAGGACGCTTTCATTCAAAGTGACTTGCTGTGTATTGCCTATTTTAAGGTACAATATCGATACAATTAATGATATATGTCAAAGAATCACAGTATTACCATACACAAATTGAACATTTCTAAGCAAACTTGTCACTGCTTGTCCCTAGTTGGAAAGAAACAGAATCCCTTATTTTTCTCTAGATTCCAAGATCTTATCCAGACTTCTTATACTTGTCCGGACTTGCATGTGCTGAAAGTATACAGCATAGCTTCCTAAATACAACATACTTACAAATGCATGTTCAACAAGGCTGTTAGGTGGTCGCTGTCCTGAACTGATTAATCATACAGACTTCACAAAGTTGTGGAGAGGTCAGAGGTTGACTTTCCAGGCGTGCAGTGGGGAATGTTGTTCATCTGTGACCTGACATCTTTGTCTGTCTGCTCCTCCTCCACATCTCATTTCCTGGTCAGTGACAGTAATGGGTGCTGGGTCGGGAAGTCCGTTACAGTAAATATTTATATGGACTCAAGCAGGGTTTTGACACTGGTTAAGATCAGGAGATATTAGAGAGGCTGGGCTGCATTTAAACATTTCAAGTGTGGTTGTCTGTGGAGTGGATGTTAAAGGTGCTTGTGGATCTTGTTACCAAGAGTTTTACAGTATGCCGAACGTTCGTTTGCAATGAATAAAGCATCATTTATGTGCACCCATAGTGCTCTTTTGGCAGAGGATTCTGCAAAGGGTTTATGCAAATCGGGAAACCGGGATGAATGCAATTTTCCCTATATAGTTTCTAAACCTGTTGGGTGCTTCATTATGGAAGACGTAGCAAGTTACCGTGATCTGCCTGGAATACATTACTGGGACTAAAATACAAAAAGTTCACATGAGCACCCCGCAAATCTGGTTACCTGTGTAACTGTAATGTTCCAGTATTTGATAAACTATCAATAGAAAGCACATGGAATCATCTCTTGTAAACAATATACCATCTATCGTCTGCTTTCCCTTAGATATATTAGTCAGGCAAACAGCCCTTTCTAATAAATACAGCTCAATCTGTGATAAGAGTAATTTACATTTAAAGGTGAGATGTTTGTGCTTAACAAAATGACAAAGACTTCATTTACAGTAAATATAACTGTGCAGAGCTGTTTTAGGACATTTAGCGGCTGGTTAAAGTGATAGTTCAACCAAAAATAAAATTCTGTCATAATTTACTCAGCTTTAATGTATACTTTTATACAAACCTATGTAAATTTGTATTGTTCCACAGAACACAAAAGAAGATATTTAGAAGAATGTACGCAAATAAACAGTTCTGGGGCACCATTGGCTAAAGTTGGAAACAAAACAAGTAGTCAATGGTGCCCCAGAACTGTTTGGTTTCCCATGTTATTCAAATATCAAAGTATACAGGTTTGAAACAACTTGAGGGTGCGTAAATGACAGAATTTTTCCTTTTTGGGTAAACTATCCCTTTAATTTGTTTTTGGTGGTCTGTAAATAATATGCCGGAGTGTTTAGTTCAGCATCTGTTTAGTAAACCAACTAACCTCTGGGTCATGCTGTTAAGTGTGTAGCTATGAAACACCAGATATTCTGTAATATTAGTACTGTACTTTCACACAACATAAACACACTTCCTGATTTCAGTGTCCTTTTTTAAGTTCATGATTAAAATTATATGAGAAGTTAAATGTTCCCACAATCATTCAATTTGTATAGACTTGGAACACGCAGCGCAGGTGGTTTTCTTCCTCATTTTATACACATTAAACCATCGTTGTGTACTTCTACTGGTCATAATGACATGTAAATTAGATGTATATGCAAATCTATGCTTGTGGTGTTTCTTTGCTTTGGAGAGTGAAGCTGTTTTGAATGTGCTGTACCTCTCACATGCGCACCTACAATAAAGGAGTATGTACAGACGTACATCGCCGTAAAAGCCCAAATGTGTCTACTTGTGCACGAGTACCAAATTACACAGTACCACAGCTGTTGCGCTTGCTTGTGGAATTCCCAGTTCAGCAATATATCAGTTTTACATCTTTCTCTTAGCAGTCCATCAGATCCAGTCGTCCAGATGGTCTGAGGTCTTGGGACACCCGTAAATGCAAAATGAGAAAAAAAAGAATCCAAAAGCATTACATTTCTCCCCCCGCGGCTCCTGTTTTTCTTCACACACACACTCTCTGTTTTTCTGTCTTCAGCACTCGGGCTTGGAAAAATGAAGTCTTCGCTGAATCAGCTGGGAAAGCCATCAGTAAAACTAATGAGCTGGAATGCCTGGATGAATCAGTCAGGTTTGCTGCGAGGTGAAATTCCAGCCAGTCTTTGCATTTGAGCTCTGATTAGGCCGGTGTAGTATCAGCTGAGAACCGCATTAAAAGTCGGCCTGTTATCTTTCTCTCAGGTCTTGTAGCCTGTCATGATTTATTATAGCTGCTCCGTGAGCTAACGCGCTGGAAAATGTTCTGACAGGGATATGTTTGCGTTTGCTCTCAGGTATTAGCTGGAAAACTAAGACAGTTTGGCCTAATGAGGTAAACGCCATGTTGAATTTGTACTTTAGGCCTGCTTTTCTTTGGTTGATTTGTCAAGGTTGTGTAGAGGACCAGATTATCTGGTCACCGGGACTCTGATCAGCAAGGCCCTCCCTTCCTTTGTAATCACAGACCCTCGGGGTGAGGGGTAAACATATGTGGTTGATCTGTCCTGGGTAAAACTGTGTGTTGTTAGTGTTGTACATTTCATCTGGGGTGCGTATGTGTTCAGCGTTCAATTTATGAAAATGCTTTTCCTGAGGAAAACCTTTTAGAACACTTATGCTTATTGCTTATGTGTGATGTCATTATCGTTTGATATATTCCTGCAAGCTACGATCAATAGAAAATGTAAACAAACATCTCCAGTACACAAAATTCCATTAAACATCACCTGCTTCCTGTCAGCTCAACTTTAATGGCGACAGACAGATAGCACTGGGATTTAGCACTGAGCTGCAATCTATATTATCTCCATAATAGGGGAATCTGACAGGTTTGCTCTGTTTGTACTGCGTGACATTATTGTGAATAAGCCTTGCATGGCAGGAAAACAATACAGGAAAGGCAAGAAAAATACAGTTGGTGACAGCCAGATTTACATTTATGCCTTTGGCAGATGCTTTTATCCAAAGTGTATTACAGTGCATTATACTATAGACCAGGGTTCCTCAAATCTTACCCTGGAGGGCCGGAGCACTGCAGAGTTTAGCTCCAGCCCTTATCAAACACACCTGAGCAAGCTGATCAAGTTGTTCAGTATCACTAGAAAATCACAGGTATGCAAGTTTGATCAGGGTTGGAGCTAAACTCAGCAGTGCTCCGGCCCTCCAAGGTAAGATTTGAGGAACCGTGCTATAGACTATACAATTGTTTCTAAGTATGTGCAATCCCTGGGATCGAACCCATGGCATTGGCATTGATAGCACCATGCTTTAACCACTGAGCTACAGGAGGTCAACACCTGGTGGTTTAAAACCCATGTGAGGTCTATCCTAAAGTTTTTTTTTGTCAGGTAAGTGCCACTTTAAGCATTTGCACATCCAGCCAAGGGTCTATATTCCTCATACATGGTCACATTAAAATGACTGTGGTTTGTATGCTGTGTTATGATGTGAAAGGGTAGGCCTTCACCATTTGTTTGCTTCTAGTTTATGATAAGAAATCCTACTATGAGTGTAGTCTCTCAAACTTCCATAATGCATGTTTATTTCCCTTTTATTTAATATAGAAAACTTGTGCGTAGACTGATGTTTTTATCATGTTTCGACTCTGTCAATACGGGTTCAATATATTGGTAGCAAAAAACATTCTCAGAGAGTTTATACTGTATGTGAAATCCATATTCCAAAATGTCACATCAATGACGCTGGAATATTTTAGCATTATCAAAACATTTAGCTGTCTGTGAAATTTAACTCACCAAAAATTCCATTGAAATTGTCAAAAACAATGTATGTTATAGACATAAAATGTGTGTGTTCATGTGCAGGTTGCATAAGCTCTTTTTGAGGCACAGGCCTTGTGCTTCTATCAAAAAGTGTGTGTTTAATTAGAGCCATATTTCTCTCCCCTCCCACCGAGTGGCTGGTGTGTTTTCCAGCACTTCTTATACTTTGTGTAATGACTACAAGCTGAGCCACAGTGCTGGCGTTGGCTTTTATTGTGAATTGTTGTTTCAGGCCTAAGACACAGCTTAGCGCATGTAGTTGTCAGATAATGTTATTGGATTACAGGCTGATGATGCATGCTGGGTCTCATCTCCACACGTCACATGACCTGTTGGCGATTGCACACTTTCATACATTACCCTATGGCCTCACTCTCTATTTTATATACATGTTTCATTGACAATCACTGAACAATGTCATATAAAAAATTAATTATACATTGTTTTGAGTGCCCTTTGTTTTGACTGTGGGTACTTGTATATCCCAGAGGGGTTGATTTGAAATAAAACTCAATTTGTCGTGGAGACATAAATATACTATCCCTGTCAGAGCATCTTAATCTTTTTTCATTCACCCTGTGAATGGCACCAGCAGCATTGAGCTTCAAGAGCAATACTATTCTGTCAGCATGATAACTGAGTCCTATTTTGCCTTTGCGGTGAATGCTAATGATAGCTATTTCGCATTCATGTACAACCACTGGGTCTTCAGCAATTTGAATAAAAATTAAGCAGTATGCCAGCTCGAGAAGGTCTTTGCTATTCTAAGCAAATCACCACATCCAAAGGCACCTCCAGCTGAGCAGGTCTGATATCAGATTTAGCCTCAGGTCCGATAGATTAGCCCTGATAGAGACTAAAGAGGTGATCGGGGCAAAAAGCAGGAATGTGTTTTGAGCCTTTTAACCTCTGAGTTAGGGCACTTAAAGGGAGAGAAAATTCCTTCATTCATTCATCCTCATGTGATTAAAAACCTGTATGACTTTTGTGTTCTGCACATTTTTGAAGAGTGTTGGTAACCGAACAACACTGGTCCCCATTGACTTCCATTGATTGAACGGATATAAAACCCCTTAGACATTTCTCTAAATATCCTCTTTTGTTTTACACAGAAGAAAGAGTCATAAACAGGATATGAATGACATGATGGTGAATAAATTACAGACTTTTATTGCTAGGTGAACTATCCATTTCAGATGTTATTTTCCATACTTAAAAGTAAATGTACATTTTGGTGAATTCAAATTCTGTATGTTCCCGACAAAGCTATCAGACATTAAATATATGGTTCTTAAATTGTATAGACTACACATGTGTTTTTTTTTTTTTTTGGAGCTTGACACTCCAGCCTGTCAAAATGAGGATGAGGGAATGATGACAGAAGTATCATTTTCATGTGAACTTATTAACTTTACAGTACATGATTGGAAATTCTCTATTCTGGTGGTACAGGACAATATAAAGATACACTCTCTCTGTAGAAGAGTGGAAGGAAGGATTGTGGAACTCTGGTTTTGAAAGCCACCGAGCTTTTCCCTCCCCTTTATCTTCAGGGAAATGATGGGCAAAGCTTTACTGTTACAGCTGGTTATGGAATGCTAGAAATGCTTCATGTTCCCAAATTTTCACCTGCAGGGCTTTGTTTGAGGATGTGAGTTGCATGCAGTGTGATTTCAGGATATTACAAGGGAAACAGACAGCCTTCCTCTCTCTTCCATTGTCACCTCAGGGATGAGAGGTCACAAACATCCGGACAGTACTTAAGGGATTTGTTATAATTTGTTGTTACAGTTTTGGCACAGATGTAAATGTCATTTTATGATTTATCAATTATCTTTGGAGTCTGGACATATAGAAGAATGGGTTTACCATCACTGTGTTCTTTAAAGTTTTGTCAGAGTTTTTAAATGTTCAAAGTTCAATGCATTTTTTCAGTGTTGGATTTGTTGTCACACTTAAGGTTGGGAAGCACAGTGCTTATCTTGGCCATTGTGGTCAGTGTCTTTGTGTATGACTCATCTGTTATCATATCCTCTTGATTGGATTAAAGAATAAAGGAAAGTTTGTTTCCAAACAATGCTTCTTCCGACTCTGATGTAGCTGCTTGGGTTTAGCACTCCTTTATATGGCAAAAAGCACACGGTGGACCCCAAGATGCCTTGTGGACTTACGTACACTTCTAATCATAGAGCCAGACTGCACAGTTTTGCCTCTCGTGGGATTTACTCTCTTGGAAGAAAATACTTTTCTTTGTAATGCTTTGGGGTTATTCTTTTGACATTTTTGCTCATTTTCATGAGCTACACCATGATTTTATGATGTCCCCTGGTTCCTGTTACAGCCAGTAATCTTCAGATGACATTTTGGAGTTTCCAATTTATCCTCTGCAAGAATGATCATAGTGATCTCCTATTTATTTCTTTGTAGGAAGATCTTGATATGTAGGTTGTTCACATGACAAGGCATTTTTACTGTGACCCGCTAGATTAAAATGTTTTAAATGTTTAAACAGTTCTCTGTCTATGGAACTGATGTTATAAAAACTGCTTTGTTATTAGATTTAAATCTAAAAAACTAAAACTCCTATAGTATGACTGTCCCAAGAATGGATGGAAATAAAAATATAGCTGTAGAGATTCGCTTATAAAGACATGGTGTTATTAATAAAGCTTTCTTGTAGCTCAGTGGTAAGAGCATTGCGTTAAACTATGCAAGGTCGTGGGTTCGATCCCAGGGGATTGCACATACTTAGAAACAAATGTATAGGATAATCCAATGTAAATCGCTTTGGACAAAAGCATCTGCCAAATGCATAAAAGTAAATGTAATTAACCCCACTATTTCAGCACAGTTTAACTGCCCAATTGGGCATTTCCTAGCCTTATGCACGACAGGGGGAGCAGTCTAGAATATGAATTGAGGAAAGGAGGTCCGTGGTTTCATTGAGTTCGTCGGGTAGGCAACCTTTGTGTTTGGGAGAAATATTATACTAGAAATACATAGGATATTTATACTTACCTTTCCTTGCTACTGTCAGAGAGACATCATCAGTTGTGTGTCTGATCCCACTTTCATCACATCCATTATCCTGGGTGAAAGACTTTTGGTCAGGTGATGATAATGCCCTTTGTGTGGTTCCCAAAAATGCGACACATTGCACCTCAGCGTTATTGGGTGTTTTGGCCCTTTATTAGAAGACACCCTCAGCCAAGAGAGGCCCATCGTAGGTTGATCAGACGTGGGTGTGTTGCATTGTTACAAGGTCATCTGGCAGCCCATGCTGTGTCCATCCGCCTCAACCACAGCCAGTGGCTTTCCGCACCACCAGCCAGTTCTTGATTATCCTCCACTGGACAGATTAGTGGCTGCAGCCTCAACAACTTTTTCTGCCCCTCCCAAATAAAGGGTTTTCTTTTTAGCAAGTTAGCTTGGGCGTTTTGGATGATGCCATTTGCTGCCACTCTCTTGGTCTCTACTGCTGCAGCCAGGCACTTTAGTACTTGATTTTGGCGCAATGTACATCTCTTACAGCCCACATGAAGGTTTGCCAGAGCAAATTTGTTGGTGAGGGCAGCACATCATATGTAGCTCTTATGATAAAACTTAGCCTAGGGCTGGGCGATTTAGCAAAAAAATCTAATCTAGATTTTTTCAGAACATTTGACCGATTCACGATTTCTATTTCGATTTTTTTGTTTTTGCTTAACTAGTCAACTTAAAACATAACTACAACAATAAAGTACTGAAATAACATTCTCTTTATTAGTAATTTTGAAAAAAAAAACATAAATAAGGAATGTTTTTGTATTTTAAAACATTTCTGTATTGTGGCTAGTTGTTTTTTCAGTGTACTTTACAGTGGTCATGAAGGTGTAGAAGTACAACTTTGCAAAAGAGAGATGCGTTATAAAGCTGTTCCGACACTTTTTCGTGTGTTTCAGTGTACATTCGGGGAATTGCGGCTTCTGTAAAATGTTTGCGGCTTGGTAACTTGTATCTTGGATCAACGGCGTGTGGCATCTTTATGAACCCTTGCTTTTCCACGGTGTGCACGGATCTGTCGTCTTCGGATGGCTGTTTTCGTCTCTTAATTTTGTGCATTCGAGCCACTCAGCCTGATGTCTCTGTCGCAAATGCTGAAACAAATTAGTTGTGCTGCCACTGCTGGTTCCAACTGACATTCGACATATCTTGCATTTGACCAAAGTTTGTTTGACGTCTGACCTCTCAAATCCAAACCATTTCCAAATCACTGAAGTAACATTACTACCTTCCGACAAGTATTTCCAACGTATCTAATTGGATGTGCATGATCAACTTTTTTTTTAAATCTCGATGTCTCGATTTAACATAAATTAAATCGTGTTAAAACGTAAATTCGAGTTTATCGAAAAAATCGGAAAAATCACCCAGCCCTAACTTAGCCTGTTTGTTTTCATACTACTCGGCTCTCCCCATGTGATTTTGCGCTGCTCAATACCTTCCCACCTCACCCAGCGGCCTTGTTGTGCTTGAGAGACTGCTCTGGCGCATCTACTTGCTTCCTCTTGTAGCCGACACTGTTCCTTTGGTATCGCTTTTCGCCATGTCGGTATGGTTGATCCCAAACCAAGTCCTCCTCTGCCATACTGTACTTGTGCCACGATGTCCCTATGTCTGACGGTTGCCTTCGAATCTGCTACGGCTTTTGCTGGGTTGCACTTCCTCCCTGTCGCTACTGTTGGAGCAGCATCATATGTACAATAAATCATAGTTTATTTACACTACATACATGAAAAAATACATGTTTTTTGCAAACACGACCATTTGAGTTCATTAGAATTTAACACATTTTTTATAATAGCAATAAAGTGTCTGAAACCGATGTGCAATCTACAAGAAGTGAGCTGCAGCACGTCTGTAGACTGTGTATCACATCCTGGTAATAATTTGGTTTTGCGTCTGTCTTGACGTAACAACATTGTTGTTTGTTTTTTTGCTTGCTTGTGAAGACAGCAGTTTCTGGTTTAGGACCAGCAGATTTGTAATCTATTGTGGAGTCAATCATCTGGCTGCTTTTTTACTTTTGAGTTAGAAATGTGCTGAGAAATGTTCAGCAATTTTCAGCTTTGGCACCGACACCCTGCCGTAAAGGGCCCTGTTAAACCAGCTGTCATTTTTTTAACTGTTTTCACAGAGAAGGAAAAATATCTGCTGTGATTCAGGTCTAGGCGCCCTGAGCAGATTTGGAGCCGTCTTTTTGGTCGCTGGAGATTATAGCTCCTCTGAGGGTGATGTCATCTCATCTGTGATGCCACTATTACCTCGTTCCCCATCGCTCCACACTCTTCCCCAAATGCCTTTCCCTTCTTCCCATGATCCTTTCATTATCTCACCTACAGTCCTCATTTTCTTCATTCTTCCTAGCACTCCATTACAAACTCATTCCCTTCCAATGACCTTTACTTTATTTCAACTGTTCTGCCTTTCTCCATTTTGTCCGCTCTGCTTCTCCCTGTGTGCAAGCTATTAAGTGTGAGCTCCCAGATGTGTCCCATTAACCCCTTCACCCCAAAGCAGGAATCCCTCCCTCCGTGCCCAACCCCCCACTTAAACAAACACACCCTCTCCTGCTAATGATTCTTTCTCAGCAAGATTCTTATGATGCTAAATGCTTGACTTGTCTGAAGTTTTACTGAGATAAACACACAACAGTGTGCATTTCAATGCACAAAGAAGAAAAACAAATATCAGTTGTGAAACACGGATCTTGTTTTATGTCTACATTTGTTCATGGTCAAATAGATTTCACAAACCTTGGCCACGTCCCAAAACTACTGCAACATTTTCAACTACGGTTGGAGGATAAGATTTCAAAATATGGCGTTATTTTGCCTCATGATACTGTTTCACTGTTCTCAAGACAAAAAAAATGCATGTAATTTTTGACGTGAGTATTTATGCAAAGAGAAACCACCATTCAGAGCAAGTCAATGAGAAGACAAGGGGCTTCAATATACCAGTATTGACAATAATCATGATATCAGGATTAAGAATTATGGAACCAAACAGTTCTAGGTCATTAATCACTACAAATGCCCCAACACTGTTTGGATAGAAAAATTCTTCCAAATAACTTTCTTTGCTTAATGTCGATGTAAATTTGAGAATGATACATGTTTAGAACAACTCCAGGGTGAGTAAATAATAAATTTATCCCTTTAAGAGCCACAGTGGTTACAAATTCTCTCTCTTTCACCCTTAACTCTAAAAACGCTGGGTTGCTTCATTCCATTATTGGGTAAAATATGGAGAAAACCAACTGTTGGTTTATAAATTAACCTATTCTGGGTTGTTGCCACCCAACCATGGCCAAGCCAGCATTTTGGATTGACAGAACCTACCATAGGCTCGTTTATAACCCAAAGGTAATCTCTTTAACTATAAATAATCAAAGATAATGCAACTGTAAGCTTAGCAGCAAGCTAATGCTAGCCCATAGAAATTCATTTTGTTTCTCCTGGGAGCTTCGTGAGAAGAATGAACATAGAACGTTTTTATGAACATGTGAAGTGTCACGTATTAGATTTAATTTTGGTATGATGCAACTTTAGAAGGAAGCAAATTGTGTAGCCAGTAGACATCATGCCAATCTCTCTCTCTCTCTCTCTCTCTCTCTCTCTCTCTCTCTCTCTCTCCCTCTCTCCCTCCGTCCCTCTCTCTCTCTCTCTCTCCCTCCCTCCGTCCCTCTCTCTCTCTCTCTCTCTCTCTCGCTCTATCTCTATCTTTCTCTCTATCTCTATTTCTTTCTTTCCCTCTGTAATTTGAGAATCAGAGTGTGGGCAGCGTGTTGGAGTCCTCAGTGTTTTCATTCAAGTGGATCACTGCACTTTTTTTGCAGGTTTTCATTTGAACAGCTGACACAAAAAACTTCCATAGCAAGGTTTAGCCTTTAGGTGTGTTAGTATTTGCGCTACTGGTTGCATTCAACTGCAGAGTCATATCCTGTTTTCTTTTGCATTTCATTCTATTCATTGATAAAACAAAAGCTTTTCTTAAATTCAAGAGCAGGCAACATAATAATAACACAAATTCTTTTTTGACTCTCTCAACAGTGCAATGCTACCGACAAGCTCATTGTCCAACAGGAAGTAAACGGAAACGCCCACTGTCACCATCAGCCATCCAAGCGGTGAACTTTTACGCATTATAGCCCATATTGTGGGCAAAACAAGTGTAACTGCTTTTTGGGAGTGAGACATGATGGATGCTCTGGACTCTTTGCAAAGTTCATCTTTGGATTCCAAAGCTGAACGTATCGCTCGCTACAAGGCCGAGAGAAGACGGGAGCTGGCTGAACGGTACGCCAACTTGGAAGAAAGTTCATCCAAGTACACGAGAAAAGAAAGACACCTGGATGCCTCAGATGCAAGACCCAGTTCTGAGCAGAAGGCAGATGTTTCTTCTGGATTGTGTCAGTCTAGTAAAGAAAGCAGCGTCCTGAGTGAGCAAGGAGAAGAAAGCAAGACCAATTCAAAGCTTATGATAGATGCCACACCATCCTCCAAGATCTCCACAGCTCATAGCGATGAGGACAACCAAGTTTCAAGATCACGCCAAAAGCACAGGTGAGTTCGAGTGTGAAGGTAATAACTCTCAAATGTGAAGGTTTGACCTTTCAGTTCAGAAAGTTCAATTTTAGGCCAGAATGTTTGAGAACGTCAGGGTCTGTTAAATCGAGCCGTCCATGGATCTAAGCCAGCACTCATTCCGCTGTTTTGACATTTGAGCTTTCTGTTTTGGTTCAAGTATGCAGTCAACATGAGTATTTCGCATTTCTGAGGAAATTACAAACATTGATATTACGAGCGAATGCGTGGGGGATTCAGAAGAGATAAGACGGATAGACAACATAAATTCTCTGGAACGTTCTTGTGTGGAGAGCAAATTGATTCTATATTGTAAATTAGTTCATCATTTACTCACCCTCACACCAAACCTGTGTAAACATCTGTTGAACAGAAAATATGTTTAGTAGCGATACAAGCTTTTCTAATCTATTCAAAGAAAGTGAATGGGATCCAGAGGTTGTGAAGCTCCAAAATCAACATAAAAGCACCATAATGGATCGTAGTCTTTTAATGTGCTATATTTCGAGTGTTCTGAAGATACGCAATACCCTTGTGAGGGGAAAGGAATGAAATATTACAGAACAACGTGCCCAAAATTTAGCTTGACCGCAAAATTTGACTTTCATATTATGGAATAGAGCAGTTTCGGCAATCTACTATGAAATACTTTATTTATGTTCTGTAAAAGAAAGTAAGTTATGCAAGTCTCAAAAGACTTTTGTGAAAATAGATGAATTTTCATTTTTGGGTTGAGCTATTCCTTGAACTATGTAGTTCTTATTGCGGGCCTGATCGCTCAGGGATGTTTTCTTTTGACGAGACGAAAATGTGGATTTCGAAAGAAATGACTGCGGGGTTTTTCCTCACCTGCATTTGTCAAGACTTGTTGTGAAACAATCTTTGTTCTGGCCTCCTTCCATTTTTCCTTGTCTGATCAAATTGAAGTCTTGTTTAATTAAAAGATGTAGTTGAAGATGTTTAAGGGTGTCAGTTCTACGGTAGGTGGAGTCACTCATTACCTTTGCAAAGATTAACATTAAACATGAATGTCTACGTCACTTCATTCTCTTATTCGACTTTTACACGTCAAACCAGCCCGTCCAGCCCAGGCACGTCACCGCTCAGTCTTTTATAGTCAGCGTCGTATGTTTTTGAGTGAAAGCAAGCCCGCACGGAACGCCAAAAACATTTCTGTGTGATTTGCTTGGTGATAGTACTATAGTTTTTAGCTATTTGCTCGAGTAGGTCACCTGGATTGGGACGTGAGATGGCGGTGTGGTTGATCTGACAAAATGATATTGCTGCGTGTCTGCCGGCGGCGAGCTTGTTTTAACTCTAAGGATTAAAGTCATTCCTGTTAATAATCATTTATAATTTGCAGTATAACGGCCTTGCGTAATCCGAACAATACAGAAGAGGAGATTGGTTAAACAGCGAGTGGACTCTGCCAAAGAGATGTTTTCTTCCTTTTAGCTCCCTACAGCGATTGCAGTAAACACCCGTAATTTGCGATTCCATGGAAATCTTCCAACCCGTGCATGGCAGCTCTACGTAAGTGAAGAGAAGACGTGGTCTAAACAGTGCTATTCATTGGGGAATTTTCATTTATTTATCTGCTCTCTGTTTATGCAACAAATGCGCCCGTGTTGTGGTTATATCACTACCCCCTGAGGAAAAGTAAGGTTAGAAACACAAAGCGTCGCATGGTTTTGAAGGACTAGTTCACCCATAATGAAAGTTTGATTTAAATGTTGGTCTGTTCAACACACGGTTGACTTCAAAAGAGTTGAATTTGAGTACAAACTCACATGAAGCACCTTTATTAGATGGTTTTATGGTGCTTGTGTATTTTTTAAAGCTTGAAAGCTTCAGTCTCGGTTCATTGTAACTGCATGGAACCAGTACAATTCTTCTTTTGTGTTCACGGAATAAAGAGCTCATGTAATGTAGGTTTAAAACAACATGTGGGGTGAGTAAATGATGACCGAGCTTCGTCTCGGGTGAACTATTCTTTTAATATTTAGCATTATTACAGTATTTAAATCATCATGTATTATTTTATCGAGACGCAATGATAAATGTAAGAATCACTTCAAAGAGGACTCCAATAGAGATGGAACAACCCGGCATATATTTGAGAAGACCGAAACTGCATGACAGGAAATGAGGGGTACCTGTGAATCCCTGTCCTCTGAAAACACATCCAGCATGTCTGATAGGACTCAGCTGAAGGCTGCTCATGCTATTAAACTCATTCTTCATGACTGAATGAGTTAGGGCATGCTGCCTTTCAACACTTTTCCCATTCTCGCATCGAATGTTTTCATTTTCTTGCACTTTCCTAGGTTTCCTCTATTGCTTTTTATTCCTTTCCCACTGTTTGACCTTCACTTCTGAATCATCTTTCTTTTTTTTATTGACTAGGATGAGTGCATCTGTGTCTGATCTCTGTGTGGCCCCTGGTACATACATAGTCAGGTTCAGGGTCATGGTTGATGTCTATAGGAGTGACGGTTGGGCATCGTTCTTGTCATTCCAGAATTGTCTACACGCTTGACCAGCCAGGAGATTGACTTTAAGCTGAGAATAACAGGCTGTTTATTTCCTGTTTAAACAGGACGTTCTAATGTATCAAAGGCTTGTCCCTACCTTTATTTTAATAGCAGTAGGTTTTAGTCTACATCACACCATGATATGTCTGCTAGTTTATTTTGTATAAATATTAAGGTTGACCCCGAATAGTCGAAGATTCGATTCTACAAATTGCACAGTCGAATCTTGGCATGTTATGCAATGGGGATCATGCCATTTTGGTTATAAGGGCAGTGGTGTAGCAGACGGGCACACACTGCGCCTCTAAAAAAATTATTTATGATGTAAAGAAATGGAAATTTTTATGATTGGGTAACGGAACCCCCGACGCATATGAGCGCAAGGTCTGGCTATTACCCAGCCCAGGATCTGGTCTCTCCGGGCCTTTCTTCGCTGTGAGACCGGTATAGTATTGTCACTTACTAAATGTTTGGGCATATAAATATGAATGAACACTTCGTCTGTTAATGCATGTTGTTCGTTACTTAGACTGAACTTTGCGCTGCATGATACAAAAAATTATAATAAACTAATATAACCAAAACATAGCACATATCAAGCACGGTCAGACTTTCGGAACTTGTCAATCTCTGCACTGAAAGCAAGCGTGCTCGTCATGAGAACGGAGAAAGAGTGCAGAGGGATAAAGGTGAAAGGGACTTTTGACTGTTTAAATGGTAAGATGCTTTATTGCATTCCTCCTTTACATGCGGTAAATAAATTAACTTTATTGGTAGTTCATTGGTAACGAACGTGCTGTAGTCCCGTTTGTAAAAAAATATTTATTATTATCGTGTAGTTTTGAAAATAGTTTTGATGTGAGATCTTGTTTAGTAAGGGGCTTGTTTAAGGAAAATGTCCATTAGCTATTTGTGGCTTTTGTTTTGAATAGGGCTGCAACAACGAATCGATTTAATCGATAAAAATCGATTACTAAAAGAGTTGGCAACGAATTTCATTATCGATTCGTTGTGTCGCGCGACACGGAGACGTTTGATTATTAAAAAAAACTTTATTTGAGCGCGGAGCGGAGTGAACACACTCGGTCTCTCTCGCGCACTGATGCTAGCAGAGTTCATCGCCTCATAGACAGGGCGGAGCAAAAATAAAATAAACGAGCGGAGGAAAGATACATGGCGGAGGCAGAGAAATCCGCCCGACCAAAGTCATCCAATGTGCGGGAGCATTTCACACTAAATTAACAGAAAAAGTGTGTTAACTGCTAAATATGCTAAAGCGACATGGCGGGAGCACCACGGCAATGATCCAGCACCTGAAACGCAAACATGTTGGAGTCTTTGATGAGGAGGAAGGGAGTTCAACAGCAGGTTAAGTCATTACGGAATGCTACTTTTGTTCCGTTTTGAAGTGAAGAACGTAATGTCCCTGGTGCGGATGTTTACTCGTTATCCGGCTTGACAAGCATGACAAGTTAGCGTTAGCTCGTTAATAACAGAATAAAGCAGGGGTGGTATTGTTACTTTGCATTTGCATTGCAAGACTAAAGACACGTTTTTATTCACTAGCCTTTTTTGAACCATTCATTTATCAATCTGTTGTCATGTATAGCTACACTGCAAAAACAGCTTTTCTTACTTTAATTTATTTCTCGTTTCCAGTCCAAGTATCTAAAAAAAATCAAGATTACTAGACAAGAAAAATGGCATGAGAAAATTAATATCTCATTAAGATTATTTTTTGTACCCCATTGGCAGATAATTTTGCTTGTTTTAAGCAAACAATCACTTCATTTTGAGGTGTTTTTTTCAGAAAACAAGACATCATTTCTTATGCTTTTTCATGTGTCTAGTAAATGAATCTTGATTTAAGATTTTTTTGATATTTGGACTGACAACAGGACAAAACTAGTAAGTTAGAAAAGCAATTTTTGCAGTGTATATTCTGTGCTTTGTCCCATATAGGTTATTATTGACAAATATATTTGTGTGTGTTGTACTTTTTAATTTAATTTTAAAGTTCTTTTATAGCACTCGGTCATCTTAAGCTTTGTTTAAATGTGGTGTATAAATGAAGCTTGCACTTACTACAATGATGGTAATAATTTAATGAATAAGCTTCAAGTGAACTTGAGAGAGAGTGTGTGTGTGTGTCAGTGTGTGAGAGTTGTGTGTCTGCGTGTGTGTGCATCTGCGAGTGTGTGCATCTGCAGTGTGTGCATCTGCGAGTGTGTGCTTCTGCATTGTAGTGTAGAGAACTAGTTCTGACATTCAAACAAGTCCTGTCAAATTTTCTGATTTGTATTGTTCTTTATTTTTTATAAATTATTTATTGTTCTGGCAGCTCAGGTGGCACTTTATTTAAAAAAAAGTCTATATATTTGGCAGATGTAAAGCATACATGTGTATGTTTTTTGTGTTAGTCCATTTTTATTTTATTATTATTATAACAGCTCAGGATAGTTCAAGGAGCAACATGTTTGTGCACTTTCTAAAGATTTTAGTTCTGTTTTTGAATAAAGGGTTGGAAATGAATGCTTTTCTTGGTTTATGGTTTTATCCGATTCATCGATTAATCGAAAAAATAATTTATAGATTAATCGATTATTAAAATAATCGTTAGTTGCAGCCCTAGTTTTGAATACATCTCCCCCTGCCTTTTTCAGACATTTTGCCTAAACACATTTATTTTGTACATTGTGACTTGAATCTGGCTTATGTCATTTATTTATTTATTTATTGTAAATGTATCTTTCTGTACTAAACAAATTCTGTTAATGAATGTTTGTTTGTTTCTTGGTTTATTGATGTTGCACTGCAATTTGCGCTGTACCCATAGCCACCTGGTGTCAACCCCCCGCACCCGTGCGATTCGACTATAGGCAAGACATGACAATTCTGGTTCCACTATGTAAATCCTAAGTCGAAACCCCTAGTGAATATAGACTTTTCATCGGACACATGAGTTGGCACGAAGTTAACTTCCCGTCTGTGTTTTGTTATAAAATAACTTTTCATTCTGTATTTAATTATATTATTTTATAAAATAAAGTTTGTTTATGATGTTGCCGCTGCAATGTCTATAAATATATATAGCATAGGAGATCTTTAAGCTACAGTAACAACTTAAAATAAATAGGCAAAATCAATAGAAAAAGTGACTTCTTTATGTCTTTTGGCAAACTTGGTATGATAATTGTATGCTTTTGCATTACATTGTTTGCGTATTTAGAAGGGTTTCCTTCAGTTGGGCATCTGTGACACATTTATGATTCTCATTTAGCACTGATCTCTGTACTCTGAACACAAGTCATTTTGTTTGTACCAGACACTGAATGTAGACCATTCTTGGAAACGGACCCTGTTTTAGATCTATTTGGACTGCTGATGTCTCGTGTCTTTGTGTTTGCCCTGAAGGATATAGATAAGCTTTTGTAAAGCAATATGCGCTAGTCTGATAAAGAACCCTTAAAATAGTTTTTCCTGATTTTGTTGTGTTTTCATGATGATGTATTTATTTTTCTTATATTCCTTTCACAGTACACAGATAAACACTGTATTCCCCACACTTTATAGAGGCACATATTAGAAAACTATTAGAAATGTTTTGACCAATTATATCCAACAATTTAAATCGCACAACAGTATCTGAATATTTTGTACATAACACGTTATGGCACAATTTAGGGGATCTTTTGTGTGAACTAGACATAATTTGTACCAACAGCATTGAGATAATCTAAGATAATTAATTTTTGTGTTAATTGAATTGGTCACCTGTCTACAGAGAAAAAAATAAGGCTGCTCGATATTGAAGAAAACTGTGATAACTTTCTAAAAATGTTATGTTAATGCTTGGGTTGTACAATAGCGAAATTATTTAAAAATGATATAACCAGGCATTCCTTCTGATACTTTTCCACACACATCAAAGGTTGTGAATGCACACAAATACCAATAACATTTGCGTGCAACTCTCTCTCCTTTTTGCATCAACCTAAAACTTTAAATAACGTAACAGAAAAATTCTGTCATCATTTTCTCACCCTTAGTTCCAGACAAAATGTTGAATTGTAGTATTAGGTAAATGTATCGGATACATTTTATGTTTTCTAGTGCAGCTCTACATATTGAGATGATTGATGAAATAAATATTACAAATTTGCATATTGCAATGGTTAACAATAACTTTAAAGGAATTATGTCATCATTTACTCACCTTTAGATTGGTCAAAACCTGCATACATTTCTTTGTTCTGCTGAACACAAAGGAAGATATCTGAAAGATTGTCAAAACTCACCCCCATTGACTTCCATAGTATTATTTTCCCTACTATGGCAGTCAATGGTGGGTGAGATCTGACATTCTTGCAAATTTCTTCTTTTGTGTTCAACTAAATATAATGTATCGATTTAAAGTTATTGTAAACCATTGCAATATTCACATTAGTTATATTTATTTCATCAATCATCTCAATATGTTGTGCAGCACTAGAAAACATAAAATAATATATATAATGGGCATTATAATATCTGTTCGACCACTTCATGTCTAATATTTGAAACATTTTCTGAAGGTTCGTTTTTTCATGACGGTAGTTTCAGGCGCTTTATTATGCCCTGTCTGTGAAACATGCCAAACATTGGCACTGTTTTTCTCTGATTTATTCTCCATAGTTAAAGCTGGAGGTGTCATTCAGATAAAACATAATTTCACAGCAGACTGCCAATCTTTATTATGTATTTCTTTTGTAACGTAACAGTCTCCTGGGTCTGATCAAACAGTCAGCTCACAGGAGTCCTGGAGCCGCCACGCCAGTAAAGGAAACTAGCATGACTGCAGGGTCTGCATTGTTGTTAGACTTCCTCAGAAATCACTTCTCAGTAAATATAAATAATGCCTTACTGATGGCCCAAATTTATGTTTAGTGTGTTCTTTCTCGTGCATTTATATACCGGACTTATAGAAGACAAAGATTGTCTTGTGAAGGGGCGGCGGAGCAGTTCTACAGGTTTCAGGTGAAGCGCTGTCATGTTTTGTGAAGATGCAACCTATTAATCCGTGAGCTCATTTGTCTTTTTTTTTTTTCACACAGTCTGTTGGAAGCAGAGGAAGCCCAGAAGCCAAAGGGTAAGTCTCTTTTCTTTCATTTGCCTCAAAGAAGCCTTTTGTGAAGCACAGAGTTCTTTTCTATTGGCTTCATTGTGCCACTCTTTCTTTCTCTTTTAAAGAGTGGCAAAACTGTGTTTTTCTTGCTTGCAGCTGGAGAGAATCTTGTGAAACACACAAACAGCCTCATGCTCACAGATGTGGATGTGCAGATGTATCTCTGAGAGTCTTTACAGAACTCTCAGACAGGCCAGGCTTTTTGTCCCTTTATGGTAGTAAATACTTAAAGTCGGCCCTCCAAAAGGTTATCAGGGGCCACACACCACAGTTTTAATTGTTTGGAGGAGGAATCGAGTTGTCTTGCAAGAAAAAAAGAAAGATGGAAATAAAAGTGCTTCCCGTAATTCACTTGAATTCATTGAATTAAAGTGTGCATGTTTACAGGGATAGTTCACACGAAAATGAAAATTCTGTCATCATTTACTCCACCTCGTGTAATTTAATTCCTGTTTCAAATCAGTTTGTTCTGATGAACAAAAGATATCGTCATTGACCTCCATAGTTGGCGGTCAGAGGTGCTCCAGTTTATTTTCCTAAATTCTTCAAATAATCAAATTTTTTAATCAATAATAATACAAATAAAAATAAAATACTTTTGTAGATGATGTCCCAGAACTGAAAATTGTTAACATTCCTCCAAATATCTTTCTCTGTGTTCATCGGAACAAAGAAATTTATTCAGGTTTGAAACAACCTGGAGGTGAGTAAATAATGAAAGAATTTTCATTTTTGAGTGAACTGTCCCTTTAAATTCACATCTGTTATTTAAAATGGCTATAGGTGTTTACAAATAACTGTTTAAGATGTAGGTAGTGTTATTGGTTACTGCGGATTTTAAAACCAAACGAAAATGACGTATGATCAGAGATTTTATGAACTCAGCAAGTGGCCACTAGCCATATTTTATAGGTTTGACTAAACAGAGTTTCTGCTCTATTATATTTCCTGTTCCTCTGGGTTACACAGTGTTTTGCAATGAGATCATTATATTAAATGCGCGAATTCAGCAGATTTTAGGATTTGTTCACGCTCTGAAGAGTTACGCATTTTTTACTGTAAAATCAACCCACGGCAAAAGGACTGAAAGCAATGAACAATTTAGTCAAAAACAGGAAGGTCAAACTGACAAAGGCCAATTTTGTCATTCGTTTCGACAGCGGTAATCCTCATGGTTGACCTGACGCAGAGCTGACTCGCAGACAGCCTCCTATTGTTGTACTGAACTGTAACGGCAGACGCACAAATACATTACAAATCCAGAAAATTACCCAAGAAGAATGGAGAAGGAGCAAGGGAAATAAAGAGCTGAAGGATCATGTGAAACGTGACCACACTCTTGCAGATCACGGTTGACAAATGAGCAGTTAATGAACAACAGGACCGTTTCCAGCTGCACTCAGCTTAACATCACTGACTTCTGCTGATGCTGTGAACTGCTAGGATTTGATCACACTGCACACAAATTTGGATTAGCCGTCCGTGTGGAAAGAATGGAAAACTGGTCAATTTTGTCTGTCAGTAGGGCCCACATCCCGTCATGATGTAGAGGGAATTTAATATTCCAGCAATTCCATGTCCTAAATCACTGATTCACATTCAGTACTCACTACACAGTAATGTGGCAAAAATGAGTGTATCTTCACACAGCTTCAGACAGTATTGCACACTTTGTATGATAACACAAAGTTTGTCACATCCCGTATGACAAAGAACTTGAAATCCAATCTGGCTGTTCTGAGACCCCAAATCTGGTTTGAATTATATTTTAGACCACTTTTGGATGTGGTTTGTATCGGGTTCGCAAACATTACATTTGTTGTCTTTATTTTCTCTCCTTGATAACCACACACACACACAAACACACACACACAAACACACACGTACTCCTCTCAGATGATAATTTGTTCTGCCAAGTTCTAGCATTTCAACCTTCACAATTGTGATTAACAACATGCCTCCCATTATATTAGTTTAGTTAAACAATTTACTGAATATGCAAGCCATGAGCATAAATAAATAAAACCCCGTCGCTCCGTAATGGTTTCAGGCAAGGAGCAAAAACGATCGTTTCGTCTGGTTGTTTTGCAATAGTTCAGACGATAAAAGAGTACATGTGGGCTAAAGGACTAGCCTATATGAATCAAACTCTCATTTTTGCACGTTCCTATCTTCCAAGAGATTCAATCTTATCATGCTCTCATTGAACAGGTGGTTTTTGTATGGCCGTTTCTGAGAGGTCAAGAAAATAAGTAGGTGTCAAGAGAGAAACTTAACGCTGAGTGTTTATAGCAGAACATACGCGTGTATGCGTTGGTCAAGGTCTTTGTGTAAGAGGGCTGTTTTTAAGACCAAAACAAAATGAGAAATTTACCTCATGGTAAAATGACTCTTTGAGTACATTTGATATTATCTGTGTTATTTGATTCACACGATGAGTAAAGTTTACTTAAGAAGTATAAAGGGTCATGATTCAGAAAAAACTTGCATGCCACATTTACACCGAATGCTTTCACTAAATCGTATGATATCAAATCAGCATACAATACATGTAGCTTTAAGAAGGTTTCAAGTAGAAATTATGCATATGTATATGACAGTCCAGATTTTTTTTATTCTGGTGACATTTTTGTACAAAGCGCTGGTTAATTTCTTGTGTGTGTGTGCACGTTCTGACATTCCTTTGTATCTGTGTGTGTGTTGACAGATGATGGGAAAGGCGATGATGACGCCAACAGCAGTATTCCTGCCAAGATGTCTCTTTTGAAAGTAAGTGTTCTTTGTCCTCGAACACTGAAAAGGACATCGGATCCATCTGTCACCGTCTCACCTTTACTCTCATTCTGTTTCTCTCTCAAATCTTTTACTGATGAAGAACCTTAACAAACCCGTTCAAATATAAAGACTGAGTTGTGCCTTCCACTGCACTACAATGAATGGCAAAGTCATGCCATAGCCTGAACCAAAAGTTGACAAAATAAAGACAGCCGTGTCAAATAAACCAAATTTTTTTTGGGAAAACAGCACAGCATTTACACTCGTTGTCATCCTACAAATTATTTACTTGTGTGCGTAATAGGGATGTAACAATATCAAAATCTCACTGTACAATAATACCTCGGTATAACATCTATAGAACAATATTTATTGCTATATTTAAAATGACAAATGATGACGTGGAAACGTGGCATAAGCATTCTCTTTTCCTTATCCTCATATCATAACTGATCCTAAGTGGTAAGAGTTATAGTATGAAATTGGTCAAATGACCTAAAAATCCCTTTTGTAAAATAAAATAACATCTATAATTTCTTCTAACATTCTGTGTTAGGCCCGGAAGACCTATCATTTCATGAAGTCATATTACCACGATAATATTGAGACTAATTTGCTATTAAGATAACACAATATCGATAATATAGCCTAGTGCGTAAACACAAAAACTAGCAAAAACTTTGTGTAGGCTGTTGTTCTTATTCTGTGAATGTAAAACACAAATGCATACACTTAAGACAAAGTCATGTGTTCATGTTATGATCATGACGTAGCCGTTTCTTGCAGGCATCTGGTTGTCTTATATCACGTCAGGAAATGATTTCTGAGGAGCTTTACACTAAATTAAATGGATTGTTATCAGCTGAGCTCTCCGGTTACCCTGAATGGAGCTTTCTGTAATGCTTGTCAGCTGTGCGCCATTTAAAATTGTCTAAAAAGTGAACTTGAAGACATCCAGGTGTCCTCTGGGTAGAAACACCGTACTTTATTCAACCCAGAATGTTTTGCTCTGCACGCAAGGCTCAATTTTGTATTTGTGTTGCCAGAGACTTTAGGATTGCCAGGCCTTCAGATGTCTCTTTGACCACTAAATATGATCTGAGTTAAAGTCCGGGTTAAGAGAATTTTGAGAATTGTTTCTAAACACGTAATAAATGAAAGACCTGAATTGCTGAATCACATTTAAAAAGTTCGGAAGAATGTAGTACTAAAGTGTGGAGTTATACTGTTAAACAGTATTTCACCAATTCTCTCTTTCTGGATTTTTTGGGCGGAGTTAAAACAGGGTCTCAGTGATGCTATGGAGTATCCAAGCATTCATGGCCCTTCCACTATCACTAGAGCGCCTAGCATCAGGCGTCTGCTCAATCACGAGCTAAGGGTTTCCAACTAAACAAATCTCATGCCAAATAACAAGCAAACGGTAACGCAGATGTGAAAGGTCGGAGGGGAAAAACTGAAGGAGGATCACTGCACGTGATCGCGATGTCCTTCAGTGATTATCTATTGATGAATATCGGGCTCATTGACTAACGCGTGTTTGAATTCATTTGTGAAATAAGAAAATCTGGTATTTGTTAAAGGAATGTTCAGGTTCAAAACAAATGAGGCATGCTCCATTGACAGAATATGTGGCATTTTGTTGATAATCGCAGACAGTAATTTAGTCCAGTCATTTTGTGTAGGCAAACCATAATCTAAACCGATATTCAAAAGGAGTTGTCGTCGTAATTTGACCATATGCACTGAGCTTTCTTAAAACCTCTTAAAAACAGCTTGAAAAATGTGAACAGTCACTTACTGGTGTTTGGACACTATCTTCAGTTTTCTAAAGTCACTTGTCATTTTGGTGGTTAGACTGCTGTTGGCAGATAAACATCCAGCTATGTGGGAGGGCCTGTTGTTATTATTACTGTACATTTTTGGGTTACATCCCTAGGGAAATACATACTGATAAAATGTATACCTTAAATGCACTCAATCGAGGGTCAGCCAAACGTGTGCATGTAAATGTAGACAGTTATTGTTATTGTGCATTTTGCATTCTAGGAACTTTAAGCAAAATGTAGCCATGACATTTAATTTTTAGCTTTAATGTCTTTCTTTATGATGCTTATGAATTCCATATGAGGGTAATATAAGTAGGCGCTTACAACATGGCTACTTGACAGATTAATAAATGATTGAACGCTAAAAAATCCCATATGCTGTTTGTTATTTAATAGGCACTTTAATAGGATTTATCTTTAAGTATTTGTAATGTCACTCGCAGTACCCAAATGAGCCTGTGTCTTTACTTTTAGGTGATTCAAATCTGGGAATAACCTTTGAGAATCATGATTGACCAAACAGAATCAAGTATTCCAGAGAGCTGTGTAGTATTAAAGAGAAAATATTTTGTGATTTTTCAGGTCCTAATTGTTTATGGAGTGTCCAACAATATTACGTACATACACTGTTATTTTCGAATAATAGGCAGTTATCCTTAACTTACTTTTTGGCGGACTCTCAGATGATTCGTTCGGCGATTCATCTGTCTAATCCCCTCCTTTCTGTCAGCCTACTCTGATCTGATTGGTCAGATGGTTTAGTCTGCTGTGATTGGTCTTCCACCTGCAATGTTGCTAAAGGAACGTAGGCGGCATAAGGCGGCGGAGTGACACAAATCCGACCCCGAACTGAAATTATAACGACATACGATTCGTTTGCGAGATTCAGAGTCTATCCATTTTCCCAAGCCTATACAGTGAGAGAAATAAGTATTTGATCCCCTGCTGGTTTTGTAAGTTTGCCTGCTTACAAACAAATGAATTTTGTACAGACTTGTGGCGCTGGTGACGTCAAGAGCTAATTAGCATATTTGTTATGTCATCACATCACGTTTGCGCCTTTTTGATGTTAGCGCTTGATATCTGTTTATCTTCTACTCTCGGATCTGTCACATTATACTGTATTTTACAACTGAATGCCACCAGAAGTCACTTTTACTAATAAGCTAATATTCTGAATTATAAATGTAAAGCGTAAAAAATCACAATACAGGACATCTCCATTATAGAGCTTCTATATGCTGTTTGCCCTTTCTCGACAATGTGTTGCTTTATTATGAACGCTTCTTCGATTTTAAATGCAAGTGAGTTAAATACATTATATGGAGCAAATTACACGCGCGGAAGAGAGGCTGAGAGCTCGTACATATGGCAAGCCGATGGTGTCACAATTACGGCATAGATTAAACGCGTTTGTATGCAAACGCCGTAAAAACCGTGCTGTATTTGACGGCGTTTTAGGGTGCCCAAAAAGGACCGTTTTTTGTGCCGCTGTCTTGCCATATGACGCCGTAAAAACGCTGTTTTGGTTGCATAGAGCGCACGTCATTTACAGCATTTTGTCTGTTGTATAGTGAGCCACTGATTTCCAAAGCCAGTAAATTTGAACCGTTCTCAACCAATCCCTGATGAACTGAGCCAAACCAGACCAATTTACCACTGATCATTTCACCGGATTTTATGTATGCAGTGTTTGCTAACATTAAACAAATCATTGCTTGCTTTCTGAAGAAACTACTTATTTTCTTTGGTAACTTAAGGTTACTCAAAGTGGTCAACAATTGTATAAAGGCAAACCAATCCCATTGAATGTATCTTGCTTATTACATAGGCTATAGCGCGTATTGCCTACGTGAAAAGCAAAAAAGCAATCGGTTGAAATATTGTATTATATTATCATTGTATTATAAATCATTCCTGGTGCAAGCGAGGTCAGCCAGAGTAAAATGTAAACTGCATTCCCTTTAATAGGTCCTCAGGTGGCAATAGCTAAGGACTGTAAATTGTAGCCTGCTGAGTAGCAGGATCGACTCGTGATCTTTAACATGATCATTTTACGGTTCGAGGCCGGCTTGGACCACCGGTCTTTTTTACGTTGTTGGTCTTGATCTATTTATCTGTATCGCTGGGTAGTTTTTAGATTTATATTGCATTATTTTGTGTTAACTATGGTCTCACTAGAAAGATGGATAACTATATAAGTATGGATACAACTAAATGTTAACTGAATGCTTCTATTTGTGTAATGTTGGTTAAAAGCATTTGATAAAGGTAATGTATTTATGTATTTGATGTGTTAAAGTAATAAATGTGCTGTTGCTATTGAACATGTTTGATCCATTATTGTGTTTATGGACATTTTGGTAAGCGTTATTTAGTAATTATGAATGGCGGGCCAACCGTGGATTATCCAGCGGCTCAGTAGCTGACCACCAGCAGAAATATGGCAGCTGCCGCTGGTGGACCGCTGGAAAAACGATTAGCAAAAACCCGGTGGACCACAGTCGGTTGCCGCCGTTGGCCCGCCAACTTTGCCACTGGGGCGCTGAAATTCTATTAGCTGGGGTAATTGTGAACCATTTAACCATCTTGCCACATGCATAGTTCAATTTGATTTTACTTATATAGCGCTTTTCACAATGTGTTTTGTTCAAAAGCAGCGTTACAGAAGAAAATATATTTAAAAAAAAAAGAAAAACAGTGCAGAACAAGCAAGTTCGTTTTCATAAAGCTATGTTAATGAAATTTACCGAAACTAGGCTAATCTAAGATATAACTTTATTATATTAATGTATTAACTATAATAAAGATAAAATAAATTGGTAAGAGAACAACAGTTAGGAGAGTAATTTATTACTAGAAGAAAACAGTATTTATTTATAAAATGCACTTATGCATAATTCTCAAACTTCACCCAAACTGAAACTGAGATGTCATCCCATATAAGTTAAATTATATGAGAATGCAGACTACATGCAGATTTAAGTTTGAAAATGACTTAATCAATATATCATTATAAAAAAAAATTATAAGCTTGATTTCTTAACAACCTTTAAAACGTTCACCAAAGCATTTAGATTTGATTGATTTTACTCGACAAAGAATATGAAACAAAATAAAAATAATGACGATGACTCACTTGAGTATGCTATGTGTAGCCTGCTTTATTATAAAGAGGGTCTTCGGTTCGCTTTGTGTAAACTTAAAATGCGTTTGTGTGGCCTACCCCTTTTCTGAGACACTTTCAAATAAGAAACTAATAGTATTGTGTAAGATTTTTGTGGATATCTTGTTATAGTAATATAATAATGTAAATGCCACACCTTATAATATCCAGTGCTTTTTGTTTTGTATTCGTTTTGGTGCTGTAACTGCACAAATAGATTGCCTTATTTTTGTTTCTTTTAGATCCACTGTGTTCCGTCCTCATTGTATTGAGGCTCTGTAAGTTTGCTATGCTGGCTAAACAATTAGCTTTTATTTATAGCCAGTTGACAATTTTTTCTATTATTTTTTTTTTCAGCGTTGTAATTGCACCTGCTGTTATGCATTAATAATAATTATAATAATAATATATATTTCTATTTAAGACGTCTGACTTTTTTATTTAAAAAAATCCTATTCAATAATACCCCTCAAAAATTGAGGATTTATTTTTGTGGGATTTTTCTCATTGTTTCTGCTTAACCATCTTAAGTGTAGCTGATGTCATCGATAGCAGGGGCCAGTCGTAAATACTAAACATGTTTTATAAAATCTTAGTGAGGATGACTGGCAACCATTTCTAGGTAAATTCTATAGGTATTTTTATCTATGTTTATTTGATTTAATTTGTTTGATTGACATCGAGGTTTAAGGCCTTAGGACTGGATGGATCAAATACCCGGCAGTTCACCAAGCATTCAGTTGAGACATAATTATGTTTCCGAGACACTTATGTGCACACGTTGGATGTTTCAGTCAGAGTAAGATAATTTTTGTATATTAACTCTTTCACCGCCATTGACGAGTTATCTCGTCAAATGCTTCCCCGCAAAAGACGAGTTTTTACGGCAATCAGTGTTTGTACTGTTGTACAGCAGGTGGCGCTATTACACACCTTTGGGAAAAAGTACAGAATCGCAGAACCTATAACATATATGTTTTAGCGGTTTTTTATGAATGAGTGTAATCTGGGCGGAATTTTTGACAAAAAAACGTTAATTATCTCAGCTGTTTAATCAAAATAAGGCATTTTTGAAGAAACCTACCCACATCTACGGAGTGATAAAAAACGAACAAATGAAGATAGAAGAATACGGTTTCTTTTGTTTAAAAGCTGAGACTTTGTTCTTTCATTTGACATATTGTTTGTCCATATATTCTTTACAGAAAATTTACTGTGAGCCATTAAATTTGGGTGAAAATGTTAAAAAACGCTGGCGTAGGCTGGCAACTTTTTTTTTAAAAGGCTGGCGGCGAATGAGTTAACATCTTTGTATAACCCTTAACATCAATCAAGTGCCTCACTTTATTTTCTTTAGTATATAGTATGTTAATTCATTTAACGCAATAATCAGAATCACTCTTCTTGAAGTGGACATTTTTAGTAGTGCTTTTGCAGTAATATGTAATTGATGCACTTTATTTAGCCTACAATAAATATGTGCGTTAATATGTTTGATATGCTTTTTAACAACCATCTTTGTGCAAAGACAATTTTTAATTGTTTTGCCTGTAGCTAAATGCGCGCATCCCGACTCATTTTGCCACGTTCTCGCATAGGTTTGGCTGCATGGGTGGGTCACCGGGCCTGAATCCTATATCCATGTGCTGAAAATTAGAAAATAATGCATAATATTTCCATTTCAAAAGCAAATGTGGCTGTTTGTTCTTTGTTAGCTATATTTAATAAATAAGTTCATGCTTGTTACATTACAGTTCATGGGCAACATTATTGCTCATCCTTATAGTCAATCAATTTTTGTAATATGGAAACCAAAATCACCTGGGCTACTGATAAAAGACATGCATAGACTATAAGGCCCCTGTAAGTCGCTTTGGATAAAGATGTCTGCTAAATCTGTAAATGCAACATCTATTACTGTTCGTTCGTCCAGTTAATAGCATGAAAATCCACTGATATGAGAGTTCAGCGGAAAAAATTAAGTGCAGATCCGTTTTATTAAAAGCACTCTTTTCATACTGACCACGCATTAAGTACTGAAATTTAAGAACTACCCAGCGATACAGATAAATGGATCAAGACCAACAACGTAAAAAATGACCGGTGCTCCGAGCAGGCCTCGAACCGTTTGTTTCTACAAACTAAGGAGTGTCTGTGTATTTACCCATCTTCCCCTTTAATATTTAGGTGAGTAGGTTCCACCTCTGTTCCCCCCATTTTTCTCTCTCACATTTTCTGTCTCTCTCTCCCTCGTTGTGAGTGAACAGTTAGCAGCCAAACGACTCTGACCTTCATTCATTCATTCATTCATTCATTAGACAACAGCTTTTGCGCCCGCCTAGACCCCTGCAGCACTGTGTAGCCCCTCTTCCTTCACCCCCCATAGCTTTGTTAAAAGACTTTACAAAACCACCCTGCTCTGAATGGCTAATTGTAAGATTCTGAATGGGCCATCTCTGGAGGATTACTGGGATGTGGAAAGTACCCATGGTTCCTTTATTCCTGCTTTAATATCTTACTGTTTTTTCCCTTTGGCCAACAGGGGCCCGACAAGACCGACATCTCCCCCACCCCGAAGAACCGCGTAGAAGACGTTACCCACAATGCCGAGCAAGAAAAGGACCAAATCAGCAGCGAAAGGAGAAAAGTTTCCACCAGGTAATCAGGGGTGAATAGTTTGGCAGCTAGTTTGTTTAGCCTTTGTGTAGTTTTGAGTTCATTTGTATACAGTCCCTCAGAGGTGATTCACACAAGTTTAAGATTTTCTAATCCATCGTGCTGCTTTAGTTTTTATTTGTTTGCTGCCAGGAGGGCAGTGAGTCATAGAAGATGAATGCAAAACGTCTGTCCGTCAGATAAGCATCTCTATGAAGCCTCCTGACTTTGTGTGTATTGGTTTTGAGAGAATGGATGTCTTCATACTTTTATGATAAGCTTTTCCAGAAGGTGAACCAGTAGCTCTAGCTTGCCATGCCATTTGTGTGGGTGTTTGTGTGGGTGGCATGCACACATGTTGATTAATTTATTAAAGGTTGCACGTCTGGTTCTCATTAGACTTTAGAACAGACCTCTGCTACCCTTAGCTTCATGTCCAAGCTTTTGTTACTGACCTTCAGCGGCTCCGTCTGGAGTGTACGAATGTCTCAAGGAGTTATAAACCAAGTGGTTCCGGGATGAATATTTCACCAATGACTGTTGTTCTTAAGCGCAGACAAGCTGATTTTAGAGATTTGATGGAGCGTTGCTGTATTAAAGACAGAAGTCTGCTATAAATTTGGCTTTTTGGCGGAACAGGGTTCTGGATCCCATCTCATCTGGCTCCATTCTCTCAGCAGGGGTCTGGTAGAGTTCTGATGTGGTGTGGAACTTCAATATCCAGGACTTCTGTGGTTTGAGTTGATTGGTCATTTATAGTATATAGAGATGAATGACGGTACAGTATATTGAGATGAATGATGGTACAGTTGTGTTTGTAGTTCACATATAACTTGTTTAGTTTACAGTCTGCTTTTATCTTCTGGGTGGAGTTTGAAAGTCCCAGGTTAAAGGCTTTGGACTCAAAGAGTTTGCTTTGAATTAAAAGTTTATAACAGGGTGATGGTACGTCTGTGTGATTTAAGAATAAGAAAAACGTAATTTTCCTGTTTAGTTACCCCAAATTTGGTTGATATTATTTGATTTATTCAAAGCCCCCCAAATTGGAATCATTCAATATTACATTTTTTTTACATTAATGCATTTGGCAGATGATTTTATCCAAAGCGACTTACAATGCATTAACCTATACATTCATACTTAGGTATGTGCAATCCCCTGGGATTGAACCCACAACCTTGCTCTTACCATTGAGCTACAGGAAAGCGTAAATAGTCCTGGTGAAATAAAATAGAATCATTTGTTATAAAAAACTGTTTTTTTCAAGTCATTCCCTTTTTAAAACTCATTTGCCCTCATAATCTTTAATTCAAATCTGAAATTGCACTTCCGCCCTCTAATGGCTATCCATCTCGGTTAGACGGCTTGGGCAGGGCAGAGCTGTTAACTCCTCCACTTTATCTGTCAGTCTGGTAGAGGTTTATTTAAAAATGAAACGCTTGTTTTTATACATCCAATCCAATCGCAACGGAAAACACAAGCCACGCCCACTGTTTTCTATTCCGTTGCACTCGGAAATGCGTCAGAATACGGAAGTAAAAAAGATCGCAACTTCCGGTTCACGAGGACTTTAACTCACCTGTTGTGTCACAAAGTATATCAAAACGTATGAAATGTCGCTGTTATCCTGAAAAAACAAAATAAAATCAACTGTAAAATCAAAATCTGAACTAATCTGACGGGTATTTGTAACTATTTTACAAGGTGGCTAATTCGTATGAATTTGTAAGAGGTAAATCGTACAAAAATGTTGCATTATTAGAAAAAAACGCAATACTGAAACCCCTCCCCTAAACCTACCTCTAAACCTAACGTCACTGCCTTGTCAGAAAATCATACTAAAACATTTGTATAGATCGTACAAATTCAAACAAATTAGCCACCTAGTAAAATAGTTGCAAATTCCCGCAAGATTTTGTCGGTTTCACTTCAGTTTAATGTTTTATATCTTAGGTCTTTGGGATCCCAGACAGAATTAATGTTAATTGTTTAAATTGAAAACAGTTACAATTGTATTGTTAAATTATTTTCAATTAATAATCAATGTGCCTCTTGAAAATGCTTGTAAAGTATACTTTTTGCTCTCGTATATTGTCCTTTGGGTCTATGTGGGCTCAAGTTTAATTGGTGTCAACGGCTGTGATAAATGTACGTTTTCTTATCATAAACGTGTGGGTTCTGTGCCTTTTGTGGAATTTGGACTGAATGCTCCTTTTTCAGTTTCGTTCTTTGGCCAGAGACATCGCTATGACTCACATTATTATGTGTAAACACATTCACAATGATTAACTTTGGACAGCAGCCTGATTGGAAAGCATTACATATTGAAGTGACTGTTTTCATGTGTTTATTTGGCTAAGTATTGTTAATCCTCTAATATTACAAATGACCACTAGGGATGGGCAACACGTTGTTGAGACTTTTGATTATATTTTATAAATATCTTGATATTCATAATATAACTCTGTCTCTCTTTTTATTGTCCGCAGCCATTCCTTCTCCTCATCAGATGGTGAGAAAAGTCCTACAGAAAGCAAAAATGTGAGACAGGATGAGTCATCCTCTGCAGGAGAGGAAGACGAGCAGAAAGAAGATGAGAAGGTGAGAGAGAAAAAGCATCCCATGCTGCCCGAATATCCTAAACCGTATAGATGATTTCATTTTTTATGCATTTTTTGATGGTTCAGATCACCAAAACTTCAGAAAAAAAAGTGGTTTCTCCAGAATACTCAATAGTCAGCTTTCCTGTCCATTACTTGCTGCCTTCTAAGGACTTCTAGGGTATTTCTGGTATTGAAATTGATCTATACTAGGCATTGCTCTTAACGCATGAATCTACCGTCTTGGACGAATTTTTCCACTGAGCCTGCTGCAGTGCATCCTGGGATTGCTGACTAGAATTTGGCCACAAAGTTTGCATAGTTCCGCTTCTGACCTTTTGAAACAACAACCTTTGTATTGGGAGCACACCAACAGTACATTGTCTTAACATGCTACCAACGTAGGCAGCTCACTAAGTGTATTCAAGCTGTTTTCTCTTATATCCATCAGCATCATGTCTTACTGTTACATCCTCATCATCACTGAAATACAGTGGCTCCATATGTTCTCTTAAATCTATCGTGGTTTTTATCACTCTCGCTCTCTCGGTGTCTGATTCTCTCCATACCTCCCTACCCTGAGGGTTCGTGTGTACTGCCGTTAAACAGACCACCAACCGTGATTTCACTCCGTCACTCTCACTCTTTCTCCTCATTTTTTTCTGGGAGAATGAGAGTTTGTATTCAAAATGAAATGAAGGGGCTGTGGGGTGAGCACCTGTGACTGCGTTAACCTTCTTTTACCAGAAAGACAAGCCATGGAGAGTGTTCTGGATTTGATCTTGCTTTTGTTTGTTATCTGGGAATACGTTTTCAGGCAGTGATGAGTTTGTCAGAGCCAACAGGCCTGTGTTAGGCACTGAATAAAGTAGATACTATTATATCTCTTTTTTTCAGTCTATATTTTAGATGCGTTGGGCTTTAAGACAGGGGTTCTCAACATTTTTGACTCCAAGTCCCCCCAATGTTTTCAACAATATTCAATTAGGGGTTTGAAGACCTGAGGTCCACTAGTCAATGATGTCATTAATAAATAAAGTAAGAGCTAGGGAATGTTTTGCAACAAGATTTTTGTTTCTTTCATGTTTTATTAAACATACAAAATAGCCCATGATATTAAAAGATCTGCGTGTAGAAGCTAGTGCACTGAAACATAAGGCTTTACCTGCGAGCTTTTGCGACGTCAGAACAAATCAGGAATGTTGCGGACGAAAACAGACACATTGTAAATCTGAAGCAGGACAAGATAAAATATGTTATTGACGGGAATGTGACGGAATCCCGCTGAACCGGGTGGGAATGACATCCGGTTCATCCTCACAAAAACGTAAAAATTCTTCCCAATAAAGTATTTAAGAGCTTGATATTTATATAAATTCAATATATTCAATTCAATTATTTAATATAAAAATGGACAAATAATAATATATTTTTTTTCAATACTCATTAGTCTAATTTTAAATTATCAGTAATTCTGAGGACCCCCTGGAAGTCAGCTGGGGCCCCCTTGTGGGCCCCGGCCCCCCTGTTGACAACATCTGAAATTTATATTTTATCAATTAAATATGAAAACAATCAACGATTAAAAAAACTTCTCATGTCAGGGTATGAGACTGTGACCCCAGGGACTTCAATCTAATAATCAATCACAAATAAGTGGAACCCTTATTTTTTGCTGTCTCTTCTAGGTTAAACAGAGCACACAGAAACCGTCAGTTAAGTGTTGTTCTGTGAGCACAGACGGGCTGGATCTTCACTCCAGAGCTCTAGAGGTGGATGAAGAACCGAAAACTCCCGCACCAGCCCTCCAGAGACAGGACTCCAGTCAGCGCAGTATTAAAGGCATTCTAAAAAAGAGCCGCTCCACTGGCCTGGAGGCAGAACCGCCGGAGCCCGAGCGAATCACGACTCCTGTCACCAAAACCAGTAAGGAGCCGACTTTCGTTGATGGAAAGGAAGAGGATAAGGAGGATGAAGAAGAAGAGTATAAAGAGGGCAGGAGGCTTCAGAGAGAGGAAAGCAGCTCAAGTGAGACTCCTCGCACTCCTTCTCCAGATTCTCTGAGCAAAACACCCTCCATTTCCCAATCTGAAGAGGGGGAGGAGTCAGAGAGCAGCCTGGATGGGAGCAAAGAGAGGTATGATGGGAGTCTTTAAAATGTTTATGGGTTTGATTGACAGTTGCAGTAGATGTGGAAGAGGAGTTATCCATTAGGAAAATTAACAATAGTTTTACTACAGTGACCATATTTTAATTATGGTAAATTAGTGGTTCCCATTACCATTGTCTTACTACAGGAACTATAGTTTGTTTGATGTTCGTTGAAAAATTTATAGTGACGAACTGTATGTGGTAACAAATCCACCAAAGAACATGGTCCAAAAGCTGATTATTCATAGTGATATCTGCCAAACAGATTCCGAGATTAAATGAATATTTCTTAACTTTATTAATTCGTATAATGACTATTAATATTGAACATCCGACTGGTAATGTTTTAAAAAATATATACACAGCGCAAATTCATTTTATTTTCCTGTCCTCTTTGGATTGACAGGAAATATCGACCATGATCATCTGCCGATAGTGTGAAATTTCTTTTATAATGGGTACTGATTATTGGCCGATATATCGGTGCATCTCTAATGAATAGAAGTGTTGTTCTTTGTCAATTCATGTTAGTTTATCCAGTAAATAATGCTATTAACTACAATTTTATTGTAAATGTTATCATATTTGCATTATTATTATTTTTGTTCTATTTTTAACTTTTAAGCTTAAAATGAAAAATGTTTTAATTTGATTATAACAAACACAAGCGCTTCCGATATACTCAAAATAACCACATGTGCACCAATGCTCTATACTGTGAAGCATCTGCACACCTCCACAGTTTCAGTTATAAACATTTGTGTTATCCGCCAGTGAATGAACCACAGAAAGGCATTAAAGAAATATCTGTAAAACCACTGAACTGCTTCTAAACACAATTTAAACACAGAAAATGCGTGAAGTGTGAAGTTCAGCATCTACTAACGGTCTCTATTGTACTTTTTCTCTCTTTTTGGCAGGCTGGCGGAGATGAAGAGTGGTGAAGATGACAGGAGGAGCAAACTAAAGAAGTATAAAGCCGATGTGGTCCAGAAGTCCCTGGCTGACCGCTGCTCACAGCTGCAGGAAAGCGAGACCGCATGGAAAAAGAAGGTACATGCACACAAACACACCCTCTGAAACAAATGGGGTCTTCTTTCAATAACTGAGAAAAATGGTCCATGCTGACAAATGGAAAGCATAACAAAACTTTTCGTGATGGACAACACATGTTTCTTCTTTGGGGTTAGATCGGTGTCATTTGCTGTAAGGTAAGGGGGTTGTTAGACAATGCTCTGTGCTAAGGGTTCTCTTGAGGCGAGGAGAGTTTTTTGGGGCCAGGGATTCCACAGGCTGGGGTGGGGCAGGAAAAGTTTGTTTTCAGAACTGAATTAGTGAGTTCCTCAGCTGGGCTGTACTGCTGAGAGGGGGTGTGTGGTAGAGAGGATTTACATTAAGCCTTACTGGTTCCTGAAACCCGATCGGTGCATCCAGCTATATGCTACCTCAGCACAAACTTGCTTTGAACTAGATGGAGAAAATATGTTGGTTTCCCTTCGGTTTGGTTGCCCAGTTTACAGATCTTTTCTAAAAAATAAGTTCCCCCAAAAGGAAATCATGTCATTATTTTGTATTATTATGTTCCAAACATTATATGCTATTATTTTTAAATGTGGAGCACTACATAAAAGTTGCTTTATGCAGCTGTTTCAATACGAAGTAGTTTATTGTGACCATGTCTGTCAAGCTCCATAAAATACAAAACAACATAATGTCATAACAGAACATCAAAGTGTTCTCTGAATAAAAACTTTGATTAATAGTGTATATAACATGTATCGACATGTTACTTACTCTCATCCTCATGTCATTTCAAATCTTTATGACTTTCTTTTTTTCTGCCGAACACAAAAAATAAGATAAAAAATATATATAAAAAACTCTGGCCCTCATTGACTTTCATTGTATGGACAAAACCACAGCGATATTTCTTACAATATCTTCTTTTGTGTTCCACAGAAGTGTAATATACAGGTTTTGCATGACATTAGAGAGAATAAATGTTGACCGTTTTTTTTTTTTGGCTGAACTATCCCTTTATATACCACTCGCATTAAATCATCACAACACATGTTTAAGAGGACGTTACCCGCGATCCCATTTTTCAACCTTTAGTTATTGTGTAATGTTGTTGTTAAAGCATAAATAATGCTTGCAAAATGATAAAGCTCACAGTTCAGTGCCAAGTGAGATATTGTCTTTAACAGAATTCGCTTTTCAAGGACTACAGAGAACGGCAGGATCGGACTACACAGCTCTCTACTTCCCGGGTACATGATGTCACTATTCTGAGTGCTTTTAATAACCCCCACCCAAAGGAATACACCAAAAAAGGGGTTGAGGTCTTCCGTAGAGAAGTGGAAGAGTAGCGTTCGGTTATCAGAGATTGTAAAACTAAAATTACTTTCATCACAGTCCTACAGATGGTAAAAAGACTTCAGCTACACACATTCTAAGAGAACCAACAGTCAAAAAACAGCTTCCATGACTTTAACATCAACATTGAAAGCTGTTCTGTGTAATACACTCATATTGTGTGTGTGTGCGCGCATACATCTGTCTAAAACACTTCTATGAAACGTCCTTTGAAGTCCTGCTTGCAGTCAATCTGCTTGTTTTATTATCCAACTCTGTTAATATTGATAACCGGTTGACGCAATTCGGTCCGGTGTCATTTCCCTCGCCATAGTAGAAAAAAAATTGATCTCTAACAAAGATTGACGTTTGCGTATGCACTAGCAGACCTCCGATTGATCCGCATGTTTTTAACTGATGAAGTTAAGTTGACGCCATTGTTACTGTTTATTGCTAAAAGCCTAAGGTTAAGAATTCATGTGCACTGAGAGGGGACCGACCAATCACAACAGCTTGAGGAGCGGAACTCACTAATATGGTATGGGTTGGGACATCTTCACACACACACTCTAAGCAGGGAACCAGTCACGACAGACCTGGTCAGCTTTACAAATCAGAGCGTTTCCGAAGGCGGGACTTTGTAGAAACCGGAAGAAATCCAGTCGTTTCGTGAGAAGAGAGACAGCAGTGGACGATAGACTTGAAATATGTTAAATATAACGTTTTTTTTAAAACTAGAAACATGCACATCCATTGATAAACACCACAAAAAAAACACAATCAATGCTTCGAAAACAGGGATAAAACGGTGCCTTTAATGAGCTTCAATCTGTTTTGTTGCTGTAAACAAGATTTACTGTAGTATGTCCTGAATGAGAAAGACTTCAGACCCAATCCAGTCTCATTTTGAGAAGTCTCATTTTAAACACAGATTAATAAGTGTAGCACACAGTCGTTCCCAAATGTCTGTGGATAATCTTGGGCCTCATGCTGTCCGTCTGGCTTAAAAACAAGAACCGGAAACTACGATTTGTCAGCGGGGTTATGACTGACCCAAATTATTCCCAGTTCCTCAGCATTTGAAAGACGTTGTCGTCACAACGCACACAAAAGTATGTGGTGGCAAGCTGAGCAAAAAGCCTGTAAATTCTCTCTCTGGTGTGGTTTGACCGAAGAATGCGATTTAAGATGCATAACAAACAGATTGATGTAGACATGAGAAGACATACAGCTATGAAATCTACTCAGAAACAAGCATTGTGACCAGAAACAGCTCAAGAAATAAAGAAACATCTGTGTGGTTGTAAGACAACAGATAATGAGGTCTGTTATACATTGTGTGAAAGAAAATAGAAAAATTCAACACAGAGCTAGCACAGATGTCGCTCTTTTGGCCTTTAAAGGAATAAATGCAATTCTGCACCGCTGACATCTTATCGCATATTGGATTGGACTCTGAATTTTCAATCGAAAACTTTGATTTGTGTCGACGAAGGGACTTTTCTTTCTAAACCAGCACTCTAATGTAACCATCCAGACATCCTCTTCTATTTCTGGATCAGTAACTCGCAGCCGTTTGAAGATTTTATAGATAATTCCTTTTACACGAAATGAAGCCCAGGGTCAAAGCCGCAGTCTGATGGAGACATTTGCTCACTCGCTAAGCAATGTTTTACACGGTCAATGCGACTAAACCATTTGCTCGCTTTGTCAAATGATTCAGCCAAGACTCATCACTTTTGTGGAGGATCGTCTCTCAAGGATTATCCTGCAGTTCCTTCAGATAAATCAAATAATGCAGAAAATCCCAAGAGATCTTGGGCGCATCTAGTCCTTCTCTCAAATACGATGAATTTGTCTATCTTTCTTTCTCACTTCCAGTGATCTTTCTTACATTTGCTTCATCTTACATTGTTGTATGAGCTCAATGAAGGGCTGTTTGACAAGCGTCAACTTGTCTGAAACAAAGCTGACTAAAAACACAGAGGTAATTCCATTTCATGGGAAATCTTCTTGGGACCTATAACAATGACCTCAGCCCTGATTCTTCCCATCTCATTTTCTCTCAATCTTTCTATCTCTCTCTCTCTCTGTTCCCCTGGGGTTCTTCTGGCTTTGCACCTCCTCAGTCGATCACTCGCCTCATTTAATTCCCCTGGAATCTCTCACTGCTGTACCGTCATTAAGTCATGATGAACAGCTTGCTCGGAAGCCTGAGCTTTTGGCTTTAGTTGATTTTTATTTAAGTCTTATCTTTCTTGAGTTGTTGTGCTTGCAGTCTTTTCTGATTTCCCCTCTGTCCTGATTTTTGTTTCCTATCTGGGTGAATCTCATGAAAATGGTCCATAATTTAAAAAGCTATAATAATTCATGATAACCATATTATTGCAATATTTGTGTATTTATTTTGTGTATTTTGGTTATTTGATCAATTTATAATACTCAAAATACAAGTGTATGGAGGCAGAGATAGAGTTTGTATTCATAGTTAACTCAAAGTTTTGAAAGGGTGCCGAATAGTGTACGATACTACGATATGTGAAGAATTATCAAAATACAGACAACCATGTTATCTCACACACTCACATTATTTTGACATTTCATATTAGGGGTAAGATATTAATTGGATGTGTAAAGTGCAATTCGCTGCTGTCCTTCTGAAACTTAGATCTTGATCATTTTTGGCATAAATCATCATTATTAGTCACCCTATATGTTTGTCACTGGGTTTTGTTAATATCTCATCTATATAAAGTAGGGCTGTCAATTCGCATCCAGAATAAAAGTTTGTATGTATGTACATAATATATGTCTGTGTACTGTGTATATTGATTTAGCATTTATAAAAACATACATGCATATATTTAAGAAATTTTTTTATGTAACAATTAAAAAATATATATGATATATATGACATTTCCTAAATATGTATACATGTATGTGTATGTGTTTTTGTTTATACACTACCAGTCAAAACGTTTGGGACACTGGAGTGAAATGTTTCTCGTTGTTTTAAAAGACTTTTGATCTGAAAGTGTATGCTCAAATGTCTGAAATTAGTTTAGTAGACAAAAGTATAATTTTGTAAACAAACACGTTTTTTCAATGGATGACTTCGACCGAATATGAAGAAAGAGCAGCCAATAAGAGGAAGCATCCTCGGGGGGAGAGCTCAATGAGCTGCTTGATAAATTGACAAGAAAGCATTTCTGCAAATTCTAGTTGAAAGGTAACTACACGGAAGATGATAAAATATCATGTTTTAATACAAATTTTAAAAATCAACATAATTCCCATAGTTCCCTTTATTTTATTTCATATTTGAATGAGTTCTTTATTATTGTCAAATTAATATGAACACATAAGTAAGTGTCCAAAAACCTTTGACCGATAGTGTTAATACTATATTAATATGCACATTACTCAAACATTTACAATATTATGTAAACACAAACTTTTATTTTGATTGTGATTAATCGTTTGACAGCCCTAACAACGTATTGAAAGTGCTTGTCAACTTTAAAAACATAGTATTTAATTATTTAAAAAGTACAGTTTTTTCCATTTCCTGAAAAACAGCAAATTTGGACATCCGAGGTTTTGGAAGGACAGCGAAGAACTGTAATTATACATCATCATGGTTTTGTTTGTCAACTAATGTTAGTATATTTTACATTAATGATATAAACAAACACACGATGAATATCTGTAGATACAGTAGTTGATGAACAGTCCTCTATAGGAAAGCATTTTTATCCAATTACAATTTATGAGGGCTACTCAGTGGAAAAGAATGCAAAACTATCATAAATGGTAATTCCTTGCAAAATCTAGTTTCTTTCTCCTTGTGATTTTGCAATGATATAAACCAAACATTTCTTCATGAAATTCACCCAACTATATACAGAATGACCTTTTAACTTGTGTCTTTTACCCTCTTTTTCCTTCCTTCCTCACTCCTCCAGGCACCTGTCCTATCTCTTCTGCTTTACCATAGTATATAGTCCCTTATCTCCAGGTGAGTAAAACTGTCCTGTGATTTCTCTGCTAGATTTTGTTGACGTTTTCGTTGATGTGATTGATGTGTCTGCATGTCTCTGTGCACTCTAAACACTAGTGTTAATTTGGTTTTGCATATCCCATGAGAACTGCCTTCGGTTGGATGTTTACTTCTGAATAATTCATGCTTAAACACAGAGCTCTTGTTTGTTAAGTGAACTATTGTTCCAAGGTAATTTGGCGGCTCTCCAAGGCTGTCAGCATCTTTCCTTAGATATAACTAAAGCTCAGGGTCCTGAATAAGATATTGTTTTGTTCCTAGGAAAATGAATGGATCTTCTTGCGAGGCCTCAGAGCAAGTTTTCAGCTCCTTTCGAGCTGGGGTACCAGACATTTCCATATGTATTTTTTTATTGAGTTCCACAGCTTATGGCACATTTATATGTGCAAAACTGCATGCACATAAAGTATGTACATGTTTGAATTCCCATCAGAGGGACTGGAAACTCAAGGTATTATTTATCTACAAGTTGTGGATCATTAAATGCTTGAGTTAACAAGGGCCTTTTTTTCTACAAGGGAACAGAAAAGGACACTTGCAATGACCATATGTTCCAGATGTGGGAGGAAGTTAGCAGTGGGTGCTCTTTGGTTAAGTTGCTCCAGTGTTTTTTTTTTAGTCCCGAGGGTGTATTCTCACAGTAACACTGTGGAGTGTTATAGGAGTGACTGACTCCAATAACAGATTACCTGTGGCTATTACACCTCATATGGGGCTCATTTATGATGTGTCTGCTTCATACCAGAAGAGTGGCTGACGGCTGATGACAGATGGGGGATTTCATTCTGACAATTCATGGTGTTGATTTTCCCCTGGAGAATGTGATTTGGGTTAAATGTTGGTTGTTGATGTATGCAGATAGAGGTTGTAACATTTTGATACATTGAGCCGTGGTGCTTTTGTGGGTTATGCCAGTTTTAATCCGACCAAGGTTATTATACTTTTATACAAGAAAATCAATTTTAACCTTTCTGGTTGAAATGAAATATAGAAGTTTTCATCTTAACAACATAAACAAACGTTACTGCACATGCGCACTTTTGTGACCCCTACTTAACTTCGGGTAAACATTCACAAAGAATAGAGTGCCAGTAGATTATTTCTAAAAATAATCAAAAGAAACTGTGAAGAAATGTTACTTGGCTAAACTTCTTTCTCCAAATATTTAGAATTTAGACTCCCAGACCAAGCTCAGCCACTAGATATCAATGTTGTTTAATAAAATTAAGATACAACAAAATTCAACAAATTGTTTATTTAATACAATTATTAAACGGTAAAATAATGAAACAATTTAATATTAACGTAAATTAAATAAAATATAAATGCTAGTCAGATTGTTAGACACTAGAAAAACACAAACTGTAAGTTAACTAGGGGTCAGGGGCGCACGCGTGAAACAGTTTATATATCAGCCCAAAATTTCGTTGAAAAACGCAGAATAAACAACATTAGATAGACACATAATTTCAAAATACAATAACCCCCTATTTTTCATACTATGGTATCTATAAAGATTTCAAAACAATAAGAAATGAAAATTCCATTACGAAGTAAAAGTTCTGGTTTTAACCTAGATTTGTCCTTGCAAATATATCCGGCTGTAAAAGCTAAAGTAATCTCTTTGGTGTTACTCGGTGGAAAACTGGCTCACGGGTCCTGTCTAAACTCTCTCTCCCTTAAGCGAGCCAGGTGAATAAGACCTTTTGAATCTGTGATGAACTGCTTCATATTGCTTTTTATCCAAACCCACATTTAATGTGTCAATTTATCTACAGTACATACAGACTCTGGCACCTCTTATTAAAATTCCCCACAGAACATGTCAGCTAAATTGAATAAACTTTTTGGCCTGTTTTCCTCTTTAATAGATCAGGCATTTTGGGCCCTGTGAATTCTTTGGAGAGGCATTTGTTATACTGTGTCGACACAATGAAATTTACAATGAACTGACTAATGCATTAGCAAGGCAATGATGAATGTCTCTCCTATTGCCAAGTGGACCGCAGGCCTATTAGCCCTGGCAGTAAAATCGAAACCAAGAATTATTGATTATTATTGCATGAACGTGAATGCTTTTTGTAATGTACATCCCATGCAATTCGTTACAGTGGCAGAATTTATTTGCAAAAGCATGAATTCCATAAATTCTCTGATTCGGGGCTTTTTGGTGTTTGACTTTGATAAGTGAGTTTGAAAGGACATTCCTCACGGTCAAATTCTTAAATGAATACGTAGCGTTTGAGTCTTCGTAGAACGTTGGACAGCTTGTTTCAAGCCTGGTTTATTTGCAGGGATTGTGGTTGAATTTAACAAACTCGACTTAATGTGAGTTTTTTTGAGTCCGCTTAATCTCTCTAGCACATGTGAAGTGGAATGCAGGAAAAAATATAAATTCTGTCGACATTTGCTCAACTTTATGTCTTCTGAAACAAGTATGATTTAGTTTTTCCATGCAACACAAAATAAATTACTCGTAGCATAATATTTTTTATTTAATTTATATTGATTAATATTATTGATATGTTGAATCATTTTTTATTGTAGTAAATTATTACTAATATTCTTATGATTTATTTATATTTAAAATTAGATTTTATATGCAAATTTCCATGTTAATTTTAGTTACATATTTAGCAATTTGGTTATTTGCTTTTGTCATTTTCTTATTTGTGTCTATTATAATGTTGCGATACAAATATATTTTTTCAATTTTAGTTTTAGTTTAGTTGTCATTTATTTTCAGTTAATTATTTTAGGGATTTGACGTAATTAAATTCAGTTTATTATAACATTTCTGACACACTTTATGTAATTCTATATATTTTATTTTTTGTCAACAAAAATATCCTTGCTTCCATACAATGAAGGTGCATGGTGACCACTCCTGTCAAACTGTTTGCATATATTTATATTTACTGTCTATTTGTGAAATAGTTACATTTTTATGCTTTTTGTCTTTTTAGCTTAACAATCCCTGGTCACCCTCCACTTTCACTGTATGAACTTCACTGCTTTTGTAATGTCAAAAGATTCATGTTGTTTTTCTCTGTCTGTCTTTAGAAATCTGGTGCGGATGTAGAGCCAAAGATGTCGCTGGCTGAGCGGATGAAGGTCTTGCAGGAGAAGGAGGAACAGTGGCAGGCCAAAGGCAAAGGAGCTTTCAATGACTCCACCCAGTTTTCCGTGGCTGGCCGAATGGCTAAGAGAGGTGGGGGAAAAGTCATTTGAAATATTTAGTGCTTCCAGACAAATATGGGCTCAACAAACCAAACAAAAGCGTTTGCATATCTTGATCCCTGCAGACTGCAATTCGGGTTTTATTGTGCGTGTGGTGATAAGAAAGCCTCTCTGGAATGTTTTCATGTTGACACATCTGTTTCCCATCAGGCTTGGTGTCACCTCAGAGAGAAGATCTGCCTATCATCATCAGCAAAAAGAACAGCAACAGCACACCAGTCAAACCATTGGAAGGTAACGTTTTTTGACATGTCTTCATGCTGTGTTGATGTGCTGTATTGTAAGAACCAGATGACATCTAAAGCGAAGTGTCTCTCTGACAGAAATCTCAAGCCGTCCTGATGCTGAGGGAGATAAGAGACTTGACAAACTGGAATCATTCTTGGACAGACTCCACAATAAAGGTTATTCATGTGATTTGATTTAAAAGAGTTTTTGAGAGGTGGGCGTGGCCTAGCAAAATCAAAGAGCTATTACATCAAACTTAAAAGCTTTGACACACATATTCATTTTTAAAGACGTCGTTTTTAAATAACTTATGTATCCAATATGTTTCTCTTCACGTAAAGGTGTGCCGGGCTCTAAGAACTCCACCATTGAGGTCACTGAGGAGAAAGAGAAGGAGGTGATGACACTAGACGATGACGAGACTTTTGGGAGATTCTACAGTTCAATATCGCCCACCACGCTGAGCTCTTCTTTTATTCTGGATGAAGAAGAAGACTTCAGCGTCTTCCAGTCAGACACGCCGAAGTGAGACGCAGTTTGAATTACTGTGCTGTCAAGATGCTGCATTGCATATGATGTATCACAGTTGAATATGAATATAAAAATCTGAATTTGCTCAAACCTGGTCAATTTCTAGACTAACATCAGCTGTTGAGGAGCATAAGCGTTCTGTGCGGCCCTGCAGGAGAACAAAGAGCTCTAGGAACCCTCTCCGTGCCCTGGCAGCTCGAGATGACCTCAGGCAGACGTACACCGAGCAGAGGCTCAACGTGGCCTCGGTGGAGACCAAAAGGATACAAATGGAGCGGAGTAAGATCATAGAAATGAGAACAATTTTATATCGAGTTGATTGGGAGACAAAAAATGTGTTGACCGTGTCACCAAGCCAGTGGTTGGACTTCAAAGTAAATAATATCCACTTTGACTGGATCAATTGAATTGATCATTCAAATAAATATCATCCAGTCAACCGCATTTCATTCAAAACCTGTATATGACTCTTTCTTCTGTGGGACACAAAAGAAGATATTTTGAGAAATGTCTTGGAAGTCCATGGGGCTCCAATAGTGTTTGATTACTGACATTGTTCAAAATATCTTATTTTTGTCTCAGCGGAAGAAAGTCATACAGGTTTGAAATGAATTGAATTTGAATTTATGCATTTGGCAGAGGCTTTTATCCAAAACGACTTACATAACATGATACTATACATTTTTATCTGAGTATGAGCAATCCCTGGGATCGAACCTATGACCTTGGTGTTGCTAGCACCACTGAGCTATTGGTAAGGAAATTACACGGGAATGAGAAAATGATAAAATAATTGTCATTTTTGAATGAACGATAGTCTGTGTATTAAGGACAGTAAGTATTTTGACACTTTCATATGCTAAAGTATTACTTTCATAATGATCTGCAGCTTTCTGTCGTTGTAGTCATTATTTGATATAATGAGGTGATGTAGATGTTAGGATATTAATGTAGTACACATTGCTCTTTACTGTTCTTACATTAAATGAGCTATTAAAATGGCTTTGTAGCAAATGCTGACACTGTTATTTTCTGTCTTTAGTGGCTAAGCACTCGAATCTGGCTGATGCTGCATTGGCAGGTCTGGCCAGCAAAGAGAACTTTAGGAAAGTCAACTTGAGGAGTGTGAAGTCTACAGAAGTGGTAACCAATAACAGCGCAGTGCCTTTCCACAAGCTCATGCTCATACTTATTAAAGGTAAATCATTTTTTAATAAAAAAATTTTTATAACACATGAATCCGTTTTTCATGTTTTTAATGTGTTTTACATAAAATTTTATAAATGCATTACATTTAATAATAATATTTAATTTTACAGGTTTCATAATTAAAATTAGTTTATAATATGTTTTTAAACAAATGGTGCAGTGTTTATCACAAATATTTTTCCTGTGGAGGAAAATATTTTATTTTTATTCATGTTCCATCATTAGCTTTAATCTATATCTGAAAATGCACTACTGGCCTCTAGTGGCTGTTCTTTTCTGATGACGTCAGGTTGACAGCTTGGGCAGAACATCCATTAACTTTTAAAATGAAACGTCTGCTTTTATACATCCAATCAATTTGCAGTGACAAACACAAGCCACGTCCACAGTTTTCTCATTCAATATTCCATTTCTCTCTAAATACGTCAAAATACTCGAGTAAAATGTTCAGCACTTTCGGGTCACGGGGACCTTAATGAGCCACTTTGTTTTGCAGGTTGTGTTGAGTTTCTTTGGCTTTCAGTTTATGGGAAATACGCATGTGTTACTTTTAATCTATTTTGTTTGTACGCATACGCAGGGCGCAGGCACGTTCAAGTGCGTCTAGTTGAACCCACAGCCCGCTCTCTCAACAGTGGAGACTGCTATATGCTCGTCACTCCCAAACACTGCTTCCTCTGGTGTGGAGAATTTGCAAATGTCATTGAAAAAGCCAAGGTATGAATCAAAACCCAGGCAGAGTGCTCATTACATAAAATATAGTCTTGTAGAGCCAAACCTTTGACATTTTGCTCAATGTATGGCGCTTACTCTGGCCAGAAACCGTCCACAAAGAATAGCCTATTTTACTTTCATGTAAATTATGAACATGGCATAAAACCAGATTGAAGCTTGCTGTTTTGAGAATGCTTTTGTTATTTTTGTCTGCAAATGCATCAGACAAACAGAGTAAAATGTTTTTAAATGACAGGGCTCAGAGATGGCCCAATACGTTCAGACTAAGAGAGATCTTGGCTGCAAGGCCTCACAGGTTACCTTGCTGGAAGAAGGTATCAACACTGAGAATCGTTCAGCCAAAGAGTTCTGGAGTCTGCTGGGAGGAAAGACTGAATACAGAGGTACGTATACACAGACACCTGCCAGGACCTGCACATGGAGCACAGATGTTGAGATGAGGATAACATTTCACACACAATAAACAAACCCATTTACAGTTCAGTGGAAACACAGCGTTCACAGAACTCTGACAGAGCCCAGGCCATTGTCAGCATTCACACATGTTAAACAATCAGAGAGAGGTTACCCACAATGCATATGGCTTTTGTATGTCATTTGGCTCTGTTTAGTGTTGGCCTGTAATCCTTAAACATGAAAACCTTAAAAAAATCTAATTGATATGCTTATTTTAAAGGACACAAAGGTTTGTTTTCATAATTTGAGACAAAGAACTTTCTGCTTGTTTTTGCTAACCAGACTGTGAGGGAAGGAAAGTTGACTAATAATATGAGAGTAAATTATTTATGCTTCCATCAAATCCTAAAGCTTAACATAATATTTTAACCTGATGAATATTCACCCCAACATACTTATTTCACTCAAAATAATAAACAATTTAATTCAATTTAATTATTAGTGAAGACATGAGCTCCAGTTTGTTTTATGTAAAATAATAAACTTACTTTTGTTGACCTATTTTTCACTTTGTTTGGATAAACAATTCATAAATAAATAATGTTTATTTTCCCCGAATAGTCTAGTTCCCAAAATGTTTAAATTTAAGGTTAAAATTAGGCTTAGTTTCTGTTATATTTATTTAGCTATATGAAGACTATATGAAATCATGTTTTAATTGGGTTAGTTACAGTAAATGTGTTTTTGAGTTGTTGTTATTATTTACTGTAATCACAACAACCCAACTGCAGTTTGATATGACTTGGAATACACAAAAAAAGTGACACTTGATCTGTTTTTGCAAATGAACTCTTCATGTATAAAAATAATACACATTTACGTATCTATTTTATGGAAACTTATATTGTTTAGTAAATGTAAAAGGTAATATAATCTAACAATGAGCAGGATCTTTTGTACCATTTTGTTAAAAATAGTATTTACGTTTACATTTAGCAAAAATAGCATTTGCCGTTATGTTATGTTATTTTTTCGTTAGCTAACGCCAATACAATTGTCTATGCTAGTTCAATGTGCATTCAATAATGTTAACAGTGACAACTTTTGATTTTCAAAATGAATTGGCAAATTCTGAAATTGAAATAAACGAGGTAATTAAATGCTTAGACTTATTCGATTTTTATATGCCTTGTTAGTTCATGTTAACTAATGCATTGACTAATGTTAACACAAACAACCTTATTGGAAAGTGTTACCTAAACAATAAAAGTTTCCATTACATAGATGAGTAAACGTGTTGGTGTAAATGTGTTTTACAGGTGCAGGAGAGCCGGAGGAAGACGAACTTTATGAGAGTGCTATAGAGGAATCAAACGGTGTCTACAGGCTGCTGGAGGATAAACTGGTTCCTTATGAGGAGGCCTGGGCTTCTATCCCCAGCGTCTCTCTGCTCAACTCAAAAGAGGTAAAACATCTGAAGACTGAACTCTTCTTATCCCTTGCTAGTAAACTTTACACACCGAAGCATATTTGTGTATGTGGCAGGCGCTGGTGTTTGACTTTGGTAGCGAGGTGTATGTCTGGACGGGGAAGGATGTTCCTCTGAGCGACAGGAAGGTGGCGGTACAGCTTGGCAAACAGCTCTGGAGCGGGCCGTACGACTACAGCACATGCAGGGTCAACCCTCTTGACCCCTCCTCGGCTGATAATGACACTCCCAAGTGAGCGAGCACTCCATTCCTTCATGTGATTTATATGGTTTGTTTGAGGCAAAGAACAAACGCAAGCAAGAGCTAAGCATATTGAAATGTAGATGACGTCTTTAGCCTTGAGAGTTTTATTTAGCTCAGTAGATTTAAGCTTTAATAGAATCAGCAAAGCAGCCAGGAAAAAACAGCACACATGCCATATTCTCAGAATCACTAATATCTGAATGTGTCATGCAACTACAATACTGCCCCCAAGTGGTGACGTTTAGTGTAAGGGTATTAGAGGTTGGTTAAAGACACAGTTCACCCAAAAAATTTCATTCCCATAACTGACTCAAAATTAAAAGCCAATTTTATTAACCTGACAGTTATCTCTGAAATAGGTTTCCTGCGAAACCACATCACCCTTTTCTGTTATAGCCCTAGGCTGTGTAAACGGTACACAAGAAACAGAGAACTAGGAGGTGCTCTCTGGCTGTCAATAATTTTTATATCAAAGACAGTGCGGTTTTGGCGAGGGAGCATGTGGATTATGGAATGGTGGGTTTCATATTGAAACTGTCATTTTTAGATGGAATCTTAACAAATGTAATGATACTAGACTATATTCTGATTGCATTGGAAAAAAAAATTATACATCCCGGTAAAAAAAATATATATAACCCGCTCAAAGTTTTTCCTAGTCATACACTAGCAAAAAAATCTAAGCATTAATATTTAAAGATGCATTTTTGACCATTTAAAATGGCTATTTATTAAGGGCGCAATAAAATAACATTTTACCGACCAACAATTAAACCTTAAATGGAGATGGTGGTCTAGTGGGTTAAACCACTGTACTGGTAATCAGAAGGTTGCTGGTTCAATCCCAGCATCCACCACCAGTGTGTCTTTGAGCAAGACACTTTACTCCATGTTGGTCCAGGGGTATTGTCCCTGTAATAAGTGCACTGTAAGTCGCTTTGGATAAAAGCGTCTGCCAAATGACTAAATGTAAATGTAAATGTAAACCTGACGGTGACTGCATCATAAATTTTGTATGGATAGTTCACCCAAATTTTTTAATTCATTCATTTAGTCACCCACATGTCTTTCCAAACTTGCATATAACTCAAAAGAAGGTATTTTGAGAAATGTCATCTGTGTATCCATACAATGGAAATCAATGGCATCCAATGTTGTTCTCTCACCAAAATTCTTCAAAATATCTTCTTTTGTGTTCTGCAGAAAAATGGTTTGGAATGACATGAGGATTGAGTAAATGATAAAAGAATTAACATTTTTGTGTGAACTATCACTTGTGCTGAAATTGCACAAAAATGTCAAGTCGTCAGTCTCTTGATGAATGGCTTTTTTAATGCAAGGTGAGATCATTTTGAAAAGTGGCCATATTGAGCATTGTACTCTCCCTGTTTCTAGTGATAGATCTGCAGGATCTTGTTAATATGTGTAGTATTTGCTGATCTGTCGGATTTCGCCCACAAGGCTAAAACTCCCACCCGTATTAATAATTCTTGTCGTCTGACCTCTTCCTGTATCTATGTGTGAGTAGACAGGGTGAAGGAAGGCCGAGCTGGGCCCTGTTTGGCCGGCTGTCAGAACACAATGAGACCGCTCTATTCCGAGAGAAATTTCTAGACTGGGCCGAGAGGAAACCCAACAAAGAGGAACCAGCGGCAGAGGAGGTGAAGGTAACGGCGATTTCAGAGATTCTCAGAAAGCTTTTCAGCATTCCTCTCTTCTTCCTCTAAAAAGGATATTTTTCCTCCAGAGTCCTGTGCATCACCAACTTCCGACCTGTGACTCCGATTTGAAGCCTTGTGATGTGTCAGAGATGTTGGAGGGCGGGCAAGGCCCTGTGAGTATGTTGTTGGAGGGCGTGAATGTTCACAGAGGCTACGGATTGATTCGTTCCGAGGACGGGAGACAGGCGGAGCTGGCCACCGTAGCTGTGGACGCTTGGCACATCCGTGAGTTTGATGACTTTGAGATTCCGCCGGAAAGCGTGAGTCAGCTGCATGAGGGCGACACCTACGTCATCCGCTGGAAGTACTCCGTCACTAATGTTGGTGAGTGAGGTTTGTCACTCTAGACCCCCTCAGATGCAAACAACTTTTCTGATTGACCGAAAATAACAGATTTTTCAATTCGCAAACATAAAACCAAACCAGCAAGGTGAAGCGGGGATAATCAAATTCAGGTTCAGACCTTATGAAGGTGCTGAATATTTTATTAATTTTTTTGCAGTGGGTAAAAGACAAAAGCCTGGTGAAGTGAGCACGGCTGGGCCAGGCAGGGAGCGTACTGCGTGCTTCTTCTGGCAGGGACGTCACTCCAGCGTCAGTGGGCGAGGAACATCTGCTCTCATGACGGTCGAGCTGGGCAACCACAGGGGGGCACAAGTGCTGGTCACACAGGGGAAAGAACCGCCCTGCTTCCTGCAACTTTTTCAGGGTGGGCTAATCATCCATCAAGGTTCGAGGGAGGATAGCTCGAATAACACGGGTAATACATTGTTCATTAATACATAATAAAATCAAAATTGTGTAAATCAATTTGAGTCTCAAGACACGCTAATGTGTACTGTTACGTGTGAATCAGGTGACTGGCGATTTTTCTCTGTGCGTGGAGAAACAGTGGTGGAGGGATGTCTGGTCGAGGTGGAATGCTCTTGTGCCAGTTTGCGTTCTCGTGCAAGTTTGGTGCTGCTAGGGGTCCAGAATGGGCAGCTTTACCTGTGGCACGGCTGTAAGGCTCATCCCGGAGCCCGGCAGGTGGGCAAGAGGACTGTGGAGCGACTCACTCAGATGTAAGCAGTTTTAGATGCAAGGGCTTACAGTTTATGTATATGTATAAGATGTCTCAATGAGCATGTGGTTATGTATGTAAATATGTATGTACAGGTGTCCTCGTGAACTGGGTTTGAACAGTAACAGCAGTTTGAAGGTTCATGAAATAGAGGAAGGAACTGAGCCGGAGGAATTCTGGGTAGCTCTTGGCAAGCAGGATAGAAAAGCCTATGACTGCATGCTGGAAGGTATGGGACAAAAAATAGATTTTGCGTGTTGTGGTTATATATTCATGCACAATATTACTCAGTCACACATGGACTTTGTTCAGGAGACTAAACTTGCCGTTTATTTTAAAGGGGTCATATGGCGTGAACGTGCTTTTCTGTGTCTTTGGTGTGTTATAAGTTGCCCATGGACGTATAAGTTTGAAATGTAAAATTGCATAAATTAAAGTATGGGAACGAAATAGGCATTCTATCTAAAAGCGAATGGTCACCCTGACCTGCCTGAAATGCCTCGTGAAACCACACCCCCACAAATCTACTTCAGTTCGTGGTATGTGTTGACTAAGACCAGCTTTTCAGAGCGTTGAGCTTTGTTAAAAATCTGCGGAGATACAACATACACAGTATGTGGAAAATTCCACGTTTTTTAACCTTAAATCGTGTATACACATTGCATACCATCTCATCTTATTTTCGTTTTAGCAGTGTCGTATGAGTCCTTTAATAGATATTGTGATTGCATGTTGCTAATAACAATACATAATATTGGGTAAATTTGTTTTTTATTTATAAAATTTAATTGTTATTTTATCCATTGAGTGAATTATAATATATGAATAATTGAAAATTTATTTTACCTAGTTCCCCATTGTATAAAATGTTTAATAATACTTTTTCACTTTTTACATTGCATTATGGGATTGCCTTCAATGCAAATGTTACACATGATGCCTTAAAGGGACATTTCACAATAAATTGAAAATTCTGTCATCATGTTTCAAACCGGTTTACATTTTTTTGTTCTGTTGAACAAAAAAGAAGGTATTTAGAATAATGTAGGAAACCAAATCGTTCTATGGAACCAATGACTACTATAGTAGTTTTGTGTCCTACTATGTCAATCGTGTGTTTTTTCACAAAAATTACTCTAAATATCTTCTTTTTGTTTATTGGAACAAATAATTTTTACAGGTTTGAAATCGTAAATGTTGACAGAATTAAATTTTTTGGATTGACCATTCCTTTAAATAGTTTTTTTTCAGAGGTGGACAATAGTGAAGTATTTCTACTAAAGTACCTTTTTCAAGCATGTGTCTTTATTCAGAAGGTTTTACTTTGGAAAATATTTGCTTCACAACATTATCAAGTAAAAAAGTAGCACATGCATTATAATGTTAATAAATGTGGTGCACGATAAATTATCAGCCGATAAATTGTCATTTATAATGTTATCGGTATGGGCCGACAATAAAATTTAGGCCGAAATATTATAGCCGATAAATCATAAATAATTTCCTCTGGATAAACTACTTCAGCTGCACGCTGCTCACAGTTTAAATACAGTACAGTGCTTTCTTTTTGTTGGGATCATTCACTCACTGCTATTAGCATAACATTGTTGATATAGGTAGAGTATGTAGATACAGTATTTATGAATGTGTAAATTAAAGGAACAAAAGCATATTGTTTGAATCGGACTGCTGTCTGAATGCTTTCTGTCTGGATACCTGTTAGACTCGTGGTAAAAAAGATATAAGAAAAAAATTCTGGGTTGCTCTGGAAGAACATCTACAATTTGTTTATTAAATAAAATATACCAGAAAAGTTAAAGAAGTGTTAACTAGTTCAAAGTAGGCTTGGTACATGATTTCCAGGGGAAAAAAGACTACTAATGGTTACCTTGTTTTCTGCAGTCAATATTTTCAAATAAAAACAGCTGTCCACTTTTTGTTTCAGTCTTAGTGAATTGAATATGAATATCTAGAAACTGTATATCGGTTATCGGCTTCCAAGGTTTTATAATTATCGGTTATCGGACAAAATTTATATATTTTACAAAAAACTTTCAAGTTAAAATCACTCAGATTCCTGAAAATGTACTTAAGTAAAAACACCTCACTATTGTCCACCGCTGGTTCTTTTTAACTTGACATAAAGAATGATATCCTTACATGCTGGTTGCTTAGCTTTCTCACATTTCAAATTAGATCTTTATGTAATTTAACATATTTTAGAACTGCATTAAAGGGTATTTGTGTACTTGCAGATCCAGGCAAGTACAGTTTCACGCCACGTCTTTTTCATCTGAGTGCCAGCGGTGGAAATTTTAAGGCAGAAGAGCAGTTCGGCCCAACCCAGGTGTCGGGCACCGTCATGGCAATGCCATTCCTGCAGGAGACTTTGTATTCAGCCCCTCAGCCTGGTACATACACTTATAACCCAGGGGTGTCCAAACATACAATACAGTTATTCAGGAGGGCAACTGTCCTGAATTTAGATTTTTTTGCACAGTTTTCTCGTCTTGTCTTTGCAGCTTTGTTTTTGGTGGATAACAAGATGGAAGTGTACCTATGGCAAGGACAGCAGCCGGAAGATGCAGAATGTACTGGCTCGGCAAAGATCCGCTGGGACAGTGAAAGGAAGTGTGCCATGGAGACGACGCTTCAGTACTGCCAAGGTCAGGTGTTCTTTGTGCAGGACGCAGGTTTAAATAATATTGTGCGCCAAGGTTTCTTGAGAATCCGGCTTTTCTCTGTCGCTTTGAAAATACTTTAGCTTTTGCATAGATGTACTCTAGATGCGTTGCACATAACCAGTATATGTTTGTGTGGCATCGAGTTCATTTACACATATAAGGTATAAAAAATCTTTTATACAGGTTTGCATGATACAAATGAATAAACCGGCAATGGAACAAATATGAAATCTTTTTTTGTGCATTGTTTAAATAAGTGTCAAAATTCAGTATTACACATTGGCAAAAAATGCACATGTGAACAGTTTTGTTTATACATTGTTTTAAGTGCATGTTTTTGTTTGCTTTGCTGTGCTGTGCTGTGCAATAAAGAGGGTTTCTGTGTTTGTTCTTCAGGGAGGAACTCCAGACGACCTCCTCAGGCTTACCTGATCCTGGCTGGGGCAGAGCCGCTCACCTTCACCAACATCTTCCCTTATTGGGAGAAAAAGTCTGACATTAAAGTGCAGGTGCTGTTCACCACACATAGCTTTCATTGTGGCTTTCATCATGCTTTTGGGTTGCGTCTCTTCTCTTGGTGTAATGTTTTGATGCATGCTATGGGTTGTCTATCATGTATGAATGAAAGGGTGCTTGAGTTTTCAAACTCACTTTTCTTTGTAAAACATGAATGGTACATTTTTAAGAATATCTCTGTCACGCTTTTATATAATGGAAGTGAATTGGAGTGTCATTAAGACACCAAAAAAAGTGCATTACAGTTAAAAAGTAGTCTAAATGATGTATGTGGAACTCACAAATTTGTTATCCTTTCATTGTAGCTCTCAATTCACATACAACTATAGTGATAAGAAACAAATGTAAATTAGTTTTATGATGAACAATCTGTAATCAGTAATGTGGGGGATCTGTAAAATAATAAACTTGAAAAATAAACCCTGTATGTCTTAATTTGCCACTTCTATGTGTCAAAATGTCTGCGCAGGTTGAAGGAGCCCGTAATAAAGTGATACTGGTTAAAGATGCTCTGTCGAAACTCAGCAGACAGCAGTACAGCCTACAGGAGCTCACATCAAAACCCTTGCCAGAGGGAGTCGATCCTCTACGCATCGAGTGCTACCTGTCCGACAAAGACTTCCAGGTAACATCTTCATTAAACAGTGCCCACACATGGCCCTAACTGATCTTAAATATCACATTAAGAAAATTAGTTTTGTATTTAATGGTCATAATGAAAATGGCTCACTCTTGCCTGAGCTCAATCTATAAAAACCAGCAGTTTGTCAATGAAGGTCAGCAAACTCTCAATTTTGGCTTAATCAAATTCCAATGTGGCTTTGATTTGCCTGCAAGCTTATTAACCAATGCCAGCTTTCCAAAAACTGCCACATTTTGGAAGTCCTTGCAAGGATTTGCTGACAGCAGCATATTCCAGCGTATGGTAACGTAATGCAAAAAGAATTGAAGCTGACAGATTGTATTTCTTTTTTGCAGAGTGCTTTGGAAATGACACGGGATGAATTTCAAGCACTCCCGAACTGGAAACAACTCAATCTGAAAAAGAGCAAAGGACTTTTCTGAATTGAAATACTCTCTTGTCTGCAGTCTGTTGTATATTCACTTACAGTCATGATCTACTAAGAAATTGTTTATTTTCTCTTTGCTTTTTACACACATTTTTTATGTATAGCACCAATATGTACAGTATGAAATATCTTCTTACAGATGTAGTAAAAACTTACTTTATCCCCAAGTAGCTTTTGGTTAAAAGACTTTTCTACAGATTTTAAGTATGCAAAAGTGTATGTTTTGGGAATAACTTGAAACATATCGACATAAATCTATGTCTAGTACATGCAAGAATTATAAATATGTATAATATTTTATTGTTTTAACCCTGTTGATGTCAAAGTGTGACCTTAAAAATGCAGTAAACACTAATTATGATAATGAATGTTAAACAAGTTAAAACACATGGCCTTCACAATGAAAAGTGAATCGCTCTTTTAAAAACAATATGTGTGCGCATATTAAGTGCGCTGTCACTTGCATGTTCATAAATAAAGATACAGTGTTATGTGATTCTGATCGCTTTAATGTGACTGTATCATTAAAACTGTCAATATATGACAAATAACAAATGACTGTGTTTGTATTTTTAAGGGCATGAATCTAACTGTATTGTTTGTCCAGTGCCAAAATTATGCCACAGTAAAGTGTGGTTAAAGTAAATTCGTGCAGATCAACCTCACGCCACTAGGTGTCAGACTCAATTTGTCTGTTTCTCATGAACTGACCATAAAATGCAAGCTAATGTAGCATCGCCAGGTCAGTCCAGTGTGCTGTTTCACATTCAATAACAGTTTAATAATCGAAACATTGTGATGATTCTACTAAAAACTTTGTTAAGCAGGTTTGTTGGTTATTAAGTCGTAACGTTAGTCTAATATGTTTCAAGCGTACTCGTACTGTATGGCGGTGAATATTGCGCGAGCTGAAGGGAAATACTCTGCTGTGAATGAAACAGGTAAGTGCATCAGTGGAACATATTGACCGAATAAGAAAATATAACCTTTAACTATTGATGTGAAGTTCCTGGCAACGGTAAAAAAAAAACAGCATGTCGTTTTTCCATGAAACAAATGTTACATACAAGACCTTGATATGCCAGTTCACAGTTACCAAGCCTTGTCATTGTTTACTGTCTGTCTAATTCATCTAGTATAACGACTATAAATTACATTTAAAGGGCCAGTTTATCGAAAACTAAAACAAATCTGTCATCATTCATTCGTTTCAAACGTGACCCTTTCTTCTGTGAAACACAAAAGCTAGTTTGAGAAATGTCCTATTGCTTTTGTGTCCATAAAACGGAATTCATTGGGTTCTGATGTTGTGGTCAATAATCGAAAGAAGTTCCATTTTTAGGTAACTATCCCTTTACATCTCATCTGTAAAGCAGAATATAACTTTTAAAGCAAGAGTCATGTGAAGATTTTTGTTTGTGAAATTGTTTTGCTCCGCCAAAAAAAATAGAGCATGTGTGTTTGTATTAAAGGGGTCATAAGTGTTTTTCTGTGTCTTTAGTGTGTTATATGTTGGTCATACATGTATAAGACACGTAAAATTGAAACAATTAAAGTGTAGGAACAAAAGATGCATTTCTAAAAGCACTATCTAAACGCAAATGGTCACCAAGACCTGCCAGAAATGCCTCGTGTAAACCACACCCCCACAAATCTACATCAGTTCGTGGTATGATTTGACTAAGACCCCCCAAATGTATACGCAGGTTAGGTGGGCGTACCTGTCAGTACAATTGCTTTAGAAACCTGATGTTCCCAATATGGTACTAGGGTTGAGCGATGTCAACCAAATTGGTATCGGACATGGCTTCATTAAAACATCGTGATGGACGATGACATCGGGGGCGGGGCTTGGGTCCGCAGTACAGCTCCTAGGAACAATGTGAAACACCCATCAGAGTTGCGCAGACACCCGTACGTCTTCTTTATACACCGCGGGGTGCGCAGACACGCGTCTTCTTTATGAAATGAGGGATGCACAGACACGAGTCAAACACAAGTCTTCTTTATACAACGTGGGATGCTCAGTCACGAGTCAAACATGCATCATTATACAACGCGGGATGTGCAAACTTAGCACCCTTTTTATACAACGCGAGCTCCACAGTTATAAAGCCAGGCCAGTCTGTACAGCGCGAGTTTAAATGCCCCTTCCTTGTTCATATTTGTTCACGAAGTGATTTGCATCACGGAGCAGCGAGAGTCACGTGACGAAAGCGAAACATTGTTGGAATCACGATGCCGGCTCACCATCGTGATGCCTGTCAGCCATCGGCGATGGATGATGGCATCGTCTATCTGCCCAACCCTTTATGGTGCGTTTCAATTCCATCACACGCTTGCACTATTCGACCAATCACTACGCACTGGTTAACTGGCCAATCATAGCATCATATAATTTTTACAACGCTCATCGATCTGAAAAGCGACGAGCTGTTTCGGAGAGGCGGGGCAAAGAAGAGATACAAACATTCAGGGTTTGTAGAAAAACTGCGTTTTTTAACCTTAAATCGTGTATACACATTGCATTACACCTGATCTAAAACAAACAATAATATTCGTTTTGGCCTTGTCATATGTCCCCTTTAACTTTAGGATGGACAATTTGACAGTTTATTTCTAAAAACTGTTCCTTCTAGAAAGTTTAATTGAAATCGTAGACACAAGAAGAGAGCAACATTACCTTTCTGTCATTGCTCATGACGTTTGTAACATGAGTCAGGAACCTTTGCCTTTTACACGCGTACGCACACACACACGCACACACACTGGTGAACTCATCACCACCACAGATGGTGAAGCCAGACTCTGTCTCCCAGCTTACCACATTACTGTCTTACTTGAATTATTTAAATCAGCGCAAATCTTCACAAGGAGATTTACAGTTGTTCTATAAAATAAGAAATGTGACTGAAAGATTCTCTCTAGATTTACATAAATCCTATTGGTACTGTGACGTTATGCCTTCACAATGCTCCAAGGTTACAATGACTAAAGCAAGATCACTCCTCTGCCAAGCCATGTCAACTGCTCTGAATTGCGAAAAAATGTGTTGACAATGTGTTTTTCTTCACGCAGTATATCTTTTGAGCAAGTGAAGTCTCAAATACTGAAAGAGACAAAAATAATATGCCGCCTGAATAAGAAGACCTCCCTGTCCTTGAAGTGCAGTGACTAGAAATCATTATAGCCGGTAAGCATTCTCTCAAACAAACACAAGCAAAAAAAACTCCAGGTTCTGCATCAAAGCGAGTGAAGGAACAGCCTTAGGGCTTCCTAAATAAGACAGTGGATACAGTGGAGCTCACCACATTTCAGGTATCCAATCAAAAATGTTTGACTTTTAGCCAGTATTGATTATGGGTCATGACTATTGGACTTCCGCAAGGACTTGTGTAGTTCAGATATTGTAAAGACTCAGTTAAGCCTCATGAGATGCTCTTTGTGAACCTCTGTCAGAACTGGCTTGCATTTTTACTGACTTGATTTTACTACATAATTTGCTCACAAAAACAGACAGCAGTGCATTTTGGTCTTTTGTTTTTATGGGGTAACATTCAAAGTTTCAAATAAATTTTTGGTCTTTTTGAGCAGCTTTCAATGCAATCCAAAGGAAAAAAATATTGCTCAGAGGTTGTTCTTTTACAGCTCAAGAGATTTGATGGAATTCCCAGTTGTACTTCATTTAAGTATTACTTTGTCTCAGATGTTTGTCCAAAAATTCTTTAGAAGAAATAAAACGAAAATAAATGAGAAGCTTGTTAAAATACATTAAAACATGGAACTACAAAACATCTGTACAGGTAAAATAATGTGTATTTGGGTAAATTTGAGAAGTATTTGTTAAAGTGTTCCTTGACTTTTGATTGCAGACGTGGCAGATCTCTTGTTGAGCTATCTTCTTAAACTCTAATGGAGACAATTGTGCGATATCCCCTATCCAATATATTTAAACCAAGGTTATCACTTGCTCTGCTTTTAATCTCTTTGATGTCTAAAGCCCTACGTATAGTATTTTTCTAAAGTCAAACACACAGCCTTGTGCAAAATATACTTCATTTAAAGTAGGGATGCACCGATATGTACATTTTGGCCGATAACGATAACTGATAATTCTTTAACATTGGAAGTCTATAGCCGATATATTAGCCGATATATAGTACCTTAATATATATTAATAGAACATTTTCTGAGACAGAACATCATTTTTCCCCCTGAAAATCATGTACCAAGCCTACTTTACATTAATTCAAGATTCTTTAACTTTTTTAACTTTTATGGTATAATGTTTAATAAACAAATTATAGATGTTCTCCCAGAGCAACCCAGTAAGTTGTTCTCAATAGCCACAAATCTAACAGGTCTCAAGACGGGAAGCATTCAGACAGCAATCGCCTTCAAACTATATTTTGTCACTATAACATACACATTCATAAATATCTACATACTACTTCAACAATGTTTTGCTAATAACAGAAAGGGTATGATCATTACAGAAAGACAGTGCTGTACTGGATTTTAACTGTGAGCAGCGTGCACCTGAAGTGGTTCAGCCAGAGGAAATTATTCATAATATATCGGCTATAATATATTGAGTTATAAAATGTATTATCAGGCGATACCGATAATATCCGTTAAAGGGATATTTCATGTCATTTCAGCCAATAGGATAGCGTCTACTACTGTCATTTGCCGGAAGAACAAGCCTCTGGTTCACGCGCATTCAAGAGATGACAGAAGCTAGACATAAACGTTAATAGCGCTGTCAAATATGGATATTTCTCTTAAACAAATCAGGGTTTTTCCTGGCTCAAAATGAGGCGGAGGTGATGCCATCCTGATCTTGTACACATACGTAGGCCTACCATACGTTTAAGTATACTAACCAAAGTAACTTTGACATATTAAAAGTTCTAATAAAACTAGATGAAAATGTCAATTTTTTAATTATATAAAATATTATTTTTATTAGACCAAACGGACATTTTTTTTATCAAATAAAGCTTTTTTTTATAATTTTCAACTAACTTTTCGGCCCCCAAAGCCAACTGAATTAACCTGTCTTACACATCTTACATTCTCTGTGGTTCAATTTAAATGATTCAATGATCTCTTTTATTCTCTAGTGACTGAAAAGTTCATTAGTTTATATTAAACTTTACGAATGAGTCATTCGAGTGCAATTTGTTCTGAACTTATTGTACAATCATACTGGTCGACTCGCTTTCTACAGTATACGCTGATTCAATGATCTAACTGCACAGCTAAAGACATTACAATAATCTACGTCATGTTAATTTAAGACATTTCAAGAAATTAAACGTACTTGGATGTAAAACAAACAGCCGTTAAACACAGCTAGCTCTTATTCTGCAACACTTTTTAGTGCCTCAGTGTGCTGATAACGAAACAGCACCTTCACTGTGACGTAGTGCTGTAACTGCAGTTACAAATGACAGTGTTAAATGCATGCAGCATTTCTTGTGAAGCCATCCAACATAATTTTGGCAAGAGTCCGATAGAGTCCCTATAGAGAAAAGACCCAGCAAACGCATCAATTCGCTTCAGAAGACCTTTGTTAAGACCACGGAGCTGCATTAAGCAGTTTTTTGATCGATGCACTTATTGGAGCTTAAAAAAATCAACACCCAATCACTCCTATTCTACCATTTGGAAGCAAAATGATACGTGGTATTATAACTCTGACTGGATTATTCTTGCAGAAGAAACCCATATGCAGTTAGGATACCTTGAGAGTGAGTAAAACATGGGGAAAGTTTGATTTGATAGTGAAATATCCCTTTAACTCCTCCCCTTTAGCTGTCAATTCCATTTTAAAATGCAACGGCCAATCAATACATTCAATAAAATCGCAGTGAAACATACAAGTGACGTCCACAATTTTTTTTCTAAATTCCATTTCATTCAGAAATGCATCAGAATATGGAAGTAAAAATGATCACAACTTTGGGATCATGGCGACTTAATATGTAATAAATTGCACACATGATTAAATATTATCAGTTCCTGGTTTGAGACCAGAAGAGATTAGGAGTCAGCACCCGAAATGTGTCATCCTCGAGTGATGAAAACTCCCACCACAAAATCTACTCAAGTCTGTGGTCGGTGTTGCATCCTCAAAACAATTTTTGCATGTTTTTTTTAAAACAGCATGTTTTTCTTCACATCAGCCTGTAGAATTAGACGTGTTGGTGATGGATTTGAGTCATATGGAGTTCAAAGCAGGGTTGAAGGTCACAGCTGTGGATGGTCCAACAGCAGATTGAAACCCGGTCTTTTCTGTAACCATTATGCTCAAGCGATCCTCCTTGAGAAGGTGTTTTTCACGCTCTCACACAATGGTGTCAGCTGGTGTCAGGGTGGAAAAAAACAGCTGCATCGATGGTAACACTAAGCCCTCAACCTGACAGGAATACCAATTGATGGATTGATTCACAAGGCACACAGATGGGTACATTCTCCACCCTTTTTTTGTTCAAATTCTAAGCCTAGTTTTGTTTACCTGCTCTCCACCTTTGTGTGTCTGGATTTCCTGCCATCTTTATTTAGTAAGGCAGGTTGGTAGACAGAAGGAAAGGGATTAAGTCAATTTAGTTTTTGGATATCTTTAAGCCATCTTTGTTTTTGAACAGTTTAAGTCTCGCCAAATGGCTTTGTGGACAACTTTCCTCGATTAACAGGTTGTGATGAGAAGTCATTTACTCATTAGGATGTTATCCAAAATGTTTCATCATCACGATGTGTTTGAAGAATTAGCTATTGGGGAATCGCTATGAATCTAGTTTGTGTATTCAATTCTTTACTTTTTCTAAAGGTTTCGTTCAGAAAAGCAGCATTTCACTAAAATAGTTCTAGTTGTTTGAACGTCACAAAATCACATTTCAAACCATATCTATATTTCACTGAACTGAAATCATATTTAGAAAAACCACATTTGGCCCATTACAACATTACGGATGTGACATTTTCAGTCAAAACTTAAAATATAAAATCGCAGATAATGTATTTACAACCAATATATTGAACCATCTTACTAAATGTTTGATAATAGAGTCCAGTCATCATAAATATATATGTCCATGCATGAGTTTTTTAGTTTAAAAGAGGAAAAATTCATGCGTTATGAATGTGACTAGGGCTGGACAATAAATCAATAACTATCGCGATAGAATTAATTTCGATAACGATGATATGGTTTTTAAACACATTTTCGATATTTCAATATACATTGCACGTCCGCGTCTGAGCCCTCGCTCTGCTCTGCGGCAGTGGCTACTGGTGTTATGGAGCCCAGTATAAATCTCTAGTTTAAGCCCATGTTCACACTTAACTTCTTTTTTGAGAAGAAAAAGTTAACCGGGCGCTTTTTTAGTAAAATAATAGCTTTTGGTTACAAACGGCAGCCGAACGCCATGACATCGTCATCAGCGTCTGTGCACGTAGGTAGCCCAGAGAAACAGATAGGCAGAATATTCCTATTTGAATCACAAACAGCAATAACTTTATATTTGCAATAACTAATTACATATTTAAAAACTAAAATACTAATTTCTCACTAGAAATGCAATAAGTTGTTGAAAGTCAAAATTAAAATTACATTTATACAAACTATGCTCCATTGAGTGTTTCGGCCACCATTTTATTTTTTCAAGACGGAGCCTTTTCAAACCAATCACGTTCCTCGCATGTTGTTATGGAAACGACAGATCTCTGTCATTGGTTAGCTGGGGAAAAGGATATTGACGTGGGCATTTTTTTTCCAGAAAAGTTGAACTTTTTCAATCTCAAAAGACGCTAGCAGCTTCCAAAATGAATTCAAGTGTAAGAACAGTCTATGTTTAATATTGATCATTTTTGTCCGTATATTCATTTAAAAAGCGGACAAGTTAAAACATTTCTCAATGTCAATTTCGAGGACAGAATGGCAAATTTCGATGTTTTTTATATCTAACTGAAGCACACTGTTGCGCCTTTGAAAGAAACTGAAATGACAGAAAACGGTTCTTAATTTCAGATTGCAGGAAAGCATGGCAGATCTTGTAAAACGTTTTGCCTGGAAATACAATCTTAAATGAAATTCAGTGAACAATAATCATTTAAAATGATTAATTTAGAAGAATATGTAAAAAGATAAAGTGTCAAGTAATGGGAGGCCTGTGCCCCTGTAGAGCTTTGAAAATATGTCAATGCATTAAAGTACATTTGAAGTTATGGAATTATACTTTGAAGCACATTTAGAAAAGTTTCTCTAAATTTTATTGGTAAACATGATTCTAAAGTTTAAAACTTACACAAGGTAAGGCCACAGTCCTATACAAAAATATTTTATTCTAATAATCACATGTAGCTTTGCACACTGCTCGCATCTAGAATGACTTTGATCAGCATCTTATTGTTCATATCAGAGGGCTCTCTCAACTTCTATCTCACATTTTACTTATCGGAATTATCGTATTGACTGAAATGCATGAATGTATTTCAAAATAAATTTTGGCCGTATCGTCCAGCCCTAAATGCGACAAAAAAGGATTAATATTTTTAGAGACAGCATACTTTGTACAATTTCTGTGAATTTAGATGAACAAACCAGCAGCAATAGTACAACAAATGGAGAAGGGAATACTCTTTATAGAATATGAAATCGTTACTATATTTCCATTTTCGTTTGTCTATTTATGAGAAATATAGACAGTTATGGATGGGAAAATTCAACTGACTATGCTTTATAAACTTTGAGACTTCACATGGGTATTTAATTAAATCTTCAATGTTTCAGGAAAAAGCAAACATATAACATAAAATAAAATGCAGAGAATTATCCGGATCTGTCCCCAGATATATTCATAAAACTTTGCTCCTCGCTTGCCTACCGCCTTCACTGTCAATGTGTAAGTAATGAAAATGGATCAATTTATTGACTCAGTGTAGTTAATAACCTTTGTAATCAGTATCTGAAAGTAACTGTCAGTCTAGAAAAATAGAATAGAAAACTTTAAATTTGCTTTTGCTCACGTAATGGCATCTGGCTGTGTTCCTGACTCGCTCTGTGTCTGGGCCCGAGGCGCAAGAGAGAACATTACAGAGACATTTTATGCATTCAGGCATGCGCTGCATCTAAAACCACTGACTTGTTCGCATATTCATTATTCGGTTCGCAGTGAATATTTTATGGCTTATCGAATGAGATTCGATTTTCAAAACAGATCAGTTTTATGTGGAATAAACTGTATAATTTAAACAAAGCCCATGTTTTAGCTCTCAAACGCATCACTAGTCTGAATCTGCTGAGTTTGTGAAATCGCCTCCTTATTTTCTGTGAAATAGAACATCGTTCACCATCCCACATTAAAGTCGGTCCCCTCCTGATAAATCTGTCATTTCTCACCCAAGCTTTTTTCTGTATGCGTCTGTTGTTTTTTCAACCCGGTGCATTAAGCTTGCCGCGTTTTAAGTCGTGCTGAGGCTGCAGTCTGCAGCTTTCTCCTCTCTTTGATACGGCTTGTGTGTTGTTTGGAGTAAATTACCCGAGTCACACTAAATGAGTCCATTTCTGCTCTTTTACTGCACTTTAACACATGGCTCAATCTGTTAAATGCGTGATTGGAATGGGGGCTCTTGGAAAGGCTTCTGTTTTAGCAGTTAACACCATGAGGGGGTTTGAGGGAGTTAATCTGCCTTAGCTGGTTTGCACTTATTGTGTTTGCTGGGAAATCCTGTGTCAACTGACAGCTGTGTTTTGGCATATAGAAACTGGTTTTAATATGGCTGGTCCACCTGGTCCATACATCTTTCATCATTTCACTCGCCCTCATGTCATTCCAAACTAATATGAGATTCTTTCTTCTGCAGAACATAAAAGAAGAAATTTCAAAGAACGTTGGTAACCCCACAACATTGATCCCCATCGACTTCCATTGTCTGGACACAAAACCACATTTCACAAAATATCTATTCTTTGTTCTCCAGAAGGAAAACTTTTTAAATTGTGTGCAGTGTCGCATTTGAGTAAATTTGCAACTGAATGAAAAATGGGTTTTATACATCGCATAGGGATGCAGTGCTGCAATTTAATTAACTTCCACTTCTTGCTCAACATTATTACCCTCCACCGGTTTCCATTACTTTTACGTTTCTATCATACTTCCTTCTTTTCATTCCCTGGCGTCATCACACTCCCGGCAGTTCCCCTGAACTGCAGTTATTTCCCCCAAATGAAGTACCCTGCAAATCAGAAACACATCCCATGCGCCTACTCGGTTCCCTCTAGTTCTCTCGCTTTGGCAGCAGATGCAATATAGAATGTACGTGCAGCGGTGCGTAAACAGGCTATAGTACCCAACAGCGGAGACCCTGCATGTGGAGGGCAGAGAAAGAGAAACAACTCGACTGGCATGAAGCTGTCACACTGAGTGGAGCTCCTGGTTTAATGAATGGTTCTCCTCATTAGTTTGACAACATCTGCTAGAGGCACCGTCTTCTATGAGCTTGTTAGCTTTCTGCTTATTGCTTATAGCAGACATAAGGAGAATCATAAAGGCTATCGCAGAAAGCATCTGTGGTTTGTGATTCATAGTCTCTGTTCTAAACAGCTTCATGGGCCAGAATATAATTATGACAGAAAAAAATGGAGTCAGGAATAGGAAGATGTGTGTGTGTTTCTGATTCAGCTGCATTGAAGGATGACAGTGTCGAAAAGCCAGCATTTGAACATTCAGTACTTACTAAACTGAACTATTGTGGTTTCAAACATAAGACCAAACTGATACTATTACACTCAAGCCTCTCGCTGTCAAGGCTAAAATATGGTGCAATGTGGAACTTTAAATGACCTAATAAAAACACTCTTCACACAAACAGCTCATCACACTTACTAAAAAGTGCCAAAAGCGTGAAACTTATGTGGGTGGATCCAACTCCACTAATGTGTTTAATGATATTAAAAAAATATGTGCTAAGAACCAGTAGTCGACAATGGCAAATAGCATTTGGAAAAATACTGAGGTCGCATACTGTGGGTCGTACACATATAGTAGTAGCCAAAAGTGATGTACTAGCAAAACAAATGTCTTCTTCTTTTATTCAAAAACATTATTATAGAAAATGTATTAAATATTACATCACATATAACAAATTCATGATTTATTCATGATTCATCATTGAGTCATAGCACCAGGAGAATGAATGGCTGTAATGAAAACTGAGAGGAACATCAAATATTAATAACTGACTATATTTACAGTCTGTGTATGCTTTTTTTTGGTCGCTTTTAAGTTTTTAATGGACTTTTTTTAGATTTGCTTCCTGCATATTCAAATAAATCAATATTTCATGATATGGTATAATTGGCCTTTTTTGCCAAATTGTTTTGTCAGTAAATACACCTTTAAGGGATAGATCACAAAAAATAGAAATTCTTTCATTATTTCCTCGCCTTTATGTAATTCCAAACCTGAATGACTTTCTTTTATCTGCAGAACACAAAAGAAGATATTTTGAAGAATGTTGATGCTCCAGTAACATTGGGGCCCCATCGACTTCCATTTTCTGAACATAAAACAATTTTTTAGTTATTTCTCAAAATATCTTCTTTTGTGTTCCACAGACAAAGAAGTCATACAGGTTTTGATTGGCATAGAGGTGAATAAATGAGGAATTTTTCCCACATCATTTTCTTTTTATACCTTATCTTTCTATTTTAGTGGTTTAAGGCTGGAATACACTACAAGACTTTTGCTCAGAATTTTAGACTGGACATGTTGCAGAATGCTGTGCTAGTTTGCAGATTTTATTGCGTAGCGTGTGATGCCCTGTTTTTCTCTGCAAACTTTCAAGAAGTGTGCAAGTGTGGGATGTCTAGTTTTTTAATCTGTTAAATCTGTTCAGATTTAACAGCCGTGTTGTGTATTCCAGCATTTAATTAAAACTGTCATAAAAGGCAGTATATAATGTTATAAACACTTGCAAATATTCTTGTCACTGCTTTCAGAACAGTAAACTTGCACTGTTAGACCTTAATTTTGTCCTTTATGCGTACATGCTTCTGAGAAAGAAATTTTGCCGTTGTTTTGGGGATCAATTTGCTGCTACAGTCCAAGATTGAATGTGTGTTCTGCATCCTACTACAAAGGGCAGTGTTGTTTTCAGTCAGTATTGTGTTCAGATTAAAAGGCTGCTCGGGCGTCAGATTGACTGACTGTGGTCGCTTTGGGGCTTAGAAGCCTTCCTGGTGAAGTGTGACAGTGAAAGCTGTCGACAGGATAAAGATACAGTATCTGAACTCCGAGATTGACCACCTCACTGACAACCACTTACACTCAGCAAAGAGTTGAGCTGACCCAGTCAAACTGGGTTATTCTGTTAACCAAAGCTTCTTCTGAGGACATTCCTATACGGTAACCATGGAGTCACAGTTTGTGAAATTTGTAAAATCTGATCATTTTGCATAGAGTAACTTTGTTCAGAAAGCTATTGAGCTACCTGCGGAGGCAGCATTTTAAGGCATTGTAGGCGTGATCCTGACGGCTGTTCTAAAAGACAGGAGGAAATGAAATCTAGCTGCTTCCTAAGATACCTGATTTTAACCATATTCTTGGATGGTTTGCATCGATCAAACACAAAAGAAAAAAACTCCTCAATAGCTCTAGATGTAAAAAGCAGCGATTCTGCACTGCATATAAAAAGCATTATGAGAATGTTTTTATTCTTTATCCTTCTATATGTTTGTTTGCTGCTGAAAAGTTTGCGTTCATTATAAATTGGCACAAAAAGAATCCCATACGATAACCCAGCGATTTGACAACAAATCCAAGAGGGGATGGAGCTAAACACTGAATATAGATAAATGTATTTGATTACATGCGTGAAATTGTACTAAATAGCTCAAATTATAATTCAGTATTATAAGATTTTATAATATCATTGTGAACCAGGATGAGGTAAGGAGACATTTCAACACTGATTTTTGTTCAAATTTAACCCATAAAGTTTGTGTAAATAAAGTGAAAATAAAATATAGAATATTTTACAAAAACAAGACAACAGGTAGTAATGGGATAGTTCACCCAAAAATGAAAATTCTGTCAGTGTTTACGTACCCTATTGTCATTTCAAACTAGGGGAGATATGTTAAAACTTTAAAATCATCGCGATATTGGATAATATCGGGTGTGTTTTACTTAATGCAACATTGCGCAGACGATCAATCTGCGGATACGGACCAGGAGGGAATTCGTTCTGGACCCACCAAGTGCCAGACAAACACATTTTGCATTGCAAAATCATCCCACCTGTTTATTTTGTCGATGTGGTTTAGATTATAGAACAATTTTCCCTACGGTAGGAAAATCTCACAGGGTAGGACAATTCTAACACCAGTACAGTGTGAGGTTTTGCTTTGCCGACGAAGCTCATCTTTCTCTTGGTCTATCCGTGCAGCGACTGGCAGAAAACAGCAGCACATTCAACTGAGCAAACAAAACAGCGTTTCCAAAATTCTGTCACTGTTACCGACTGCCTGGGCATAGTAACATTAACGTTCACGCTAAAAGCCTACATCGCATGATCATGTTAGATATTTTGAAGAAATTTTCTGTTCTGCAGAAGAAAACAAGTCATACAGGTTCGAAACGACAAAAGGGTGAGTAAATGATAACAGAATTTTTATTTTGGGGTTTACTATCACTTTAAGTTACCATGCTGCTGAGTGCTGTTCATACTCAGTTTAGAATTGGCCTCTATGTAGAGTTTTTAAAATTATTCACTTATGAGATCCTAAAAAACATTTTGCAGGATGTAAGCAACTCTGTTCCAGAAGCACTTCTTGTTTCATTTTTAACACACAACATTAGAACAAAATATGACCAACAGTTAGAAAAGAACCATAATGGTTCTTAAGCGTAACTTTAAGTATAAAATACAAAAAAATACTGTAAACACAAAAGAACAGCTTCATATGTAGTCAGCCGGCACCACACAATAGATTTTGGAACGGAACAATATTCCCGTACATAATGTGTGTGTTGTATTTTAAGGGCTGCACAGTGGTGATGTCTATTCACCTCATCTCGCACCATAACAGCTAATTGAGTTTTCCCACTAAAGTGCTAACCAACTCCATTAATCTTCCGGGACCAGTAGATAATAAAGTCAAACGGTTCGCTTAATTATAGATTCCCCTTTGTGCACTCAAAATTTCACACACGTACACATAAATGATTTCAATGGAAATGATTCTGCATTTCACTTTTTTTCCCTTTAAGACAGAGATTGTATTAAACTGCATGTTTATCACACTCAAGTTAACTATTAAAAGCACGCTTACTTCAAAAGGCTCTCACCTTAAAAGAAATCCCACATATTATATATATTTTCTCTAACAGACCTTTAGCTGAATAATTCTAGTATCTGTGCACTTGAGTGGTCTGCATGCGCCTCATTGTGTTTCAAACCCAGTTAAACTGGGCCATAAATGAAACCTGTAGCTGATGACAACAGCGCAGCAGGCGTTGGCAGCACGCTCTTGCAGATGACTGTTGTAAGTGCTCGATAATAAGTACAATACATCGGTGGGGGCTGCAATTCAATACCTGCGTTCAAAACACAATGAGTTAAAGCCAACGCAGAGCGAGATGGATGAAGGGGGAACATTAGATAGGTGGGGGTCTGCGGGTGAAAAGCACTGAGCGAACCCTCGCTGTGTTTACTCCACAGGAATAATGAACACACTGATACCAAAATGCTCTCAGTGGTTTGTAAAGTGTTGTTGATCATCCCTCCCGCTGATGGTGTGTTTTCGGTACTTACCTGGTTTTACCGACCCTTCTCTGTTCTCGTTCATCACTCAACCCACTCTCTGTCTCCACGGTTTAATAGCAGATGGATGATAAAAAGCAAGAGGGCTTGTAATAGGTGTAGGAAAGCTGGATGAGGTTGTGTATGTGGAAACGTTGTAATTTACTCCCATTATTTTCTTTAATAGAGTTTATCTCTTCTTAGCACTAAATCCCGGAAAATATTAGCATTTTCAAGCTGTGGGTCCCCTCTGGAATTTCTAATGGGTTTTTAGAAAAGTGGTTTTGATGTATTAGTGAAATAAAATTTCTGGTAAAAGGTGTATCTGGTATTTGTTTATGTTATGCTGGCTGAAAGGGAAGCCTCCTTGGACTGACAACTAGTGACATGGAGCACGAAGCAAAAACAGTGGGAATGTTTAATTTTTGCAGGAAGATAGTCATAGAGTGCCACAGGGATAACATGTTTTTGTATGCAAAACCCAGAAAGTTAATGTTTTTTTTGAATGGGTTTTGGTTGACTGCCTGAGATAAGATCTGTGTATAACAAAACCTCTAAATTTTTTCAAGTTTTAATCTGATATAATACTATATATATATATTTTAAAGCTTTATTCTGTTTTAAAACTACGATTGCTAACATGTTGCTGAAAGCGACTGCATACTTTAGCGGGGAAGGTTAACGTAATCGTGCATATAAATCTCATAAATAATGCAACATGGGCACAAATCTTTTTTTTTTGCTATCTTTCAAAAGTCTTCTGGTTAAACTGTGCGGCGCCAACATCCGGGTAGGCCTACAAAAAAGTAATCCCTGCACCACTCAAGGGCTGGAACATTGCGTTAATTTATAACTAACAGACGAGACGCGACTTTTCCGTTGTTTTTTATCAGTTCTCTGGGCTAATTCAGCTAAATGGTGATCTCGACATGTTGGGCCCCATGGGTTTACCCCATATTAAAATAAAACAGCTTTTATTTAGCTACTGACTTGACTAGATGTTTCATTTAAAATAAATTAATTTAATTGTGAAACTCTTTTATAGTTCTGTAATCTTCTTTTGGTAAACAATATACAAAAAACAGTTATTAAGCAAGTATGTTAAAAACTCTTACCTTATCTTAAATAAGGTAAGAGCTCACCACAGTAAGCTTATAAAAAAGCTTTAAAGTCACCTTAAAATAATAATTAGCAATTTTAACAATATTAAGATTTATTTTTGCAAGTATTTTTTTTAATTCATGTGTTTTTATGCAGTCATCTTTAATCAGTATCATTAACCTGCCCTCCCCCGCGCTAAGGCATCTCTTTATTATGCATGTCTCTGTGTGATGGTGGGACTATTTCGACTGTCTAATGGTCAGCCTTCCAACGATCCAGACATTTCCCAAAGGATGAGAGCAAATCCCATCCTACATTTATTTCTTATACCAAAAGCTGTTACTCATGGCTTTATGTCCCAAAAGGAGTAAAAGACCATCTCACCTTCCATTAAATGCTGACTTTAATGAGTTGGAATTGATTAAGCCCACATTTAACATTACTTAGATTTTTGGTTCTACATAAAAAACACGTTTATACTTCATATGCGAATTTGAAACTGCTGCAGCATTAACCACAAACCTTATTCCACACATAAATCAAAAACTTCTATGCTAAAATCTCATTTTGCTGTATATTCCAAAGGGATTTCATTTCGAATTAGCTTTCTGGGTTGGCCTACAAATTGACGTCATGGCTGAACAGCTCCATTTAGTCAAGCCGGATGATTGTGCCCATTCTTCACCGCAGTTCCAACAACTAACAGCTAAAAACCTAAATTCATCAAACCTTGAATCTACACAGAACAGTTATCACAGCGCAAATGATTCACCTATTCTCGCCTGAATGAGAACAGATGCTTCGCGGTGTTTGTTTTGAGCACGTGTTCGGCCTTTCGTCAAGAGCACCTACGGCTGCCACACTCACGCGTCAACCACGAGCTCCGGCTGGGAGTAAACAAAGAGAAATCAAAAAGAGAAATGCCTCAAACTGTGAAAACCGCCCGTGGCGATGTAATCACTACGGTTTCTCAAAGTTTTGTGCTGTTCTCTATCGATCCTGCAATGCTCTGTGACTGACGGCATGTTTAAAAATTCATTAGAGTTTGCGGTACGAGCCGAGGCTCCTGGGGGGTTGCTTGTTTAAGATTCTTGAGCACAAACACCTCAAAACTAAAGCAGACAGCCAGATGCTCGATAGTATCAGAATGTTGTTCTGTCAAACAAAAGTATCGTTGCCAGGATTCCCAGCGGGTTTGTCTTAAAATCAAGCCTAACATTGTGGGAGCTCAATGGGACCTCACTGGTTAAACAGGTGCGTTTCACTAGGGGGGGAAATAGTGACTAAATTAATTTTTCCACCGCTTGTCAAGACAGAGCCGGCCCCAGAGAAGGTGCCCTTCTTGAGAAATAACACCAGAACCCATCGTATTTTTTTTTACAGTAAGTGTAGATGGTATAAATCACAACAAATTTATTTTGTTCCAAAACTCTTCCGAAGGGTGTGGGCCACTGTCTGAAATCAATGGGCTAATCCCATTGCCTGCGAGGCCCCGTCACCGTGTATTCACCCCTAAATAACGTGTCATTAGAGCTCCATGGCAACCCAGCATGTCCTGCAACCTCCACCACTATTAAGTTCTGAGTTACAGATTTGTATGGTGGGCAGAGAGAGGAAGTTGGCTGATTCATTTCGCGGAGAGAGTCATTAGCCTAACTGTAATGCTACTCATTCAGTAGTTAAGAAGAGCGGCTCTGCCTGAACTGTGTGGGTGAGGAGTACATTCAGTGTTTAAATGGCTAATGAAGACAGATGTAATGCATTTACATCCTCATCAGTTGAGGTGAGAAACATTGATAAAAAGGCCCATTCTGTGTTTGTGATGGTCAGTATGTGCATGGACATGTTCTTTTTAGAACATTCTGCAAGACGGTATTACACCACGTCTACACCGGCCCTGACAGGCGTGAAGCGAGATGACAACCTGCTTGTTCTTAATGGGTTTGTCGTGTCTTGTCACGCCGCATCCAGTGTCAATTATAAAAATGAAATTATAATGGGTTCTAATGCGTTACTAATGTCTTTTGCCGTGTCGCGTCTGTCCCGTCCGGTGTAAGACGTGTTGGTGGAACAACATCTTTTGAATAGTTCTGAGAAAATAATATTGAAAAATGTTGGTAACCGAACCATGGCGGTACCCATTCACTTCTATTGAAGGGACACAAAACCTATGCAAGTCCACGGGTAGCACTGTTGTTCGGTTACCAACATTCTTCAAAATATATTCCATTTGTTCAGCAGAAGAAAGATGAGTGTAAGTAAATCATGAAAGAATTTTCATTTTTGGGTGAACTATTACTTAAACGGAGAAGAGAAAATGTTTTGATGTGCTGACAAGCAAGTAGAGGATTTATTTGACAATTCTGCTATTGATGTTGTGAGTTTAATTGTGAATGAAAATCTTTGACGGGGTCACTAACTTGTCGTCTATGAATACAGTATCTCTTATACAAATCTTGTCATTTCTAAGGTTATTTTCCTTGCATTTATGCCAACTTTCATCTTGATGACAGACTGATGTGAATATATGGAACATGGTCTCCTTTCTCAATTATTAATAGGTGGAGAGCTTCGCCAAGAGCTGTTTGCATTGCATTATAGAATACTACTTGAAGGAGAGGAGAAAGTGGGAGAAAACAAAGAACATAAAGTGTCATGGTTTCACCTCTCCTAGTCAGGTATTTCTTGGTTTAGAGGTGGAATCATACAGAATCCTTTGTTTCATGTGGGAGAGAGATGATTTCTTCTCTCTCTGGTCTTGTCATCGTTCCTACCCTCCTGTTTCCTAGTTTTTGTTGATTAGCTTTCCTTGATTGTTTATCCCTTGCACCTGCTCCATCTTGTTATCTCTCCCTATAAGAGTCCTCATGTTTCATTGTCTTGTGCGCGTTCATTGTATGAAGTCCCTTGTACGTGTAAGTCGTACTGTTCCTGTACCAGTCTTAGATCTTGTTAATGTTCGCTGTCTAGTTAGTATTGTGTTTATATTCAAGTGTTTGTTTGTAGTTTAGTCAGTCAGTCAGTGTATTTGTTTATTATTATAATTGGTCCTGTTCTGTTTTCCCCATTGTGGGTTTTGTTTTGTAGTGTTCTGTTTAATAAATCCTTGTTTATCCCTGCCATCCCTGAGTCTGCCTGCAATTGGGTTCTCCCTTGTCAAATCCTGACAATAAAGATACACATGTAAACATAGCAATATTTATGAAAGGTAACTAAGACAACCTATATATGCACCTTGTTTTAGGAAAAATGTCCTGCTATAATACATTCAAAATCAGGGTTTGTTGCCATCACTTATATCGTGGATAAATGATTAATTCAAATGGATTGAAGAGTTTCGCTTGAATGAACCAAAACAAACGATTCCCTGTTAATAGGTTCTTCTATAAAATAATGCACGAATGTTTGGCTTTAAGAATCTTGATATGGATTTCTTTCCCCTGTAGGGCCAATGTAAGCAGCCGTGTGGATTGCAGTTCCTCACATGCTTTTCACTCACTGAATGTTATGTTATTTCATATTGTGTAGTTTTTTCCAGTGACAATAAAATAAAAAACGTATTACATTCTAATACTAAGTTTCACACACGGGTATACATTTTTCATTTCTATAATTAAATAGTTTATTTGGAAAAAAGATTGTCTGTTTTAAAACATTCAAAAATCATATCATATATATATTTTATTATTTTATTATTTTTTGTTAAGTTATTACTTATTCAAAACAACTCAACTTCAGGTTTATTGATATTTATTGGAATTCACAATAACAGTTTTTCACAGTTTTTTTTTTACTGAGTTTTGCATTATTAAACTATTAAGTATGGGCGTCAGATCCATTCTATGTGGGTGGGACAGGATCCACCCACTTTTTAAGACCAATGATAGTGGTCCACTCACTTTAACCGTCTCTATTTTAACTGAAATCCATTCTACTTGAGGCGTTTAAGATACAACCTTGACATCTCAAATCTGGCTTATTTACTGTCCATAAAAAATTCAACGTCATTCTGTTTTGTCAAAGCAAAGTAGAATAGACACTTGAAGATAGCGTCAAAACCATTTAAAACTACTTGTCATGGATCTTTCTCACTACACCACTAAAGTTGCTGGTGAAGTGCATAGTTTTTACATTCTAAAAGCAATTTCTGTGCTTTTGACGCCCATGCTTTGAATAGTACATTTACACGACGAAAAACTGGAAAAGTTGTTCCTTTGCGTTTGTGAAAAGTTTCATGTTCACACAACTGCGTTATCAAAACGATCTGCATTTACATGAATCTGGGAAAACGAGTAAAAACGCATGCCAGGCCAGTGAATGCCGCTGTTGCTCTATAAAGAAACTCTTCATGCCTGCGCACATACCCTGTTTTAAACTAAAAGTGCTTTTAATACGCTTTGTCGGCATGTATGTGTATATAATAGTTTTATAATAGTATTATAGTTTGTGTATATAAATACTATTTCTCCACTTGTTGTAGGGGTGCAATAAATATACTTTTTGCTAGAGAAATGATCATGGGTATGTCACGCAGCACAACAAACCAGCATGGAGGCCGCCATTATTGTTTGGGGAATACTCGTGTATGGCCACGTACGGAACTCGTAATACGCATGTGTATGACATCATTGTCTTTTGGAAAATGCCGCCTTCAGAGTTGACACCGAAACGATATTGCCTTCATTTTCAAAAACTTACACTTTGAGACGCGTTTTCAAAAGTTTGCATTTTCAGTCCCCCAACACGTCGTTTTTGTGTAAATAAACATGCCAAAACGCATAAAAACCATTCAGTGTTTAGTTGAAAACGTTCTTGTGTAAACGGCCTCTAAGTAAGTGATTGTGTTTTTTCTGTGTGATTTTGTGTCACACCTTAACTACAGACGCGGGTCCTTGGCTAACAGTCATAATTGGCCAGTCATTCGGAACATCTGTCTGCTCATGTAACCCAACAGAAGCTCATCATCTTATGTAATGTTCACCAATATAGCTCTTTAGACTTGCATTTTGTTGTACAGGTGTACAAGGTTACTCCTTTGTTCCAGCCTTTTTGTGTATATACTTGGGTGACCATATGAGCAATTTCTCGCATTTGTCGACTGAATACGTCATCAAGGTTTTTTATTTCAGGTTTTATTTTATAAAGGCAGCCGTTATATTTCAAGGTAAGAACGACTACAATGAACTACCATTATTATACGTTTTAAGCAATGTTACATGTTCATTTTATAATGCTTTTTTTAACTGAAATATGAGAACCTCGATGACGCATGCGGTTGACAAATGCGACTCAGAATTGGCTCATAGGGTCACCCTAGTATATACACAAGGTTTGTCTAAGCATAGGCTACTAACAGCAATGGTGAACATATTTCCTCTGAATGCATGTTTAATACCAAGAAAGAATGTGCTGTTGTGTCATGGGTTGTATTTTGATGTGCACCCCCCTCCTACCCTGTTACTTCCTGTCATTCCATCTTATAATAACGACAAAATGTCTCTATGATGTCTGAATTCAAAGGAAAGAGTGGCAGAAATATAACAAAAGGGGAAAGTAAATAAGAGAAAATGTAAAAGGAAAAGGTTGGAAGGGAAGAGTTGAAACATTTTTAGCTAAATTATTAAGCATACAGTAGTGTGAGATGTTGTCACTATGAGGAATGTTTGGTATTACAATGAGCCAGAGGCGAGTATAATTTCAGACTGCGAGTTCATAAGTCTGATGTGTGTCATTTATATTATTAAAGAGTACTTTCTTCTTTCTTAGTTCAGTGTTCAGAGACAGCTATAAATTAGCCATTCGTAGGATGATGTCCCAAAGGGAGCGAGGAGAAAAGGCCCCTCATTGGCTGAACATGCACAGTCCCAGAGATAATCCAGAGCTGTGACTTCAAAGGCAGCCGACAGAGAAAGAAACAGTAAGACCATTTCACACTTTTAAGAGGCGTTTAAAACACTCGCCACAGACACTGGCAGAACTACATGTATCAAATCAAATATTATATGTTTGTTTTGTTTGTAGAAATATATACATAATCACAGCTTCTTTTGAATGGAGAGAGATGCTATTGTTTAGAAACCTGTTAATTATTCGTACATGTCAGTTTAGTGCTGCTGGTAGTGCAAAAATTACACAATTCATCCTCAAGTTGTTGGAAGAGCCTGAAGTGGGTAACATGAAAAATGGGTTCATTCAGAGGACCATAGCACAGGTCAAACAATTGCACTGATACAGAGTAGATTTGCTTGTTTGATCAGTAATGTTTGCCAGAAGGGAGTATTTGGAAGTGGTAATTGATGATCTTATCTGTACGCCTCTTTGGCCTGTGTTTATGGCGGATCCATCAGGCAAATTTCGATAATTTGTCAAGCAATTTTTTATTTGTAAAACTTGATGCTTGTGCAGTTAAATCATACCGCAAGATTTATTAAGACCCCAGTGGCAATTTTAATTTATGACAGTGAATGATTTTATTCTGGAGCTTTGGTGGATAGCTGCTCAGCTGGACGTGAAATCCATTTATATATTTATAAAATGTGAGAATAATTTGTTACCATTTCTATGAACATTTGTATGCTGGTCAAAGCTGCTTTGCAAATATATCAACAAATGATCTGTTTCAAAATCTACTACAGTTTCTTCGCATCACAGATATTGGTTGTACCAGTTGCAGTATTTTCCTAGAGGGTATTTAAGACCTTTGGAATGAAACACTCAAATATAATGTAACATATGTAAACACATTGATTTAGATTCAGGCGTAATTGTAGTATAGGCCATTTGTGACTCTTCTGTGATAAACTGTTGAATTGGATTGAGGGTTAACTTCTTTCTTGAAGTTCATACGCCTGTGTGTATGTGTCTGCTTGTTATCGATTGAAATGTATAGATTGAAATATTTCTGTGTAAATACAACTTGGAATGATCTATTACATTTTTCACTGAAGAGATATTTTTGTTGTATAATAAACTGGTTTAGGAGAAAGACATAAACAATACCGATCAATGTAATTATTTATCATTATTAGATATTTTTGGTCTCTCTTTTATCCCCTTATCCCATCCCAATTCCATGGCTGTTCTTCAAAGAATATGAACGTTTTGTAGGAAACATCAGATGTCCCCTGGGCTCCATTGTGGGTCTCGCTGGCCCTACAGGAGATTATTTGGGGCACACAACAGTGATGGAGCACTGTATGTCTTATTCTCTACAATATCTATAAGGGGGGAATTGGAACGCAACTATAAATGTCAGAATTGACATTTTCTTTCTTTAAAGCAGTAGTTCACCTTCAAAATGAAAATTGTGTTGTCATTTACATGGCTTCTTTTCATTTCAAGCCTGCATGACTTTTTCTTCTGCAGAACACAAAAAAAGATATTTTGAAAGTTCCATGTAACCAATGCAAGTGAATGGGGTACTGTCATTATTTACTCAGGGTTTTTTTCAAACACAAAGGTAGAATATATTTTACGCAGAATTTCTATGAGTTACCATGTCTGTGAATCAAAAAAAAAAAAATGAACTTGCAATTGCTAGTTCAAAGTTATAGCGAATGGGAGAATCTGTTTATCAGACAGAGCTATGAAATGAGACTATATGAATATAATAAGGATAATAATAATTGGTTACATTTATATAGCGCTTTTCTGGACACTCAAAGCGCTTTACATGGAACGGGGCCTCAAACACAACCAATGTGTAGCATCCACTTGGATGATGCAACGGCAGCCAGAACGCCCACCACACACCAGCTTATTGGTGAAGAAGAGACTGAATTACGAACAGGGCTGGACTGGGAATCAAATTCATGCCGGGACACCCCACACTCATCCAGGCCATAAACTACAAACCTTTTTTTTAAAATGTAGAATGCCTAGTAATCATAATTAAAACAAATTGTATCATGTGGCCAAACCACAAAAGCACATTTTAATGATTTATACTACAAGTCTATCTTAAAGTGAAGATTCATTCAATCTTTAGGTTTTATAATAAAATGACAAATACACATTATATGCTTAAATTGTATTTGTGAAGAGAAACAATTGCGCTACAATGACATGCTATCGACATTTGTCTGTTAGTACATATGGGGATGATTAGGAGGCCATGATGTATGGAGCTAGGCGAATGGTAGAATTTGGGTCACACCCCTACTCTTATTCGAATGACATCCTGTTATTTTTAATGACCTCATCCGGAGGACTACATATGATGGTAGTATTTACGTGGTCCTTGAAACATCCTAAAATCAGGTACCTCCATCATTAGTTATAGGATCTACGAAAGCATCCGCCCCCTGTGTCTTTGTTTGAAACTCCTTGATGCGTCTTTGAACATGAACATGCCTCTGCTCTGGACATATCCTATTGATTCCAGATATTTTTGATGCATTACTCAGAGAAAACAATCTATGCCTGGATTACTTTGACTGTCCGTAAATTATATTTATGAATTCTTCTAAGGTCACAGCTTGAGAACGTCTTTAAGCTTAAAAAAGTCAAGGTTCCCTCCAGTTTCCCGTTTAGCACCTGTATTCAGCTGGTATGATTGATTTGACTGTATACGCATTTGAACCAACGTCTTTTTCCTATCTTTACTTCATGTGTTTTTTAAGCACTTTCTGTCACTGATCTATGGCACCCTGTGTTTATCAAACTGTGGTTGAAATAGCTTCTCAAGGTCACAATTCCAGTGCAATGTTCTACTATCGTGGTTCCATCTCCGCCACAGAAATCATCTTTGGATAAAACAAACTTTTTCCATTATCTTCCGTGTTATTTTGAAACATGCACTTTAAGTGTAATGTCAATATTTGGCTTGCTAAGATCCAGCACTGAATGGCACACAAGCATCAGTTGTTCATTTGTAATATGATTGGCAGAGACGTTATGCGTACAACCTATTCGTTTTTGTTTTGTGACACATGGATGCTTATAGGTAGTGAGTTACCCACCTGTAATGCCTACATTGCTTCTGGTGTGTTGATGCTTTGGCAGAATTGTGTTAACATCCACAAAGCATTTTAATAATATTTTTTTTTTGCCAGACATAAACATTTAAATATTCATGTTAAAACGCGGGTGACGTGTTTTAGACTTAACATCTAAACATGCATCACATGTTTGAGACTAAAGTGAATTTCAGAATCCCTACAACAAACCATAGACCATGCATTTATGCTGAACAAACTGCAACGGTCATTTTCCGGTCTGTGTTTCACATTCAAAGGTTCTTATGTCGGTTATAGAAAAGGTTATGTTTTCAAGGCCAATTGAATTACTTTATGCATTTGTCCTCAATGTCCCATTCAATTTCCTGCCTGACATTTGTATCTTCTCAGAGCTTCTCTCACTTGAGCAGAAAGAGTCATTAGCGCTGATTTGATCATTCATGCTCCTGAGTGGCATTTTGTCCATAGGCTAACAGAAGAAGGGGACGGTTCTGGAATACAGATTTGGTTTTGAGACGCTTCTCTGAGTCTGTGATTCAATAGCGCTCTCATTTTGTATCGCAGTCAAGTGTAGTCTGTCTTCTCTTGTAGGGTTAGGAACATCATATTTGCTATGCATACTGATGAAGATGGAAAAAATGGCCTACTTATGCATTCATTATCTTTAGTTTGTTTATTCAGATTAAAGGGGAAGTGTTTACTGTTAAGATGCTTTTCCTATTCAGTTTCATTTCAATTATGTACTGTATGCTACCACTTAACAATAAGGTCCCATGTCATGATTTTCAATGTGTACAAATCAAACACCCACGATTGGGGAGACAAATGAGAACAAGACTATCAACACATATAAAACAAACCAAAATGTCCCACGTGGGGGACTAAACAGGCAGACTGGGTAACCAATTAAACTATATAAAACTAATGCCGAGTTCACTGCATGATTTTTGCCCTGATTTTCAGTCGCCGACAAGTTTTGAGGAATCACAGACAAATTTACGAAATCCGAGGGAAATCGGTGCTTGATCACGCGAGTGACAATAGCGCAATCTGAATGATCAAAGATGCGATCTGAGAGAGGTGGCGACGCATCGCAGACGCACGCGAAATATTTGGCATGCTAAAAAAGTCCTGCTGTGTGAAGAGAGTTCTGACTGAAAATTACAACACCGATGACCTACAGCCAATGAGAAGGCAAGATAGAACTTCCATTGGATTTTTTAAATAGTTAAAAAATTGATGCTTAATTAACAAAAACAGATACATAAGATAAATTCAAAAAATAACAACAACAACAACATAGCATAAATGAGAAAAATATTATGAAAACTATATGCACAGGGATATTCAGACTAACAACATTGTAGACATACAACATAAATAAATAAAAATAACGGGTCTAAAGAAAATTTTAATTCAAGGCTTTACAATAGTCCACCGTTCTCTTGGCTTTATTGTTCCGTACACCATCTCTAAATGGGTTGTTGCTAGAAGGGATTAGCTAGGGCCGGAAGTGGTGCAAAATCCCGCCATAACATTACAATAAATTGCATTAGCTAACGCCTAAACCAACCCTAAACCTAACCGTACAATAATAAAAATATATGAAATGACTGTTTTCAGCGTGAGAAAAATTATGCAGTATTGAAGTGTGCATGCCCAGTGCAAGAAGCTGTTTCAAAACTCTACCAGTGCAAGAACACTGATATCACGTATCACTGCTCCCGTGCGTTTGGTTGTGAAACGTTGTTTGCGGACCAGACAGACGTTGCCGATTCTAACCTGTTGTAAGTCATGCAGTGTGTAATCTCCTGTCGCCGATCTATCGTTCAATGTGAATACTGCAGCAACTGAATGCTACCCCAGATAGTCATGCATTGTGAAAAGAACAGTGATGCAACGACTTCGGGCAATCTGAACTTGGCATAAGACAGGACTTACACTAAATACACACAAGACTAGGCAAGAGCAATATACAAGACAACTTACTAAGACCTGAGACACGGAGTAATACAAAATGAACCAGCAAAAGACAGCAAACACGAGGGCATTATATGGGGATCAAAATCAAGAGGAAACAAGTGCGTGGCAATTAAGAATTATTAATGAGGAAACAAGAGGGTGGGAACAGAGAGGAGACCGGAGAGAGAATATGGAACGCCAAAAGTGTCATAATGCCTCTCTCCACATAAAACACAAGGTTCTTTCATGATTTTGCCACTAGGTCAAGAAAAACAAGACAAGATGGGCAGAATCCCTACAGTCTTATTTTTAACAATTATTAAATGTATATGTTTAATTAAAAAAGAAACAAGATTTGTACATTATTCAATAACCATAGTTAATGTCATCATTCACTAACACAATCTTATAGCGAAAGTTGTATCCATCAACGTTAGTTTATGCACTGAAAACTATGAACAATTGTATTGCTATAAACAACAATCGATGAGTGCTGTTGAATTTTGTTGCTTATTGTTACTCTTATACAGTGTTGGGGAGTAGCTAACTACAAGTAGCGACGCTACTAACTTAACTACATTTTTCTGTAGCTTGACGGCAGTTAAGTTACTTTTAAAACAGTGTAGCTTTTCCGGTAGTTAAATACTTTTACAAGCAAGTAGCGGTGTAGCGAGCCCAAACACTACTCGCTACATTCCATTGCGACGAACTTTAAAGCAATAAGTAGTGCAGCGCACTGAGCACATGCGTCGTCACCTTGCTTACTACTGAAAATGTTTGCATTACTGCCAGCTATTGTCCTGTGACGAATCTCGCGGCTTACGCACAGTATTCTGATGCGTCTGATGATTACGTGAATGTGCCGAAGTTAACTCGACACACACACATCCATCCAGGATGGAGCAAGGCATGGCGACTGAATTTCAGATTCAGAATCAGAAGATGTATAATGTTTCTATAGCCTTTTAAAGTGGAAAACTGGGTATTTCTCCAAAATGCTACAGTAAAAAAATCCATATGGTGTGCATATATTGCGGGACGGCCCCAACTGAAACCCACCATCCATTTTTTCTACTTATTAAAAATAGGTTATTGACAAGAGACACGGATCCTCTACATTTAAATAAAGCTTTAAAAGCAGCGTTCCTGGAATTTACGGTAAACCACTCAATATCTGCGCATCTAAACGGCGGATGGCTTGACCCTCAGTGATTAATTGCCCATGGCCTTATTTGTCCAGGTTCATGTCTCTTAAAGATGCAAACAGTAATGGTTACACGTTTTTATGTATTCTGTTTGAAACTAAAAATTAAATCGCAGTCTGCATCGAAGACTTTAAACACAAATTTAAGGAAACACATACAGGTGAGTTATTTGGCCCAACATTTGTTCTTTTTGTTGTTTTAATAATTCACATTGTCTACATTTAGCAAACTTGAGATAAATTTGAGTTTAACTTTAACTTGCGTAATGTGTAGTTTACAAAATAAAATAACATTGAAATCATAACTGTATTGTATTACATTGTTTTCTTAAAATATTTTTCATTAACAATGAATCAGTTATTCTTTATATACAATGACACTCTAAAAGTAGTTTCAATGTAGCTAGCTACTTTTTTATAGTAACTTGTAGTGTAGCTAACTGCTTTTTCAAATGGGTAACTAAGCTGTAACTTAACTATTTTTATTGATGAGTAGCTTGTAGCTTATCTAACTACAGTTTCATAGTAGCTTCCCCAACACTGCTCTTATACAGCTTCATTCTATAAACTACTAACAATATTTCCCAAAAATGTTTAATAAAAATATTGTTTCTATTTGCATTTATTTGCAGAAATTCACTTCGGTAATATTTGGACACGACTTTAGGAAAAGTTCAAATGTTATATTTTTATGAATGTCATCAGCTTTACACAGTTTGAATGTGTTTTGTCGTGCTGTAAGTCTTTTCGCTGTTTGATGCTGTGTCATGGTTTGATTCTCTTGAAATTCAACAGACACTGGACTGGAATGGCCACGATACATCTAGAAATGCTGAATAATTGAAAACGTAGAATGGTCTCTTATTTGTTTCTGTGGCTATATGTATATATAAGTAAGAATGAGTAGAATGATGCTGAATGAGGCTTGCATGTGTTGCTCCTATTTGTGAGAATCTTTATTCATTCAGCCTGATCCTTAGCAGATGGTGTTTGTATGTGTCACCACCGGTTGCTATGCTTGCTTTTCATTAGAGAACAAGAGGTCAGTGTTCTTTCATTTCATGCTTTAAACGTGGACAGAGTGAAATTTATCTCGAGTCAGGGCTTCTAAGAGCTGGGTCAGAGATGTGTGGCTACAGAGTTTGAGCATGGAGTTTCATTCACAACTGATGTGTTCATCTTGACTCGGCTTCAAATAATCAGAGCCAACTGTGGATGATTAAAATATATTACTTATTTGCAAATTCCATATGGTGAATGCAATCAAATGCAAAAAAGTATTCTTTATGATTTTTTTGCATGGTTGAACTAAATTTCAAATGTTCTTATAATAATTGCTGTCATTTTAAGTCCTGATTGAGATTTTTTCAAAGTTGTTCCATATTACAAAACATACATGTTATACAGAAAGTATTATTTGTCATAGACGGCTGACAATATTGAAAGTAATTATTTTGTAGTTTATAAAAGTTGTAAGTAAACCAAAAATGTTAATAAAACAATGTAAAACATTTCTTAAAAGCTTTTTCACACTTAAATTTTTACTGTTTCCTTTTTAATTTTAAGTTTAACATGCTGAATACAATTTTTTTTTCATTCGCGAAAAAGGGCCTTTTTCGGACATGTTCTTGTGGTAGCGTGGCCGAGCGGTCTAAGGCGCTGGATTAAGGCTCCAGTCTCTTCGGAGGCGTGGGTTCAAATCCCACCGCTGCCAGCTTTGGCTCGAAAGTTTCCGACGCTTGCACTCGACCCTAGGGGGCTGTTTTTTGCAGTCATCTGACTTTCGTTCACCAGACCCGAATTAGCTGGTTAAGTCGTGCTTGATGAGCAATGAAACTACAGGCAGAATCACCTCCAGTGACAGGATTGAACCCTCCTCCTCTGAAAAGGTACGCAGAACTCTTAAGGCCAAGAACCGTTTGACCTTATGACTGTCGACGAAGCTTTGCAGGAAACTCCAATAAAAGAGATGTTTAAAATTGTCTCTGAGTGGGCTACGAAGGGCAGTTTTTAAATTACAACAACCTGCCATCCACAGAACAACATTCGCTGGTTCAGATGTACTTGATGAGGAATCTAAATTAACTGCATAAGGGGTTACAGTAACCAACAGGTAGGTGCACCTCCAGACATAGGATTGAACAGCCCTGCGTTATAAACCTACGCAGAAATCTTGACTCACAGGACCGTACATGCCACCGACTGTCAGAGTAGCTTCGCAGCAACCGCTTGTTAAAAACATTGCCGTAAGACTTGGCCTTTCGAGGTAGAGTGACTGAGCGATCAAAGACGCTGGATTTAGGCTCCAGTCTCTTCGGAGGTGCGGGTTGAAGTCCGAGGAGCGTCGCACATCAACCCATTGTGAAAATCCATACCATTAGACGAGGCCTTTCGCCGCAGTGTGACTGAGCTGTCTAAGACGCTGGATTCAGGCTCCAGTCTCTTGGGAGGCCAGGTTTCAAGTCCAAGTGCTGCCATTAGAGACTTTAATCACAGAGGGTGCTATCAAACCGCATCCTGGGATTAGCTGCGTGGGCAGTTTTGCATCGTTACTTCACTTTTTCATCTACCTTGCTAGCCGGATTGAAGTGTGCTTCATGAAGGATGAAGCTAGAGTGTCCAACCCCAGCGCGAGGACTGGACTACCATTTCAAGACGGCACACCAAACTTTTAAGACTTTACCTTGGCAACGAGGAGCACGAGCCCGGATAGCTCAGTCGGTAGAGCATCAGACTTTTAATCTGAGGGTCCAGGGTTCAAGTCCCTGTTCGGGCGTTGACTGGCCACTTGAAGGTCGCGTTTCCTGCTCTAGGTGTCCTCGTTGTGGTTAAAAATGCGAGTCTTTAACATGGTCTTGCTTCGGCTACGAGGGCAGTTTTTAAAATACATCTGACCCTTGGCCTTCGGAATCACCTCATGGGATCTGCAACCAGGATCCTGCTTGAGCCTTGCGAAAGCACCAGAAAAGGGTTGAGAGATCAGCAAATGCTGCTGTTGATTCCAGGTCGTCCATCATGTACAGCGTCGCTAGGATGTCGGTAGCCTGCCGTGATCGTATAGTGGTGAGTACTCTGCGTTGTGGCCGCAGCAACCCCGGTTCGAATCCGGGTCACGGCAGCCCTTCCGTTATTATCGGGGGGAACGCAAGCCTTTTTCTCTTTTCGGTGTGGCCGCTTTGTCGGCCGACATACTGGCAACTCGTCCATCTTTGCAGCGCACATTAAATCCAACAGTCTGGTTTACTCTGTCCCGTTGTAGTTGTGGCCGAGAGGTTAAGGCGATGGACTCGAAATCCATTGGGGTCTCCCCGCGCAGGTTCAAACCCTGCCGACTACGGCTGCTTTGCTCTCGGGGATCAGCGTTTGCTTTGTTGTACAAACCAGTTCAAAGGCTGCTTAAGTGATTTATCTCTCGATGGATTTGTGGGAAACATAGCTCTATGCTATTGGTAAATGAGTTTCTGGTGTACATTTATGTCAAAGGTGTGTAATGTGCAATAAACTCCACCGCGATAAACATTATGCAAACACTTTCCCGGTGTTGTAAGGTCATTTAAAGGGGCACATGAAGCACGTCTTACAAATACAGTCGACAAAAAGGGCCTTTTTCGGACATGTTCTTGTGGTAGCGTGGCCGAGCGGTCTAAGGCGCTGGATTAAGGCTCCAGTCTCTTCGGAGGCGTGGGTTCAAATCCCACCGCTGCCAGCTTTGGCTCGAAAGTTTCCGATGCTTGCACTCGACCCTAGGGGGCTGTTTTTTGCAGTCCTCTGACTTTCGTTCACCAGACCCGAATTAGCTGGTTAAGTCGTGCTTGATGAGCAATGAAACTACAGGCAGAATCACCTCCAGTGACAGGATTGAACCCTCCTCCTCTGAAAAGGTACGCAGAACTCTTAAGGCCAAGAACCGTTTGAGCTTATGACTGTCGACGAAGCTTTGCAGGAAACTCCAATAAAAGAGATGTTTAAAATTGTCTCTGAGTGGGCTACGAGGGCAGTTTTTAAAATACATCTGACTTCCCCATCAACCTGCCATTCCACAGAACAACATTCGCTGGTTCAGCTGTACTTGATGAGGAATTTAAATTAACTGCATAAGGGGTTACAGTAACCAACAGGTAGGTGCACCTCCAGACATAGGATTGAACAGCCCTGCGTTATAAACCTACGCAGAAATCTTGACTCACAGGACCGTACATGCCACCGACTGTCAGAGTAGCTTCGCAGCAACCGCTTGTTAAAAACATTGCCGTAAGACTTGGCCTTTCGAGGTAGAGTGACTGAGCGATCAAAGACGCTGGATTTAGGCTCCAGTCTCTTCGGAGGTGCGGGTTGAAATCCGAGGAGCGTCGCACATCAACCCATTGTGAAAATCCATACCATTAGACGAGGCCTTTCGCCGCAGTGTGACTGAGCTGTCTAAGACGCTGGATTCAGGCTCCAGTCTCTTGGGAGGCCAGGTTTCAAGTCCAAGTGCTGCCATTAGAGACTTTAATCACAGAGGGTGCTATCAAACCGCATCCTGGGATTAGCTGCGTGGGCAGTTTTGCATCGTTACTTCACTTTTTCATCTACCTTGCTAGCCGGATTGAAGTGTGCTTCATGAAGGATGAAGCTGGAGTGTCCAACCCCAGCGCGAGGACTGGACTACCATTTCAAGACGGCACACCAAACTTTTAAGACTTTACCTTGGCAACGAGGAGCACGAGCCCGGATAGCTCAGTCGGTAGAGCATCAGACTTTTAATCTGAGGGTCCAGGGTTCAAGTCCCTGTTCGGGCGTTGACTGGCCACTTGAAGGTCGCGTTTCCTGCTCTAGGTGTCCTCGTTGTGGTTAAAAATGCGAGTCTTTAACATGGTCTTGCTTCGTTGTGGCCGCAGCAACCCCGGTTCGAATCCGGCAGCCCTTCCGTTATTATCGGGGGGAACGCAAGCCTTTTTCTCTTTTCGGTGTGGCCGCTTTGTCGGCCGACATACTGGCAACTCGTCCATCTTTGCAGCGCACATTAAATCCAACAGTCTGGTTTACTCTGTCCCGTTGTAGTTGTGGCCGAGAGGTTAAGGCGATGGACTCGAAATCCATTGGGGTCTCCCCGCGCAGGTTCAAACCCTGCCGACTACGGCTGCTTTGCTCTCGGGGATCAGCGTTTGCTTTGTTGTACAAACCAGTTCAAAGGCTGCTTAAGTGATTTATCTCTCGATGGATTTGTGGGAAACATAGCTCTATGCTATTGGTAAATGAGTTTCTGGTGTACATTTAGGTCAAAGGTGTGTAATGTGCAATAAACTCCACCGCGATAAACATTATGCAAACACTTTCCCGGTGTTGTAAGGTCATTTAAAGGGGCACATGAAGCACGTCTTACAAATACAGTCGGCAAAAAGGGCCTTTTTCGGACATGTTCTTGTGGTAGCGTGGCCGAGCGGTCTAAGGCGCTGGATTAAGGCTCCAGTCTCTTCGGAGGCGTGGGTTCAAATCCCACCGCTGCCAGCTTTGGCTCGAAAGTTTCCGATGCTTGCACTCGACCCTAGGGGGCTGTTTTTTGCAGTCATCTGTCTTTCGTTCACCAGACCCGAATTAGCTGGTTAAGTCGTGCTTGATGAGCAATGAAACTACAGGCAGAATCACCTCCAGTGACAGGATTGAACCCTCCTCCTCTGAAAAGGTACGCAGAACTCTTAAGGCCAAGAACCGTTTGAGCTTATGACTGTCGACGAAGCTTTGCAGGAAACTCCAATAAAAGAGATGTTTAAAATTGTCTCTGAGTGGGCTACGAGGGCAGTTTTTAAAATACATCTGACTTCCCCATCAACCTGCCATTCCACAGAACAACATTCGCTGGTTCAGCTGTACTTGATGAGGAATTTAAATTAACTGCATAAGGGGTTACAGTAACCAACAGGTAGGTGCACCTCCAGACATAGGATTGAACAGCCCTGCGTTATAAACCTACGCAGAAATCTTGACTCACAGGACCGTACATGCCACCGACTGTCAGAGTAGCTTCGCAGCAACCGCTTGTTAAAAACATTGCCGTAAGACTTGGCCTTTCGAGGTAGAGTGACTGAGCGATCAAAGACGCTGGATTTAGGCTCCAGTCTCTTCGGAGGTGCGGGTTGAAATCCGAGGAGCGTCGCACATCAACCCATTGTGAAAATCCATACCATTAGACGAGGCCTTTCGCCGCAGTGTGACTGAGCTGTCTAAGACGCTGGATTCAGGCTCCAGTCTCTTGGGAGGCCAGGTTTCAAGTCCAAGTGCTGCCATTAGAGACTTTAATCACAGAGGGTGCTATCAAACCGCATCCTGGGATTAGCTGCGTGGGCAGTTTTGCATCGTTACTTCACTTTTTCATCTACCTTGCTAGCCGGATTGAAGTGTGCTTCATGAAGGATGAAGCTGGAGTGTCCAACCCCAGCGCGAGGACTGGACTACCATTTCAAGACGGCACACCAAACTTTTAAGACTTTACCTTGGCAACGAGGAGCACGAGCCCGGATAGCTCAGTCGGTAGAGCATCAGACTTTTAATCTGAGGGTCCAGGGTTCAAGTCCCTGTTCGGGCGTTGACTGGCCACTTGAAGGTCGCGTTTCCTGCTCTAGGTGTCCTCGTTGTGGTTAAAAATGCGAGTCTTTAACATGGTCTTGCTTCGTTGTGGCCGCAGCAACCCCGGTTCGAATCCGGCAGCCCTTCCGTTATTATCGGGGGGAACGCAAGCCTTTTTCTCTTTTCGGTGTGGCCGCTTTGTCGGCCGACATACTGGCAACTCGTCCATCTTTGCAGCGCACATTAAATCCAACAGTCTGGTTTACTCTGTCCCGTTGTAGTTGTGGCCGAGAGGTTAAGGCGATGGACTCGAAATCCATTGGGGTCTCCCCGCGCAGGTTCAAACCCTGCCGACTACGGCTGCTTTGCTCTCGGGGATCAGCGTTTGCTTTGTTGTACAAACCAGTTCAAAGGCTGCTTAAGTGATTTATCTCTCGATGGATTTGTGGGAAACATAGCTCTATGCTATTGGTAAATGAGTTTCTGGTGTACATTTAGGTCAAAGGTGTGTAATGTGCAATAAACTCCACCGCGATAAACATTATGCAAACACTTTCCCGGTGTTGTAAGGTCATTTAAAGGGGCACATGAAGCACGTCTTACAAATACAGTCGGCAAAAAGGGCCTTTTTCGGACATGTTCTTGTGGTAGCGTGGCCGAGCGGTCTAAGGCGCTGGATTAAGGCTCCAGTCTCTTCGGAGGCGTGGGTTCAAATCCCACTGCTGCCAGCTTTGGCTCGAAAGTTTCCGATGCTTGCACTCGACCCTAGGGTGCTGTTTTTTGCAGTCATCTGTCTTTCGTTCACCAGACCCGAATTAGCTGGTTAAGTCGTGCTTGATGAGCAATGAAACTACAGGCAGAATCACCTCCAGTGACAGGATTGAACCCTCCTCCTCTGAAAAGGTACGCAGAACTCTTAAGGCCAAGAACCGTTTGAGCTTATGAATGTCTACGAAGCTTTGCAGGAAACTCCAATAAAAGAGATGTTTAAAATTGTCTCTGAGTGGGCTACGAGGGCAGTTTTTAAAATACATCTGACTTCCCCATCAACCTGCCATTCCACAGAACAACATTCGCTGGTTCAGCTGTACTTGATGAGGAATTTAAATTAACTGCATAAGGGGTTACAGTAACCAACAGGTAGGTGCACCTCCAGACATAGGATTGAACAGCCCTGCGTTATAAACCTACGCAGAAATCTTGACTCACAGGACCGTACATGCCACCGACTGTCAGAGTAGCTTCGCAGCAACCGCTTGTTAAAAACATTGCCGTAAGACTTGGCCTTTCGAGGTAGAGTGACTGAGCGATCAAAGACGCTGGATTTAGGCTCCAGTCTCTTCGGAGGTGCGGGTTGAAGTCCGAGGAGCGTCGCACATCAACCCATTGTGAAAATCCATACCATTAGACGAGAACTTTTCCGCCGCAGTGTGACTGAGATGTCTAAGATGCTGGATTCAGGCTCCAGTCTCTTGGGAGGCCAGGTTTCAAGTCCAAGTGCTGCCATTAGAGACTTTAATCACAGAGGGTGCTATCAAACCGCATCCTGGGATTAGCTGCGTGGGCAGTTTTGCATCGTTACTTCACTTTTTCATCTACCTTGCTAGCCGGATTGAAGTGTGCTTCATGAAGGATGAAGCTGGAGTGTCCAACCCCAGCGCGAGGACTGGACTACCATTTCAAGACGGCACACCAAACTTTTAAGACTTTACCTTGGCAACGAGGAGCACGAGCCCGGATAGCTCAGTCGGTAGAGCATCAGACTTTTAATCTGGGGGTCCAGGGTTCAAGTCCCTGTTCGGGCGTTGACTGGCCACTTGAAGGTCGCGTTTCCTGCTCTAGGTGTCCTCGTTGTGGTTAAAAATGCGAGTCTTTAACATGGTCTTGCTTCGGCTACGAGGGCAGTTTTTAAAATACATCTGACCCTTGGCCTTTGGAATCACCTCATGGGATCTGCAACCAGGATCCTGCTTGAACCTTGCGAAAGCACCAGAAAAGGGTTGAGAGATCAGCAAATGCTGCTGTTGATTCCAGTTCGTCCATCATGTACAGCGTCGCTAGGATGTCGGTAGCCTGCCGTGATCGTATAGTGGTGAGTACTCTGCGTTGTGGCCGCAGCAACCCCGGTTCGAATCCGGGTCACGGCAGCCCTTCTGTTATTATCGGGGGGAACGCAAGCCTTTTTCTCTTTTCGGTGTGGCCGCTTTGTCGGCCGACATACTGGCAACTCGTCCATCTTTGCAGCGCACATTAAATCCAACAGTCTGGTTTACTCTGTCCCGTTGTAGTTGTGGCCGAGAGGTTAAGGCGATGGACTCGAAATCCATTGGGGTCTCCCCGCGCAGGTTCAAACCCTGCCGACTACGGCTGCTTTGCTCTCGGGGATTAGCGTTTGCTTTGTTGTACAAACCAGTTCAAAGGCTGCTTAAGTGATTTATCTCTCGATGGATTTGTGGGAAACATAGCTCTATGTTATTGGTAAATGAGTTTCTGGTGTACATTTATGTCAAAGGTGTGTAATGTGCAATAAACTCCACCGCGATAAACATTATGCAAACACTTTCCCGGTGTTGTAAGGTCATTTAAAGGGGCACATGAAGCACGTCTTACAAATACAGTCGACAAAAAGGGCCTTTTTCGGACATGTTCTTGTGGTAGCGTGGCCGAGCGGTCTAAGGTGCTGGATTAAGGCTCCAGTCTCTTCGGAGGCGTGGGTTCAAATCCCACCGCTGCCAGCTTTGGCTCGAAAGTTTCCGATGCTTGCACTCAACCCTAGGGGGCTGTTTTTTGCAGTCATCTGTCTTTCGTTCACCAGACCCGAATTAGCTGGTTAAGTCGTGCTTGATGAGCAATGAAACTACAGGCAGAATCACCTCCAGTGACAGGATTGAACCCTCCTCCTCTGAAAAGGTACGCAGAACTCTTAAGGCCAAGAACCGTTTGAGCTTATGACTGTCGACGAAGCTTTGCAGGAAACTCCAATAAAAGAGATGTTTAAAATTGTCTCTGAGTGGGCTACGAGGGCAGTTTTTAAAATACATCTGACTTCCCCATCAACCTGCCATTCCACAGAACAACATTCGCTGGTTCAGCTGTACTTGATGAGGAATTTAAATTAACTGCATAAGGGGTTACAGTAACCAACAGGTAGGTGCACCTCCAGACATAGGATTGAACAGCCCTGCGTTATAAACCTACGCAGAAATCTTGACTCACAGGACCGTACATGCCACCGACTGTCAGAGTAGCTTCGCAGCAACCGCTTGTTAAAAACATTGCCGTAAGACTTGGCCTTTCAAGGTAGAGTGACTGAGCGATCAAAGACGCTGGATTTAGGCTCCAGTCTCTTCGGAGGTGCGGGTTGAAGTCCGAGGAGCGTCGCACATCAACCCATTGTGAAAATCCATACCATTAGACGAGGCCTTTTCCGCCGCAGTGTGACTGAGCTGTCTAAGATGCTGGATTCAGGCTCCAGTCTCTTGGGAGGCCAGGTTTCAAGTCCAAGTGCTGCCATTAGAGACTTTAATCACAGAGGGTGCTATCAAACCGCATCCTGGGATTAGCTGCGTGGGCAGTTTTGCATCGTTACTTCACTTTTTCATCTACCTTGCTAGCCGGATTGAAGTGTGCTTCATGAAGGATGAAGCTGGAGTGTCCAACCCCAGCGCGAGGACTGGACTACCATTTCAAGACGGCACACCAAACTTTTAAGACTTTACCTTGGCAACGAGGAGCACGAGCCCGGATAGCTCAGTCGGTAGAGCATCAGACTTTTAATCTGGGGGTCCAGGGTTCAAGTCCCTGTTCGGGCGTTGACTGGCCACTTGAAGGTCGCGTTTCCTGCTCTAGGTGTCCTCGTTGTGGTTAAAAATGCGAGTCTTTAACATGGTCTTGCTTCGGCTACGAGGGCAGTTTTTAAAATACATCTGACCCTTGGCCTTTGGAATCACCTCATGGGATCTGCAACCAGGATCCTGCTTGAACCTTGCGAAAGCACCAGAAAAGGGTTGAGAGATCAGCAAATGCTGCTGTTGATTCCAGTTCGTCCATCATGTACAGCGTCGCTAGGATGTCGGTAGCCTGCCGTGATCGTATAGTGGTGAGTACTCTGCGTTGTGGCCGCAGCAACCCCGGTTCGAATCCGGGTCACGGCAGCCCTTCTGTTATTATCGGGGGGAACGCAAGCCTTTTTCTCTTTTCGGTGTGGCCGCTTTGTCGGCCGACATACTGGCAACTCGTCCATCTTTGCAGCGCACATTAAATCCAACAGTCTGGTTTACTCTGTCCCGTTGTAGTTGTGGCCGAGAGGTTAAGGCGATGGACTCGAAATCCATTGGGGTCTCCCCGCGCAGGTTCAAACCCTGCCGACTACGGCTGCTTTGCTCTCGGGGATCAGCGTTTGCTTTGTTGTACAAACCAGTTCAAAGGCTGCTTAAGTGATTTATCTCTCGATGGATTTGTGGGAAACATAGCTCTATGTTATTGGTAAATGAGTTTCTGGTGTACATTTATGTCAAAGGTGTGTAATGTGCAATAAACTCCACCGCGATAAACATTATGCAAACACTTTCCCGGTGTTGTAAGGTCATTTAAAGGGGCACATGAAGCACGTCTTACAAATACAGTCGACAAAAAGGGCCTTTTTCGGACATGTTCTTGTGGTAGCGTGGCCGAGCGGTCTAAGGCGCTGGATTAAGGCTCCAGTCTCTTCGGAGGCGTGGGTTCAAATCCCACCGCTGCCAGCTTTGGCTCGAAAGTTTCCGATGCTTGCACTCAACCCTAGGGGGCTGTTTTTTGCAGTCATCTGTCTTTCGTTCACCAGACCCGAATTAGCTGGTTAAGTCGTGCTTGATGAGCAATGAAACTACAGGCAGAATCACCTCCAGTGACAGGATTGAACCCTCCTCCTCTGAAAAGGTACGCAGAACTCTTAAGGCCAAGAACCGTTTGAGCTTATGACTGTCGACGAAGCTTTGCAGGAAACTCCAATAAAAGAGATGTTTAAAATTGTCTCTGAGTGGGCTACGAGGGCAGTTTTTAAAATACATCTGACTTCCCCATCAACCTGCCATTCCACAGAACAACATTCGCTGGTTCAGCTGTACTTGATGAGGAATTTAAATTAACTGCATAAGGGGTTACAGTAACCAACAGGTAGGTGCACCTCCAGACATAGGATTGAACAGCCCTGCGTTATAAACCTACGCAGAAATCTTGACTCACAGGACCGTACATGCCACCGACTGTCAGAGTAGCTTCGCAGCAACCGCTTGTTAAAAACATTGCCGTAAGACTTGGCCTTTCAAGGTAGAGTGACTGAGCGATCAAAGACGCTGGATTTAGGCTCCAGTCTCTTCGGAGGTGCGGGTTGAAGTCCGAGGAGCGTCGCACATCAACCCATTGTGAAAATCCATACCATTAGACGAGGCCTTTCGCCGCAGTGTGACTGAGCTGTCTAAGACGCTGGATTCAGGCTCCAGTCTCTTGGGAGGCCAGGTTTCAAGTCCAAGTGCTGCCATTAGAGACTTTAATCACAGAGGGTGCTATCAAACCGCATCCTGGGATTAGCTGCGTGGGCAGTTTTGCATCGTTACTTCACTTTTTCATCTACCTTGCTAGCCGGATTGAAGTGTGCTTCATGAAGGATGAAGCTAGAGTGTCCAACCCCAGCGCGAGGACTGGACTACCATTTCAAGACGGCACACCAAACTTTTAAGACTTTACCTTGGCAACGAGGAGCCTGGATAGCTCAGTCGGTAGAGCATCAGACTTTTAATCTGAGGGTCCAGGGTTCAAGTCCCTGTTCGGGCGTTGACTGGCCACTTGAAGGTTGCGTTTCCTGCTCTAGGTGCCCTCGTTGTGGTTAAAAATGCGAGTCTTTAACATGGTCTTGCTTGGGCTACGAGGGCAGTTTTTAAAAATACATCTGACCCTTGGCCTTTGGAATCACCTCATGGGATCTGCAACCAGGATCCTGCTTGAGCCTTGCTAAAGCACCAGAAAAGGATTGAGAGATCAGCAAATGCTGCTGTTGATTCCAGGTCGTCCATCATGTACAGCGTCGCTAGGATGTCGGTAGCCTGCCGTGATCGTATAGTGGTGAGTACTCTGCGTTGTGGCCGCAGCAACCCCGGTTCGAATCCGGGTCACGGCAGCCCTTCCGTTATTATCGGGGGGAACGCAAGCCTTTTTCTCTTTTCGGTGTGGCCGCTTTGTCGGTCAACATACTGGTCATGTCGACCGACCACTATGTCTCCCCGCGCAGGTTCAAACCCTGCCGACTACGGCTGCTTTGCTCTCGGGGATCAGCGTTTGCTTTGTTGTACAAACCAGTTCAAAGGCTGCTTAAGTGATTTATCTCTCGATGGATTTGTGGGAAACATAGCTCTATGCTATTGGTAAATGAGTTTCTGGTGTACATTTAGGTCAAAGGTGTGTAATGTGCAATAAACTCCACCGCGATAAACATTATGCAAACACTTTCCCGGTGTTGTAAGGTCATTTAAAGGGGCACATGAAGCACGTCTTACAAATACAGTCGGCAAAAAGGGCCTTTTTCGGACATGTTCGTGTGGTAGCGTGGCCGAGCGGTCTAAGGCGCTGGATTAAGGCTCCAGTCTCTTCGGGGGCGTGGGTTCAAATCCCACCGCTGCCAGCTTTGGCTCGAAAGTTTCCGATGCTTGCACTCGACCCTAGGGGGCTGTTTTTTGCAGTCATCTGTCTTTCGTTCACCAGACCCGAATTAGCTGGTTAAGTCGTGCTTGATGAGCAATGAAACTACAGGCAGAATCACCTCCAGTGACAGGATTGAACCCTCCTCCTCTGAAAAGGTACGCAGAACTCTTAAGGCCAAGAACCGTTTGAGCTTATGAATGTCTACGAAGCTTTGCAGGAAACTCCAATAAAAGAGATGTTTAAAATTGTCTCTGAGTGGGCTACGAGGGCAGTTTTTAAAATACATCTGACTTCCCCATCAACCTGCCATTCCACAGAACAACATTCGCTGGTTCAGCTGTACTTGATGAGGAATTTAAATTAACTGCATAAGGGGTTACAGTAACCAACAGGTAGGTGCACCTCCAGACATAGGATTGAACAGCCCTGCGTTATAAACCTACGCAGAAATCTTGACTCACAGGACCGTACATGCCACCGACTGTCAGAGTAGCTTCGCAGCAACCGCTTGTTAAAAACATTGCCGTAAGACTTGGCCTTTCGAGGTAGAGTGACTGAGCGATCAAAGACGCTGGATTTAGGCTCCAGTCTCTTCGGAGGTGCGGGTTGAAGTCCGAGGAGCGTCGCACATCAACCCATTGTGAAAATCCATACCATTAGACGAGGCCTTTTCCGCCGCAGTGTGACTGAGCTGTCTAAGATGCTGGATTCAGGCTCCAGTCTCTTGGGAGGCCAGGTTTCAAGTCCAAGTGCTGCCATTAGAGACTTTAATCACAGAGGGTGCTATCAAACCGCATCCTGGGATTAGCTGCGTGGGCAGTTTTGCATCGTTACTTCACTTTTTCATCTACCTTGCTAGCCGGATTGAAGTGTGCTTCATGAAGGATGAAGCTGGAGTGTCCAACCCCAGCGCGAGGACTGGACTACCATTTCAAGACGGCACACCAAACTTTTAAGACTTTACCTTAGCAACGAGGAGCACGAGCCCGGATAGCTCAGTCGGTAGAGCATCAGACTTTTAATCTGGGGGTCCAGGGTTCAAGTCCCTGTTCGGGCGTTGACTGGCCACTTGAAGGTCGCGTTTCCTGCTCTAGGTGTCCTCGTTGTGGTTAAAAATGCGAGTCTTTAACATGGTCTTGCTTCGGCTACGAGGGCAGTTTTTAAAATACATCTGACCCTTGGCCTTTGGAATCACCTCATGGGATCTGCAACCAGGATCCTGCTTGAACCTTGCGAAAGCACCAGAAAAGGGTTGAGAGATCAGCAAATGCTGCTGTTGATTCCAGGTCGTCCATCATGTTCAGCGTCGCTAGGATGTCGGTAGCCTGCCGTGATCGTATAGTGGTGAGTACTCTGCGTTGTGGCCGCAGCAACCCCGGTTCGAATCCGGGTCACGGCAGCCCTTCTGTTATTATCGGGGGGAACGCAAGCCTTTTTCTCTTTTCGGTGTGGCCGCTTTGTCGGCCGACATACTGGCAACTCGTCCATCTTTGCAGCGCACATTAAATCCAACAGTCTGGTTTACTCTGTCCCGTTGTAGTTGTGGCCGAGAGGTTAAGGCGATGGACTCGAAATCCATTGGGGTCTCCCCGCGCAGGTTCAAACCCTGCCGACTACGGCTGCTTTGCTCGCGCGGGCCGGTCGTGGATAGGTGGTATCCACTGACAGCCAATCAGATTGAAGCTCTTCTCCAGTTGTCCAAGGTCCTTGAGTGATGTCACAGCCAATCAGATTTTTTCACATCTTTTTTTTATGTTCGCTTGCACGGAGGTTCGAATCCCACTCGAAGCTACTCTGAAACATTGTTTTCGAAACATTTATGAGTTTTTTATGACATTTAAGCACCCTTTTTAAAATGTTGGAATATTGACAAAGTATTAGTATTAAAAGGATTTAAATTGAAATTGGGTTAACTGAAAATCTTGACAGAATATATTCATTGATGTTTTTTTTATTTATCATATCTTTAACCACAATACATGTTTGAAAACTCTATTCTTATGAACATTAATTCGTAACAAATAAAAGGTTATTTGAAATGTAAATGTTGATGTTCATAACAAAATATTCTTAATGTCAGTGTTGAAATTATTTTATATTGTTTTCATGACTATATGTTATTACCCTGTAGGGTTTTTGGTCAAATGTACATAAAATAATATTTTAACAGCACCAAATGTGAATACATTCATGAAGAGTGTTTGTATTTAAACTCCAATTACAATACATATGTCTCTTACCTTACCTCTAGTGCTATTACATTTGTAAATAAAATATATTTTAAGTCATGTTGAAAATATTTGCATTTATTTGTATATACATAAATATAAAAACAGAGTACAAGATAAGTGCTTTTTTAGATAGTTTTTATTGTTTTCTCAACATTTTAAAAGGCAAAACAAACAAGCAAAAGATATTTACACGTGGAAAATTGTCATTTACTTTTTCCAGAAATCCATCTCTGTCTTTCCATATTGTAAAATGTAGACTTTTGAAAGTCTTTCCAGGTCATCTCTTTCTCCATACCCTGCTCTCTGTATATGGAATATACTTTAGCAGGACAATAAACATATTTCCCAGCAATTCCAGGAAAGCCCGTATGTATGTGTGGACTGTTTGGACCTTGTTTGAGTTCCATTTTACAAAACCTACACAGGCGACCTACATGCGGGGATTCAGGCATTTTTCGTTTTTGCTGTCCCTTCTCTTCCACCCTTTTTTTGGTGTCATCCAGTTCCCTCTGGAAGAACTCTGTTTCCATAAAATCTTTAAAAGGCATTATGGGATTTGTCAGTCCCTCACCACTATAAGCCTTAAAAACCTTGGTGGAACAGTAGAAGTACCTAACAGGTCGTTGCTGGTAAAAAAAATGGATGGAGGAGCCATCACTTTCATAGCGAGACTTGGGCTGTCTGCAGGCAGCACAAGTCTTCATCTGTTTCTTTTTTTGTTCTGGTTGTTGTTGTTGTTGCTGCTGTATTTGTTGCTGTTGATGCTTCTCCATAATACCCTCAATGATCCTCTCAATGGTTGCGTGTGAAAGTGGTGTGGTCAGAGCAAGTGCTGGTGGGTTTACAACTGCAGGATTAATTTTAATCACTGGCACACTAGTAGTCTCGCTCCCCTGTGTCAGAGAGTGCCACAGTCGCTGTGTCTGAAGTAGTTTTTCAGGAGAAGTGTTTAACGAAGAACTGGTGTTTAGCAATTTGGCCAAGTGCTTGACATACTGAGCTATGTGCAGTTTTGTTGTAGGATGGAGCATGCTGTTGGGATCAGTACTGGAGTTATGGACCATTGCTGCATACTCCTGATCCACAAGTTTAAGCATATCCTTCTTCCCGTGATGTTCAGTAAGCAGGTTGTCAATTGCCTCCTTCATTGGCCTTGTCCACCGTTTGTGGTCTAGCACAAACACCCTTCCACCAGTCTTCACAGGTCCAGTACGAGCGCTTGCAGGTGAGGCCACCATAGGCAGAGGCGGTACATGTGTTGTTCCTATAGCACAGAAACTCAGGCAATAAATATTTGTGCTCTTATACCATTTGTTAAATTAATTTGTTATTTTTTTTTATATTTACCTGGCTCTGACTGAGGCTCTGTGCAGGCACGGTAAAATGATGACACAGGCAGCGTATCAGCAGATTCTACAACAGCAGCAGCAGAAATACTTTTTTCATCAAGGTGTATTTTTAGCAAGTATTTAGTTTTGTTTGTAAAGAAAAAGGGCATTTTAAGCATGACACTGTTCATATGTAAAATGTTAACCTGGCTTAGGCTGAAGATCCACATCAGCACCATGGCATGAGGACAGCAAGGGGGAGGGCAAAGTGGTAATGGATCCTAGAAGAACAAAACAGCATTAATAGAGTCACTTTAAAGACATTGAGTGTATGATAACTTCCTATATATTCTTTTAAAAAAGGTTTACCTGACTCGGACTGTGGATCAAGGTCAGATAAAAGGTATCCAGCCCTGGCAGTGGACGGTCTGCTTTGCTCGGGAGTATCTAAAGGCAGATCAGTTTTGCTCTTGTACTTTTCCCAATCTAGCACAACAGGGCGACATCCAGGCTCCACATAGTCTAGCCCAAACCTCTCCCCAGAATCCTTGCTGGACACTAGAAGGGCAGGATACTTGGGCATTCCGAACACCCTTTCAGACGCAGTATTGAGATCTGCGATCAGGGATGGATCAAATACACCAGGAAGCCGAACACCTGGTGATTTCAGGTCCACCAGGCGCTGAAAGTTCCAACGTGCCACTCCGATCATCCCCTGGGCTTGAAACAACTCAGAGGAAACACGTGTGCCGGTGACCCACTGAGCCTGGTGGAAGTGGTAGCCCTCCTGCTGTGATGTGCCTCTTATTGGCACCCAGACATCAACTTTAGCTCCCTCACCCTGGACGTGATTAAGCTGCAGTGTCCCACCATGCCTATACAGGATCTCACCTGCTACTTCAGGGTCACTCAGACATCCCCTCAAAATATGGACACGCTGAATGCGCCATGTCTTCAACATAGAGGGTTTGTAGAGGTGAACACCATTTGGATCAGCTGCCAAATGGAAGTGCTGCATGACCCCCTCAATCCTATTGAGAAGTTCTTGAGGACCAGGAATCTTTGTTCTGCAGTGCTCCCGTATGTGCTGCTTGGTGGGGTTGGCTGGCTGAATACCACAAAACGCATAGGCAGTCTTGAGCTTCATCAGGTCTTCTTGATCCACCACACAGAAAGCAGCAGACAGGAACTGGGTGAAGGAGCTGTATAAAGCATGATGCTCGGAAACACACCCCCGGTGAAAGCGCCTCATGCAATGAAACAGGTCAAGCTTGACATTGATGTGCTGATTGAAGCGAGATCTTGATGCGCATGCATTTTGCAGGTCACCAGAAGTGGCCTCGGCAATAGCAGCCTCAGCAGTTCTCCAGGCATTCCAGTTGAGATGTTCTCCTGACTGCAGATCCGGCACTCTGAACGCTGCACAGCAATCCCTGAAACAGAAATATATATTTTTTAATTATAGTATAATTAAATTTAATTATAGTATAATTAAATTTAATTGTAGTATAATTACATATTTAAACTACAGTATTAATAGGTCTAAACAACAGTTTACGAGTAAAAAGAATGTGCACAGATGGTGAATTGCGATTGTATGTTTAAAGAAATGCAGGCAAACGATTTCATGATTCAAATGACTCACCTGTCCACCCAATGGTACTTTGCCTTTTCCACTCCTGCAATGTTGTACCGGTTTGCTAGGCCCTGATTAGGGCTGCACGATATATCGTTTTAGCATCGACATCGCGATGTACGCATGCGCAATAGTCACATCGCACGAGGTGCGATGCAGGGAAAATTTTTTTTTTTAGAAAAAAATGTTGCGCGGGTCTATATTTGCCTGATATAAAGTAATGAATTATTATTATTATTTTTTTACAAAGCACATGTTGTTGCTTCACGTTTTTGACACGCAGCCTCTGCATGCGTGCGCATGGCGAAATGAGCGAGGAAGGGGAGAAAAGCACCGAAAAGGACGACTTGGTCGCAAAAAGAAGCGCATCGTCAATTGTTTGGAAATATTTTGGCTACAGAAAGGATGATGTTGATCAAAAACAGGTACTTTGTCGGGAGTGCCGTGCAGTAGTTGCCACAACACGCGGAAACACAACTAATTTGTTTGATCATTTAAGTCGGCACCACAGAGCTCTGTATGACGAGTCAGGGTTTCACATCGTTTACTTTCCATGAACATGCCCACAAAATCACCCCAATTATTCTTGAATCAATTATTTATTTTTGGAGAAATTCAAGGCATCTGATGAACAGTTCTGTATTTCTACACATCGCAATATATATCGCAGAAAAATAAAACATCGCAATGTACGTTTTTTTCAATATCGTGCAGCCCTAGCCCTGATACATGGGTTCCAATGACCTTTCCGTCTCAGACTGCACCATCACCCACGAAAGGATCATCCAGTTTTCATTCATGGTAGCGTAAGATGACATTGTGCCAGAGGTAAATGTAACTTTCCTTGCCACTTTCCGGGTGTGGTCAGAACGTAAAGCCTGCCCAAAGGTGCCCTGCAGGAGCTTTCTAATAGCTACCTGTTGTCGCTGGTACTCATAAAGGAGGCAGTCAGTGAGGTAGTCTGCAGACACAGAGATTCCATTCCATCCATCAGGATCATCATACTCGCCAAAGGGAGCAGGCTTGGTCTCATTTCTTAGAAATCCTGTGATGGTTTTCTGTCCATACTTTCCAGCCTCAGAATCCAGGACATTCTGGCAACTGAGGAGGTAGGCAAAGTCGGCACGTTCAAATTTCAGGTGCATCATTTCAATCACCTGCCTGGCCATGTCCGAGGGTGATTTTCCGGTACGCCGCAGCTCATCCATCACAGATTTACAGATGGCCTTCTTGTAAGTAAGAATTGCTGGCAGTACATTTGTAAACCTTTTGGGGAGCTTTTCCAGCCACTGTGGGTTGTCTGCATACCACCTTTTCTTGCAGACTTTGCAGCACAGCCGAGATGAGAAGAGGTAGTACTGACCTGTGATGCCCACGATCACACGAGGTCTACCAACTCCTGCACACGTGACCTTTGCTTTGCTACACCCCGCAATGCATGGCAGTGCATAGTTACTCTTAAGTCTAGCCATCAAGGTGTCATTTTCAGGTTTCCAAATAAAAAAAGGATGAAGCTGAAAATATTTGGCTGACGGCAGATCAGAGACTGTGTCTATCAGCTCAGGTTGAGGAGGTAAACGCCACAGTGACACGGTCTTCATGGGGTTGCTCACAGGAGGAGAGCCTGGCCACAGACCCATGGATTCCAGCTCAGTCTTCATCCAGATCCTCTGTTGATGAGAACACTTCCACTGACGGGTGTCATTATCGTATCCAGGAAGCTGTGGAGCAGGAACTCTAGGAAGGGTTGGTGTGCCTGGGTGTTTGAAAATAAGAAGAATATAATAAAGTATTGCCACAGATATTACATATGGTAATCACTTTTATATCCACAGAATACTCTCTTACTTTGCGCTGTCGGTCGAATAGGTGGTGGAACGCACACTGAAGGAGGAGGAGCAGAGGAACATGGTTCTGAAAGCACAAATATAATATTTAAAGCTGTTGTAAACAAAGTTAAACAAAAAAAACAGTTTGAGACATGTGACATGGTCTCTATAAATGTACAATTCCAAACATAGAAATGATTCAAACCATATATATCTAATGCAAACCGTTCTTACCATCTTTGTTAGATTCCTCAAAAGAAAGTGTCCTGCACGCTCGAGAGATACTGCCCTCTGATGAAGAGAGACACATTGTAAAAGAGGTGATCGTTTTAAAATCATGCATTTATAATGTATGATTCAATGTATCCATAAACTTGACATTAAAACACACCTGTTGCTGAAACACCTTTTTTTGATTGTGTGGAAGCTGATGGTTCCTGCACAAGAAACATCAGCTCTTTAGGGAGGGGCACTGGTGTTTTCAGAGCTGGCACAACTTGTGCTTTACAAAAAAGGAAGTCAGAAAAAAATTCAATTCAAAGTTATAAAGAAGACAATTATATGATCAGAGAGGCGGAAAATAAAATGTGTTTACCATCCACAGGAGACAGACGCAGTTCCTTTCTAGTGACCATCAGTGGTTTCGAAAGGACAGTATATGGTTCTGCAAGACATAAAATCTTGTTAATAATATCAATACTCTTAAGAGATCTGCTCAGTTTAATAGAATGAATGAAATGATGCATTAAGCCATCTCAAATAATGTCACGAACGTTTTAAACTAAACAGGGAATGTAAAAAATGTAATTACAAGAACATGCGCGTCTTCATGTCTTAATAAACTGAAATATTTATAAGTTCACAGTCAAAGTGAGCACTTACCCAGAATGGGGGTTTATCAGTTCATCGTGGTGGGGGAATCAATTCATAGCCCCTTGAACAGTTAGTATAATGCCAACAGCACACAGATTTGTTAGTGACACACGGCCAACACACTGACACACATAGACAAAAAAAATTCATATTCAGTTTTGGAGAACATTTAATTTCATAATTTATCAACACGAAAGTGCTGACACTAAAGTGAATAAAAACCTGTCGTTGTTTCTGTGGAGTGTTTCACTTCAGCAGCTGAGCACGCAGATGATGCTGGTGCTAACAAATGTAAAAAATTAGGGAACATTTATTAAATATATCAACTTATTTAATACAAGCTGTCATTTAAGAAAAAAAAACACTTACACTGCACCAGTAGCTTAGAGGGGGTGATGTTCAGCATTGCAGTCTCCAGCTCAGCGTCTTCATCCATCTCTGTATGGTTGACAAACAAGAGTTAAAGGTTGCTTTTACGCTGCACTTGGATTTTTTCACATGGAGCTGTGCTTTACGAAGAATAAGGTACATGAAAAGTATGTTTATACTTATTGACATAACTGTTAAGATTCTCTGGGCAAATGAGGGAAAATAACAACTAACCTGTGGGCTCAGATGTGGCAGGCACCTGCGGACGGGCAGACTGCTGCTGCTTCAGAAGGTATTGTTTCAGTTTATGCATCCGTGTCCCTCGGACACACTTAGCCCCCATTACAAAGGAAGCGTAACCATCAGCTCTGCCGTCCCAAATCTCCTTCCATGTACTCTTGGCACGAGCTCCGAAACCAACCAGCTGATCGTCGCCTGGTGTTGCCGCTGGTGCAGCTGGAGTTTTGGACGTGTAATGTAAAAGAGACAGAATCTCCTCAAAGCTATGGGCGTACTCCATAAAAGAGACCAGGCTGCTCTTGCTGTGCCCCTCGGTCATTGTGACTCCTGCAGCCTCTTCTTGCTGAAGGTTCTTCATCAGATAGATGGTGTACCCCACATCCTTTTCAAGGAGCCACCGGAAGGTCTTCCCCTTGTATTTCCCAAACTGCAGGATGTACTCACCAAAAACTTCTTTTTGGTCTGATGCATCACCTCCTCTTTGGCGGACCACATTCAGAGCATTTCGTCTCACAAGCTCCAGCTTAATTGGTCCCGACTTGTCCTGCAAAGATGGGTTGTTTTTTATTGTTCTCGCCTGGTCAGTTGGATCCTGCAGGAGATATCCCAGCGGTCCCTTACGAAACGCAACCTTTACCCTTCCAGGAAAAAAAATGACCCTTTTCTGCATAATGAGCTGCGAGACAAGAATGGCAGTTTTTAAAATGTTAAAATTTACATTGGAATGAAAAAGATGAAAATCAGATGGGTTTTCACACATGCAGTACAAACAGTGTTGTTATGAAACGGACAAATGTATACTTTGTTTTCTAATAAGCACTCCAATATTTTACATTTCAGGAAAAAAAACTCTATTCATATACATAAAACACTTCCAACCAATGATGTCCCTTACGAAAATTAACCATGGTTTTATTGCAGTTAAAACGGAAAAAAAACAGGGTTACTGTATTAAAACCATAGTAACCAAAAGATAACTATGGCTTTAAAAAACATAGTTAAAGCATTGAAACTGTGGTAAAAACTAAGAAAACACGGTTACTACACTGTTACCACAAAGAAAAACATCCTCTAATGCGATTTATAATTATCTGAAAATACGAATTATGTTTATATTTAAGATTGTAAGTAACCAGCGACACTTAACTAGATGGCAAGATGTGCAAAAAAATCCGGTAAACGTCCAAACATCCCTCAATAAACAACACACAAATCTTTATGTAAACATCACACAACAAAGGAAATGCACAACCATAAACACGAATTACGGTCATGTTCATTCATACATTAGCGAGCAAATGACCCAGCGATGTGTTTTAGAGATATGTTTGGAAACAAACAAACAAACAAACAATATCTCATTGGGTGCTTACCGGAGTTTGTTGACAAAACCGACTCTAGTGTTAAAATCAACACACGTGTATTGCAAAACACAAGCGGAGGATTTGAAAATACTTACTTTTTATCGATGAGACGAGAAAGCGATGAATACAAAGAGCAAAGTTCTGGGCGAGTCGTGTCTCTCAGAGGCGGAAGCAGAAATGGCGACTTCAAATCTCCCGGCGGTGCAAGACGCGAAAGTGCGCCACAGAGCGTCAGTGGCCGAAAGGGTATTGCATCCGTAGTGTTTTAGCACTACCATTGAAAATGAATGGGAAACTGATTAGGGCCGTTTAGCGAAACAATCCCCGGGGCCCGCGCGGAGATCAGCGTTTGCTTTGTTGTACAAACCAGTTCAAAGGCTGCTTAAGTGATTTATCTCTCGATGGATTTGTGGGAAACATAGCTCTATGTTATTGGTAAATGAGTTTCTGGTGTACATTTATGTCAAAGGTGTGTAATGTGCAATAAACTCCACCGCGATAAACATTATGCAAACACTTTCCCGGTGTTGTAAGGTCATTTAAAGGGGCACTTGAAGCACGTCTTACAAATACAGTCGGCAAAAGGGCCTTTTTCGGACATGTTCTTGTGGTAGCGTGGCCGAGCGGTCTAAGGCGCTGGATTAAGGCTCCAGTCTCTTCGGAGGCGTGGGTTCAAATCCCACCGCTGCCAGCTTTGGCTCGAAAGTTTCCGATGCTTGCACTCGACCCTAGGGGGCTGTTTTTTGCAGTCCTCTGACTTTCGTTCACCAGACCCGAATTAGCTGGTTAAGTCGTGCTTGATGAGCAATGAAACTACAGGCAGAATCACCTCCAGTGACAGGATTGAACCCTCCTCCTCTGAAAAGGTACGCAGAACTCTTAAGGCCAAGAACCGTTTGAGCTTATGACTGCCGACGAAGCTTTGCAGGAAACTCCAATAAAAGAGATGTTTAAAATTGTCTCTGAGTGGGCTACGAGGGCAGTTTTTAAAATACATCTGACTTCCCCATCAACCTGCCATTCCACAGAACAACATTCGCTGGTTCAGCTGTACTTGATGAGGAATTTAAATTAACTGCATAAGGGGTTACAGTAACCAACAGGTAGGTGCACCTCCAGACATAGGATTGAACAGCCCTGCGTTATAAACCTACGCAGAAATCTTGACTCACAGGACCGTACATGCCACCGACTGTCAGAGTAGCTTCGCAGCAACCGCTTGTTAAAAACATTGCCGTAAGACTTGGCCTTTCGAGGTAGAGTGACTGAGCGATCAAAGACGCTGGATTTAGGCTCCAGTCTCTTCGGAGGTGCGGGTTGAAGTCCGAGGAGCGTCGCACATCAACCCATTGTGAAAATCCATACCATTAGACGAGGCCTTTCGCCGCAGTGTGACTGAGCTGTCTAAGATGCTGGATTCAGGCTCCAGTCTCTTGGGAGGCCAGGTTTCAAGTCCAAGTGCTGCCATTAGAGACTTTAATCACAGAGGGTGCTATCAAACCGCATCCTGGGATTAGCTGCGTGGGCAGTTTTGCATCGTTACTTCACTTTTTCATCTACCTTGCTAGCCGGATTGAAGTGTGCTTCATGAAGGATGAAGCTGGAGTGTCCAACCCCAGCGCGAGGACTGGACTACCATTTCAAGACGGCACACCAAACTTTTAAGACTTTACCTTAGCAACGAGGAGCACGAGCCCGGATAGCTCAGTCGGTAGAGCATCAGACTTTTAATCTGGGGGTCCAGGGTTCAAGTCCCTGTTCGGGCGTTGACTGGCCACTTGAAGGTCGCGTTTCCTGCTCTAGGTGTCCTCGTTGTGGTTAAAAATGCGAGTCTTTAACATGGTCTTGCTTCGGCTACGAGGGCAGTTTTTAAAATACATCTGACCCTTGGCCTTTGGAATCACCTCATGGGATCTGCAACCAGGATCCTGCTTGAACCTTGCGAAAGCACCAGAAAAGGGTTGAGAGATCAGCAAATGCTGCTGTTGATTCCAGGTCGTCCATCATGTTCAGCGTCGCTAGGATGTCGGTAGCCTGCCGTGATCGTATAGTGGTGAGTACTCTGCGTTGTGGCCGCAGCAACCCCGGTTCGAATCCGGGTCACGGCAGCCCTTCTGTTATTATCAGGGGGAACGCAAGCCTTTTTCTCTTTTCGGTGTGGCCGCTTTGTCGGCCGACATACTGGCAACTCGTCCATCTTTGCAGCGCACATTAAATCCAACAGTCTGGTTTACTCTGTCCCGTTGTAGTTGTGGCCGAGAGGTTAAGGCGATGGACTCGAAATCCATTGGGGTCTCCCCGCGCAGGTTCAAACCCTGCCGACTACGGCTGCTTTGCTCTCGGGGATCAGCGTTTGCTTTGTTGTACAAACCAGTTCAAAGGCTGCTTAAGTGATTTATCTCTCGATGGATTTGTGGGAAACATAGCTCTATGTTATTGGTAAATGAGTTTCTGGTGTACATTTATGTCAAAGGTGTGTAATGTGCAATAAACTCCACCGCGATAAACATTATGCAAACACTTTCCCGGTGTTGTAAGGTCATTTAAAGGGGCACATGAAGCACGTCTTACAAATACAGTCGGGAAAAAGGGCCTTTTTCGGACATGTTCTTGTGGTAGCGTGGCCGAGCGGTCTAAGGCGCTGGATTAAGGCTCCAGTCTCTTCGGAGGCGTGGGTTCAAATCCCACCGCTGCCAGCTTTGGCTCGAAAGTTTCCGATGCTTGCACTCGACCCTAGGGGGCTGTTTTTTGCAGTCATCTGACTTTCGTTCACCAGACCCGAATTAGCTGGTTAAGTCGTGCTTGATGAGCAATGAAACTACAGGCAGAATCACCTCCAGTGACAGGATTGAACCCCTTCTCCTCTGAAAAGGTACGCAGAACTCTTAAGGCCAAGAACCGTTTGAGCTTATGACTGTCGACGAAGCTTTGCAGGAAACTCCAATAAAAGAGATGTTTAAAATTGTCTCTGAGTGGGCTACGAGGGCAGTTTTTAAAATACATCTGACTTCCCCATCAACCTGCCATTCCACAGAACAACATTCGCTGGTTCAGCTGTACTTGATGAGGAATTTAAATTAACTGCATAAGGGGTTACAGTAACCAACAGGTAGGTGCACCTCCAGACATAGGATTGAACAGCCCTGCGTTATAAACCTACGCAGAAATCTTGACTCACAGGACCGTACATGCCACCGACTGTCAGAGTAGCTTCGCAGCAACCGCTTGTTAAAAACATTGCCGTAAGACTTGGCCTTTCAAGGTAGAGTGACTGAGCGTTCAAAGACGCTGGATTTAGGCTCCAGTCTTTTCGGAGGTGCGGGTTGAAGTCCGAGGAGCGTCGCACATCAACCCATTGTGAAAATCCATACCATTAGACGAGGCCTTTCGCCGCAGTGTGACTGAGCTGTCTAAGACGCTGGATTCAGGCTCCAGTCTCTTGGGAGGCCAGGTTTCAAGTCCAAGTGCTGCCATTAGAGACTTTAATCACAGAGGGTGCTATCAAACCGCATCCTGGGATTAGCTGCGTGGGCAGTTTTGCATCGTTACTTCACTTTTTCATCTACCTTGCTAGCCGGATTGAAGTGTGCTTCATGAAGGATGAAGCTAGAGTGTCCAACCCCAGCGCGAGGACTGGACTACCATTTCAAGACGGCACACCAAACTTTTAAGACTTTACCTTGGCAACGAGGAGCACGAGCCCGGATAGCTCAGTCGGTAGAGCATCAGACTTTTAATCTGAGGGTCCAGGGTTCAAGTCCCTGTTCGGGCGTTGACTGGCCACTTGAAGGTCGCGTTTCCTGCTCTAGGTGTCCTCGTTGTGGTTAAAAATGCGAGTCTTTAACATGGTCTTGCTTCGGCTACGAGGGCAGTTTTTAAAATACATCTGACCCTTGGCCTTTGGAATCACCTCATGGGATCTGCAACCAGGATCCTGCTTGAGCCTTGCTAAAGCACCAGAAAAGGATTGAGAGATCAGCAAATGCTGCTGTTGATTCCAGGTCGTCCATCATGTACAGCGTCGCTAGGATGTCGGTAGCCTGCCGTGATCGTATAGTGGTGAGTACTCTGCGTTGTGGCCGCAGCAACCCCGGTTCGAATCCGGGTCACGGCAGCCCTTCCGTTATTATCGGGGGGAACGCAAGCCTTTTTCTCTTTTCGGTGTGGCCGCTTTGTCGGCCGACATACTGGCAACTCGTCCATCTTTGCAGCGCACATTAAATCCAACAGTCTGGTTTACTCTGTTCGGTTGTAGTTGTGGCCGAGAGGTTAAGGCGATGGACTCGAAATCTATTGGGGTCTCCCCGCGCAGGTTCAAACCCTGCCGACTACGGCTGCTTTGCTGTCGGGGATCAGCGTTTGCTTTGTTGTACAAACCAGTTCAAAGGCTGCTTAAGTGATTTATCTCTCGATGGATTTGTGGGAAACATAGCTCTATGCTATTGGTAAATGAGTTTCTGGTGTACATTTAGGTCAAAGGTGTGTAATGTGCAATAAACTCCACGGCGATAAACATTATGCAAACACTTTCCCGGTGTTGTAAGGTCATTTAAAGGGGCACTTGAAGCACGTCTTACAAATACAGTCGGCAAAAAGGGCCTTTTTCGGACATGTTCTTGTGGTAGCGTGGCCGAGCGGTCTAAGGCGCTGGATTAAGGCTCCAGTCTCTTCGGAGGCGTGGGTTCAAATCCCACCGCTGCCAGCTTTGGCTCGAAAGTTTCCGATGCTTGCACTCGACCCTAGGGGGCTGTTTTTTGCAGTCCTCTGACTTTCTTTCACCAGACCCGAATTAGCTGGTTAAGTCGTGCTTGATGAGCAATGAAACTACAGGCAGAATCACCTCCAGTGACAGGATTGAACCCTCCTCCTCTGAAAAGGTACGCAGAACTCTTAAGGCCAAGAACCGTTTGAGCTTATGACTGTCGACGAAGCTTTGCAGGAAACTCCAATAAAAGAGATGTTTAAAATTGTCTCTGAGTGGGCTACGAGGGCAGTTTTTAAAATACATCTGACTTCCCCATCAACCTGCCATTCCACAGAACAACATTCGCTGGTTCAGCTGTACTTGATGAGGAATTTAAATTAACTGCATAAGGGGTTACAGTAACCAACAGGTAGGTGCACCTCCAGACATAGGATTGAACAGCCCTGCGTTATAAACCTACGCAGAAATCTTGACTCACAGGACCGTACATGCCACCGACTGTCAGAGTAGCTTCGCAGCAACCGCTTGTTAAAAACATTGCCGTAAGACTTGGCCTTTCGAGGTAGAGTGACTGAGCGATCAAAGTTGTGGATTTAGGCTCCAGTCTCTTCGGAGGTGCGGGTTGAAGTCCGAGGAGCGTCGCACATCAACCCATTGTGAAAATCCATACCATTAGACGAGGCCTTTCGCCGCAGTATGACTGAGCTGTCTAAGACGCTGGATTCAGGCTCCAGTCTCTTGGGAGGCCAGGTTTCAAGTCCAAGTGCTGCCATTAGAGACTTTAATCACAGAGGGTGCTATCAAACCGCATCCAGGGATTAGCTGCGTGGGCAGTTTTGCATCGTTACTTCACTTTTTCATCTACTTTGCTAGCCGGATTGAAGTGTGCTTCATGAAGGATGAAGCTGGAGTGTCCAACCCCAGCGCGAGGACTGGACTACCATTTCAAGACGGCACACCAAACTTTTAAAACTTTACCTTGGCAACGAGGAGCACGAGCCCGGATAGCTCAGTCGGTAGAGCATCAGACTTTTAATCTGAGGGTCCAGGGTTCAAGTCCCTGTTCGGGCGTTGACTGGCCACTTGAAGGTCGCGTTTCCTGCTCTAGGTGTCCTCGTTGTGGTTAAAAATGCGAGTCTTTAACATGGTCTTGCTTCGGCTACGAGGGCAGTTTTTAAAATACATCTGACCCTTGGCCTTTGGAATCACCTCATGGGATCTGCAACCAGGATCCTGCTTGAGCCTTGCGAAAGCACCAGAAAAGGGTTGAGAGATCAGCAAATGCTGCTGTTGATTCCAGGTCGTCCATCATGTACAGCGTCGCTAGGATGTCGGTAGCCTGCCGTGATCGTATAGTGGTGAGTACTCTGCGTTGTGGCCGCAGCAACCCCGGTTCGAATCCGGGTCACGGCAGCCCTCCCGTTATTATCGGGGGGAACGCAAGCCTTTTTCTCTTTTCGGTGTGGCCGCTTTGTCGGCCGACATACTGGCAACTCGTCCATCTTTGCAGCGCACATTAAATCCAACAGTCTGGTTTACTCTGTCCCGTTGTAGTTGTGGCCGAGAGGTTAAGGCGATGGACTCGAAATCCATTGGGGTCTCCCCGCGCAGGTTCAAACCCTGCCGACTACGGCTGCTTTGCTCTTGGGGATCAGCGTTTGCTTTGTTGTACAAACCAGTTCAAAGGCTGCTTAAGTGATTTATCTCTCGATGGATTTGTGGGAAACATAGCTCTATGCTATTGGTAAATGAGTTTCTGGTGTACATTTAGGTCAAAGGTGTGTAATGTGCAATAAACTCCACGGCGATAAACATTATGCAAACACTTTCCCGGTGTTGTAAGGTCATTTAAAGGGGCACTTGAAGCACGTCTTACAAATACAGTCGGCAAAAAGGGCCTCCAGACATAGGATTGAACAGCCCTGCGTTATAAACCTATGCAGAAATCTTGACTCACAGGACCGTACATGCCACCGACTGTCAGAGTAGCTTCGCAGCAACCGCTTGTTAAAAACATTGCCGTAAGACTTGGCCTTTCAAGGTAGAGTGACTGAGCGATCAAAGACGCTGGATTTAGGCTCCAGTCTTTTCGGAGGTGCGGGTTGAAGTCCGAGGAGCGTCGCACATCAACCCATTGTGAAAATCCATACCATTAGACGAGGCCTTTCGCCGCAGTGTGACTGAGCTGTCTAAGATGCTGGATTCAGGCTCCAGTCTCTTGGGAGGCCAGGTTTCAAGTCCAAGTGCTGCCATTAGAGACTTTAATCACAGAGGGTGCTATCAAACCGCATCCTGGGATTAGCTGCGTGGGCAGTTTTGCATCGTTACTTCACTTTTTCATCTACCTTGCTAGCCGGATTGAAGTGTGCTTCATGAAGGATGAAGCTGGAGTGTCCAACCCCAGCGCGAGGACTGGACTACCATTTCAAGACGGCACACCAAACTTTTAAGACTTTACCTTGGCAACGAGGAGCACGAGCCCGGATAGCTCAGTCGGTAGAGCATCAGACTTTTAATCTGAGGGTCCAGGGTTCAAGTCCCTGTTCGGGCGTTGACTGGCCACTTGAAGGTCGCGTTTCCTGCTCTAGGTGTCCTCGTTGTGGTTAAAAATGCGAGTCTTTAACATGGTCTTGCTTCGGCCCCTTGGCCTTTGGAATCACCTCATGGGATCTGCAACCAGGATCCTGCTTGAGCCTTGCGAAAGCACCAGAAAAGGGTTGAGAGATCAGAAAATGCTGCTGTTGATTCCAGGTCGTCCATCATGTACAGCGTCGCTAGGATGTCGGTAGCCTGCCGTGATCGTATAGTGGTGAGTACTCTGCGTTGTGGCCGCAGCAACCCCGGTTCGAATCCGGGTCACGGCAGCCCTTCCGTTATTATCGGGGGGAACGCAAGCCTTTTTCTCTTTTCGGTGTGGCCGCTTTGTCGGCCGACATACTGGCAACTCGTCCATCTTTGCAGCGCACATTAAATCCAACAGTCTGGTTTACTCTGTCCCGTTGTAGTTGTGGCCGAGAGGTTAAGGCGATGGACTCGAAACCCATTGGGGTCTCCCCGCGCAGGTTCAAACCCTGCCGACTACGGCTGCTTTGCTCTCGGGGATCAGCGTTTGCTTTGTTGTACAAACCAGTTCAAAGGCTGCTTAAGTGATTTATCTCTCGATGGATTTGTGGGAAACATAGCTCTATGCTATTGGTAAATGAGTTTCTGGTGTACATTTAGGTCAAAGGTGTGTAATGTGCAATAAACTCCACCGCGATAAACATTATGCAAACACTTTCCCGGTGTTGTAAAGTCATTTAAAGGGGCACATGAAGCACGTCTTACAAATACAGTCGGCAAAAAGGGCCTTTTTCGGACATGTTCTTGTGGTAGCGTGGCCGAGCGGTCTATGGCTCTGGATTAAGGCTCCAGTCTCTTCGGAGGCGTGGGTTCAAATCCCACAGCTGCCAGCTTTGGCTCGAAAGTTTCTGATGCTTGCACTCGACCCTAGGGGGCTGTTTTTTGCAGTCATCTGACTTTCGTTCACCAGACCCGAATTAGCTGGTTAAGTCGTGCTTGATGAGCAATGAAACTACAGGGAGAATCACCTCCAGTGACAGGATTGAACCCTCCTCCTCTGAAAAGGTACGCAGAACTCTTAAGGCCAAGAACCGTTTGAGCTTATGACTGTCGACGAAGCTTTGCAGGAAACTCCAATAAAAGAGATGTTTAAAATTGTCTCTGAGTGGGCTACGAGGGCAGTTTTTAAAATACATCTGACTTCCCCATCAACCTGCCATTCCACAGAACAACATTCGCTGGTTCAGCTGTACTTGATGAGGAATTTAAATTAACTGCATAAGGGGTTACAGTAACCAACAGGTAGGTGCACCTCCAGACATAGGATTGAACAGCCCTGCGTTATAAACCTACGCAGAAATCTTGACTCACAGGACCGTACATGCCACCGACTGTCAGAGTAGCTTCGCAGCAACCGCTTGTTAAAAACATTGCCGTAAGACTTGGCCTTTCGAGGTAGAGTGACTGAGCGATCAAAGTTGTGGATTTAGGCTCCAGTCTCTTCGGAGGTGCGGGTTGAAGTCCGAGGAGCGTCGCACATCAACCCATTGTGAAAATCCATACCATTAGACGAGGCCTTTCGCCGCAGTGTGACTGAGCTGTCTAAGACGCTGGATTCAGGCTCCAGTCTCTTGGGAGGCCAGGTTTCAAGTCCAAGTGCTGCCATTAGAGACTTTAATCACAGAGGGTGCTATCAAACCGCATCCTGGGATTAGCTGCGTGGGCAGTTTTGCATCGTTACTTCACTTTTTCATCTACCTTGCTAGCCGGATTGAAGTGTGCTTCATGAAGGATGAAGCTGGAGTGTCCAACCCCAGCTCGAGGACTGGACTACCATTTCAAGACGGCACACCAAACTTTTAAGACTTTACCTTGGCAACGAGGAGCACGAGCCCGGATAGCTCAGTCGGTAGAGCATCAGACTTTTAATCTGAGGGTCCAGGGTTCAAGTCCCTGTTCGGGCGTTGACTGGCCACTTGAAGGTCGCGTTTCCTGCTCTAGGTGTCCTCGTTGTGGTTAAAAATGCGAGTCTTTAACATGGTCTTGCTTCGGCTACGAGGGCAGTTTTTAAAATACATCTGACCCTTGGCCTTTGGAATCACCTCATGGGATCTGCAACCAGGATCCTGCTTGAGCCTTGCGAAAGCACCAGAAAAGGATTGAGAGATCAGCAAATGCTGCTGTTGATTCCAGGTCGTCCATCATGTACAGCGTCGCTAGGATGTCGGTAGCCTGCCGTGATCGTATAGTGGTGAGTACTCTGCGTTGTGGCCGCAGCAACCCCGGTTCGAATCCGGGTCACGGCAGCCCTTCCGTTATTATCGGGGGGAACGCAAGCCTTTTTCTCTTTTCGGTGTGGCAGAAATCTTGACTCACAGGACCGTACATGCCACCGACTGTCAGAGTAGCTTCGCAGCAACCGCTTGTTAAAAACATTGCCGTAAGACTTGGCCTTTCGAGGTAGAGTGACTGAGTGATCAAAGACGCTGGATTTAGGCTCCAGTCTCTTCGGAGGTGCAGGTTGAAGTCCGAGGAGCGTCGCACATCAACCCATTGTGAAAATCCATACCATTAGACGAGGCCTTTCGCCGCAGTGTGACTGAGCTGTCTAAGACGCTGGATTCAGGCTCCAGTCTCTTGGGAGGCCAGGTTTCAAGTCCAAGTGCTGCCATTAGAGACTTTAATCACAGAGGGTGCTATCAAACCGCATCCTGGGATTAGCTGCGTGGGCAGTTTTGCATCGTTACTTCACTTTTTCATCTACCTTGCTAGCCGGATTGAAGTGTGCTTCATGAAGGATGAAGCTGGAGTGTCCAACCCCAGCTCAAGGACTGGACTACCATTTCAAGACGGCACACCAAACTTTTAAGACTTTACCTTGGCAACGAGGAGCACGAGCCCGGATAGCTCAGTCGGTAGAGCATCAGACTTTTAATCTGAGGGTCCAGGGTTCAAGTCCCTGTTCGGGCGTTGACTGGCCACTTGAAGGTCGCGTTTCCTGCTCTAGGTGTCCTCGTTGTGGTTAAAAATGCGAGTCTTTAACATGGTCTTGCTTCGGCCCCTTGGCCTTTGGAATCACCTCATGGGATCTGCAACCAGGATCCTGCTTGAGCCTTGCGAAAGCACCAGAAAAGAGTTGAGAGATCAGCAAATGCTGCTGTTGATTCCAGGTCGTCCATCATGTACAGCGTCGCTAGGATGTCGGTAGCCTGCCGTGATCGTATAGTGGTGAGTACTCTGCGTTGTGGCCGCAGCAACCCCGGTTCGAATCCGGGTCACGGCAGCCCTTCTGTTATTATCGGGGGGAAATCAAAGCCTTGTTCTCTTTTCGGTGTGGCCGCTTTGTCGGCCGACATACTGGCAACTCGTCCATCTTTGCAGCGCACATTAAATCCAACAGTCTGGTTTACTCTGTCCCGTTGTAGTTGTGGCCGAGAGGTTAAGGCGATGGACTCGAAATCCATTGGGGTCTCCCCGCGCAGGTTCAAACCCTGCCGACTACGGCTGCTTTGCTCTCGGGGATCAGCGTTTGCTTTGTTGTACAAACCAGTTCAAAGGCTGCTTAAGTGATTTATCTCTCGATGGATTTGTGGGAAACATAGCTCTATGCTATTGGTAAATGAGTTTCTGGTGTACATTTAGGTCAAAGGTGTGTAATGTGCAATAAACTCCACCGCGATAAACATTATGCAAACACTTTCCCGGTGTTGTAAAGTCATTTAAAGGGGCACATGAAGCACGTCTTACAAATACAGTCGGCACAAAGGGCCTTTTTCGGACATGTTCTTGTGGTAGCGTGGCCGAGCGGTCTATGGCTCTGGATTAAGGCTCCAGTCTCTTCGGAGGCGTGGGTTCAAATCCCACCGCTGCCAGCTTTGGCTCGAAAGTTTCCGATGCTTGCACTCGACCCTAGGGGGCTGTTTTTTGCAGTCATCTGACTTTCGTTCACCAGACCCGAATTAGCTGGTTAAGTCGTGCTTGATGAGCAATGAAACTACAGGCAGAATCACCTCCAGTGACAGGATTGAACCCTCCTCCTCTGAAAAGGTACGCAGAACTCTTAAGGCCAAGAACCGTTTGAGCTTATGACTGTCGACGAAGCTTTGCAGGAAACTCCAATAAAAGAGATGTTTAAAATTGTCTCTGAGTGGGCTACGAGGGCAGTTTTTAAAATACATCTGACTTCCCCATCAACCTGCCATTCCACAGAACAACATTCGCTGGTTCAGCTGTACTTGATGAGGAATTTAAATTAACTGCATAAGGGGTTACAGTAACCAACAGGTAGGTGCACCTCCAGACATAGGATTGAACAGCCCTGCGTTATAAACCTACGCAGAAATCTTGACTCACAGGACCGTACATGCCACCGACTGTCAGAGTAGCTTCGCAGCAACCGCTTGTTAAAAACATTGCCGTAAGACTTGGCCTTTCGAGGTAGAGTGACTGAGCGATCAAAGACGCTGGATTTAGGCTCCAGTCTCTTCGGAGGTGCGGGTTGAAGTCCGAGGAGCGTCGCACATAAACCCATTGTGAAAATCCATACCATTAGACGAGGCCTTTCGCCGCAGTGTGACTGAGCTGTCTAAGATGCTGGATTCAGGCTCCAGTCTCTTGGGAGGCCAGGTTTCAAGTCCAAGTGCTGCCATTAGAGACTTTAATCACAGAGGGTGCTATCAAACCGCATCCTGGGATTAGCTGCGTGGGCAGTTTTGCATCGTTATTTCACTTTTTCATCTACCTTGCTAGCCGGATTGAAGTGTGCTTCATGAAGGATGAAGCTGGAGTGTCCAACCCCAGCGCGAGGACTGGACTACCATTTCAAGACGGCACACCAAACTTTTAAGACTTTACCTTTGCAACGAGGAGCACGAGCCCGGATAGCTCAGTCGGTAGAGCATCAGACTTTTAATCTGGGGGTCCAGGGTTCAAGTCCCTGTTCAGGCGTTGACTGGCCACTTGAAGGTCGCGTTTCCTGGTCTAGGTGTCCTCGTTGTGGTTAAAAATGCGAGTCTTTAACATGGTCTTGCTTCGGCTACGAGGGCAGTTTTTAAAATACATCTGACCCTTGGCCTTTGGAATCACCTCATGGGATCTGCAACCAGGATCCTGCTTGAGCCTTGCGAAAGCACCAGAAAAGGATTGAGAGATCAGCAAATGCTGCTGTTGATTCCAGGTCGTCCATCATGTACAGCGTCGCTAGGATGTCGGTAGCCTGCCGTGATCGTATAGTGGTGAGTACTCTGCGTTGTGGCCGCAGCAACCCCGGTTCGAATCCGGGTCACGGCAGCCCTTCCGTTATTATCGGGGGGAACGCAAGCCTTTTTCTCTTTTCGGTGTGGCAGAAATCTTGACTCACAGGACCGTACATGCCACCGACTGTCAGAGTAGCTTCGCAGCAACCGCTTGTTAAAAACATTGCCGTAAGACTTGGCCTTTCGAGGTAGAGTGACTGAGTGATCAAAGACGCTGGATTTAGGCTCCAGTCTCTTCGGAGGTGCAGGTTGAAGTCCGAGGAGCGTCGCACATCAACCCATTGTGAAAATCCATACCATTAGACGAGGCCTTTCGCCGCAGTGTGACTGAGCTGTCTAAGACGCTGGATTCAGGCTCCAGTCTCTTGGGAGGCCAGGTTTCAAGTCCAAGTGCTGCCATTAGAGACTTTAATCACAGAGGGTGCTATCAAACCGCATCCTGGGATTAGCTGCGTGGGCAGTTTTGCATCGTTACTTCACTTTTTCATCTACCTTGCTAGCCGGATTGAAGTGTGCTTCATGAAGGATGAAGCTGGAGTGTCCAACCCCAGCTCAAGGACTGGACTACCATTTCAAGACGGCACACCAAACTTTTAAGACTTTACCTTGGCAACGAGGAGCACGAGCCCGGATAGCTCAGTCGGTAGAGCATCAGACTTTTAATCTGAGGGTCCAGGTTTCAAGTCCCTGTTCGGGCGTTGACTGGCCACTTGAAGGTCGCGTTTCCTGCTCTAGGTGTCCTCGTTGTGGTTAAAAATGCGAGTCTTTAACATGGTCTTGCTTCGGCCCCTTGGCCTTTGGAATCACCTCATGGGATCTGCAACCAGGATCCTGCTTGAGCCTTGCGAAAGCACCAGAAAAGAGTTGAGAGATCAGCAAATGCTGCTGTTGATTCCAGGTCGTCCATCATGTACAGCGTCGCTAGGATGTCGGTAGCCTGCCGTGATCGTATAGTGGTGAGTACTCTGCGTTGTGGCCGCAGCAACCCCGGTTCGAATCCGGGTCACGGCAGCCCTTCTGTTATTATCGGGGGGAAATCAAAGCCTTGTTCTCTTTTCGGTGTGGCCGCTTTGTCGGCCGACATACTGGCAACTCGTCCATCTTTGCAGCGCACATTAAATCCAACAGTCTGGTTTACTCTGTCCCGTTGTAGTTGTGGCCGAGAGGTTAAGGCGATGGACTCGAAATCCATTGGGGTCTCCCCGCGCAGGTTCAAACCCTGCCGACTACGGCTGCTTTGCTCTCGGGGATCAGCGTTTGCTTTGTTGTACAAACCAGTTCAAAGGCTGCTTAAGTGATTTATCTCTCGATGGATTTGTGGGAAACATAGCTCTATGCTATTGGTAAATGAGTTTCTGGTGTACATTTAGGTCAAAGGTGTGTAATGTGCAATAAACTCCACCGCGATAAACATTATGCAAACACTTTCCCGGTGTTGTAAAGTCATTTAAAGGGGCACATCAAGCACGTCTTACAAATACAGTCGACAAAAAGGGCCTTTTTCGGACATGTTCTTGTTGTAGCGTGGCCGAGCGGTCTATGGCTCTGGATTAAGGCTCCAGTTTCTTCGGAGGCGTGGGTTCAAATCCCACCGCTGCCAGCTTTGGCTCGAAAGTTTCTGATGCTTGCACTCGACCCTAGGGGGCTGTTTTTTGCAGTCATCTGACTTTCGTTCACCAGACCCGAATTAGCTGGTTAAGTCGTGCTTGATGAGCAATGAAACTACAGGGAGAATCACCTCCAGTGACAGGATTGAACCCTCCTCCTCTGAAAAGGTACGCAGAACTCTTAAGGCCAAGAACCGTTTGAGCTTATGACTGTCGACGAAGCTTTGCAGGAAACTCCAATAAAAGAGATGTTTAAAATTGTCTCTGAGTGGGCTACGAGGGCAGTTTTTAAAATACATCTGACTTCCCCATCAACCTGCCATTCCACAGAACAACATTCGCTGGTTCAGCTGTTCTTGATGAGGAATTTAAATTAACTGCATAAGGGGTTACAGTAACCAACAGGTAGGTGCACCTCCAGACATAGGATTGAACAGCCCTGCGTTATAAACCTACGCAGAAATCTTGACTCACAGGACCGTACATGCCACCGACTGTCAGAGTAGCTTCGCAGCAACCGCTTGTTAAAAACATTGCCGTAAGACTTGGCCTTTCGAGGTAGAGTGACTGAGCGATCAAAGTTGTGGATTTAGGCTCCAGTCTCTTCGGAGTTGCGGGTTGAAGTCCGAGGAGCGTCGCACATCAACCCATTGTGAAAATCCATACCATTAGACGAGGCCTTTCGCCGCAGTATGACTGAGCTGTCTAAGACGCTGGATTCAGGCTCCAGTCTCTTGGGAGGCCAGGTTTCAAGTCCAAGTGCTGCCATTAGAGACTTTAATCACAGAGGGTGCTATCAAACCGCATCCTGGGATGAGCTGCGTGGGCAGTTTTGCATCGTTACTTCACTTTTTCATCTACCTTGCTAGCCGGATTGAAGTGTGCTTCATGAAGGATGAAGCTGGAGTGTCCAACCCCAGCGCGAGGACTGGACTACCATTTCAAGACGGCACACCAAACTTTTAAGACTTTACCTTGGCAACGAGGAGCACGAGCCCGGATAGCTCAGTCGGTAGAGCATCAGACTTTTAATCTGAGGGTCCAGGGTTCAAGTCCCTGTTCGGGCGTTGACTGGCCACTTGATGGTCGCGTTTCCTGCTCTAGGTGTCCTCGTTGTGGTTAAAAATGCGAGTCTTTAACATGGTCTTGCTTCGGCTACGAGGGCAGTTTTTAAAATACATCTGACCCTTGGCCTTTGGAATCACCTCATGGGATCTGCAACCAGGATCCTGCTTGAGCCTTGCTAAAGCACCAGAAAAGGATTGAGAGATCAGCAAATGCTGCTGTTGATTCCAGGTCGTCCATCATGTACAGCGTCGCTAGGATGTCGGTAGCCTGCCGTGATCGTATAGTGGTGAGTACTCTGCGTTGTGGCCGCAGCAACCCCGGTTCGAATCCGGGTCACGGCAGCCCTTCCGTTATTATCGGGGGGAACGCAAGCCTTTTTCTCTTTTCGGTGTGTCCGCTTTGTCGGCCGACATACTGGCAACTCGTCCATCTTTGCAGCGCACATTAAATCCAACAGTCTGGTTTACTCTGTCCCATTGTAGTTGTGGCCGAGAGGTTAAGGCGATGGACTCGAAATCCATTGGGGTCTCCCCGCGCAGGTTCAAATCCTGCCGACTACGGCTGCTTTGCTCTCGGGGATCAGCGTTTGCTTTGTTGTACAAACCAGTTCAAAGGCTGCTTAAGTGATTTATCTCTCGATGGATTTGTGGGAAACATAGCTCTATGCTATTGGTAAATGAGTTTCTGGTGTACATTTAGGTCAAAGGTGTGTAATGTGCAATAAACTCCACCGCCATAAACATTATGCAAACACTTTCCCGGTGTTGTAAGGTCATTTAAAGGGGCACATGAAGCACGTCTTTCAAATACAGTCGACAAAAAGGGCCTTTTTCGGACATGTTCTTGTGGTAGCGTGGCCGAGCGGACTATGGCGCTGGATTAAGGCTCCAGTCTCTTCGGAGGCGTGTGTTCAAATCCCCCTGCTGCCAGCTTTGGCTCGAAAGTTTCCGATGCTTGCACTCGACCCTAGGGGGCTGTTTTTTGCAGTCATCTGACTTTCGTTCACCAGACCCGAATTAGCTGGTTAAGTCGTGCTTGATGAGCAATGAAACTACAGGCAGAATCACCTCCAGTGACAGGATTGAACCCTCCTCCTCTGAAAAGGTACGCAGAACTCTTAAGGCCAAGAACCGTTTGAGCTTAAGACTGTCGACGAAGCTTTGCAGGAAACTCCAAGAAAAGAGATGTTTAAAATTGTCTCTGAGTGGGCTACGAGGGCAGTTTTTAAAATACATCTGACTTCCCCATCAACCTGCCATTCCACAGAACAACATTCGCTGGTTCAGCTGTACTTGATGAGGAATCTAAATTAACTGCATAAGGGGTTACAGTAACCAACAGGTAGGTGCACCTCCAGACATAGGATTGAACAGCCCTGCGTTATAAACCTACGCAGAAATCTTGACTCACAGGACCGTACATGCCACCGACTGTCAGAGTAGCTTCGCAGCAACCGCTTGTTAAAAACATTGCCGTAAGACTTGGCCTTTCGAGGTAGAGTGACTGAGCGATCAAAGACGCTGGATTTAGGCTCCAGTCTCTTCGGAGGTGCGGGTTGAAGTCCGAGGAGCGTCGCACATCAACCCATTGTAAAAATCCATACCAGTAGACGAGGCCTTTCGCCGCATTAGAGACTTTAATCACAGAGGGTGCTATCAAACCGCATCCTGGGATTAGCTGCGTGGGCAGTTTTGCATCGTTACTTCACTTTTTCATCTACCTTGCTAGCCGGATTGAAGTGTGCTTCATGAAGGATGAAGCTGGAGTGTCCAACCCCAGCGCGAGGACTGGACTACCATTTCAAGACGGCACACCAAACTTTTAAGACTTTACCTTGGCAACGAGGAGCACGAGCCCGGATAGCTCAGTCGGTAGAGCATCAGACTTTTAATCTGAGGGTCCAGGGTTCAAGTCCCTGTTCGGGCGTTGAATGGCCACTTGAAGGTCGGGTTTCCTGCTCTAGGTGTCCTCGTTGTGGTTAAAAATGCGAGTCTTTAACATGGTCTTGCTTCGGCCCCTTGGCCTTTGGAATCACCTCATGGGATACAGTAAAAACAAAAATATATTTATACAACTCGGTTTTATTACTAGTACGCAGAAATGACAAGATACTGGCATAACACTGAGCTCAAGACAACAGTTGAACATAACAGTAAGGAAAATTTGTCGTCCAAAACTTCAGAGGTGTACATGTTTATGACTAATACTTTCCTCACAAACAAAGTTCATGACATAGTCACCCATCACTTAATCCCACCTTCCCTGTGCTATTGAAATTTCTAGAATATTCTGACAGTGACAATTGGAAAATAATTAAAAAAAGGATGTGAAATTTGTATATTGAGCTAAATATACGGTAAAACATTGATGCTACGTGAAAAGTTATTTTTCCAAAAATGAGATAAATTATTATTGTATTATTATACAATTTTTACACAAATCATGTTTTTTGTTATGTTATCATGCTTTTATGGTCTAAGTTAGCTTTTTTTTAGTTATCATGGCTTAAATCAAAACAAACCAACTGCAGTTTGATTGATAATAATTGGAATGCACAATAAAATTACCACAATAATTATCACCACAGAATTGTACAAGAACTATACAATTTGCTGCACTGCTTTATCAATAACATTTCTCAGAATATTCACTTCTTTTAAACAAACATCTGATTCTATTAAAATGCAGCAAAACAACAGTGCCATTAAGACAAATTGTGTGCAAAGATTAGGGTTAAAAAATTGCAGTCTGCTCTTGATTTATAGCCTTATGTTTAGATGCAGGAAGCTTTCCCATGGGACTACATGATTAATAGACGCATCCTCAGAAGATTCACAACAACCTCACAATACAATAACCTCTTCCCACACTGTATTTGATTAAAGTTACTGATATAATATTACTATTTCATATGGATGTACCACAGCATGCGCCTTTTGGAGACCTAAGTTTCTAATATTTGATTATAAGATTCAATGCACAACTGGCCAGAAATGATAATGGCAGACTGCTCATTAATATTATACATACATATAATTAAATAGGAATTATTGTTAGACCATGTGATTGTTTTAATATGCAGTCACGCTACATTTCTTTTCTACTGTTGAGACATTTTCTTGTCAAGCTACTAGTACTCAGTAGTTTTGTTCTGTTCTCAATAAGCAGAGGGCCTTTTACCTGAACGTGTTTTTTTTGTTTTTACACCGTCACACATAGCCACGGGCAGGTTATCAGCTGCGATATCTTGATTTCTCTGAGAGAGACAAAAGTGGTTTATTGTTGGGTCAATGAGAATGAAATATTGCCGGATCCTGTACATCTGTGACATGTTTTATGATTCAGTCCGTGACACTGCTTTAAATCACCCAACATACAGACATGCAGAGAGAGAGAGAGAGAGAGAGAGAGAGAGAGAGAGATTGAGTGAAAGACAGTGAATTCATGTAAGATTCATAGATTAATGTGTTATAGAGCATGCCCTGCAGATCAAAAATATAACTCCCAGGACTGATGATGTAAGTGAGGGCAAATGTTTTACTGGAAACCATGTTCTGTAACGTCAGCAACAATTCCAGCAGCATATTAATACAATGCGTCATGTATTATGTTCTTATTGTGAATTCTTAATATGTTTTTTGAATTATGTGTACAATTTAAAAAAATCATATGCATATCATTGCAGTATTTAACATGGCTGCGATATTATTATTCAGTGGCCAGAATATTTTATTTTCTCTGTGAAGTCTCAACTGGGATTTGTGAGATTCACTGCAGAGATGGGTAATTGATGAGTGGATTATTTGGGGTAATGGATGTATGAATTATTGACTTAATCCTATCGGTCTGTAATGAAAGCTGTCAGAACTCTCTCTATACTACATCAGGTCACGTCCTCGATAGAAACTTTGATTTTATTGAGGTAAGGGACAGAACTTGAAGCAATAGTTATATGATAATGGAAGACCTAATTAGATGAACTGGGGTAAAGATATTTATAATTGGTAATTGTGAATGAAGCCTTCTGGCTTTTATTTGTCCTTTATCTTACATAAAACCCTAATATGTCAGTCTATACTTCTTAGTAACATCATTTAGGATTCAAGGTCACACAATTATTAAAGGTCCAGTGTGTGAAATTTGGTGGCATCTAGTGGCGAGGTTGTGAATTGCAACCAACGGCTCACTTCACCCCTCCCTTTCGGAGCACTACAGTGGCTGACACAGCACTAAGATGTCATCAATTTTTCGCTACTACAAGTACAAGTCTTGAAAAAATGCTTGTAAACTAGTGTCTGCATCGAGAGGAGCTGAGTCGGATAATAGGGACGTTCTGACATGCCTAAACAACGACAAGGGAAACGTAACATTCTGTCAAAACTTACTTACTCTAGTTTGTGTCAAAAGAACGAACCCTTACGGATAAAAACCTGCAGCTTAAGCAACGACCACAGAAAACCAAAATTAAATACATTTGTTTATCACTGATTACAAATATCAACACGATTAAAGAAAATGTTTATGTTCTCAGCTGCCTTGCGCAACATGCGATTTTTCTCATAATTCTAAGGAGGATAAAAAGCTAAGATGATTCATCTCATCCTTAGAATAAGCAATTGTTCTTTAAATAAAAGCTAGTGTTTATTACGTAAGGTTTGAAAGAAATGTGGGTTCCCTTGTCCTTGTTTCGGTAACTTACGTTACGCTGTTCCCTTACAATGGACTAAGAGATTTATCCGTAAGGGCTCATGTTTTGACAGAAACTAAAGTTTAATACATGGAAGGTTTGACAGAATGTTGTGTTTCCCTTGTCGTTGTTAATGGCATATCAGAAAGTCCCTATTATCCGACGTCATTAGATGCCACTCTTTCTCGCGCATATGTGCTTTTAAGTGCACAAGTTAGTTTAGCTACGGGTTTATCATAATAGTAGTAGCAAAAGCCAAGGTGGGAAGATTTGAAACTGCAGTGACAGATTTGAGAGGTTGTAGATGCTTATTTGTGGTTGCAATTCAAATCTGAATCTTGGAAAATGTGTAAATATGTGCAATGCATTTGTATCTGCCAAAGTATTTTGTAGATGCCAGTTTACACATTTCTGACTATTTTTCTGCAACTACAAATTCAGAAGACAGATTTGTGAGTTTTGTCCACGACTGCAAATCTCAACATTCAACTTCATTTTTTATTTTACAAGTTTTCACATTTGGGCTGTGAGGGTACATTTTAGTGATTAAGTTAAAATCAACATGCTCTCAAGTTTTGTTAGTGATTTATCTTCATATTTATACACCTCCGAAGAGAAAGTTATGTATATTATATTGCATTTCTGTCAATAGATCATCAAAAAATACACATTGGGCCTTAAAAGATTCTCTGTTATCTGCTGGTTGAAATAGTCACTGCGTAGTTTTGGAATATGCACATTTATAATCATGACCAAAAATCCAAATTTCTGCCTGATGGGAAGTTTGCAGGGCTCGTTCAAATCATGCAACACAAAGCTTTCTGCTGTCCTTCATGAATACAGATGAGCAAAGGACGGACTGGTTTTTGCCTCGTTCCCACAATTCTCTCTCCCTCTATCTTTTCTCCAGCAACAAACGAGTAGCACATAACACACTTCTGTTTTCTGTTCCGTGATTGGATTTTGAGTCACAACAGACGCTGCTGTCAATGCCCTCCAGTCTGGCGCTTTACTTACCTTCTGGAGCAGCGTCTCTTATTTTTGTAGCTTCTGCGGGTTGCGATTGTTCCTTCTCTTGTTTTTGGATGATAAGTTTAAACGACTTGGATGACTAATGTTTTTTTAACGTATATTGGGCTTTTACAAAGTTTTGATTGTTACTCAGAAATCATGTTTGATTGAGGAGGAAGCATACTGTGCAAAGCCTTAGCCCACCATTAGCTTTGGTTGTTTTAAAGACCATCCCATTCTCTTTATCTTAAAATACAGATAATCAGATTATATATGAAATATGTACACAAATAAATAACACCATCAGACGCGACCTGTGTGACAATACCCGACAAAAGACATTAGAAACGCATTAGATCCCAATATAATTTAAAATTATGTCCACAATGGATTCGGCGCGGCACGACGCGACAAACCCATTTAAACAAACCGTGTGTTTTGTCGTGTTAAGATGCGTTGCGCCAGTTGTGTCTGGTGTAGAAAGGTGTTAGTAGTTAACAGAATGAAACAAAAACTTTAATTGTATCTAAACACATACCTTTAAAAAGTAATTCAGAAAAACTAACAATAATTTTGAAACGGTCTTCCGCAGATGTATGTATTTTAATACTACATATGAGTTTTTTTTAACTATATTATTAAAGATGTATTCAAAACTTTGAATATTCATGTTGCATAGTTGTACTTGGGGTATGAACTGAAGCACAAAATTACAACACATGAAGTTTATAAAGACATTGCTCAGGAAAATTACTACAAAATATTACTACACAAGATGATCAACAAATATTTATTTCCTGAGAGCTTTGAATTTCAAATGCATTTTTCTGCGTATTTGAATTAAATCTATATTCCCTGATATACTGTAATTTTGCTAAAACGTTTCTTTTTTACTGTTTAATCGAAATTGAATCGAATAAAAACATATGTTGTACAAATGTAACCTCTATTGTATATAAACATTTTTGATTATGTGTCAAGAGACAATTGCACTGAAAACTACCTATAGGAATTCCTATTCATTCTCATAGAAACACAAAACTCATAATTCACATCAATCAACATGGCTGTAGGTAATGGTGATTATACAAAGAGTGCCTAGCTTGCATTGAGATTAAAGGAACAATACAGCGTTTTTAGGAGGATCCATTGACGGAAATGAAATATAATATACAAAACCATTTCTTCAGAGGTGTAAAAAGACCTTACATAATGAAGCATTTTGTTTGTAACACCTTAAAATAAGCTATTTATATCTACATACAGAGCGGCCCTACATACATTGAATTCGCCACTATGTTTTGAAAAAAGCTTTCCTGTAGCTCAGTGGTAAGAGCATTGCGTTAACAATTTTTAATGATCTTTCTCTCCAACATCTCTCTGCTGGAAAGTATCTCCATAGATATCTATATGAATATCACTGCTAAAAGCCTTAGTACCGTGGGTCCTAACGCGTCTCTGCTGGAAAGTCTTTATAATATTAGCGGAGGTCCTAGCTGCTGCCTGACTTTTATCCTTCTTTTTAAACTTAAAATCCACAGAACTTTTATTTTATGTAATACATAAGACATCGCTCTTTTACATTCTTTCTAAAGCCCCCAAAATCTCTTCCCTCCGTCAACATGACAACGACATCTTTTTGTACTGTGGTGGCAACTATAGTGTTTGGACTGAGCGATTTGTGGCAAATCTATAGTACAACGCTAGTGGCCGCTGCTAACCAAGAACTGCGCCTTTAAAAGACAATTTAGATATTAGCGTTTCTTTACACTAATTCTTGGGTCGTTTATACCTATTATCATCGGAAAGCTAGACCAATATTTCTTCTGATATATCTCATTTGATTCCAGATTGGGTATCGTAATTGGGTGGGTTGGGTCTTTGGCTTGTACCTTCTCACTGTTATCATTGTCTTTGGCCAAATTGTCTCTCATATCCAGTGTGTTCATTGGTTGGCAGAACATTAGAGGGATGGTAAAGTTCGCCAAAATCTTTCCAGGGGGCCAGCCTGCTGTCCTCTCATACCACCGGCCGATCGGACGCCCTGGGACAATCTGTTCTGCCGGGTCAGAGTTGGCACAGCCACCCAAGTGTGGTTGTGTTGATACAGCTCGGTCATCGTCCTAATGCCTATTTATATCTTCTCCCCAGTCACTCTGGTTTTCAGAAAAAGGACATTGTAAGGTCAAAACGTCTTTCAGCCGATTTCCTGATCAGCTGCTGTCTTTCTAAAACATTTCGAAACATCCGTCCTTGGTGTAGTTTCTATGTGTCTATGCATCAGAGACTGATGGAGATTCGATGAACTAAGCCTCTGCATTCATAGACTTCCATTCAATAATGCTTTGGAGAGGCTGTGCACTCAAATGGTGAAGATTAAGGCTTTGTGTGCATTATGGGTCCAGATCTTGGCATGCTTTACATATCAAAAGCCTGCTTGATAAACTTATTAAGTGTGTGCTGTTTTCAATGGGCACACAGTATATACAATACCTAGACATTTTTGGACCTGTTTTTGTAAATTAGTCTTGGGTTCATTGTTGATCCTCATCAGTAATGAGAGGAATATGGATGTGAGGTCTGGTTACTGTGGGCTGCTCCCGGATCTTTGGTCAGGAGGACAGACAGCATTAGGAAGAATCTTCTATATTACGTGTCAACACAACTTATTTATTAATAGGACCATAAATCATTCAAATACTCTTGAACAATGCATTACAGTTTGATTATACATTAACATAACATCAGATGCCAACAAATGTGCATTACAAAATGGTAGAGTGCTGCCAAGTGTATTGATATTTCTGCGAGTGGCTTTTAATGTAATAATAATAATGAGTATACACATAATTTAGCCAACATTTCAATGTCACGTTTTGTTAGATGATCTGGTTTTATGTCATTTAGAAGTGATTCCTGTCACAACATGAGCTATGGATATGTTACACTTCAGTTCCTGTTTGAACATTGCTATAGTCATTTGTAAAATCGCTGGTTGTAAGTTGTGTTTGAGGAAAGTATTGGCTAAGGAAAGCTAATTACGCTGCTTGAGCCGACAGAGAAGAATAATAACAGGTTTGATAAAGTGGCTTTTAATGACTTTGGCACAAGAACCCTCGAACGCTGAGTTGCACTGCGGGGTCTCTCCCCCAAACCTGTTCAGTGCTGAAGTACATCTCATACCCATAATTCGTTGCTTTTGTTTGTTTATAGTCACTTGACACTTCTTGTGTTTGGTTCAGTCATTTAGTGAAATATAACTACCTGAAGTTAATCAGTCAGATATGTTTTAATCCACAAAACAAGAGTGGGTTTCCTTCGTTAATCTCATGAATGATTTTTTACAGCATGCATGACAACAAGCGTATGTTTTTATAAAAAGATTGTGCCTTTAGATTTGTCTCGTGTCATTTTTGCATGAATGTGTCATATGTCCGTTTAGTAAAAGTGTATGATTTACAACAAAATTCAGATCCCTTAGCCTTAGGGGCCGCATTTCTAATTTTGAAAAGAAAATATATGTAAATTTGTGTTTGCCCCAGTGGTGACGACATTGCATAACAAGCCAAAAAGAATGGCTGGTTAATTAGTACTGTTTCATAGGCTTTGTTGTGTAAATGCAAATAAAAATGTCAATGCGCCAAAAGCGTGTTATTAAATAAAATGGGCAAACAAAATATCCTTTTTCCTATCCTGATGGACAGCTCTATCAGCAAGTGTTCAATATTCCTGTATTTGCTTCAGAAGCCGGCAAATACTCGGAGAATAGCAGTTTTCATTGATTTAGATTCAGGGCCACAGCTGACCGTGCACTTTTCCAGGACAGCCAAAGGCCAAGCCCGCAGCGTAAATATGCCACAGACAGCTCAGGGTTACTTTTTTCTTTTCCGAAGGGTGCTTTTAGAGCGCATAATGGGAAATGTTCAGACACTCCATAGAAGATTTTCGTAAACCATCGTTGAAGGTCCGTCATGTGATTACATTTCAAAAACAGTTTAAAAAAAGATTAATATAATATGTAAAACAAGGGAAAACTTAAAAAAACAAAGGATGGTACCAAAAAGCTGTTGGCCTTAAAATAAAACAAATATGAAAGACAACTTTTACAAATGTTTGCACTGAGCATCTGGCACATCTAGAGGGGCAACAAAAGGTATCTAGTTAAACCCTTTTTTCCTCTCTGTCTCTAGACAGTCTCTATATCTGCCCCTCAGCATTGCTTATTTACTTGCTACCGTTGTGTTTTGTGCTCTGATTTGACACAGAATTTTCTGAGCTCATTATGTATTAATGAGCATCTGGAATTGTGTTGGAGAGCATGGCACGCGTGACTGTGGACATTATTCTTCAATGAAAAACACTGTTCCTGCATCAGAAATGAGAACAAGTGTGGCCATGACCACCGCTTCTGTTTTTGGGATACAGAAGTCGATGAGAAGATGGTCCCAGTATGCTTTAAATCGTGCGGTACGAATGGGCCTGAAGAAAATTCAACATGATTAGAATGATCGTCGGATGTGACGATGTGTCTGATGTGGGCATGTAAAAAATAAAGAAGTTTTGACAGAAATTACCTTTTTTAGTCTGCATGGCTTGACGCATTATGTGGATGTAAGGGCACATTTGGTACAGTGTTGATGATGTTTGTTGGAAAAAATTACTAGAAAGTAAACTAGATATTCGATTTGGACAGACTACAAACTTTCTTCTGCAGAACACAAAAGAGGATATTTTGAATAATGTTGGTACCGAACAACCGCGCTACCTGTTGACTTCCATTGTATGGACACAAAACCAATGCAAGTGAATGGTTACTGCCATGGTTCAGTTACCAGCATTCTTCAAAATATCATAAGTGGGTAAATGAGTAAATGATGACAGAATTTTGATTTTTGGCTGAACTCCCTTGAATTTAGTTAGACTACATGTACTTGTACTACAGGACTATTTATAAATTACACACTCTCATATCTACATAGATTAAAAAACTGATTTTCCACGAAAACTGTAAACAAAACTGATTTTATTTTACAAATTTGTATGTATTTTTTTAAATAAGGTAAGAAACGTAAAATTTCTGAAAAAGACTGCAAATTTACAAGAAAACCAGGGGAAGGTGTAATTTTACAGGGGAAAACAAAGGGAGAACAGTTTGTTTCTGATGCCCCAGCTGCCAGAATACTTCAGTTTTTTAACAAGATTTCTTTTTTTTAAAGCTTATTTTTGAAATACGGTCAAAAACTATAAAATTACAAACACATTAACAAGAAAAATGGGGAAAATTATTTAATGTAAATCCTTATATCCTATTTTCCAGTTTACAGAAAATTTCTGTTCTTTTAAGGATTCATTTTTTTAAAGTGAACCTGTATATAACTCATTCATCTGTTGAACAAAAAATAAGATATTTTAAGCCAATGTTATTTACAGAAGGCACTAACATTCTTCAAAGTTGAATGTGAGGTAAAGTGATTTTTCATATTTGAGGGAACAATACCTTTAATTCATCGATCAAGTTCTATTTGAATGTCAAGACAATATAGGTTCAGTTGTAATAAACACCTTAATTTCACCGAAGGTAGAGAAGTTGACTTACTGTTAACGTCAAAACCAACCACTGTGTTGAAGGAGCTTTCGACCTGTATAATCAGACTTTTTTGAATGATCCGAGCACATTTCTATGCATCTGTGTTTCTTCATCTCTGGAGAAGAGATTATTCAGATGTAACATTTGTCCAGGCCGATGTGACGGCACCAGGCGATCGATATATCATCTCAGTTGAGGCTGCACTCTCTCTTGGCACCCGGTCAAAAGGCGGAAATTAACCTTTCCCTTTAAGTGAGGGTCAGCTACACTCCTTCATGACAGAAAAGCACTTCTTTGTCTCATCTCCTGCTCTCACAGAAAGAAAGAGATGGAAGAAATTATAACTGACTGCTCTGAATCAGTAGATTTGTTGAAAAAGTAATCCAGTAAGCACTTTTTAAATATATATCATACAATTAAGATTGGAATAATGTATTTTAATCCAGTTTCACTAAATATAGCCAAACAACAAATCTTATCATGTATGTAAAAGTACATCTTTCTGCTTTAAGGATTTCAAATAAGATCACATTAATCATCTGCTTTTGTTCTGCTTGAATTCTTACTTATGATTCACATTAGCAAGGATTAAATGCACTGCCTCGCTTTGTGTCCCCCAGGATTAACTGATATTTAACATCCTCACCGGACACTCCTGCACTTCCTGAAAAATTAATTGCATAAGTAATGAACAATATTAGAACTTCTGTGCATCCACAATTAAGAGTAATGACGTTTAACAGCATGTTGCGCATGATGCGCTGAGAGTGAGTTATTCCTTCTTGAAGACGAATTGAATTACTTCCACTTCCTCCCACTGCCTGAGGTAAGGGCCAGGATGTTTCCAAGGAGATGATTATTAGCATTAGCAGTAGTAGACTCGCAAGTCTCGGGCCTTTACGCAGATGGGACCTGATGCAAATGACTTCAATTACATGCTAAATGTAACATGCCCCGGTTCGGGTGTATGAGCGTCACATGTGACTTACGTTACACAGAGACAGGCAGACAGAAGTAATGCTCGCTGAAATATTTTATTATTATAGAAATGATTGAATAATGAAATTCTTCAAATTACAAACTATTTGATTATTAAAAATCTGTGTTGATAATCTGCGCAATAATTGTTAGCTACCACTTAGTGCCCAATATGAGAGATATCTGTTAAAAACAAACTACTTTCATTTTTGACTTTTAGTATTAAAGGATCAAAATGGAGTGAATATATGAGACCTTTTTTGTGAATTCTAAAGTCGTTCGGCTTTCAGTCTGTATATTGCTGACAGAAATGTGACAAAAAGCCTTAAAAGCCAGTACATACATTTCAGTACACAAGTAAATATACCTGATAAATTACTTATATAAATATCCAAAGAAATACATTTTGTGTTTATAATTCCATTAAGGTGCTTAATTTATATTGACTGTTTCTTCAACACAGTATATTAGGCTTATTTAAATTCAGATTAACCTCAGAAAGTCTACAATGCTCAAATTGACGCTAAAGCAATGATTTTTGACAAGAGACACAGCTCTTTCATAAGGTCAAAGAGAAAGAATCTATACTCTTATAAATAAATAAATATTATTCAAATTATTACATGATTTTAAGAGCCATCTCTCAATGTTCATCCCTGATCTGTTCAGTGATCTGCATTCATTCTTCGTAATTTAGGTGGGAGGTTGTCCTCCGGTCGTCCACTTGACATGGGTAATGAGTTGAGGTTTGGCCCTGGAACAGAAGCAGTCATTAGGAGCAGTCTATGATGCTCCAGTTCTCCTGCTGACTGGGTGTGGGCTTCTGAACCCATCTTTAGAGGCTTTAAATGGAGTAGATTTTCCGGCTCCTCTTGGCCCAACAGTGATCCGAGTCTCTGAACCCTGAGAGGCAGGTCTCCCGTGCTTGAGGCCTTTTCCGTTGGCTGAGTGATTCCAGGTTTGAGGACCTCTTTTCCATTCTTGGAGCTCATACGCTGGAGCTTGCTGGGTAATTTGGAGCCTGGTTCATGAGCGTGAGGAACCCCGTCTAAAGAGAAGATCCGTTCTCGGCGTCTGCGCCCGTCAATCATCGCAGGGGAGAGAAGAGGACCAGGGGAGGGGAGGGACGACTTCTCATCTTGCTCTTTTACACTGTATGGGGGTGTAGGCACCTCAAACGTATTGTGGAACTGCGAGTAGTCAACCCTGAAGAAACCGTCCTCTAGTGACATGACAGGGAGGAAGCGGTGACCCCACAGCACCTCGTCCTCTGTGTAAGATGTGCGTGCCTGACACGTCATGCCTGATAATGTTGGACAGAATGAATTTACAGAGATGAAATAATTAGAAATTCTTGCTTTACCCTTTATTGTTACACATACATTATTCTGTAAAAGCAACGTCAACCAAAGTCTAATAACATTATCTTGTTTTTTAGCCTCATTTTAAGTAACACATATACTTGAAAAGGGAATACAGTTAGGGTATTTTTAAGACTAAGTTTTAATAAATAGTAGAGCAAAAAGCAAAAATGTTGATTCTTCAAAAAAATCATATTTGCTGTCTTTCTGTAATCTCTGTATGATACTGACCTGTAGTTTCCACAATGCCTTCCAAAATGACAACAATCTCAAACTGCTCATTCATGAGGGAGCGCTGGGACAGGTCGAAAAATGGGCTCTTGGAATTGATCTCATGACATATCGTCAGGGGTGAGACAAGAAAGAGCTGGTCAGCACCTGTTCCAAATCCCACATCCAATTCCCTCTGATCCAGCGGGAGAAATTCTCCTTCAGGGGTTTGACGGGACTAAAGCAAAAAGAGAGATTGTTAAATTTATCACAAATTTTCTTTCTTTAGTTTTCTATTTAGTCTGCCTTGAACCAGGAATTGAAAATCTTACTTAAACCTGAAAATAAACCAAAACAATTCGGGTTTTTTTACTCCATTCTTCAAATTAAATTTGGTTTAATTATAACTGTTTACATTTTCTTAATAAGGTTTTTTGCACAGTCTATAGAAAATACCAGAATAACATTTTACTATGGGTTGTAAATGTATATAATCTGTATATGCATTTGTGAACAAAAAATCTTGAAAATGCTTAAAACAAAAGAACATAATTTACAATGGAAAAGAAAAAGGAATTCAAAACTATTTATGTTATGTGGCCCAAACTACACTCCCAATAGACATCCACAATTTATTTAATGTAATACCGTTAATATACAATAAAAATATATATATTAATATCAATTTAATATAAAATAAATATATATGTGTATATAGAAATAGAAATAGCTCATTCTAAGGTAATCAAAACTTAACGCTCCATTATGTAAGGTCTTTATACATCTCCGAAGACATAGTTGTGTATATTATAATCATTTTTATTAATTATATTATATTTATTTCATTTCTGTCAATAGATCCTCCAAAAATATTAAACATTGGATCTTTAAACTAAATGTTTAACTACAATTGGCAAATAAAAACACTACTACACATCTAAATTCTGCTGTTTATTTAGAGCACACATTTTTATCTAATACAAAACATTCAAATAATTTTTTCAAAACTTCAAATATTCCATGAAGTCGCAGATGAAGAGTAGCATGTCACACCATAGAACATTGCCATCACTGCCTGACATAACATGTCACCCACCCGCCCACGGACTAGGTTCATCTAGACACATTTACGCAACATATCCCAATGAGGAATGACATTGACTTTTTATGTGTAATATACATACCAACATGTTTTAAAGACCATCTTCAATTACTGATCGCAATGCTGTATCTGCCTTACACCGATGCTTGTGTTTCTATACTAACATTAAAGATCGGTGTAAACAGCCGGGTTGCTGTGTGTGCCTAAGGGTGCAGATGGTGAAACAGACTGAGAGCTTCTATCACAGTGGTGTTCCCAGCAAAAGGGTGAGATTTTTCACAAGCATAGATGCAGTGCTTGCATGCTGCCACCATCACACACACAAATCTTCTTATTCTAAGAAAATTGTAAAACCCCAAGTGTAAAACCTTCAAAGGGCAGCACAAGATGTCAGCTGCTAGTGTGATAAAGGTGGTGGAGAGACATCTGCTGACTGTTCTTGACTGGTGCTGTACTGCAACTATGTGTGGATTTTACTTCCCACATTTGTGTGTGAATCCTAAATACCACAAATCAAAAAGACCTCTTTGACGTTTTCTTGCATGCAAGATTGGTGTCATCTTTCTTTTGACTTTTTCTTGCATGCAAGATTGTTGTCATCCTTCTTTTGACTTTTTCTTGCATGCAAGATTGTTGTCATCCTTCATTTGAATTTTTCTTACTTGCATGATTTTACTGCTACAGTTCAACTCCATCCAAAAATCAAACCCAGATTGAAAATCCATTTTCAATGATATTCAGCCTGAAATGTGGAAATCATGCAAATGTAACTACCAGCCAGATCAGATCTACTAAAAGCAAAGCGTGTCAAAGTGAGCAACACCAGGCATATCAAAGCCAACAGCATGAGTTTCAAAAACAAAAAGTGTTATTTGACAAAAAAACAAAACTGATCTTTACCATATAATAAAAATTACCACAGCTGACCACTTTCATTGTCTATTAAAGAGAAGCTTTAATATTTGTTTTTTTTTGTTTTTCACAGATGAAAGTCATATGGTTTTATACAGATACTCTTAAGTGCCTGTTCTCAATTGGAAAGTTGGAGAAGAGGCGGCTTTAGAAACCCTCAGATGCTTCCCTGAAGTTCTGGGGAAAAAAATAGAAAGCTATGAGATTAATATTAATATAATCATTCCCACAGCTAAGCGTGAGAAATCCCAGGTGATGTTTATCCATTCCTGTCAAATCCTTCAACCCACATGAGATGCTTTAGAAATCTCTGACATTCTGTCAATGGAGCTCCAGGGATCACATGCGTTATACAATTTTAAAATTTGACTAAAAACGTGTTGAATAAGATGTGTTCACTCTATCTAGCAATACAGAACTCCAGACACTGAACCAAACACACTTCATTTCAAAGGCGGGACACAGTGCTTAATCTGCAGAGTGCTATATATGGGATACTGTTCCCCCCTCCTGTTTCTCTGCTGTTCTGGACAGTAACGGATAAAGGGCAGAGCAGAGGAGAAGAATGTGCGTCTGGAGTCAACCATCCGTCATTCTGCGCTCGCTGCAATGCGCCTGCTGAGTTCCACCGCTGTCAGTGGTGCGTGCGAGAACCATGTGTCAATCAGGATCTACTTTTCTCAGAACACAACAATCCCACTTTTGCTGTGATCAGCCCTATAAATCCCAACATTTCTTCAAAATTCCAGAATTACTTTCCATGTTAATCTGATCATCTATTTCCACATTTTTAAACATATATTTTTATTCAAACTGGATTCATATTATGTATGTGATTATTTACGCTGCCCTGAGATTGTAAATGACGCATATACTCACAGAACATATAAACATCTTTGCTCGATGGCAATGTGACCTTGGACCTTAAAGGTGCCCACATAACTCTCTCACTCTCTTATTATGTTCTCTTTGAACTATATTTAACCCTCTACTTCTTTGTGCATCCACAATCCAATAGTTGATTCTGACAGTTCAGAGCAATTGGAAATCTACTTTGTGTCCAAGAACTAAACACTTTACCGCAAGGCTTCCCATGGGAATCCATTAAATGAGAATGGGAATCTTTCCAAATTATTTATGTAGTTCATTAGTTCTTTGTTTAAGGAGCAGTTAAGATCTCTATGCAAATCAGAGATTGCTGAGATCGCATTGTGTTGAATTACATTATAAGAGCAAACGCATTGACCAGTTGACTGGTTTATAGTATTCTGTGCTTGGTATAAATCAATGAACGCCCCCCCCCTTTCCTTGGGAAGCATCAATAAATCTACTATTGCCTGTCCCACTGAGAATCAGTTAACTAGACTGAGATTTTAAACACTGTTTTAGATGTGAGTTATCATAAAGCACATACGTTTTCCATCGTAGAATTTGTTTTCTGTTCATGTTTTTCTCGTATTGGCACGCACGTCCTCTATTAGGATTAACATATCAATGTAATGTTGTTTAAAGTGAGCTACCTTGATGAGCTTGCACCTGATCTGCGCTGAAACCATATGGCTGTTCCTGAGATTCCCGATCCTAAACATAAGGCACAGCTTCCCGTCCCGCTGTGAGATGACCGAGTCCTGGCTGAACATGAGCGTTTCTGCGCGCTTCTTGGGCTGTGACATCTTTATAAACATACAGCCGATGAGAAACGCGTCCACGATCGAGCCCAAGAGGGACTGGAACAGGAAAAGTATGATGCCCTCTGGGCACTTCTCTGTTATGTATCTGTACCCGTAGCCTATGGTCGCCTCGGTCTCAATGAAGAACAGAAAAGCGGAGGGAAAGTTGTAAACGTTGGCGACGCACGGTGTGTACGACTCGTCGTGGCCGTTCCCGAGGTCTCCACGGATGTACGCGATGATCCACCACATAGATGCCATTATGAGCCACGCGACCGTGTACGTTAAGAGGAAAATGAGCATGTTCCAACGCCACTTTAAATCCACGAGCGTGGTGAAGAGGTCGGAGAGGTACCTGCTGTTCTCCCCGCCAAGGTTACCGTGCTGGACGTTGCAGCGTCCGTTTTTCTCCACAAATCGCTGGCGCTTTCTTTTAGCCGGGGCAGAAAACGACATGCCCCGGTTCGTGTTCACCACCCGATAGTCATCGCCGAATTTCCTTCTGATTGTAGACATGACGAGACAACCGCAATTGTCAGATGAACGCACGCGTAAATGTCTCGAGTTTCACGCCAGTCTATTTACGCATGGCACTAAATAATCCACGCGTTTATGGCTGCGGTCCATAGATGTTGCGAGAATTTACTTGATCGCTAACTTCACTTGCTGCATTTGAGTTTAGATTATTTTTGTTATGCTCAAATTATTCCGACGGAGGGGTATTGACAAAAGTAAAAACACAATAAGTGCTCCAATGCCTTTTCCCAAACTTCTGTGATGCGCACCAGCCTCCTCAGCATCTCCAGATTGATGTTACATCTCTGCCCAGATCCATAGAGTCTAGTGTAGATAAACTGCGGCACTGTGTGTGCATCTCTAAGGACGCTTGTACTGCATATACGCTGTGTGAGAAAGGCAGGGGTTGGGCAAATGTGCTTGTGTGTGTGTCCAACACATCGAATAGCAGTAGTATGGGGGGAAACATGTATGGTTGTTGTGAAAACTTGCACTACAGTGCCATCTGCTGAAGGCATATCGATCGTAACACCAGCTCCAGGTGATACAATATTGCCTTGGAACAGACACACCCCTCAAAATCGAATACAGAAATGTATAAGGCACAAATACAAAATATAGAGCCGTAAACAATAATTAAATGCCGTAAAAATTAGTCGTTACTATATTTAAGTAAATTATTTTAATAATAAATAGGCTGGCACACATTTAATATCAACCTATACAATTAAATGTTTTACTAGTTTAGGGTCCGTATACAATTTGAAATCTAAACCACAATGTGTTACATGAAGAATTGGATTACATTTTAAAAGAGTTACATTGAAAATGTACTGTTAAATTGTTTGTTAAGCATTGACAAGAAATTTATTTGAATGTTCCATGTTTTGGTTATATTGTGTTTTTTCAATAATTGTTCTAGTTAAGGTAAATGTACACTGAGAATTTTTCCGCAGAGACAAAGATGTGTTACTAAAGTACACATGGTACAACTATTGTGTTTAATGGTTTGCAACTGTGACTGATGTTACCATTATTATAGAAATCATGTTTGTATAGATGCGACTAATATTATATTTTGCATATTTGAGTCGATTCAGGTTTATTGACAAGTATTGACACTAAAGGTTATTGACAAGCATACCAATAAGAGTTAACATAATAACTAAAATATTTAGAAACAACATCATGATGAGTCTTTATGTTTGTATTTTGATTTATTATTTGTTTAGTAATTTGCCTTGTGAGTCAAATCAGTCAATGCACACAAGATGGATGCATACAACTGTGATATATTGTCTCACATTATTTAGTAAGCTCTACATGCCAAGCCAAAATGTACATATAATATTGAATTAAATTGATTAATCTAGATTCCACTCAAAAAAAAAACGTGTGTATGTTGCACCCCATTCATCACACAGCTTTGGTCAAGTCCTGCCATAACCAATAAACAGCCAGTGGAACAGAACCACAGCTGGGAAATAACAATATATAAATAAAAATGAGTTTTATTACACTTATTTTAAGGTTTTATAGATTATTATATTACTTTTTATAATATCCTCATATACTTTTTGTTTTAACGTGTTTTTCTGGGCAAATATGTAAATGTAATGTTTGGTTGCTTTGACAATGTAAAGTCTCCTTTTACTATGCCAATAAAGGTATTTAAATCTAAATAGATGGTTACTGTAGATAGATTAGTAGTTGTATTTATTTATTTATTACATCTTTTAAGTTTATATTGATGTATTATATACATGGGTCTTTATTATTTTGAACTCCGCTTTAATATTTATTTCCATTATATGAATGAACCTATAGCCTGGGGGAAATAAGCTATGGCCTACATCAAATATGTGCTAACAATTCAAAAAGATCGCAGATGCTCAGGCACAATCCGCATTTGCATAGCGGCCCCCTGCTTGACTAGTCCTGCTTGTATCCGTCTGTCTCCTCTCACGACCCGTCCGCTCAACCCATAATTCCCAGCGTCGACACAACATGGAAGAGGCCAACAGCTGCAAGAGAACAATGTTTTGGCTGTAAAATAACTTAAGGACCCGAATGCCGGAATTCATTTGAACGCTACGAGTGGGCCGTGGTCATGTACAAGTAAGTGCTATTGTATTTTACAGTTTCTTTTTTTTTAAGAGTTAGCAAAGACACGCGTTTATTTCCGACTGAAAGCTCCAAAGAAATCACAGCCGCTCGAGCGAGAGATGCGTTCATCGTGAGCATCATTGTTTCAGAGGCACACACCATTGCTTAAGACTGAGGCGTTTAAAGGCACTTTTACGATATACTTTTATTTTTCTTACATAATTTACATTTATAGTAATCTCAGTGTGCTTGTTACATAGTATTTATCGTCGTATATTCTCAGCGGATTGTGTTACTGTGCGCGGGCTATAATTAGTGATGGTGTGCGCAATGAATGGTAACAATATATCACCCCTTGTACAGTATAAGTACGGGACGCGAGAAACTACAACGCTGCAGTCATGATCAAATACAACTTTTACGCTTCTACGCAGCTCAGACTGTATCAGATTGATTCGTATGTTGTAATCGGAGCGCATAAAAGCGTCGCGTGCGGGCTGTTAGCTGTGGCTCTTTCATCTGCATGCTACTTCTTCTGGCTAGCACCGTTCATCACTCGGTTCAATAAACCACTTTGCTTATGAGTTTAACTTTTATTTCGCATTTACGCTGTGTGGACGTGCAATCATTTCCACATTCAACGTCACATCCATAAGTTTGTTTTAAATATTATTCAAGTTTTCTTGCCCCACTGCTTGGTGTGAGTTAGCCGTTAGCTGCTAATGGAGTCATTTAGACGGAGATGTGTTTGGGTAATTGTGATGAACGACTAGATTGGCCGGATTTGGAAAACGTGATCAATTTTACCTAGTTTAGGCCCCAAATAAGCGGCAAGGACCGATATATAGAGTTAGAACTTGAGTATCAACGTGCATGGACTTGATTTTATTGGGTAAAACCCACACTTATCAAAAGATTGAGTCATATCAACACGATTAAGCAGCTTGGCAATAACGTTAGCTGATCACAATAGAGAACAATGCTGCGGGACCAACAAAACCAGGGCCGTGTTTATCCCATATGAAGAGTATTTTAACTGTATTTTATGGGTGTAAATCCCAATTTAACATATTTTGTATTTACTAAACACATAACCTTAAATATATATATATATATATTTTTGTAAGTACTATAAATCTAATGGGGCTAAGGTTAGCTAACAGTTCATCGAATAGGACCCATGCAGTTTCCCGTAAGTTAAGGATTTATTTGTTTTCTTTAAAGTATATTTTTAAACGTATAAGTAAAACCAAAGCTATTTTGTGTTATTTTTGCTATTTGTGTTATTTCTGATTATGACTGAGATTTTGTTCTGATGTTTAAACTTGTGTTAGCATCATCCTTTAATAAAACAACTTGTACTTTAGTGTTATTTCAGCGAATCTGTGATTTTCAGAGTCTAGAAAGTTTAAATGTTTGATTTAAGCCAATGCTTATTTTAGTCATGACTATTCAATCTGTGATAGACCTTAATTATCATAACAAAGCTTGCCAAGATAATGTATGAACTCCTGCCATTTTGGAAGATATCGGCATTTGCTAGTGGTTTAAAATGACTGGCACAATGTTTTTAAGGTTATCCGTTTATCTACCATCTTGGTCTGATGCTGACAGCCAGGAGGGTAAACTGTCTTATGACCCAAGATGTCTTTTTTATCCTTACAATGAACCATCCCAAAAGCAGTTATTGTGGTCTGTATACGGTGTAAATTTCTCGATTTTTTTTTAGATTTGTCATCATGGTGGCATTTCATTTGAAATCACACAATTATCTGATTTTAGTACATGAATTGTAGTAATGAATTGTATTTTTACATCAAACAATTACTGTAATTTATGTAATGGTTCTTAAATTAACTCTGTCATATATTTTTTCTTCGAAGCTTATTTCATCATCTGAGCTGAACAAACTTTGGCCTTTTGAAGACCCAAGCATGAGTATTATCCAGGACAAGCTAGGCAATGAGTTTTTGCGGAACGGAGGCATGGACCCCAACTTCCCACCAAACATGATTATGTTTAGCCATTTACCTCCGGTGACCAGTTTCACGCGGCTGACCTCTCAAGCCTCGATGGGAGATCTGCCCCAGGAGATGATCCTTAAAAAAGAGCGTGACTCTCCTGATCATGGTGGTGGCTTTCTCCATAGTATGGGAATCAAACAGGAGAAGCTCAGCGAGCTGGACTACCGCCTCCCGATGTATGTGACAGGAACTGGAACAACAGGAGGAAAAAGCACTGATATGCTGGACATGTCACTTGGCAACCACCAAAATATGCTTCTGCATGACCTAAGCCTTACCAATGTAAGTGTAACAAATTAGAAATTTGTTTATTTGAATGTATTTTATACTCTAAATCAGTGGTTCTCAAACTTTTTTTTGTAAGGCCCCCTTTTGTTGGGTGCATTGCTTTGCGGACCCCCAAATAAAGACTTAATCCAACACTTAGAATTTCAATTAAACTAAAAACATATTCAGTATACGATGAAAATCCTTTCTTTTGGTTGGCAGGCTTTTATTTTTCTAGGTTTGATGCCTAAAATTTATGATGAATTTCTTTATTTCATAAAATGCAACATAATCTGTGCCCACCGGGATCAATCTTTGGGCCCCCAGTTTGAGAACCGCTGTTCTTAACCATATTGTTGTCTATATCGGACACAACCCGACACACGGCTTGTTCTAACAGGATTGTTGCGCTGCGCTACATCCAGTTGAAAATTAAAAATTATAATGGGTTCTATGCATTCTATTATATTTTATCGTGTCGCAACGCATTCAGTGTAGATACTGTGTAACAAATGCATTACCTTACTGATTTTCCATGTTTAATTTTGAATCCCAATATATTGACTTAAGTTGATCATTAAATAATGCTTTTAAATAATTTATTAAATGGTGCTGGTTTTCTCAGCCTGCCTTCAAACCGTCTTTGGTTTTCATCCAAAGTTTATTTATATTCTTCTTTAGCAGTTCCCTGGCAGACTTGGGAAAGACCCAAAAGAATCAGGAACTAGAAGAGGGAGGAAGACAAATGGAGAAGGACTAGAGGGCAAATCCAGAAGGAAACAGGGAGACTCCGCAAAGGTTTTTTGTTTTTATTGGCCACTTTGTTGTGTAAAATATATATTATATATAAAGTCGTTTTTTAAGCTATATTGTTTTGTGAAGGTTGGAATCATAAATGAGATCTTGCTATATTGACGATAAGGATTTCATTTTTTTCTAATGAATGAAGATGTTTTAATGTCTCTGTATTTTTCTTTGCTGTTTTAGTCACTCATGCTGGACGGGGATTCCGGGCCTCTTTCTCCCAACTCTAAACCGCACATATGCGAGCACTGCAATGCAGCCTTTCGAAGCTCCTATCACCTGCGCAGACATGTGCTCATTCACACAGGTGACAAGCTTTTACTGCCAGCTGCATTATAGCAGAGAGAATGACACCTCATGAGATTCTCTCGTATAAAACCTTATGTGAAAAATGCTGTATTTGTTTTTTGATCGTGCAGGTGAAAGGCCTTTCAGGTGTAGTCAGTGTAACATGAGCTTCATTCAGAAATATCTGCTGCAGCGGCATGAGAAAATCCACAGTGGTGAGTCTAAGTTTGCGTTCACAGTGAAGAAAATGGACTTTATATATGTAGATGGCGCTGACATGGTTTTGCTTGCGTTACAGGAGAGAAACCGTTCAGCTGCGACCAGTGCAACATGCGCTTTATTCAGAAGTATCACATGGAGAGACACAAAAGGACACACAGTGGGGAAAAGCCATATAAATGTGACACCTGTCTACAGGTAAGTCTTAGCAGATGAGTCATATTTGCACTAATACTGGACTGGATGATAAAGCACTACATGAAATGAAACAAAATGATAACAAAAGTGAGCTCAATGTTATGTACTATGCAAGGAATGCTGCGTTGTGCTCTGTTGTGTGTTTTTTTTAACGTCACAATAAAGGAGTAATATACACCCACAATTATCAGATTTAATTGTGGGTGCATTCACAATTAAATCAGTTTTACAAAACAAATATTCTTCTGTGATGTTTGTTAGTAGTTATGAACGTAAAAGTGATGCCAAAAGTGTGCTTCATTCTCTGTTTGTGGCTCCTGCACATTATGTGTGACTCGAAACTGCAGGGTCTTTGCAGAATATCTGCCTTTGTTACCGGTTCCGCTCAATAATTGTGCCTCTGGTGTCTGTCGCTAGTGCGCCTCTTGAGATTCGAGAGTAAGACACTTCACAGCTCTTTCTAGCTAATATCTGTTACTGCTCTGTTTTTTGTAATTTGTGCCTTGACTGCACTATTAGCTAACACCAAACAGTCATAGTGTGCTGCTTTGTCTTATTTGATTGTGTATTTAATGCATTTATACAGGCTTGTCGTTAAAGCATGCTTTGAAAGACTAGAATTTTCACTGTGTGGAAGACAATAGACTTAGAAAAACCCAAACTACAATCATCTCTGCTGTAGATAGTCAGCAGGAGATTTTTTTTTCTTCTGAGCTCTGCTTGCACTGGAGACAAAAGGGTCCACTAGGTAAAAACACTCTTGGCTGTACATTGAACATGCGTTGAACGTCTGGTTTTAAACCTGATTTTAAAAAACTTGCACATTTTTTTGCCGCTTTTAAAACGAGGTCTACCAAGTTTTAACAAAATAATAAAAAACTTTGAACATGTTTTTGATCTCTTTTTTCAAAACGAGACCTTAAAAATCTCATTACCGTAAGAGTAAAAATGCCAATACCATAGCATGCTGGAAAAAGAGAAGCCATGATGTTTAAGCAAGCTTAAGCTTTTTAAAAATATGGACCGACCTGTTGGTAAAGATAATCAATATTGTTGTGTACACAGTGTGACAAGAGAACTGTAAACATTTAACTAGAGAAAATAAAAAAAATCTGTAAAGCTGGTAGACATTTGGCAAGTCCTGGAAGATTACTGCATTACTTAGATCTTTATTTTACGCTTGATTCTGTACTGAGTGTTTAAACAATTATTTTAAAATTTTATGCAAGATGAGAGCATCGGTCATGAAAACTTATTTTTTCCACTATTTCTTTATTTTACATAAATATTTTGTCAATTTTTTTGGTCATTTCAGACCGTCTAGTAGAACATACAATCTTTTTTTTCCCAGAACATTTTATATTTACTAATAGCAGGACGTGTAACGGTAATGAGTTTTAGCAGAAAATGCAGTATAATATAAAAAAAATATTCTTTGTGTGAGGCAAAGAACAGTTTTCTTTATTATCATTTGTTGTGTTACTAAATTGTTTTATTGCTAAAATCATCATTGCGATGATGTTTCAGTATTTTCGTGAAACTGATCCACCTACGCCATGAGACTGAAAATGCATGGGAAAAAAAACAGTTGACCTGACCTCAAACTTCTCTTTCTTGCCCTGCAGTATTTCTCACGAACGGATCGATTACTGAAGCACAAGAGAACTTGTGGAGAAGCCATAAAGAAAGGTCTGGACCCAGAGATGCTAGATCTGGGAGATGAAGACATGGGAGAAAGCAGCTACTTACTCACTCAGGGAAGCACCAGTGCCCCTCCACGCAAGAGGGGCAAGTCCAAAAGCGCCAATGAGGGAGGAGAGCGACGGCGAAAGAAAGCTGCTGCAGGAGGAGGGGCGCAGATGACGCGAGGACTCGGGCCACAGGAATACTCTGTGGACATCCCCAGTGGATCAGGGCCATCTTCGTCAGGAGGTCTGGCTGATACCAGCATTGACCACCAGGATGGACGCACACCCAAGCTTGTCTTCAAGAAAGGTGGACGCAAGGGAATGGGCAAGGGTCCGACATCTATGGATCAGACCCATCAAGCCTCTGGTCTTCATGAACAGAAGCCAGGTACTCTTAACATGTCTGGATCTGGAAGTATGGACAGTCTTGGCCTTCTCCATTCCTCCGTTGGCCCCAAACAGGGAGGGACCAGCAGCAACTATGATGATGCCATGCAATTTTTGAAAAAGAGGCGCTACTTGAATGCTGCTAACAGTGGAGGGGCTGGAATTGACTTCAGCTCCATCCACCTTCCACAGCCGACGGTCATCCAAGGAGGTATAGGAGAACCCACGTTGGCCTTGCTTGACACGTCACCGCTGGTAAGCGTCGACAAGCATGACAAGTCAGGGATCCCAGATGAAGTGCTGCAGAGCTTGCTGGACCACTACACCCAGAAATCCGATAGCTCACACCATGATGTGACGTTTGATCTGCAAGATTCACACCATGTGGAATTGCAGCCAGCCTCAGCAACACCTGAACTGGTTCATGATGACGGTTCCCCCGGTAGCCATGGTGACAAGAGTGGGGTGATGAATGAGTACTCAAAGTTCTTGCTGCAGACCCTGGAGAGAACGAGCCATAGCAGTAGCTTTGTTTTGGGTCCATCTGGACCCTTCCCGACCCTTCTGTCATCTAGTAGCAGCTCTGCTAGCACTCTCTTCACAGATAAGAACATCTACACCGCCTCCCCTCTAGACTGTGGATATGGTCAGCCTGTATCCTCTCCTCTTGCACCTTCCTCCTCTTCCCTAACCAAATCTCATTTTGGAATGCTGGTAGGCTCTCCGTCACCTTCCCACGCCTCACCCTCCTCCCAACAAGGCTTTCATCTCAGCAGCCTAGAACCAGCAACACACCAGCAGCTTACCCCATCTCAAGAGCTTACTGACCAGCTAGAGAAGCAGCACTCACCGCAGTACCCTCTCACAACTCAGGAGCTAACCAATGGCGGCAGCCAAAAAGACCAGCAGTCGAAGAACGGCACCTCTTCGGCAAACAGAAACTGCACCGGTGGCAGCTCATCCAACGGCTCCGTCTACTCCATGGCCCAACCTCCTAACCTTACCACTTTGGAGCCCTCTAAGGAAGTGGACATGCGTGCCACCTACCAGATCGAGAATTTCGCCCAAGCCTTCGGCTCCCAGTTCAAGTCCGGTCACCGGACCCCGCTAGGCTACGGCGGGGAAGTGGACCACAGAATACAACGGACTCCCGTTTCAGAATTCTCAGGGTATACTAGTCTGTTAGCAGATGTCAGTGAGTCAGCTAGCTCAGGATCCAAAACCCCCACAAGCCAAAGCTACAGGTAAGGGTTTAGGTAGCTCGCCTAACCCTGATTTGTGGGATGAGGACTTTCTCCAATGCTTCCTCCTCTTCACGAGTATAACTTTAATTATTACACTGCCATTAAATGTCAATAGAGGACTTTACCAGGGAAGGTCTGCAAGACCTCTAATGCAATTTCTCTTGTTCTTTTTAATGTATTTTAGTCATCTGTTTTATTAGTGTAGTGGATGTAAGAATAGGTTCGAAAGGAATTTTCGACAGAATTAGGCTAGCAAAGGACTTGACTTTTCCGAAACTTTATGTCTTAGCCATCATAGTCCAGTTGTAAGATTAAGTTAATGATGAACGCCAATTTACAATAACAAATGTCAGGGAGCGCCCAGTATTCAATTGCAAAAAAATGTATTGTCTGTTACAAAAATCAAAAGTATTACTCAGGAAAAAACAGTAACTTTTTTTAATGAGGTGTTTGAGCACCCTTTTTTTACACGTGTTCTTGGAAACGACAGCTTTGTTTTTGAAATTCCTTGAAGACAATTAGGAATTCAGCTTTTGACACTGGTTACTCTTTCCACTACTTTGCGAAGCTTACGGTACTTCTTAATGTGAAAACACTTGCATACTTTCACTAAGGGCCATGTAAAGAAAAAGTACTGGTAGTCAAGTAGGCAAATAGGAACATTTGAAAATCTGTAGATATTTATTTGTAGCTACATGGAACCACATAACTATTGTCTCAGGGTGAGCAGCAATTCTTATCCCCATTAAACTTTACTTTTAGTCCGCTGATATGATTTTTATATCTCAAGGAATCAAATAAGCACTTTGATAAACCATGAAAAAGCAAGAATTCAGATTCAGGACACGTTAAACTGTTATTTTTTGATGAAGAAAGCTGTGATTTTAAAAAGCGGGGGAGGGAACGGCGAGTTTGCCAATCAACAAAGGGCATTGGAATCTTTGGATGTTCATTGGGGATATAGTGTTGTTCCTGTAATTGAAAATACTGTTATTGAATGCCACTTTTTTATTGTTGTGGTCCTCAGGCAAACAAAAGTACCCTTGCAGAGCAGAATACTGCTTTGGAAGTGTAATCACAACTGTTTGGGTCGAGTAGCAACAATTGGACTTCTACCTCTTATAGCGTCATTTTGAATTTAACGCCTGTGAAAATCGCAAGCTTCCCTTTTAAATTGTTGCAGGGAGCAGAGCCCACTTCCGGAGAGTACGAAAGGACCTGAACCTGTGATGTTCTATCTTTTAAATATTGTTTGACTTCGATTGAGGAACGAAGCCGATTACAGAGACTTCACGTTGAAACGAGGTGGTTTCCTCCCAATGCAATTTTGATGCCCTTGGAAAGAGTGGTGGGCAGGTATGTCTTCCACTTGATGTGGATTGTGGCCCAGTGTGAGGTCCTTCAGTGGTCCTACCCTGTTTTTCCCCCTTGCCTTTACGGAGTCCTGTCACAGAGAAATGCCATTGCTGTGACGGTGTCATGAACAAAGTCTGAATGCTGCACTCCAAACTCGTTCCATGCTTTTATAGAAAGAAAGAAAAAAAAGAGTGGTGTGAAGAATAGGATTGACCTTAATATACCTCATATCATTGTAAAAATGAGAAACCAGGGACGTGTGTATCATGTAGTGGGAATATTGTAGTTAATTGTATTGTATTGTGTCAGCTTATTGTATAATCATATGATACCATCTTAGTTTACAGTTTAAGCTGATATGATGAAATGCAAGCGTAATGCTTTTTTGTCTGTTAAGCGGTTATGCCAAGCAGTGTTTCTTTGTAGAATAATCCCTAGAATTTCATGATTTTGTCCTGTTTTCCTATTTGTTTTTGTTACATGCCATGTGTTTTGATATGATTTCTAGAAATTCATTGTTTACAATAATCTACAAAAACACTACCATGTTTTTGTTTTGTTTTTTGTTTCTGATATGCATGACATGAAGTTGTTTTGTTCCGTTTTGTTTATGGCTTTCCCCTGATCACCATTGCACCAGAAGTTTGTAGCATATGCATCCCCGATTTCAGTCTTGTTTCTGTGACGGGGCTGTACATGTCAGATGACTTTATAAATGATTAGGTGAGCCAATAAAAACCTTTTGTTATAAAAATCTCGTTTTGAATTCATTTGCATTGTTTGTTAAGGGCTTACATAGGGTTGAATGTCAACTTATGTGAACATTTAGACATTTTTAAGAAAATGTAGTACAAGAAGTGTTATGCCATTATGAATATCAAGCAAACTGTTTAATGTAAATCGGAAGTCACCTTCAAATCAACAAAAGTTTCACAGCCAAGACATTGGAAATAATGGGGAGATGTTAAGTGTTGTGTAGATTTAAACATCTTTCTTTCTCTAGATGTTGCCAATACAGAAATTAAAGCCAATTCGGTCTACTTCCATGGATAGCTTATGTATTTGTATTTACTGAACCTTTGTGTTCTGCTTACCACCAGGTGGCAAAATCGAGGCATGTTTCACAAAATATTAGGAAACCACATTCCACATTATTTATCACAAGTTGTTAGAGATAGAAAACGTTTATCAATGTATAAAGACGAGAACCCCTAAACAAGGATTTTAACATAATTTAGTTTGATTTGTCATTTGATACCATATCCTATCTGACCGTACTTTGATTTGATTTGACATTGTTGACAAACAACCTTACATAAGTTTGAATGTTTTTAACTGGTGTACTTCTAGGTCCGGTACACAGACAGAACTTCACCTTAAGCCAGGAGTATGCCTTAGTTAAATTAAGATATTTATGTCGCCTTTATAAAAATACCTTTGCAGAATCGTTACCGGTGTGGATTGAGATATTTCTGGGCAAATTATATTCAGTTAAGAGGGTTCACACATTAATTTTAGTCTGGAACTAGCCTTATGCCTTGTCTGTGAAACCAGGCCAGAGTTGTAGTGACCTGTTTATGTTTCCATTTTGACACATTTATTGTAACATCATGGTACAAAGGGCTTGGTTTTTATTTTATTTGCTAACACAAGGAGTTTTTATTGTTGCTTGGAAACGGAGAGAGAATTTCCTTATTTAACACAAATGATTTATCCACATGATTTTTTTATGACTATTTTGTTAATTTTTATTTTTTTTCATGTGATGTCAAATTTAAATTGAGAATAAATCTTTTGAATTACGGTCAATTATCTACATTAAATCAGACACATGAACCTATTGGCTATAAACAAATGCTCCTTGTTGTCTGTAAAAAAAATGGGTAGGGTTTTTATGATAGGTACATGAAGACAGTGACTTCAAGAACTTCCAGCGACAAGACTATATTTCCAGTAAGTAATGCTCATGGACTGGACACAAGGATGCTTTGAACTTAACATTCTTATTTAATCACATTTCATTTTTCTGGTTTAGTTTTTGATTGAAAATCACAACAACACGTATAAATTATGTGTCGATTAAATTAAACTAAAAGCATACTACATTTTCACATTCTATTCTGATTCTCATTTAACTACTGTTTCTGATACTGGTTTTCAGGGTTGATATCCTCAAGGTCAGAATGAATAAGTCATGTTCAAATGTCTGACATCAGACTCAACCCAGATTATGAGATATTTTCTTTGTGATGCACTTTGACCATTCAGAGGAGGGGCAAAGTTCATTTAAATGTACTAGATGAATAAACCACTCAGTCTTTATGATTTCTGCCCTACCTTTTGTGACTTAAGGTGTCATATTGCTTTGTTTGAGTAGCCTATCACCATAGAACTTGAAGCAAATAAGGATTTTTTTTGTTTATATGGGACAATGTAACCCCTTACTCTGTTCTGTTTTCATAAAAAAATATTTGTACACATTATGTTGTTTCCAATACTGACTCTCAACTGATTTTTTTACTGTTCTCATAGTGCTAGACTGTAATGTAACATTTAACCAAATAATAAGTTAACAAGAATTATTGTTGTCTCTAAGATCTAATGTTTTATTCACGGCTTTGCTAATGACTCATTGACTATAGTGAATTAATGGATAATGGAATAAGTGATTTATCAGTAATTTTAAACTCTTATCAAAAGAATTTGCTATCAAAGTACCTCAAATGGACCTGTAATATAAATATCTCATACAGCCTATAGCATCTATTTTTAGAATGAAAGGGCAGGACAATAATATGTCAGCTATGCCTTTTTTAATGTAGAGTTTTAAATTCTTTAATTTCTTTTAAATTGTCTTCATTTTTTTATATGTACTTATATATATCAAGATACGATTTTTATCATTAAATAATAAAAACCTTATTTCGTATTAAGTAGTTTTTTTATGTTACCTGCATTACCTTTCCGGGAGGCGTGGCTGTGAGCTTCATTATTAAGCTTCGCGCTCTTCTAAAGCAGACAGAGGGCAACACAAAGCAAGCTTTCAACTACACCTTATTTCTTGTGTAGCACTTTGCAAAATAATTGAAGGACTATCTGAAAATCCAAAAATGCATAAACTATTCAAGAGCATTTTGTGTTTTTGCTTGGTGGCTGCGTCGGCTGGACAACAGAGTGAGTTTCACACATCAACTGTTCTCATACATTTTTTAAGGAACATGTAACATTAATTTAAATGGGTAAAAACACATTAGCCAACTGTTCGTAGTGAATGTTTTCTTACATCTGGCTTACATTTATGTTTTAGCAGATTGACTGGTAAATAAATCTTCCAGTTAGAAAAATTCCAAAGTGAAGTTTACGTCCATTAAACATTTGCTAACAGCTATTCTTAATGTGCTGACAACTCTAATTCATATGTTGATGTTTAAATTTGTTTTCCTTTAAGATCAACTAATACTTAATTACTTAACCAACCTTATACAACAATGTGGCATAAGGTGGTGATTTTAAGGCCTACGCTCACTAGTCTTGATTTTACAATTATGTGAATTGAGGATTTATCTGTTTATGTGTATTTATTTATTTGTGAAGATGAGCAGAAGTTCATTTATTTGTTTCTATTTTTAGTGGGTCTTTGACAATTAAGTCATGAGAACCCTCTCTGTTTATCCAGAAGGTGGCATTGAAGGTCCCACGTGTACTGTCTGAACTTGTGTGTCCAAAGGCTCTTACTTCCCATAGAGAAATTAACCATGGTTTATTACAGTATTACATGGTTTATTACAGTATTATAGTAATATTAGTTACTAGGTTGAAAAATAAAGAATGTTTTTTATTGTGCTTTCCAGTTCGTATGGTTACTATGTATGGTATATTTACACAAAAGATGGCTTATATTTATCACATCTAAAAGAGAGACATACACACGTTGCCCTACTTTGAGAAATTATCGTAAAAACAAATTTACAACAGTATCTATGCAACATTTTATAATGAGGCTCCCTGGTAAAGGCACAGTGAAATCCTTAGGAGATTATCAACAACTAAGGAATTGGTTTGATTTACATAGGTACTGGGCAATTCCAACGTTATGGACGTGACATTTTGCATTATGGACGTGACATAAAAATGCTCAGAGAATGAATTATATACCAATATATTGAACCATCTGTTTATATTTACTAAACCCTTGTTGATAGAGTCTAAACACAAAACAAGTCAGTCTATGAACAAATATTCTATTTTAAAAAAGGGAAATAAACATGCGTTATGGATGTGACAAAAAAAGGACGTGTTTTTTGGGAGACCACAAACTTTGTAGGATTTCTGTGAAATAAAATGCTCAATCCTGAAGCAATAATACCCCATTAATGGAGAAGGGATGCCTCTTTATAGTATATAAGTAGTTATTTTATTTTAATTTTCATGTGTCCATTTATGAGGAATATGTAGAGTTATGGTTGTGACAATCCTGAAAATGGCACTTACCTGACTATGAAAAATCATGCACTGAAAATAAAACAAATGCTTTTCAAATTTGAAAAGAGATCTCACATGGGTATTTGAACCACCAAATGTTAAAATCTGTGCTGTTACCATAGTAAAAACCGCTTGTAAAAACCTTATTTTTTCATGGTAATGTTGACATTTCCACAGAATTGCCCTACTGTATATCGTATGACTCCTTGCATCACTTGTTAGGTGCTTCTTTAAAATGTTTGATACTTGTAGTACATTATGTAACGGATAACAAAAAATATTCTGGAAAAAAATGTTAGAAGTAAACTGTTCGAACTGCCACTGTATGGAAAATCATTAAAGTTTCGGCAAGAGGTGTTTTATTACAGGTGCCTGTTAACCTTGTGAGTGGGAAATGACAACATGTACTGTGTAATCTTCGTCATGAGACATCATATCAAACTTTTATTGGTTTCAAAGTCCTTACATTTTCTTGCCTTATTTCCTCATCAACAATAAGCCTACTGAAATTATTGGATTAAGCATCGTAATTATGGCCTCAAATTCTACAACTTTCCAGACTAAACTGTTTTTCCATGTTTATTCTGTCACTCGGGAGACTTTTTATCCAAAACAATTTAAAGTGACCATTTTTGTGTTAGGAAATAAATAATGGTGTGGTTTATGGCCATCCCTTCTTGGAATTCAACTTTTGGGAAAGTAAGAGATAACGTCAGAAAAACAACATTGGGTGTATTGGATATTTAGTTTGTCCTGATTTGGCAGTGGGAATTTCCCCAGGTGTTTAAGCAGTAAATAAGAGCATGCTAATTTTACACTAACCGTACTTCTATTTTGGATCATTTTCCTTTTGACCATTCTTTTGGGTATCATCTCAATTATGATTGATATTTTCTTACCGTTTAATTTGTGGATATGGATTGCCACATGCTGTTTTGCAACGTTCCATAACAAAAAGTTTTCATTCCAGGTACAAATCAGAACAGCATGACCACAATCACTCAAGCCACCAATACTACACCCATGCCTCCCACCACAGCTGGCACCATGGTTTCCACCACGCCTTCCAACACAGGTTCTACCATGCCTGCCACCACAGCTGCCACCGTGCCTGCCACCACAGATGGCGCCACTCCTGCCACCACAGCTGCCACCACGCCTGTCACCACAGCTGCCAACACAGGTTCTACCATGCCTGCCACCACAGCTGCCACCGTGCCTGCCACCACAGATGGCGCCACTCCTGCCACCACAGCTGCCACCACGCCTGTCACCACAGCTGCCAACACAGGTTCTACCATTCCTGCCACCACAGCTGCCACTGTGCCTGCCACCACAAATGGCGTCACTCCTGCCACCACAGCTGCCACCACGCCTGTCACCACAGCTGCCACCACGACAAAAGGTACTAAAACTTCAAAATCAACATCCCCACCAGCAGGCTCAAAATTTTTCATAAAGTACATGAAGTAGCATGTTGGCCCATTGTTTTGAATGGGCAATTAAACAGGGTAATAATAATACAATAAGGTTAGGTTCTTTATTGAATTAACACAAATAAAAAGGGTTGTGGGGGACAGACTAAAGGTCCACGATTGCCTTAAATTCATTATTTTGACGTCTAACATCTCTTTAAATATGTTTTGTCATCAACTTAAGCTGAATACAATGAATTAAACAGCATGTACAACATGCCCTCACAACCTCACTATCATTCTCATTGAGTAAATATACATTTTCCTGATGCACACAAAGTCGTTTCCTTAATGAATGCACTCTAAAAACTGTTGGTTACTGGTTACGTAAATAAGCAACTTTTTAAAATTGTAATTATTTGAAAATAGCTTCTTAAGGTTACAACAAATTATATTAACTTATACATTGTGTTTATGAAGTTAGGGCAACGGTCTACAATGACCAAATAATATATAAATGATCCCTCAAAACTGCTGCTGGAGAGGATCCTGTAATAGTATCCTCTAGTTTTTACATTAGAGAAGTACTCTTTGAATAACCAGATTGCTTATTGATTGTGAAGGACCCTGCACTCCAAATCCTTGTATTGGAAACGGAATTTGTGATGAGCGGCATGGGCAGGTTTTTGTTTGCACCTGTCGGCCTGGACTGGTTTACGATAACACCACAGGCTGTATTCAAGGTATGACCAGTCCACATTTGTGCTATCAATGCATTGGCAGTAAAACGCTGACTACATGAATATGCAAAATACAAGCACAATGCAATATCAAATTAATTAATTACATGTTTATATGTATCCTTTGCAGCAAAGGTTTTCCCTGGTGATTTTACATTACTCTACGAAACGTTTCAAGATGGAATGTCTGACCCGAAATCTGAATCTTTTATAAAAAAAGCTGAACAAATCCAGGGCCAGGTAAGAATACATTTCATTTGAAGTGTTATGAGTACATGTTTGCATGTTTGCATGGGTAATAGTTCATGTTGTTTGTTTTATTCCTGCCTGAAATATAGCTCCGGTCTGCTCTCCAAAATGATGATGGCTACCTTTATTCTCTTGTTTTGAGTTTGAGGTGAGTCACAGTTATTCTAATTAGACATGATTTCATTTTAAATTAATTGTGCTGCATGCATGTCATTTTCCTTTATATAATGTCCACCCATACAGAAAGGGCAGTATTGTTGCAGAAGTGCAGAATTTCTATGGGATTTCATCAAATGCCACAACAGCTTCAGTTAGAGACCAGATTAAAAACATAGCAAATGTATCATTTAGCGGTACGTACAAGTTACGAATTTTTACACCACGTTTTGCTTTCACAGTTTCTTTTTTTAGGCAACATAAAGAAGCATCTAATCTAAAATCAACTTGTTTTCTCAATTCACAGAAAATTCGGTGTGTAGCCTTGGTTTCTGTGATGAAACCACCACATCTTGTTATGGTGATGGTACTGCAGTGTGTTCCTGCCTTGAGGGGTACATCAAGTCAGAATTCTCAACTCAATCCTGCTTTTGTAAGTGTTTTTAATGACTCATTTTTCCTTGTATTCTTTTCACTGTATTGTACAGACAATCAGTGATTCTCATCACTTGTCTGTTGCTTTACAGCTTGTCCCTATGGTGAAAAAGCAGTTGATACAAAAACCTGTAAAAAGTAAGCGAGTGCATTATTCTTCACATAGTTTATTTAATGTAAAATAAGGTCTTGTGAACAATATTTTCTCAAATTGTCATGTAAAATGTATACATTTTAAGAACTTTGCGACATGTTTTAAAAATTGTATAGCGAATCTACTTTTGAGTAAACTAAAATGTTTTGTCTAACATCCTAAGTTGCTCTTATAACTTGGGGGACTACTTTGTCACACAGCCTGTGATGGGGCCCAATAGTGTCCCCTGTGGTATAACCCAATTTTGAAATACGTTATCTCCTTCGGAAAGGAATTGAAAACGTGACGTAATCTTAAAATCTGTTTCATCCGCCATAGTGCTTCGAAAGGAGGGGGGGTAGAGTGAGCCACTGGTTGCAATTCGCGACCTCACTGCTAAATGCAGTCAAATTTCATACATTGAACCTTTAAACACTTATTTGTTACTAAAATACAATAAATGTTATATAATGTACTGTAAGAATATTGCATATTTACAGTCAAACAGCATGTCAGTTTAGTGGTTGGCTTGCACAGCATCACTTACAGTTATGTGGTTTATTTCAGGTGTGATTTTGGCTTTTCTGGATTCAACTGCAATGATCGTAAGTGGCCACAAAATAGTATGTCTTTATCATCAGTCAGTCTACATTTTTCTTCTTATGTCTCACACTTAGAGTGGCATTTGTATAATGCAGATTCTCATTTCAGCTAACCTGTTGGTCGTGGTTGTGGTGTCCTGCGTGTTGGGCACATTGCTGATCATTTGTGTTGTGGCACTTATAGTCGTGTGCAGCAGGTAAAAATCCACCATATATATATTATTTATGTCAAGTGACATCCATATTCACAGACACTTTCAGGTGGATATATGTAATACAAATATTTGTTTCTAAATCCACGTATTTTTCAAGGAAACAAAAAGTAAACAGCTCAAAGTCTAAGGAAGATTTTAGCGTGGAAATGCATAAACCCATTGAAGTTCCCAGGATCCCCCGGGTCAATCCTACTTCAAACTGGCAGCCTGCAAATCTGGAAGTGACCAAGAGTGGGAGCACTGAGGCACTGGTGACCAAAAGTCAGCGAGACAACAAAGCGGTATGATGACAGCTAAAATGCTGCAGTAGTTGTGGTTCAGTTGTTGGCCTGCAAAAATTCTAAATTGTTTCAATTGCTATTAATCAAATGTTAATAAAAATATGTATGTTTTTTAGCGCTACACTACTTATGATAATGACAGTGATGACGGGAGGAACGGGAATCATGATGCTCCAGTGTACGGTGGAGTCAGGGTTATGGAAAATGGTTTAAGAGGCAACCAAAACCCATACTATCGGCCAGATGAGGACAGAATGCACAGATATTAGCTGCACGGGATAGATCCTTGTTCCCTCAACTTTTTTGTCAAATAAAAGGCTGAATTACATTTTATTCATGTCGTAACTGACCAACATATTTTCAAGAAACACACATTACACTTGAATATGTGTTGTTATTTTAATCATGCAGGAGCAGAATTCAGATTTTTTTCTGTATTTTATCTATGGTATTAACACTCATCATGAACTTTAGATCATAAAGTTTATCTCATTGGTTTTTTCTTTTGTATATATGCTTTTGTTTTAAATATTTAAGTAACATTTAGAAATAAACTATTTAAAAAGGAATTACAGCTATTTAACTATCTTTTTATACAGACTTACAAATATGCAATCAGTGATTTTTGTTTGCTTATTACATTAACACACGCTTTAAAAAACAAAAAAAATGTTTTCTTATTTATGCAATGGGTTTGGATTTTCTTTGTTTTTGAATGTTGCTTGGGCTGGAACTTACGTTCGCTGTAGATACATCTAAATCATACATTTTTATAATTATTGTTCTTGGTAAGAAATCAAATTTATTTAAGATATTGAAACCGATTGTATTTTTAAATGTTGTTCTTGGTATGTCTAAATGCCAAACGATCTATTATCAATAAACTTAAGTTTATCCAAAATAAAAAAACTGTAATCATTTACTCACCCTCACGTTTCAAACATACATCTTTCTTTCATTGATACAAAAGACAAAATGATCAGAATGCAGATTGCAGCTTTCACTCTTTGCCAGATGACTTCTAGGAGAATGTATAAAATAGTGTGAACTTTATTAGGAATTAACACAATTTCTGTAATATTTAATATATAATATTTTTAAGTTTTAAGTTTGTTTAATGTGTAGCATAAGCTTAATGTGTAGCATAAGCTTAATTCTTTCTAAAAAACACAATTTTAAGAAACTTGCATATAATATACTAGCAAAGAAAAGCAAAGAAAAAATATAAGCAATAAAAAAATCTTATATTTAAATAATATAATTTTTTATGCTTAATTTCTTTTTCATTGCTTATTTTTTCCTTTCAATTTATAAATACAGATTTTATATATATATACAATTGAGCTGAAATTCTATTAAGGAAGACTTTGAAAATAAATCCCACTTTCCAGACCTGAACCCTATAGAAAATGAGTGGAGAGAACTGAAGAGGAGAAGCATAAACATGGAGCTGGAAATCTGAAGGTTCTTTATCAATTCTCTACAAAGAAATTGTCTCAATCTCTTGTCAGGTGTTCTCGAAACTTATAAGGCAGTAAAGGTGAAGACTTTAGAGCTGCAACAGTCTCCTGGCAAAAATATGAGGTTGTAAAAGCGTTTGAATAATTATAACCAATGTGTATTAGAGAAAAAGTATATTCTGTATAATAAATTAGAAAAAAAAAAGACCATTCCAAATTTTCATTTAATCATTATTTCAAGAAGTCCAGTGTCTTGGGTTTGAACCCAAGAAGTGACAAAGTCATCCAAAAGTAATGTAAAAGACTGACAGCATGAGAAGACACATGAAGACTGTGATAAAAATCAGCGTTATTAGATCAAATTGTTTTGGAACTTTTCCCAAATACACATATAAATAAATATTACTGCTGTATTGCTTAAAAGTGAATATAAAATAGTTTTCTGTGCATTATTTAAGGTCTGAAAAACTACAGAGCATCTTTTCTGTTATTTTGACCTGTTTCATAGAAACATTATTTTGTATTTAAAATTTGGGAGAAGTATCAGTTTTCAAGAATAAAACAAAAATGATAATTTTACCTAAACCCATACTGTACTTAGTAAATGTATAAATATAAATTTGAAATGGACTTGAAATTAACTTGAAATGGACTGAAACAAACATTTAGGCATCCAATTCAAAGCATAAAGACAACAAAGAGTATCCAAGACATGAAATTATGTTAAAGCTTTCTGACGTTAAATATTATCAGTAATTCAGCAGGTTAGCTGTCACATTAAAGGCTTTTTAAATGAAGAATGGAACATGAACTGACACAACTTGATAATTTTGTCAAATTTAAAACCTGAGATATTCACCTGTCTAGTTTAAGCACTTGATTGTGTTCCTCTAACAGTTACAAAACCTTGCCACCAATAAAAAACAAAAAAGGATGGTTCTCCAGTTACATGAACATGACATTGAAGTATTTTTCGCTGACGTTGACACGTTTTACTGGTAAAAGTTAATCTTAGATGAAATTCATAAGGAGACAAGGCTCATAAAGGGCTGTTACTTTGTGTCCTTCATCCAATCCCTGTTTATTTCAGGAGAGAAGCCCATCATATAGCTTTTGGGTCCAGAGTCATCTCACTGTGGATGGATCGCTGAAACTCAAGAAACAGAGGAAGAGATTTATTCCCTTTCCGAGGCCAGTTTTCATTTACTGTGCAAGAAGAGTGATACAAACACAAAAATGGACCGATTAAATGTCTATGGGGTGGCAGTGCTATGTTTAATCTGTGGACCCTGCTTTGTTCAAGGTATGTGTTATTTTTTAATTGTATTTTTCTTAAGTTTTGCGCTTGAGAATTGGGAGTGTATTTTATTGTTTAGTTTTACATTATAATGTGCATTAATGTTACATTATAATCCTGCATTGAGTTTTTTTAATGCCAGGAAATTCAATTGAATCAATATTCAATAGTCTGAGATGTCTTATATCATCTTTACATTAAATAAATTATTTGGTCTTGATGATTTTATACTATCTTACTGTAAAGTAAACTACAGAAAGTTTAGGGATGCTACCATTTAGAACAATGTTATTAAGTGAGTTTTAAGCCCATTTTGGAGCAATGATATTCATTTTACTCAAATGAAAAATGGTGAGTATAACTGATTTAAACATATTCTGCAGAAGCTGAACAATTGAAACTTTTATGCTGAATTTTTTATTAGTGATCACATGAGGAAAGTTCAGGTCTTCTACACAGTAGTTTCAAAAAGCCATAAACAAAGTTACTTATTGATTATTATTTCTTGCAGAAGTGAGAATTATTTCTTAACTGCCCAATATACTCGGCTCATTTGAGTTATTAAGATTTACTAGAAAAAACAACCTGTAATCTGTTATACTACACAAACACAAACGCAATCCTTGGTAAATGGTTTCTCTGTTAATAATGAACAGTCTTTAAACACTATTATTTTGACTAGTTGGGTACACAACTAATTTGTCAAATGTAAAAACAAGCGATGTTTTGTCATATTATAAGAGACAGTTCAAACAAATCCAACTGATCATTTTCTGAACAGGTCGGTGTGCCAGTGATCAGTTCCAGTGCAATAATGGCCAATGCATCGATCAAGACTGGAGGTGTGATGGAACCAAGGATTGTCCAGATGACTCTGATGAACTAAACTGTCGTAAGTAGCTCTCATGAGTCATGACTGACTCGGTGGAATGACCAAGATATCTTTAAAATTCTTTTTCACTTTTTTTCAGCGCTGTCCACCTGTAGCTCTCAGCAGTTCAAGTGCCTGACGGGTGGAGAGTGCATCCCTTTGGCATTTGTATGTGATGGGGAGGCAGACTGCCCTGACGGTTCAGATGAGCAAAGAGCCTGTGGTAAGTCTAAATGTCTTAAAGGACAGAACACTATTTATTAATTTAGGGCACGGATATTTGAAGCTGCATGTTTGCTTTTAGGCGGTCAGACGTGCAGCTCAGACCAGTTCACATGTCAAGAAGGGCAATGCATTCCCAGACAATACAGATGTGACCATGTTTCAGACTGTGTGGACAACTCTGATGAGAACAACTGCAGTAAGATCATCTTTGTATTGTCTAAAAGGGGCATTTTTGTTGATGTTGATGTGTTTTTTATAATAAATATTTATTATGTTTTCAAAACTGTTCCTTTTCACGCCAGATTACTTATATCACGTCAGATAAAATAAAAGATGTACACATTTAATAGGTCTCAAAACAACAAATAAGGGATTGTGTCATAAATACTTTGAAAAATGGTAATGGGATTGCATAGTTTGAATTTAGCCGTATTATTTGAACTATAATCTAAATTTCAAACAATAAAATTTATTGCAAACAGCCATGTAATGAATGCCATAAAAGCCTTAAGCAATATTATCTTTACAAGACCAAAAATGCATGACTTCAACATATATTCAGCATGAATCAGGATGAATCAGTAACAGAATGACAAGTAATAACCACTTGGGAACATTCTGTAAAAATCTCGAATCATCAGGGTTGCCAGTAAAACACCAGTGTTTGATATTTCCTGCTTTTGAATCCAGATTACCCATCATGCACAGAGAAGACATGTGCTAATGGAGCGTGCTACGACAACTCTCAGCATTGTGATGGGACGCTAGATTGTAGAGACGGTTCTGATGAATCCAACTGCAGTGAGTGTAAAAATCAATCAAGATGCTATGAAAGCGTGTCCATATTAACAAATCTTTTTTCATTGGTCAAAAAACTCAAACAACATCTTGACATTTCTAATAATTCCTCACATTCTCCATGGTTTGCTTCTGAAACAGCAAGGTATTGTCAGCCGCACTACTTTCAATGCACGAATGCATACTGTATCCCGATGGCCTTCGTCTGTGATCACTGGGATGATTGTGGGGACAACAGTGATGAGAAAGACTGTGGTGGGTTTTATACATCTCAGTAAATAATTTACTGATATTGTAATTTTATCGTTTTTTGCTATTCTACAGGGTAGCATTTGCCTTAAAGGAACAGTTCACCCAAAAATGAAAATATATTTGAAAGAATGCTTGTTAGCAAACAGTTCTTGGCCACCATTGACTATCATAGAAGATACATTTGCTTTATAAGTGTCTTTGTTCCGTTTAACATAAAAGAAGATATTTTGAAGAATGTAGGAAAGCCGTACCATTGTAATTTTTGCTACTATGGTAGCCAATGGGGTCCTAGAACTGATTGGTTACAACACTTTCCAAATATCTTTAATTATAACAAAGACATTTATACAGATTTGGAACAACTCGAGGGTGAGTAAATTTTGAGATTTATGGGGGACTTTTAAAATCTTAATTGATTTTTAAAAACTAGACATCACACACTTACAGACATTTTGAAAGTTTACAAAGAAAAACAGGGCACCAGACAATGCAATAATATTTGCAGACTAGTGCAACAAGTCCAGAATGAAAATCTTGGGAAAAACGGAGCTGAAGTCTTGTAGTGTGGTCCAGCCTTTAAGTGTTGCTCTGATGCAGGAGGGACATTTAAAAGGTTGACGCTACATTGCTGTGTTGTCTTGTTTCTCAGAGTATCGGACCTGTAGCGGGTCAGAGTTCTCCTGCAGTAATGGACGCTGTATGCCCCAGGAATGGGTGTGTGATGGCATCAACGACTGTGGAGACTTTAGTGATGAGAACGGATGTGGTGAGATATCTACGCCTGTCTCCTCTCAAAATTAGACCAATCAAGGGCAAAAACAAATTCAGTAAAAATCTGATTATGAGAATTGTTGGGTGCTAAGGTTTTGTCATTCTATCAGATCCAAGTATCCGAGACTGTTATCCTGGAGAGTGGCCCTGTCCTGGCTCTTCAATGTGTGTGCCCATAAACAAAGTGTGTGACAATAAACCTGACTGCCCTGGTGGAACAGATGAGACCAACACTACAGCACAGCTGACCTGTGGTAAAAAATTACTTTTACTCACTTATTTGTCACTATGATTTCTTTTCAACTTTTTAGAATAATAACAAACTTATAAATATGAAGTCATTATGTTGTGACAAGAGCCATTGAGAGAGAGCGAGAGAGAGAGAGAGAGAGAGAGAGAGAGAGAGAGAGTGGCGTCTTCTCCGTTGACTCCAAGGAACACTTTTTTCACAGTCTCAATAGTTCCCCGAAGTTACTAGAATCGCATGGAGCTGGGACTAAACAGACCAACTAATGTTAGATTCTAACCCATTGAAAGACGAAAGCCATTAAATGAATAAAAAAATTAAAGAAATAAAGCATTTGAGGAGAAAACACAACTTCCTGGAACTATCTGAAAGCTCCATGAATCACGTGAGGCTCCAGCGTTTGGACTTCCGTTGGCAGAACTCTATCTCTCAATGGCTCTGTTTGTGACTAAAGAAAGAACCCAACAACTCCATCAAAGATTAATTTATAATTGATGATAATCACATGTCTTCGTCAAATCAATACTGATCTTTCAGCCTAACAAAAGCCAATTTTACTAGACATTCATGTGTTATGCATTTGATTTTTTATGTTTTTATGTTCTAAATTACAGCTGCTTGTGTCTGGCTTTCATTTTATAGCAGCAATAATGCGCTAATGATGTTTGATGATACTCTCATATCACGTTATGCATGTGATCATGCCAATTTAACTGCCTCACCTGCAGGTTTAAACCAGTGCTCTGCTCTCAGCTGTGAGTACCAGTGTCATCCCAGCCCTCAGGGTGGAGCCTGCCATTGTCCCGATGGCTTTACAGTAGCCAATGACAGCCGTTCCTGTGTGGGTGAGTAAAGATCCGGTGTTCCTTTAAAACGTTAAAGCAGTAATTAACACATTTTACAATTCAGATGACTTTTTATTACAAAATCATATAGTTTTGGCAAAGGATATCATTTGGTCAATACTGTGTTTTATTCACAATCAAATTATGATCATAATGTTTATGTTCTGTTAGCATGAAAGAATATTGAATATAACAAAAACGGCATAAAGTGACTTTATCATTTTAATGATCAATGAATGTCCTATTGGGCTGAAAATAGTGGGATTATAACACCTACTCCGAATATTTTAGTTAACATTTGTGTTATTCTTATACTTATAATAGGCTTTTGCAACAATACAACACTCCAACCTGCAAATTCAATTTCAGATATTCACTATAGCATTTTGTATTTTATTGCAAAAAATAACATTTTATTTATTAGATTAGAATGAATCTAGCCTTACAGATTTAACACATATATGGTTTATCCTCAGACTATGATGACTGTGATATTTGGGGAATCTGTGATCACTTCTGTGAGGATCGACCAGGCACACATCACTGCAGCTGTGCTGATGGATATTTCCTAGAGCAAGGCCATGTTTGCAAAGCCAATATCTCAGGTAAAAATGCTTTTAATGTGCTCAAAGAGTCAAACAGAGATTTTGTCCTTTATATCTGAATGTATTTTAGTGCCTTTATACTTATAGACAGACATATGAGTCCTTTTAAAGAGATGGTTCACCCAAAAATGACATTTCTGTCATCATTTACTCACCCTCTTGTCCTTTAAAACCTTCTTCTGGAGAACGCAAAGATGATATTTTGAAGAATGTTGGTAACCGAACAATGGTGGTACCCATTAACTTGCATTGGTGTTATGTAAATACAATAGAAGTGAATTGGTACCACCATTGTTCAGTTACCAACACTCTTCAAAATATATCATTTTGTTTTCTGCAGAAGAAAGAAATTCATAACAGTTTGAATTGACAAGAGGGTGAGTAAAAGATGACAGAATTTTCGATTTTGGGTGAACTATAGCTTCAACACAGCAATGAATTAAATTCAAACCATACTCTAAACATGTTTTTTGTTGTTAAAGAAAAGTGTTGTGTAACATGTCTCGCTTGCTCCTCATAGTGGGTTTACCACAGTTGATCTTCACTGATGGACGTGATATAAAGATGGCAGACATACACGGGAGGTTTGTTAGACTTTTGGTCCAATCAGATGGCAAAGGCTATGCTGTGGGCGTCGGTTATGATTGGCACAATCAACGGCTCTTCTGGACAGACACCAATTCTCAGAAGGTGTCTTATGGTTTATATGCAAAATTACTACTGACATGTGTGGGAATAAAGTGATATTCACAAAAATATTTTTATTCAGATTTACTCCATAAACTACAATGGCGAGGATAAGAAGGAGGTTCTCTCTGATGCCGTGCACAGTGCGCAGAACCTGGCTGTGGACTGGGTCAACTTCAAGCTTTACTTTGTGGAGGAACGGGTGGAGAGGATTGAAGCATGTGATTATGACGGGCGGAACCGTGTCACCCTGATTGCAGAAAATCTGGTGACCCCTCATGGGCTTGCTCTGGACCCAACAGTGGGGTGAGAATGTGTGATGTACAGGATAATAGGGCATTTCCATGTTTTCTGTCCTGAGACTAACTTATAATCAATGTCATTCTCCAGTTATATGTTCTTCACAGACTCTGGCTTTAACACGGATGATGTTAAATTGGAGCGTGCCTTCATGGATGGAAGTAACCGGTTTGAGTTGGTTAAGACCCGACTTGGTTCTCCTACTGGAATTACCCTGGATTTGGTTACTAAGAGGGTTTATTGGACAGACAGCCATTTTAACCTAGTCGAGACAGTCACTTATAGTGGCTTGGAGAGGTATTCTGGGAATAGGATGTTTTACAAATATTTTGATTGGTTAAACCAAATCTGTTGTTTTTTGAAGAGATTTACATCATTGATTTTATATTGATCAAATGTGCTTATAGGAAAGTAGTGCTGAATGGAGGTCATCAGGTTCCCCACCCCTTTGGGATTTCAGTATTTGAGAACCATGCCTTTTTCACCGACTGGGTCAAGATGGGTGTGATTCGGACCAATCGCTTTAATGGCAGTGACCCCACTTTTCTCTACCGCTCTACTAATAGACCTGGACAAATTGTGGTCTCCCATCCGCTCCTTCAGCCCACTGGTAAAGTTTCATGATAAAATCAAAATATTTAAATATCCCTGCTAAAAAATCCACCAAAAAATAGCTGAATACAATTTGACTGTTTTGGCCCAAAACCCATCTATAATCAGACAACAAATGCGTTTGACCAGCCTAGGAGACCATCTGACTACCAAATTAATTTAGGCTGGTTTACAATGGCCATTCCTTTACAAAATTTTAATTATAATTATAAAATACACAAAGTTGTCCTTTTTCTTAATAAAATTAGTTTGTAATAGTGAGTATTATCAATTATACAGTACTTGGTTATAACTGCTCTTTTTTTCTGACTGAAGTGAGAAGTCCATGTGGCAAACACAATGGCGGCTGTGAGCAAATTTGCCTTCTGAGTCACCGCACAGACAATGATGGACTGGGTTACCGCTGCAAGTGTCGCCTTGGATACGACCTTCAGTCTGATGGCCACAGCTGTTTTAGTGAGTTTCAGAGCTGGGCTGCAACACGTACATAACACCAAATATGAGCTTCAATGCAACATTATTACAAATGTGTTTAATAATACATTTGATTTAAAATTTGAATTTTGAATGTTTTGGATCTATTAAATGCAATATAATATACATAACAACGTCTTCAGAGGTGTATAACGACCTTACATAATGAATTGTTTTGTTTTATTACCTTAGAATGAGCTATTTCCATCTACATACACCACGGGTCCCCTTACATGGAATTTGCCATGTTGTTTATACAGTAGCCCTAAATGGACAAACTGTTCTACTCAGTGCGTTTCGTAAATATATTTTCTCCTTCGGCAAAGAAGCAAAAACATGACAACATTTTAGTTCTGTCTGTGTCAACAACCATCAAAAGGGAGGGGTGGAGTGAGCCATTGGTCGCAATGCCACTCACTTTCATATACTAGACCTTTAACTGTACATAGTTAGACATCACTTTTGACCAGGACTGCATATTGTTTGTTTGTAATTTTACCATAGCTGTCCAATTTGTAGAATTTAATGAATCTCCTAAAACATATCTTCTGTCTCTCTCAATTTCAGAGATTAAAGATTATTTACTGGTATCTAGTGCGACAGCAGTCAGAGGGATCCCTCTTAATGTGTCATCTCAGGAGGACGTAACACTGCCATTGGCTGGTTTGACGGGAAGCTTCTCTGGCTCTGCTGTGGAGTATGACGGGTTTGAAGAGAGTGTGTTCTACAATGATCGCACGCGACAACTCATATACCAATCACCCATCAATGGCACCAGTGAGTCTGTACAAATTCTGAACTTCATAGAGTCATTTTCCACTAAACAAACAACACAACTTGTGAACTTATTACTTCTCTCACTTATCAATGTGAGAGTAGTACAGCTCTTTTTAACTCTTTTATTCTATTACATTTCAGATCAAAAGATTCTGACAGGTTACAGAGTAGGTTCTGTAGAGGCAATGGCATATGATTGGACTTCAAAGATCCTCTTCTGGACATCCAGCTCATATCGAACCGTCTCAGCTTTTAAAATAACCGATGGATCCAGAAGAGACATTGTCAAGAACCTGATTTACCCCCGGGGTATTGCAGTGCATCCTAGTGCAGGGTAAGAAAGAATGGTCAGGAATACAGTACACGGTTGATTCCAAACCATTATCTCGCTCAAAAAAAGTATTGATGACTCAGTCTGCACTACACAGGTTTTGGTCCCTTCCACCCCTAGGTGAATAAAATCTCTCAATACCACCAACTAACAATCATGACTTGTGGCTATGATACAAATAAAGCTATTGGCTATTTAAATGTATGCCTTTGATATGCCAGCAAGAACTCTGTTTCAATAGAAAAATGTCAGCACAGGTAATAAAATGTCTCTCTTTTTTGGCCAATAAATTATTTTCAAAATATTATTGTAGGGAGGCAGAAAGAGATTTTATAACCATTGTGGTTCTTAAACCGGGCATATGACACTGGTAAAAGGAATATTGTCATTTGTTTTAGACATAGGCCTAATGCAATATGTATACACAATTTAAGGTTAAAAACGCTATATTTTCCACATACCATGCAGGTTTGTATCGCATCTTTGGCCCGTCTCTCTGTAACGTGCAGATTTTTTACAAAGCTCATCGATCTGAAAAGCAAGGTATGCTATGATTGGCAAGTTATCCAGGTCGTAGTGATTGGTCGTATACTGCAAGCGTGTGACAGAAAATAAAGGCCTCTTACCATATTTGGAACATCAGGTTCCAAAGCAATTGTCTAGCAGGTAACTAACTTGCGTATACATTTGGGCGGTCTTAGTCAATTCGTACCATGAACTGACGTAGATTTGTGGGGGTGTGGTTGCATGAGGCGTTTCAGGCAGGTCCGGGTGAGCATTCGCTTTTAGATAGAATGCATCTTTTTTTCCGACACTTTAATTTTAGCAATTTATGTGTCGAATACATGCAGGGGCAATTTATAATACCAAAGTTACAATAAAACACGTATTCGCGCCATATTACGACGGCGTTTTAGTGCCAGGTTAAAAAAAAAAGATATTGAGAATAAAGTCGAAATGTTATGAAAATAAAGTCGAAATGTTACGAGATTAGAGTCGAAATGTTACGAGAATAATGTCGGAATGTTACGAGAATAAAGTCAAAATGTTACGAGAATAAAGTTGAAATGTTACGAGAATAAACTCGTAGTAATATGAGAATAAACTCTTAAACTACAACTTTCACATAAAAAATAAGTATTACGACGAGTTTATTCTCTAAACATTTTGACTTTATTCTCTAAACATTTTGACTTTATTCTCGTAACATTTCGACTTTATTCTCGTAACATTTTGACTTTATTCTCGAAATCTTGGATATTTTTAACGTGGCACTAAAACGCTGTCGTACCATATGACCCCTTTAAGGCAAAATTTTAAATGGTGATAAATTAATTATATTATCATTTGTGTAAAATTAACAAGATATTTATAACCATGGATTTTTCATATCACGGTTTTTGTCAATATCGGTATATTGTGACACCCTAACTTTAGATGCGAGTCAGCATTTGTTTTTGATTTCCGATACACATCTCTATTATGTACTTTCAGATACCTCTTTTGGTCCGATTGGTATCGTCCAGCTGTGATCACCAGAGCATATACAGACGGAAGCAATGCTGTTCCTCTGATCAATACTACACTTGGGTGGCCTAATGGACTTGCTGTAGACTACCTGTAAGGAAGACCTCCTTTCCACATTATCAGCTTTTAGTATTTTAATCGGAATAAGGAATTTTTGTTATTTCATTTGGACACATCAAGAGATTTAGTTTGGTTTTCATAAATGAGCTTGTGAAAATGACCTCAGAAAGTTTTGTTCATGCTCTACAGAATGGATAGGCTGTATTGGGTTGATGCACAGCTGGATCGGATTGAACATGTGAGCATTGATGGCATGGATCGCCAGGCATTTTCCAGTGTCGGACAAATCACTCACCCATTCTCACTTACGATACACTCAGGTCAGCCCCATTACAGTACTCATTTATTATCAGATACATGTGGAAAGAAATGTGATTCTTAGACAAATATTACCATGTGTTTAACTGATAATGTTTATATAAAGATATGAGGAAATCTAATGATTTACTCAGTTCACTTGTCAATGATTGATGTGTTTCTGCTGTTTGTTAGATCATCTATTTGTGTCAGACTGGAGGATAAATGCTGTGTTCCGTATGAGGAAGAGGGATGGTGGAGAAAATATAATACTCAGAAAGGGCATTATGGGCATAATGAATGTAAAGGCTTATTCAGCAGATATACAGAGCTGTAAGTGTCAGAATGTTCCTCCTTTACTAGACTTTGTTTAACTCAGGGAAGTTTCAATGATTTTTAAGAATCGACTTTGTCTCAGACATGTCCCCTAAAATTCCTTAGATAACATTAAAAGCAAAAGCCCAAATAATTGGGTCCTGGATTAATTAATGAAAAAATATTTAGGTTTGTTATCTGACTAAAGCTGAGCACAGTTAGGTTCATTGTTGTGATCTACAGTTGAAAGAAAAAGTATGTGAACCCTTTGGGCTTACTTGGATTTCTTCATAAATTGGTCATAAAATGTGTTCTGATCTTCATCTAAGTCACAACAATAGAGAAACACAGTCTGCTTAAACTAATACCGCACAAACATTATATGTTTTCATGTTTTTATTGAACACAACATGTAAACATTCATAGTGCAGGGTGGAAAAAGTATGTGAAACCCTAGGCTAATGACTTCTCCAAGAGCTAACTAGAGCCAGGAGTCAGCCAACCTGGGGTCCAATCAATGTGATGAGATTGGATGTGTTGATTAAAGCTGGCCTGTCCAATAAAAAACACACACCAGTTTTGAGTTTGCTGTTCTGAAGAAGCGTTGTCTGATGTGAACCATTCCTCGCACAAAAGAGCTCTCAGAAGACCTACGATCAAGAATTGTTGACTTACATAAAGCTGGAAAGGGCTACAAAAGTATATCTAAAAGCCTTGATGTCCTTGTGTCCACGGTAAGACAGATTGTCTACAAATGGAGAAAGTTCAGCACTGTTGCTACACTCCCTAGGCGTGGTCGTCCTGTAAAGATGACTGCAAGAGCACAGCGCAGAATGCTCAATGAGGTGGAGAAGAATCCTCGAGTGTCAGCTAAACACTTACTGAAATCTCTGGCACATGCTAACATTTTTGTTGACAAATCTACAATAAGGAAAACATTAAACAAGAATGGACTTCATGGGAGGACACCACGGAGGAAGCCACTGCTGTCCAAAAAAAACATTGCAGCACGTTTGAAGTTTGCAAAAGAGCACCTGGATGTTCCACAGCACTACTGGCAAAACATTCTGTGGACAGATGAAACCAAAATTGAGTTGTTTGGAAACAACACACAACGCTATGTGTGGAGAACAAAAGGCACAGCACACCAACATCAAAACCTCATCCCAACTGTGAAATATGGTGGAGGGGGCATCATGGTTTGGGGCTGCTTTGCTGCCTCAGGCCCTGGACGGATTACTGTCATCGATTGAAAAAGGAATTCCAAAGTTTATCAAGACATTTTGCAGGAAAACTTAGGACCATCTGTCCGCCAACTGAAGCTTAACAGAGGATGGACGATGCAACAGGACAACGACCCAAAGCATAGAAGTAAATCAACAACAGAATGGCTTCAACAGAAGAAAATACGCCTTCTGGAGTGGCCCAGTCAGAGTCCTGACCTCAACCCGATTGAGATGCTGTGGCATGACCTCAAGAGAGCGATTCACACCAGACATCCCAAGAATATTGCTGAACTGAAACACTTTTGTAAAGAGGAATGGTCCAAAATTTCTCCTGACCGTTGTGCAGGTCTGATCTGCAACTATAGGAAACGTTTGGTTGAGGTTATTGCTGCCAAACGAGGGTCAACCAGTTATTAAACCCAAAGGTTCACATACTTTTTCCACCCTGCACTATGAATGTTTACATGTTGTGTTCAATAAAAACATGAAAACATATAATGTTTGTGCGGTATTAGTTTAAGCAGACTGTGTTTCTCTATTGTTGTGACTTAGATAAAGATCAGAACACATTTTATGACCAATTTATGAAGAAATCCAAGTAAGCACAAAGGGTTCACATACTTCTTCTTTCAACTGTATGTATGTTCTTTAAGTGATGTATGTAAATATCTATGTACTCTGTATTCTGTCTTGATAAATCTAAAGGTTTCATGCTAAAATTATTTTTGCTTTGTTTACGTCTATTGCATCAGTGTTCAAAAGTAGATGCAACTTAATTCCAAATGGCCGCTGCAGTCACTTCTGTTTCCCAACACCCGCATCCAGCCGTGTGTGCGGCTGTCCCTACGGCATGAAGCTGCAGGAAAACCATCAAGACTGTGTAAAAGATGACTCTGAGCCTCCACCAGATAATAACTGTGGAGATTACTCCTTTCCCTGTGATGAGGGCCGCTGTGTACCCAATTCATATCGTTGTGATGGTGTTAATGACTGCATCGACAAGACAGATGAAACCAACTGCACAGAGCCAGGTGTGAATACTATGTACAGGGGTTAGGAGAAGCACAATGGACCTTTTTTGATGGGGGGAGGCATGAATCACAAACTTTTAAACAAAAGTGCAAATGCAGGAATAAGCCAAGACATCTGTGGATGAGAATGGAATCCACCTTTGATAAAACATTAGAATATGATACACCAGAACTATACGGAATAAATATCGAAAAATGTTTTAAAAATGCTTGCATTTAGACCCTTTCTCGCTTTATTTACTATCTATTTTTCAAAACATGCAATGTATGTATGTACTTCTTTAAAATGTTATTTTAATCAAGTGCAATTTTATTAGGGGCAACCTGCTCCCCATATGCCTTCACCTGTGGAAACAAGCACTGCATCCCTGCTAGATGGCGGTGTGATGGACATGACGATTGTGGTGATGGGTCTGATGAAGATAACTGCCCCACACGTGGACCAACCACCTGCTCATCACACCTCTTTCCTTGCAGCAATGGAAACTGTATCCCAAAAGCATGGGTGTGCGATGCCTTTAACGACTGTGGTGATGGGTCTGATGAGAGAGACTGCAGTAAGTTATACATGTTCACATTTTGGAATAAAATCAGATTAAAAAAATCTCAACAGCACATTCTTAATCTAATCAATAAAAACGCATTTGACTTTTTTTACTATTTGCTTGAGACACATCTAACATATATATTTTTTAATCTTTTATTTAACGATTTTAACGTTATAAAATTCAGAACAAACACACATATTTAATATCCTTCTCTAAAAAGTTTGAAACAGCATTACAAATTCTGTCATGAATGACTCACGTTCTAGATGTTCCAAACATGTATACATTTCTTTGTTTGGTTGAACACAGAGAAAGATATTGACTGCTACAGTAAAAATAATTACAATGGAAGTCAAAAGTGCCCCACAATTTGCTGTCCTACATTCTTCAAAATATCTTCATTTGTGTTCAATAGAACAAAAGAAGTATTTTTTCCTGCTATTAATGGGGTCCAATAACAGTTTTTTATAAGAAGCCTTCCAAATATCTTTCCCTGTGTTCATCAAAAAGAATAAATTAATACATATTTGGAACAACTTGAAGGTGGATGAATGATGAGAGAATTTTAGTTTTGGGTGAATTGTCCCTTTAGTGTTTGTAGTTGATCTATGATAAATTAATAACCACGGCTCTGCTTTTCCGCCCTTATTTAGACGCAACGACTACCTGTCAGCCTGGATTCTTTCTTTGTCCCGATCATCGCTGTATTTATGGGTCATATGTTTGTGATGGAGACCAGGACTGTTTGGATGGATCTGATGAGAAAGACTGTGGTAAGACGTGGTTACGTTCACATCTAATGTATTCGTATTTCTAAACATCTACTAAATTAGCATATTGTTATTTGCTCTGGGTAGAGTACTCATGTGGTATTTGGGAGTTTGCCTGTGCCAGTGGAGACCAGTGTGTGAGTCAGAACTACCGCTGTGATGGGATTTATGACTGCAGGGACCACTCAGATGAGAGTAACTGTCGTAAGTTAAATGTGTCCTCTTTCAGTCTGGTTTTAAGATATTCTTATATGAAATTAAGATTTTTTTGTTGGTGAAAAGTGGATGAATTTTGGCACTAATTTCAATTGATTGCAAAGAAAAATTTATTTTTTTATGATGCTATGTACATCGTAAATAGATTTTAGTTAGAAAAAAAGTTTAAAATAGATATAAGCCACTTTATATGTTATGAATTCATTGAGAGTTAATTTAGGTGAAGACTAATAGTTTATCACATAAACAGCCACACGTGGGCCCGGCCTCTGCCATGACAATGAGTTCCAGTGCCAGGTCGACGGATTCTGTATTCCAAAAGTGTGGGAATGTGACGGCCATCCGGACTGTGAAGACGGCTCTGATGAACACAACGGCTGCCCGCCACGCACCTGCAGATCCACAGACTTCCGGTGTGCCAATGGAAACTGCATTCCACAGAGCTGGGTTTGCGACGGTGATGACGATTGCAGGGATTTGAGCGATGAGACAAACTGTCCCAATCCTCCATTCAGCTGCCCGTCGGGTAAATGGTTGTGTCCCACAGACCAGGTGTGTATCACCGAGGCTCAGGTGTGCGATGGCCAGAGAGACTGTCCCAATGGAGCCGACGAATCTCCCCTTTGCAGTGAGTACTGATGCTGGAGAAACAGATTTGATCAATAAGCTTTAATCTAAACATCTTCCTTTTAACATCTGTCTTACTTTAAATACGTTTAGATGGAGATGACTGTGAGGTGAATAACGGGGGCTGCAGTCATGGTTGTATTCAGGGTCCGTTTGGAGCTCTGTGCACCTGTGAACCAGGATTCCAACTGTTGAATGACTCGAAGACCTGCGATGACATAAATGAATGTCTGATCCCTGGTTTCTGCAGCCAAACCTGCTACAATGAACGCGGCTCTTTCCGATGCTCATGTCACCACGGATACCAGCTAGAGCCTGATGGACGTACATGTAAAGCCATATGTAAGCGACATCCCCATCACTTATATTTTAAACAGCATGACCAAGATGCTTTAAAGAGGAGTATGTTGCTCGTATGAAATGGTATTCATGTAGCCAGGAACCTAATATCTCTGTTTTTGAATGGAATCCGATCCAGCCCCAGGTGATGCTTTACTTCTGGTGGCCAGACGCAGCCAACTTATCGCTAACCGCATCAGCTTAAGGCCGCAAATCATCCAGCCCATAGCCAGCGGTGTGAGCATCGTCACTGTAGATTTCGACAGTGTCAGCAAGAGGGTCTACTGGGGTGATGTAAACTACAACATGATCTACAGTTCATTCCAGAATGGGACAGACAGAAAACAGGTAAGTGGTATAAAGAAATGTATATTGCCTTCTGTAGCCCCTGTCTTTTTTTACTGATATCCTTGGTTAACTCATTCATTGATGCTGGTGTATTAGGTGTTTCCATCAGGTCTTATGGTACCTGAAACTATAGCGGTGGATTGGGTGGGTCGAAACATTTACTGGACCGACTCTGTCATGGAGAACATTGAAGTATCCACTCTAGACGGCCGCTTCCGGAAAGTTCTGATAGCACAGAATATCACCAGGCCACGAGGATTAGCTCTAGACCCCCGCAACCAGTAGGCAGTTTTTAGTGTTTTATACTGGTATCAAATTAATTGCAATTAATCAATTCCAATTTTTTATGTTTATATAATATGTCTATGTGGCATGTATATTTAAATACTCAAAAATACATTTATATATTTAGGAAATAAGTGTATTATATATTTATCTAGATACATGATATATGTAATATTATTTTTTATATAAATATAATTTGTTGTAATATATACATGTGAATATATTATGTACCATAAGTGTGTGTTGCATACATATTTAAAAATATTAAATTTAAAAGCACTTTTCCTCCTTTTCATTATCTTGACAATTAAGAGGATAGTAATGAATGATTTTAATGAGTTATGTAATATATTTTAGCACAAAATGCAAATAACACATTTTCATGTTTTCTTCTTAGTACGAATCTTATGTTCTGGTCAGATTGGGGTCAGAACCCCCGTATAGAACAGGCTAGTATGGATGGGTTTGGAAGAAGAGCTATTGTGACTAGTAAGGTTTACTGGCCTAATGGCCTGACCCTGGATTACCCAACTAGAAGAATATACTTTGCTGATGCCTACTTGAAATATATTGACTACTGTGACTATGATGGAAAAAATCGGCAACAGGTCTTTGCAAGTGACTTGGTAAGAGTTCCTCCAGCTACAGGCTGTTGCAAGTCATATGGGTCATTTATGTCATGCTTCACATTTTCATGTTTTAGTCATAGGATTTATTTAAATATTTATTTATATTTATATTTTACGAAAAAATAAATTGTTAAAATGTTAATCATGTTAAATGGTTTTCTTATATACCAATGAAAGAAACATGGAGTGAAGAGGGAGCAGACATTAAGTTTTCCACTTAATTTCTGTGTTTGCAGGTTCTTCAGCAACCCCACGGGATAACCATCTTTGAGGACAACGTCTACTGGACTGACCGTTACACAAGTCAAATTATGATGACCAACAAATTTCACGGAGGAAACACAACCGTCCTTATGTCCGCTGTATACCAGGGCATGGGCATCACCATAGATCACGCTGTAAAGCAGCCTTCAGGTCAGATCTCCAAATGGATTGCTGATAAAACAAACACATTGTTTTTCATGACTGTAAATATAAGAGTGTTGTCTTCCATACAGCGCTGAACCCCTGTGAGAACCATCCATGCAGTCAGCTGTGTCTGTTGTCGACCTTAAGACCTCGATACTACAACTGCGCCTGCCAGTCTGGATGGAACCTTGATAGTGATGGCCGCACTTGTACTAAAGGTCTGAGTCATGACAAACTTCAAAATGTAGTGTTTAATCATAGCGTGCTATTTTAGTATATTTGAAGCTAATATTTTTGACGTGCTAAACTAAAGTTTGAGAGAACCTTCCGGTCAATCTCCATATTTCTCGTATATTTGTCATTGGACCTGAAGAGACTGTTCTTTTTAATCGTAGATGAAACACCTTTCCTGATGGTTGTTAGGGATACAGTCATCATGGGAATCCCTCTTAACCCCAATGACACAACCAACAATGGCATGACACCAATTTCAGGCATCACACAGGGCCGAGATATTGATTTTGATGACCAAGAGCAGTTTGTCTATTGGGTCCAAGGCACAGTGAGTAACCCCTTCGTTATGTTATTTTAGAAAAAGCGTATAACATTAGTCCAAGTTAGAAACAACATACAGTAAGAGTGTGTAAATTTGGAATGTTCTGCATCGCCTTTAAAAATGGTAATACATTTTAATTTCTGATATTTAGAAACTAAGGTTATAGTGTATCTTTGTTTCAAGGGTTCTATTTATAGGAGTAAGACAGATGGGACCAACCGAACTCAGTTTGCACCAGCTGCTATCATTGGTTCCCCCTCTGGTCTCGCATTTGATTGGATTACTCGAATTATGTATTACACCAATCCTTCCACCAATAGCATTGAGGTGAGTCCAATTTCTCAAGTGAAATAAAATCATATTTAGTGTATGTTAGTATATTTGAAGAAGAATTTTGCTGTTATTCTCATATAGGTTATTCGGGTTGATGGATCCCAACATTACAGGAAAACTATAATCACAAATACAGGAAAACCAGAGGGAGCTGGAGAACCAATAGGAATCTCTCTTGATCCTGCCAGAGGGTAAAAAATCTTTACTCTGTACTGTGTGTTTGTAATGTGGTAACTTAAGTGTCTTTGTATAATAATGAATGGTCATATACAGGAAACTGTTCTGGACAGACAGAGGAACAGGCAGTGGTGTTCCACCGAAGGTGGCGAGTGCAGACATGGATGGCAGTAACCTTAAAAACCTCTACACTGGACACATGGGCAACATTGAGTTCATCACTGCAGATATTGCTGCCAGGAAGCTCTACTGGGGTGTCCCACAAACTGGGATGGTGAGAACTGTTTTACTTCAATATCAGATGTTCCATATACTGTCAATTCAAATGTATATCTTCACAAATTTGATTTGTTTTGGTAGACACCAATCCCAACCGCATTGGCTTTTGATGCAAATATGTATTGCTGTATTTATGCTATCTCTGGTAGTTTTGTGGTATAGACACAGTTTCTTAGCCATTTTTGTCACTCAGATTTTACTTTTTGATTGCCAGATTGAGTGTGGAACCATGGATGGTGTGAGTAGGGTGACTATAGTAAGTGGGTTATCTCACCCCTGGGGCATCACTGTCTACCAAAACTACCTCTACTACACTGATCTTGACTATGAGGTCATCGAGAGAGTGGACAAGAACAATGGTGCAGACATGGTGGTGATGAGGAGTGGCATGGCTGGGGTGCGGGCAGTTAAAGTGCATGCCAGAGATAGTGAGTGAATCATTACAGTGCTTCATGTCATGCCTTCAGGGAAGAAAAATCACATGATGTCTCTTTGACATCATTAATGCGTTTAAATAGAATAATTTTTGTATCTTCTTACATATTCACTTTGGTAAATTTATTTATTTAGTTTTGATTATCTATCTGTTAAAGTTTGAAACACGGTCTTGTCTTGTGCACAGGTTTGCTGAAATACTCAAACCTTAAAACCAGAATTGAGAGACGATATTAACCGAAACGTTATCACGTGTTGTTTTATTTTTCTTCAAGAGTTTTTGAAGATTTAATTTACTATTTATATTGTAAAATGCAACATAACTTAGGACTCATGTGATCTATTTGGAAAAAAAAAATCTTAAACGCAAATTATAAGAGGAGACTGTAGTTTAATCCTCTGGATTTTCCTTTTTTTAATACAATTTTGTTCTGTGCCCTGTTAACCCATAAATTCCAGACTCTGCTGGAACCACTAATGCTTGCAGCACAAACAATGGTGGTTGTCCCCACCTGTGTCTTCCCAAACCTGATGGACAGAAGACGTGTGCCTGTACCACAGGTTTTGTCCCATCTCAAGACGGCTCCCAATGTGAGCAGTATGAATCTTACGCTGTGGTGTCCTCTTCTAAATTCATCAGAGGATTCCACATCAACAGCTCTGACCACTCTGAGGCCATGGTTCCTGTGGGGGCCAGTGAGTATTTGTTTTAATGTTCAACTTATTGACCCTCAATCAGTATTTCATATTACAAGAAAGAACCTACACAATAGCAGGCATGAAATAAGATTGCAGCGAAAAGCATTTTTCCCTGTTACTATAGTTGCTCATTTCGATTTCCATGTAATTTAGATAGCCATGTTATAATAGTAATAATAACACTTGTTATTAATAATAATGTCATATTACATCCTTTATATTATAATAACCCTGAGACATGTGATTCTCTGTAACATTCTGTTCTTTGTTTATAATGTATTATTTGCTATTAATTCATAGGTACTTACTCCATTATTGGCCCATTGGACATGCATATTGCCTCTGGGTTTCTGTACTGGATTGATAACAGCACCTACTCATCCTACAGAGGCATTTACAGGGCTAAAACAGATGGTTCCCGCTATTCTTCCATCATCACTCAAGTGGGCACAGGAAGGATTCAGAGCTTGGCTGTAGATTGGATCGCAGGTAAATTACTCTACAAGAATTGATTTTACTACGGGAGTGCTTTCTATTTTTTCTATGATATATATATATACTTTTTTCTGTCAGGAAACTTGTATTTCACTAATACATTCACAACTCATACATACCTCGAGGTGTTATGCTTGAACAGCAGCAATCGACTGATCCTGGTCAAGAGTTCAGATAATCGTCCGCAAGATCTTGCTGTCAGCCCCAAACTGCGTCTCTTGTTTTGGACTGATGCTGGCCAGTCGCCCAAGATCGTTAGTGCTCTATTAGACGGTACCAATCGTACTATTCTGGCCTCTGAAAGCCTTTCATCCCCCCGAGGGCTCACAGTTGACTACACCAATGACTTCTTGTACTGGGTGGATGACACGCTGGATATGATCTCCCGCATGGCACCCGATGGAACTCAGCGTCAGATTGTACGGTACGGCAGTCGCTACCCAGCCCCATACAGTGTTGCCATCTTTGGCAACTTCATGTTATGGGTTGATCGCAAGCTTGGCAAATTATTCCAAGCCAGCAAGCTCCCTGGAAATACAGACACACCTGAAGTAATCCGTGATGGCATTGTAGATCTGACAGATGTTGCAGTGTTTGATAGTCATGTTCAGCCCACCAGTGCCAACCAGGTGGGTTTCAACCCATGCCAGGAGGACAACGGGCGGTGTGCTCAGTTATGCTTTGCGATACCTGAACAGCAGCAGCCCAAATGTGCCTGTGCTCATGGCTCTCTGCTCAGCAATGGCGTCTCTTGTGGCTTTGGCCTTGATGAGCACCTCTTCTTCACCACGGATTACACCCTGAACAGCATCAGGCTGGACCCGGAGGACCACAGCTCCCCATTTCCTACGTTCTTCCTCGGCTATGGTGTCGTGGCCACAGAGTTTGATTTCCAGGACAAGAGAGTGTTCTATACCCAGTATGTGGGCATAGGAAGGAGCAAAATCGGATACATCACAACCACCAGCACCACAAGCCCTCCAATCACCATAGCCAGTGGTAGAGTGGTCTCAAGTTTTTACATTTTCTGAATTAAGCTGTAACAAGTCAACAGAATTTTTTTTGAGTTTTTCTGTATGTTTCACAGATCTGGATGATCCTGAAGGTCTGGCCTATGACTGGATCCACAAGCGTCTTTATTTCACCGATTATTATAATCGGAGCGTACAGGCTATCAGTATAGATGGCCAAAACCGCTCCTTCATCGCTCATGCCGACCGCCCCAGAGCTATCGTAGTAGATCCCTGCTATGGGTAACCTTTTTAATTTTTTTTTGCCCCTTTAGATATAAAAATATGTTGCAGAAGTAAAAAAAAACAAAATCTTTCTTAGATACTTGTACTGGACAGACTGGGGATACCCTGCTAAAATTGAACGAGCCACACTTGGTGGAAACTTCCGGATCCCTATTGTAAACACAAGCCTTTCACAACCTAATGCTCTATCTTTGGATTACGAGGAGCGAATGCTGTATTGGGCGGATTCAACACTGTGAGTTTAGACTTTAAATTTAGAGATACATGCTTTTACATATCCCAGTATCAGTTCTGGAAGTGGAAATCCTCTCACATTTGTTTTCTCTGTTCCACAGGGACAGGATTGAGCGTGCGTCTTTGACCGGAGCCAACAGGGAAGTCATTCTTACTCTGACGCAGTACCCCTTTTCTGTGACCGTATTCCAGCAGGACATCTACTGGACAGACTGGAACACTTGGGCCGTATACCGCGCCAACAAGGACGACGGCTCTGGGCTGTTAATAATGGCCACAGGTCTGCAATATAGACCCAATGACATCCACGTCTTCTCCGCCAGCAAGCAGGAGAGCTGCTCCAGCCCCTGTCTGCTTTTTAACGGAGGCTGCAGTCATGTTTGTGTACCAGGTCAGTCTGAGACCCAGGTGTACCAACAAATCATAATTGATATAATTTAAGTTATAGATATCAATGGACATTGACCTGAAGGGCATCAATTGACTACCAAGAACCTTACAGTGACAATTATGAATGTGTTGAATGTGTAAAAGTGTAAAATATTAAACCAAATTAAAATGACTGAGAATTAAAAGAATTTTAAAACAAACTATGTAACAAAAGTAATGTGAAACCATTTTTTTTCCAGGTCCAGTTGGCCCAGAGTGTCAGTGTCCCAGCACTGGTAACTGGTATCTGGCCAACAATGGGAAAGACTGTATCCATGACAACGGGCAGCGCTGCCATCCGGACCAGTTCACCTGTCTGGACGGAGACTGCTTGTCCCAGCGCTGGAAGTGTGATGGCTACAAAGACTGCAAGGATGGATCAGATGAGCTTGAAAGAGTTTGTGGTGAACATTTAATTTTATGTATTGTTTTTTTCCCTTTATGCATAAAGAATAATGTTGTTGCACTGAAGTAACCTCCAAATACACCAAAATGCAATATGGTAATACAATAAATACAATAAAATACTCTAAAACATTGCTTTAGTAAATGGCAAATTTGTCCTTAGTAAATTCAAAGCATTTTTATGTTCTACTTTGTTTCGTAACAAGTCTTCAGTTTTAACCCCATTTTCTCCTTTGCTTTGCAAGTCGATCAGATTTTTATTTGAACTGCTTTACCAGGCCTTATACACAACAAACAACGTATAAGTTATCATCTGTCTTAAAAACTAAACATTTCATCATCAAACCATGCACACAAGCAATAGGACTTTTAAATAGAAAGCACTTCATTGGGCAGTTTATTTTGAAATATCTGTACATTTAACTCTACTGCACTATATTTACATTGAGAGAAAAAATATACAGTATACTTTGATGACCTAAGTGTAAAGCTACTAAATACCCTTTATACCTCCTATAGCTTTCCATACGTGCTCACCCACTGATTTCACCTGTGATAATGGTGGCTGTGTGCCACTGCACTATGTGTGTGACTACACAAATGACTGTGGAGATAACAGTGACGAGGTGGGCTGTCCCTTCCCCACCTGCAACCCCATCACTGAGTTTACCTGTGTTAATGGACGCTGCATCAATGCTGCATTTGTGTGTGATGGATTCAATGACTGCAGAGACAACGGCACCACTGATGAGATTAACTGCCGTGAGTGACAACAACATATACATCAATGATCTGTAAAAGATTATCTTAAATGAATTGTAAAACCCAATATGTTGTTATCATTTGTTCACTCATGATTTTTCCAAATCCATATGACAATTCTCTTTTTTTAGTGGACAGAACCTGCGCGCCTGGCTTGATAAAATGTGACAACACCAACATCTGCATTTATCCAGCCAACTTGTGTGATGGCTATAACAACTGTGGGGACAACAGCGACGAAAATCCACTTTTCTGCGGTGAGTCTCAGAGGAGTCAAATGTTGCCTGCAGATTTGCTTCAATAATGTGTAGTAATAGTGATGCTTGATACGATGAAATGCTCGAAATGTGGAATAACATGATTTGCATTCACATTAACATATATGCATTTGTCATGATGAGATGATATTCTGTTCTGTTTATGGTCAACAGCTGGCCGGACTTGCTCTCCAGATGAATTTGGCTGTGATGATGGCAAATGCATTCCTCAGTCATGGGTGTGTGATCGAATCCCAGATTGTTTGGATGATAGAGATGAGCCCCCCACATGTGGTAGGTATCAATCCCCTTTTAGACCATGTTCACACTTGACTTCTTAGAGTAAAACAAAACGTACGCAGCGTTGTGGTTAAAAATAGCAGCCGGCAATGTTCAAAGATAGCTGTAACAAGATATGGAAGGAAGGAGGCGGGAACCGGCAAACATTTAAATAAAGATATAAATAATAACAGCCGGCGGCCCCTCACGGCCGACCGCCGGCGAACAAAACATAAACACAAATACAAACGTAATACATGTTCGGGCCCGGTCCTCTCTCTTCGACGGACCGGTCGCTCGTTCTCTTATATGCTCCCAATCTCCTACGTGATTCGAGCCCGGTGTGCGAACAGCTGGCGCTCATTCACAATTACTCACCGGTCTCGAACCACGATCTCACCCCGCCTTCTCCACTACAAAAGCATTTGTGCATAAAGGCAGCTTGGAGAGACAGGCTTCATAGGAAAGTGAAATTTAAACTTGCATTTATACAAAACTATGCTCCAATGGGCGTTTCGGCCCCCATTCATTTTTTTATTTAGCTTGAGCCTTCTCGAGCGTTCATGTAACTCTCATGTTGTTATTGAAAGGACTGGTCTCTGTAATTGGTTCGCTGTGAAAAAGGTGCTGACGTTGGCTGTTATTTTTCAGAAAATAACTTTTTTCAACCTCAAAAGACATAGGACTCTTTTTGAAAACACGGTTTACTCCATAGGATTATAATGTGAAACAGACACCAGCAGTATCATAAAAGAAGTCAAATGTGAACACGGCCTTACCTGTCTGTTAGACAGGATCTGATATTCAGAAAACATTTATTTTTCTATTTATTTGATTATCGCTTAAGATTATGGGACAGGTGTACCAGGTGTAAAGGAAACTCTGTTTTTTTACAGACTATCAGGCTTCAACTTGTAGCCCACAGCAATTCAGTTGTGCAAATGGACACTGCATACAGACATCTTTAATATGTGACGGCAACAATGACTGTGGAGACAACAGTGATGAGGCCCCAGAACTACAATGCGGTAAGAGCTGACATTCATTTCCAATGTATGAACTAAACAATTCCACAATACCTTTTCCATAATTAAATGAATGAATTTTGGTATTATTTGCTGGTGTACTATAATTTTGAATATTTTAGGATCGAGGACTTGCAACTCCGGTGAGTTCACGTGTCCCATTTGGTATCCGGGTTCTCCACGTTGTGTCCCGCTGAGCTTTGTGTGTGACACTGAGAAGGACTGCGCAGATGCTGCAGATGAGCTACAGAACTGCCCAAATCGCACCTGCCACATGAACGAGTTTGCTTGTGCCAATGGTCGCTGCATTCTTGTACCCTTTCAGTACGTCCCTCTTACTCCAACCATACACAATAATGACACATTTGTGTTTTCTCAATGTTGAAAATTGTGTTGGGGAAGGGAAGTGTCATAAACACCCTTAGGTTTGAGAATAAATAATGTCTGCAAATATGCTCAATTAGGTAAAGTTAGGAATAATTTTTAGTTCCTTTAGCCCCTTTTTACGCATATAAGGGAGTCTGAGAAAAACCCCAGACAGCTCTCCTCTATTTAAACACTGTTTTCATCCATACAACAGACAACCAATCAAAACAACCAGTTAACTGTGCATCTAAAACTTCTCTCATCAGCTGTGACCGTGTGAATGACTGCGGAGACGGCAGCGATGAGATCGGCTGCGTGTACGACACCTGCTCCAGTCATGAGTTCACCTGCCAGAATGGAGTGTGTATCCCATCTGCGTTTGTATGCGACGGAGACGCAGACTGTCGGGACGGCTCTGATGAGCTGGAAGGACTGTGCAGGAGCCCCGAACCAACCTGCGCACCTGGACAATTCCTGTGCCAATCTGGGGAATGCATTGAAAATTCCAAGGTCTGCGACCAGCAGAGGGATTGTTCGGACAACAGTGATGAGAAGGGATGTGGTAAGATATGACTTTAAATTCGCAAAATTACTTTGTCACTTAAAGCTGGCAGTGATGACCTGGATTTATTCTTCAGTTTACAAAACTGTACAAAATTAATATGATTAAAATTAGACTATGTTACATTTTTATTTTATTTTATACACAGCAACACAAATACAAGCAACAGAAATTATTTTGTCACAAGTTTAAATGAGTCTATATAAAAAATGCTTTTCAATAAGCTTAAAGGGATGGTTTACCCCAAAATGTAAATGCTGTCATCATTTACTCACCCTGTTGTCATTTCAAAACTGTATGACTTTATCTTCAACAGAACACAAAAAAATATATTTTGAAGAATATTTTTAACCGAACAACGTTGGTCCCTATTGACTTGCATTGGTTTTGTGTCAATATAGGAATAAATGAGTGCAACAATCCAGCCCTGCACCAGTGTGCTCACAGCTGCACAGACACTCCGACGGGTTACTACTGCTCCTGCAGAGATGGCTACAGACTCATGCCAGATGGGAAGGCCTGCGAAGACATCGACGAATGCAAAGAGAGGCCGCAAGTGTGCAGTCAGGTGTGTGAGAACGCCGTGGGCTCCTTCTACTGCAAGTGTGCCCCGGGATACCTGCGTGAGCCCGACGGTCGCACCTGCAGGCATAACAGCGGGATCTCCCCGTACCTCCTCTATAGCAACCGCTACTACATCCGTAACCTGACTGCAGATGGATCTTCATTGTCAGTTGTGCTGCAGGGTCTGTCTAACTCAGTAGCTCTCGATTTTGATACATATGAGAAGCAGTTATACTGGCTGGATGTTGGCATGATGCGCATCGAGAGGATGAATTTAGATGGAACAGGAAGGGAGGTCATCATGAACCATGATCTGACTGGAGCAGAGGGTCTGGCTGTGGACTGGGTGGGGCGGTAAGTTCATCAGGATCATGAAATCATCCATTTCATGGGCGATTAGGCTTCTTGAATGCTCAGAGCTCTATTGATTTTGTTTTGTCAGAGCAGAGGCTCCCCACGTTCATGCTTTGGGTCATGACCCCTGTGAGCTGTATTTTACTTATGGCATAACGTTTTATTGACAGGAGTTCATGCTTAGAACTACACATTAAATATAATTTTTATCTTGGTCTTAAAATTTTAAGTAAAATGTTGGCAGAGGATGCAAAGCTGGGCTTAAATTAGTTGCTACCAAAATTAAACTAAAAACATCACTAACAAAACTGTCTGCTTGCACATATTTGTGTTAAGTTTACATTTAGTATAATTACTCCCATTATTACATTAAAATTAGTTAAAGGTGTGGATTTATGTTTTATCTCCTGCAGGAAGCTATACTGGGCGGATGGAAATATTGGTGCCATTCACGTATCCGAACTTGACGGGCGTTACAGGAAGAAGCTCCTTAAAGATTGTGTTGATGCCAACTCTACATACTGCTTTGCCAATCCTCGGGCTGTTGCAGTTAACCCTAAATACGGGTATGCAAAGTAACAGGTGTTTGTTGGGTTGTACATGTAGCATTTTACGAACGCAATTCCTAAATGTTCTCTTTTTTTCTGAGTCAGATGGCTGTATTGGACAGACTGGGGTCGGACTCCATTTATTGGCAGGGCTGGCATGGATGGAACTAATGCATCAGCCATCATCTCCGCAAAACTAGTGTGGCCAAATGCCCTGACTATTGACTACACCACCAACAAGATCTTCTTTGCTGATGCTCACCTTAATTTCCTCGAGTAAGTTCCTGGGTTATAAATGTTTAGTTTTTATTCAATTTAATTATTTAGTTTGAATTAGGTTTTCACTCTGACTGTATATTTAATAAATGTTTTAGTGTTTTGTAACAACACTGGTAATATCAAATTCTGCTTTCACACTTTTCCTGCAATTTTTTTGCGAAATCAGATCTTGCCGCATCATTCAGATTTCAATACGAAGATAAATACTCTTTTCAGCAAATACTTATTTTCTGAAAGATGAAATTCCACTACTGTCATTCAATGATTGTTTTCTGATTCTAATAGTTACGCCGATATGGATGGACAAAACCGACACAGGGCCATTCCTGGCTCACTGCCTCATGTTTTCGCTTTGACCCTGTTTGAAGATTCAGTGTTCTGGACCGATTGGAACACTTATACTGTAGAAAAGGCCCACAAGTACACTGGCGCTGACCGCGTTATCATGGGCAACAACACACACCGCCCTAATGACGTCCACATCTACCATCCCTACAGACAGCCGCGCAGTAAGATGATTACAGTTTCCTGTAGTCCATGGTGCTAGCAATATGTCATTGATTTTTAAAGATGATAAAACGTGTTTAATTTTTTAAGGTGAGAATCCCTGCAATGGGCATGACCTGACCTGCAGTCACTTATGTCTGATTGGGGCGGGCGGCACAAGTGCCAAATGCGAGTGTCCCGATCATTTTATTGGTTTGGCTATTGGGTTTAGGATCCAGTGTGTGGCCGATTGCTCCAGCACTCAGTTCCGCTGTGGTGACAATGAAAAGTACGTTCTTTTATTAACTTTGAGTGATGATTTTGATGTGGATGGGCTCGTGTATCTACCTTTGAATGTGTCTTCTCACTCTGTCCGTTCATCTCCAGGTGTATTCCCATATGGTGGAAGTGTGACGGTCAGTCGGACTGTGGTGATGGATCTGATGAGCCTCAGACCTGTCCTCCACGTTACTGCCCCATCGGACGCTTCCAGTGTCAGGATGGGAACTGTACCTACCCGTTCCTCCTGTGCGACGGACACATGGACTGCCATGATGGATCTGATGAAGACGCAGCACTCTGCAGTATGCACCCCTTATATCAACTGTATCAACTGTGTCATTCTACAAAACGAGTGAAATTTAGATTTTAAAACTGGACGTGAATTTGTATCCACCGATTATGCATCAGTCCTGTTGATAATCAATCTTTTTTAAATAATCCATTTTAACACGTATTGAATTACGTTATCCACTTATCTCTTAAAAACAAAACAAATTCCAACTAAAATATATTTTATTCTTTACATCCTACACATCTTCTTTGTGATCCAGGTGACTACCGTTGCTCTGAGAATCAGTTCCAGTGTAAAAACAAGCTCTGTATCCCTATATCCTGGCACTGTGATGGTATAAAGGACTGTGCAGACGGCAGCGATGAGGAATCCGAGAGCTGCGCAGCGAAGACCTGCAAACCCGGACAGTTCCAGTGTAAAAACGGGCGCTGCATTCCACCGAGCTACGTGTGTGATGCTCAGGACGACTGTGGGGATAATTCAGATGAGCCGTACGATGTGTGCAGTGAGTGTCTCCATTCTTCAATCTTTAAAGAGATCACATAAAATAAACATTCTCTCGGATATATGTACTCTAGAACAAGCATTTTTGTGTTCTGTGAAAGAAAATGTCATACAGTAAATGAGTAAACAATGTCAAAATTGTTCGGAGCATTCTTTTAAGACTATCTCAGTTTAGATGCAACACATTTTTCCCCTTTTGTAGTGGGCCCAGACCATAAGTGTGATGGCGATACAGAGTTCTCCTGCAAGACAAACTATCGCTGTATACCTCAGTGGGCTGTGTGTGACGGCACTAATGACTGCATAGACAACAGTGATGAGCAGGGCTGCCGTAAGTCCTACCGAATGCTAATTAAAAAAAGATTCACATGATGTGTTGACGCAGACCCTGCTCGTATAAGATGCAATCTTGTTCTCCGGTATTGAATAGTGATCGTAAAATATGACTTTCTAACTTCTGTTGCACACTTTAAAGTGAAACAAAATTGACAGATCTGTCATCATTTACTCACCCTCTTTTCATTTCAAACCTTTATGACCTTCTTCTGAAGTGCTATGGATTACAAATACAATATATATATTTTATCATACCTCCAGAATATGATTGATTAGCAATATTTCACCACATAAAAATACTTTATTATAGGACTATTTTGAATTTATTATAGTTAACTGCTTAAGCATAGTGCAGTATATAATTCTGTAATACAGTAGTAAATTGATAAATTGTGGTAAATTTAAATGTAATATTAATTTACTATAGTAACTATACTACTACTTTAGAAAGTGGGTTACTGTAGAATGTGAATTAACCCCCAAAAATATTCTGTATGCAGATGAGTTGACCTGTGACCCTCTAGGCGATTTCCGCTGTGATAATCACCGCTGTGTGCCCATTCGCTGGCGTTGTGATGGCAACAATGACTGCGGAGATGGTTCTGATGAGCGAAACTGTGGTGAGTAAAAGTTTTTAAACATCCAATACCTCTCAATAATGTCCAAATCTCTTCTCATTGTCGAGCAAGACGTATTTAGTGGGGGTGTTCCTTGCTCGCAGAACCCAGACCCTGTTCAGAGAGCGAGTATCGCTGTGACAATCAGCAGTGCATTACAGGAGCTTGGGTTTGTGATCATGAAAATGACTGCGGGGACAATTCAGATGAACGTGACTGCGGTGAGTTAACGTGAAATCAGATTATTTATCCTGTGAGAATCTGAGACGATGAGAATTCAAATGTATTTCTTGTCATTCTAGATTTGCTCACTTGTCGTCCTGGGACATTCCAATGTACATCTGGACATTGTATTCCAGAAGCTCTTCGATGTGATGGCCGTCCTGACTGCTTGGACTTCTCTGATGAGTCCACATGCCGTGAGTATGCTGGGCCGAAACTATTTGACTGTTTAAAATTCTTATTGAAGTTGTTTCAGACTTTTTGTATGCCCAATAGCCACCCGCTATCCCGGAGGACGCTGGTGTTCATCATTCCAGTTTCAGTGTGACAACAAAGTGTGCGTGAACCAGCAGTGGGTGTGTGATGGCTTCAACGATTGTGGAGACAGTTCAGATGAACAACTCAACCTATGCTGTAAGATACTATAACAAAAAACACATTGAAATTATTAGACTCCGGTGCATTATCAGTCATTAGGTCTTAAAGTGATGGGTCACTCCAAAATTAAACTCCTTCATCAATGACTCACTCTCATGTCATTTGAATCTATGGAACACAAAATAAGTTCTTCCAAGAAATGTCTCGGTGGTTTTGTGTCCATACAATGGAAGTCAATGGGGGTCAATATTGTTTGGTTACCAGCGTTCTTCAAAATTTTTTGGGATTCTACAAAATAAAGGTAGTCATACAGGTTTGGAATGACATGAGTATGAGTAAACAAAATGTCATTTTGGGTCTTTTGAGCAGTTAAGCAATATAACTATCGATGTTATTACTGCATGTATACCAATGCACAGCTGTTTTGTGAACAGGGAACATCACGTGTGAGATGCCAACCAAGTTCCGCTGCGACAATGGCTACTGCATTTACAGTGGTCTCATGTGCAACAAGAAAGACGACTGTGGAGATGGAAGTGATGAAAAAGAGGACCTCTGTAAGAGATTTACCCGTAACTTTAAACTACAACTGAAATTGAACAGTTGAATTCGTAAACTGTACAATTTGACTTAAAGGCATTCAGTTCAGGCAAATGTGTTTATAATCAGGTCAAGATCCTACCCTTGCTCCTTGCACACCCAACGAGTTTAAATGCAGTAATGGCCACTGTGTTCCTCTGCCTTACGTCTGTGACCACAACAATAACTGTGGAGATCTTACTGATGAGCTGGGCTGCAGTAAGTATAACCAAAACATTGTAACCTTTACTTTGGTGATGTGGATTTGGTCATTTTGTACTGTGTGTTCATAATGAAACTTGCAGTACTTTAAACTCTCAGGTAGTTGATCAGTGATTGTTTGCAGATTTTGGCCATGACCGCAACTGCGATGAGAAGTTATGCCAGCATGAGTGTACAAACCTAAATGGCACGGGATTCATCTGCTCTTGTAAACCAGGATATGCTGTGGATACGGACAACACCTTCCGCTGCAATGGTACAACACACCTCGGGGTGTTAAAGCAACAACAAGCCCCATGTGGTTGATAAGCGCAATTGTCTGTTATAAATGTCGTAAATATTGCCCCTGCATAAGCTTCCATGTGGGCCGCACAATACACGCGAATTTGTGGACTAGGCATAAACTGCTGTTACATCACTTCATAAACTGTGCATGAACAAAAGCACTCTTTTAGCTCCCGCGGATTATACTACTGGGTTATACTAATAGTTCAAACTAGATTCTGAGATAGCAGTTGGTTGTTAGCCGTTAGCGCATAGAGCGCTAGCAACATTTCACCAAACTTGCTAACGTTAGCTAGAGAACTCATTTGCAGTCACCCAAAACACAATGCATGAACGTGAATGTGTTTAGTAACCAACGCAACTTATTTTCTGTAGTTATATTTTCGGAAACACGCTCGCGGCCAGGTGTTGTGCTTGTGTAAGTGCAATCAGTATCTTACACTCAACTCACTATGGTAATAGTGCATAGCACTGTAACTATAGATACCGATAACATTAGTCTACGTGCATGAACTATGGAATCAGCAACTTTTTACCTTAAAACATTTATTGTGGTTTGGTAGTCATGATTTACAATCGTAACATTAAATTTGTGATGAGGCACGATCATGCTACGTAAGCTATTGAGACCCGGCATGATTACCTTATCTCTAGTCTACCTTACAGTTATAAATTGTGAACCAGTAACGTAAGTGTGCCAAAAAACAACTTGAGCAAAGCCAAATTACAAATAAGCTCAAAAGAACAGGACAGTAAGAAAAAGTCTACATATAAGACTTTCAAATCCAGAAGCTGGAAGGCTAACGTTAGGTCTCCATCCATTCTGCAAACCGTTGCCTCTTGCAGCTCGCGTCCCTGAGTGTAAGTCCTTCAGATATTGATTCGTGTCCTATCACGCTCTCTATTTTCCTCTTTGTTTTACTTGCTGGCTCTGCCATGGTGATGGTTTGGAGACTTGCGTTGAACTAGATAATTTCGTCTTATTGTTAGCTGTTGGCTAACTTCTCCCAGGCTACGAGTAAATCGTGACGTATGCCATAAAACAGGGGATAGGCGGAGCTTGTACCTTCCCGAACACCAAAGTTACAAGTGCAATTACAGCCGAAAGGAGGCTGCTTAGGTAGCAACGGCAGTAAAATGTGTCCAGTTAAAAGTTGTCCTATACATTAATATAATTTGATAGACATTAATTTAAGTCAAAAAATGGCTCGTTATTGCTTTAAGTTGGAATTCAAAATGATACATTTATAGAGCTACAATCTCTACACAATGATGATGATTTAAACATTGTCTGAGGGTTGTTCTGTTGTTTGGCACCATTCTTGTTTACTTCTGAAATAATGTCATCTGTTGAGTAGAAACTTGTACCTCCTTAACCTCAACTTTTCGGGAAATGGATTTTTTAATTAGCAATTTTGCATTTTTTTGTCAAAAAGTCATCAAGCTATTTTTGTCAATGTTCCGTGGTTATATATTTGCAAAACCCACAAACAAACATCAAAGGTGGCCAATAGTAATGATGATTCATGATAAATAAAAATCATGTAATGTGAAGATATAAAGTTAAAAATAATTAAAGGTTAAAAAATGAAATAAGCATACAAATAAAAACAAATATTTCTATGGGTTGGGGGCACATAAAAACTATTCTATATCCTATTCTATTTGCTACATCATGATGCACAACCCTGAAATACTATTAATAGAATATTGGCACATTAAGAATGTGAATAACTTTCTTTACAGTACATTAGACACCAGCTTATACTTTGGCTGTGACCCATGCATGTTGGAATATTAATAAACCTTTATGTCTACTATCTAATATTTTGACTCTTATTGAGTCTTGTTCCTGTGTCTTTTTCCCATTTCAGATATTGATGAGTGTTTAGAGTATGGCACATGTCTACAGGTCTGCAAGAACACTAAAGGTGGCTATGACTGCGAGTGTGCTCAGGGCTACAGGAAAGTGGGCTCAGGAAATCAGTGCGAGGCTGAAGGTAGGAACATTCAATTACTGAGCATAAGTTTTGAACATTTCATAAAAAATAATTCACCCACAAATGAAAATTGTGTTATGATTTATTCATCCCCATCAGTTTTTCCGAACCCATATGACTAATGAATGTACTAGTTACTCTTTCTTTTAATAGTTTATAGGAACTTGGACTGTCAAAAATTAAAATAGCACTATAAACGTCCAGACAACTTGTGTGCTCTGTTAAAGGTTTGAAGGTGTACAATCTTTGTGTAAACTCGACAGGGGAGAGCATGATTTTGATTAAAAATCAACGTTGATTTGGTCCCTAAACACAGCTACAGTACTTTATGGTTCAATAGACTGCTTTTATTATGCAATTCCTTTATTGTTTTTTCACTTTCATTATATATACACCTGTATAAATAATGATTATTCAACAAAAAGTTTAATATTTTCACTTCAATATTTCAATTTTTCCACAAAATGAGGATGGTTTGAAAAGACACAAATTTCTCCTTTTGATGAAAAACAAAAGTTAGTAATGTGAGTCTGGAAAGATTAAATGAGTGTATGAGTCAGTTGTGACAGAATGTATAAAAGAAAAGTTCATCGTTTTTTTCTGCTCTTGTCCTCTAGGTCCTGGACCGTTGCTTCTGTTGCCAGAGAACATCCGCATCCGTCGCTTCAACCTCCAGACAGAGGAGTATCATGACTTTCTGGAGGAAGAGGAACGCATCGTGGCTCTGGACTATGACTGGGACCATAACAACACTGGACTCAGTGAGTGCTCTCTATCAACGGATATGAAAAAACTATCATATAAGAAAATCACAAATCAGTTACCTTATTATTTTTATCACTTTTAAGTAATGTATGTTTTGTTCTTAATGTGGTATTTGTCTGTGTGTGTTAGGTGTGGTGTATTTTACAGTAGAAGGGAAGGGTGCGACACCTGGTGCTATCAAAAGAGCATATCTGCCAGCTGTGGACGATCACAGCAATAACATTGCAGCTGCTGTGAACCTGGACATCAAGTATATCACTAAGCCTTATGGGATTGCAGTGGACTGGGTTGGCAGGTAGAGCATTCTTTTAATGGGTAAACTTCTACTGGACCTTAATGATTCACTCTAAATAAGAAAATCCTGTCATAAAATATTTGCAGAAATTTATACTGGGCCGATGCCCAGCTCAAACGTCTGGAGGTGGCTATGCTGGATGGACGTTACAGGAAGCATCTAATCAAAACTGACCTGGGAGAACCAAATTCTGTTGCCGTTAACCCTCGACTGGGGTGAGACGCGTCTTATTTGTTTGTGGTCTGTTTTAGTTGACTTACATAAACATATGCTGCAGATTGTAAAATTGTGTGCTGTGGTGCAGAATGCTCTACTGGAGTGACAATGGTCCCACGCCCCGCATCGAGGCCTCCTGGTTGGATGGCCAGCAGAGGCGGATTCTGGTGGAAAATGCTTTGGGTTGGCCTACAGGTTTATCCATCGACTACACTAACAACGACCGCATCTATTGGTCGGATGCGAAGGAGAGTCGCATTGAGTCCATGCTGCCAGATGGACAGGGCAGACGCACGTCAGTTTACATAGGTAGGGATTTGATTGATTTAGCAATATGGTTAGTCCAATCAGAATTTCTAATGGGACTGTTTCAGAATTCCAGATTTATCAGCTTAACTGGCGACAGGATCAAACCAGCAGTAACAATAACGCAGTTAATAGTTTTCAAAAATTCATATCTTGTACCGCTTTCCTGACTCAGATGTGAGAAACCCTTTCAGTGTGGATGTATTTGAGGACCATGTCTACTGGAGCACACAGGAGAAAGGCGAAGTGTTCAGACAGGACAAATTTGGCAAAGGTGCCAAAACCAAACTTCTGACAGCAGGACCCTGGCTCACCCAGATCAATGTCTACCAGCGACAGAAATACAACTCTATAGCCAGTGGGTAACCCCAGTAAACCTTAAGACTTCCATATGACTCCAGTCAATATTCAAACTTCACTTTTTGCGGATATAGTAAAGATAATATATAGGCCTATTACGGTATATAGTACTTTATACATATGCATATATGTATGTATGTATATATATACAAACACACACACACACACACACACACACACACACACACACACACACACACACACATACAGTATATAGAAACACACAAACGTAGATATTCATACATACACAACAACCCCCCCCCCCACACACACACACACACACACACACATAAAGACATAAAGAAAAAAGGTTTAAGCATAAAAATAATAAGTGTAATACCGCTTGAAATTGTTGATGTCCAAAAACATCTTTTATTGAAAATGTACATGTTTGCATGTTTGTTTTTCTGAGTAAAAATAAATATCATAAATTTTCCATGATTTACAGAAAAAATACAATTTTACATTTTTCTTAAATTTTCCACTATCCTGTTTTAATATGTTTAAGTCAGAATAAACATGTTGTTTGAATTTGTACATAATTATTGTGATACACTGAATGAGTATGTAACATTATTTCGATCAAATTTTGACATTTTATTCTCAAAAAACACAATTGTGTGTGTTACAAGGGCAGTCTAACTGGTTGTAACTGTTTCTCCCTTTACAGTGAAGAACCCTTGTAAGGGCACATGCAGTCACCTGTGTCTCCTGAGGCCGGGAGGCTACACCTGTGCCTGCCCAGAAGGCACCAACTTATATCCCGGTAGCAGCACTGAATGTGACGCAGGTGACTTAAATATCTGTTATCTGTTTTTACAACACATCTTAATGATATGCCATGGGTCATTTTAGCTAGTGAAACATTACTGACGTGAGCCTCCTGGTTTCAGTAATAATAATCCAGGCAGTTTGATTCCAAACATTGACAAGTTCCCCTCATTTGACTGTTTATTCATACCTTTTTTTTGTGCAGGGGTTGAGCCTGAACCCACCATGCCCCCTCCGTGCCGATGTGTAAATGGGGGAACATGTTATTTTGATGACAATAAGGCGCTCTGCATGTAAGCTTGTTATTATATTGTTATGTGTTAGTGCCACACATGTTCAAAGGTTACATGGATGAGTGGAAGCATGGATGAATTTATGGATATGGTAATGTTTACTTTTAATTCCCGCCTCACAGTTGCCCCCCTGACTGGAATGGAGATTTCTGTGAAACCAGTGTTTATGGCGTTGTGTCAACCTCAGGTATAATAATGCCATCAGCCAATTACCTGCAATATACCTGAACATTGTTACTGTGTATCTTCTGAATGAGTTTTAAGGTTTCTTTTTTATATAAGGCCAAACAAACATTAGCGTGTGGTGTTACTGTAGCTCGTCTAGTAGTACATGGCACTTGCAAAAGCAATGCCATTGGTTTTGTTTCCTATAGGAAATGCACATACTGATTACACTATAGGTGGCTTTGGATCAAAAGCGTTAATGTAAATGTCATCATTTTTTTATCCACAGTGGCTATTGCTCTTGGAGTGACGGCGGCTGTGGCTCTTTTCCTTGGATGTTTGATATATTCTGCCCAAAAGAAATCAAAAATAATAAATGTTCTTCATAATATCAACATTCCTGTCAGAATGCCAAACTTCAGTAGACCTAGTTTCTGGTGAGTTTAAAGAAAATGTCTGCATTTCTGTTTTTGTGAAGGTGGGACCATTTTATTTCAAACTATATATTTTGAATTTTATCCCGTTTCTTAACCTCACACATTTATATTTATTCAATTTTTCCACACATATTATAGATTTTCCTTTAGTAAATTATTTTGCCAAAAATGATTGCCATCCAATATAAAATGATAACATAACTTTTTAAAATATAATGTTGATTGTAATTGGGAAAAGTAAACGTCTGTAAAATATTTTTACATCATTTATATTAACATAAAAACTCAATAATGTTGTGGATCCACTAGACTTGCAAACATTGGCTAAGTAAGAACTCCCTTAACAATACCAGGGTTAAACAGAAGACATAATTTGCAGTGAAACATATGAAATGAAGAGCACATTAAACCTGTTGCTGTTGTTTAATATAATTAGGACTGAATTCTCCAGCTCACCCGAATCCGGACAACATGAGATAGCCAAAGAGGTTTGTATTTACCCTGTTGTTTATTTGTTATAACCATATTAAGTGACAGTATAAATAAATTTGAAAATGTGATATTATTATGCATTGCAGTAATATGTATAAGCATGCAATTTATATGGATATTACTGCAATGGTTTTTCTTTTGTCATATCAGAATGTGTCACGCCTATTCAAAGGTCTGGGTTTCTTTCTTATAAGTCCAGCTTTTGTTCTTTGGTCAACTGCAGGAGTCCAGCACATCTATAGAAGTAGAGGGAGCAGAAAAGAGTTTTGAGAATCCAGCATACAGCACAGAGGAGGGTACACAAGACTCTCCTGCAGCTCCAAGGGCTGTTACAACTACTGTCATCCACGAATCTGCCAATGTATGTCTGTTACTGCCCTCTAGTGGAGAAAACGTATAATGCCTGTTCAACTGTAACAGAAATAGATATGCACCACAACAGTTTTTTTCATTTCATCCTGTGTTATTTTAGATTGAAAAGAAGAATGTGCTGCTCTTTTTAATATAACACTAGTGAACAAGCCACCGAATTGTCATTACTCAAAGTGTTTTTTGATATTTCAGGAGAGTGTTGAAAACCCAGTCTATTTGGCTGAGATGAGCTCTGTGACCCAGCCAAACGGTTCTGTAACCTCTGTCAAACCAGATGTCACCCATGTCAACACTGAGCCTGACAAGGTTAGCCATGGTGACATTCAGCCAATGACACATGATTTTTTTTCCTGGAAATGATTTCACTTGCATGAAGACCTTTCAATCTAGCCTGTCAGTAGGATAAAAAGCACATGGAACACTGTTAACCATCATCTTTTATTCACACTCACGTTATTTAAAACCCGTACAGTATGTGACTCTTTCTCCTGTGGAACACAAAATAAGATTGTCTGAGAAATGTTTCTTTAGATTTATACACAAACAATGGATGTCAGTGGGGTTTAATGTGTTTGGTTTTCAGCATTCTTTAAAAATGATCTTCTTTTGAATTCTGCAGAAGAAAGTCATACACGTTTGGAATAAAATTAGCTGGGATAAATAATGAAAAAAATCGTACTTGGGTGAACTGTCCCAAGTTAAATTCTTAATGTTGGTTCGTGGGTAAAAAACTAAATTCTTATTAGGATCTCAAAAGAATGTCAGTTCAGTGGTGCCTTAATATAATGTTATAATAAAAGAAACACACCCACACACCAGTAGTTAATGTTCACTGCTAAAGATGTGACAGAAAAAGCGATGAACAGTACAAGGAGAGGAAGACACAGGAGTTAGAGAGACATCATTAAATAACAACACAAGCATAGACCGTAGCACAGAGATGATCGGTTCTGATCTAATCATGAAACTTTTTATGACGCTCTCTTTACTCTTTTACACAGGTTGATAGTTCACAGCTACAGTCTGACGTGGTTACAGATGATACATTTACTAACCCCCTGTACACGGTGAGATAATCATTGATTGAATGTGGTCAAACAAGTGTCACTTCCATTTTTATCACATATAATATGAATATATATATACATATCACTGTTGTCCTTCTAAAACCTTATAGTTCTTGTTCGAATCTGTGGTGCTGGTTACTGTGGTAATATTTATTTTCATGCAGCGTCAGTGTTTTTTTCTCCGCATTTGTTGTCAGTGTATATTTAGCTCAAGTAAATTTTAAGCCTATATCATTAATTGCGTTAAATCAGCATATTGTAAATAAAAACTGTACGAATTTTCACGTATTTCAACAATTATTTTCCAATTGTCACCGTCAGAAAATTCTAGAAATTTTATGCATCCAGTGTGGACAAAATGTAAAATTATAATGGGTTTTAAATCGTTTCTAATGCTGGTGTAGACACTGTTATATTTAACTGTTGTTTTGAGCTCAGTGCCAGCCAGTTCCTTGTAATTTCTGCATACGAGTAATAATACTGAAATGTATAAATGTGTGAAAATATTTGTAAAAAAAATTTGTTTTTTTTAAATTGATTTTAGTATTCAGCATGTTCAAATTCATAAAGAAGGCAATGAATGCATTTTTAACCTAAATCTGTTGTTTGTTATTGTCAAATTTTGTCAACATTTTAATAAAAAAATCAAATTAACATGCAATCCAATGGTAGCTATAAATGCTATTTCACATTTCATTCAACAACACTCGTCTCTCTTTTGTCCCACAGTTTAAATGTCTGGAAAGGCTATGATGAACACCTTATTTTTGTTCAATTTTGAAAAGTAGGGAAGCAGGTGTCCTAAAATGTGCTTGGCACTTGGCCAGCCATGTTGCCATCGTCTCTCTCCTTATGCTGTTAAAAGCCAAGAGATGAATGCTGCAGCACAATGAAAGCTATAACAGCGTATGGAGAAGGAGGGGCTGCTTTTAAAGGCTCATTGAAGGATGGTCGAGGCCTTAGATCGAAGAGAAATGGTTAGACAGGGAATGAAGGACAAGAAAGACCTTTAAAGACCTTGAAACCTTGATGAAATTATCGAGTGATTTGGAGAAGTGGAGGCACCTATTCAGTTGCTTGAACAAACTGTAGGCATAATGGAAATTGTTTCTACCCTTAAATTTGGAATACATCAATTGTACGGAAATAAATTTTGTTTTGATTGTTGCAATTTGCTGCGGTTATGTTCTCTGAATATGATCGTGTAAGCTTTCAGAGTGTTTTCATAACATATCGGTTCCCCTATTTTCTGTGGTTCAGATATGTCAGTTGAGACAAGAGCCGTCATTTAGAATCAAAATACATTTGCATTAGACTAATGAAAGGTCAGGCCCTCGGTTGCTTAAAATATTACAGTGACACAGATCTAGTTGTGTTTTGCTCCATCGAGGCCTGAGAGTAGATTGATTTTGAAAGTGCAGATCCACTCGTGTGCGGTTTGAACTCATACATCATCTGGTCTGTGTAAGGTGACATGATGATCTCTTCCCCTTAGCTCAATCTATACTCAGTTAATAGCAACTGAAACTTGTTAAATAACAATGCCGTACATGTAGTGATAATAAATATCTGGTACATTTAAGGAAGGAAGTGTTTAATTTCCAAAAAGTGTCTTAATTTAAAGAATAGCAGTTAATACAGATTTCTTGTGTTGCTTCTTTGCAGGATTCATCAGGTATATGCAGTCAGGGAGAGTCTACAATCTGAAGACCATTTGAGATCATTTTACAGGACTGGCTCTCAGTCACTTTGCCAGCTAAGGCTTATGGGTGGTAAATTATGGCTGCAGTATATTCTCCATCTAGTCATGATGATTAACGTCTGAGTTTGCAGGGAGTTACAAGTGTTGGCAAACACTCAAACATTCATCCTCTGAGACTTCACTTGATTCTCTTATCTGTAGTTTGGTGATATTTCTATTTAATGTCAAATATATATATATTAAATGTTCATGATCAATTTCAATACTTATATATCTCTTTTGTTTATATTAATAAAGCTTAATTGTAAAGTGGGCAAATTGTAAAGGTTCTTTATAAAAATTAAAAAAATGCATAAAAATTGCACTCACCCTGCTATAGTTCATATTAAAGTTTAAAACCCTCATCCTTACCTTGGCTATTCACTTTGTTTTGTGCTTTGTTTCATGAATGTTCTTGTGTAACAGCCTTTGAGATGTGTGCTGTTATAACTATGTTATTGATTGTGTTGTCCCATTTTTGTTGTTCCATTTTTATTTAAAAAATCAATAAAACATTTGAAAATATGAACTTAAGACCATGTTTTCTTATGTTGACTGGACCCCATTCAGTTGGTTTTGTCTCTATACAACAGAAGTGAATAGGGTCCAGTGCTGTTCGGTTACCAACTTTTTTCAAAATATCTTCTTTTGTGTTCTGCGGAAGCAAGAAAGTCAAACAGGTTTGAAATAACAAGAGGGCAAGTAAATGATAAAAAAATGATAACAAAAATGAAAAATCTGTCTTCATTTATCCTCCTCTTGTCATGTCAAACCTGTAGGACTTTTTTCTGCTGCAGAACACAAAAGAAGTTATTTTAAAGAATGTTGGTAACTGAACGATGGCGGTACCCATTCACTTCTATTGTATGGACACTTAACCAATGCAAGTGAATGGCTACCGCCATCGCTTGGTAACCAACATTCTTCAAAATATCTTCTTTTGCGTTCTGTGGAAGAAAGTCGTACAGGTTTGGGTGAGTAAATTATGACAGAATTTACATTTCTGGATGAACAATGCCTTTAAGTGCATTGTGCATAATATATGTCAGTTGGGACACAACAAGAGATCCCAATGTGCATCCTTTAATGATGCTAAAACGTCTATTCATCCAATATAACTGTGATCAATTTTCCGAATGTATTTATGTTTATTTTCTTGTGTCCATGCTCAATTTCCCCACACAAGACAGCCTACTTCTATTATCGTATAGAAGGTTAAGAAAGCCATAGGACAGAAAACACAACTTGTGTTTGATTCACGCTTTTGATGGAACCGAAGCACTATACTTTATAGAGCCAAGCTGAAACTGCCTATCAGCTCCTGGTATATCACAGCAAGAATCATTAGATAAGAGTGAGAGGAAGAGGAGCAGTGGGGGATGGTGATAGAGCAAGAGATTGAGGGAGGGCTGAAGATTGTGTGTGTATGTGAGTGAGAGAGAGAGAAAGAGAGAGAGAGAGAGAGAGAGAGAGACTGAGGGAGGGAGGGAGGCAGGGGGAAGGGAGTGAACGAGACATACTAACAGAGATTTGAGTCAGTTTAGCAGGTATTACCACAGAGATGCCGAGGGTATCTCCATGTCAACGGAAATACTCTCTCTCGCTCACACACAGACACACACACACAGTGAAAGGTAAGCGATACAGGGGCGTTCTTTTGTTTGCATGGCTTGATGTTTAATGCGCAGAAAGAATGAACAACGGGGGGGGGGGGATTCAGTTCTTAAAAGGATCTCAGCATCCAGTAATGTTTTTTCATTTGGCTGTCCACGTTTAGTGCCGGACCACTTTAGGGGAGACTCTGGGATGCACATCTGGGATAAGGTAGACACAGATGCTGGGTATCCCTTAACAATCCTTGGATTCCCTTTAGTTTGTCACAGTGATGTTGCTGTTTTATTAGAGATGAAGATGTGAAGTTGTATTTTAGAGTTCTGCAGACTGCCTCCTTTTGTCCCTCAAGAGCATCTCTTTCTTCTGGATCTTGGGGAGTCTTGATTGTCTTGCTATGCACCTGTGATTTGTCTTATGTCATGACTATGTGGTTGTCACATTTTGAATACCCTGTGGGGACCAGCCAAATATGTCTGAATGCAAAAATGTTTTTGTAAAGATAAGGGGATATAAAACATCACTAGCTCTTAAGAAGTCAATTGAAACTTTAAAAGAAAAGTAAACATGTGTACATGCATGCTTCTACTGTATACGTCAACTTATGATTCTACTCTTATCAAAAATGATTTCAGGTGCATATATTATGACTCTTATTGTGATGAGTTTTGATTTGACGTGCAGTTTTCTGAAATTCTGAAGTTGGGTGCATTTGGCTGTATCCCATAGATCTCACAGACTGCTGTTTAAATGAATCTGCTCCCAACAGATTGTTATTTGATGTCAATGCTTGTATTCAAGCATCTACAGTATGTGTCCTATACACACATTCACAAAAGGGAAAGAGAGAGGCTGAGCAGTTATTACTAGTGGTGGCCTGATGGTAGAGAGGACAGATGGTGGCAGAAGGATGGCCAAATGACCTTGTCCCCAGCGGGGCATGTTTTCAGCCTCACATGAATCAGTCTGTGAGAGCAAGGACTGGGCAGAAGACCCTCTGTTTTATTCAAAAGAGAGGGGATGGCATTGAAAAAGTCAGACAGAGCTCAAACTAGAGCCCCAGACTGCATGCAAACAGGAATGCATACATTTTTTGGTAGCTGTGGCTACTAAAGTTGATGAAAGTTTGGCAGACATTACTTAATTTTGGTGCCTGTATATGTTACAGTCCATAAATGTATATTTATTTAACTTGTGTAATGTAAACATATCAACGTGCATGCCTTAAATATACTAATAATTATCATATCACAGGTACTTAAATGCAAGGGTACATGATGAGGCCAAAACAAACAGACCCTAACAATGACTAATAGATATTTTACAGTACAATTAAAAAATAACTATTTTAAATGTACATAAGAAATCTATCTCTAATCCTGTGTTCACTACGCTATGCTTCGCATTGGTGTGAAAACACAACCTATTCTCAAGGGAATTCATGGCATAGGCACGAAATTTGGAATCTATTGATTTGTGTACATGGACATGAATTTCTTCCTTTTTTCATGTCACTCAGCACGACTTTTTTTTCTTTTCTTCATTGGCTGGATCTCCCTAGCAAATGGTTGCTTTCCAGAAATGTCTTGAGCATCCAAAAACTACAAGAAAAGTATTTTTGTATGAGTCTTACTTTATCATTTTGGAAAACCCTGCAGTGTGGCTTAAAACCAAATTTCTTTGTGCCATTACCATATGTAAAACAAGTGTGTCCAAGTGTGGAGATGTAGTTGGGGTGAATCAATAAATTCAGAAATTCTCAAGGTGACCGTTAACTACTGAACTCGAATGATTGTGATGTGATTAGATTTCTTATGTGGGTGCAGGTGAGATAGATGTCACTTCAAACAGAAAGCTGGGCTGCAAAGTAGCAGTGAGAGAGGCCTGATCTGAGCATATGTCTGGTGAGAATCCCCCTAATGCATCTGCAGCATGAGATGAAGAGAGACACAATCCCGCGTAATCTTTCCATGTAGCACGTCATTATCAGAGAGAAAGAGAAAATGAGAGATGCTTCTGGATTTTTTTGAGAGAATCAGGATGGATTAACCGGCTTTCAGAAAACCAAAAGTCCTGGTAAGGCTGTAGCTGGTCTGGTACAAGCTGTACCAAATTTAAACATCGTAACAACCCTCAAAATTTGACCACACATATCAGGGTTTGAACTCCTTGTGTTAAATATGCCAACTTTAGAATGTTTAGAATTGAATCTACATTATTGATAAGCTAAGATATACATTTTGGGCCTATATATGAATTAGACATCTTCAGCCTGCTTTTAATTACACCACCCATATTTTTTGTAATATTCTTTGTTAAGTTGACAAAATATTTTACAAATGTATTGAATGTTTTGCACAATGTTTTTCTTTTTCACGTGCTTACAGATGCTTTTTCTAGATATTCACAGTTAAGGGAATCAAATTGCATTATCGGTAGTGTTTATTGCCATTTGGCTGTTTTGATGTGCAGACCGGATAAATTATTACATTAGCTCACACAATACTTTGTCCATCTGAAAATAATGCTTTTTCAGTAGGACTAAGTCTAACCAAAAAAAGAAACAAGTTTAAATCAATTTATAAATAACTGTCCTGTAATTTTGCCCCATCTCCTGCGGTGAAAGGACGTGATAAAATATTGATTGTTGTTGCCATGAGATAAATTTCCATTGGACTCTTTTAGGGGGCTATGTGATCATGTTTGTACTTACTTCACTATCTTTCTCAGATCTAGTGCCGACCATAGCTACTATATACCCTATTGAAGACTGATGTTTTGTTATTTGTAATTGTAACTTGATATTGATACAACATTTTATACTGTGATCTTCTAATGGAACTAAATGTTGTGAACTGTAATACCATTTTGAAGATGTTTTTCATTTTCTTTTAATAACATTTTGACAATGAACCTCCGTATGTATGCAAACAGTAATATTATCTGTAATGTAAATATGAAATGTAAATGAATGCATTTTAATAAAAGTAGTCAAATGAGCATTACATTTTTTAACATGATTTGCCACATGAATTTAGTTTGGTCCAATACTATTACATTTATATTTATTATTTACAACACTCGCAGAGGATTAGAAACGGATCAGCCAAGGGGTTTCCCGATGCCGTTTTGTGCAAAAACATTTTTTGTTGATTCTTTCTTTTTTGTGGATAACAGGTCTTTCAGATGACCCTGCATTCTGAGCGACCTAAGAGAAAAGGGAGAAGAATCGTTTTTCCAGCATCTCTGACTGTCTCATGATCAGCCATGCCTGTTCTGTCACCTGTCACCGGTGGGTACTTCATTCAGCAGTCGTGATGATATCATTTAATCCCTTTCAGCATGACAATACAATCTCAACACTGCATTATTTTATTTGCTGCAGGTTTACATGAGATGCTAGCACTCCTCACCTCTCAGCTTCACCCAGAAGCAAACCATAAGGAGGACCTGGTCTTTCTCAGAGAGGTCTTCAGTGAACGGAGCCTCAGCCATTTAATGAAAGTATGTAATGCATGATGATATAGCTGACATATATATACAGCTGCTGTCATTATGAAATCTTATATCTCTATACTTCATGATTGTTTTTCCAGAAATCATCATTATTCGTCACCCTTTATGTTTGTCACTAACCGTGCGTCCGAAATCACACTTACATACTATATAGTAGGCGAGAATAAGTCTGAGTCTTGAGTAGCATGTCCGAAACCTCAGTATGCACAAAACAGTAGGCGAGAAATGTCTGCCGAGATTTGTGAGTGTGCATCAGATGTACACTTCTCTGTCCCATGATGCCACGGGAGCTGGGCAACGGTCAAATTAAAAAAATGAATCAAACAACAATAGCGGAAAACTTCAAAGCGGGTGTGCGTATTTCAAATGTAAGTACAGATTAATGTTTCTTGTGAATAAATTCTATTTGTACAGACGCCTAGGTACAGATTGATCTTAATACGTCATAGGTCAAAGAGCATACGGGTCAAATGAAAATAAACATGGCGGATGCTGTACGTCCGAAATCTATTCATATGACCCCCACACATACCTTAAAGAAAGTATGGTTTTAACGCCCGATAGGTACTTCATATAAATCATACTGTCATAGTATACAATTTCGGAGGCAGGGTTGGTTTTGCAAATATCTAACCGATACAATGTTAACTTTAACAACACAGTATTTAATAATAAAAAATAAATACAGTGTTTTTTCATTTCCTGAAAATCAGCGAATTTGGATGCAGGTACGAGGCATCAGAAGGACAGCGACAATATGTTCTTATATTATTGCAGTAGCAGTTTAGCAACTAGTTTCTGATGGCATATTGCACACGGTCATGCCTTTATTAAAAATGTGAAATATACAAATTTGTAAATTTCTATTCTGAAAATTAAAATTTTCTATATAACAATTCTGATATACTGACCATTATTTGCAGATCCATGAACGATTGAGGCAGTTTCAGCTCCAAAGCCCGATCCCTGTGCTCCACAGCGCCTCCTATTTAGCGGAGGACGTGAGTTTGTTTCTCCTCTTACTGCAAACGTTGACTGATGATTTCGAATTCATAAGTGAAATTATTGTTACGGATATTCTTGCTGCGGTGACACCAAAAATATGGTTGTCACAACATTGATCATGTGGTTTGATTGACAGGTTGCAGAGGAGCTACAGAATGGACCACTGGATGAAGATGAGAGAGAATTATTAACACTACTGACTGCTCCACATGTGAAGGTTCAAACCTCACACAAAAAAATATTGAAATAATATTTTTTTAATGAATCAGCATTTCTAGAAATGACCAAAAGCTGTACTCATCCGTAAAAGTATTGTTCATTGTAAGTTCCTGATAGCTAGCTAGCTACTGTAAAATGTTACATTCATTTTTAATCCGTATTTATTTGATTGCATGACGAAACACAGTCAGCAGCTTATATTAGACTTATATTAGATTGTGTTTTATTTTTTAAGCATAAATGCATACATTTTACACACATAGGCCTATACACCTTTTCTTCCACATCACTAATAAAGTAGTTTTACAACTATTGTTGTAATTTTTCTCCACAAGGCAATGCTAACAGTACATGACACTGTGGCACAGAAAAACTTTGACCCTGTGCTCCCCCCGCTGCCAGATGATCTGGATGATGAATTAGAAGAAGAATCTGTGAAAATTGTCCGATTGGTGAAGAACAAGGAGCCTCTTGTGAGTTTCATCATAAAACATAGCTTTCTGCATTAAATCATGTTATATTAAAGGGACAGTTCACCCCAAAAAGAAAGTTCTTTCATCCTTTACTCACCCTTGGGTTGTTCCAAACCTGTATAAATAAATTAAAAAATTCTGCTAAACACAAAGGAAGATATTTGGAAGACTGTCAGTTATCAAACAGATATCATCCCCTATTGACTCTCATAGTATTCATGTACCCTACTATGGCAGTAAATGGGGATCTAGCTAAAAGTTTGAGAGTAAAAACATATTTCACAGATGCCAGTGTTCGGATTGGATGGTTTTCTGTTGGTTGCAACTGTAAATGTTTATTCCTACTGACCTAATATTTTCAGCGTTTGATATGCTGTATTTACATACCTTTATATTATGTCATTGATTGTGATATATTTGGTTTGCTGTTGCATGTTGTTTTGTCTTTTTAGGGTGCGACTATCCGCAGGGACGAGGATACTGGAGCGGTGATAGTTGCTAGAATCATGAGGGGCGGGGCAGCTGACCGCAGCGGTAAGTGACAGCCTGGACACTCCCCCTTTCTGCATAGCCATCACATGTGAGTTTTTTCACTGTGGCTAGATAGAAAAGGCAGATTTGGTGTAACATAATCTGTGATGACACAGATAGAGAGCATGTAAATCAAAAACTGTGAAAGGTGACATGAATGTCAAATTCCAGAGTCACACAAATAATATGAATAATTATGAATCACTTAAAATATACAAAACAAAAAATACATTTTGTTTGTACAAAACAAAAAATACAAAGCAATGAGGCGAAACTGTACTCACAGCAGAATCATGATTTTGTTGATATTAATAGCGTTGTGGGCAGCAGGATTTTTTAATAACAAGCAAAATATTGACTAAAATCCTTGAGATTATGCTCTGCTGGGGATTACAGATTACACTGGGAATATACAAAACTGGATTTTATGTAATGGAAATTTTACTCTTTATGAAAATGATTTATGATTGTATTGAATGACACTTAAAGGGATAGGTCGTCCAAAAAATGGCATCATTAAAAAACTATTATTTTACTCACCCTTAGTTGTTTCAAACCTGTAAAAATGTCTTTGTTTGGTTTAACACAAAGAAAGATATGTGAGAGAATGTTAGCAACCGACAGTTCTGGGATACCATTGACTTCTATAGTAGGAAAAATAATTGTGTAATATTTTTAGTTCCGTTGAAAACAATAGAAGATATTTTGAGGAATTTAGGAGAGCAATGCATTTAAAATTGATGCTTGACCCCAATGTGTTTTGAATGCACTGTGACTAATGTTGCCTGAATGCTCCTCTAGGTCTGGTGCATGTTGGAGATGAGCTCAGGGAGGTCAATGGAAATCTAATCATACACAAACGTCCTGAGGAAATCAGCCAGATTCTGGTGTGTTTACGATTCGTCCTTACTTTCGCAAAAGCTGAGTCATTCCCGACCATATACCTTATCAACCAAAATGCACTTTTGTGATTAAGTGTCCTTGATGTTTATTGTCTCGCTGGGATCCAGTCTCAATCTCAAGGCTCAATCACTCTGAAGATAATCCCTGCCATTAAGGAGGAGGACAAATTCAAAGACAGTAAGGTGAATAAAATCAAAATTTAGATATTGATATATATTTCTTTTTAGTAAAAAGTAAAATTGTGAAGCAACAACAGCATTAACAAATTAATTTATGTTTGTATTAAGGTCTATTTAAGAGCCATGTTTGATTACACACCATTTGAAGACAAAGCCACGCCCTGTCAGGAGGCGGGACTACCTTTCCAGTGTCGGGACATCCTGCAGGTGGTTAGTCAGGATGACCCAACGTGGTGGCAGGCCAAACGGGTGGGAGACAGCAACCTGCGTGCTGGACTTATTCCTTCAAAACAGTTCCAGGAGAGGTACAACAATGTCAACATGGTCATCAACAATTATTATTTATTTACTGTCACCAGCCCCTTGACACACACATCTGAATGTGTGTCCAGATCTTGGAAGATAGATACTTTATTAACATGTTTTGTCATTACCTCTTACATTTTTAGACGACTACTGTATAGAATGAAAATGGGAACTTACCAGAGCCCAAAATCACCCAGAGCAGCACCATGTAAGTTCGCAGAAGATACTGCTCAAGGTCACCCACTACCTACAGCATAGCTAATGATATTAAAACACATTATATGCAAATGCAGCTATTATTGACCAGACAACTAGAAGATTACAAACATCTTCGCAGTGTGATAATCCTTTAAAAAGAGTAGTCAGGAAATAGTGGAATTTGTTGGTATGTTAAAACATCTTAAAACAACAATTCCCTGTCTTTTTAGGACTCGGATATATCGTCGCTGTCCTTACAAAACCATGTCACTGGGTTTTGCCCTAATCTAACAATGAAAAAGTATTAAAAATTGCTTGTCAAGTTTATATATTTTTAAATTATTATATAGTATTATATAGTTTCCTTCTTCTGAAAAACAGTGATTTTTTCCATCAAGTTTTCAGAATGAGAGTGATTATATTTTACTTTACTCACTAATGACAATAGGGTACTTGTTACAGTGTTCCTTATTTATTCGCCTTTTGTATTAATTCGTGTTTCAGCTGTTGTGTTTATTTCCTCATTATGCTTTCCCCAGGTGATCAGACTTGTGATAAAGGTAAGTGATTTTGACGAAATGTTGTCGAAAAATCATTGAGTCATAGGTTTTTAATGTTCTCAAAAGTAGGTCCTATCTGTAAATGGGTCAATGCCATGACATTCTCTTTCTGTTGCTTCTATCTAGATATGCATTAGAATGTATTTATTACATATTTTCAGACAAAGTTTGTTTATTAGAACAACCTAGATTTAGTTAGTTAAAATTCTTTACTATATTCTGATAGTGTATATAGTGACTGTGTATATATTGTAACTGGCCCAAAGTATCCGATGGTTTATCCGACCAATTTACAACAGTAAATCCTTTATAATTATTTGTTTTGCTTTTTTGACTTTTGTTTACAGATATTGTCACATTTAAAAAGTTTTTGTTTACCAAATTAAAGTAATTGTGCACCCTTAAAAAGCACGTGTTAATATTAACACACTGTTTGTGATATGCTATCTAACACATTACGTGTTAATTTCATGTGAAATAAAGGGACAACCTAAATTATGTTAAAGTAACACAAAATGTGTAAGACAGAGATGTGTTCAGTTAACGACAACACGTTAATGAATAAAATGTGTTGTTTTAACACAACTGTTTTTAGAGAGTAGTAGGCCTATAGCTTATCCTAAAAATATCAGATAATAACCTTTTTTTAAGAAAACAAATTAAATCACCTTGAATTTTTAATAATGATTTATTTATTCAAATATACATTTATTAAAGGTGTGTGTACATATAATTTTAATATAAATGTAAAACCAACATCAATACATTAATTACATAAAAAATGAGCAACGTACTTGCTGAGTCACCATCATAAAATCATCACTAGAAAATGAATGAATCCCGTACAGTGTTTCAACTGTCTGCATAAAAAAGAATAGTTTTTTTCAATCACAAGACTTGTGTGAATATCTGAATTGCGTCATTTCTGCAATTTATATGTTTGCTCAGCGTTTTTTGCCTCTATTTTACCGTTGCGGTTTGGCTTCGCTCTCCAGTAATTCTGTCCCCTGCTTAGAAACCTGTAAAATATCCTTGTGAAATATTTCCCACCACCCTACTGATTGTCCTTTCCTTGCTTGTACTTGTACCCCTTCGTGCCATCTCTTCCGTTCTCCCTGACCCAACCCACCCACCAGAAGACTGTGATAGTGAGGGCAGTGGAAGTGGACACCAAATTGGTGAGAGCATGCACTCCCCATAACACTAAAATCCACTCCACATTGCCTTGGCTCTGGATGATGCTTTGTTACGCAGAGTGAGATGCTTTAAATGTCTCTTGGTTTTATTGTGCACTTGACTGCGTTCCTCACGGGCTTGGTGCATCTTAAGATGCCATGGGTCATTCTCGTAGTGACAGCCCGTTGCTCTGCTGCTGGCTTCGAACATTTTTTCAATGCGTGATTTTGGTCGTTTGGGTTTTAATGTGTTCTGTTTGCTAAGAGCGACAAAGAGTGATGCTCTTTTATGTTTGTGGAACTTATTGTGAAAGCAAAGGAGCACTGCTGTATTCAGGGGACTATTGCATCAGGCAAATGGCTTATGAAGGCTTTGGCATGGCTGAATGCTTGCGATGGTCTTTGTAGAGTAATGTTGGATGTGTGACGGTCTAACATTAGTTGTAGTTTCTCCAAAGTGTAAGGCGGTGACACCATCCTGTGGCCAGGCTTTTTCCTGGGAATTTTACTCAGGTACCACATTTCTTTCGCAATTAGGTGAATAGATTGCTTTAAACTATACTCTATGTCTTCTTTTTGCATTGTATGCAAAGTGTAAACAAAGCAGTATCCATTGATAGTTTTTTAAACATTGTAAAAAAATCATTTTTCTGGCAGCTGGGATGCCACCAATAAACCGTAAAAAAATGAAAATAATATGTTTTCCATGTTTTTCTTGTAAATTTGCGATATTTCTGTAATTTTACGTTTTTTGACCGTATTTTAAAAAAGCCTTTATCTTTTTCCCATTATACGTGTGAAAACTGTAAAAAAAAAACTTTTTTTAGTGTACCCTGCTTAATATTTTAAATATCATTTATTTTATATTTTTTGTTTTATATATGTTTTTGTTAATTTTAGTTAATATAAAAAAATGAATACTTTTTTCATTTGTTATATTATTTTGAAATGCTTTTTAATTTTTATATTTATATTTATATTAACTTTATTTTAGTTTTTTTTCACTCAATATTTTGGTTCCATCTGCTTATACTCATTTTAGTTTATTGCTTAGGCAACATTTCTAGTTTTCTTTCATATATTCATATATCAATATTTCATATATCATATTTAGAAAATATGTATATAATGTCAATTAACAGAAATGTTGTAAAAGTTTTAATTCAGTAAACTTTAATAACTTTGGCTTACATTGTGTGGTGAAGTGCTTCTTAGATAATTCTTATCTTTTTGTGTCTTGGTTCAGTATGAGGCATTTCAATTTTGGAGGACGCATCACTTTCCACTTTTTTTATGTGATTCTACCATCCTCTGTATATCCACTATATTTTCTGTTCATATCTCAAATCTTTCACAGCTGGTCTCAGGAGAAGTTTCAGGCTGAGCCGCAAGGATCATCAGGGTTCGACAGCAGAGTCTCATCCAGAGTCCGGAGAAACTGAGTTTTTCATATATGAAGAGGTGACTTTATATCAGATGAGACTTCACGATAAACCAAGACTTGTGGTGCTAATAGGTAAGATCAGCACAATACAATCTAACTTCTTCGTTTTGTTTGCCTTTGTACTTCAGTTTTGCTTTCTTTTCCTCCTGCAGGTTCTCTTGGTGCTCGAATCAATGAGCTGAAGCAGAAGGTGATTGCTGAGAATCCTCATCGGTACGGCGTCGCAGTGCCACGTGAGTTACCGTTCTCTGTTCTCTGTTAATGTTAGAGATTAGGGAAATCTTTGATCATCTTTAATTCTCTCACTTTGTGCCTCAGGCAAGGTTAGTCACGATCAAAGGAATAAAGCAATGTTGAAATTTAGTGTAGTAGTAGTATATATATATTTTTTTCATGTAACAGGGATTAGAAAGAGGTCAGAAATACTGATCTCACAAATTTTTTTTTAAATTAAAGTAAAAACACCCAGTGATCAGCATGCATTTTGTGTAAGATGAGGGTGAGTGTTTTATTACTTTTTCAATTTAAGCAGTTTATATATAAAATGTTTGATAAAACCGTCTTTTATTGGCTTCCCAATACTAATCGCTTTTTATAGTTTTCCTTATTGCTGTAAATCGCTTTGGATAACAGCTTCAGCTAAAAGCACATACTGCATGCAAATCTAATTGAAATGTAAAGGAACTGCATGTCATTTATCAGAAATCACTACACTATGTTTTTTTTCTTCACAAAACTGCACTGTTACATGGTATAATATTTTACTGTTTCTAACAGATACAACAAGATCCAAGAAGAGCCACGAGAAGGAGGGCATTGAATATCACTTCATCTCTAAGCAGGCCTTTGAGGCTGACATCCAATCTAATAAGTATGTTAGATTTATAAAGAACATGTATTTATCTAAATGCCTAATGCACCATTTTTCAATGCTTATTGATTCATATATGCCATACATTTTCATGGTTGTTATTATGACGTGTACATTTACAGTTACAACTGCATACTCTGTTTGTCCAGGTTTATTGAATATGGTGAATATAAGAATAACCAATATGGGACGAGTCTTGAGGCGATACGGAGTGTCCTGGCGAGAAATAAAGTTTGTCTGGTAGACGTTCAACCTGAGGTAAATGTTACACTTCTGTTATTTACAGTTCTCTTGCAGTTATTATCTAAAGCTGTGGTTCTCAATGTGGTTCCGTGGCCTACAAGGGGCCTTCAGATGAATAATACTTTTAGACTAAAATTAGACCCAAATTGAGTATTGAAGATATTGCTTTCTTGTGACCAGCAAGAAACCAGCAAGAATATAGGTATACTGTAGGTATGGACTCTCTTCTTGGTTCTTTGAGGTTTACATGATTGATAACTTTTTATACACTTTGGCTATTTTATGAACCTCATTCCCAGGCCCTAAAAATTCTTCGTACACCCGAGTTTAAGGCCTACGTGATCTTTGTAAAGCCTTATGTTCCCGAGACTCGCCAACAACGCAGCACATCACCAGGAAATGATGACAATGGACACATCATAGTGAGACACATATTACCCTTAGTGCCGTAATTCTATGTTATTTTACTACCTTAATCTTGTATATAATCGCATATAGTCTAACAATTTTCTGTTTTTGTGTTATACTTCCTGTCCTGTTGTTAAAAGGATGAAGATCTGCAGGATATGAGGCAGTCAGCCGAACAGATGGATCAACAATATGGCCATCTAGTGGACAGGGTCCTTATAAAACAGGACTCTGCCAGTGGCTGTTTGGAGCTGAGGAATATTCTGGAACGACTTGAGAGAGAGCCACACTGGGTGCCTGTCAGCTGGCTCCGATCTTGATCTTCTGTGCTTCCCGTAGCTATTCTTGCATATGGAGTAATGGAACCATAGTCCTATCTGCCTCTGTCTGCCTCTCTCCGAGTCTGTTGTTTGTCTGTTATTGTTTCGTTCTGTTCAACTGAAGTTAGACAAAGCGAGATAAAGGTGTCAAAGTTGGACGTCCTGGCGATTTGTTGTTCAGCTGTACTAGTGACGAGTTTGATTTATATTTTGCATGTAAGAAGCTTGACAAGAAATCTAATAGGTTTTGTTTCTAGATGATGGAAATGATGTAGCTGATCTGGATAGACGTACTTATTTTTATATAAATATCATGATGCAAGACTGCTCGGCTGCAAGTTTACTCACTCTGTCCAAGTTGAGGTTATGTTTACATCAGGCAAACTGTCTAGTGTGAAGGTCTTTTGTTTTGTTTTCTTATGCTGGCAGTGTATATTTAGATGAATGTAACTGAAAATGTTGCAAATTTCACACTGTAAAGTGGCAAATAATTTCAGTGTTTTTACTTGTGTAAAATAAGAGGCAATATTTCATATCTGGACACAGCCTCTCATTATACGCTTGTAATTGTCAGTGTTTTTTGTATATCAAGTTGATGACTGGTGTATTTCTGTACGATGTAGTTCATTAGGCAATTGCTACATTGAGTCAAAAAGCATAAAGGCATGATAACATCATTAGGCCCATTTACAGTAAAGTGTTGTTCAAAATGTTATGAATGTTGTTTAAAATGTAACGAATGTGTACCATTTTAGAATATATGGAATATTTTTGAATGTAAATTGTTATTATAAAAGCTACTTTTAAAACTGTGTTTATTAGTATTTTTTTTAAATAAGTTGATAAATAATATGTCTACATATTAATACTTGTATGTCTACATACAGTTAAATGACTTTTAGACATCTGATTAGATTTCTTTACATTACATGCTGCTAATACAGCTACCCAGCAGCAGATGGTAGTAGTAGTCAACACAAGACTTGTTCGTAGGTGATTGTTTAAACCTCTCATGTGTCATCAATATCTTATCCTGTGATCAATTCACAAACCATTACAAAAATATACTTGGTTATAAACAGTTACCTCAATTTATTGTTGGATTTAAAATAAAGATTAAACGGGTGTTCGGATGAAACCGGTGTTTGGATACACAATTAAAATTCTATTCCCTATATTTTCAGCTCATTGCCACCTAAAGTGCAACACATTTTCAAAGCATGTCATTGGGTTGGTTGTTTTATTGTTCTTGTAAATTCCCAGCGATATTGCCCAATATTGCCAGCATATAAGATCACTGACAAATGTTCAGGAAATGTCATGTAGAAACATAATGCCACTTACACAGTCATGTACATTAATTTTAATATTTGCTTTATTTAATATTAGATTTTTTTTAAGCTCAGTAGACTTCTCAGTCTCATATGTCATTCAAGGGTATTTTTTTTCTCAGATGATTCTCTTAAAATAAATTTGATAAGATTAATCCATTTATTGATATGATGTATCCATTTATAGATATGATGTACATTATACTGATATTATTTTAAATAATATTATTTTAAAAATAAGTTGGAATTTCTTGAGAAATGTTTGAAACCAATTTGAAATCTTTGCCTTTTGATTGCAAAATTGCAAGTTTGAGATCTCTTCTGTATGCATTTGTTCTCAATTTAATGTCATAGTAATAAGATATTTGGAGATTTTGTTTGTTTCACCCATGGGTAAAGCTCCCATTAAATAGTTCAAAGATGTGTATTTTTCCCACCCTTTCATGGCTGACATACTGTATATGGGCTACCATCAGGAAGCTGAATCAGGAAAAATGAAGAAATCTTTGCAAGCTCTTGCATAATTTTCACCCTGATTTACTTAATACATGTTAACATATCTTTAGATACGAAGCAAAAAACACTCACACCCTCTATTGTCTAACCCACATCAGGAAATCATCCATAACTAACTCCGCTCAATAGAAAACAATAGCTATTGAAAGATATTCCAAAGTTCAAAAATTATTTTTATGCTCATGTGCATTTTAATAAAATTGAAGAATTGATGTTCCCTTCTATAATCATAATTGATAATATAAACATTATTTTATAAGTGTAGGCCTAAGCCTATTATGGCATTCTGCTGCTATAGACATGTGTGGCTAACCTTCACTTCCTGTTTTGCAAGTCACCATAATGGACCAACAACTACCACTCATGAAATGTCCTCTCTTGAGTGTTTGGTCTAGATTAAACAGATTTAGCAAGCTATCTCAAGGGAGAGGGGGCATAATTAAAAGGTAAGACATAAATTGTCCAGACATAAATTATTTATATGAGTATCTTGACATTGAACTCAATGCATTTGGGGGATTTTTTTAACAAAATATTTATTTTACATTTATTTTGTAACTGCTGTAATGGTAACACTTTACAATAAGGTTTCTTTTTTTAACATTATTTAGGCAAAATTTGTTACCATGAACTAACAACCTTTTATTAATACATTTTTAAATCAAATCTGTAAACAGTCAATAAACTAGAATCACTGCGCAGCTTGTCAAGACATCAAGAAAGATGAAAGTTCACATATGCTAAAATTAACATATGGTATAAACATATGTTTCTCATTGTTCGTGCGCTTATGCATTACTGTAAATGACACCTTAGAGTTATACTGTATATTATCAGAATATTTTTATTAGCCACTAGTCTACCCTGGTTTTATAGCAAATTTATACAATTGTCCATAAAATATGACCAACCACCCGTGCCTTTGACCCAAGTTATCTTTGGATAGGCTCCATCAATCCCTGCTATTACACAGGACAAGCAGTAAAGATGATACAGAGTAAGCATACAATAATTGTATTTGCAGATTTTAATTACTTTTTAAATTATATAACAGTATTTGACATGAATATATAACATAAAGATGGAAGTTTGCTTGATCAAAGTAAAGTTTTAAATGTTTTAACAAGAAGGACATGTTCATTTATGGTACATCTTATTTCCCATTATTTGCAATTATTTCCCATTATCTGTAATATTTATTCAATATAAAAGTATTATCCTATACTTATTCATTGGTTAATTCAACACCCATGAAACCATTTACTGACTGATCAGGACAATTAGAAAAATATACATTTACAGTTTGCCATCGTTTACCACCATTTACATCAGACCTGTCAGATTGCAATTGCATTTAGCTGTACTTTGTAAAATGTTGCAATAGTTAACTGACTAATGTAGGTCACATTACTCAACAGTCTATTGACATTGCAACATACAATTGATTGTATGTAACGAAACAGCTGTAGGGTATCACAGCACCATTAATGTTTAATCTCCAAAATTGACTGTTAAGGTTTAGAGAATGAATCCATGTACAAATATAATAACATTATTTCTGTGCACATTCATATTTTTTGCCTTTTCATTGAATATTTAATACCATATTTAGAATCAAAAGGGGAAATGTGTATATGCTTGAAAGTGTTTGCAGACTCCCTACAAAAAATATGGACCTATTTTATGTCTGCATTTACGAATATTCACATAATGACTTATTATGTCACAGTTTCACATCAGAAAGCATACAAATATTGTCCTATTTAAAAGTAGATTGTAAAAATTGCCACTCAAAAATTCCTATAATGAGACGTAAGTCTGCGTCGTTATAGCTGAAATGACTGCTTGAAACACTTTTAACATATCGTAGCTCCTGCAGGGTCACAGACCCTCAATCCAAATTTGGGTGACGCGCTCATCCGCCACGCCTCCCTTCGAGCCGGGCTGATCCGACTCGCACGCGCTCAACGAATGATCCTGTCCTGTGCGCTGATTGGTCGATGGTCTCTTATTCCTGCCCTTTCATTGGCCGTCACGACGTGTGCCGTGAACCAATGCGCTCAAGGCTTAATGTACATGCTGAATGCGCTTGACTTTAGCAGTGCAGCTGGGCTGCGAGGGGGGCGTGACGCACGGATCGTCTGCTCTTCAACGGGCTTTTCCTTTATGTTGTTTGAAACGCTTTTTAAATGAAGTTTCAAAGCACGTCGGAAAAACTGCACTTGTTCCAACTAAAGCAGAGCAAATTGTATCTGGCGTTTTGGAAAAATACAACGTTTTTCCAATGAATTGCACCAGGTAAGATTCCTCAGTGCGTCACATTCGAGCGAGAGAGAGAGAGAGAGATGGACAGAGAGGATTTATCACTGCTCTGTACCCGTGTAAAAAGAAGTCTATTGTCTTTTTATATCAGTGCGGATTGAAATTTGTTATTATGAAAGTTATTACTTTGGCTTGTTTTATATATGTGTTAATGTACGTATTTGAAAGTGGTTGCATGTTTAACTACGTTGTTTAACTTCTATTGCAGAGAATTGAAATCCACATTTCTTATTATTTGTTTAAATATTAGAGTTAAAACAAAAAGTAATGGTCAATATTATATATCAAGATCGCAAGAGGCTATATAAGTGTGTTTTTTAAAAAGATTTTATAGTTATCGCTGTTTTAAGAAATGTTGTGTATAGCATTTTTGCCTCATGTTGTATTATCCCAGTTCTTAATGCGATATAAGTTTTTATAAAAGATTAAGTTAATTTAATAATAACTTACATTGCAAATCAGTAACTAACTATGTCACTCAGTAACTAACTGCAAAGTCTTTTTAATGTGCTGTCACCATTTTGTCATCACTTCTGTCTAATTGGTCATAACAGTGTTGTTCATTGTTCTTTGTATTACAGGGTTCTCCATATCCTGAACCCAAGGCCAATGCCAAGTCCAATTATGCCTGTGGATGTGGCCATGAGAATCTGTCTGGCACACTCGCCGCCTCTTCACAGTTTCCTCAGTTCATATGAGGACTACAAGTCCAGGATCCTGGTCAACCAGTCCAGACCTCTGAGATCCTGCATCAGCTCCAGGACAGAAGTGGACACTGCCAACTTAGAATGGACGAGTACCAAAACCAAGTCCAAAAAGAAAGTGTTTTTTGCCGATTCCAAAGGCATGTCATTAACGGCGGTCCATGTGTTCAAGGAATTTGAGGAAGACGTATTAGACCTGCAGTTTGAGTTATCAGACCTAGAGAATGCCATTGTTGGCATGAAGTTCGAGAAAGATAAGAGTTTTGCTTTGGACTTCCCTCAGCCTGCTGCAGACTATTTGGAATTCAGATATCGTCTAAAGAAGAACCTGGTGTGTTTAGAAAACTGTATAATTCAAGAGCGTTCGCTCACCGGCACAGTGAAAGTTTCCAATGTAAGTTTTGAGAAGGCCGTCATTGTGCGAATAACATTTGACTCGTGGAAAAGTTACACTGACATTCCTTGCACTTTTATGAATAATGTTTATGGTTGTGAAGACGTTGACACTTTCTCATTTTCAGTTGACCTGCCAAGTTTTGTGCACCAGGATGAGCAGGTAGAGTTCTGCATATCCTACAGAACTCATGAAATGACACACTGGGACAGTAATGATGGGAAGAATTACAAGTTGGTACATGCTGAGAATGAGCCCGGTCAGTCCAACCATGTTGTGCAGAAGACAACATATTTTAAGAATCAAGCTAAACGGCCAGAAATGGAGTTTGATCAGTTCGGAAGCCCGAGGACATCCAGTGGCTTCTTCCCCGAGTGGCAGAGCCAGGGCCATATCGGGAACAACACCCCCTACTGGTAAAACGTCAAGGCACCAATGAACTGATGTCATTTTGGTTAAAGCACATGAAAGTGGGCATATGAGGACCTGATTCTTCTCAGAGCTGATCTGATTTGTAGTCAGTTGCATATTTAAGAAAAGTCAAACAAGTAAAAATTTTAATGATATCATCAAAACAAAGGGCCTTTTTAGCTATGAAATTATTGTTTATGCTTCTGGAGATACACACCTAGATGTAGCGCTCCAAAATAATGCAAAATTTTAGACTAACTATATTAACACTAAATGATGGCAATTATTGAAATAAAAAAATAATTTTATTTTGTAGCACTTTACACTATTTTCTAGATTGGGGTAAATCAGTTTTCGTAACATAGATGCCTTCCTATGTGATTTTCTGTTATTTTTAGTTTAACTGTAATATAGTGGAATAATTTTTAATATTAACAAACATCCTTGTTTAAAGTGAACAACTAGTGCTTGCACCTCTTTTTTTTATTCTTCACTGTACTATTTTGATATCTTGAAGGATACTCATTTTGATGAAAAGCATCAGTCTTACTTCTGAAGTCACTGAATTTTGGGAATACTGCTTGTGAAATGTGACCGATGTTAATAATTTAAGTCATCCTTAAGAATTAGAGAAACCAGCACTGCATTTATTTTTTCACAGATTGTAAAATGTAATCTGGTATGATATGAGATTGCTTCATATTGAAGTTGTGTATCTTATTTCATACTACCACTTCATTGATCACTTTCTTGCAAGTACAGTAAGCATGATGCACTATAAGGAAGTCTGTGAGAAATAATAATGCCCGTTAAGTGCAAAATTCCTGAACTTCCATATTTTCCTATGTCTGTTCTGCTTTTTAAAAGCTGCACTCTCAGTGTCTTTTCCAACAACATTTTGCTGCTATGGGTTTGTGAGTGCCTGTGTTTTCTGCTTCGTGGTTTATAACATGTGTGGAAATTTTCAGTGTGATCGGACTATAAACAATGAGTGACTTTGGATATAACTTGGGAATTAATGGTAGGTGAGGAAATGTGGCAGAGAAATATAATATAAAACAAGATTGTTTGTCGCCCTGTTTCATGCTTTTTGTGCTGCAATAGCAAAGCAGGTTGAGGTTGATAGATGAAAGTGATTGTGAACTGTGATGAACTTTGCTAGCTGCTGTAATTGTTAAGAGAGTTAATGTAGGTTGATTGTAAAAATGGTTTTCACAAACATGGTGTACACCTAAATATTATTTTCTACTGCAAAGAGAGCTGTTTGTTCAGAAGAATGTTGAATTGTACTCTGTTTCTTTTAGAATTAAAACCTATTGTTTCTAAAAGAGCGAGATGGTGCATCTTTTTACAGAATATTTAAAGGGATATTTAACCAGAAAAAAAATCCTGAATGAATATGACTTTCTCATTGAAAAATTATGCAGTCAAAGTTATAATACCACAACTCATTCTCATCAAAATTTTGAATCTGCCATGTCGACAATTTAGCTCCATTATCAAAAGATAATGTAAACTGAATATACAGTATGGCCCATTACCAGGGGCAATGTTGATGCCAATGTGTAGAGGTTTCCTGAAACCTTTTATCATCCAAAACTGTGCATCTACTACACTGTAAAAAACAACTTGCAAGATTTATATTTTGATTTTATTTGTGCCTATAACTTATATGTATATCTTATTTGGCAAATGGTCAGTAAGTTTGGAGTTTAGCTGTATGTATGTTATGTTCGTTAAAGGGGTGCTGCAACGATGAGTCATGTCATGCAAACGTGCTGTCTTCTCATAAAACGAGTTGGGCATATTACATAGTATTTCTGTGCATGTTACACTCCCCCAGCGATCGTACAGGTTTTGGAAAGTTTTTTTCAAATATATAAAACTGTTTCGTAAACTATTTTTCTTACTCCCTTATTGGACTATTCTCCTGGAAAATCACGAGGCACGCTCACGCGGCATCGAACTGAGCAGGAGAAGGAGCGTGCGCAGACATCACTTTCACTTGTGTGCAGGAGAGAGAAAGCTAGCATACCTTCGCGAAGTTCAGGTGTTTGTTTGTTCACTGCATTTGCATGATGAATGTTAAATAAACGGTGGATATGACGCTGGATTTGGAGATCGTTTGAAACTGATGTATGGAGCCGTCCCAGCGCTAAAAGATGCCGGACATGAAGCTGCATGCGGTGAGTGCAGCAGATGTCTGTGTTTTGTTGACAATGTGCTTCAGTTCAGCCTACCTCTCCCCCCCGCACGCGCCGTATGATTTCGGAAAGAATCGTACAGCTGTATATATCTTTTATAAATATGATCAAACTAAATACTCTTCGAAGATACAAAGTATGCAATACTCTATAGGTACTCAAGATTAAATGAGATTGGCAGAAACCGCGTGTGTTAGGGTAGCTTTAAGCAAAATATGTTCCAGACATTTCATAAAGACCCTAATAAATCATATAAACTTGTTGAAAGTGCTCATTTAAAGAGTCCTTTAAATAAATTTGGTGTGAAAAAAACTTGTAAATGTACTTGCAACTAACTTTGTGCAAAACTTGCGCAAATTATTACAAAATATTAAGTTAATCCTATAATTGTTTTTCACAGTGTACTATATAACAGGAGTATTTCCAATCCTTTATACACAAACAGGTTCTGTAGAAAACCATACACATGCATTTACACTAGCAAACAATGCAAGTCATAAACAGCATCCAGTATATAGTGTCTGATCTACCAGGATGCATGTTTATTCTTGATGTCAAAAAGTTGACTTTAGAACCAGTTCTTAAGCAGATAACCACCAAATGATAGAAGCAAAGTCGTCACCCACAAAAAGTTACATGATTGAACCAAACTATAAACAAGAGGCAAACCATTATTCCACAATCATGGTATTGTGTTCAGTGTAATGAACGCTGGATGAAATTTTTGTGAGTGTGAACTGTGGAAAAAACTTCAAAGAAGTTCAGAAATTCTCCAAAGGCTCTTGAGTCAAGAACTGGCAGCATGTGTTTCATTACAACCTCCTTCCATTGAAGAACCACAGCAAGCCAGACTTCTGCTATTAAACCAAACCAGTTACAGTTCCAAAATTACACACAAAATGTTCAAACAAATGGAACATTGCATGTAATGGTAAAATGCCTTAATGTTTGTGCTTTAATGGCATCAATGTCTAGAGAAATGCAGACCTGACAAAGGTCTGAAATTAAATTAAAGTCTGTAGATCAGTATAAGCCACCTATCTCAGACGGTCATAGACGGTCACAGCATTTAACCTCAAGGCGCTTAAGGGGTATTATCATCTAAGTCTGTTGTGATTGTGAGTGACTAGAGATCTACTCACTAAATAAACATTACTGAGTTGATCGCATACCACTGGTATGTACTGAATGTATATATATATATTTAATATCTAATGTTGCACACTTTGCATTATATAAATATTTTATATAAGATTAACATCAAAAGTCCAATGATTTGCCTTGCAATCGCTTAAAAAGTGTTCTTGTATATGGAAGTGTTTTTTAGCATCTTTCATTGGCATGTTTGTTGTAAACACAGGACACATCCAAATATCTCAGAAAAGTGTGTACGAATAGGCGCCTAGAACCTAACAAACTAAAATCTCAACCTCTCCCACAATCGTACTTGGCGTACATCTTTAGCAGGTCTGAACTCAAAATGTTCAAATATGGAAGCATTGTGCCTCTCTGATTAAACACGACAATCTGGCAGACAAGCGGCTGATTAAAATTCCAGCTTTTATCAAGCTTTTATGAAAAGGTCTAACGTAATAAATTAATTGCTGCAAAGAGAGGATACCAAAAAACACAGCTAAGTTTCATAAAACCGCTTTATTTTTTTAGATCAATGCATTACATTATATATAACATGTGAATACGGTGGCCGGGAAGTGCAAATCAAAACAACAAATCGCAAAACTAAAAACAAATCTAAAAGCAAAATTAAAAAACAAAATGACAAATCTGAAACACAATATCAAATCTAAAAACAGAAGGGCAAATCATAATACACAAAAACAATTTGGGAAACAAACGATAAGTCAGAAAGCACAACGACAAATCAGTCAACTCAGAAATGGTAGGTATCGCATATGTGATACGACGCATGTTCATTGATTAAGGTTCAAAAGCTACATTTTGCTAATAAAGTTGAAACAGGCTCATCTTGCATTAGGAGTAGATGCGTGTCTGTTTCACACTGCATGCATGTGCGGTGTGAGCCCTGAGCAGCACGCATAGTGCAGCTGAAATATAACATGATATGTAATTAAATCTGTGTCCCTGTTGGTTATTGTGAGAGATTGACTGACGCGATTGTTTGTTTTCGCTTATAAATATAAACATAAGCATATAACAACGCTGTGAAAACGTGCATCTGACGCGTGCGGTGTGGCTGAGTTGTTCTGAAAGTCTCTTTGTATTCGTTATATTTTTTTTATAGTTGTACAAACAAAACCATAGCAAAGTTATCGCTTTCCAGTTTGGCTTCACACATCGGCCGAGACGCGCAGCACCGCATCGCGTACACCACACTTGTTAGATGAGCGCGTATAGGCTTATGTTTGTATTTGTAAGCAATACGATCCCGTCAGTCCATTTCTCACCACAGATTAAAGTACATATCATGTTAAATGCTTATACTGTATGCTTAGGGGAAAACGATCATGGATGGTACACAGGCAGTCGCCTTTCAGCTGCACTTTGCGTGCTGCTCAGGGCTCACGCTGCGCTCATGCATGCAGTGTGAAACATACATGCATCTACTCCTAATGAAAGATGAGCCTGTTTCAAATTTATTACCTAAATGTGGCTTTTGTACGTTAATCAATAAATATGCGCTGTATCACATATGACTGTCCTTTCACATAGTAACATCGAGCGTTCTGGATATGTGGATTGACAGGAGTTTCATCCAGTCAGCAGTAGCTATCCCATCTCAACAATATACCTATCTTTTCCGGTTTGATTGACTTGTTGATGTGGTTTCTGACTTGTCATTTTGTTTCCCGAATTGTTGTTGTGTTTTAACATTTGCATTTCTGTTTTTAGATTTGATATTGCGTTTTAGATTTATCTTTTTTATTTTGGAATTTTTATTCTGCTTTTTTTTTAGTTTTGCAACTTGTTGTTTTGTTTTCACTTCTCGGCCACAGTATGTGTATACACTAAACAACATGTCAAACAAATTTATAGTTGGGTTTGGGCTCTAAATCAAATGATTTTTCCCATCACTGATCTGAGTGAGCAGCATGTGACCTTTGGAAAGCTCTCAAGAATTTCCACTCCCCTGAATAACTTCATGGGTCAGGCCCAGGCTGGAGGACTGAACCTAATATTACTCAGCACTTCAAATTCACATACGTATATCTTTCACTGATTGGTCTGGATGTGTGTGCGCAGGAAGAACTGTAGATCAGTGCCGCTTTTAACTTCTGAATTCAGTCCTCTTCTGTTTCTCATGTTGGCAAGTGTGCTAAATGTTAAGCATAGTTTACGATGTACATAGATTTAAATCAAAGAACGAAGGCCCCCACAGAGCCCCCAACACAACCAGAAAGGCCTGCTAACACTCTATAAAGATCATAAAGAGGCTTAGAAGGGATGCAAAGAGTGTCTTGGGTCTGAGTAATTTTACATCTGTTATCTGATAATAAACTGATAATTTGTGTTTGCAAGCTAAGATTAAAAATTAACTTGTTTAGAAGAATATTATTGTATCATGTGGTATCTTTACCTGTCTATAAGCTTTGATCTGTAAAACTGAGATAAGATTTCACAGACATGGAGATGTCTGTGACGAATCCGCTTATCCTGGTTTTCTAAAGTCAAAACTCATGACATAAAGTAACGTAACAGCAATGTAGTTTTTTAAATTTTTGAAGGTATTACATTTTGAACCGATCCTAAAATGCATGTAAAACATTAATATTGTGTTGTTCAATTTGAACTTGTATTCTTTGCAGTATTTAAGATCTTCAAATATAGTTTTTTGTTCTTCCGACCTGTTTTTCGACCTGTTTCAATTTTCTGCAAATAAAAAGAATTTGGGAGAAAATTCGTCACAGAATGTTAAAAGTAAAAAAAAAAAAAATCTGTAACAAGCACATAAACAAATAATACATTATTATTTTGACACAGACATGGGGGCTGTTTGGGCCTTAATTATTGAAATAACTCTTACAAACACAAGTGAAATAATAACATCGATCGAACTTAGTGAAATTCATTCATATGTATAACTGAAATACCTCTTACAAACACTAGTGAAACACCACAGACAGCGGAACATTACACCTCCGAAAATGACAGAGCACATTTTTACATTTACATTACATTTACATTTAGTCATTTAGCAGACGCTTTTATCCAAAGCGACTTACATTTGGGGTAGGCAATGAAAGCAATTGGGACAGCATAAGTACAACAAAAGCATAAGTGCAATCAAAAAAAAGAGGATTGGGTCTCATATAACCTAACAATTTACAGAACCATTCATTCATTCATTCACTCACTCACTCACTCACTCACTCACTCACTCACTCACTCACTCATTCATTCATTCATTCATTTTTTTTTATTTTTTATTTTTTATTTATTTATAAAGAGTAGAGAAGAAAATAGAGTCAGAACAGATCAGTCAGATGTTGACGGAAGAGATGCGTTTTCAGACGTTTCTTAAAGATGGCTACAGAATCTGCAGATCTTGTAGCAGCAGGTAGATCATTCCACATAGGTGGAACAGATCCGGAGAAGGTGAAGGGCATAAAACCATTTGTCACATTTTTAAACAGTGGCACCTTTATAATTCGGCCTCAGATTGTAAATTTAAACAACCAAATGGTCCTCTAACAAACTCTTAAAACTACATTTTGTGACACAACAACAGAAGTATTACACCGGGTTTGCCGGGGCTCAAATCAAACTAAACCGAAGTGTGGGTGCAGTTTCCTTTTCAAGTAAAATATGCTCTCATCAATTACACTGAAATCTTTCATCAACTTTACCTGAAATATGTTGCCTCAGAAGTGCACTAGTGTTTATAAGAGGATTTTTAGCATGCAAATGAATGCATTTCACTGATGTTTGTTCTGAGTTATATAATACAGAGTCATTATTCTGCCTCATTTTGTCAAGCTTCTCGAGTCTTGTGGCAGGATCATGTCAGTCCCACATGTTTTGGGTGGAAGCGCCTGTGCATCGCTTGTTTTGGCATGCAATGAACTCTCCGGTCTCGTCTATGTTCCCGCCCTCTCGTTTCCTCATTAATTGTCTTTATATGGTTTTATGCCCTTCATCTGTTCTTCTCTTGATTTTATCCTATATTTAACGCCCTTGTGTTTTCTGTCTTGTGCCTAATTGTAACAATAATGTACATCTACAGTACACATCTGTAGGTAAGGGGAACAATATGCAAAGTTTGGGGAGTAAAGAATATTTAAAGAAAATATTTATACTATAAGTATTTTAAAACGAAGGGATAATTATTTTAATTTATTTTATTTAATGTGGTATGAATGACCAGAAGAATGCTATCTTAGCGTGCACTACACTTTTTGTAATCACAATGTATCCAAAGCTACTTTGGGGTTCTTATTTTGTTATTATAGCAAACATGAAATAATAGGAAATGATGTATTCAGCTTTTGCGCAAGAAAAAGAGCAGGAATGAAGCACACAGACATTCTGTAAAAATGTAACTTTTTTTTGATTTTAGGATGCATTTTTTGCATTCGATTGTTTTAAGGTTTGTTGGTCACAAATAATTTACTTTCATTATGAGTTATTTGGATGAGTTTTAATGTGTAAAATCGATGTTGATCTTTTTAGAGTCTAATCAAGTATTTCAAGAATGGTTTGATTTAAATATTTATATGGCATGCAGTTCCCTCAAAAAAAATCTTTTTTATTTTCCTTACTCTTACCACTTTATTCTCCAAACTCTACATATTATTCCCCTTTATCTACAGATATATACTGTAGAGGAACATGATTGTTACAATTAGTACTGTGTAAATCCTGGTTAATTATGCAGAACATTGAAGGTTGTAATCTAAAGCGTTACCCATTTTTTCATCACTGGGCTGAAAGAAAAACACATTCCATTGTAAACAAGTGCCACTGCAAAGCCTGTCTTAGTCTTTGTGTTAACAGAGATGCTCCAGTTTAAAGAATAACCTACTCTAAATCAACTGCTTTACATCAAAATAACTGCTGCTGTATTTCTGTAAACCATATCGACTGCTTTTTTGCACGTATTCATTTTGTATCAAGTTCATCTGCACATGAGAGATCAGACCCTCTGCTGTATAGTAGGAGATTAAATATGACACATGACTGTGGGCAGGGCCTGTTAAAGTAGGACACAAGCAGAGATTATCATGGCCAGTGTTTATCTCTGTAATATGAAGGCTATTGTTGGACACTCAAGACACAGAACAATTCAAACCTGCTCACGTTCTTCACGTAAAGGATTGATGTCGCAGTTGAAGTGAGATGTTTAATTATTGCTCAACTGAGATATTGACAACCATATAAAAACTTACAGATGGTGCCTTTTGACCTAATACACTTTATGACTTTATATATGGTTACGATTCAATAAATGTTTTGCTAATGTGGTACCGGTATTTGTAGTAAAGACCCCCTCAGGTTGATTTTACTCCTAATACATGGCCTACCAAACTCTAGAGAAACTCTCTAAAACTTCACCTATCAGCAATATCTGCTCATAGAAATCCAAGAGAACCTTTAGGCCACTGGATCTTAAACTTTTCAGATCAAGTACCACCTTTAATAAACTGAGTTGTTCCGAATACCACCTAATGATCGCCATAGAAAATCACATGAATAAACACTCAAATTAATAGTAGAGCTGTGAATCTTTATCTTTACACCTCATCCTCTGATTCTAATGTATTATTAATAAGAAGAACACTTTTTTTATTTACCAGTTGTTTTCAAACGAAAGAACATGTTTTTTTAAATGTTTATCAAGTTATGGCAAATTCACACTACATGATTTTAAGCCCGATTTAAGCCCGATTTGCAAGTCGTTGAGCTCGCCGATAGGTTGATCTGCGATCGGGGGCAAAACAGCGTGCGTCAATCATAAGGTTTGAACTAGTAAACCACCCATCAAAGAGGCTCACTGTTGCATCGCTGATGCCTCGCAGATGCCAGACAAATATCTAGCATGATAAATATCTGGAGCTGTCGCACGAATCAACATTATGTGATGTCCAGTGATGCGACGAGCCTCAGCCAATGACATCAAACAATGGATTAAGGTCACCGGAACTACCTTTTCCAATTAGATCATCAAGCAAACAGTTTGAAGTGCAAATTTCTATCCGAAATCAACTTTCATATAAACAACTCCTGTGTCGCGTCATTTTCCGTTCCATTTCTAGTGTTTTTTCGTGACAAAACATGGTTTGGGGACCAGATTGAGTCAATGGGTGAGAGAATTGTTCGTGGCTCGTGTAGTGTGTCACCTCCTGTTGCAGATCATTTACGTAGTGTCACGAAGTGTGAACACATTAACAACTTGAAGACTCCAGACTTCACAGAGAGCAAGTCATGAAATCTGAACGGCCGACGTTTAAAGTTGTGTAATATAAACTTGGCTTTAGCCAGCAGTAATAGTGGCCACAAAACACTTTTCTGTAGTGCACAGTCAACAGGGCTCTGTTACTTTTATGGGAGATTTCAGTTCAGTTTGAGAACCACTGCTCTATGCAGTTTTTACTCTTCCAACTTGGAACAAAACCATTACGATTTAATGTAATATTTTTTTTCCCTGTCCAATAGAGGAGGCATGCAGTGAGTTCATAACACTCACAGCATGGCATTGATATGAAACAGATTGTTTCTTTACAGGAACAAACGAAAGATTATGAAAATGGCGAGCTACAGTAATCTTTTGGATATGGAACGGAAATTGAAAAATTCAGCGTTCAAAATCTTTCCTGAATTGTCTTTTTAGTGGCACGCTCCAGAGATAGTTCGCAAATCCTAACTTTAGGGATGCTAAATCTTTCTCCATCACCCTGGTATTCACACACAGGGCAAAACACAATGAAAAGCACTTATCCTGACAGGTCTTGGGACACACAAATGTCAAAATAATTCACACTTGACAACTGAAAGCTTTCTCAAAAAATACTAGGCATACAAAAAGGATCCTCAGTGATATCATTCAAGGACACTGTGACCCAGCTGGTAAAGCAAGTAAGGAAGCTAAAGAACATGACCAACACAAAATAAGTAGGTTAAATGTCTTCAGACTCCACGCTGTACAAGGTGAACTGGGCTATAGGCAAAAGCAGCTGATCTCTCTTCACATACCTCCTGCATTTAGCACTGGTAGACCAGATCATATGATAATGTCAATCTATATGTGACCACAACTGACAGGTACTGTGTTTTGACACCTGAATGATCTGATTGATATTTGCTTGTGTATTCTGAGGTCGAGCGCTGGTTTCCAGTACAGTCATGACCAGTCACGTTAGTGTTGGCCATATACCTAACCTTTGTCTAAGGCATAAACAACGGAGAAATGTGACTGAAATTTAAAAGATTTTAATGGAAACATATGTTACATTGAAAATAAAGAATAACGCTTGCATTGTGTTATTTGTAAGTATCCCTCATACAATAGTATTCCTACAATGTTCCATCAGCTGGTGCGCTGGGAAAGAGATATATACATTTTTAATAATGTTTTTACATCATTTCTTCACAAGCACAAACAAAAGATTGTGAAAAGGTGAGCAACAGTTATCATTCGAGGAGGGATATAAATAAAATAAAAAAGTAAATGTTGTACTTTAGGGCTGCTAAATATTCCTCACACATATTAATATGCCGGTAATATTCCGGCAGCTGGTGCGCCATGAAAAAGTTAAATAAAATTGCATGTGATTTCATAATTTTCCAAACAAAAGATTGTGAAAGGGCTAGCCTTACTTGTATCATTCAGAGAAATGACATTGTTTTAAAATAGAATAACATGTTATGCATTCTACACACAACTTGTAAATTTGCAGTCTATTTTTGTAATGTGACTTAATTTGAGTTCCTGTTAAACTAAACAGTAAAATTCTGAAAAAAATATTTTTACAAATTTTCTCTACATTGTATATTTTCAGTTATTTTCATATACTCTTTTCACATGTCTTCTCAAATTAATTGGTTTCTGTTAGGTTTTTTGAAGCATCTGTGAGAATCAAACGCATCTTGAATTCAGAAAAATCAACAATCAAATCAAAATCTATGTTTTGTTCTAATATTTTATTTAAAATTGGTAAAGCGAGTAAAAAGGAAGTAACAATTCAAGTTTTTTTATTAAAACAATTTAAATAAAGTAATTGATCATATATTAAAACATTTGTGGCGTGGGGTCAATATAAATCATTGCTAACCTTTGCACATAACAGAAGGCTTAAACTCATTTTGAAATGTATTTAATTCTGTAATTGCTTACACGAACCATAGCATCACTTTTCAGATGATGTAATTTTACACAGTGACACATAGGTTGCTCTTGGAATATTTAATTTATGATTAAATAGCAATAAAAGTAATTAAAACAATAAAAATGACCTAAGATTTTTTTAACATTTAGAAATAAAAACAGCTTTGGTACAAAACAAGGTGTGTAAATTGCTAACAAGATAAATAGAGCATAAATGACACACTATCCTGTCAGGATATGTGGAAGGAGAGAACACAAACGCAGGCAGTGGTACAAAACACAAAACAAGACCCACGATGGGGTAAAATAGGAATGACAGAAATAATAACTAAACAAGAACATAGACTGACTAAACTGACACTTGACACAAACTAACACTAACTGGACTAGACTAGGCACAACTCAAGGAAGACGAAAAGGAACAAGATACAATAACTTCACAAGGCTTAAACACTGGCGACCAATACAAGTTTATACAAAACAAATGAGCACAGGACAGAAAATACAATGGCATTAAATAAGGAACTAAATCAAGCAGGGGACAGGTGAGGGAGATGAAACCATAATAAGATAATTAACGAGGGCGGGGACATAGACGGGACCGGAGAGAAAGCACATTATGTCAAGACCGACAAAAATGTGTTGCTCTCCACACAAAACACGTGATACTCTCATGATCCTGCCCCAAGACTGGAAAAATCTGACAAGAAGTGGCAGAACCATGACAATCCACACTCCACCCAAAAACAGAGCTGGCACGTCCTGGCATGTCTTCAGAAAAGTGTGTAAGTTCTGCTTTAGTAGAATCACTATGGGAAATTGTAAAAATAATTGTCTCTGCATAATAAACTAGGAGAAAGTATAAATAATTACACTGTAAAACTTTGCTTTAATTATTGAAGCAGATTTGCCAGTAACTTACTGTAGATTTAATTACAACTTAAGATACTTTCTTCCTAAGCATGTTTCTCTTGTTTTCTGTACAAATATTTAAAACTTAAATTACGATACATTTAGCCTACATAACAAGAAAAGTGACTCAATATATTTAGTCCTGTTTTATGAAAGAAAAATATATAAACTAGGTAGCTTTATGCTCAAAACAAAATTTTACATTAAATCTACAGTGATCTACTGGCAAACCCACTGCAAATTACAGTTTAGTGGTATAGAGAATACATAGATTATGGAGGATGGATGGACGGATAGATGGGTGGATGGATGAAAGAATTATATAATGAACACTATGGTAGAATAAATATACATTCGATTTTGTGACGCATTGGTGGAGCATAGTTCAAAAACTGAGATTTCTCCATTTCTATAATCACCATTTCTTATAATGAAAACCAAAACAGGATGGACAGCCACTCTCAATGTTAACAGGGAGTCACAAATTAAGTCTATTTTAAGAAAGGGTTTTGAAAGACACATAACCAGGCCAGTGCCTGAAGCTAATAGAGCCAAAATCTGCTGCTTCACTAAACTTCAGGGCCTGACTGTGTCTGACTGCAACACAACAGTTCAAAAGAGCTGAGGAATGAGGCTTGGCAATACCATTAACACACATTGCTGTTACTACACTGAGAACTCAAACTCATGCATGTCTATTTATTTTTACACTTTTTTTATCATAGCGTGAGAACTGTATTGCAGTCATTGCTTTCTTAAACATGAGGATGCAAGTTAACAAAATAATTCTGGTCCTGCATTAGATACACTAACTGTCATGATTCCGCCTCACCATGTCAGGTATTACTTGGTCTTGAGGCGGAATCAGACAGGATCTCTTGTTTTATGTTGGAGAGAGACTATTTTGGCACTTATTTGTTGCCATACTCTCTCTCTGCGGTCTTGTCATTGTTCCTGCCCTCCTGTTTCCTAGTTAGTGTTAATTAGTTTATGCCCTGCACCTGTTCCCTCTTGATTTGGTTCCCTATATATTGACCTTGTGTCTCTTGTCTTGTGCTGGGTCATTGTTTGTGTCAAGTCGGTGAGTTCCTGTCTTGTCAGTGAGTTCCTGTCTTGTCAGTGAGTTCCTGTCTTGTCAGTGAGTTCCTGTCTTGTCAGTGAGTTCCTGTCTTGTCAGTGAGTTCCTGTCTTGTCAGTGAGTTCCTGTCTTGTCAGTGAGTTCCTGTCTTGTCAGTGAGTTCCTGTCTTGTCAGTGAGTTCCTGTCTTGTCAGTGAGTTCCTGTCTTGTCAGTGAGTTCCTGTCTTGTCAGTGAGTTCCTGTCTTGTCAGTGAGTTCCTGTCTTGTCAGTGAGTTCCTGTCTTGTCAGTGAGTTCCTGTCTTGTCAGTGAGTTCCTGTCTTGTCAGTGAGTTCCTGTCTTGTCAGTGAGTTCCTGTCTTGTCAGTGAGTTCCTGTCTTGTCAGTGAGTTCCTGTCTTGTCAGTGAGTCTAGTTTATTTTGTAGTGATGTGTTACTAGTCTGGTCCTATAGTTTAGTTAGTCTTTGTTCCTGTTACTGTTCTTGTTTCCATGTTTTGTTATGTTACCCCCTCGTGGGTGTTTTTGTATTTTATTATTTATTAAAGTCTTGTTAACATCCCATTACCTCCCTGTCTGCACTTGGGTCCTCTATCTCCATGTCCTTACCACCCTTAGTTTTTCATGACACTAACATTACAAACTTAGAGTTCTCCCTAAATTAATTTAGTTTTTCAAAAATAAATAGAACTTTAAATCTTGTTCGTTCTGGCATATCTTGTGAAGAAACACTTCTATGACGGCTATGCTCACGAGTCATATGAGAACCAATGAGTTTTGAATGTGTCACCATATTTAAATTTAGAATTTAGATCTGGATTATATTTCAGTTTAGTCAAAGATGAAAATAAACCGTTTTCCCTCAGAAACCTATGTTTTCACTTTAGAAGATATTAACTCGGGTCATTTGGATGACATCAAATTTTAATGCATTTGAAATACCCTGCTAGGTTTGCTTTGACCTATATGCCAACTATTTGGATGACATTAATATGATCTAGCAGGAAATGTTCAAAATCCACACCTTGCCGCAGGCAAATGACAAAGGTGTTTTGTGCAGGACATTGCTTTGAAGGAATGCAATTCACAAATCATGCATGAATTTCTATTGAAATGCATATGCTGTCACATATTGATGTAAATCAAGGCTTATAGTTGTCAATACTGCAGTAATGTTAGTAAAGACCTTACCTTCATTGTGGTCAATGAAAGAATAAACAAATTAACCAAAATAGGTGAAAAGCAGCAGTCTATCCCCAGATCCCGCAAATTTAAAATTCAGCAAGTACTTGTGCTATGATTTTAAAAAAAATACAAAATCTGTAGGATCCTTATAAATTTAACATCACATAAATATTGAGTATTGTATTACATTCAGGTGGCATAGATCTGGAGTTGGCCTTAAATGGATAGACATTGAGCAACGTACAGATTTCCAGACAAGTGCGTGCATATGCTGACTTTGTGGACATTATCTACAGAATGTTCAGTCTAATCTTAGATCAGGATGGGGTTGAGTAAGGTGAGCTGTCTAATGTGATAGACTGTAATCTACAGTTAATACATACACATATTCCTAAAAATCATGAAAGTAAAAAGAGAGATTTACTGTTCGACCCTTCAGCAAATAATGTACATTATAAAAGTAAATGTCTCAATTCAGTCTACAAGCATACTACATCAAATCATATTACATATTTTTATGTATCCTCATTCAATTAATCATTTGTTTACTATTTACTTATTATTCTGTGCACTGTTCTATATTTTTTCATAAAGTATAAGGCAATTGTTATTTCACACTAGGTGTCACATGCAGTATATTGGTATTGACAATATAAAATACATGATTATTAATAATGTGTTAACAGGATAAAATCATTATTATAATTCAGCACGGTTTAAAATTTAGCCTAAAAGTAGTAGTAATGTAATGAAAATATTAACATGTAGTTACAATATGAAATAAGAGTAGGCTTTACGGTTCTATCAAACAGTAATTCAGTTTAAACTACAATTATATCATATATTATAAAATTTTAGTTTAACATGTTAAAGAAGTGCAGCCCCTCTTGGTGTTAACAAGAAGTGACAGTAAAGACTGGGAGGGTTTAGCTTTGGCACCACCCCAAGGCTCAAAGCTGGATGAGCCAAAATCGGCTGATTAGAATGGCCACTGAAGATCTTGCTGCTGTGGTCAGAAGTTCAAACCTGAATTGCACAGCACTATTCTGACTTAGCTAGAGCTACTAATACTCAGTAGAACCTTCATATCTGCAAGGAAAATTGCATATTAAGGCCACCTCTGAGCAAAGAGCTAAACGTAAAGCCATTATAAAGAAGTGGACCAGTCAAGAACCTTTTCTTATAATGGCAGATGGCTTTTTTTTAAGTTTAAAGGAGGGTCGCATTTCCTTCACAATGTGCTGAGCATAAAGTAATTTTCTAATGTAAGAAATTAAAATACTGCTTTGTGATCACTCTTGTGTCATTCAAAACCTGTACAGCAGTGATGACACTCTCTAACAGCAGTCTCTAACAATGTGGCCAACATCTGTTGTGTTTGACAGAGTAAATAAAACTCCCATGGTTGTCAGAGTAAACTAACAATGTAAAAACATGATAATAATTAATAACTCATTGCATATATATAGTGCTTATAACATTTAATTTTCTTTTTTAAAGTGATAGTCACCCAAAAAGGAAAATTCTTTCATCATTTACTCAACGTCTTGTCATATCAAACCTTCATGATTTTCTTCCGCAGAATACAAAAGAAGATATTTTAAAGAAAGTTGGTAACGGTCACTGGACTGGGTCACCCCAATGGGTCCAAAATATCTTCTTTTGTGTTCTGCAGAAAAAAAAGACATACAGGTTTGAAATGTAAAGGATAGTAAATGATGACAGAATTTGTTGGGGAGAATCCTGCTGACCTAAGGGACTACCAGTCACTACTCTTCTCTTTCTCTGCTAGTTTTACCACAGCTAAAACATCTTTCTATACCACCGAGGTGAGCAATGCAACAAAGACTCGGCAGCTTTTCAAGACATTAAACTCTCTTCTTCGCCCTCCCCCGCCCACTTCCTCTTTGACTGCGGAAGACTTCGCTGTATTATTCACTGAGAAAACATCATCCATCAGCAAACAATTCTCAGCACCTCAGACCTCGCTACATACCACCCTCACTTCAAACATTGAACTCTCCTCTTTCACCCAACTGACTGACACTGAAGTCACAAGACTTCTCTCCAGCCACCCCACCACCTGTTCCCTTGACCCAATCCCCTCCCATCTCCTTCAGGCCATATCCAGCACACTCACACCTGCACTCATACACATCATCATCACATCCCTGCTCACCGGCAATTTTCCATCCAGATTCAAACAGGCCCAGGTCACGCCCCTACTGAAGAAACCAACATTGAACCCCTCTACTCCCAACTTTTACAGACCTGTCTCTCTCCTTCCATTTATTGCAAAAACACTTGAAAGGGCAGATTTCAACCAGGTGTCTCCTTACCTATCCCAGAACAAACTACTGGATAACAAGCAGTCTGGCTTCAAAACAAACCACTCCACTGAGACTGCACTGCTATCGGTCACAGAAGCACTGTGGCTAGTCAAGGTGGAATCTAAATCCTCGGCCCTGATTCTGCTAGACCTATCTGCAGCGTTTGACACTGTCAATCACCAGATACTGCTAGCAACCCTGTCATCTCTAGGAATCTCTGGCTCTCCTCTCCTCTGGTTCAAATCCTACCTCTCAGGCAAATCCTTCAGGGTGTCATGGAGGGCCTCGCTGTCCACTGCTTACCACATCGTCACTGGGGTCCTTAAGGGATAGGTGCTTGGACCGCTGCTTTTTTCCGTCTACACGACATCCTTGGGACCCATCATATGGGCACATGGCTTCTCGCATCACTGTTATGCTGACGACACCCGTCGTCTCGTTTCACTCAGACAATACCACTGTAGCAGCTCGCACTACAGCCTGCCTAGAAGACAGCTCAGCTTGGATGAAAGAGCATCACCTCCAGCTGAACTCTAGAAAGACAGAACTACTTGTGTTTCCGGCTCACCCCATGCTGCAACACGATCTCACCATCTGATTTGGCTATACCACAATCACTCCTTCCAGAACAGCCAGGAACCTCAGAGTCATATTTGATGAACAGCTGTCCTTCAATGATCACATCGCAAAGACAACGTGGTCATGCCGATATGCCTTATACAAAATTAGAGAGGTTAGACCCTATCTCATGAGCATGCGACACAACTCCTTGTCCAGGCCCTGGTGATCTCAAGGTTGGACTACTGCAATGCTCTCCTTGCTGCACTTCCTGTAAAGGCGATCAAACCACTCCAGCTGGTTCAGAACGCAGCAGCATGTCTCGTCTTCCAAAAGCCCACAAGGGCTCATGTGACATCCCTTTTCATCTCTCTCCACTGGCTACCGGTTGAAGACCGTATCAGATTAAAATCACTAATGCTTGCCTACAGCACTACCACTGGATCTGTACCCGCATACCGGCATACTTTCATACCCTCTTACACTCTTACACCCCATCAAGATCTCTGCGTTCAGCAAACCAGCGGCGTCTTGTATTGCCTTCCAATAAGGGCAGTAAATCGCTTTCCTGCTCATTCTCATTCACAACTCCTTCCTGGTGGAACATTCTTCCTTACCCGGTCCGGTCAACCACATCACTCACAACAAACTAAAAACCCATCTCTTCTTTGAATACTCGACAGAGAAAAAAACACTAACTCTCTCTTTCTCTCAACAGGTAGAGGTCTAGCTTTTGTTGAAACCAGTAACTTTGTATTGACACCTATTGTACTATTGCTCCTGTGTGACATATCGCTGATTGCTCCCTAAGAACTCTTTGTAAGTCGCTTTGTAAGACTAAATGTAAATGTATTATTGAGGGCCTTTGACTTTTATATCGCTTTACTCATCAAGCTTTCAATGACTGAAGGATAAAGATTTTTTTTTATTTTGATGTTTTTGGCTCTAGGCCAAATCACTTGGACATTCCTTTGTGTCCGCCTTCTGAGTAAACAATAGTTCTATCTGTGTCAGTGACCCCATACCTATAATAGAGAAAATTTGGGTCAAAGACAAAGTAGTGTTGTCAGTAACATAAACATCTCAGAGAAAGCAAAAAAAACGTGTATGTTCTGTTGAATAGTGGTCATTTGGTATTATTTAAAATTAAATAAATAAAAACTCCTACAGACACCCATTCAGGTGTGACCTGTCAGTCCTAAATCGCCACGTTTTGAGGTTTTACCTGTCATGTGTAAGCAGCTGCGGGCCTCTGATATATGGCATGCCAAACAGCCTGGTTTTGACGACCGGTCTGGTTGCAGTTTGATGTCACAGCTTTCAATGGGCCAGAATGTCTTAGGCGTTCAGGCAAATATTCAAGACTGGAGCATCGCCACACTGCTGCAGATTATGAAATAATCGTTTGCACTTTATTTTACAGTACATATGCAATTTCAGTGTATTAATATAATAATATTATTTAGGGATAGTTTGCTATAAATTCTGTTTGTTTACATTTACTGTTGTTTTTCGGTCAAGCTGGTGGCAAATGATATAACTGTTTATTTTTTACTTAATTCATGTTCGTATTTTATTGTAAATTAATTGTATTAAATAAACAATTGATGGGTCATTTAACTTAGTAACATTAAGTTAAGCCAAGTAATGGTTCTTCTACGGGTAAGCCAAAATAATTGTTGTTGCTTTAAAACCGTCTTTAATTGCATACAAACACTAATTCAGCTGCTGAAAAACTAAATTATGGCCGTTTAAGATTAAACATTTACATACAATATTTCTTTCTGAAGCTACTTCCTGAAGTCTTTAATAATGACTGTAAATGATCTTTGGGGACTAATTTAACATGCGACTAATTAGATGAATTAATCGCTACATCTGGTAATTAATTGGATTAAAATTTTACTTGCTTGACAGCCCTAGTACATATATTTTTTGCTGATGTTTTAAGTCACTGAGCGCACAGATTTTATGCATGCAGAAATATACACTTTTGTGGGTGGATACATTTAGTGTTTTAGCTTAATTTGTTTTTAGTATGTGATATGTAAAAAAAACCTCTATTATTATTACTTTAATCACAATTTTATTTCAAAATCAATGTTGTTTACGTTTCGAGCTTCACTCTTCAGTTCTTCATTTGTCCTTCATGTCCTTTTTTATGACTTTTAATAGCTTTAAGCTAAAATTTTAGTCAGGAACTGGCAATAACTGCGGTAAAGGTAGAATACATAACAAATGTTCAGTTGCTGTATAACTTTATTCATTAAAAAATGAGCCAAGTTTAAATAAATACATGGTAAACACATTTGTATTCAGTCATTAAACAACACAAACCATAGCATGAAGTGATTCGGATTGATGAGATACAAATAAAGCCATCGCGTGAGTCCAACGGAAATCTGATGACATGATTTGCAAGGAAGATGTGACATTATGACATCAAAAGCATCCAATATCACATGCGCCAGGAAGAAACTAACAGCTAGAATGACAACCGAATGAATTGACTAAAGGTCAAATAGTAACACTGTGTCTACACCGGATGACACAAATAAATATACAATTTTTTATACAACCTTTATAATTTAACCCATTAAAATCCATTATAATAAAAAAATTGTCCACACTGGATGCGGCACCCCACAAATCCATTATGAGCAAGCCGCTGGCGTGTCCAGTCGGTCACGTCCAATGTAGACACGGTGATACATTTTTCTGACATAATGCATTCTCATTGGACCTCACAATTCCTTTCAAATCAGCATGTGAAATACTGATGACACAGGGGGCAGCAATAGTCGTAAAATAAATAAATCAAGTTTTATCTTGTCGAATACTGTTGCGAAACCACACAAATAACCAGAAACACAATGAAAAGAAATAAACAAACAAACAAATTGATCATCCTTGCTATGGCTAGTCAACAAACATAAAAACAATAACTTTACAAATATTCCTTTCATGCCCGAGAGGTAAAGAAAGGGTTGTCAAGAATTACTAAATTATACTCAACTGCAACTTTTGAGCTCCTGACATCTATAAACTTTTTAACAACTACATTATAACATCTCACCAGTAACAGAGAATGCTGTGAGTTAGGTAACATTTCACACAGAAGCTTTTATTAAATGTGGACTCTCGTCAACTGGGAAACAGAGCGCTGTCTCTTTAAGTATGTGGGGAGGGTTTAACAAACTATTTGCCAGGCTATTTTGGATGACAGCAAGCCCATTCATAACCTGCTTTCTGTCTTTAAATAGGGTAGCATAGGACAGAAGCCCAGGCTCATGTTAAAGACAAATCCCACACATTTGAACACTATATTATTATTATTATAATTAAAATCCAAACTCTGATGCCACATAAAATGTTTGGTCTTTCACTCAAAGCAGTTGACGAGTCCAAATTACAAAGACAAACACCTTTACTGGATTCCTCATGGAACCCTGGTTCACGACAAATATTACTACACTATACATAATGCAACACAACAGTTGTGGCTACTTCGGAAAATGTACATCTAGAGCTTTTTGTTGGTGTGCGTAATCCTCATGCTTACCTGATATGGTTTAAAGAAACAAATTTTACAACCAGCATGACTTTCTGTTATCGTATCTCCTGAGAGCACTGTAAACTACTCCAATCCAAAGCCCTCTGCATTCGAAATGGCAATTGTTAACTTTTGCCTTAGTTCTTTCTTGCTCTTGTATGGAGGTAGACAGATCTGGTTGAAGCATGTATGCGACACTGGCAGCCTGCAAAGAAAACGTCCGAAAATGAAATTACTGATTAAGCACTCTGAAACAAGTTTTTTTGGAATTAACTGTTGTGTTGGTTACCAGTCGGTGGAGACATCAATCTTGGAGATCTTGAAGTTCAGGTCGACCATTCCCCCCACAGGAACGCGGTCACTTCCTGTGGTGAAGTGGAGCAGTTTCTTCTGCAGTTCCAGAGAAAAGCCCAAGACCACGTCCCAGAAGGCCCTGCAAGTCCAGACCAAACAGTCAACTGACACATTGACACATTGCATATACAGTCAGAGTTATGAAATATTGTACAAAAAACATTTACCGGATGGTGGGATCAGTCTTGCTGTAGCCTTCATATTGCACTACTCGCTGCAGAGAGCTCATATCCAGGTTAGGACTGCCACAGACCAGGATCTCAACTTCTTCTGGCCTCAAGAGCTATACAGTAACATGAGAAAAGCGAATAAGTCTCTGTATTTTTGTATATGGATGATGCTGATATCCACCATAATATATATGTTTTTTTGTAAAGATGCATTTAAAACATACAGTACAGAACGAACGTTTGGCGTCAATTAATTACTTATTATTTATATATTTTTCAAATTTTAGAAAAATATGTGGTAAAATATATTTGGTAAAAACCCCCCAAAAATGTTATGTTGCACAATCTGAACTTCCAGTAGACCTCAGCAAAGAATCAATAACTGTTGAGTAGTTTTAAATTCATTTAATATCATTTATATGCAATAAAATGTTAATATTAATGTAAATTAAATCTAAAATAAATTGTTATTTTATTACCAAACATATAGGATAACTTCAGGCCAGCACGTGCATCTGATGACACAGTCAATAATTTTTTTTTTTTATATTTATTTCATATGAATATTTTATTGTATATGAATTGTATTAAATTAATTTAAAACTACTCAATGGTTTTTGAATCTTTGCGGGGGTCTAAGTATGGGCCACACAACGTTTATGTTGTTGCTCCTAAAATGCTATATGTCTAATGGTAATGTATTGTGAAAAGTGCTTTGACTTTGCATTCAAATTACACATTTTATGAGTTTGTGCATTCCCTAAAAAGCCTAATGAACTGTATTTCTGTAAATTTCCCGGTCACAATGCAAACTATGCTAGATTGTAGTAGTCTGCTACATCCATAACTGTCAACCTATAATCCAGACCCGACCTGCATGGGGATCGGCGAAGTACACATTTATGTCATTATGTGCATAATCATTTTGGTGAATGATGCTCTAAAAAACAATGTGAGCAAATAAACACAGCTTTCTGCAGTTGCAATGAATTCTTATTAAATTCGTCCTGAGGGCTTTTGTAGAAAATATATTGTCTTTTGATTCCACATCAAATATTTCTTAAGGGTTTGTTTGCGTTTCTCTTATCATATGTGCTGTTAATCTCATCTAACCCTTAAATAAAACCAATTTTATTGAAAACAAATATTGCCACAACCCACGTACTGCACGTACACCACGGTGCTTTGCAGCATGCTTGGAAAGAGACACACACTGAGACATGGGAGAGAGAGAGAGAGAGAGAGAGAGAGATAAAGATAGGTCTTTAAGCCACAGAATGGTTGGGATTAGTCCAAACCAATCAGCCAAGCCCTTTTCCTCCAATAACCCCACCCTGCCTTACACCATACCAGAACCAGCGAGTGAGATATCACAGTTACCAAACCTCTTACATAAGCAGCTAGGGACAGAGTCAACTGTTGCATAACCATTAGAGACATGAAGGAGGGTCTAGTGTTGATCAGGGCCACGGAAATAAAGCCAACAGAGGTTTGAAATAGTTACATCTTTTCATGGAGACACTATTTCACCGCCGGCGATGCTGTTAAAAAAATCATACATAACTGACCCTGGTACAGGTAATTTAAAAAGAAAAATGCAGCTAAGTGCAATACAGTGAAGCCACCGAATACTTCTTCTTTTTTAAAAGCTTGCCCTGGTAACGTTTAATGATCAGTGCATGGAAAGAGCTGTACAAGGGAAGCATAGCACCATCCAGGTTTGGAGCGACGGTGTTTTTATTCCATTAAAGTCGGCATGAAATCAAAAGAAGTATTTATTATAAATGATTTATCCGTGTATATCATTAGTTATAGTTAAAATATTTGTTTGCACTTGAAAGCTTTAATCAAAAACTTTAACCTCACCCCCTCAAAACGACCTCTCTTCACTTGTAATCATGAGGAATGGCACGAGGGCGGGCTGCTACGACTGATCGATATTAACTGCCGTTCAAATTTTTTTAACTCTTTCACCGCCAAAGACGAGTTATTACGGCAATCAGTGTTTGTACTGTTTTACAGCAGGTGGCGCTATTACACACCTTTGGGAAAAGTACAGAGTCCCAGAACCTAGAGCGTATATGTTTTAGCAGTTTTTAATGATTGTTCTGAGTGTAATCTGGGCGGAATCTTTGACAAAAAACGTTAATTATCTCAGCTGTTTAATCAAAGTGATGCACTTTTGAAGAAACCTACCCACATCTACGGAGTGATAAAAAACGAACAAATGAAGATAGAAGAATACGACTTCTTTTGTTTAAAAGCTGCGACTCTGCTCTTTCATTTAACATATTGTTTGTCCATATATTCTTTACAGAAAATTTACTGTGAGCCATTAAAATTGGGTGAAAATGTTAAAAAACTCTGGCGTAGGCTGGCAACTTTTTTTTAAAAAGGCTGGCGGGGAATGAGTTAATGATTAAATCAGTTGTGAGTGGATGAAATCAAGTCCCGCCCCACATTTTTTTCTAATTTCAGAAGTCGTTTCCCTCAGGGATATGTCCTGATGTGGAAAAGAAGACAATCGCTACTTCCATTTCATGCCGACTTGAAGAGAAAAGCTTCTGGTTAAACCGTATAACTGCCTTGCAAAATATGAAATTAACTTGCAAAAAAAGAAAAACAGGTGCAAGTTTATTTTATCCATTAGCAGTAATATCAAACAGGACCACATTCTCTTCTATAACATCAAGGGCCAGATTTACTAAAAGCTTGCAGAAGCGGGAATGCCTTTTAATAGAAAATATCTTCATTTGTGTTCTGAAGATGATCTAAAGTCTTACAGACATGAGGGTGGGAAAGTTACAGAATTTCATTCTTCTCGGTGAACTATCCCTTAAAATTATGCTAAGATATGCAATTCATTGTTACACTTTGCGTTTTTAATTTGGTTAACATTTAATGTTTTAAAGTACACATTATCAACAATTGTAATGCACCATACCCTTTAAAGGTCTCCACATACGACCACTTTCAACAAGTTGGAATGATTTATTAGGATCTTCATGAGATGTCTGGAACATATTTTGCTTAAAAACACTCAATGGCTGTCTAAAAAAAACCTTTGTGCCTCGTCAAAAACAGCTCTGCTCACACCAACCCGTTTTGGTGCATGTCTCTTTAAATGATAATGCACCCCCTTCCGTCCAGCTTTTCAACCCATGCGTAGTACTGCCATGGCAATGGTTTAGCTAAATTATGTTTCGTGAATTCCTCTGCGGTTAGTTTCGTCTTAAACATCTGAAATCATTCGTCCGGGGACCAAAAAATCTGTCACAGCAAACAGCGTTCATGTTGTGCGTGTATGCTTGCCTAAACTCCACGGATTGCGCAGCTGAGATCTCAGCGGAATATCGTGGATTTAATGCTTGTCGTTGACAAGTTATAACGTAAACTGTTACACACACACTATGGAAGCATAACTAGTAAGCTGTGAATGATTTTTCAGCCTAAGCACGAATAATAAGAGACCGTTAAAACGAAACTGCTTGTTTAGGCGAATCACTTCAAACCGGAGTGCTTTTTTAACCTGGGACAGCACAAGCAGGATTAGCTTCAAAGTTGTTCCTTAAGAGGGACCGAGACCGACTGAACGAGACAAAACTGCCGATATAAGTAATATTTATCAACAGTTTGAATTGATAACGTTAGCATATGATAGCGATGGGAGCTATGTCAGTCACAGGCTAAGTAAAACATTCAAAGCCAGTGTTAAACTTATAAGTTTACTCATAAGTGCAGATGGATACTTGGAGTTTAGCAGTATGAATGTTAATACATTATGTGCGTTAATATGTTGCGGCAAGCTGTTTGTTTTGCACATGAACAGGGGCGAACACTGCAGGTTAGGTTTTTACTTATGGTTTCTGAGGGATTTCCACTAAAAATTTAATAAATCCACTGCTGTCTCCTAGGTTTGGACTCCGTGCAGCGACTACATTGCATGTTGTCCACGAACTTTAGCTATGGTGTCACATACACCGCTATCGCTTGTGAAAACAACAATGGAGGAGCACGGTGGGTGGAACTGTGTAGATTAAGGGGAGGTAACATTATAATAAAATATGCTTTGGACATCACAAGCGGAGCAAAATCTGAACGGCTCGATTTCTCACATGCTTGCAGGGAAAGGCAAATCAAAACAAACTTAGAGGGTTTTTATTTTTCACGTTTTCTGGGTTACTAGATGTACCCGGGGGCCCGATTATAGCTCTTAAACACAGAAAAAGTGGGGTTTTCATATCATGTCTCCTTTAATAATCCTTTATAATGCATTTTATATAAAGGCTTTAAGTAAAGTGTCACCCAAAAAACATTTTCCATCTTTTTCCAGCATGAAACTACATGCACTTTTATCCAGTACCTAATAAATATAAACACGTACCTACGTACGTGCATTCAATAGAAAAGATTGATAAATTCACAGAATCTGCTTTTTAATTTGGTCATGTTTAAACCCATATAGAAGTTCATGTTAAATGACAAACACATCATGAGCTTGTGCAAAGTCTGCATGAGAGCTGCGTCTTTGTTTAGATTTCAATTGACATGCTAAGCAGGCCAGGAGATTTGCAATTTTCAGTCTCTATGTGGTCATTCTATATAACCTTGAAGTCTGAGGTTCTCTCGCTGTCAGTAGCTGGAGAGCCTGGATACGGTATGGAGATTGAACAAACAAAGAAGGCCAGGAACAAGGCACCATGCCAACAGAGGGGGGAAGGGACGGACCAATACACAGTTGCAGACTTCAAAAACACACACTAAACAAAATAGTTCCCTTGCCCCTCTAAACTCTGCCTAAGAGCTGCTTGTGGAATATTTTAGCATTTGTCTTGCTTCATGACAGCATAAGCTGTTACTTCTTTGGTTCGCTTGCTTATGATGCAACGAAGATTTTGGATAAACTGAATTTTAAATGTTATGGCAAACTTACCATAAGAGCATTGGAGGCACATACGCTATGAAAACCATGATAGAAAGCAGCAAACTGTCTGTAGATGGACTTATTCAGTAGGAAGTCAACATAGAGGTGAACGTATTCTGTGCGGGAATGAACAGATCCAGTATTCAGCAGTCAGAAAGACAATGAGGCATTTAATGTTCTCAGTGTAAGCCAAATTTCGAACAGTCAGTCTTACTGTGTGACTCTCTCACCTTTTCGGTTTAGGTTGGTAAGAGGAATCTTGTCCCCTCCTGGTTTCAGGTTATATGACTTGACCACTCCAAGTTCTTCCTGAAAAACCTAAAAGCCATCCGCAGGGTTTATCGTCTAGTTCAACATGCTTATTTCTGATGTAGTATAAAACAAGAAAGAAATCATCGAGGGCTTCTGAATGTTTTGATAAAGTGCAAAAGAGACTCACCTGAAAGGTGGTATAAAAGTCCTCCTCAACGTTTCCCTCATAGCTGAGGAGTTCCCCAAGACCATGGGCAAGATCCTGAAATATTCATCAAAATGTTGACATTAATAAAGTATACAATTTCTACTACTCTCAGACTAGGGCTATTAATGATTAATCGCTATCACATCCAGAATAAAAGTTTGTGTTCACATAATATACTGTATGTCTTTTTACTGTGCATATTAATTTGGTATTTATGAACACAAAAACATACACATAGATGTATATATAAAAAAAAAAGAAAAAAATCAATAAACACAAATGTTTATTTTGGATGCGACTAATCACATAAAATTTTCTACCTTTAAAGGTACAATACCCTTTTCCTTTTGTTCTTCTACAGGTACAAACCATAAATTGTTTTACCTTTTTGTGTACATAAATGTACTTTTGTGCTGAAACAAAAACAACAGAGCACTGCCCAAAACTAAATAGAAATTTGTGAAGGTTTTAATAGTTATAATGGGAGATGAATTGATTTTAATGGAAACTATAATGGTGTCTAATGGTATTTGATGGATTCTGTTGGTGGGATGTTATTTGAAAAAATGGAAACCAATATAAATTTTGCTGGAATAATGCCCAAAACACACAACAAAAAATGTCATAATTTCTTGGTTGAACTAATGGTTCATTATGGTATTTTCAAATTTCTAAATATAGTTTTTTTAGCAGCAGGGCTAAGAACTTATTGTGTACCTTTAAAGGTAGAGTTAAATGTTTTTTAGGTACAAAATTGTACCTGTGCAAGAGATTCTTTTTCCTGACAGTTTACCACTGTAAAAAAATTTAAGCGGAAATTACACTGTAATAATAACACTGAAATTATGCTTTTCTTGCTTTACTTGTAAATTTTCAGTCTTTTCCTCATAAATACAGTTTTTGACTTAAAAATCTGTAAAATTATGTGTTTGCAAATCCTAAAAAAACTACTTAGATATATTGTATTTTGAACAGAATTTTTTTGTTACTGTACCAAAATACTCTTCTGGCTTTCCCTTGTTTATGATTTAAATCTGCACATTAGGGTCAGCCTTTCATTCCTGTGCAAATGATCTGTGCAAGAAGTAGCCTAAACTAATAGAGATTTAAGAGTCTGTATGGAACGCGAGCTGTGGAAATCTTGTAGATATTTTATTAAAAGTAACTTTAGAGACTTTTAGAGACTCCGTATCACCTTTGGAAAGTTTGAACAGGGAAGCAAACAGCCCCTGAAGGCAGTTATGTAAGTTTGGAGGAGCCAGAGACCCTTAAAACGGAACATCTGCCTCTTTTAAATCTGCCTCTGCAGTAACACGAGAATGAAGAGAAATAAACATGAAAGCTGAGCTTAACCAACTGAAGACATTTTGTAAAAATAAACGCCACTTTAATATTATATTTAAGCAGACAGTACTGTACTTTACTTGGCTTTTTTATGGCATGAAGGCGGGCTGCAGTGAAAATGCCTGATATGAGCGCCCTCTGTTGGACAAATACAGTCATTGACGATTTTTGGAAAAAAACATTGTCTTTGACATAATTTCTTTAGAAAAAGAAAAAGCTACAAAAACTGCATAATTATACCAAACCAGGGTGTCACAAAAAATCGATATGTGTTTGACAAACTATGCTTAACATTTTGTCCTAGGCAAATTTCTAGTCAACACATAAACATCAAAATATATTCGATGAATTAAAAAAGTGCCCCATATGTGCTATAATAAAAATATTTATGATCGGACATTCAATATAGATATTAGTTTATTGGACAAATATATTTTTACGGGGTTAGGCAGGTTAAAGGTAAAAACAACATGAAAACAAAAAACACTACATTGATTGACAGGACATGTATGGCTTTATCAGCTGAGTTGAAAGGTAGCAGAACGCTGCAGCTGTTGTCCTCAGAACAATGAACCATCTGAAGCTCATTAACCTCATCCAGGCAACCAGACGACAGCCGTGTTTGAGCCAGTGAAGGCTGGGTGAAGTGCATGAGCTATTTTTAACCCCAATGACTCAATGCTTATACTTTTCTATCAGTTATCCATGCAGCGCATTTATTATCTACTATTCGATGCCACCATAAAAGGAAAAATGTGTTTTATACTGTAGAAGCAAGTATGGATGTCAAAATCCATTTATCTTTATGTTGCATAAGTTTAAAAGGAATTATTTGTTTGTTTTAATTGATTTACCCATCAAGGGTTGACAAATGCATCAGACTGAAACATTGCGGGCTGCAAAAGCCAATATAACATCTCATGGGTGTGTCACATCTTGTGTACATACGGGCATAACCTGCTGAAGGTCTTCCAGGGTGAGTGTCGCCATGCCGACGGGAGTGTCGGGGTCGCACGGCACAATAGGCGGTGTCAGCAGCTTCTTGTAGACGCAAGGGGGGAAGCGGATGTCCAGTGTGATGCTGTTGTACACAGCCAAGCCCATGAGCTGACAGTTGGGTTAAGTGTGCACAGCTGTGAACCTTCACTGTCTCTATACACAGTCACACACCTCACAGACACCTCAAATTTTCTGTTAGACAAAACCGAAGCCTGCTGCCATGCTGCCCAGACAGTCAATGACTTAACAGACAGCATTTTTGTATGAAGTCACATTTAAAGAAAATGGTTTCAGATTGTCTTTCAAGGCACCGTAACGTCATGTCTAATGGTCACATAGAAATTCAAGTGAGCTTTAGAGATAACAAAGCAAATATTTAATGATGTCAGCTCAGACCGGATCATAAGTTCTTCTTTTAGACGCTCAATCATACAACACTTTTATTCTTCCAACTTCCAAACTAAACTGCAAGCAGCTAACTGTGAAATATTATGCAGTGAAGGATACATCTATGCTGTCTTTAAAAACTGAGCACTAAAAGGTACTTTCCAACCTCTCTCTTTTAATTTTTACCGCCAGCCTATAATCGCTCAAGTGCCATCATTGCATGAGAAATCATCATTACTATTACACAGTGTAACAAATTGCTGTTTTACCCGACCTTTTTACTAGACTAGTTATTGTACAATTCTGTGGTGCTAATTATTGTGGTTATATTTATTTTCATGTAGTATCAATGTTGAAGAGTATATATTAAGCTCAAGTAAAGTTTAAGCTTATATCATTATTCATGATATATTTGTTTATCGCAATTAAACAAGAACTGTACAATTTTTTCTAAAATTATTTTCTAATTGTCACTGTCAGAAAATTCTATAAATTTCTGTAGCACAAGTAAGGTGGGATGGTTCGTGATGACAATATTAGAGTACGTGTGCATGCAAAAACTATGTCTAAATGCGATTAAATGTACAGGTCTGAAGTTTTGGACGACTCATTTTTTTGTTTGTTTTAAGGGTACCGTCGATGGTAAAAATAAAAGTTAATTGTATTCAGCATGTTAAACTTCATAAAGAAACAGTAAAAATTAAAGCAAAACTCAACTTTATAAAAAAAATGATTCTGTCTTCTTGTAGTGGTCATTATTAGAATGGGTGGCAAATACGGAGAAACATTTTCAACTGAACAGCCAAATCAATTCCAATTATAAATTGCCTTTATATGGTGCATTTACATAACACAGAAGCATGGTTTTGTTAATCTAGTATTCGTTGCAGATAATTTTTTAGACAAACTTTTTGCTCATATATTCTTCTCTCTTAGACTTTCCTTCCTATCCAGTATACAATTTCCACCATAACTGCACTTCACATGTAATGGGCCCTATTATATTCGCTGCTAAGCTTGTTGCAGCAGCAGCCTATAGTAGCAACATAAGACGCATGGAAGAACACCCAACAGGTGTACAATACATTTAGAGGAAAATGTGAAGAGCCCCGCACGTAAGTACTTTCAGCTGGAGCTGACAACACGACTCCATGTGCTCTCCATATGTGCGGTGAAAGCGATGGAAAAAACTCCTCAGCCCAAGAGGGAAAGAGAGTGAGACAGGCCTAGCAGACAGGCGGGATAGTTTCCATGAGGACAGCAATGATAAAGACAACACAAACCGAGCCCAGGCTGTTCCTAACAAGACAAAACAAAAGAATCTTTATTTCATAATTTTGAGCTGACGTGACACAGCACTTCTGTGCGCGAAAGCTGGAAAGAGGGGGTGACGGCTCAGGCACAGGGCGCCTGCTGTTCTGAGCACCGGGTGCGAGCGGTGGCCAAGCGCTGGAGTGGTAGCCATATGCGTCCAGAGAAACAAGCCAGAGGGGACAATTAGAGGGGTAACGGCAGGACATGGCAAGCGTTGGCTGCCACTGTGTCTCTACCCACACGTCCTTCAGAGCTCAGCGTTGAGCGCGTCACTTTACTAAACCGTATCATAAGCATAACTTAACATGTGAATATTTAATTATGGTCTAATTGCATTACAAGGCTGTGTGCTTGCCATTTGGAAAGGTCATGAATAAAAACACTCCCCACGGCTGTTAAGAAATGAAAGGACACGAGTGAACTTGGGAGTTGACTATATATTTATGAGCTATTTTAAGTTTCACCCACTCGTGACCACCTATAGTATTAAAGATGCAGGGAAATGAAAGGATACGGCTCCAACCAATCGAAACTCAGAGTAGTTGTCACATTTCCAGCTGCTGAACCAATGACACTGAGACTCCTTAACGTACGTGAACATGCCTGAAAATGACACACAGACAGAAAGGCACTGTTAATTTTAACATCTTCATTATCAGTTTTATGTGAGTTAGTAAGCGGTAAATTTTTCAACAGAAAATGTATTAAAACATATATTGACAGACTGTGAAAACCCAGCTAAAGCACTTTGTGTGAAAATATAATCTTGATATCTTTAGCAAGGCCATGTCAAAGATTAAATTAGAGTTAAAATTAAGGATGCACCGATACATCGGCCATTAAATGTTATTGTATCAGCCAAACCGCTCCCACTGCACTAAAGAATATTTATTGTGAAATAATAATTTCTGTGGAAAAAAATAGGTGTACTTTAGGCCAAAGCAAAGAGAAAGTCTGCAATATGCATTTGAAGTGTTTATTCAGGATGTGAAAGTGACTTGGAATTAAGTAAACAAAATAAAAGATCGAAGCTCTAGTCTACTGTGCTTGCTGTAACAATATAACGTCTGGATAGCGTCATTGGTTTCAGGCACATTTAGGCAAAATAAAATTGAGGTAACAATTTGAAAAAATTAGAATGAGTAGAGTTTCTCTAATTTCTTTTAGTGTGTCATGACTCATAGCTGATAAATGTAGGTACTCTTTCCTTAAAAATCTACTCAATCTAATTGTGTAGATTCATTAAGTTTTCATATAGTTTACTTTGCTACCTAATATACTTAAGTAAAATTTAACTGATTTGCGTGGGTTGTATTTTCCTACCCCAAGAATATATTTTTTCAGTTAACATCTAAAATATGGTTAAATTTACAGAGCTGAAACACATTTGAAGATGCATCATACAACACAATACTGTATAAGAGAGTACTGCGATTCAAAGTTCTGGAGACATGTAGAAGAATTGTTACATTTAAGGATCAACTTTCTCTCAGATATTTCTCCTACAATTCTTTAGGAGGAAGGAAAATAAATATAAAGAATTGTTGACACAACAGATTATAGAGCTATAATATTAATGTAGATAAATCACAAAGTTAAGGATTGATCTTGGAGAAATTTTAAAAGAAAATCATGAGCTCATATTAAACTAAAAATTTGATTAAAATTTGAGCATAGTTTGAAACATTGCTGATACATCCAGCACAGTCTTCTGTATGTGAGATTACGAGGGTCTAGAGAAAATCTGAAAAGCAGATCATACTACTCTCTAGAGAAACAATTGGGGTATTAAAGAGATCAATTTTAACCTTTCTTTCCAAAACTGCAGGGACCTGCACTATTAGTTTTTGATGGTCTTACCGTAGTCTGTGTGAAAAATCTGTCGAATCAGTAGAAGAAACCACTCTTTTGTGAGTCCACCCATGTCCAACCCAGCTTCCCCAACAAAAGTCACTTTCAGTTTTTTCTTCAGATCTGCTCGCTTTCTCGAAAGCTATTAAAAAAAGGAACACGTTTATGGCGGGGCCATTTTTTCCAAATTAAGTCTTAGCCAGACTTAGAACTTTCCAGAACATATCGCAATGCTTAACTTCCAAAGACCTCACAGTCTAGGAAAACATATTTTTGATGGTGCAGCTCTGTACAGAGCCCTGCACCCCATAAAGAAACCGATGGTCGTCCTCCTATAGAACTTTAATAGTCTTCAGTGGTTCAAAGGAGTTCTTGGTAACATCTCCAAAAACAGACGTATTCTACATTCACAGATTTGGACTGAGCACTATTACCTCATCGAGTGAGTCACTGACCAGCTGCAGACGTCTGACTTTAATGTTGAGAAACAGCAGACTCATATCCACCCTCTGCCTCCGAGAGACCTTGTCCACCAGCGTTTGCTATATAACAAAAAGAGAGGAATGCAATTATCAGTTAACATTCCCATGCACAAAGCATGAATACATAATATCAAAATGTATTTAATAGTCATCTCTTTGTAGTGTATGCTGAAAAAGTAGAAAGTCAAATATTTCCCAGTGATCTCAGGACACCACATTTGTTCAGTGTGTCTGTTTATCCTACATTCTGGACACGTGTTTGGGAGGGAGCCGAATAAATTGCTGATTACTGCTACCCCACCCATTCTAGGATTGTTATCAAAATACTCCCAGACAAGACACATTTTCCAAACCGTAAGATGTTTCGATTAAACTTATAGTTGAAGGTTGAGAGGTAAGGCTTTACCCTGGCCATGCTGATCATTTGCTGCTCAGAGTCTCTCTGGATGATGGCCTTCTTCACCACAGTGGTCAGGATGAAGGGGAACTGACAGAAGGTGAACCTGTCAAGATTTGGCATAGAAATGACTTGGTGTGAAATGTGGTGACATTCTCCACAAAAGCATGTATACCTGTCATATTTACTTGTTTCGTAAAAATGTCCCCATTACATCAAAAAGCGATTCACCTAGCCTTAAACTAGTATACATTTATATTATACAAGCATCCAAAACTTTTATTGTTTTACTTCTGCCAATATGTATTAAACATCTTTATGACATCATCCTATATTTCATCTACTCAAAAAAACAGACTAAGAAAACTAAACATTATTAAATAAAAGGGGGAGGGGCTACAAAATATGCCCGCCCTAATTGGCTGTTTCACGGGAATGACATCAACACTAATTCTACGCTGTAAGAAAAACTAAACACTGTCACAGCGATAGCCTTTTGTGCAGTGCTCTGAGATGTGGCGCGATTGCGCTTCGGGCGACCGAGTCCTGACTCGAGGTCCTTTCTCGAACCCACCCCGTCTCTCTCCCACTTCGCCTCCCGTCGAAAAAAATGAAAAATGTTTTTTCTGTAGGTTAGCCGTTTTAAGAATATAAAGATTTCCACCTGACAGCAACGTTATGTTAAATAGTGTCAGGGTAAGAAAATCCGGGAGCTACTGGACTGGACACAAAAATCTTCATGAGCACTGCAAGGTATATTTCTTTTTCTTTAAAGGAGTCATATGACACGCCTGAAACAAATGTTATTGTTTGTTTTAGATGTAATGCAAAGTGTATACACGATTTAAGGTTAAAAAACACAGTATTTTATACATACCGTGCAGGTTTGTATCTCCTCCTTGCCCCGCCTCTCTGAAACGCACAGTTAACCAGTGCGTAATGATTGGTCGAATACTGCAAGCGTTTGACGAAAATTTTACGCCTCTTACCATATTTGGAACATCAAGTTCCAAAGCAATTGTACTGACAATACTGACTTGTGTATACATTTGGGCGGTTTTAGTCAACTCATACCACAAACTGATGTAGATATGTTGGGGTGTGGTTACACATGACTATTCAGGTAGGTCAGGGTGATCATTCGCTTTTAGATAGAATGCATCTTTTGTTTTCCGAAACTTAATTTTTGCAATTTTTCGTGTCTAATACATGCATGGCAACATGTAACACACCAAAGACACAGAAAAACATGTGTTTGCGCCATATGACCCCTTTAAGACAACCCGAATTATGACTGCCAACCAGATTCACGGATATCTTTTTGCTTATGCACCTGTTTGAATTTCCATGAGCCTGCCACGTGTGGTAATCCTCCATAAAGTCAATGTGATCCAGTGTTAAATTGTAGAAATCAGAGAAAGGGATGATGGGAGGACAGGAAATGCTGTTTGCCGCATCTGTTACAACACAGAACACATTGACATCTATGCAAGGATTGATGTCAGAATCAGTTTTTGAGGATCATAAGAAGCATTTTCACTCTCACACTTCTCCAGCACAGTAGTACTACTCACTGAGCAGGGAGAGGACTTTAGTGGCTGAGGGAATCCACCAGGAGCATTTGGCCATGGGCGGCAACTCCTCTGGCTTGGCAGGAAATAGTCGGGTGGTGATGAAGAGCTGCAAACGCTCCACCAGCTGTTTGAAACGCTTCTGAGGAAGCCTAAAAGCAAAGAGGATCAATCCATACACTCTTTGGAAACCAGAAAATCCATTTTAGTTGAATTCTTTGATTTATAATGACGACTTGGCAATGTTATAGTCTAAATTAAGCCTTTTACAATAAGTGCCTTCATTTGATAAATTTATACAAATAAAAACCACAACCATACTATTAAAACTTTTGTTAAATTTCAGTTAAGTAAACTTTCCAGGATAAGTTAAAACAAATCACAAATACTAAAGTCCTCGGAACGTTCTGAAAACCAAAATATTGAAATAGACAAAAAAGAGAAAAGAATCTAAACTTTTCCTCAGTGAAATGCTTTCCTAAATAAACTGGAGTGCGGCCGCTTGTGTAAGACTCACTTTTTAAACCAGTGCATCAGGAAATGATGGTCTGCTTCAGCCAGAGCTGCTATTTGCCTCAGTAAGTGTGCATAGATGACATATGTGGCCGGGCTGGTATACTGAGGGTTCTGCAACACAGAGAAGCATTTCAACAAGCTTCAAAAAGGAAATACGTTTTTGTTTAGGAGCGGAGAAAGAAGTCTGGCTTTCAATAAAAAGTGGCATTACAGCGGAAACCAGCGCTTTTCCTCTCCAGCATGACCTCATCCCTTCCTTAAGCGCAGCGAACACAAATAATACAGAGGCTCCCAGACATTAGCAGCAGGCAGATCGGCGCAGTAATTGCATCTCCTTTAAAATCTCCCCATGTCCTCCCGAGAAATGTAGGTCAGGGAGCCCATCAAGAGTCTGGAGACAGATAACATTATATGCTAACTTAAGAGATGGAACGACCTTAGTGCGTGCTTCTGTTTATGAAAACAGAAAAGTCCCACCATCTCAAATCTCCGCCATATGCAGAAAAAAAATCATTTCACAAAGCTAAAAAAACTTGCACGAACAAAATCTTAGCTCAGTTAAGCCATCATCTCTCTCAGCCCACGGCTTCCCAGACTTCAACCCAGTGGCTGTGTCCTTATTTGGACAGCCTCAGTCCGGCCTGCACTGTTCATGTGTGAAGTAAACACAATCTGTCTGCAGCCGAGCACAGCTATGGCTGGACTCAATGGACCATGTGCTGAGTGAGAAGATCAAGACGTTCCCGAAACTGTGATTCGCCTATTATAAGGCCCGGGGTGTTTAACGTGGCCGCCAATAGAAAGGGCAACTCAGAGACAGATAAGGGCAATTTTAAGTGTAAGTGCACATCTGAAGACTCACATGCAGATAACCGCTTCGGGTCGAGAAAGGAAATTACCGAAGTGTATCACATGCCTTTGTGTTCAGCATAATGGAGGTAGTTCTGTATAGACCATTTCATTGGACGTGTGTGCCTAGACTGCTGTAAACTTCCAGGCTGTGTTTGTTTATCGGTCTGGCAAGAGTATAATAATATAACTATTTATGTTCATATTATTATTTTATTGTATATTAATTGTATTAAATCATTGTTTGTTGAATTTTGTTGTATGTTAATTCTATTAAATAAACAATTTGTTGATTGGGTCCTGTAGTATTCAAAATATTGGAGAGGCAAGTTTAGCCAAGTAACGGTTCTTCTCGGTTTCTTTTGCTTGTTATCAGAAATAATCTACAGGCACTCTATCCTACAAATGGGCTGGGATTGGTTATTAGTAAGTAGGGTAAAGCAAACTTAAGATTTATAATTTATTTTAAAGAAATAAACAAGCAATCAGGTACTTGAGGTTGTGCTTTATCGTGAAAAAGGCCATTGTTAGGCAGGACGCGAAGGCCTTCAGTTTTATTCATGATAAAGCACTAGGCTTGAGTACTTTATTGCTTTTATAAAACTGTAACTACACAGTACAAATATAAAAGCCCAAAAAATTTATCAATGCCACTTTCATGAAGTAAAATAACTTAAACCCTTCCTCTATAAAAATAGTCTCTAAAAAAGACTGTCCATTTACCGAAGTTGAGGTACTTTGTACAACTCGACTGTTTGTCTTTACATATAAAAAGTAAACCCCAATTATGTAAAAACAAGTAATTACCTGCACAAGAACAAAATACGCTCTAAGGTCATCCTTCGTCCGAGGGCTGAAACAAACAGATCGTATAGTTATATTTTTCTAGCGCTGTTCTCCACAAAAATGTAATGAACTTAAAAAGTGCTGGTTCAGTGAGAGAATACAACATAATACTTACCCTTTCCATCCTCTTAATAAGCTATTAATGATTCCCTTCAGAACCGATTTCTGTGTGTCCGCAGGCTGAAAATTTGTCAGATTACATTGATTCGATTAAAACCAAAAAAACAACAGACAGTGAACAATGGCTTATTGTGAAGTTTAATTCTTCAATACTTTGGTAATATGTGGCCACAGAGAGTTACTTTACATACCGTATGAAGTAAAGCATCATACACAATATTGACGAATCTGATGTTTATTCCTGAGTCTTCAATAGTGTTGAAGGGAGCATTTGCTTCTTTCTGCGGAGAACATTACAACATAAAACCATCGATGCACGTAAAAAACACTTTTTACCACCCGTTTTTATGACCCGTTTAATATACACTTCTATATAAAATGGACGGTAAAACGTTCACCTCATATAATAACAAGATTTTCTAATGAAACCGTATGCAGATGTTGTTTCGTACAACTCCTTGAATGAGCTCATTGATTCGTTTGGAGACTAAAACATTTTGTTCAGTTCCAGACTTACACGGTTACTTTTTCCACAGATATTCAAGAGTTCTCATTAAAACACTGGCGTTGCCTAAAAGGATGCTCATAAACTACTATTATTCAACAGCCTAAATTACAGCCTGTTTAGACAAGTCAATTATGTGCAATTTTTTATTTCATAACTGCTCAAATATTTCAAAAGCAATTAGATTATAACTGACTGTTGTGAAAAGTTTACAATCGCCAAATGAACTGATAGTTCACAGTCGGCCACGGTTAATATGGGCCCCATTGTGCTCACTTTATGCAATATGAAAACAATTAAAAGCAACATAGTTAAGAAAAACACACACACATCAAACATGAAGAAAACACAGTAGTGTAAGCAAGCACTTAAAACTGTCAACGCACCTTAAAGGCAGCATTGAGTTCCAAAAAGGAGTCAAATGTGGTCAAGTAGAAATCATGGACTTGTCTCCAATCCCCTGAGAACGCTCTTTCAAGATCCTCCCTAAAGCCAGACACCCCAAAAACACTGTTTAACATGACATAAATGGTTCGGAAACAATATACTACTGAACGAGAAGGCGTGCGTACTGGAACTCTTTGGCAGTTTTGGTCCGAATGGGAATAATTGGGTCTGAGACGAAGCGAGCCTTCACTTCTGGAGGCAGAACATCAATAGCAATACGATGCTTCTGTCTCAGATCTGGACATATCGGGGGAAGCTCTCTCACTGAAAATAAACAAATGTACACATTGAATCAATGAGACAGTAGCTTTAACATTAGCTAACTACAATATGCTGTTAATGCTTTTCTCAAAGGTGATCTTTGCAATTAGCTAACAATCTAAACAATGACTCATTATTCCAGAGAATACAGATCAAATGCAATTACCATTAGTTTAAGATTGTAGCGATTAACAGAGAGAACTATTACATTTAACTACACTTGGTTCCCTTGCGCTTAAAATAATTTATAATGGCTGAGTAGTTCAGGCAGGTTTGTCCAATCCTGCTCCTGGGGGAGCCTGTCCTCCTCCATAAAATGACCCTAGATTGTTTGTGCAAGTAGTTTATTATGACTATAGGGTTGTAACGGTATGAGATTTTCACGGTATGATAATCCCCTCAAAATATATCATGGTTTTATCGTGTATAATACAAATATGTTATTATTAAAAATTATAATATCTAATCAATCAAATGGTTGCATAAAACGTTGACAAATGGATGAATTTTTAGAAATGTAACCAAACCAAATATATAAGAACTAGATTAAAATTTACGAAATGTACTTTTGCTCAGAACAAAAATCTTATATACTGTATTTACATACTCACAGAAAAGAACATAGCACAAAAGAACATAGAACAACTATGCACGTTATACGTGTAAATTCTATACATTTCTAATATACTGTAAATTCTATGTTCATGACTGAATTCCAGGATTCCCTCTGCATCAAGGAAATCATACAAATGGCTACGTGTGATCAAAATGAAGCAGTATTACGTCTTATAAGACTGTGTGTTGTGGAGCAAGTAGAGTGCTCAGTCAAGCAAAAAGACGCTGTTTATGCGCATGCAAGTTTTATTCATCTGCTTTATTAACTTATTACTATCGCAAATAACCAAATGTTATGGTATGATCATTTTATGCATTATTATCGTAATGTACCATCAAAGTGATGTACTGTTGCAACCCATAGTTACTTCAAAAGTTATAGTTCTACCCAAAAATAAAATTCTGTCATCCTTTACTCACCCTCTTGTCATTTCAAACCTATATGACTTTCTTTTTGTATCCATTTAATAGAAGTGAAAGGGTGCTCCCACTGTACGGTGAACAACATTCTTTCAAAATATCTTCTTTTGTGTTCTGCAGAAGAAAGTATTACAAGTTTGAAATGACAAGATGGTGAGTAAATGATGACAGAATTTTTTTGGGTGCACTAGCTAGTCAAGTTGTATGTGGATACCTGCGCTTCACATTCGCTGTCAATGAAAATTGATTTTACATTAATGTGTGTACTTTTTACATGGTCGCTTAAATTGCTTTAAAGATAGGATAACACACGTGGTTTTTTCCAATCTCATATTAATCTTGAGTACCTAAACAGTAGTACAGGAGTATTTAGTTTGATAAAATTTATAAAAGAGAGATATAGCTGTACAATTATTTTCCGGAAAAATGCGAGCTGCTGAGGGCAGGCAGGGGGGACGGAACTTCAGCACGAGCACACAATACATCATCGCAATATCCCTTCGTATTGTAGACATTATGCACGTACATGTCAATTGCCAACAAAACAGACATATGACTCAGTTTGACTTACCACGTGCAGTTCATGTCCGGCATGTTTTAGCACTGGGACCGTGCCATCTATCAGTTTCTAATGATCTCCAAATCCAGCATTATCCACTGTTTATATAATATCATCACTGAAATGTGGTGAGCTAATAAACACACCTCAACTTCTCTCACTATCGCAAGAGTCACGCCAGTCTTGATAAGAGATTCAGTGGGCAGACTATTTTCTTTTCAGGGAGAATTGCACAATAAAAAATAAGAAAGACTTATAAAAAACTTTCTGAAAGCACAGAAGTACAACGTCATATGTCCAACTCTTGTGACTTCAATCCCCCAGAGTTACTTTATTTTTAAACTCCCTTCACCATTCAATTTAGCTATATTATAAGATACAATTCTCTTTCTCCCTCTAGAGTTAACACATTGAGGGATTTGCCAATCAAAGGGATCCCACAAATAAAACCAGACAATAAGATGTAATGTTCTTTAGCCCTAACTCTAATCATAAACACCTGAACCAGACGTCATACAGAATACTTAAAAATTCCAGGCAGGTATATTGGATTGGGGTTTGGAGCTAAAGTCTGCTGGACTCCAGGAGCAGGACTGGACACCTCCAATTTAAAAGGTTAGCTTGCCAAAGAAAAAGAAGATCTGATCATTATGTATCTGTGAATTTCAAATGGATTGTTGTACAGAACGTGCTGGTTAGTATTTTCCATGCAATGGCTTCAAAAAGGACCATAACACCTTAATTGGTCCATAAGACATGATAGCTTTTTGTAACTAAGAGAGCAAATGTTTTTGCATAGTAAGCTAAACATTCATTGAGTCAACTTGGACCTTAAAAACAAGATTCAATGCCAATTCATACATTACTCTATCTCGCGTGAAAAGCCAAATGAAGTGAATCATTTTGAATCATCCGTTTGTCAGCTGTTATAGGATTTCACCGGACTTGCAAAATGACACACAAGCCGTCAGTGACCAGATTGTCGCTGTATTACACATAAGGTAAATTATGTAAACGGTACAAAAATGGCAGAACAGTGCATTTTTGTGTCAACTGCTCCTTTAAGATTCACAAAAACATTTTACAAGAGTAGGAACAAATGATGTCTTTACTCTTACCGCTGTGAATTTACAAGAAAAAGTGAGAACATTTATAAAGCTTTAAAAGCCACATCAGGCCCCAGTCCATGTAGTATCTTCATTACAAGTCCCCAGCTCATCGAGACATGTTAGGCGTGAACACTTCTCTGTCTTGCCAATGTGATGCATTCAAACTCAAGTCTCTGACAACAACTTTGATCTCCAAGACAAAGAAAGGAAAACACATCGCTTGAAACAGTGAAGTGGTTATTAATTAAAAATACAGCCGAAAGGACTGCTTTGAAATGCAATGAGTTTTGTTGGTCTTGAGATTTACAAGACATTTACCTTTAAATCACCCATGCATATCAAAATAAGGGCAGAGTGACCTTCGGCAGTTTACCTGCTCATAGACCTAGAGCTGTGGATGGTATCATTTTTTCTCCTGAGTTTGTTTGATAATACAAACAAATGCAATCTATTTACGTCTAACAAAAATCTGCCAAAACGCCAGTAACGGAAGAGGCCTGACCTTGTTTAACTGCAGGTAGCAGCAAAGGCGACGAGAAGCTATGGCTGCCGGATTCTCTTCTGTGATTCAGGGTGGAAATGAAGCTTCCATAAGAGGGGAAAGGGAGCTTCGGTCCACGATCCAAGCCCTGTCAATAAAAGCCTTGTGCGTTAACAAAACACTTATCACACTGGAAACCAGATATAAAAACATATATAAATGATAATACTGATGAATTATTGAAATGTATGAAGTTACAGTTAAATAAATAAAAATAAGAAGAATATAAAAAACACCATAGATCCGCCCCCCCTACAATAACAGTGTGTGCAACAACAACAAAATATTTGATTGGTCTTCTTGAATATTAATAAATAACACAAGGTAATGAAAATTATTTACTTGTTGCATAATCAGTCACGTCAGTTTTGTTTTGCAGAATCAACATATCTGATGCTTTCTGTGTGCTTTTTTCCTTAAACTAACGAAATACAAAGTCTATGAGAAAACAAGCAATGTCCAAATGTGCAGTAGGCCTATAGCTTGAGCTGAATATTCCATGACTCACATACGGAGCTTTTACTGTGACTTTGTGAGTTATTAAACAGTAGATTTGTGTTGTCTCAGCAGGAGGCGGACTTTATTGCTTTATATGGATGCAGTAGCCTAGCTATAAATAATTCGCCTAGGTTAATCACATATAGCACAGCACAATTAAATACAAATAAGGAAATAGTTAACATTTTAAGAGCACTTTTATAATATACGAAAAACAACAAATACCACAGTACATTTAACAATACCTTAATCATATATGCATATTTAGATTGAGCGTTTCACGAAAAAATACTTACATGATTGATTATTGGAGGAAGTCTGTCTCTATCCCGTTCTTCAAGGGGATAGTTATTTTCACTCATGTTTAAATACATGTCTTCTGAAGAAAACGCTTTCGAGCACAGTTACATGGCTTTATTTTTCTGGAAAAACGTTTTCCCCGTCTGCGTAATCTCCGTCCGCGCTTTTCTTTCACTTTGAGAAATACAGCAGCACAAAGTGAGAGAGTCCAGTACGCGCTGTTCTTTCTGTAAAGCAGGTGAGTTTTGGTAACCAAAACGGGTTAAATTAGCTTACCAAAGAGAGAACGCGAACCTAGTAACAAGAAAAGTCAAAAGAAAAGCAATGAAAAGACTTCGCGACGCTGCGTTTGGTTACTTAACCAACTTGGTGGAGAAGTATCCTGGCGTCTGTGTGCGATCCAGCTGTACGCTGGCGCCATGTTGTTGAGGATGAGGAGGTCTGTACTCTGTATAGTTACGGACTTGGATACGGCCGCTGCGTAAGAGAGAGCGAGAGAGCGAGAGAGAGGCTTTGTTGCTGAGTCAGATTTATTGCACACTTCTAATTAAAACCTGGAGTTAGAGATACGCCCACTAGATTTAGAATTTGCTGTAGCCTATTATATAGGCAATAGACACAGTAGACAAGGCTATAATAGGCATATGCCTATACAGAATTTTGTATGCTAATTTGTGTGTGTTTTTATTGTCCCCAAAATCATGCAAGCCACTGTGATTTAACTAATATTTTACGTCAAAGAGTTAAAGAGAAACCCTTAAGATGTTTTGAAGGATATTTATGTTGGGGCAGTCCACTCCATATAATCAACCAATATATAATACAACCTCATAATACAGCGTAATAAAAATGCGATACAAAGGTTCAATCCTATGAGTTAGGATGTATTTTGGTTTTACAGTAAATCTGTAATTACTTTTTGTAATTTAATATGATTTATTATTAATTTGTCAGCACTGTCATCAACATTGTTGTCTTAATATGATGAAGTAATTTGCAATTGGAATATTGTATAGGCTAAATATAAAATATATTTACATTTAGTCAGGTCTCTATTGGTTTGTGACAATGAGAGGATGTATTGTGAATTGGGTTCAGTCATAGGAATATAAGAGACATATGTGCGTCAGCTGTCCTATATTAACTCTCATTTCCATTCACTTTTGCTGCTCTAGTCATTTACGTTTGGTGAGGTACACAGTCCAATTGTTGTCCATCAATATTACTCTGCTTTTCTAGACATAAGTATTTACAAAAGAAAAGACAGTAACAAAGGAAATCACACACATAAGTGGTGCTCACAGTCAGAAGATAAAAGAAGAAAATAGCTGCCGTCAGTATGAATAGGATGAAAAGAATTTGAATTCACATTCCAAACAGATTTTATATAAAATATTATCACAAAAAAATGGCCAGCCAAACAACAGAACATTAGATTGTGACTGTTCAAACGATCAGCCAGTAGGTGGAGGGAGAGATCTTTCTGTCTTTCTGTGTAAATATATAGGCTACACTGTAACGAATTGCTGTAAAAACTACAGCGTTATTTTACAGAAGCTGACTGTATTTTAAATAATACAGAATATTGCTGTAAAGTGCAATGCATTGTGGGGTCACGTGACGGATTAACTCAAATGTACAGAATAATGCTGTAAATTTCAAATCTACAATGGCGGGATGATCTTCAACAGTCGAGATTGGGGAAGTGCGAAAAATGAGTGATTCACACCTGTGGTAAGTGATTTATTACGTTTATTTTCTCCATATTTGTTAACTATCATGCTGGTAACATTATATAGAAGTATCTACAGTCGCGTTTCATATTGGTAACCCGGTATTCAACCTCCATCCGCGGGGACCGAAGGAGTCTTGCGCGGGGTTTCAGCAGCGCCGTCGCGGTAAGATTTCAAACATTCCCCGTCGCTATAGCACCTGAGGACAGAAGTTGTTCACGTTATTTCGAGTTTTTGTACACAGCAGGTGCGAAGGCGGTATGTGAGGAGCTACAGTTCATTGTATTAGTACATTGACGGTTGTTTGTTTAATATTGAACATCGCGCCCGCCGTAGACACGGTAAAAGTTACATGCTTCGACTGTTGGGATTCACGGGAATTTACTATTGAATACCACACTCGGTCGTGATTATTTTGTGGTGTAAATTCGAATTTGCAAATGCAGTTATCTGTTAAACCGAGCGCCCAAATTAAAACGAGTCACCAAAGCTTGCGGTAAGTCGATGTTCACGGAGGATAGCCCGGTAAAGTGATTAATGTACGTAACCAGCTAGATATACAGTATATATAACGGAGGCCAGCTGAGAGCTTGAGCAAAAGACGTTAGCCACACCCTCATCGTTAGAGATAGGACCGTTGGAGGGTAAGAGTGAGACGGCCCGTTACAAATAACAGTGTGACAATTTCTTGATCGTTACATCCCAAACGTTAATGGCTTACATTTCTGTATAAGTACGGTTTTAAGTGTAAGTTACTCTGTGTAATTTGGTTAGAGTTTGTTTGTAGAGTCACTTATACTTAAATGTAGTTTAAATGTAAAAAGCTTAAAGATAAAATTGTATTGTATCTATTAACTATTGTTACATGTGGTATTGTTTGTTTTAGGACACACTTTGCCATGCAGGCCACTGGATACTGACTGAAGGTTAGGTTGTGTGTGGCGTGCTCAGCACAGCTTCATGTCTGGCCTTGTCACTCTGTTCATAGCATGTTAAATATTCAATCTTCAGTACCAGGATGGGGCAGCGTCTATCTTGGAGTCCACTGAAAGGTATTAGTTGAACCACTTCCTTACCTGCATTTTATAGATATGTTAATGTTATATACCTGTTTAGAACTTTAAAACAATATTTCTCAACGAGAGATGGATTTTTTTAGTGCAAACTATTTACAAGTCTGCCCTATTTAACGCTAGCAAGCTGATCATTTAATTCATGTGTTTTAATATAATATATTTTGTATATTTAATATACAACATTTTGTTTTTCCTGACTCTTCGTAGATATTAATCCAGAGAGTGGAACAAGAAGCGTCATCTAAAATGGCAGGATACAGAAGAAACAGGTTTCAGTGAAACCACATGTTGCCGCTCTTCTAAACACAATGATGAATTTTCAGTGAAATCGATGAAAAGTAAGAAGCACGTACGAACGCACGTACACACACACACACAGATCTCATCATTGAATTACATCATTGTATTATTCTCTGTCTCTGACTGTATATGTTGTCCTCTGTTTTTCCTCTGAGTATAAATATATAAAATTATTCTCTTTTTTCTTTTCCATAGTTCCAGCTACTTGTTGTGCTCTGATGGATCAAGATGTGGAACGTTTTACAGACTCACTTGGGCTTTGTTATGCGATATTGTTACATGATGGATATGTTGGTTAAGGTATTGTTTAAACATTCCTTGTTTAAAGAGCCATGTTGGCTACTATGAAGTTGTAACTAAATAAAAATATTTAATGTACAACAAGGTACAAAATTTGTCTGTAATTTATTTTTGTATCAATTAAAAAATAAATAAACAGTGTAAATCCAGTATGCAAAACATACTGGATATACAGTGATTATGTATTTCTTCTAAATAAAGTAAATTAAAATCAAGCAATTGGCTGTAAAAAATACAGCATTATACTGTTTCAATTCAAAATTACAGTTTTTTCCTGTATTATGCCATTACAGAAAATGGCTGTAAATTAAATTACAGAACTGTGGCTGTAAAATTTACAGTATCTGGCTGGCAACCCTGCTGCCAGTAATTTACTGTATATTTTACAGGATTTTTTTTACAGTGTACACATTGCTCGGTTAGACATGTCACCTGTTGTGCTTATTAAATGTCTCTAAAATTTATATCATATATGTTATATTTTAGCATCTTTAAAGTAGTTTAAATGTACTTTTGGTATTCTTGGAATTGTTTCGACCGTATAGTTTTTTACTGCTTTTTAAACAGTATCAAAGGAGTTTTCAAAGGAGTTCTCATGTATTATGGGCTGTTAAGATAATTATAAGATTAATGTTTGTAAGCAATTTTTTGTACTTCTAAAGAAGTAACTAATATGTTGTCATGATTATATTTTTCTACGCATAATTGACGTCAATCATTTAGACATATGCCTTGAAATTAAAGGTCAAGTGATGGGTGTTTATAAAAAAATTTGAAACGCACAATGTAGACATTCTTTATGATCTCTTAAAGTTCAACAATGGCCTAAATAATCTATGCAACATGCATTTAGCAACTAGTAAGATTTACTTAATGTTTTTTGTAAATTTGCCCACAGTTTTTGTAAGTAGATGTCTGCCACATGTTTTGACCATATCAGGCACTTTCTCCTACTGTACAGTCAGACAAACATTTCTGTTCAGTAACATGAGCTTTCGAGTACACGACTGCAGTTGGCATTGACATACAGTAGGATATGGCTCAGGTGACACTGGACAGACACCCTGTCGGACAACTGACCCTGTCAGCATGACATAAAGCTATAAACTAACACCACACTTTACTGTTTGATCTGTTTTTGTTGTCAGATGACTGCACAATAATTACTGAGATGCTGAAATAAAATGTCAATGTCTTAAGTACTGAGAGGTTTTACAAGCTTTTTCATGACGAAAAAAAATATTTCAGTTTTATAATTTTTTGGAGACAAATAACATACATACAGAAACAGATAATTCAAGAATAACACAGTTTGTTATACAAAGTGCAAAAGGCCCATCTGACTGTGTTCAGCAAATATCTTTTTAACTCTACACCAACATAAACTTGTGAACATGCCCTTTACATTACTCGATGGTTGTCACCTCATTCATTGACCGCACCAGGAGGAATTTCACACCATGGATGTTCGTACTGAAGCTTCATCTTTTTCCTGCCTGGCTGGATGCCATTCCAAAGTCATGCTGGACTGATGCTGTAAAAGCCAAACCCAGCAGGAGGCCATGGTTTAGAACTGCTATCAGTCGCCTGAAGTTGCAATGTTATGGCTAAGCTGGTCGAATCAGTTATGAATTGAATCTAAGAGCAAAATAAGGAATCACTGTCAAACAAAGCATGCAGAGAATTTCTAAAGCGGATGATCATTAATGATGAACATAAAAGCCTTTTTATTTCATGGCTATCAAGATAAAATAATTTTACAATCTTATGTGATGACCTCTTCAGGGATTCCATTATATACAGCCGTGAAAAAATTAACAGACCATTCCAAATTGTCATTTAATTAGTATTTCTAGATGTATTGGGCCATTCCAGTCCAGTTAAAGGTACAGTGTGTAGGAATTTGAAGGATTTATTCACCATAATGTAATATATAATACAAAACTATGTTGTGAGTGGTGAAGAAATACCTTACAAAAAGAACCGAAATGTTTATATTACCTTACAATGAGACATTTTATATACACCGCGGGCCCACCCTTCCATGTAATTTATCAAATTGCACAGCCATGTTTCTAAAGTAGCACTACACGGAAAAACTAAGTGCGTTTCGTAAAACGAATGATGCACGGGACTATGTTCTTCTTCGGTTGTGTTTTGAGGCAGCTTGCAAAGCAAATACATAGAATGACTAGCAGAAGAAGAGGAAGAACAATAACACAATTTACTTGTCGTGTTTTTTATTAGAAATAGAAACGGTTCTTTGTTGCGGTTAGAAGTGAAATTTGCACTAATGGCGGATCAAACATACTCTGCACAAGAGCCGATAGAGCGTCAATCTGTGTCATCAAAAAAGAGAAAATACGACGCAGCAAGGCGAAGTCGATACAAAAAAACGAAAGAAAACCCGAATAAAGATCAATGTGGCTTTTCCCAAGTGGAGGGCACTGAAACAGGAAATGGGTTTGCTAAGCGACGCCGCAGTTGCCAGCTTTCTGCTGGACCGGTAAATTTGTCTAATTTCCGCAATATAAGTGAACTGTTTGTTTGATAGCTTTAGCTAATAGATGAGCTGATCATCAAGAGAAGTCGCGTTTTTCCTTGTATATTTTTATCTCAATGTAATTGTACTATAAGTCCTTGTTGCATGGCCGTGTGCAAATCAAGTTAGAAATCATGTTGACGATCATAATTTGCATAAATCGGGTGTAATTTATATTATAATAATGCTTAGCTTTCACATCCTCTCTTGTGCGGTCCATCCGGGGTAACGTAAGCTCCTATGCCTCTCCTCGCCCTGCCTGCATCTCCAACACCCCTACCTCTCCAACACCCCTATCTCTCTGCCCTCTCCCTCTTACTACCTGTGTTAAGTCCTCTGATTGACTCTGTGATGATGAGACAAACGTCTGCTTAGACTTTCGCGGTTAGATTACACGCCTTTAGCATTAGCAAGCGGTTTCAATATATTACGAACCAAGTTACGGTGCCAAAAAATGCTTTGTATAATAAGCGAATAAATCACTGACACAATGTTAAACAAGCAACAATAATATTCACTATAACGATTAGAGTAAATGATGAATTAAGTAACTTTTATTTATTTATTTTTATTTGTAAATAAGCCTCGTCACTTGACTTGCAAAGGTTCCTCTCTGCTGTCTCCGACGAAGACTTCTCTGTCCTGTGTCCATAACTTCAGTCTGTTGTTCGCCTGTGAGACGTAGATTGCAATTATCAACACCACCGATAATGGCCCCTATCATTTACGGAACCCTTTTGTCCTGTGACGGCAACCGTAGCTTCTCTAATGGGAGGGAGAGGATGGTGGCGGAGCTTTAGGTTGCGATTTCCAACTACGCCAATAGTGGCCTCTGAAACTTACACACAGAACCTTTAATGTTTAATTTCAACAAAATCGACATAAAGCCATCCTACAGAAATGTGAAAGACCGACAGCAAGACAAGATGCATGAAAACTTTGATGAAAATCGAGTTAATCACATAAGAAATTTTTTTTAACTTTTCCTAAATACAGTTGTGTTCAAAATTATTCAACCCCCACTGAAAATGATAGTTTTGGTCGGTTTGACATTGATTATGATCATTCAGTCATCCTGCTTACAATTAAATCAAAGAGGCACGTGTAGGTCAGACAAATATAACATAACATTTATAATGAAATAACCACAAATGTCTTTTCTGAGCTCACATCATTATCAGTTTTATTCAACCCCCAAGTGACATTCAATCTTGGTACTTAGTACAAAATCCTTTTACAGTTATAACAGCTTTTAAACGTGAAGCATAGCTTGACACAAGTGTCTTGCAGCGATCTACGGGTATCTTCGCCCATTCATCATGGGCAAAAGCCTCCAGTTCAGTCACATTCTTAGGCTTGCGCACTGCAACTGCTTTCTTTAAGTCCCACCAGAGGTTCTCAATCGGATTTAAGTCTGGTGACTGCGATGGCCACTTCAAAATGTTCCAGCCTTTAATCTGCAACCATGCTCTAGTGGACTTGGAGGTATGCTTGGGATCATTGTCCTGTTGAAAGGTCCAACATCTTCCAAGCCTCAGGTTTGTGACGGACTGCATCACATTGTCATCCAATATCTCCTGGTACTGAAGAGAATTCATGGTACCTTGCACACGCTGAAGCTTCCCAGTACCTGCAGAAGCAAAACAGCCCCAAAGCATGATTGACCCCCCCCCATGCTTCACAGTAGGCAAGGTGTTCTTTTCTTCATAGGCCTTGTTCTTCCTCCTCCAAACATAGCGTTGATCCATGGGCCCAAACAGTTCTAATTTTGTTTCATCAGTCCACAGAACACTTCTGTGGTTTGTCCACATGACTTTTGGCATACTGCAGTCAACTTTTCTTATTCTTTGGGGACAGCAAGGGGGTGCGCCTGGGAGTTCTGTTATGGATGCCTTCATTATGCAGGGTGCGCCATATTGTCTGAGCAGAAACTTCAGTACCCACATCTGACAAATCTTTTCTCAGTTCCTCAGCAGTCACACGGGGACTTTTCTCCACTCTAGGCTTCAGGTAGCGCACAGCAGTCAAAGTCAGCATCTTCTTTCTGCCACGACCAGGTAGCGTTTCAACAGTGCCCTTTGACTTGAATTTGCGAATGATGCTTCCTATGGTGTCTCATGGTATGTTTAACATCTTTGCAATCTTCTTATAGCCATTGCCCTTCCTGTGAAGAGTAATCACCTGTTCTCTTGTCTTCCTGGACCATTCTCTTGACCTCACCATGTTTGTAACCACACCAGTAAATGTCTAGAAGGAGCTGAGTATCACAGTCATTTTAAAGCTGCCTAATTGGTGCTTATTAGGCTTTATTGCTGCTCCCTGATATCCACAGGTGTTTTCAATACCTGATTGAAAACACTTCATTGAACCTCTGTTCTTCAGAGTGGTAGTCTTTAAGGGGTTGAATAATTATGTCAATGAAGAATTCACAAAAGAAACATTTACTACTGTATTACAAAACTAATTGATGTCATTTTAGTTGCATATGGTTCTTTAAGAAGTCCTTGTAGGATTTCATTCTGAATACAATTACAAATGTACACTAAATTCCCTAAAACCATTTACAGCATTGGGGGTTGAATAATTTTGAACACAACTGTACATGTACAAATATTAGTGTTGTATTAATAGTGAATATGAACTTGTTTTCATTTCAGTATTTGAGGTCTGAAAAAATACATATTTTCTGTTATTTTAACTTTGTTCTCTCCAGTTTTCATTTTATCCAAATAAATCCAAATAGAAAAAAAAAATCTAATTTGGGAGAAATATTGTTAGTTGTTCTCAGAATTAAATAACAATAATGATAATTTTACCTAAACACATAGTAAATAAAAAGAATATATGTTGAAATGGTCTTTTTTTGTGGCTATATTACAATTCCTTATTGCCACTGCTGTCAAAATTCAGATTCCTTACAATGTTATCTGTGGTACAATAAAATGTCTTTATTTCCATTTCTTCTCCTCTAGTGTGTATTCACATTATAATGCAAAAGGTTCCGTTTTGTCTTTTATGGAATACGACAGCCCCTGCTTTTGTTTCAAACAGCACCATTCAGGCAATTATGGATGATGACAAAATTTTCGCTTTTTGATAAAATCCCAGTGGATCTATTTTGGTCTAGAACTATTTTGTACACATTGTTGTTGACATGAAGGACATTTTCAACATGAGCTTCAGATTGCAGTCATCAGAAAAGGCTAAAGTCTCTTCTAAAGTTGTATTGTGACTCTGACAGATAAGTTTGTTTTTCAATGTTGCAGCTCAAAAGCAGATTTAACAGACGGTAGTTTACTGTACATCATGATTTTACGTTTGTGTACAGGTTTAACTATACTTGTAAGTGGCACAATTTGTCCCACAAACATAGTACAACATGCATTTAAATCAGCATCTAATAAAGTCTAATTATGTAGGAATTCCATTATGAAAACAGTGGAAATCAATGAGATGCCACATATTTCCAGTATAGCGAAACAAACCTGTGTGCATGTGTGTGTGTTTCTCTGTCTATGCCATAACAGTTCTTGTAGTGGCTGAATGTGTCACAGAATGGAACTCTTTGTCCACAGGACTGAGAAACTCAGGGACTGACTGCATTAATGTTCTTCTAACCTTGCTACTGTTTAATTTAACTTAACCTATCTTCCATGACATAAGAACATGACACGATACAAGAACAACCACACGTTGGAACTCAAAAATACCAACAGCCTTGATTATTTTTATTCACTGTTATTTAAAAATTAAGCAGGTGTAAATTCTAAAACTATTTATTTTTAGATTTAGAAATACAGCCACATTTTTAATAAATATGTGGCTTAAATGTTCCATTGGATGTTCTATGTTTTTGTGTATACCCACCACAATAATGGGGTGTTATAATAGGTGAAAGTTGAATAAAATAAAAAAATTCTAAAGAACTTTCCCAAACTGTACCAAAATGGATAAATATTATTGGTATGTAATTCCATACAACAATTTCTATCTGCAAATCTCATTATGCTTTTATAAATAAAGTATAGGATTTATTCATGTTTTATGTCTAAGTCTTGGCCAGACAATTTATAAACAGACGCTGATATAGTAGTGATATGTAAACAAATTTAAATAATACATAAATATTTTAAAATTTATATTTTTTTAAAGCAGTAGATTAAGTGGAGTTAGAATTGGGATTAGAATCATTCAAACAATATACTTTTACTGTCTACAAGTAAATGGTAGAAGTCTGCAAAGAACTGCACCATCTCAATAAAATATTTGTGTTTAGACAGAGGGGTGTTTACAATGCTGAACACTGCAAAATGCTTGATCAATCACCTGCTGGTATTCAAATGTGCAGTTTTTCCATCTAAAGCTGAAATGAAAGACGAGTACAAAATGTCAATACAACTTGTCTGGTCATCTGCTCCCCTGCAGCACAACAAGAATTATGTGGTGCTGTACCTCTTAAAGTCCACTAACATTTGACCGGAATCCCTTTTTCATGACAAAATAGAAAGTTCTTTGAGTCTCCCAGCCCGGCGCCCAACCAAAAAACTCTGCCAATTCTGTGAAGGTTATGTAGATTACAGACAACAAACAACCTCATTGATTTGTGTCCCTTGGGGCTTGTCATTTGTAAATATGACTATTTCCTTGTCTGAGAATCACTTCATTAACATTATGTTAAATTATATTATATTTGAGAAAAAAAATTCTTAAATATTATCTGGAACATATTAACCCTGTAGAAAGTCAACAGATGTTAATTCTACCCAATACTACAAAATACACTAGCACCCCCTTGTGGTCTCCTGGGAGTCTCCATACCTACATTTGGAAATCCCCTGAATTAAACAAAACCACTGATGACTGTCAGAATTAATACGATTTCTGTAACCATATGCCAGAAACTTGGTGCAGAGACTTTCTCTAAGTCTTCATCACCCTGAATGTTAAACTGGCAAAAACTTAACTAAGCACATACAGTATTTATGTATATAATAAAAAACTGACAGTTACAGTCATAACACTGATCCCTGTACTGAGAATTGTCTTCAGCTCTGAGTGTAGAGTCTGTTTTTTTACAGAACAGTCTCAAATTGAAACTTTTCCCAACTGTTTATTCAATGGAGTGAAACCGTGAAAAGGGCTTTAGTTGAAAGTGTGACACAAATGTTTGGTTAAACATCTGGCGAGCCAATGTAGACATATAAATGCTTACAGCTGAACAAACAAAGATACTAATGAGATCAAATTGAGATGGCAAACTGCCTGCAGAGTACATGATGTGGGGTTTACCCTCAAATTATGTAGTCTGGATTCCTTTATTGGTGCCTTAAAATGTGCATTTTTTGAGAAGGAACAAAAAAATAAAGACAAAGGTTACAGTAATTCTCTATTAGCCAGACACTCAATGCATTTGGCACATATGAGAAAATGCATACGCTGTCCTACACCAGAGGCTATACAGAAGTGCTTCTGGAAAATCTGACTGCTTGGCTGAAGCAGAGAGTGGATATCCAGAGCTGGGGTCACCGGGCTATTTGAAAAAGAGGAACCGACCTCCATAAGAGCAGTGCAACATTCAGAAGATTTTACTAACAGCAAACCGATTGGATCAGATTCAGTACGACCTTACTAGAAGCAGAGTAGTGATGCACACACACACAAACACAACTCAATGATCACATTATCTTATTAAACATCAAAATAAGTATGTGTGTACGTGTGTGTCTGTAAGAGCTGTCTTATTTTAAAGTGATCATTTGGCAGCGTGATCTCCTCACCAAAAGCAGTGAAAGCTGATTCACATAAAAAGTCGATGGATTTTAGCAGAGAAGAAATTCCATCCTTGGCAGATGAACCGAAGATGAAATCACAGAGAAAATATGAGGCAGTGTCGCCGCACCCAGAGCTCCACACACCGCAGCCGCAGTGCAACAAGATCATTTTCAGAAGGGAGAGAGAGCTTAAAGCTGTAGTTTGTCTTCTTTTCAATGTAAATGCTTTCTTCTGCTGTCTATAAAGACCTTCTCCATTTGTTGGGTATAATTGCTTCTGGTTTACACACTTTCATTCACCGAAATCCTACAAAGTATTTGTCTCTCAAAAATCTGCATCCTTTTGTGTCATCCAAAACACATGATTTTTTCTCTTTTAAAAGAGAAAACTAGTCCATAGACTGATATTTTTTTGATGTTTAGAATCTGTCATCAGGGGTTTGGTAGAATATAAACAGATGATTTAATATATTGGTAATAAATTCATTCTCAGAGAATTTATATTTCAGGTTTTGACATAAAATGTCACATCAACGCTGGAATTTCCCGATTGTGTTTGGTGATGCTAGTGGCTGTTGATTTTGAAATACCACAAGGAAACAATGAAATCAAAAAGGCACAGAGATATTTACCAATATTAAATGTATTTTTCTTCTGAACAAAAACACACAAATACAGTAACTGGCAGGTGTTATATAAACAAGTCTAATCTAAATAAATTACCTAAGCACCTTACATTGAAAAATAGAATGTTCTAAGCAGCATTTAATGTTTATTAAACATTCAACATACATTTCCTTTATCTACAAGGACATCTTACAAAAATACATGTTGATCATTGCAGCACAAACACATTCCAAGGTCTATTCTAAACATATCTTATTACACCACAAAACAACATTTTAATCTCTAATGAGATAAGCTTTCGGCAAAATATATATTTAAAATAAAAAGCATAACATAACGGTTGCTTAAGATCAAATGTATAGGCTTCTGTCAAATTCTTTTAAAATTCTAAATTTACAGAAAAGTCTGTAAAATAATTCTGGAACATTTGCACAAAAAAAAAAAATCACAAATATGCCCCTGATTATTATTGTTTTGCACACTGTTTGAGAGATTAGGTAGTTTTGTTCTTTGTACAAAAAGTCAAGCTTTATTTTCACCACATGGCCTCTGATTTGTGATTATTGTAGCTGTAAAGCTGGCCGAACCGTTTTTAGCATATGTCCTGGTGTGATGGGTTGTCTTTGGTGTAATATGCCACTAATAAGAATCCACTTGTATGTATCCAACCAAATCCCATATTTCTATTTTTTATTTTTTTTCCATTTAATTAAATATTTAATTTCATTTAATTTGACACTCAATTATATGGTTTTCTTAAAACCACTCGATTAAGGGTTAATTTTAACAGGCTGCAGGCACACAAGACTCATTAAAACCTTAATTTAATTTCAACATTATACTATTATATAAAAAAGAGAAAAATGACATTCTAATAAATGAGCTAAACTGAGTTCACCTATGTACTTTAATTTTTAAAAAGAGGCACAAATGGAGAAAAGTCACCAAAATCAATTAAATAAAAAAGGCATTTGTGTAAGCACAGAGATACGGCCTAAAATAAACCCTAAGGGCAAAAACAGACTGAATTTTAAATCCAGCCTAGAACCCATGTTGAACCACTTAATGCTTTTATAGTATTGTATCTCAGCATGACTAAAACATTCCTATTCTATCCTAAAATTCTTATCCTGTCAAAGAGAAGCTGTAAAGATAAACATATGACCGGGCACCTTTGCACATCTTTTTCTATATGTATTAAAAAACATCAGTTTTAAAGGCACTGCCGCATATAGTTAAATGTTTTATAGCTTGTAGCATTGCAAAACTGAGAAACCATCATATCCTGTAACAGCCCTTAAACATGACTGTCATGTCACTCTGGTAAATCAAACACAACATGATAAAGACATAAATTACTTTTCTTACATCTGCAATGAGCCATAAGACATTTATAGTATCTGTCTCCGCGGCTGGGAGTTAGGATAAAAGTTTTAAAAAAGATGACGAACTGTACAAATTTTACAAAGAAAAGTAAATGTTCCAAACTGGACACATCCATTCAATTCGCTGTCTGTTAATGGGATGAAATTGTTGCAGGATTTTCAACCTAGCCAAAGTCAATGCGTGGTCGATATTCAAGTACCATTGGGTAAATCTGGAGAAAATAACAGTGCAGATTGTAAATTTAAACATGTTTTCTAACGTCAGCATGTAGGCAATAACAGTACATACATTAAATAGGAAAATTATGTTATTGACCACAATAAGTAATGTTTAATCTGTTGAAGAGAGCAATTTTCTCTTGTTTAAAACAAATATTAAGACATCTACCAGTGTCCAAAAAAATGCAGTCAGCAGCACCAACATTCAAGACACAAACCCACACAAGAACACTTTATACAGCATATTTAGCCTTACAGTATCAGATTCTCTACTGTATCAGGGAGATGTGGTATGAGGTGCTTGATCCAGTTCTGTGTCATTCTATTCCAGAATGAATTCATTTATAACCGATCTATCATATACTCGAAAGCTTGTCAGAAAACTATTTGTGAAGCAGAAGGTCAGGGGCGTAACTTTCTACATTGGTGGGGATAAAGCTGGAGTCGTATGATCACAAACAACTTGAACAATATTTAAAATAGTAGTCTTTGGTGTGATGACTTTATTAAGGTTACGCAGCTCAAAAACAATTAATGTACAAATGTCTAATTTTTATAACTTTTTTGTGGTGATGCCGGTGAAAAGTTGGCTGGGCATACTTCAAAGGATAAATAAAAGATAGAATAATTGTTTGGTTTAAATGATTAATTATTAATACGTAGCCTGTTAACTGTCACCCGTTCCGTATACGGGACACCTATGTTTGCGTCAATATTGTGCATGTAACTTCAAAGCGCATCACGACAAACTATATATCATTGGAAAGGTCTAAGACTCTAGAATAAATTTCTTTGGTGTTTTTTTAAATAATTTATGTAGGGAGAGTAATTGATTCCTTTATATAAAGAGTGTGCTTAGATTTTTTGTTATCCTTTTGACCCGTATTTTTTAATGTAATTTGTAATCAAATGTGTGCGTGTGTTTTTTTTGTTTTTGCAATTATCAGCTACTTTTCATTTTTCAAACGAGACCAACTGTAAGTCTGTATTGCAAAGAATTCATGAGTTACCGCCATTTTAGTTCCAACATGCGTTTTCATGTGTAGGCTAAAAAAATGGTGCAGTTCATGTGCGGCATGTTTATAAAACATATATTATCTACCATTTATATATATATATCCATCACTGAAATGTGGTGAACTAAGAAACACACCTCAACTTCTCACTATCGCAAGAGAAACCAGCTGCAGGCCCAAAGAGCAGCCAATCTTGACGCAGCGCAGCTAATCTTGATAAGCGGGTCTTCCTTTAACTCGTTGGCGGGCTATTTCCTTCGCCTTACCGTGCTTTCCGGGAGTAAAAAGGACTAGTATCCCTAAAAAGGACTAGTATCCCTGTTACAAAACAGGGATCCAGACTTATAAAAAACTTTCCAAAACAAGTTGGAATGCTGGGGGAGTGCGTCAAGCACAGAAATACAACGTCATACGTCCAACCATTTTTTTGACTATGTTAAGCCAGCACATTTAACAGTGAAAAAACGTCAGAATGCATGAAATAAGTCAGAGAGCTATGTAATAACTTTTTATAATACATAACTATATAATTATGTTCTAAATTGCTTCAAATCATATAGTTATATAGTTATGTTGTTAAGCCGTAAGCATACAGTATGGACAGGCCAAACAAGCGTAGCAAGGTAGGCAGAAAAGTAGGCGGGGGGAATTTAAGGTTAGTCTCAACCCGTCACTAAACGGAAATAAGGCACGATGATTTAAAGGACAGGCGAAAGGATGGGCAGCTTGGGTCCTCTAAGCATTTGGCAGGCGCTCTGTGTGTAGCGCTGCGGAACTTTGAGTCCTGGTGAATGCTTTTTGTGAATTAAAGGTAATTTTGTATTTCAATGTTTTTCTGTTTGTTTTCTCTTGTTTAAATCCACCTCAACAGGGTTTGATGTATTGTGTGTGTGTGTGTGTGCGTGCGTGGGTGGCTGCGTTTATATATGTATTTATTAGCACTACCAAGGATGGTGTGGATTAGAGTGAGTTTGGTTTAGGACGCGCCATACAAGTATGTAGTTAATAACTGTGTCTGTGTATATTTTATGGGTGGTTTCAGATTTGTGTATTTGGATTAGATGGCCATTGACCATGTATATGTGTTTGGTCCTGGTAATTGAGGTTGGTTGGGTTACTCTTTGCTAAAAAATCGTTTGTTTTTGTTTTGTTTGGTTGTCTTTAATCGGTTTAAAGACATTTATATTTGTGTAATCAGAATTTGGGTTACTGAAACTTTGGACGACCGAAAAATTATGTTTAGTTTTTTTTGTTTAGTTGAATGGGACTGTTATTCATGATGTCATTCATTGTTGAAGGATTGGACAATGATCGTTAGATGCTAGTCGCTGTTCTCTTTTTTTTTCAAAGTGCATGTAAAACTAACATTGCTCCATGCTTTGAATGTGTATTTTCCCTAGCCAGTTTTGTGATGAATTGTACTTAGTGGTGTTTGTGTTTGAGTACTGACTAGGTTTATTTTATTCCTTTATTTCCCCCTCCTCTTTTGGTTAACTATATTGACTTACTGGCTTCCCTTTTCTTTCCTATTGTCTGAGCCCATGGGGGTAGCCTCCCACAGTAGTTCAGGGGAAGAGCTGGGCAGAGATTAACAGAGCACCTGCAGGGGTGGTGGGCCTAATGGTGTGATTTGAGTGTAAATGGACATTATCTAACAGGGTGTTTACTGGGTGCTAATGGAATTGAGTTTCCTGGGATTGGTGGGAATGCAGTGAAGCTACCCCCCTGTTTAGGTAACTCTGTTCTTACTGTGTCCTGGCTGTTTGACACTAACGTTGCTGCACCCTCTGGCCTATGGAGCCCAGGGTTAATAGTTTGAATGATTTTTTTTTACCAATAAAGAGTTATGTAGTTTTCTAAGATCTCTTGGTATTTGTAGTGAATATATATATTTTTTTCTCTCCTGTGGCCCCTTCAGGTGTTACAAAAGGAACATTGATGAGATGTTACATAACCTTGTGAGGACCCAGAGTATGCTGCAAGAGGACACTCTCAGGGCATATTAGAACATTGGGACCCGCTGGTGGGGCAGCTGTCTCCACCTTTACTACTACAGCGATTCATGACCTAACCTTTGACCTCATAGCTTCTAAAGGCATGGCAGCAGTGTAAAAGTGACAATCATAATGCTAGAATTAACTCTGAACTTGCTCTTGACCCAGATCATCATAATCTTACTCAGATGATGAGGGGAGAGTGGAGCTGACCTGACTTTTTTGTGGAATAAAAAGTTTAAACGTAACAATACCATAAAGAGCAAAGCCATAAAACTGTCTATGAAAGAACAGTTGTTACAAAAATATATTATATAATGGCTAAAATCACATTAAAACTTTTTAAATAAAAATGTAAAAGTTCACTTTAAGGCTCAAACCCATGCTAATGTACGTTATGAATATAGTCAAAGCTGAAAAGGTTTATGTTGCACCTGACTAAATCCTTTAGCTGTGACTAAATGAACAATATAGCACGTCTTCTCATACTTTGGAAGCCAACAGTGTTGTTGTGTATCCACACAGTTAGGCAGTCTTTAAGGTACTGCTATGCTGCTCACTCCAGCAGAAAAGACTTTAGATAGACTTTAGTTTACACACATGACTAAAGAGGAGGAGATACTGGTTTTATTATGGCTTACGTTTTCCCCCCGAAGCCTCCAACGGGTCATGTAGATGAACTCCATGGTGTGGTCCTTGCCCATGATCTCACCATTGCATAGAACGTCTAGCTGCAGAAAGACTTCATTTTGTCAGACCAAAACTATTCAGCAAAGCTCATACAGTAAAAAAAGAAAGATGAGGCCACAAACCAGTAGACTAATAAGATATTGAAAAATTAAAGACAATATCTAATCTTTACTGTATCATTATGCTGTTATTTGTCATTCTCTGGATGCTGTGATAAACTACAGAAATCCAAGTTTTACCTCATAAGAACTTGGAAGCTTTAACTTTAGACTTAGAAACTTCTTGATCGTCCCAACAGTAACTCTTGTTGAGCAGCGAATAAATTTCTTCATTAACCCCTGAAAATAAAGCAAGATGGAGACTGTCACATGTTTTAAACTTGCCCAACAACTATTACTGATAGCTAAGGTGTCAATATTTTGTGCATGTCAATAGTCAAGTGAGGTCTCAATGTTTTTAAAGCATTTTTTTTTTAAGTTATATTTTTCACAGTCAGGTGTCGCTTTCTGAATAGTCACATCCATAACAGTCCATATTCCTCATAAATGGGCAAATTCTATTTTAAAAATAATATTTTATGTTCCATGAGCTATGAGCCATCCCTTTTGTATTTGTTGGGTATTATTGCTTCTGATTTGTCCATTTTAATTCACAGAAATCCTTCAAAGAATGTTGTCCTGTTTTGTCACATAACGCATGCATATTTACCTAAAAAAAAAGTTTAGGAAAATATAAACAAATCAGTTCAACATATTCATAATACATTCTGTTATTTCTAAGCTTTGACTGCTTGGAATTGTGTGTAAGTACTGAGTGAATGAGTGAGTGAGTAAAGAAGGAATAAGGGAAGCACAGAAGTATGTATAAAGGAGTTGTATAGATGTCAAAGACAAGAATTTTGAGGAAAAACATGATCCTGGATTCAGCTTTCCATTAAAGGGGAACCAAGGGCAAGACCAACGCAGAATTGAAGAATTGAAGGAGGAGACGTAGTCACTGAGAGAGGAGACGGAGAGATGTATGATTCAAGATGGCTGACCTTAACAATGCTCTCTCCGATCTGGCCATTGTTCCGCAAGCTGTCGAGACAGATGGCTATCTGAGGATCACTTCTGTGGTGGTCTCCATCACCTTTTTCATCCTCTTCTTCATCTAGTCTTGCTTTCTTACATATAGGGCTGCCCTCTGCAATAATACAAATCAAATTGTGTCAAACTATTTTGATTCATACAGTTAACAGCCGTTTGATCATGCCTTCCTTCCAAATTTGTCAAAAAATCTGCAGCCACCAAGTAAAGCAAGGAATATAAACATGTAGACATCAATTTAACTTCCTGTGAAAATTGCATAAACAGCTAAAAAGATAATTACGTGCTACGTTATGTGCTTTTCGAACAATGTAGCGCACAAAAGCAAAACATTTCAGACAACCACTGAATAGATATGGTAATGAAAAACAACATGTGCATCTTTCCTCAGTTTTTCTTTTATACCAAATAGATCATATTCAGTAAGAAGCTATTGGGAAAATTACGAATGTGCTAATTATCTCATGGTTAAGAACGGCTTACAGCTGCAAACACTTACAAGTTGCCTTGGAGACTCCAACCATTATGAAATGTCTTTCATGCTGGTTCATACATTAAGTACAAGTTGTGTGCTACACCATGCCTTTAAACTTCGTATACTACATCCTACCACATTGTAAGATATCATTTAACTTAAGCAAACACTGCATGCAGTACAGTAGCTTTCTCTTTTTTTATTTAACCTCTGATGCCCAAAAGAAATAGAAATATGTGATTTTCATCATGCCATGATGCAAACCTTTAAAAAGGTTGCGCATTGGGCGATCCGCCTTCGATTTCCATCTCGTGGTCCTTTCCCGTACCCACCCCCTTCTCACTTTGCTTCCTTTCCCCTCTATCAATAACTGTATTATTAAAGGCAAAACAGCAAAAACAAAATATTTAAAAATATAAAAATTCTAAAACAGAACGTTACAGTGAGTGCATTTACATGCAAACTCTTACTCCGATTATGCTTAATAAGCAGATGATGTGTAAGGTCATGCTAACGCTTAACAGTTTTTCTTTTGTAGGGGAAAGCTCATAAACGCCGCAAGCAAAAAACGCTTGGCAGAGGTAGTTTTTAACTCATTACTCCGATTTCGCAAACACCTCTACCGGATTTCTCTCAGTTTTGTTTATGTGCATACTGTATGTCTGATAGCACAATAGTAAAAGCCTCAAATGGAAATAACAGTAAAATAACGCATGAATATCCGCTCACGAATCTATGGAAGCATATGTGGTGCAAAATTCAATTTGCAATGCAATATTCAAAATGGCAATGCAATATTCAAAATGGCAATGCATTTCTGTATTTAAATTTACATTTTCCATTACTCCACATGTGCAAAGTTTGGTGCAGATATTATTTACATTTGCCATTTCCAACAGCAGTCTTAATGTGTAATGTGCATACTTTTTAACGCTTTATAAGTAGCAAAATTAAAATGAAAATGCATTCCCGGATTGATTATATATGTTTAATATAGTCAAGCAAAACCGTAGCAAAAAGAAAATTCTAATGTCATTTTCCCTTAATGCATTAACATTAACAGGTTGAAGATTTGGGATTGCATTTTCATTTACACACAGCGCGTTGAGTGGTGCAAAATTCAATGTGGACTTGAAAATGCATTTCGAGCTCACCACGCCCCCTCCCCGGTACAGCGTCATTGCGTGAAGGCGGAGCCAGCATCGCCATTTGCTAGTTAGGTGTGTTGTTTTGAGGTATTGAAAACACGTTCGACTGCAGAGATAATAAAAGCGTTAAATCGCTTGCACATACAAGTTTTCATCATAAACACGTTCAGTATTTGTTGTCTTTGTTTCTGAATGATTATCTTAAGATATTGACTGTTTTTGTAGTGCAATATTTCCTTAACTTCAGGAATCGAGTTATTCAGTGGATCTGTCACAGCCTAAACTGCAGCATCCGGAGGTTAATTTTCGTAAGGGCAGATCTCCACTTTCGCAATGTTTATGTATATTTGTGCATAATCTCTCCCCTTACACTGCCTCCAGCACGAAAGAAGCAGAGTACAGAGCTGTATTTCACGTGGATGTATCGCGTTTGTGATTGTACTATACAGTTACTGAAGAGTGGTCTCACAAAACGACCTTTCTGAACAATTGTATGAAGATATTGTGACAAAAAAGACATTAATCAAAATACAGAATGTGTTTATGATGAAATCGCGTATGAGAAAGTCAAGTGATTATGAGACATTCAACAGGCGAAAAAAAAAAAAAAAAAAACGTAGCAATGTAGCTACTAGTTCTATCGTCTACACTACAGAGACTTACTAATCTTAAAAAAACACCCAAGTAATTTTTTTCTTTGTGCTCCAATTCGTGTGCATGCAGTTTAATGTTTTATCAGCTTTGCGGCCGCACATCCATGCCTGTAACTAGCGATGCTGGCTCCGCCTTCACGCAATGACGCTGTACCGGGGAGGGGGCGTGGTCAGCTCGAAATGCATTTTCAAGTCCACATTGAATTTTGCACCACTCAACGCGCTGTGTGTAAATGAAAATGCAATCCCAAATCTTCAACCTGTTAATGTTAATGCATTAAGGGAAAATGACATTAGAATTTTCTTTTTGCTACAGTTTTGCTTGACTATCTTAAACATATATAATCAATCCGGGAATGCATTTTCATTTTAATTTTGCTACTTATAAAGCGTTAAAAAGTATGCACATTACACATTAAGACTGCTGTTGGAAATGGCAAATGTAAATAATATCTGCACCAAACTTTGCACATGTGGAGTAATGGAAAATGTAAATTTAAATACAGAAATGCATTGCCATTTTGAATATTGCATTGCCATTTTGAATATTGCATTGCCATTTTGAATATTGCATTGCCATTTTGAATATTGCATTGCAAATTGAATTTTGCACCACATATGCTTCCATACGATTCATGAAGTTGATGTAGAAATGGCAAAATGAAAAACCTTTGTTGCATATGCAGATACTGCAGACATGAGAAGAAATATCAAAATACAGCTTCTGGTTGATTTCCCACTGCATTTTTAATTACTAGACGGACTATCGATGGGGACGTCACTGCACGCGAGAAACCTGGAGAGTCTCAAAGTTCCTGTAAACACGGTTTTCTGCGTAGCCAGTTTATTGATATGCATGTAAACATGTGAAAACTTGTTTCTTTTGTGCAGGTAAACGCACTCAATGTGTATTAAATATAGCAATAAGGCAGAGATTTCAAGTGATTATCCCCCCTCTTGTCATTTCAAACCTATATTACTTTATTTCTTCTGCAGATAATCTATATTGAAGAAAATTGGTAACCAAAAAATAGGGGTATTTATACAATTCTATTGTGTAGACACAATACCAATGCAATGCAATAAAGTCTATTTGCATTGTTTGGTTACCAATATCTTTTCTGTTCTGCAGAAAAAAGAAAGTCATACAGGTTTAAAATTATATTAGGGTGATTCATTTTTGGGTGTACTATACCGGTTAACTACTTAGTAAAAAAAACGGTCAAAAAGAACTCATGGGTTTCATTCAAAAAGAATGTGCATTAAGTTAAAAACTTAAAATGTAAACTTGATGATGTCACCTTGGATAATAAACTCCAAACTGCATATGTATTGTAAATTTAAAATGACTGCTTCTTGACAGAATTACACTTAAACTGGAGAAAAGTAAGCGAAGAGACTTTGTAGTCAAAGACAGGTCAAAGACACAGATTCATATTAGCTATATGCATTACATTATATGGACCAAAAAGAAACCAGAAGTCTGGTGAAATAACTTAAAGGGTAAATGCTGATTAAGCAATATAAGATGGTCGATATAGAATGACTCATGGCCAAAAGCAAAAGAAAAAAAAATTGGTATTGAAAAAAAAGGATAAATGTACATAATTGAAATTTACCATCAAGGTTTTCTTTTGACTTGTCTCTTCTCCAGAATTCTTTTTCTTGCTGCTGTTCCTCTTAATAGAAAAAAACCCAATATTAACATTTAATAATAGTAATAATAATAATAATAATGTATGATTTTGGTATTTGTACACCAGTCAAGGTTTGTGTAAATTAACGGATTAGGAATACAACAATTTGTTGTACATTTACATTACATATTTACATTTACATTTAGACATTTAGCAGACGCTTTTATCCAAAGCGACTTACAAAGAGTTTAGGAGCAATAAGCGATAGTTCATACAGGAGCCATAATACATTAGTATTAATGCTTACTTTCTCTAAGACCAGGCACAAGTTTGAATATGATTTCTTCTAAAGTGTTGTCCAACCTTTGGAGAAAAACAGTAAAAGAATGATGAGAAAAAAAACAGTAACATAAGAGTCATGCGAATTCCCTTTTAACACTGATCAATAATCTGTTGACAGGTTTCAGATTGATACTGCTCTATACTCGTTGATATCATGCTATCATCATTCTGTCTGGTGTAGGGGGGGACATATATCACAGGTGTGGAGAGGCAAAACTGCGCTGGGTAGGTCTCGCAGCTGACATTTTGGCTCCAGAAAACAGTCCGGCTGTTGCCTGGAATGTTGCCCAACTAGGATTAAATTCAGTGTCAGTCTACAACTGTGCTACCCGAAGCCAGGCAACTGTGGGTAAAAAAACACTTAGATCTACGATGCACAAAACATGAAGGTGTGTATTAGTCTAACACTTCAGGATTATCTAATCAACTGACTTTTAATTTACTTTCTATCTGTTTTAAATGCAGTTCTTTCTGAATCTGATCCCAGACCACTAACATTTACTGAGGTGTTTTAGTATGATTTAATGGATCAATGTGGTTACCTTAACATCTCCAGGGGATTTGTTTCATGAACCTGGATAGCACATTTCGGACAGTCGTTGCAGTCTTCAAAATGCTGGACTATACAGCTTTTACAAACTGTTAAGAATTGAGATTGACAGAGAAAAAGATTATTCTTAAATTATTTAGAGACAGAAACAATATTAACTGATCTGATAAAGCAACAGTTTTTGAAAAAAGAGGTTTTATACATCTTGGATTGCATTAAAATGTAAATCGTGAGAGAATTGTAATATTTGGGTGAAATGTTCCTAAAATAAAAATAGATCAAGAACTATTAACAGTTGGACATCTGAATGGCTTCCAAAACAGAACTCACTGCCTCTCTAATCTGCTCATATATTTTGCAGCTCACTGAAATTCCTAACATCTGCAAGAATGCCCACACACAACAAACCAAGTCTACACTCTACTTATGACATTCACAGTAGATAAAGCATTAGCTTCTGTATTCTGACCAGACAAACATCCATCGCATCCCACTATCAAGACCACAGCGTTGACATTATTTCTCTGAACACACTGAGTGCACGCATGCGGACACACACAAACTTTGTCAAACTGCCTCACCTCACAGCTGGTGTGAACTCGCTCGATCAGATATAGCCACTGCCAACACGAACACACACTTGACATTGATATAACAGAAGACACTATCAGGTCATAATGTGTGGAACAAAAAATAATCTTCTAAAACAAATGACTAGTGCATTTTTAATGAATTGAACGCATCAAATCGTGTTTTATTATAGGCTACTTTACATTTATTTCTAAAGCCCCGGAAATGCAAGGTCATCCAAAGATATTTTGCATTTCGCTGCGTAGCAAAGTTTGAGTTTGGTGAACTCTGACCTGCTAATTCGCGTCACGTGAGTGCGTGAGACCAATAGAAGATCAAAACGTCACAGTGTGACCTCTAGGTACAGAAATAAAAAAATTGAGGAATCGCTCCCACCAATGTTCATAGCACCGTTCGAATGAATTTCGCATGCTCAAAGTCAAGTCTGACCGCGGCATCAGTTTAATCCGTGGACTCAAACCTTGGCATGGCCAAGGTCTTGTCCCTGGGCTTAAACCTTGGCATGGCCAAGGCCTTGGCATGGGCAGTGCCATGCTCTAACCCCTGGAAATGCCATGCTCTAAACTACAGAAAAGCTAACCTTTGTAGTTGTATATATCGCATATTGCAAATGTGTTTTGCAAAGCAAAAAAGTTCCCATAACAATTCACAATTTAACTGTATTGATCATCACTGTGTTATAATTACAGGGAAAATCAGCCAAATAAAGAAAATTCCGCCATAAATGAATCACCCGAGTCGTGCGACAAGCTTGGTACATTCGTTCAGCTTCGGAACGCATATACATTTACATTTTACATTTATTCATTCGGCAGACGCTTTTATCCAAAGCAGCAGGTGCAGTTGGCAGCTATCACTGCAGAGCTAACAGGGGTAAGGTGCCTTGCTCAAAGGCACTTCAATCCTTTCCTGGTGGCACTGAGATTTGAACCAGCGACCTTCTGGCGACAAGGCGAACTCTCTAACCACTAGACCACAACTGACCTAAAATAAAGATAGTTAAGATGAGGTTCGGCAACACAACTGACATTTTTCACTCTGAAAGTCAGTTGCTTTAGTGCCTATGGGCAGGAGTCAGAAAGCTCCCGAACCTAATCAAAACTTTTTTCATTTGCATTGCGAAGATGAATGGATGTCCTATGCTTATCAAACGACTTGATGGTGAAAAATTCAAGGGAGAATTTGCATTTTTAGGCAGAGTTCTCCTTTAAAACTACACCCGAAAGATCTACCTAACAAATCTACTTGCATGTTCTTAGCAGTCCATTAAATCATTGTTTAACACCTTACTGTAAAACTGCGAGGGCTTTTATCAAACGTTCACAGAGAATTTAGATACTCACAGGTGTGCAAGCACTCTGTCACGGTGGTGGGCTTAATCAGGTATCCTTTACAGACATAACAGGTGATGAAATGGTTGAAATCCTTCACAAGGTGTTTTCTCTGTGATGTCATTGTCGCGAGTTTCCAAGGAAAAACAGATGATGCCAGAATAAGGTGAAGATTCAATGGCTTTAACTGCTCATGTTTGGCTGAAGGGCCCCTGGCATCCTCTTCTGTCATGACATCATGGGCACAAGCCTATTATACAGACCGGTCAAAGTGAATTAATTAATTTCCATTTGAAGCAAAAGGGTTGATACAATTTATTAATAAAATGTAGGCTATTTATACCAATGCATAGGCTATCACAAATAATCATTATAATGTTCAGTTGTATTAATAACTATGTGTATCTATTTAAATTATGTTTTTTGAGCACCATATGTTTTTGTGTAGGTTTTGTTGATTGGTAATGGTTGAGATTTGGGAAACTGATTGAACTTGGATTTGTTTGTCTACAGGTGCATCAGGATACAGTCGAGTTAAGCCCCGCCCCCCGTGCGTTCAAATCGAAAGTGCAGAAGTCTCCGACTCATTCAATAGACGACAAATAATATTCATACACTATAACTTGCATTACAACTTATTAAAATGCAAGTATACATAATGAAAGTGTGATTGTTTTGTATTGTAACAAAAAGTCATTTTAACAAAGCACCGGGCCTGTAGAGAATATTGTCATACTTTGAATTAGTTTGACGATTTGGTTGCGACTTAATTTGTAGAAGTAGAAGTGTTGAGAAATAACACAGCGGGTTTGTCATATAGTAGTACTGTAAAAGTCCACATTGGTCTTCGTTACTGTACGTACGTCGTCGTGTATGTATCGTGTCATCCTCTATAGGAAAATGTCTCAAATCTACTTGTCAATGCGGATTAAAATAATTTGTCCATCTCTAGCGTCATGATCCTCCTAAATACCTTATTAACCTTCATAAAGAATAGCAAGTGACCAGAAACATCGCGAGCTCTCATATCAAACTGACTAACAGCTGAACTTGCAACCATTTGTACAAGTGTCACTTTCTGTTAAGGACAGACGTGTTTTATCGCTCACCAGTGCGCACTAAATAACCACTACATCCCTGACAAGTAGTATCCAACAGAGACATGCTGACGAACTTGATATATGACACACGACTGCATTCCCATCCCACCCGAAACTTTACGATGCGAGAGAGCTGAAAGCGATAGGCAGCTGCATCGCGACCGTAACGACCATCTCTTACCTTCTTCATATCACGGGTCCATGTTGAAGATGCGCATTAATTTTTTCAATACAAACGCAGGGCTTCACGAATTTGGGCTGATAAACGTAATGGTTGTAGCAGCGGCACGGAACACGGAACTGGTTCAAGGGGGCGGAGGACTTTCCAGTTCTTGTTTACGCATTGCTGTTTTATTCATTCCGTGGCAGATAGTCTCTGATTGGACACAAACTGGGGAGCAGCCTTCGATTACCAACTTGTCCAGTAACGGTGCTTTATCAGACGTGAGTGACAGAGCCTGTTTATCAATAAGCTGTCTCTGTCAAGCTGGGTGGATCAGAAATCATTAAAGGCTATCTTTCTATTTTGTATGCCGAGTACCTGCCAGTAAAATGTGACTTATCAGTAAGACAGGAGTGCACTGGATATAGCCTACATTGCAAAGGCAGCATAGCTGCATCTTAACCGGTAATCTACTACAAAAAGTTGTATTTACACAGAGACAGGTGCATAGATGAAAAACTGTTAACAATTTCCTATTTATTACGGATTTTTGGGGGGAGGGTTACTCCCCTAAAAACATACTTCCAATAAAGTAAAATGAATTTTAAAGCACTGGAAAATAAACCTGTGATCATTTATCCCCCTTACCTTTTTCTGTTCTGAGCAATACAAAAGAAGATATTTGGGAAATGTGTCTTTGTGCCCTCAAGGCCACTTCACACGAATCCAACAAACTCCAACTTTATAAATGCTCATTCACATTGAAATGCCACAAGCAACGTTTTGTTATACATTGTAATTTGTCAGTTACACATGGGCTTAATTTGTGTTAAAGCATAGTCATTCTTGTCTTTGCATTGTCAAGTTCAAGTCTAGGTCAAGACCAGCCGGTTAAACAAATTTGGAGGGTGGGACAGATTTTGACCTGTGCCTATGATGGAACTGCAAAGGTGCGAATGAATGTGATTCTAATTACAAATAATCAGATCAAGGTTATTGACATATTATATACTTTGTTACATTTATATAGCACTTTTCTGGACACTCAAAGCGTAAAACTAGCATTTTATAAGTTTTCAAAGAAACTGACATAACTACTTCAAGCCAGTTCATGTAACGAACATTCAGTTCTAGCTGTTCTGAATCTCAGTGGCTCACCTCATTAGGAAGCATACCATACATTCCTGTCCCACTGCTGTGTGCACTCACATCAGCTACCATGATCACACCATTCAGAGACTTTTTTATAAACCATCAGATAGAAAAAATTTGTTCATGTGAATGGTGAAAATATTTTGAAAACTTGTCTAAGAAAAACAAGGAGAGCTCGTGAATGAATACGCTTTATGAATGAATATGGACTATTTTGGCCCTATATGAGAATGAAGTGTGCAGGCTCAACTCAACTCAACTCAACTTTATTTATATAGCGCTTTTTACAATTTTCATTGTTACAAAGCAGCTGTACATGAGACACAATGGATTACAAGTAAAACAACTAAGGGCATATACCTGTAAAAACAAGAAAAAGGTGGAAAACAACAAAAGACAGACATACAAATGCTCCACACACACAATATGCATACATACTTACACACATTGACATAGACGCACACACACACAACACACTCACACAGGCGCATAACTGTGAGCTATAGCTTGTTCTAGCTTGTTCTAATAGCATTGTTCTATTCAAGAACATTAAAACCCAATGTTAAAAAACCTCTAGAACTGATTTAATGATTTTACCAAGCTCACATGGTTTCTCCCCGCTCTTTTCAGGTATGACACACGCTTCCTTTATGGAGACGCATAACTTGAATCTGTCCTCCGGCAAAGAGGATGACTTGAGTTTCAGTAAAACATTAATCCAATGAAAAAACTCATTACTCATTGAGGCAGGATCTATTATTTCCTAGTTTTCACTTTTATCCTAAATGACTTTGTATTTAAGTTGACCTCTCAAATGTCTCATCTTAACGAACCTTAATCAGCCTTAATGAATTAAGTATATTTTCTCATAAATGTATCCACTAGGGTAGCTGTTTAAAAAAACAGTTATGTGCCTTTTAATCCCTGCTAACACCCCACAGGATAAACAGTTAGTTAGACAAGAGCCCCAAAGTTTATAAGACAACAGTGGCACTTTTTGGGAAGGATGGATATCTGTCTGCAAAGGTTATGTGATCTTTTAACTGTTTGACAAAAGATCCTTTGCACTCGCCACTAATTTACATGTTTAACTTTTATGTAATGGGCATATATTTATTTATTGGTGTATATTTTTACAAGTTACACTTATTATGATGAAAGACTTGATTATATATTCTGTCATAACATTAGTGCTGGACCTAGATTTCTCTCTCTAAATTAATATTGTTCATAGTATCCTGTGCTGCATGCTGATGGGTTCAGCACTCTCACAGTGAATAAATTCATCAGAAAATCACCTGACTGAAAACTCGAAGCACAGATTGTACATGTAATACTCACATTTTCATTGGGAGAACAGTGCAGACAGGGCAGCTATAATTAGCTTGATTATCCTCAATGTCTCTACATCAATGATATTATTTTTTAGTATAACACTGGCTTATAAGCATTGTAATTCAGCATACACTACAAAACCTATAGTCTTTCAATTAGTATTTTTGTCACTTTATCCCGTAAAATATCTGACATCTAAAATTGTGTTAAATATTCAGATTTTATTTGTAAGATATTAAGACCCGCTTTTAGAGAATTCTGAATAGGTTTATTTGCTCATCTCATTGTTAATAAAACATTTTCATCAAGTTTACTGGACCTAACCTAATTACCCTAACAAGACATAATTAGTGATCTTAACTAAAAAAGCCTTACAGCATTGGCCAGGTCACAACAGGACAGATCAAGTAGGCTGTTACAGGGAATTGAGTCTAGAAATGGTTGATAGGTATTCAGCCAATGTGTTGAGTTACATCTCATGTTTTACAAGCATTTTCGTTACATTCTGAGAATGAGGACACATAAAAACACAAGACAGTTCAAGTTTAACCTTATATAGCCTGTAAGCTATCTGCCCTATCTGTTTTATAAAGCTTTAAACCTTTACCATATACAAATATACATCATAGCTGAGATCGAAAAACCTCATATTTATGGGATGAGACATGTCACAGCATTCACATGGGACAGGTCAAGCATTTGAGTCAGGGTGCTTTTGACATAAAAAGGAATCATGTGATTGGACAGTGAGAGCACACCGCATTTCTGAAATATTCAATAAGTGTAAACGCTCATTTGCCAACAGCGAACCAACTTTTTACATCTAAAACAACTTGCATGATTGTGTACCTATGTCATTTATTGTAATTCCATTTGTTTTGAACGGATCCTAAAATATCTTTACAATGTTAATTTCATAAAATAGGATTACAAGGACAACTGTCTTATTTTCTATTGACTTGTTCGACACATGAGGTATAAAAAGAAAATGAAGAACATTATTTTAAGTCTAGTCAAACTTAATCATGAAATGTTGTCTTGATATACATATTTAAATAGAAGCAAGTTCTACAAGCCAGCCACTATAAATGAACATCATGTTATTTCTTGACCAAACTATTTCTTGAAACTATTGCACAAGGTTGCCAGATTATCATCTTTAAAATGAACCCAAATGATTTACTGTACTTAAAAATACGTATTTACTTAAAATACATACTTCTTGAAAATCACTCAATAGAAATCATAAACACTTTTTATAAATAACTTAATTTTACCTTAAGAGTGACCTCTTAACAAACATTATCTGCCTTTATCCCATGAAATGAAAAACAACCCATGGCAGCGGTTTAAAAATATTCAATTTCTGCAGGACAACCGTGCACCTGGCAACCCTATAATGCAATACAATGAATCATCCTTGAAGGGTTGAATAAAATGGCAACAGTGAAACACCTGAGGTTGCAGGCACCCAATGAAGACCTGCAGTTCTTGGTAATATTTTTTCTCTCCATGCTGATGCCACAAACAATTATTAGGTGCTATTGCATCTCTGTGGCTGTGATCCATTCAGCTTATTAAAAAGATGCCTGTGGAAGCCTCCCACAGAGCTTAAGAAAGCTTTTGAAAGTGACACTCACTTAGACATGGTGTAATGTACAGTATCGGCAACCAATATAAAATTTCAAACATAATATTTTTATGCTAACAGTCTAATTTTTAAGTTTTATAGGCATTGGACACGTGTCACACCAGTAAAATGGCAGCTGTCATGCAAGGCGCCTAGCCTTGTGACTTGCGATTCAAGTGATTCACGGCCAGCATGATTCAAAATAGGCTGTAACAACTTGCTCTCGTAAAAGAAGCAAAGTGATGAAATCCGAGAAGAAAATAGTATCATAAACGAAGACATTATTACAGTCAACGCTGATTATGATGTTGTGTCATCATGTAACTCCATATACATTTCCTGTGATCTTTGTGTATGATATGGTGTGGCGGACCCCCCGGCTTCGGGGCAATGGCAGCTAATAAGTACTAGTGCGTCTTTATGGCAGGCACCTCAAAGTCCGTTTCATGTTCCGCTCAAGTTACAGCTGCATTCCACCCAATGTCTAAAGCATTTCACTCCTCGAAGTGGTTCATTTTTGCCCCCTCTTAAATGCACCTGACATCAAATCACACACAATGACGCATGGAGCATGACTCCAGTAGTACCAAAACATGATCAGTTGTGGGAGGGGGCAGATGAACATCAGGGTTGGCGTATGTCTGTCGCCACAACATATATAAGTGATGCTTGGCTCAGATGCTTTAGATTTAACATAGAGTATAAACCAATATTGAGGAGAATTGGAACATACACATTTTACTGAGATCAAGTCATGGGAATCCTACAGGTTGATGAGCTGGTATGCACTTTTTAAATGATGTTTCAAGAACATGTTTGTTTTTAACATGCAGAAGATTTAATATTTGAATTTATGCTTTTTTTTCAAGATACACTCTTAGAAAACACGCTTCACAATGCCATAAAATACAAATGTTTTGGCTGAATGGTTCTAGAGAGAACCTTTAACATCCAAAGAAACTTGATGTAATTGTAGGGTAAAAACTTTCTTTAGATTATAAAAAAGAAGGAAATATTTCTTTCCGAATATACATATTCTATGGCATCTCTGTGAAGATCTTTTTGAGTTAAATTTAGTTTTATAAATATTTTACATTAGCTTAATTTTTATTTATTTTTTACATAAATGAGTGCCTTAAATTATTTTGTTTAGTTTTAATTAGTTAGCTAATTTAATTAGTAAACAAACATAACCTGGCATGGTCACATCGTGGATTAAGACTTTTATGCCATTATAATCTCTTGTGTTACTTTATATCTCAGCTCAGGTTTTATACTTGGTTAATTGAAGCTACTTATGATAAATATTTGGAAAGGTAGAACACATGAAAAAAAATGCCATTTTAATGCTTGTCAATGCCTTTTAAAGTACTTGACATACTTAAATATGTGTTACACCGCTTTTTATATTTATTCTATACTGTCAGGGCTGTTACATAGACAGTAAAATAAACCGTTTCTGCTTTTATTACACTGATGTTAGGTCACAGGGATTGGAAACAAACAGGAGGACCAGTATCCACCTGAAGAAGGCAGGAGTTCTGCAGGCCAATGGAAACAAAATAATAACCTTCAATGTGAAAGTGAAGTTATTCTCAATACCTTTAATGTAAGATTAAATTATTTATTTCATTAACCTTGGTCACTCTTTATCTTTAAATGTTTTGTAAACTGATAACTACAATAATGACCTCCAGGTCCCAGAAGACAGTCAAAGAATAAACACAAGGGCACCAGAGATAGTGGTAAATATCTCAGCAGAGTGACTGCATTGTAATAGGTGTTCGAAATAATCATCATTAGTAGGAAGGCAAACCCTGAAAGAATAATCTCTCATCATATAACAGAATGATTTTGTCGATGAGGATGACTTCCTGAGGGCAGCACTGGAAAACAAACTGCCAATGATCAAGAGTTACCTTGCCAGGGGTGCAGATCCAAATGCAGAGGACAATGTGAGAGTTGAACCAAAGTCAATTCTATTTCATAATATCCAAAATAACTAAAATAAGAAACTTTGTTCTTTATAGTTTAACCGGACAGCTCTACACCGAGCTTGCTCACAAGGCAATGTTGAGATTGTGAAAGTGCTTTTGGAGGCAGGAGCTTCAATAGAAAATAAGGACAAGGTAATAAGGACACGTCTTTGCATATTTCTGTATCATATTTTTCTATAGACATAAAAAAGGATATATTTGAATCCATATGACAGCCTACAATATGGATACACGTTGTGCACATTGAAGGTTTTGAATATAGTCCTATAACTCACAAGGACTAGATCAAACAAAGAAACAACTGCATTTCTAATATTTCTTTGGTTTTCTTAAGGTATGCAAGCATGAAAATGTTTTCTGACTTTGGACATCTAATAACATAAAAAACAACTACACTACTTTAGTCATGGTTGTGTTTATCTCATGTTCAGCTTCAAGCAACTGAGGTTCACTGTGCTTGTCGTGGTGGAAGCTTGCCTGTGCTTGAGGCACTACTTAACCATGGCGCAAAGCTGGATGCAAGAGACAAGGTAAAATACGATAATTTAAATACTTTTTTATAAAAACAATTTGATACTGTAGCTGACAACACTGTTTCTGTCACGAAACGCTCACGCTCAGCTTGGCAGCACACCCCTTCACGTGGCTGTGAGAACAGGAAACTACGCATGCGCTGAACATCTCGTTCACTGTGGAGCAGATGTAAACGCAAAAGACGTTGTAAGAAACGTCACTGTTTTTTTAATAGTTAAGAAAGTATAACTCCAAGCTTTAAACGGTTATATTTTCTTTACGTTGTTTTGTCTCAGGAGGGCGATACACCAATACATGATGCAGTCAAACTGAACCGCTTCAAATTCATACAGCTTCTTTTGTTACATGGGGCCGACTTGAAACACAAAAATTTTGTAAGTATTTCTGAATAATAATAATGAAGTTGGCCATGTTTATTTACACAATTTAGAGTCACAGAGATTTATCAATCTAAATGGATTTCACTGATGCATCTTTAAACTGTGCATGGCTCCATCTGCTGGCATTATGTAACACTCATTTCCTCTTAAAGGGATACTCCACCCAAACATGTTGTCATGAATTACTCAACTTTAAGTTAAAAAAATAGTATTCGTTTTTCGGTCACACTGTTTTTAATGTTCCAATTCGCGGTATTAATAAACCATTAACTATGACTGTTGGCTCAGTAAACTAATAATTTGTTGATTATTAATAGTAAGGTTGTTAGGTTTAGGTAGGATTAGGGAAGTAGAATATGGTCATGTTGAATATGTGCTTGATAAGTACTAATAAACAGCCAATATGCTAAAACTAGGCATCTAATAAGCAACTAGTTAATAGTGAGAATTGGACCCTATACTAAAGTGCCCGTTTTTCTTGAGTCTTTGATCTTCTGAACACAAGGAAAGATATTTGAAAGATTATTTAGAAGAAAGTTGGCAACTGAGATTTCTGGGGTAATCAGGGGTGCCCCAGAACTGTTTTGTTCCCTAAATTCTTCAAAATGTCTGAACAGAATAAAGAAAAATATATTCTTTATATTTTTTTTATATGGTAGTAAATGGCACAGTAGAAATCTCAGTTGCTAACATTTTTCCAAATATCTTTGTGTTTTCAACCAAACAAAGAAATGTTTACAGGATTAGAAGAGCTTGAGGGTGAGTAATTCATGACAGAATTTTCATATTGGGTGGACAATCCCTTTAAAACGTTTTTTTAGTAAGTTAGTAGTTTAGATATTTCACAATATTTTGTATCAGGGCAAATTGTTTTACATATTATTTGTTTACATACCTTTGCTTTGTCTTCTTTAAGGAGGGAAAGTCACCTATGGACTATGTTTGTGATTGGCAGAATGGAGCTAAAAGCCTCTTTGACAATATTAAGGATGAGAAAAACTAGAAGCCTGTACATAGAAAACGTTTGTCTTAACACACCTATTGACAAACAATATCTGGGTTTATACTTAAACATCTGCATTGTTATGTTGTCTGTCTATTTAAATCTCAGTAAGGTGCTTTACAGCACTCTACGTGAGATCACAACTTAAAAAAATGAGTGTTTAAATATGAAGCATGGTATAGTCCCTTCTTATTAAATGATATATGAAGCAGAGAACCCTAATGGAATAAGGTGCTTTCACTTTTCACATTAAGTGGATTTTCTGAATATCTCAGCCATTGCTGAGATAACATTTACCTTACAACCATGTTTGGACATGTTGATGGTATTTTTTATATATGTATGTATTATAAATGGTCATGTTACTACAAAATGTAGGAAAGCTTGGGTAATTTTGTATCTTGTTTAATTCATCTGTACATTCTGCTTGCAATCATTTTACAAGTTGGCAAGATAAATCAGGAATGTTACCCTATGTTTATTATATGTCTATTTTAAGTTGATTGCAATAAAGTGAAACAAAAAATCTTAAATGAAAAAATGCTTATGTATATTTTAAAACGCCCTCTGCTGGCTATGCTGTTTCTGTTTTGGCCTTTTTAGATGCCGGTCTGTCCTCCATTTGCTCCTCGAGAGTGTGTGGTTTCTTCATGGTGTAAACAACACCAGATGCAGTGGCTCTCGTCTCTGTTTTAAATGAAGCATGTAAAGTATCTGTAAACATATAATTTTAAACCCACCCATACTAATATACATGAAATATTGCATGACCAATGCTACACCTCTCATACCCATCATTCTAAATGCACAGCAAACCAATAGCGATCTTACTACAGACACCACACTATATAGATTTATGCCCGTACCAGAGAAATAAAAAATAGTGCATCCCTTGCAAGTCATTTACCTCCATGCAACAAGACAGATCTGCAGTTAGTAGAAACTGCAGCTTTCGCGTCTCCCTCAGACAGGCCAAACACAAGCCCCCTGTAATCTTAATTAAGAAACATAACACACACACTGACAGTACAAATGCAGTTAAAGACTTAATATAGTTTCATTTTAAAAGGATACAAATTGGCAATGTCATATGGCCCTCTCATCTCAAGAGACTAAAGAACAGGGAAGAGAGATTATTTCACGTCATACTGTCCACACGCAGGGCTCCACAATAAAGACAGACCCCTAGTCTAGGGTCGGCGTTTTAAGAGTTCCATTTACTGAACCATGGTCTGCCTCATCACTCGTTTATCTTTTACACATTTTATGCCTTAAACTTGTGACACATTGCTAAAAATTCTGTTGATTTAAACGTATTATCTAGCTGCATAACATAGATTAATTTTATCTATTTTATCTAATCTAGCAGATTATGCAATTACATGATAGCTGTGTAACCTCCATACATTTGTCATCTAGTCCTTTCATAACAAAGTCATAACATTTAATGAAAAATAATAAATACTTATTTTGACACATTATAATATTTTGTGATTGTCCAATGCAAATATGCAGGGCAACTGAAAACATGAGGGAAAAAGTGTGAACCCTGCACACACGTTCGCTAAATATACAGTATTAAATAAAGCCTGTTATTAAATATGATGTCACCTATAGATCATGACTTTTACCTTCTCAGCTCCACTGGATATGATGACATTCTGTAGAAAGCAGTAATTTATTACATATTTAGAGCCAGAACATATTTCATTAATCTTTGTAAAAAGATATGACATACTTTGCCTTTGCAGGCTTCCATAAGGCAGGTGGCATTAGCAATGGTATATCTCCTCATGCTAGAGTCTCTGATGGCTGCTGTATAACTTATGTCAAAGAACACTCCCCTGTCAATCGCCTGCATTGACCAACATTGAAATATAACAACAATGATGAGACCCATCAACTACTTTTACAAACACCCTCTATAAAGGGATCTCTCCATTAGATTCACAGTGTTTATATCTTATTACTATTCTTCACACGCATCACTGACAGCATTTAAAATCGGGATGCAAAATGCTATAACTCACCCCATTAACTGGAGCTCTTTTAAAATGGAAGGGCTGCTTTTCACCTACTGCAATGCAGATGATGTCAACATCAAAAGTCATGCAGGCTGCCTAGCTCAGAGGGGGGATTAAATACATATGAATGTTTATTTAACAGTAGTTTGTTGTCATCAGAAATGAAAAGAAAATAATCAATGTATTTGTCAGAATAACAGGAAACACTTACGTGAAAAAGTTTTTCTGTCTTTGGGTACACAGCCACAAGGTCAAAGAGTTTGTATTCATTTGTGGGCCTCTGAAAAAGGAGAGTACCAAATTTTTAGTGTAGAAAAAGGCATAACAAATGTAACATAGCTGTTGGTAAGGTACACTTACAAAATGAGATGCATCAGATGCCACAATGGTCAAGCGATTTAATACTTTGATGGGTGTTGATTTGCCCTATATAAAAGCAGTGATTGTTATTTTTTAAACATAACAGCCCACATAATTTAAATATAATATTATGGAAATATACAAGTGAAATAATTTACCTGTACCATAGGACATTTTTCAAATATGTCTGATACCCTCTGTGGTTTAGGAATTTCCTGTAATAGTTGGAAAGAATGCCATCATCACGTCAAGTTCCTCTAAGTTTAGAGCATATGGTTAAAAAATTTGTCTATCCTACCTGTTTCTTCTTTTGTGGTTCAATAACATAGTTTATTGCCACTGTTGAGTATCCAACTAAAATATAAACGTGTTGACGGCATCAGATGTAGAAATAAATCAAACTTAAATAGTAAGCCTTCACAACCAAACGTGAATTATTTATGAACAATGTAGATAATTAATGAGCTACGCGCTGACGTTAGACAACACTGCTGCAAAAAAAATCTGCTAATGTTTCTACTTACGGTGAGCAGCGGTTTCTATTATGCTTGTGAGTTTGTTCTTATCGTGACTACTGATGATGTTTAAATCCATAAACACAGACATCTTTAATTCATTAACGCTGATATGTTAAGTTTTTATCGCAGAATTTCATTAAACTCATGTACCGAGAGCCACATGCGTACACACATCCTCCTGCTAAAGCGTGAATATGACGCGTGCGTAACGTGAACGACCGGCGTTTTGTGGGTTTTGTAGTTCTTATGTGCTTAATCCAGCACTAATCCCCCTTTCCAGCCGACCGTAAAAACTACAACGCGGTTCACTTCCTCGGATGGGGCGGGGCTACTCTCTAGCGAATATTCTTGATTGGTCTGATTTGAACAGAAAGCCGCGCAACAACAAGAAAGACTCGTGTTAGCGAATAGCGTCGTGTATTATAAACAAAATAACCCAACAAAATCGAGTAAGAAACGCGTGATTGTAAAAGCTAACGTTAATTTTACACGCAATTCAAGATGTGTTTCTACATTCATGTTTAGAAGGGATACGTGTTTACAATTTAGAGGGGATACGTCTTGAAGGTATGGGCTCATTTTTCCTACTTGTTTGAAGCCTCTGAAATAAACGTTATTATATTATAATTTCACTTTAATGAAGCATTAATGCATTCTGTTATTAATTAAGCATTTTCGTATTTCTATCAGAACAATGGAGTCATGTCTGAATTACAAACCCGAGCGAGTTGGCTCGGTAACGGTTGAAGACTTGAAAAAGGATCTATTTGCGGAGTTCTCCAAACTATCAAGGGTATTATTCGCAGACATTCTTTATGTTTAAAAGCTCTTGAAATCGATACAAATGTATTTAGTCTTGCATGTTGGACCATATTTCTGTTCTCTGCAGGAGTCGGTGTCACTGGAGAAAGAACATTTGCAGGTCTATCTGCGTGTGCGTCCGTTCACTGCTGCGGAGAAAGCGGAAGAAGAAGAGCAGGTTGATATATTTATATTATAAATCCTGAAACTGTCTAGATAGGCGTCTCATTCTGTATAAAAAACAAATCTGCAATGTCACAAATGATTATTTTCAAACAGAAGTGCATCTCAATTGAGGCACCGGATACTGTGGTTCTGAAGGCACCAAGAGCATCTCTGACAGCCAGACAGAGTGAGAGACTCGGACCACAGCTTGCACAGCGATTTCAGTTCTCGCAGGTATAAGTACGACCACAGGCAAAGTCTTTCATTGTTCAAGCCTTGGTAGTGTTGACATTTAATAGATTTTTTTTAGGTGTATGGCCCAGAAACAACTCAAAGACAGATGTTCGATGGGACAACAAAGAGTCTTGTGAAAGAAGTTCTGGAGGGAGGAAATTCCTTGATCTTTACTTATGGCGTTACCAATGCTGGGAAGACATTTACATTTCTTGGTGAGGATTTTGTATAAGGCGTCTTGTAGTTTGCTCTGGATTTTAATGTTAGCAAGGATAGTGGAACTAAATTGTTGGCCATTTTCCTAATATCTGGTTACAGCAGGACTCCACATGTAGTTTATTTGGTCTTCTTGTATTATGACAAATACAGTTATACATTTATTTTAAAATACACCACCTGTAAAATGTTTTGACGCATTTGAATTTAGTTTTCTAATTTTTCACATCATATTAATCTGGCTGTTTTATAGTCTTGATAGCTTTAACAAAATCTGGAAAAGTAGTGTATACATTATAATCTACAAAATAAATGTAATACATTTTTAAGGACTTGGTGAGTCCAGCCATATATTATGATCAGTAATGCGCTGTGCTGCACCTTTAAAGTGTTGCAATGTTTAGTATACTGTGTATAAATGTCTGTTTGATTTTATGTTTTGTTAAAGGCCCTGAATCAGACAGTGGAATTCTGCCGAGGTCCCTCAATGTGATTTTTAACAGCATAGAAGGCAGAATTTATTCTCAAAATAACATCAAGCCTCATCGATGTGTTGACTTTACAAGACTCACTAAAGAGCAACAGGATGATGAAGCTACACATAAGAGAAACCTACTCAGACGATTTAAAGATGTATGTATGGCATTTTAATTGTGATGTGTGAAACTTTTATCAATGCTGGAAAACTAACAAACAACCAATTTTGTTATTTACTTTGATTATCAGAGTGACTCACAGAAGACCATGTCAAGTATCTCTAGTTGTTCGTCACTTGAAAGTAAGAATTAACAAATGTTAATTTACCGCCTTTGCTTTTTTTCTGACTTTGAATTTTTCTGAAACAAAGAATCAGCTGCTGGAACGTTCCACATGTTAGCTGTATTTTTTGTCATTTTAGGCTCTACCTCTAGTGATATAGATGGAGAAAGTGTGTGTTTGGATGAGTCATCTCATGTTAAATTCTCAGTCTGGGTCTCTTTTTGTGAAATCTACAATGAAAATATCCACGACCTGCTTGATGTTGTTCCAAATGGCTCTCAGAAGAGGACCACTTTGCGGTTAGCCCAAGATGTTAAAGGGAATGCTTTTGTCAAAGGTAAATTACTAGTCTAAAAGTACTGTTACTATTATACTGTAGGCTTACTGAATAGTTTGTATATTATTTTCTTTTTGGTTACCTGTATGGTTATGAGTGGTGTTTTTTTTTTCCAGATCTGAAATGGGTTCAAGTGAACAGTGCAGATGAAGCATACAAAATTGTGAAAATCGGAAGGAAAAATCAAAGTATCTCATCCACTAAGCTCAACAACATCTCTAGCAGAAGGTAGCAATTTTCAGATCACTTTAACATGAGCATTTACAAAATGAAACTCAACCTGATCTTTTCATCTGGATATTTTTATAGCCATAGCATATTTTCCATTCGAATTTTGCGGATTGAAGATGTGGGTGTTCCTCGAATACAGACAATAAGCGAGTAGGTGACCTCAATCCTTTTATACCGCACTCTTAATTTTACTTTAGCTGGTATATATGGGATATAGAGATATTTGGAGTACACACACCATTTAATGTACACACCATATATTGCATCACATACATTTTTCACAAAACTACTGTTTAAATAAACTGATTCAACTTAATGAATTAGCTTCACATGAATCTATTGATTTGTTTGAAATTTGATTTTTAAAGGTTGTCATTATGTGATTTGGCTGGATCTGAGCGATGTGCAAAGACTCAGAACAGAGGAGACCGGTTGAAAGAAGCTGGAAACATCAACACTTCACTGTTAACTCTAGGAAAGTGCATCAATGCTCTGAGGCTCAATCAAACTCAATCCAAGTAAATCTGAATTTTGTCCACCTTTATTCATGTGACGGCTGCATTATTATGTATTTTTACAATGATTTTAATATTCTAGCATCAAATTGCTCTGTTCTTTTCCACAGGTTTCATCAGCACATTCCCTTTAGAGAGAGTAAGCTCACACACTTCTTGCAAGGTTTCTTCTGTGGTCGTGGAAAAGCCTGCATGATCATCAACATAAACCAATGTGCCTCAATGTACGACGAAACCCTTAATGTCCTCAAGTTCTCAGCAGTGGCTCAGAAGGTAATTAGGAACCTTCTGGAACTTTAGAACCACTGTGGTCTTTTGTTTTCTTTGCTGTTTATTTATTTAGCACTTTTACATTTTGACCTTTATAGGTAGTGGTCCTCAATCCAAAACCAGCTCCAACCATTGTGGCTAAGAGATCTGCAAGAGATGTGTCCCTGATTATCAATAATGCTGACCAGAAGAACTGGACCAGGAGAAGCTCCCTGATGAGTTGGGAAATGAGCCTAGAGGATGTGCAGGAGGATGAAGATGATGACATGGGTGAGGAAGAAGTGGAGAGTGATGATGAGAGCATGGAAGAAGAAACTGTGCTAGATGCTGCAGACGGTCAAGAGCTGCAGGAGGTATTCAATAAAGACTATTTTTTTATCATTCTCAATAAAAAGTTGCTTTTTGATATTGATTTGAACTGTAAAATGTCTGCTGTAGCTTCAGATGAAAATCGAAGAGCTCAAAGACAAGCTGTCCAAAGAAGAGTCTGAAAAGTTGGCCATGGAATCTCGAATTCGTGAAGAAGTCACAGCAGAATTCATGGAGCTGTTTTCTAACATGGAGAAGGATTACAAGTAAAGCCAACACTTTAGCATAGAAACTGTCTGCAAACTATTTTATAAAGAGGATTTCATTTGCCTGGTTGCTTTTTTCAGTGAACGTCTCCAAAGAGAAAAGGAAATTGTTGAGGAAAGAGCAGATAGGAGGCTTGAGATACTTAAGAATCTGGTAAACAGAACCATTGGAGAAATAAACTCTGACCGTTCTAATGAGAACTCTGCAAAGGTGAACGCAAGTTTTTATCAAGTATCAACAAAAAAGGCACCAAATTGTTCACAACCACTGTTATATTTAAAATACTATATTTTAAAATATTATTTTCTCTCTTCATTCTAGGAGGCCGAGATTAAGTTGTTGGACGGCATCATTGAGACAATGCAAGATGACCTATCTAAGATAAAAGGCGATGCAGAGGCAGTACAGATGTGTCTGACAAACGTTCCCGACTTGCTTGAAACAGTCAATCTTCTGAAGACACAGCTGGAAGAAACGACCGAGCAGCTTGGCAAGAGCCAACATGTTCTCAGTCTTAAAACCAAAGGTGTGTTCACTTGCCATAATAAGGAAAGTTGTAATGTCTTATGACATGCGTTTAATTCTGCTTTCTCTTTATAGAGTTTGAAGCAATGTGTGCTCAGGCGCGGGAATCAAATGACCAGCTTCAGGAGGCAAAAATGGTATTCATAACATGTCATTTTCTCTCGTGTCTGGTGTTATTGGAAATCGACTGTTTTTAAATGGAGTGCGTGTGTACTGATGTTTGTTGTCATCTCTTTTAGAATTATGATTACCAGAAAGTGAGATGTCAGGAACTGATGTCAATCTGTCAGGAGAAAGATGACATGATCTCCAAGTTACAGACAACTTTGGATCAAAATGTTGAGGCTGCTACTAAAGATGTAAGTTAAGGATTGCTAGGAGTGTTAGGGCTGGGCGTAATTATGGAATATGCCTGTTGCAAAGTTCAAGACAAGGAAGGAAGAAAGGAGGCGGGAACCTGCAGACATTTAATCAAAATAATAACAAAGTAAAAAGACAGCCGGCAGCCCCTCACGGACCACTGCCAGCGAATACAACATAAATACAAACATAAACATGTTCGGGCCCAGTCCTCTCTCATCGACGGTCCTGTCGCTCGTTCTCTTATTTGCTCCCGATCTCCCTTGTGATCTCGAACCACGGTCTCGCCCCGCCTACTCCGCTACATACCCCCATCGCCCCTCACAGGCCGGGGGGTACCCCCGAGACTGCTTGCTCGCCCCTCCCATGGAGGTCTCCCAGTCTCGGTGTACCTTTCCCCTGGGGACATGCAGCGACGAGACAAGACAACGAAGACGGGAGCCCTCGGAGCGACCGGAAAGAGAGATTATTCCCCCCTTCGGGGGACGGACGCAGGCTCTGGCGGACGGCGGCAACTCCCCCGCTCCCGCTTGGACGATAACCACCCCACCTCGACTCAGGGGCGCGGCAGCAAAGGTTGTCTATTGCGTGTACTCCGCAGAATGTAAACAACTAGGCGTGGTTAACTCGCCGCTCTGCATGTTGGGAATTATGATGAAAGAACATTTTAATTTATGCACTCATAACAAAGTAACAAATTAAATACTCTATTGACCTTCTTTCAGTCTGTAATTCCGTGATTCGCTCCAGTCCTGCGGTTTCTCATACCCGAAGTTTAACTTACGAAACTTACGTTGAAATGCGCGCTGATGCTCACAGCGTGAGCGCTTTGTCGTGACGCGCAGCGTCTCGTGTTGGGAGACGCGTGTGGAGTTACCAGAGACTCGCAGTCCAAATATTTTTACTGTGAAATGTATTGTTACTGTGAAGTAAAATGACTCAATCTGCACAATACTGTAAGGATCATCCTGAAAAGACAAAGCTCTTCCTAAATGCATTCACTGGAAAAATATATCACTTAGCAATTTGTCATTTTGTTCAAGAAGCAAAACATTGTTTTGTCTTGTTTTCTGAAAAACTCATATCAAAATTCAAAGTCAGCTTATTTACATTTACGCATTTGGCAGACCCTTTTATCCAAAGCGTTGTTAACGCAATGCTCTTACCACTGAACTACAGGAAAGCCTTTTATGCTTAAGACAAGCACATAACATAGTTTAAGTTTCAAAATAATTTAATTTAAGCTAAATTTCCTTGCCGTGTTGGCGGATTCTCTTTATCTAGTCCATTATTTATTTTCAGAAAAAGACGATTTTTTTACATTTATTCTGGAAAGAAGACAACAAGTAATTGATTGCAATCTTAAAAATCCTTTTGAATTCATTTGAACCAACAGGAGATGCAGTAGCCTTATTATATAGCTTTCCTGTAGCTCAGTGGTAAGAGCATAGTGTTAACAACGCAAGGTTGTGGGTTCGATCCCAGGGGTTTGCACATACCTAAGTATAAATGTATTGGTTACTGCAATGTAAGTCGCTTTGGATAATAGCGTCTGCCAAATGTGTAAATGTATTACTTTAAGTATAATTGCATTAAGTCACTTTGCTTGACATTTTTTTTGCTGCCTGTAATGACCCTTGTTGTTCTCGTGTTTCCATACATATATAGAGGACTTTTATTGACACCATCAAAGAGGAAATCCTTCATCTGAGAAATAACTGTAAGTGTATGCCGAATGAAGATGGTGTTCCTGGAATGGAAGAAGTATTGACCCAGGAAATTCAACAGCTCCTTCAAGATCTGAAAATGAAAGATGAGCAGCTGAATGAGCTTAAACACAGGCAAAGTTCCCTGGAGAAGAAAGTGTGTGATCTCAATGATAGATTGGAAAAGCAGACACATGTAAATGAAGCCACTGCTTCCTCTTTGGTGATGGAGAGAGCAGAGGTCACCAAAGTTACAACTGAAAACAAAGCTCTTGCCAATGAGCTGCAGCAGCTTCAGCAAGCGGCCAATGACATGAGCTCTCAGCTCAAAACTGTTCAGATGGAACTGCAAAGTCAGGGGAAGGTGGCTAATGATCTTTCGGAAGAACTGGATGCAGCCAAATCTCGGATCAAGAAACATCAAGAAGGGTCTTGCGATCAGTCTGAAACTATCAAATCCTTAATGACAGAAGTGGAACATTTACGTCAAGAACTTGGTGCTAACCAGTCATCACGTGGCGAAACAGAGGCACTCCGTCATGAATTTGAGGAGATGGTGGAGTCATCTCAGAAAAATAACAGACGGAACGCCGACCTTGAGCAGGAGCTCAGCCAGACCAGAGTGCAAATGTGCCAGCTGGAAGAAGTCTGCAGTCAGCTCAGACTCGAGCGTGATGCCCAGGTGCAGGAGCACAGGAGCCTACTGAGCCATCATGAAGCAGAGAAGCTCAACACGGCCCGAATAAGAAGCAACTCTGAGTTGGTGATACAGTTGAACGCTCTGAAACAACAGCAGGGGATGCCGGGGAAACAGGATCAGGGCTCCAGAGATGAGTGCTGGAAAACTCTGGTGGAACAACTTGTGCAAGTGCTAAGCACATTGAACCAGAACGATGAAGTTCTAAACATAGCAAGAGCCGTTGTAGAGCAGCAACTTTCTAAGGCCAGTGAGGAAACAGAGCAGAGAATTAATGAGATGCAGAAGGAACTGTCTCACAAAAACACAGAACTTGAGAAGAAAGCCCAAGAGCTGTTCAAGTAGGTCCTTGTTTTTTATTCAGACTTTCTGATCACTTTTTGTTAAGTACTATGAGATTCTTGTTTAATATACAACTCACAGATCTTACTTGGTTTTTAGTGGTCCGAAAAATATTCAGCAGGATATTTTATTAGTACTACATTCATTTGTTATCATTACTTTACTTTAAAAATATAAAATTGCGAAAATGTCAGGTGAAAGAAAGCTCACACAAATATTATTACTATAACATCCGAACATAATTTAGTCACCCTAATGCCATTCCAGATGTATATGGCTTTTATTCTTCACCTCAACAACAACAAATTAGTTCATATATAAATGCAGCAATGTTATCTTATATGGGACTCAACATAGTGAAACTTAAAAAAAAACATTACAATGTCAAATCTCATTAATTCTCACCCAAAAACCTTAGCTTGTATGATTTGTAACGAAACAAAACTGGATATGATTAGTCATGAGATGCTCGAGACATGTTGTGGACATGCTGCCCTATTTTAAGCAAAAAGCAATTTTTCACTTTGAGAAGACTTTTTTTAACACAGCAGAGTAATTTGGATTACTTTAATTATGGATGTATATGCTTTATTTGTGCTTGGCCATTTTGAGTACCTTGTTCGAAGATGACTGCATTTTAATATAAATTCATCAAAGGAAGTCTTGTACATCTAGAATGGCATGAGAGTGAGTTAATTATGAGAGAACTTTCATTTTCTGGTGAACTATTTCTTTAAGTATTAAGCATAATTCACAGTGATGTAAATAAATATACCAAAATGTATTTAAAATATAATCATCATATACATAAAATACTGAAAATCCATTTACATATTTATTTAATATACAGAAATTGCAATTGCAGCCACAATGCTTCCCATTAAAAATCCCATTTCATTCGGAAATACGGATGTAAAAACGATACAATTCCTTATATATAGACTTTAATATACAGTTGAAAGAAAAGGTATGTGAACCCTTTGGGCTTACTTGGATTTCTTCATAAATTGGTCATAAAATGTGTTCTGAACTTCATCTAAGTCACAACAATAGAGAAACACAGTCTGCTTAAACTAATACCGCACAAACATTATATGTTTTTATGTTTTTATTGAACACAACATGTAAACATTCATAGTGCAGGGTGGGAAAAGTATGTGAAACCCTAGGCTAATGACTTCTCCAAGAGCTAATTGGAGCCAGGAGTCAGCCAACCTGGGGTCCAATCAATGTGATGAGATTGGACGTGTTGATTAAAGCTGGCCTGTCCAATAAAAAACACACACCAGTTTTGAGTTTGCTGTTCTGAAGAAGCGTTGTCTGATGTGAACCATGCCTCGCACAAAAGAGCTGTCAGAAGACCTACGATCAAGAATTGTTGACTTGCATAAAGCTGGAAAGGGCTACAAAAGTATATCTAAAAGCCTTGATGTCCATGTGTCCACGGTAAGACAGATTGTCTACAAATGGAGAAAGTTCAGCACTGTTGCTACACTCCCTAGGCGTGGTCGTCCTGTAAAGATGACTGCAAGAGCACAGCGCAGAATGCTCAATGAGGTGAAGAAGAATCCTAGAGTGTCAGCTAAACACTTACAGAAATCTCTGGCACATGCTAACATTTTTGTTGACAAATCTACAATAAGGAAAACATTAAACAAGAATGGACTTCATGGGAGGACACCACGGAGAAAGCCACTGCTGTCCAAAAAAAACATTGCAGCACGTTTGAAGTTTGCAGAAGAGCACCTGGATGTTCCACAGCACTACTGGCAAAACATTCTGTGGATGGATGAAACCAAAATTGAGTTGTTTGGAAAGAACACACAACGCTATGTGTGGAGAACAAAAGGCACAGCACACCAACATCAAAACCTCATCCCAACTGTGAAATATGGTGGAGGGGGCATCATGGTTTGGGGCTGCTTTGCTGCCTCAGGCCCTGGACGGATTACTGTCATCGATGGAAAAATGAATTCCAAAGTTTATCAAGACATTTAGCAGGAAAACTTAAGACCATCTGTCCGCCAACTGAAGCTTAACAGAGGATGGACGATGCAACAGGACAACGACTCAAAGCATAGAAGTAAATCAACAACAGAATGGCTTCAACAGAAGAAAATACGCCTTCTGGAGTGGCCCAGTCAGAGTCCTGACCTCAACCCGATTGAGATGCTGTGGCATGACCTCAAGAGAGCGATTCACACCAGACATCCCAAGAATATTGCTGAACTGAAAAACTTTTGTAAAGAGGAATGGTCCAAAATTTCTCCTGACCGTTATGCAGGTCTGATCTGCAACTATAGGAAACGTTTGGTTGAGGTTATTGCTGCCAAAGAAGGGTCAACCAGTTATTAAACCCAAAGGTTCACATACTTTTCCCACCCTGCACTATGAATGTTTACATGTTGTGTTCAATAAAAACATGAAAACATATAATGTTTGTGCGGTCTTAGTTTAAGCAGACTGTGTTTCTCTATTGTTGTGACTTAGATGAAGATCAGAACACATTTTATGACCAATTTATGAAGAAATCCAAGTAAGCCCAAAGGGTTCACATACTTTTTCTTTCAACTGTATACTAGGAACAACTAAAGGATTATTTCAGCATGAAACTTAGGTAAAAAAAAGTTTGCTGATTTTTTTTTTTTTTTTTTTCTTCAGGTTGAGGGAACTCGAGAATGATGGACTGCATACAATAGAGACCATGAGTTGCTCATTGCAGCAGCTGGAGCAAGAACGATCAGATGCCAGAGAGAAATTATGTGAAGCTACAGTGCAAATTGAACAATTACAGAAACAGGTGATTATTTTCGATTTCAGTACAGTTTAATGGTCATTTATATCAGATTTCTCTTAAACATTGCTTTTTAAATCTCAGATCTCAAGCTTGAGTGAAGAAAACCGATTGTTTCAGCAGAGACTATGTAAAGTGAAGGAGATGAAGGATCAGGCTCTGCAAAGTATTGATCCACAGAAGTCTGTGAGTTCCTTTTCCCCTCAGTTTTTTTTTAAACGTGTGAATTTATCAGCTCTTACACAGCCAAATCTTACCCTTTCTTTTCACTAGCAGGTGCAATCCAAACGTTTCAAAGAAAATATACAGCTTTGCCCATCAACATATCTAGGTAACCAACACATCTTTTAATTTAAACCTCTTTTTACACATTTATCCAACTGCTTAGATTCTGACTTTAGAAAGATTCATTTTGTTTGCAGATATTATGGCAGAGCAGACTGAGGTGATGCATGTAAACTTCAATAAAGAGCGTGCACAGATAGATCAACAGGAATCGCTTGAGGCCGGATTGAATGATACTGAAGGTGACTGAGTCCTTTCTAACTGAAGTTTGTATAAATCTCGCAAACTGACAATAAACACCGCAAACATAATTTTTTTCTTGTCAGATCGTGCAAAACCGCAGGACACATGTCGCAATGAAAATGCTGGCGATCACAAGCATCATAGCATCAAAGAGGTATAAACCTAGAAGCTTCCAATCCCTCAGATTTCTGTACAACTGTGTGAGATTTGCTAGTAATTTGGGTTCTTTTGATGTTTCAGCTGCCTATTGAGCAGGGAGATGATAACCAGGAAAGAAGGCAGGAAAAGGGACTTACAAAAGCCATGGGGGAAAAGGTGAGAGCGGTCCAGAGATCAGGGCGACTAGAGGCGCACCAGCATGGCACACTGCAGCTGGAGCTAGTAATAGGATCAGCCTTTTTGTCGCTCTTCCCATCTCATTATTTACTGTCTCGCAAGCTCAAAGGGAAGGTTAAGCCCAGAGTAGTCATTTATTTAGGCAGCAGGTTTCAAGTGACCTGCCATGAGAAGGAATAACAGGACTGTGCAATGATAACAAAGCAGCGAAATGCAGAATTTAAAGTTTATTTTTCATAAAATGACTATATATAATTAATATAAAACTCACAGTACCAGTCAAAAGTTTGAAAAAACACTTACGGTAACACATTATTTTACAGTGCCATTTTTACACATTACAAATTTACTATATAATTTACTATAACTTTTGCATAATTACCAAGGGGCAATCTTCTGGTCTCTCTCATGAAACCAACACGGAAATGACTTAAACTGCAATTCATCGACTGGTTCTAGAGGCTGGTTCCTAAACAGAGCAGAATATCATTGAACCCCATGTTAAAATTGCCAACTTTAGAGCACAAAAAACATGTTTCCAGCATGGTACAAACAATTATTTTGGTCTATATAGGTCATTTTTATTTTATTTTCAAAACCAAGTGCCTCAGCTCCGACCGCGTCCTGCCTCTTTGTCCATTTTCGATTATCCGGGAGTGCCGCGCGGCCAAGATGGCGACGGCCGGCTCTGCCTATTTGAGGCTTTGTTTTTACTCTTCACAAAGCTTCGGGTGACGTCACGGACACTACATCCATATTTTATACAGGCTATGATAATTACATGTAACTAACCCTATAGTAAGTACATATAGTTAATTAATATTACTTGGTTTCTTAAATATATAGTTACACTGTAACATCAGACACTTAAATTAAAGTGTAATCCCACGTTGAATCAAAACTGTTATATTTTTAGCATCTTTAAAGTTGCCACCCTTTCACTAGAATTTGCTAAATGGTTTTTGGGCATATTATCATTTAGCTTCTTGAGGTCTCAACCTGGGAAGCTTTTTAAAGAGTATGGAAGGATTTCTTCATTATTTGATAACTAGATGAGGCAAACGTTTGTGAAAAACTTCATGTTGGCTTCAAGTGTTGTAAAGTAAATTTAAGTCGAAAGATTTTAAGTTCAAAGTTTTATGTCAGAAGATTTAAAAAAATAGGTAGAAAGATTGATAGGTAGATAAAATGGGCTTAAGTTAAAAAATAACATGAGGATAACAAAAAATATTTTAACCGAGTCTATGAAAACCAGGCTAAAGTCTAAAGAAAACCGGTCTTAGTATGTTGTTAGCATAAATTAGCATGATTTTAACATTATTAACATGATTTTTACATGATTAGCATGTTTACTAGCACCCACTGGCCCAACGACAGAATCCAATGGTGTGGGTGAAGGGATCTCATGTTTTGCTTCTCCTCAGCGATTCTACATGAAGTTATTTAAAACCAGAACATTTACAATTTGGTTGAATTTAAATGACTCTTTGGTTAAGACCAATCTGACTCCAATTTTATTATTTTATAAAATAAATCATATCACATTTCAAATGTATCTGGGATCATAGTTCATTTTAAGTTTATCATACTTGGCAAAATCGAGACTCACAGTTATAGTTTGGGAAGTTCTGGTTACAGATGTTTCCCTGAGTCTTTTGTCAATGCACCTTATATACCCAGATGTAACAAAGAATCCAATAGTAAGTGAGAAACTTTTGTTTATTTTCTCGTGACTGAAGAGAGCATCAAATGGGATCTCAATCTATCTGTAGACAAGATTCCCTGAGAAAGTCACACCTCTTAGAGGAGTACAGGTTATGTCCAAAAGTTAATATGTTCTAATACACTCTGTGTTAGGTTTATGGAAGTAGATCATTTTACCCATCGCACCATGACCTTTAAAACGATACCAAATGATAATCAAGTCTTCATAACATGAAAATAAATTATATACACAATATGAAATGTGTAAGCACTTTTTCAGTGGTCAGGGCCTGAAGAGATGAAGGGGAGGGGTGTGATAAGAAGAGGGGGTTCAGTTCCTGGGCATCAAGATCCCCTGATGGGAGGGCAGGATATCATTCCTCAGGATCTAGCAACAAATGGGATTATATTGTTTTGTGTCCCAGCATCACAAACAACCTTAGTTTTTAGATAAAGGTCTAGCTAAATGGTTGTTAAACTAATCTGCTTGGTTGCTATGGGCGTGGCTTGACAGATGCCAATAGATGATGCTTTGAGCCACAAATGAAACGAACCAACCCCCATGTCTCTTAGAGCTGCACGATTAACCGTTAAAAGATCCTGATTTCGATTCGAATACCAGACGAGAGCTCTTCATCAAGTTGCCCATCATTTCATGTTTTCAGGTTATTTTAAACTGTTTACAGGTGAGAATAATGCGTTGCTATGTTTATCAGTAGTGTCTTTCTGTAAAGACCCCTTCAAGTGGTCTGTAGATATCAGGCAAATGTATAACATAAAAAAGTGTCACCTTTTGAATTTTTTCACTGCAAAATATTTCATATACAAGTTACTTCAATGCATTTATACTTTTTAGGAAGTTAAACTTTTGCATTTAAAGTAAAAAAATGAAAAAACACTTTAGTTCACTTATGGAATTTGTGGTTTTCATTTCTCACCATAGTTATTTTAGGTTAACAATGAAATATATTATAATTTTGTAAAAAAAAAAGTCCTACAAAAAAAAGTCCTACATATTACATACCTAAATAAACTATTTTTTTGTCGGAACCGCTATTAAATTATGAATTTCTTTTAGTCATCATTCAGAATGGTAAAAGAATCTCAATCTCTATTTGAAACAAAAGAATTGGGTCCTCAATTTATCCAGAATCGTGCAGCTCTAATCTCTACAATGTTCTGATGCAGAGAAATATGTCTTGCTAAATGGTTGGTTAGTTAATCTGTTTTGTTGCTATGGGCGTGGCTTCACAGCTTCATGATACTGATTGGTTGCCGGAGTCAAATGTGCCCACCCCCTTGTCTCTATGGCACTGTTCTGCAAAGATTCTTTGGTTCTTTTATAATGGCAGTCTATGGGATCGGTTGCTAGGTCGCTGTAAATGGTTGCTATGGGCGTGGCTTCACAGCTTCATGATACTGATTGGTTGCCGGAGTCAAATGTGCCCAACCCCTTGTCTCTATGGCACTGTTCTGCAAAGATTCTTCTGGTTCTTTTATAATTGCAGTCTATGGGATCGTTGCTAGGTCGCTGTAAATGGTTGCTATGGGCATGGCTTCATAGCTTCATGATGATCCAGTGAGACTGATTGGTTGCCTGAGTAAAATGAGCCCACCCCCTTGTCTCTATGACACTGCTGCAAAGAAATCCCACTGGATAGGGGCGTTTCCTGCCCCATTATAAGTCTATGGCAATGGGAATTTTGGGAGGCTCTTACGCCCAAGGGGTACAACTTACACCCCATTGTGAGGTATGTTTTTTCAGAGCCTGCCAGCCTCTTCAAATGTGATATCCCGCAAGTTTCTACGAAATCCTTGCTCTGAGTTATGAGCTGTCGCAATGAAGTAATCGTAATCGTGTATGAAGTTTGTCGTAATGTTAAGTCTATGGAAATGTTGGTGGTTTTGATATTCTGGTTAAACCAGAACCAGATCAGTTAGAAAAAATATAGCAACTCAGGTGAGACCTGTGTGAAGTGGTGGTTTGAAAGCTCTAGGAGGAGTTAGAGTCAGAAAATGTAGTCTCTGTAGAAAAAGAAGAAAAAAAGTTTATCAGTATGAAAAAAATCGATATCTTGACACAATTACATTTTTATCCCCAATAGTAATTTCAGACATAGCATACGCTTAAAGATTTTCAAGTTCATTAAAAACCCTTGAGTCATCAATGTTTTATTCTTTTCACTCTTTATTCTTTTTGTATCTGAATAGCCGTACAGTGGTTGAGAAAAGTGGTCCCAATTTATTTTCATCATTACTATACTTAAAGGAGCAATGTGGATATTTTAGCAGCATCTAGTGGCGAGGTTGCGAATTGCAACCAATGGCTCACCTCTCCTTATCACTTTCGAAGCGCTACGGTGGCTGCACAGAAAGATGTCATGTGTTTTCGGTTCTTTGCGGAAGATTTATTTACAAAACTCACTCTGTAGAGCAGTCTGTTTGTTTAGGGCTATACTTATAAGGTAATAAAAACATAACGCTTCCTTATGTAAGGTCTTTATACACCTCTGAAGACATAGTTTTGTATATTATACTGCATTTCTGTCAATAGATCCTCCAAAAAATTACACACTGGACCTTTAACGCATTAAATGTTTCATTAATGGTAAGATTCAGAGAACTGTTAATTTATAAAATATCAGAAAACCGAATAGGTGCACTATTGGCTATATATGGGCATCTGCCAGATTTAAAAAGTCTTAAAGTAACCTTACGTGAAATAGTAACTTCTCTTAGACCACCTAACACAATTCTTGGCTCATATCAGTCATTTTAAAATGGCTGATACCTGTCTAGTCAGGATGTTGAACCAGTGGCAAGGAAAGTAATTTTTTGAAAATATCTTTACAAATCTTAATGTTTTAGGTCTGGAATAATAATAAAAATGCTGAGTGTCAGTAAAATAAAGTAGATGATTATATTCAGGGATGCACATAAGTGGTGCGCATGTGCACCCAAAATAAAAACGCGCTCTGTAAATAAGTTTAATCCGCTCATTTGCGTACTTACATGGTTGAAAGCTGTTACTGCACAACTACAATCACTGTGTCAGACGGCCTAAATGTACTACTGGGTAAGATTTACGTTAGAACTGAATGCTGCTAAAAATGTTGTTTGTTCCCGGTGTTAAACGGACCCTGGGTCTAAATGATGACAAACCGGAGTATTTGTAACTCTGCCCCTATCGGTTCTGCTCTTGTTCCTAGAGAAGCACGTGGCATGCGCATCCTCTGTGAATGTCTGGAATTCACGTCTAAATAAACGCCGCTTCCCTTAAACTTTCTAAAAGGACAAGCTGTTTAAACTTGACACTTGCACGCAGTCCGTGTTTATCAATTTTATTCTCGATCCTATCTCCGCACAGCAAGTTTCCATGTGCGCTCGCAAACTTACTTCTCAGCAACCTGTCAAAAAATCTAAAAGGTTGTCGTTTTAGGTTTCAAAATTGGTGTTGAATATTAATATTAACTATTGTAAAAAGTAATACATTTTCATTGTATTTTAAGTTTGATTTAAAATAATATAAATATAGTTTTAATCACACTGTATTATTTTGTTTATTGTTCTTTAAAAGTAACCTTTTAAATAGGTAAATATAATTTGTCACACTATGTGCAGTGTGAGCACCAAACCGAATCTCCAGGTGCTCGCTTTAGAACCTGACAGAAAAACTTATGTGCACCCCTGATTATATTTTTGAATATATTTTGAGTCTCCCCTGTTCTTAAGGTCTCAAAATGTTACCCACATTTCTCGCTTCTGAATATAGGAAATGTTGAGGCAGCAGCTGGCTGAGAAACAAGATGCCATTTCAAAATTACAAAAGGAAAAGGATGATTTGGCTGCTTCTCTTGAATCTGAAAACCAGAATAACAACCATTCTGAACAGGCTTCCGATGTGAAGTCAAATGAAGATGACACTTTGAATCCAACACAAGAGGTCAGTATGGTGATATTAATCAATGCACACATGCATGCATCATTGAAAGATGATAATCACTTACTCTTTTTGCATTATGGTGGTATTTTGTTGATTGTTCTGAGCAGGTGGCAGTTCTGGACTCTTCTGTTCTTTCCACGAAGAGTCTAAGAGAACAGCGCTTCCCTAAACCTGAGCTGGAAATTAGTTTTACTCCACTTAAACCTGACCGAATAAATGTCAGGAAACCAGGAGAGGAAGAGTCTGTTACAATCAAACTCAGACGCACAGCCAGAAAGAGAAAGAGCCCAGAAATGCAGGTACAGTATGTGGAAACAAAGACTAAAACAGTAAACTAATCTAAAATCTTTTCTGTAAACGTAACATTCATTTTCAATGCAATACATAAACATAGAAATTGTATTTTTAAGGGTGTTTGTTATTGTTTTAGAATGGGGTGGAGTCTGAAAATCGAAAAAACAGACGACTCAGGGTGAACAAGGAGAACATCCAGTCTGTTGAGGTAACTACACAACTTCTACCTTTAATGTTCCTGTGACATCATTTAATGTTTATTAAAGGTGTTCTTTTTTTTTGCACCCAGACTTCTAAGGTGCAAAGAAAAACAGCGAGTCAGTTAGATCAGCAAGATTCTCCAGCCAGCCTGAAAGCTAAAAAAGACTGCGCTCTCCAGAAGATTGGTGACTTTATTCAGAGTTCTCCAACTCTCTTTGGTAGCAAAGGTCAGCTCGAACTCTTCAATTTAGACTCGGTCAATGGCATCGATTTCAGGTCTCTGCGAAAAGTGTTTCATACTGTATCTCAGCATGACATGTTTTACCTCCCACCACAGCCAAGAAGATCATGAGCATGGTTAAATCCCCTCAACCTCTGAGGCCTTCCGAGAACAACAAACCCAAGAGATCCAAACGGAAGCTTTTTAAGACCCATGTTTCCTCTCCGATGGACATACCCTCTCATCCTGTAAGTAACATGTAACATCCTGTACATAAATGATGTAAGAGTGAATCAGGAAAGCTTTATGCATATATAAATAAATGATATGAGTGCCATAGGTTGTGACAACTAGACTTGACAATTTATTTATTTTAAAGGCACAATATGTAACATTTCTGGATTCAAATATCTAAAAACCACTAGCATATTGAAACAAAGTTTGTTCACATGAGTACGCGCATTGTTTAAAATATTTACAACCTCTTGAGTCCAGTGAAATTCACATTTTCTTAGCAAGAAAAATTTCGCCTGTTAATGATGTGGCCATGCTATTCTTTGTTTCCACTTTTTCTGGCATAGAAATGCGCAGATCAATCGACAGATGATATCAAAGCAACGCAAGATCTATTTGAAAGCTTTACTGTGGAGTAGATCTTGTTGAACTTTTATGTCATAGGTCGATCAATCTGAGCAATGCTGCATCTCATGTCTAACACGCCTCATGGCAAACCAATGGGTCTCATAAATAAACACAAAAGTTGTATTGTTATTATCATTGTGTATTAAATTCAGTAAATTATTTTACAGGTTGGAGGTTGTGAGGATGATAAAGAGAGCGATCACTTGATTATCAAGAGAAAACTGAGAACAAGAACTGCTAAGTGATTTTGATGATCAATTGTAAATTTAGTTTTTCTTATCACTGGAATGTTTTGTAGATAGCTTTAATAAGTTTATGTTTTTGGAATTGTGCTTTTTACTTCAGCTTTTTATATCCTGTGAACAAAATATGTAAAAACTAAATGTCAGTTATTAAAATAATAATTGAGATAAAAAATCAAGTATAATTTGAGATGTGTGGTGTTTTTATACATTGGAGAAATATCTGATCTGTTATATATTTTGTAATTAATAGCTAGCTGGTTGTTATCGCAGACTAAACCCTGATTGTGTGATAAGGACCTGATATGAAAGTTTTTGCAATACTTACCTCATGAATACATTTATCTAAAGTATTTTACTAGCTCATTTGTAATGAATGCAGACCTTTTGTGAGGAAAACCCATTAACTTTCTCTTTCAAGCCAAGACACGAAATTCAAACAAGATAAATGTGCAATTCGATTTGTGGTTTGTAAATATCCGATATAGACGGTTTCAAAGTGACAACATAAACAATCGCTTCGGTGGACTGCCCTTAAAGGAGTCAGTCTTTGCTGTTTTTGAGGCTTTGTTAAACACCCAAAAAACATAATCAATGGATGTTCATGTTTCTAATAAAAAAAAAAAACGCTTTATGTTTTACTTATTTCAAGTCTATTATTCATCGGTATCACTCTTCTCACTGAACGAATGGATTTCTTCCGGTCTACATAAAGTCCCTCCTTCCGAAACGCTCTGATTGGTAAAGCTGACCCGTAAATTTTTGCTTCACTAATAACAGAAGAGTTAGTTTTGCTTTTTTATATTGGACTAGAGTTGGACAATAAAACAAGCAGATTGACCAGGAGACATTTGCAAGCAGGACTTCAAAGGATGTTTCATATGGAAGCATATGTGGTGCAAAATTCAATTTGCAATGCAATATTCAAAATGGCAATGCAATATTCAAAATGGCAATGCAATATTCAAAATGGCAATGCATTTCTGTATTTAAATTTATATTTTCCATTACTCCACATGTGCAAAGTTTGGTGCAGATATTATTTACATTTGCCATTTCCAACAGCAGTCTTAATGTGTAATGTGCATACTTTTTAACGCTTTATAAGTAGCAAAATTAAAATGAAAATGCATTCCCGGATTGATTATATATGTTTAAGATAGTCAAGCAAAACTGTAGCAAAAAGAAAATTCTAATGTCATTTTCCCTTAATGCATTAACATTAACAGGTTGAAGATTTGGGATTGCATTTTCATTTACACACAGCGCGTTGAGTGGTGCAAAATTCAATGTGGACTTGAAAATGCATTTCGAGCTCACCACGCCCCCTCCCCGGTACAGCGTCATTGCGTGAAGGCGGAGCCAGCATCGCTATTTGCTAGTTAGGTGTGTTGTTTTAGGTGTTGAAAACACGTTCGACTGCAGAGATAATAAAAGCGTTAAATCTCTTGCACATACGCGTTTTCATCATAAACACGTTCAGTATTTGTTGTCTTTGTTTCTGAATGATTATGTTAAGATATTGACTGTTTTTGTGGTGCAACAATTCCTTAACTTCAGGAATCGAGTTATTCAGTGGATCTGTCACAGCCTAAACATTAAACTGGATGAATTAGAAACCAAGGTTAATTTTCGTCAGGGCAGATCTCCACTTTCGCAATGTTTATGTATATTTGTGCGTAATATCTCCCCTTACACTGCCTCCACCACGAAAGAAGCAGAGTACAGAGCTGTATTTCACGTGGATGTATCGCGTTTGTGATTGTACTATACAGTTACTGAAGAGTGGTCTCACAAAACGACCTTTCTGAACAATTGTATGAAGATATTGTGACAAAAAAGACATTAATCAAAATACAGAATGTGTTTATGATGAAATCGCGTATGAGAAAGTCAAGTGATTATGAGACATTCAACAGGCGAAAAAAAAAAAAAAACGTAGAAATGTAGCTACTAATTCTATCGTCTACAGAGATTTACTAATCTTAAAAAAACGCCCAAGTAATTTTTTTCTTTGTGCTCCAATTTGTGTGCATGCAGTTTAATGTTTTATCAGCTTTGCGGCCGCACATCCATGCCTGTAACTAGCGATGCTGGCTCCGCCTTCACGCAATGACGCTGTACCGGGGAGGGGGCGTGGTCAGCTCGAAATGCATTTTCAAGTCCACATTGAGTTTTGCACCACTCAACGCGCTGTGTAAATGAAAATGCAATCCCAAATCTTCAACCTGTTAATGTTAATGCATTAAGGGAAAATGACATTAGAATTTTATTTTTGCTACATTTTTGCTTGACTATCTTAAACATATATAATCAATCCGGGAATGCATTTTCATTTTAATTTTGCTACTTATAAAGCGTTAAAAAGTATGCACATTACACATTAAGACTGCTGTTGGAAATGGCAAATGTAAATAATATCTGCACCAAACTTTGCACATGTGTAGTAATGGAAAATGTAAATTTAAATACAGAAATGCATTGCCATTTTGAATATTGCATTGCCGTTTTGAATATTGCATTGCCATTTTGAATTTTGCACCACATATGCTTCCATAGTTTCATAGAAGTGTTTAAGAGGTGCATTTTATTTAATAATAAACATTCTGCTGTTGACAGCCTTTCCAAGTATGCAGAGGTGAAAGGGATAGAGAATGTTCTTGATGAATGTTTGGGGTCAGTTTGTTGAATGATAATCATTTATTACCACTGTCAGTATATGGGGTTGCCTGTCAGGAAAGAAGAGTAAGTAATATATTTTACCTGCACCTCTTGATCTCTACACACCACACTGGACAGGTCACCCCTGCACTAACACACTCCTCACTTTCACAAATGTGACATTGAAAACTAATCTCTTCTGGTTTGTTTACGTATGTCAAGACCACAGCAATTATAAATGGATGCATTGACATGCCTGGTCAGCATTTACATCCCTGCTGCATCTTCTATAATAAACTATAGACAACTGTCCTTTGCTGTTCTGTTTAATTTGGTTTCCACTGTGTGATGCGTGTTTTAATGCATTTCCAAACACTGTTTTATGACATCATCTTATGTTAAAATGCCTTAAAATGTTCAGAAACGTGGAAGTGGTTTACAATTGGAAAGCCTCAAGAGTGTAGAAAGTGTTTGGCTCTGGTCTCTGCCCCTGCCACAGTTTGATGGATTGAATGACATCTTGTGTCTGTCGTGGCCGTTCATCAGGTTTCTCTCTAGGCAGTGAGAGTTCCAGTTAGGACGGTGCTTGTGTTTTCTGCTGTTTATTTTGCTAATATGGTAATTTGAAGGTTGAAGGCATTAGGCTTATCCACTTCAAAGTACATATTTTCTTGTTACTGCCAGTGATTTCATCCAAATTGCTTGACACTGTTTCGTCTTGTTGCATGTGGGTGACAAACACGTATTGCTTTTTAGTTAAAGGAACAGTTGTGATTGTTAGAGATTAATGTTCTAAACATACGTATATGCCTGACAGGAGTATTGGGTGTGTATCGTGCTGAGGCTTACAAAGCAATTCAGTGGTCTAATGTAAACACTGTCAAGATGCCTGGCTTGAGAGACGGCAGATGAAAAAATGACTCATGAAAAGTGGCATTAAATATTGAAATCAGCGCATGCATGTCAGCTTTCATTTTCTACTTCATTTGTTTGAGAGTGAAAATCGTGCTCCCCGACCGCCGCCTTAATTTTTTTAGATTGCAATATTGAACTTCATAAGGGGTCACTGCCACGGCCGCATTAACAATAGGGCTAGGCGGGGCTAAAGCCCCGGGGCCCGAGCAAGGAGGGGGCCCGTGATTGGCTGTGAGCAGATTGATTACTGCTAGCCATCTGATTGCCAAAGCCTTACCACGCCCCCCCACAAATTAGCCCTGTTATTTAGTAGCGCTTTGCCGTATATTCCATGCATTATCATTGATCATTCTCATTAATATTATTAAGAAAATTGCGCATTCGCGTTATGATTGGTCAGGTCGCAAGTCAATCAAACCCCCGTGGGCAGCAGGGCACGGTGAATTGAAACGTCACGTTTGAATTTGATATACCAAATCAAATGCATTTATTTTATATACAACAATTCAGTTTAGGCCTATCAGGGGATGGCTGTCTGCGCCTTATTAGAATATAGCCTACGCATCAACCAATCAATCGCCTCCACTCTTCACTTCATTCTAGACTTTTCTTAAAATTGTCACGCAAAAAACAGTCTTCGTCTTCGACAGCTAAAAATGTCATCTTTAAAAAAAAAATGTGCGAGTGGGGCTCAAAAAAGGATTTTTTAAAAGCTAAACAGCAGAGGAAACATGAGCTGATCAGTAAAATCCCAAAACTATCGGTTTATATTACTAAAGCTGATGATCACGGAGTGGTGGATGTTGGAGCTGATGATAAAGACACAGCGTCATCATCGACACCACCAATTAACTGTTAAGTTTGATTATTAACTTGATTGATGTATGATATTGCTGTTTGTGTTTGATCAAACTATTCGCCTAAAGGGCTGGCTGTGGCGATAGTGCTAATGTGTCCGGTAGAAATATGTCAATTGTGCTGCGCCATCATCATGATGTAAGTTTATAATTTAAACACGTATTTAAGCATTGTGGTATAGATACAAATTATTTTAAACTGCTCAGGCACAATAAGCAGCAGGAGTGGATTCATTTTGTAAATGCTCGTTTTGATTCCATGGTGAACTTGAGACGGTTTTGCACAGCGCACTTGGTCTTAAAGTGACAGAAGCTGCTAATAAAGCTGCTGTCGCCATTGTGTCAATAATGTTAATCAAACATCAGAAAGAAAGTAATTTACTGTCCTTGACTGAATCACTTTAGTAAAATAAATAAGAATGGATGTTGAATTTATATTGAAAGCTATGTATTGAATATTTGATTACTTTATACAACATTATTCAGTGCTTAAGGTTTTTCAAGTAGGTCGATTTCTTATGTGCCTTTGTTCTATTATTATTTGTGATTCTTGTCATCAGTAAGCTTGATATCCATTTCTTAAGCTACTATTATTTTTTGTGATATTGAAAATTATCACAATAATTATGAAATTTTAGTGCCATTAACTTTTGATATGATAAAAATCGTATTAAAATTAATATAACTTGACTGTGAAGTATACTGTTCGATAAAATGACTCCGTATGATGATATAGGCTAACATTTAGCTCATCACCCACCCCTATATATTCAAGACATGTTGACAGGTTAGTCTTAATCTAACAGCATGTGTAAAAATGTGTTTCATGCTTATCCTAACCAGATCACCAGAAACATGAAACATCGACATTTTTTAGAAAAAAACAGTTTTTTTTCTCTTTCTCTGTAGTTGGTGACCTAAAGTGGTGGGGGGGCCCTGCAGTAACTCATAGCCCCGGGGCCCAGTGAGCTCTTAATGCGGCCCTGGTCACTGCACTACACTGACAACTTCACTCATCAACTACTTACATACCAGTGAGATCCTCCACTAAACAAGCAACTTATCATTCGGGTGGAAAATTACTATTTAAATGAAACTGCATGTAGAATTATCTTCATTGGTTGTAGTATTGGTTTTCCCTAGAGTCACTAACCCAGAAACAAATGATTATTGTGGATCTACATATTTATATTCACAGTATGATGCCAGTCCACCTTATTTATACAACAGATTTGAATATAGGGTAATAAGATACATTTCATTGAACAATTTATTAGAAACTTACTTTTTTTTATTAGTTACAGCAAAAAGTCTTTTAATGGTTGTAATTCTGGCACAGGCAAATAGTCAATGTGATTGTATAGGGTTCTCTTAATATTAGGTTTTTACAACACTGTTATTGTGCCCAAAGAATTCCCAATAACAACATTATCGCAATATCTGTTTCTTTTTTAAAAGAAATAATCAATATTCTGGGCTAAATTCATATTTACTTTTGTGTTTTCTATTTTTTGGGCCATTGAATAACACTCAAAATGTAAGTGTAGTGAGACAGAGAGAGAGTTTGTAACCACTGTGGTTTTTAAATGGACAGTTCACCCTAGAATAAAAATTCTCGCAACATTTACTCACCTTCGAGTTATTCCAAATCTGTATAAATGTCTTTGTTCTGATGAACACAGAGAAAGATATTTCGAAAAATGCTTGGAACCAAAAAAATCTTGGCCACCATCGGTCTTGTCAGACACGTGGGTTTTTTGTGAGTGATGTAACTGATTCGCCATTTTGGAGGTAATGCTGGATTGAGCAGTGAACTGAAAGTATACAGAGCGGAAAGACCAATTCAATTGTCATACTGGAGAAAAATAAGCAAACAAAGTACATACAATACTGGAATATAATCTCACCAAATATGTCAGGAACTGTAATTTATATAATTTGTCATTTATAAACTTCACAGATCTATACTACGAAAATAGTCATGTGCCCCAGCATTGCTGCCTCCAACCTCTTTTTTTTATATTACCATCTTTATGGTACAAAAATGTATACATTTATTTATACTTAATTATGTGTACTGTATTTGTCTACCATTGATTTGCACAGAATTGTAAGCAATAAACGTTATGTGAGTCTCTAACATTACCAATAAACCTTATCCTGGTTGTTCAACATTTTCTGCAATTCATTAGGCTGTTAAAGGGCCACTAATCCAGGTGTTTCTGCAATATAAAAATTGTCAGTGGTGTCCCCAGAATGTCTCTTTAAAGTTTCAGCTCAAAATTCACCACATATCTTTCATTACAACATGTTGAACATGGCCATTTGTGGCTGCAATGGAAAATGCGCCGTTTTTGTGTGTGTCTCTTTAAATGCAAATGAGTCTCTGCTCCCCTCCACCTATGCAAAATAGGAGGTAGAGCGCTTACACATGTGCTTTGGATGACATCAAGTCTAGCAATATGGCAGAAAGCGCAATTACGTCTGTATTGCCCTGTCCAACCAAAACCATACACTAACTGCAATAAAAATCACCTTAATGCCTTGTTCATAAATATGAATTAAATGGAAAAGACAAAAGCATAGATAGAGCAACATATGCTGACCATTTGGTGTATGAAATGTTGGCCATTGATGATTAATCATGTGCATGCATATTACTAACGGACATCAAAACATGCATTCAGAGAACATGTATATGACAGACAGGTATGTAAAGATCAGGAACCAGGTGTTGTCTTCCAAATGCGAAACTTTGTTTCTGTCCGCTCCAAGTGTTGTCGCACTAAGGACATACAAGAAAACACTGAGCTCACAGAGAAAGACACTGCTTTAGCTTTCTTTCGTTGTAATGAATAAGCTTTACAGAAATCATGTTGGTCACAAGTCTTCTGAACCGAACGGCACGATGCGTATTGGCACTAATGTTACGACATAAAACCTGTCTTTGGACACCTGTAAAGTCTCAGGTTTAGCCGCGAACATGTTAACAACATCCGCTTACATGCTAAACATAATATTTAACAAAGTCGATTTAAAAACTGTGTGTAATACTTACTTCCGGAGATGTAAACCCCGGCAGAGACATTTCCAACGAGTCCTGGTTCGTTTTTTCTAAGTCTTTCCGGATTGGAGATACTGACCGGTGAATGTTGGTTTGTCGATCAGAAAAATGTATTTTTTTCCCGAACGCTGAGTCATCATCGTCCCGCCCGGGACTTTCTATCATTAATAACTCCATCTCCCGCGTTGATGGAACATAAAGACTTTTATGTTCAATTTTACATCCAACAACAGCTCACCTTTGTTGTTTCTTAGACAATTTTGTCGCTGACTAGTGCTACATCTGCTCTTGCCTGAAAATGGCTGAACATGTGTTTCTGGCGGAAGGTGGAACTACGTGCTCATAAGGCGGAGTCTGTGAGCAGTCATTGGCAGGCGTAAATCAATGTGACATCACATTGATAGGTGATCACCAACAGCCTGTTTTGTGTCACTGTTGTGGTTTAAAGGAGATTACAAAAAGAAGAATAGATGGATTTCTATAATTACAGGGTGTATCTGCTCACACGTTGGTGACTCAATCTCTGGCAGAAAACATTTAAAAGTGCATTTTCTGGGAAAGCGGCCCTTTAAGTAATACTGATAACAATCAAAACCATTTATGAAATTCCCATGGTACATACTGTTTATTAAAGCAACACTGGGTTATAAATCAGTTTTAAAATGCATAACAGAATGTGTTATTACTTGCTGTAGCAAAGTATGTATATAGATTGACCATAACAGACTGTTTCAGACGTATACCAGTATGAGCACTAAAATTGATTATGTGAAAGATGCTGAGGGGGCTGTTCTCAGGCACTCATCTTGAAAAACCATCAGTAATGAGATATAAGGCTCTGGAATAGAAGTGAGATTATTATTGGGATTCTAGCGTATAGAGCTCCGGGCGTCACGTAAACCAAACTCCGCCGAATTGGCTGGCTATCAGGAACGATAGTGTGACTGTAGCATTGGTATTGACACTGTTAAAACAGTATTTTTAAACCAGGCTGTTTAGACTTTACAAATCATACTATGTTAAAATAACACGGTGACTAGCTGATGTTTTCTCATATTCCTAAGGATCATGAATCCCTGATAGACGATTAAATGGTTAATTGCAATACAACGTGCTAACCAACACGTCCTCTGTATCTCTTCCTCTCTGTCGTAATGCTTCCAAATTCTTAAACAAGACACAAGAGAGCAATACTAACCTTGTCCGGCTGTGCAATCGCAGTGGGCTCTTAACACAACCCCATCATGTCTAACCACCACCCATGGCTTCAATGGAGGGTCATTTAGATTTTTGGAATGTTTTATCTGTAAAATCAGTGATATAGCTGTGATTAGACAGCTAGGGTTGATTACGTTAGCCAATAACACAATTGACTTACCCTTCCAATGACGACTTAGCAGGTTAAAGCCGGCAGACTCCGAAGTTGAAAATCCATTACAAAATTCACGTCAATTTTTACCGCTCCAGGCTTTTAAAGAGTCTCCAGAGTAGGACGATGAAAGGTTGATGAGGTAGTTGTTGATATCATGACCCTGCAGGTCAGGTAAGCTATCAGTTTCTTTATTGATACACGTTAAGGGGCATTATAGGGATCTGTTATGTTTAATCTATTCAGTTTTGCAATGCACAGGTCTATGTCTTTTGAATTAAAGTGTGGAATCCTGAGCCTGTTTCCATGAAGCATGTACACACTTGATTCTGTGTGATGTTCTTGGTAGATACTTTAAGTGATTGCCTTCACATGGTTTTGTTTTATAAAGAATCTACACATTGCAGGTTTTTATGGCTGAACTGTACCTCTTCCAATATGAGCTTATTAATATCTCATTAGCTTTTTTTAGATAGCAGTTAGATGAGACAATTGGAATGGGGGCCTTTGATTAAATTGATTTCCCTGGTAATTACACAACTTAAAGAACGGCTGAAGAAAGTCATTTCTACTAGGAGCATTTACTGTTGTTTTTCATTTTTGGATATCGTCGATGTCCTTCCATAACCTTGGATGTCCAAATTGGCTGTTTTTCAGGAGATGGAAAAACCACTGTATTTTTTAAATGATTATATGCAGTGTTGTCAAAGTTAACAAACACTGTTTAATAGTTTATATTGGTTAGAAATTTGCAAAACCCAGTGAATAACAAAAAAATCTCAAAATATGGAGATACAAGGTTTAATAAGGACATCAGCAATATGTTGTTTTATAAGAACTTTGAGATTTTAAGTGCTGTATAATTTAAAAAATTAAAAACTTTTTCAATATAAACTTTCTCATTAAAGCTCTTCCAAGAACAAAATATTTGAGGCTATTCCACATCCACAAGTTCTGTTCTGTATTATTATTGTATGTGAAGATCTGTGTCATTTGCCTGGATTTTCAAACATAATAGAAACATCATAGAATATCTATTGGTTTCTAGTAGAACAGCCTTATAACCCAATAGCATTTTTCATTAAAAACATTACAAAATTTATTTTTGTAATGTGTTTTGGCCATTTTTCCACTAGGTTTTAACATCCCACGAACAGAATCCATCACATAACAGTAGACACCACTACAGTTAACATTACACTAATACAAATCACTTTAAAACCATTACAATTTGGTTTCTGTTGTTTTCACTAGACAGTTGGCTGAAGGGGCATTCTTTTTTCTTGTTAATGTGTGTATCAAATTATTTTCTAATGGAACGGCAACCAACAGATTAAATAAGAACTGTTCTAATAAGGATGAACATCATTACATTTTGTGATTGAGCATTTTAGTTTTCCATCATCAAACATCAGCACATAATCTAACTAAAACAGCAGAGACGGCAGGCAAAGTGCTGTTTTTTATTCCAAGTTCTCTTAGAAATAGTATATTAAAATGGTCTATATATTCATTTAACCCAATACCATTTAAAAAAGGTATCAGCACATCATTGTAATTGATTTTAATAGATACTGATTGACTTTGGTTCCAGATTAATCTTCCGTGCTGTTTCAGGAAGGTCACAGAACTGCTATTAACCCATTTTATATTAAAATTTGAATTACTCGTACAAATTATTCAATTTGAATCTGCAATAAAGCCTCTGATGAAGCAAATCATTTTCCAATCGAGGCATGTATAAATGAAAGAAGTCATATTAAAAACTGTGCAGTATATATGGCAATGCCCAGGTTATTTTTCCAGTTCTGACTTTGCTGAAGTGCAGAGATTGATTTACATAAGCATCTATCAATAATTTTTTAACATCATCGTACAAGTCCGTTCCATTCAAATGTACCCCAAGAGACGACTATGTGACCGAAAAACCTTGGTTAGGATATAACGGGCTGGTCCAGTGCTTGATGCACAAAGAAATATTTTGCAAACTGCTTTTAAAAAACCCCACTGATTTTGAGTTTGTTGTCTCATGAGGGGGGCTGAAAGTGAACAATTCCACAAATGAGATGCAACCTTAGAAAAAAGACAAAGACAACTCTGTCATCTGATTGCAATTGGCACCCAGTGTTTCTAGCTGGCACCCATTTCACTTCAAAAACGACATAAGAAACGCATTAGAACCCATTATTATTTCAAATATTGTCCACACTGGATGCGGCTTGGTATGTACGTTGTAATACACACACAGATGACTTGTGAGAATGACCTTGAATTTTACACAGAATCTCCAAAGGACCTTTTGCATTTCGATCATAATGTTTTTCCTCACAATCTAAATTTATTCCTCCATTGAATGAGTATTGACTGTGTCTTTAGGAGATAATACATGTTAAAACAGAACCAATTTCTTTAGACTGACACTATTTATAAGATTTCGGGCTCTCTGGGACTTCATTGAAAAACATGATGTGATTGAGTACTCTGTGGGTTTCCAATTTAGATGATAAACTTGACAACTGACATTCAATAGAGAAACACTTGTCACTTTGTAGGCCGATAAGGGGTGCTTAAAAAATCATGAATTTGTCAACCAAGTATCATTTTGTAAAAAAAGCTTTTTATATTTTGAAAGAACAAGAATGTCCCAGATTATTATGTGTCAATTTGAGCTACATGTACATATGTAATATGCCCATTGATAAATATGAAATTGAGATGTGACAAGAATGTTATATTAAAGACATTATCACAAGTAAACACATCAGTCTATTTATGTTGGGTAGGCTATTTTCTTCAGTCATATATAGAGCCTTTAAAAGTATTGGGTTTTCTTTTGGATAATTGGAGCAAGGAAGTGTGGATAATAAATACACATATTTTATGTGAGTTTTAATTTGACATTTTTTAACACTCACGATTTTGCTTTGTGCTTATGATTCATTCATTTATTATTTATATTATTATTGTTTATTAATACTATGTTACCCTTGAATTTAAACATTACATGTAATATTTGTACTTTGAAATTTCATTGGTTACATTGCAGAACCTCTCAAAATGAGATTGCGATGGCAAATATATACACGTATGTGTCAATTGTGAGAATTTTTTATCCCTCCTAAGCCCTATGTTTTTGATGATTTAATGAAGTGTCGACTTACCGTTGAGTTATTTTGCTCTATAAAAAGTCCATATGTGGTGCGGCATCACAGTTAGGTGAAGTGAGAGATGTTATCTAACCCACCCACTATCTCAAACACATATGAATGTGTGATAGAGTATCTTCATCTCTAGGTTCACTGGAGATAGAGATTAGTGCTTTCGCAGCCAGCCTCTCCATATTAGCACAGGACATCAGCTACACCTGCTGCAAAGATGGCAAATGCCGAGGTGCTTAAAATAACGTTGAAACCAAGGAATTCACTTTTCCAGTCAAGAAGTCAACACACTCTACAGAAGGATATTAGCAATTCCCTTCATTAGGTATGCATTAGGTATGAAGTAAAAATAGTTTGGAGTAAATGAGTTACTGAAAAATGTATGTTAATGTTAATAAATATATACTTTAAACATCTAGGGTTGTGTCAACCTTGGCTGGGTCAAATATGGACAATTTCTAGGTTAATTTAAACCAACATGTGTGTTAGTCCATATTTTACTCAACCAGATGGTTTTTAAAGACTTTTAGATCATTAACTAATGTAAACATATCATTGACTTTGAATTATAAGGTTCTATCAGCGGTCTGAGTAGTTTTGAGATATTGAGATATGGCAAAATTTAAAAAGGAACAAATCTCTTTTATACATGAAAACAACTGAGACACTTAATATTCCACATGTACAATATCATCATTTTCTGAAATTTGTAAATGTTTTTTTTTTTAACAGGTCAAACGCAGATAGAATCTTTTGATTCTGAAAAATCCCTTGATAAAATGATAAGGTTCTATCATCAAAACAGTCATTAAAACAATACATTTTCAAAAAACACAAACAATTTATTTATAACTTTTGTTAGAACATGAAATAAGTGTTTAATAATGTGTAAAAAGGTACATTAAAGGTACAGTCTGTAGAAGCCACGCTAGAGGGAACAAGATCAAAACAACAACATTGCTGTAGTTTCATGACAGGAGAGTGGAATGATGGGATCTGCCCATCAATCAGACGTGAACAAGAAATCATGTTAGTGGATAAGTTTTATTAATTTTGCGAATAATTGTGGTCCATAAATAAGGGACCGCACGAAAAAGCTAGTGGCTTGCTAGACGCTGGACTCTACTTCTGCATTTGGAAAGGGTAACGGGATATGACGCCATGGACAGACGACTGCACAGCCCCATGTCACGGTTAAGAATGATGATTTTCCCACGATTTACAAGTAGTTGGAAACATATGAGATATTGTAAGTACTCAGGTGAACAAAATATAAACAGTAACACTAGCTTGATGGTTTTTGGATATTTTACTGCAAAATCTTTCAGACTGCACCTTTAACATGTTTTTTATGACTCTTGTTTCATATTTTAGGAAGCTTTTCTCTTGTTCAAGTTAAGCATAAATGCCTGTGCTAATTGTTGTATCGATGTTTTATCCACAGAAGGTGGATCAGATCAAATTACTTTAGAATTATTAGGTTTAATTTAGACATGAGTATTTCTGAAATAATATAATAATGTTTTTGTTGTAATCAAGATTCTTGACGTGGTTGACTATTTGGCATTAACTGAATTATGAGAGTCTATGTAAACACGGACTCTCCTGTTTTTGCCAAGATGTTGATATCCTTAGGACAACAAAATGTTGACCCTGGGACAGCATTTAAATCAACCAATCAGATTTCAGAAATAAGTTTACAGAATTTTAAGTTCCAACAGGGATTAGGTGCTTCTGTTTTTCACGTACCCTCTGATTTTAGGGGTCAGTTATGGTTAGGGTTGAGGTTTGATGTGGGTTTAGGTTTTATTTATAAAATTGTTGTCCTTGGGTCAACAAAATGTGGCAAAATCAGGTCGAGCGTAATCACAGGTTATTAGGAAGCTAGTGCTGCAGTCTAGTGTTGTGTCTATAAATATAAATAATATCCTCACCAAATCTAAAATAAAACATAACCTTATAGCACCAAATTATAATTTGATTTTGTAAATAGAACCTTTTTGTTTCCTTAAAAAAGTCCCAAAGTGCACACATTTAAAAAAAACATACTGTAAATAAGTTGTCAACAAATTAGAACATTTGAATAACTCAATTCTGACCAAAATGTCAGACAGAACCTTATAATTAAGGCGACGATATTAAACTTTTAGTATAAAAATACATTACAAAAACTTTTGTTTGTAATAACTTTTGTCAGCTTTCCTGTTGCTCAGTGGTAAGAGCATTGCGTTAACAACGCAAGGTTGTGGGTTGGATCCCAGGGGATTGCAAATACCTATGTAAAATGTATAGGATAAAGCAATGTAAGTCGCTTTTGATAAAAGCGTCTGCCAAATGCCTTAATGTAAATGTATATGTAATGTAATACAAATGAATAACATAGGCATACTGTAAAAAAATTTTTTATGGTTCATGTTATCAACGGCAATCATAAACAACTTTTACCTTTTTTTATTAACTTATTTCTCCCACAAATCTAATTATTTTGACAAAATCTAAATCTAAAATATGTTTTTACTGTTATTGACTGGCATTTAAAGCAGCCATTCTTTGCTGTTTTTGAGACTTTGATTTTGGTTTTTGGGAGTTTAACAATGGATGTTCATGTTTCTAATTTCAAAATGCAATATATTTCACATATTTCAAGTCTATTGTTCACCGCTGTCACTCTTCTAACAAAAGGACTGGATTCTTCTGGTCTACATAAAGTCCCTCCATCCGAAACGCTCTGATAGGTAAAGCTTACCAGGTCGGTCGTGATTGGTTCCCCGCTAAGTGTGTGACTGAAGATGTCCCACCCATACCATATCAGCGAGCTTCTGCTTCTCGGGCTGTTGTGATTGGTCGGTGCCCCTCTCAGTGCATGTGTATTCATAAACTTAGTTTTTAGCAATAAAAAGTAACAATGGCGGCAACTTCAATTTACCAGTTAAGAACATTCGGATCAATCGAACTGTAACGGAGGTCTAGTACTAGCATGCGCACACACACAATATCAGTGTAAAACTCAGAACAGCTTTCACAGCCGATGTTGGAAGCTGTTATTTGAGCGTTGGTAATCTTAGAATGTTTGTAGCTGAACTCTTATTACCAGCTGTAGGACTGTGATGAAAGTGAAAGTAGTTCAGTCAAATTTTTACAATGTCTGATAACCGAACACTACTCCACCTCTTCCCTAAGGAAGGCCTTGCCCCTTTTTTGGTGTATTTCATTGGGCGGAGGTTATTAAAAGCACTCGGAATAGTGACATCGTGTACCCGGGAAGTAGAGGGATGTGGTCCGATTCCCGTCGTTCTCTGTAGTCAAGACAATATCTCGCTTGGCACTGAACTTTGAGCTTTATCATTTTGCAGGTATTGTTTATGCTCTAACAGTAACATTATACATTAACTAAAGGTTGAAAATGTGATCGCGGGGAACGGGATCTTTAAATAAATATTATGCTATTAAATATTATTAAAAAATATTTTGCTATCAAATACTCAATATTCAAATCGTTCCTGAGGGTAATCATAAAAGAAGGAAGAAAATAAAACATTTGCCCTGTTTGTTGTTTAGGGAACAACTGTGTAATTTGTTCTCATCTTTTTCAATTATTTATTGAAGATTACAGTTTATTAGATTTATTCTCCATTACCCAGTTTTTATTACAATCACACAATTAATCCCACAGAGAACATGTTGACAATTTACAGAATTAAAATATATATATATATACATCAACCATCAATCAAGACTAAAAGGTCAGAGGCACATTCATGTCTATTCCTTAATGGATGTCATACAATATTCCCTCACTTTTTATTAGTAATCATACCTGCTGTTGGACAATCTCTCAAGTGTAATTCTTGACTGGTGGGGAAGTTCCATTACTGATGTAGTCTGGTTGTGTCAAAAGGGCAATGCTTTTACAGCAAGGACAGTTGGCCAATTACACAAAGGGAGATGTTCAGTCTCCTGGAAGTGAGTTCATTGTTAGTCCAAATGTTCATTTTGTGTGCCAGAACCCCGATGATGAACCCCTAATAATATCATCTGCTCTCACTTTCAGTGCTTTTGGTACTGTCCTCCATGATTTATTAGTCTTGAGACCACTTCGTTTCAGAGGTAGCAATCTGTTAGCGGTGAAGAACTTGTTTACACGGAGCGACCACTTATGTGGAATCTACTTGGGATCTCCCCAAACGGTCCAAAACCTAGTCTGTTAATTTAGACTGCAATTATGGAGAAGCAAGGTGAAATTAGTATTCATGTAACTATATAAGACTGTCTTATCCAGAGGAACAACCCAATGCATGTGGTGGAAGTATTTTTCTAATATTTTTTTGTGTGAATTTATAACTCTGCATGTTTACTCTGCATATAACTTTGGCAAAAAAAAATGTTTTATTCATCTATAGAACCTGATGGCTATTCAGAAGATCAGAATTCAACAATAAACCAGGCAGCAGTCCATTCTTTTTATCCATGGTTTATGTTGAATTAAGGACAAGTCTTAACATAACTAGAATAACTACCTGGACTTCCTTGCACGACCAAACCTCTACAGATGATCCAGAATGCAGCAGCAAGAGCGGTCTTCGATGAACCAAAGGGGGCACACTACTCTCTTCAGTAAGTTCCATTGGCTCACTGTAGTTGCTCGCATCAAATTCAAGACTCTGCTCCTGGCCTACAAGACCCCCACTGGTTCGGCACCCCCTTATCCTCATTCATTAATGAAGACTTATGTACCCGCCAGATCCTTGTGGTCTTGTGGTGCCATCCCAAAAAGGTAAAAAATCGCTGTCACGAACCTTCTCTGGATCAGTTCCATATTTGTGGAATGACCTGCCTGCTGCTACAAGATTAGCAGATTCTGTCGCCATCTTTAAGAATCGGCAGAAAACACATCTATTCCGTCAGCACCTGACCGATCATTTCTGATTTCTATATCTTTTCTACAATATCTAATAAAAAAAATAAAATAAGCATGGTTAGATAAACTAAACTTGGGTTTGTACACTGCAGTAGGCTTTGTGAGAGATGTTTTTATGACTCTTATGTTTTTTGTTGTCATAATGTTTAAGCCAATTGTTTCCATTGTTTACCCAACTTGTGAGTCGTTTGGATGTCTGCTACATGACTAAATGTAGCAAATGTCTTTCTGCTTTAACTGATATGCGTGCCAGCGGTTCTTACACCATTGAAAATAGATTCACCTTGTAATTCTCACTTATTTGTGTTTTTTATTCCTGAAATAGATATTTTTTACAGTATGTTTTTTAAGCAAGTATGGTATAGCCAGTCAAGGACAATAGCTAAATATTTTATATCTCCTTTTCCCTGCATATATTTATAGTACTACTCGATAATAATAACAAATAATAATACATTTTCAAAGATTGCCAACTAGTATAATCAAGGGTGTAACTTTGGTTTGAGGAGTGGGGGGGACACAAAATGGGAGAAAATATTTTTGATTTGAATCCCATTTCCTACACATACGTCAAGGCACTATGGTGATGGATAAATAATCGATTTTCTGCATGAAGTGAAGCGAAGTGCGGATGGAGGGCAGCAAGTGATTTCCTCCATTGGGAGTTCACTATCACAAACTCAAAATACCTATGTTTTGGATCGTTTTTGATTGTTTTAATTGATTAAACCATGAAACCACACAGTGTTCTATTGTGTAGAATAAGATAATTTTTATGGAGGGGGAAAATGTGAGTATTGACTGTGAAACGGAGGTTTGTAAACATGAATCTACATTCGGGAGGAGATTAAGTGGTGTCCTGTTTATTATATACTGCTACGGGAATCTGATGGTAGGACTATCTGACAAGGTATTTTGCATTGTGATGTGGTTTAGATTATATAAAGTTCTGCCCTGCGGTAGGAAAATCTGACAGGACAATTCAACAGAACACCGGATGACTTTCTAAAACGCTTAATGAGGTTTAACGTACCTAAACAACGACCAGGGTATCCCAATTTCTGTCAAGCCTTGTCATAAACACTAGCTGTTGTTAAAGGAATGAGTATGGTGGAGTAAACAGCTTAACATAGTCTTCCGAAACAACAACTTTGCAAAACCAAATTTCTATTATTAAACCTTTAATTGTTATAAACAGCTACTTTTAAAGGAACAAACACTTATTCCGAGGATAACAATAGTCTCACGTTAAGCTTGTTTATTTTAAATAAACCACGTAACGTGGCTCAAGGCAGCGACAAACTGAGAACATCAAACTTTTCTGTTATTCAATTCAATCTTTTTTACATACAGCGCTTTTCACAATGTGCATTAAACAAAGCACAGTGCATGGTGTTTATGGAACAAGCAGGATCATTCAAGTAAATAATATCAAATAAATGCAGTCTCCCGGTGGTTTATTTAGCATATTATCCATTAGGTGAAACCTTGGCTGAAAAGATGTGTCTTTAATCTAGATTTAAATTGGGAGAGTGTGTCAGAACCTCAAATAGTATCGGGAAGAGTTTAGGTGCTACGTATGAGAAAGCTCGACCCCCTTTGGTGGATTTAGTTATTCTAGGTGTTATCAAAAGTCTGGAGTTTTGAGATACTAGAGAGTGTGATGGGTTTTTATGTGAAAGAAGCTCTTTGAGGTAGGTAGGGACTAAACCGTTTAGGGTTTTATCCAATAAGTAATTAAAAGAAATTGAAAGTTAATACGATACTTAATGGGTAGCCAGTGAAGGGATGATAACATTGGGTTTATGTGGTCGTTATTTTCTGGACCTGGTTAGAACTCTGGCAGCTGCATTCTGAATTAACTGTAGTTTGTTTATTGATGATACAGGACAACCACTAAGTAGTGCATTACAGTAGTCAAGTCTTGAGGTCACAAATGCATGAATAAGCTTCTCTGCGTCAGCAACACATAGAATATTTCGTAATTTGGCAACATTTCTAAGGTTGAAGAAGGCTGATTTTGTGACATTTGAGATGTGATTTCAGGTCTTTAACTGTATTTGTTAGAGTTATCGGTAATTGGAGCCTTCAATTTGCAGGTTATAATCTGAAATATTTATTTTATTTGTCTTTGGTCCGATATAGTATCATCTCCATAACAGTGGAAGCTAATTCCATGTTTTCTAATAATGTTGGCAAGGGACAGCATGTATATGGAGAATAGCAAGGGTCCTAAAACCGTTTCCTGGGGTAATCCATAATTTACTTGCGTTACATTTGATGATTCCACGTGCAAATGGACAAATTGATATCTGTCTGATAAGTAAGTTCTGAACCTTTGTAGTGCCTATCCCTGAATACCGGTATAATTGTGTAAACGTTCTAAAAGTATGTTATGTGCTACAGTATCGAATGCAGCACTAAGGTCAAGCAGGACTAGGAGTGAGATATTACCTTTATCTGATGCTATAAGCAGGTCTGTATTTTAATTCACAGATATCTGTCAAAGTTTGTCGTCTCCCAAAAACAGTGTCCATTTTTGTCACATCCATGTAACGCTTGTTTATTTTTGCATAGACTGATATCTTTCTGATGTTTAAACTCTATCAACAAGGGTTTAGTAAAATATAAACAAATGGTTGAGTATGCTGGTAACAAATACATTCTCTGATTGTTTTTATGCCACATCCATATCGTTGGAAATAACCATTTCCAGTTATTTTCAGAAAATTAAAACTGGAGAAACCGGTCAAAATAATAAAAAAGAATGCTGTGTTTTTTCAGGCATCAAAAACTGTGATCTATTTTATTTTTTAATTTTAGGCTTCGGTATTGTGTAAATGAAATGCTGCATTAGAACCGTTTTGTGTTGTCATGACAATCAGTACATCTCAAGAGAAGTGCAGCAATTAGCCAACTACATCTACATGGAAACACAGACCAGGTTTAAGATGGATGACCAACCACTATTCATTTGGTAAATATTAGAAAGGCATCATTGCTGTCAATTACAGTACATTTGTTTTTAATTAAAAGTATAATGCGTTCCAAAATATACTGTATACTGTAAACTAGCTTAATGAACCCCTGATCAGAATGTTTGAGGAATGAAAATATAGTGTTAGCGTACAACCACATGAATCATTCTCTTATTTATCAAGTATTTTGTAGCCAGACTTCAAAACACATGAAAGAAAACCATATCTCCATAAAAATACGTATCTATCAAATCTAGCATTGATAGAATCAAAATTATTATTTCACACTGATGCTCAAGATTAAACTTAATTTAATATTTACTCTCAAACTGTATAATTAATTTACAGCTATACGCTGTAAGTAAGCTGCATATGTATTCCATGTCACAATGAAGCCGGAATACGCACTGATTCCAGAAAGCCCTAAGGAAATGGATAGGAACCAGGCCTCTTGCTGCGCTACCTTAAATGGAAACGCAAGATGACTGAAAAACTCAGCAGGGTGCAGTCCCAGCATTCTGAAAGAGATACATTTTATAGAGCAATTATTCACGTTTTCTCCAGGTAAATAACACAAGACCAAAACCACTTAATCAGTAGAAATTCTCTGTATCACACACTTAGTTTTTCTTTGTTTGCTTTTGTAGGATGACCCAGTGCAACTCATTCCCAATGCATTACCCTTGGAAGGTACAGACACACTCTGCTGATGACATTCCCATTCATTTCCCTTCTTCTTATCGGACAAAGGACAATATGGGACCTCACCTAGGATGCATATAAAGCATTGCTTCCCAATCCTTTTGAAATAATAAGCAAGGGCAGTAAATGAAAGCAGAATGTCGAATTTGATTACTGTTAGATAGTATCTATAAAAAAACAGGCAATCTCAAGGTTAGAGTTTTTGTAATAAATTCCTTGCTACTGTGAAAAGCCACCATGCTTCCATAAATTATGGAAGCATTTCCATATCTGGAAAATACATATAGTATTTTCCACATATGGAAATGCTTCCATAATTTAGCATCTTCTATAAATCCAAATGACAGCTGGTTGATCAGAGCAGTTTTATTGCACTGTGCCTGTTAGGTGCTTTCGGCATCTTAATACTTCACCTACCATCTTTTCCTGGTCTGTAATACTGTTTACTGCTATGCATGCAACATTAACTTCTTTATGCTGTTTTTTACAGACAAAAGGTTTTAAAAATTATTTTACATTAATTTGTATCAGAGTAATTTTGTAGGACTTTATTCATGTACAGAATGTGTTGGAATCCGTAAAAAATATGTTGTCTATGATATTTTCTCTGAATGCTTTAAAGTGATAGTTCACACAAAATTAAAATTCTGTCATCATTACTCAACCCCTTGTAATTTCAAACCTGTATGACTTTCTTTCTTTTCCAGGACACAAAAGAATATAGTTTTTGAAGAATCTCGGTAGTAAAACATTTGACTGTAAGCCTACCCATAGACTTGCATTGGTTTTGTGTCTGTACAAATGAATTGGTGCCGCCACTCTATGGTTACCAAAATTGTTCAAAATATCTTCTTTCGAGTTATGCAAAAGAAAATAAGTCATACAGGTTTTAAATGACAAGGGGGTGAGTAAATGATGAAAGCATTTTCATTTTGGGGTAAACTATCCCTTTAAAGATATAAGATTTGACCTTTTAATGAAAAGAGATCATCTCACATGAACCATAAATCAAAGAAAATAGAATTATCATTCTCCACCATAGTGCTGTCTTCTAAGTATTAAAACGTCTTCAACAATCGTATTTATAATATTATTCAGTATTTTTTTATTCTTTCGTGCTTCATTTGTAAGTCATATGCAAGTTTTATTTCCAAAAACATGATCAAATGTTTAAGTGAACGGGGTGTTGATATATTGTTTACCATCTGTTGGCCAAGCGTGTGGTTAGAAATTAAAGGCATATACACTGTCTTTCTCACAGCTAGAAGACAATAAATGCCTTGCTTCTAATAATAATACCACTGCTGAAACAGCCTCAGCCTGCTGTCACTTTTTTAGTCACTGATGGTCAAATCAGGTGAATCTGCAGAGGACAAAAGCGATGACACTGCAAGACTAAAAATTTACCGAAAGGTTGTGAAGAGCATCACCCTGGAGTACTTAAGATTGATTCTATATGAATATTGCATTCTTTATTTGGTTCTTTTTTCTGATTTCATCACTTCAACATTGCCAACAATTCTGAAAAAAATGTGTTCACCCAGTAGCCAACATGTTGCTTAAAGGTACAGTTTATCAAATTTAGCGGTATCTAGCTGTGAGCTTGAGAATTGCATCCAACGGCTCACACTACCCCTCCCATTCGATAAATATAGGAGGCTGACACAGGTCTAAGATGTCATCACGTTTTCGCTTCTTTGCCAAATTGGATAACGTAGGTTCTATCTACGAAACATGCTCAGTAGAGCAGGTTGTCTGTTAAGATCTACTGTAGAAACAACATGATGAATTCCATGCAAAGGGACCTGCAGTATATGTAGATAGAAATAGCTCAGCTCATATTAAGATAATAAAAACATAACGCTTCATTATGTAAGGTCTTTATACACCTCTGAAGATATAGTTATGTAAATCATATTGCATTTCTGTCAATAGATCCTCCAATAAAATCACACACAGCACCTTTAAAGTGACTTTCATTTTTTTCCAAGATGTGAGAGTTCACCCAAAAATGAAAATGCTGTCATCATTTACTTACTCTCTTGTTATTTTAAACCTGAAGATATTGTGAAGAAAGTTGGTCACCGATTAACTACAAGACCCATTGACTTGCATTGCTTTGTATCCACACAATAGAAGTTAATGTGTAGAGTAAACAGGTTACCAAAATTCTTCAAAATATCTTCTATTGTGTTCTTTAGAAGAATGAAAGTCATCTCTAATTGTTGGTTCTCTCTCCTTATAAGTTAGTTATGACATTGAATACTGCCATGGGTTATTCCCAAAAACAAGGGACATGTTAAATATATTATATAAACATCACATAAATTCACAACAAATTATACAGTAGAAGAAATACAAATACTTCAACATTTTGCTCTCATTTACTGTAATTCCTTTTCTCTCTTTCATAAAGAACACTGTACAGCAATAAGATCTAATTTATAAAGCGTTTAGAAAACATTTTGTGAAGCTTTACAACCATTGCAATTTTGCTTAATTGAAGTGACTGGAAAGCACCTCTGTGAGTGCCATAAAGAATTCATCAAAAATGTCTCAGCAAAAACAGTCTCTCAGACTAAGTGTGATTACATCAGTCCCAGTTCTCCTTGTCCCTAAGGAACCACGAAGAGATCTGCCTACATCACAAGGTCAGGTCTCTCAGCCAGTTTCAAAGCCTCGTGCATGCTGGCCGCGGAGAGCTTCCGGTTGATGTTTCGATAACGGCAGCGAATGAGGTTGTGGTAGGTCGTCCTGAGGTCTCTGTTGAAAAATGCATAGATGAAGGGGTTGATAAGAGAGTTGGCGTAACCCAACCACAACAGCGTCCTCTCCACCCACAAAGGTATGCAGCTGCACTGCACCCCGCAGATGAACGGGCGTGCCGTGGAGAGTACAAAGAAGGGCAGCCAGCACACGGCAAAAGCCCCCACGACGATCCCAAGAGTGGCCGCTGCCTTCTGCTCCCTTTTGAAAATTGAGATGTTTTTACGATCGTTTTTCAGAAGGCGAGAAAAGCTCACGCATTCCTCCACTTCCCTCTGCAGCTTCAGGGCCGCTGTCACACAGTTGACGCTATCCTTGTCATCATTTTTAGGAAAGCTGGCGAAATTGTGCTTGGCAGCACTAACCTTTGCCACCCTGTATATCCTGTAGTACATAATAAGCATGACAGACATGGGGATGTAGAAGGCCACGGCTGTGGAGTATATTGTGTATCCCAGGTCCTGGCTGATCAAACACACCTTATCATCGTTGACATTCTGAGCCCATCCGAATAGTGGGGGTAGGGTGATGGAAGCGGAGAGAAGCCACACAGACAGCACTATTTTGGCCATGCACTTTCCGCTCTGTCTCACGGGATACGTCAGTGGCTTAGTGATGCCCAGGTACCTGCGAAAATGGTGGGGGGATTGGGACAAAGGAAAGAAAATAAACTGTTCAAGTGCATCAATGTCAAAGAATGCATAAAGGTGGACGATTTAACAGTGACATTTTTTGTAATTTCTGGTACTACAAAATGGAAATATATATATATTTGCAATGTGTAAAAATAGTATGTACTGTACATGAATGTTATATATTGGTATATTTACAAAATATTACAAACGGCGCATACAATTTTAAAATATTATATTATATAAATATATATAATTACAATAAATAACAATCTCAATTTATAATTAACAATTTAATATATATAATTAATAATTGCTAATTGTTTATTTACAAACATACAAAGGGTTTCAATTGACCCACATCCGAAATTACACTTTCATTATTATAAATATCTACAACATTTTCTTAAGTGATATTTATATATCTTACTTTTTATATCTGAGACACTTACCTATCTATACTTATTACACAGAGTGTCATTATCGAAGCTGTGCAACACATCACGTCCATGGCGATAAAAACGTTGCAAAAAAGCCTCCCAAAGATCCACTGTCCACCTATAAGGTCAGTGATGCTGACAAAGGGCATCACGACCACCGCCACCGAAAGGTCCGCAATGGCCAAAGAAACGATTAAATAATTTGAAGGCTGCTTCAGTTTCTTGACAAAACACACCGATATGACTACCAACAAATTTCCGCAAATGGTTAGAAAAGTAAGCAAAGCAAGAGCCCCTCCGATGAGCACTTTCTCAACGTGTCCGTAACTCAAAATCTGCTCTCCGCATCTTGTGTCGTTCTCCTGGAAACTTGCCGTCGGTAAAGTTAAAGTAGTATCTTGCATCGTACTGAGGAAACTCACGTCCATCACCTCGGATGTCAAACTAGTTATGAGCTCCTGCACGCGATCCCTCTTCTGCGCTGAGATCATGTTGACTGTTGATAGCTGTCCTTGGTCCTGAACGGATGTTATTCTCATTATCCATTTGTTAGCCAGGTTAAATAGGCTACATGATATTTATTGGCGGACATAAGAGATCTTTTATCTAGATTTTTGGGGGCTGCTTTATAGGAAAACGTGGATTCTGCACGAGCTGAGCCACGTAGAAGTCAGGTTAACTCAGTCAGGTTAAGCTCTAACTGCGCGCTTTATAGGCTTTTATTCGCGTCTTGCCTGTGCTTAGTGACGTCAGTTTTTGGGTCGGCTGTTTTAACTTCAGTCTTGTTAAACAAATACATGTGGTCTGTAAAATATGTGAAATGATCTTTAGTTTTTATACATCGTGTAAATGATCACGTTACAGTTATTAATATATATTAACATGTCTTGTGGGTGTGTAAATAAAAATAAAATACAGTGCATTATATAGATTTTATTCTGCTTTGCATCTCTATTGCATGGTATTGTTATAATTTCACTTTTTAGAATAACCTTTTTTTATTATGGTTAGATATTCAAAAAAGTTATATTTCACAAATGGGTTAAATAATAAATATTGTTTTCATGACGTTTCAAACTAACCTTTACAGAAAAAGATAAGCAGGTTCATAAAATGGACTGATTTTTCCAAACATTACATAGTTACAAAATATATGATCTGTAGAACAATACAATTATTTGCCTAAATGACAGCATGCATGTGTTTCAGTCATCATCGACTTATCAAGTCGGGATATGATATGTTCTCCCTCTAGAGAGTGATCCGAGCTAACACACAGAGAAGAGTGCAGAACTGTGTGGCTGTCCCAAAAACCCTGCAGGAAAGAAATAAAGAGGTGAGGTGATGTATTATTCAAGAGGAAGAGGGTGGCATTGGTTAGCAGAGGAGAGTTACAAGAGGCAGGAGAAAGAGGAGGACGAGTGACTAGAGAAATAGATGAAATCAGGGACACTGCTTGTACATGCTTCAATGCCTAAGTGGGCATAAGCAAAACTGTATAATGTCATATCATTTGACAGATGATTTAATTAATATCATACATTATGTATGTTTTGACATGTGATGCTGAAAACACAACCATCCTTCTATTAATTAAAAAAAAAGATTTTGTTGCTTTTAAATGGAAATATAAATGAATGCATAGCTGACAAACGTGATTTTAAACACCTTTAAACGATATAGGTCCTGTCGTCTGCAGGTTGTACAAATAGGAAGACATTTTGAATGTAACATTGACACAGTATTTCACAATTCTTCAATATGAGGTCCTAGTCATATTTACAGGAGGTCCTCAAGGACAACTGGAGGTATTTAACCCAATCAAGACAAATATCTTCAAAAATGCACTGATCCCTTTATACAAACACACTTACCCAATTGGGTCGAAGAATATGAACCAGCACACTAACATGATTCATGATCTGTTTTAATGTTTCGAGAGAAACACTTGTAGAGGAAGATTCAATCCCTGCATTAAACCTTATCTCGGGGGTAAGCAGTCGGAGAATTTTGTGAAGATCATGAAGATTTATAAAGCCAATATAAGTCAACTGTATTTCACCAGCTGTGGACCCCATTTTCATAACCTACCATTTATTCTGCTCATGGGGAGGTCACTGCTGCGTACCCTCAGTGTTTCTCAACAGTTTTAACTTTGCCTCCCCTTTGTTTTGTCTCATACAATATTAGACATTTGACTTAGAGACCCCCTGATAGAGCAACAGTGGTTTATCCCTCTTAAGCATAATAAATTAGACAAACACATAAACAAACTTGATAGACAGGTGTATATTTAATTAAACTCTATATTGCAGAAAAAGTCTGTGATTTTACTTTATTAGAAATGTATAGCAGTAAGCAAATAACCTCTATATTGCAGAAAAGTCAATGATTTTACTTTATTATAAATGTATAGCAGTAGGCACGAAAGAGAACTACAGAAATCTGGGAGGGGGATTTAGCAATGTCGAGTGATTTTCATGCCCATTTACAGTTAGACAATATTTAATGTGTAGAATTTTTTGCAAATATCTGTGTCTGCTGGGAAGCTCAATACAAATAAACACTTATGAGCAACACAAAGATATAAAATCTGTGGTATGTATCAGTGAAGAAATGTATTTCATTCGTTGTATTTGTTTTTATTGAATGTATTAGCTTTTAAAGAGAAGTGTGACAGCAGTGAATCTAAAATGATGATTTTTAAAGTTTTGGTATCTTTCGTGACCAATCCTTGATTGTCTTTTCTTTTTTGTTGAAGGAGTATGTTATCCTTTATATTATATTGTTGAATAACACAGAAAATGTTATTGTTTTCACTAAATGAGTTGTACTGATAATATCCATCAGTCTGACATCTCTATGTTCTGTAAACTTAGGGTTACCTTTGGCAGTTTTCTCTTGTTGGAAGATGTAGGCTACTGGAATATTATGCTGGCCAGTTTCTACACTTTTCTAGACATAAAGTACAAAATTGTATAGCTCAGTATAGTCTCGAGAGGAGAATTTGGGACTGAATGCATTCTTTCAGTCATTCATCAGAATGTATATGCACATAAGGCATTAAGTGTCGAGGAGTAGCTGACTACAAGTAGCAACGCTGCTAACTTAAATCAATTTTCATTAGATTGATGGTAGCTCAACTACTTTTAAAACATTGTAGCTTTTCCTTTTAAGAAAGCAGCAATGTAGCTCGACCAAAAGCTTCATTCTATTCTGGCTTCAGAGCAGCATCGTCATAAAGTATCACAAGCTGAAATGGTTCATTATCCCCATCTACTGCAGCAACTATGTATTGCTGCTTTACGCTTCACCGAGAAGAGATTGTTTAGAACGTAGGTGACTGGTTGAATATTTAAAGTTCGAGACATACATCATATTAAGTATTAAATATGAATCTTATGTAATACAAATAATAAATAAACAATACAAGGGTAATGGAATTATATTACATTGTTTTAAACTTATCTATTTAAAACATTAGTCAATAACACATATTCAGGTGTATCACATCACATAAAAATACTGGGTTATATATACATTTTAGTATTAAGTATAGTAAATAGTACTATATTACAGCTGTAGAATATTATGTTAACTTAATACTACAATATTAACATATACTACAGTGTCCTGGATTATGTAGCTATAGTAAATGTATAAACATTATAAATCTTGTAACATTTACTGTGGTAACTAAATATGTTCCATTATGTATTACCACACATATTATTGTTTTAGTAGTCTTGTCTGTACATGTATATTTTTATAAAGATGTGACATTTTTCTCTCTTTGGAACTGTTGTATATTTTCTTTCGTTACACTCATCATATTCATGTGTTTCCTGGCTGCTTTGAGGCCTTTCACGTTAAACATTAACATCTGAACTGAATTAGTATAGGACATTTATTTCCTTCACTGAAAACTTTGGAAACTGTAGACTTTATTTTGATTTAAGATAATGTAATATTTCTTTGCTTTGCATGAAGGAGGGGAATCATGATTGTAAAACAAATGTTAAAACAAAGTAAAGAAAATACACAGTACATGTCTGCTGTAGCATTTTGGCTGAAGGCTTTTGACTGAGGTTTATGTAAATCATTCGGTTGTTAGGATTAGAAAAGCGTGGATTTGTTTGTGGTTGACCTGTGCTGTTTAGCAATAACCTTTCTCAGCCATGCTTTTCTAGTCTTGTGTCAGGACCGTAACAGCCCCACGTGTTTTGTGCATATGGCCACTGTTTGTTGGGATGTGCAATGTGCAATGTGCTCTCCTGTCATGTCTTGACAATGGCTACCAATCTTGACAATATCACTTTTTTAGATATGATGAACCAACAAATTCTTGATAATACGATTTAGAGTAGTGGATTTGGTGCCACATGCTGGTCAAAGTTATAAATTAAATCTGATTTCACCCTCAGTTTTGCCTCCCCTTTGTTTTGTCTCATACAATATCAGATATTTGACTTCGAGACCCCCTGATAGAGCAAGAGGGGTTTATCCACTCTTTATTTATTCAACAAATTCCCTCTTAAGCATAATAAATAAGACAAACACATAAAGAAACTTGATAGACAGGTGTATATTTAATTAAACTCTATATTGATGAAAAGTCTATGATTTTACTTTATTATAAATATATAGCAGTAAGCACGAAAGAGAACTACAGAAATCTGGGAGGGGATTAAACGATGTTGAGTTATTTTTGGGCCCCATTACAGGTTCGATAATATTTAATGTGTAGAATTTTGAGCAAATCTATTAAATGTTTTCCGTTGTTGTTTAAATGCACTAGAAGAGGTTATGGATGCTTAAGACAAAGAGAAAGAATGCCATCAGAGAACCACCAAGAACGGAGGCTCTAGACACCTCAACTCGGTCTGACACCCACGTATCTGTGAACAGATAAAGTAATGCAGTAATATTTAATATTGCTATGTAAGATATAAAGAAAAAAATCTTCATGCATCTGAAAAAACTGTAAACACTGTTAAACTATTGCATTAAAGGTAAAACTTTTAACCTATTGACTTTAAAGACCGCTTCAGAGGACCAATAGATATGGACGAGCTGTCATAGTAGTCCACAGACCTGCGTCTTCTTTTAGTGACACAGTGCTAAAAGAAAAAAATATAAGAAAGCTTGTTTGAATCTTACAAATTGTTTAAAGCTAAAACCAATACTAGTTAATTCAGATCAATTTTGTTTAATATTAAGTTGCCCATTACTGTTAAAACAGTGCAAGTCTGTTAAAGCAATTCTTTCAAGAAATAAAAAATCATAAGATGGACATGATCAGAAAGAGTTTTAAAAACTCACCGCTGAGCAGTCATTGTCCTGTAAAAGGCAAAGGTGAATGGAACAATGCAAGAAGATGGTTTCAGAGGTTTCAGTGAAGGTAAACATCCTGAAGGAGAACCGGCCTGATGTGGAAACACCATTCTGCACCATATCAACTGTGCCATCTTTTGAATTAGGGCACCTGAGAATATTTGAACAACAATGGAATCTTTTATTTCTTGTAAATGTCTTCTATAGTCCAAACATTGTCAAATTTTTACCCGAATCCCATCAATAAATATGAAATAAATATAATAACTCTTACTCTCCAATAATCAGGTCCCATCGGACATGATGAAGAGGGTCATTCACAGGAGTTGCCCAACATGTGTCGATTAGCAATGCAAACTGTTGCCCATCAATTCCATCAACATTAACTTCCACAAAAACCAGCTGGTTCACCTCTATGTTCACACTGCCATTAAAGGGTTGAGAGAACTGCGGATCTTGATATGGAACCATCCTGACTCTGTATGTGCCTTGACCTGCAGGAATCATCTTGTGCAAATAGCTGTTGAAATGTTCAGTGTTAAGATTACACAAATATAGTACTAAAACCATAAAGTTTTTTTGTGGAGATTATACTTTGTTCCAAAACAAAGTAAACAGTCTCCTGCTTTCTCATGCATTGTTCTGGTAGTCATGGACCCTCACAAGTGATCTGTGAGCTCCCAGAGCTGAGATACAACTTTATTTATAATCAAAATCTCCTTGTGTACACTTAGAATCACTGTATGCCGTCTAAAGCCACTTTGTTTTGGACACATACTACTATTACTATTAATACTAATTGAAGAAAATAAGTGTCTGAAGTATGTCATCTGAAGTGAGTCTCACCTCTCCAGAGGGTTGATTTCTGCATTCATGGAAAATGTTTGCGTTTGAGAATATATACAGGAAAAAGTCATGTTCAGATAACTGTTCCTGCTGATGAGTTGAGTTGATTTCACATTCCCCAAAATAACATTCTCATAGATGAAGTGGGTGCCATTAGCCTGTAGAGTAGTGCCATAACATTAGGACGTTTTATTATCACACGTGGAACTGAGGTTTGAGAATTATTACGAAGTCATTAAGTTTTGGAGGTTAAGGTTCAATCAGTGAAATTATAAATGTTAGACTGTTAAATAGAATTTACCACAAGATTTGTACCACACAAATTATTGTTATCAAAACGAAACTCCACTCTGCCATCCCTGACCGTTCCTTTGCAATAAGGATCACGGAGGTGCAAGACTTCACTAGAAAAACCATCTTCAAAAAGCTGACAACGGGACAAAGAGAAAAAGCCAGAACTGCTCTCACAAATTTCAAAGGAATCTGAAATAAAATAAAAATTTAATGAAATTTCACTGAAAAGAAGAAAACAATTCAGGAAAGACAATATATTTAGAAAAAGTTAATAATCCAACCGTAAGAGTCAGGATTAGATTTGGGATGGCTACACAAACAGCCGTAGATTCCGTCTTTCTCTCCACACCATTCTCCATCAGTACAATTGACCTCCGCACAGGGGTCTGTTATGGTTAACATGTTCAATACTAGTTAAGTTTGGTTTTGTGTAATACAGTATGTACACTACATTGTAAAAAAAAGTTAAAAAAAGATTTTCTTTGGCAGCTGGGGAGTAATTATGGCCTTTTTAGGTAATTTAAGTTTTAATTTGAGTTTTGACTTTATTTGACAAATACATGAAAAATCTGAAAATAAATTAAAGTTTGTTACATTAATGTTAGGGTTCATTTTTTATTTTATTTTCTTCCACATTTAAAAATGATAGTACTTCAAATTAGCCTCCCTTTGCTTTTACTTTTTCTTGAAGTCTCACCCTGCTTTTAAACCTGTTTTGAAGGAGTACGTGAATTTGAAAACATTATTTAAAAATAAAATTGTGTTGTAATTACAAAATTAAATTGTATTAATTTGTAATTGCACAATGTTATTTTTAAACATTCAAAAATGCAGCATCTCCTCAGATCAACAGGTTTTTAAGATCCTTAAAAACATTTCAGACAAGTTAACCTATGGATGGTATGAAAAACTTTGTGAGCAGTTCAAGATGAGTAGAATACTTTACCGATGGTTGTGGACACAGATGTTGTTGACTCTGTTGTAGGTGAAGATGTTGTGACGTGTCTCAATTCTGAAAACAGTAACAATATTACATAACAATCTGTCACTCTTCAAAACTAACCTGAGTAACTGTTTATGTGTAATTGTGCAGTAAATGTGTACCTGTGCAATACGCCGAGCAGAATGTCGGACTGACAAGCTCGTAGACAAAATAATCCCCTGGACAAGCTTTTACGTGTATGGAATGGCTGGGGTAACAAAAGCACTCATACCAATTAGAAGTGCAGACCTGCCGGGTGACCACACCCTCTTCAGGCTGTGGGTGAAGGCCATTGAGCCACAGTGGTTGAGAAGTCCCACATGAGCCTGAACTTACACATGACTCCGGCATCTGAGCATCCTGTCCATATAAGAAAAGTCTATACCAGCCATTCCACTTGAGGTTGTAGTCACACGTTCCATAGTTATATTTATAATAGTAATTATAATTGCTGGAGGATCTCCAAACATCTTCCAGAGTGGTATAGCTGTCACAGGGGTCGACATTCGGACTGGTGAATGGAACTAAAACAGAAAATTTTAGGAATGGTTACAAAGAGCTAAGGGATAAAAAACAAAGTCATAGAAAATTGCTTATCGCAAGACATTTTCAATTGTTTTAAACGTAAAATCAGGTGTGTCGCACACGTACTGAAAAGTGAACCCAAAACATTTTGATGGCCCCCAGGTGGCTGACTGCAAAATGGTCATAAACCCTGCCACCTCAACGTAAACAAATAAGATAAAAATATAATACATATTTTGCCAAAGCTGTTTTTTGTCATTTTTTGTTCTTAATATGCGGATATATGTTCAAGAGTTCTTTTTCTAATAAGTTCAGTTTTAGTAGAAGTGGTAGGCGTTCTAGCACAATATGGCTGCTGTTGCATCATCCAGGTGGATGCTGCACATTGGTGGTGGTTAATGGAGATTCCCCCTTCGATGTAAAGCGCCAGTACCCAGAAAAGCGCTATATAAATGTAACAAACTATTTTCTATTGTTATCAAAACAAGAATATTCTGTCTTCATTTACTCACCCTCAAGTTTTTCATAACCTGGATTATTTTTTTTTGATCTGAAGAAAACAGAGAAAGTTATTCAAAAGAATTTTTGTAACCAAACAGTACCACCATTACCATAGTAGGAAAAATTACAATGGTATAGTCAAAAGAGCCCCAAAACTGTTTGATTGCCTAAATTCTTCAAAGTATCTTCTTTTGTGTTCAACAGAACATAGAAATTTATAAAGTTTTTTTTTCTACTATGGTAGTCAATGGTGGGCAAGAACTGTTTGGTTGCAAGCATTCTTCTAAATATTTTTCTTTGTGTTTATCAGAACAAATACATTTATACAGATTTGGAACAACTTGAGGGTGAGTAAATGGAGACAGAATTTTTGGGTGAATTGTTCCATCCATTCATCCATCCATCCATTTTCTTCCGCTTATCCTGGTCACCATATCTCTAAGGGATCGCCCAGCCACCCTGCGGAGAAAGCTCATTTCGGCCGCCTGTATCCGAGATCTTGTCCTTTCGGTCATGACCCACAGCTCATGACCATAGGATGGATGGATGGATGTTTATTTTTATTAAAGCCTTTTGGAGCAGTACAACCAGAGCCCGTATAAAACAGAGTTACGACACTCACATAGACATTGGAAGAATGGAATGTGGAAGTAACTCGTGTCATGGATTGACAAATAATTCCAAACACTGCACTGAAGCACATTCATTTCAATGTCTCCCAAACACATTTGCTGTACACGTGATGAAATAACGGCATGTTTATACATTTTAAAGAATTTGGCGGACATATCATATATTCATAGATCTTACATTCGTAGATATTATATTCACATTACTCCCCCCATTACTCAACCATTTTAAAATAAACAGTTTGCAGAACTACCTATTAAACTACTAGCACAGTTGTGAGACAAATTATAAAGATGTATGAAAAAAGTTATACCTTTTAGAAATCTAAAATGATCTTCCTTTATTATTATTAATTTAAAGTGTCAAAAGTACTTTACCAGTGGTTGCGGGGGGAACAGATGTAGTGAGATCTCTAACCTCTGAAAAAAATGCATATAACTAAGATTCATTTTTAAAGTATAAATAAAGTAAAGTCATTGTAAAGTGTAAATATTTCTACCTGTGCAGTACGCAGAACAGGAGGTTGGACTGACAAGCTCATAGACATAGTAATCCCCTGTACAAGCTTTAACTCGAATGGAATAGGAGGAACCACAACATCCATTCCAATAAGAAGAACCGCAGACCTGCCGGGTGACCACACCCTCTTCAGGCTGTGGGTGAAGGCCGTTGAGCCACAGTGGTTGAGAAGTGCCACACGAGTCTGAACTTACACATGACTCCGGCATCTGAGCATCCTGTCCATATAAGAAAAGTCTATACCAGCCATTCCACTTGAGGTTGTAGTCACACGTTCCATAATTATAATTATAATAGTAATTATAATTGCTGGAGGATCTCCAAACATCTTCCAGAGTGGTATAGCTGTCACAGGGGTCGACATTCGGACTGGTGAATGGAACTAAAACAGAAAATTTTAGGAATGGTTACAAAGAGCTAAGGGATAAAAAACACAGTCATAGAAAACTGCTTATTGCAAGACATTTTCAATTGTTTTAAACGTAAAATCAGGTGTGTCGCACACGTACATAAAAGTGAACCCAAAACATTTTGATGGCCCCCAGGTGGCTGGCTGCAAAATGGTCATAAACCCTGCCACCTCAACGTAAACAAATAAGATAAAAATATAATACATATTTTGCCAAAGCTGTTTTTTGTCATTTTTTGTTCTTAATATGCGGATATATGTTCAAGAGTATTTTTTCTAATAAGTTCAGTTTTAGTAGAAGTGGTAGGCGTTCTAGCACAATATGGCTGCTGTTGCATCATCCAGGTGGATGCTGCACATTGGTGGTGGTTAATGGAGATTCCCCCTTCGATGTAAAGCGCCAGTACCCAGAAAAGCGCTATATAAATGTAACAAATTATTTTCTATTGTTATCAAAACAAGAATATTCTGTCTTCATTTACTCACCCTCAAGTTTTTCATAACCTGGATTAATTTCTTCAATCTGAAGAAAACATTGAAAGTTATTCAAAAAAAAAATTGTAACCAAACAGTACCACCATTACCATAGTAGGAAAAATAACAATGGTATAGTCAAAAGAGCCCCAAAACTGTTTGATTGCCTAAATTCTTCAAAGTATCTTCTTTTGTGTTCAACAGAACATAAATATTTATAAAGTTTTTTTTTCTACTATGGTAGTCAATGGTGGGCAAGAACTGTTTGGTTGCAAGCATTCTTCTAAATATTTTTCTTTGTGTTTATCAGAACAAATACATTTATACAGATTTGGAACAACTTGAGGGTGAGTAAATGGAGACAGAATTTGTGGGTGAATTGTTCCATCCATCCATCCATCCATCCATTTTCTTCCGCTTATCCTGGTCACCATATCTCTAAGGGATCGCCCAGCCACCCTGCGGAGAAAGCTCATTTCGGCCGCCTGTATCCGAGATCTTGTCCTTTCGGTCATGACCCACAGCTCATGACCATAGGATGGATGGATGGATGTTTATTTTTATTAAAGCCTTTTGGAGCAGTACAACCAGAGCCCGTATAAAACAGAGTAACGACACTCACATAGACATTGGAAGAATGGAATGTGGAAGTAACTCGTGTCATGGATTGACAAATAATTCCAAACACTGCACTGAAGCACATTCATTTCAATGTCTCCCAAACACATTTGTTGTACACTTGATGAAATAACGGCATGTTTATACATTTTAACGAATTTGGCGGACATATCATATATTCATAGATCTTACATTCGTAGATATTATATTCACATTACTCCCCCCATTACTCAACCATTTTAAAATAAACAGTTTGCGGAACTACCTATTAAACTACTAGCACAGTTGTGAGACAAATTATAAAGATGTATGAAAAAAGTTATACCTTTTAGAAATCTAAAATTATCTTCCTTTATTATTATTAATTTAAAGTGTCAAAAGTACTTTACCAGTGGTTGCGGGGGGAACAGATGTAGTGAGATCTCTAACCTCTGAAAAAAATGCATATAACTAAGAGTCATTTTTTAAGTATAAATCAAGTAAAGTCATTGTAAAGTGTAAATATTTCTACCTGTGCAGTACGCAGAACAGGAGGTTGGACTGACAAGCTCATAGACATAGTAATCCCCTGTACAAGCTTTAACTCGAATGGAATACGAGGAACCACAACATCCATTCCAATAAGAAGAACCGCAGACCTGCCGGGTGACCACACCCTCTTCAGGCTGTGGGTGAAGGCCATTGAGCCACAGTGGTTGAGAAGTGCCACATGAGCCTGAACTTACACATGACTCCGGCATCTGAGCATCCTGTCCATATAAGAAAAGTCTATACCAGCCATTCCACTTGAGGTTGTAGTCACACGTTCCATAATTATAATTATAATAGTAATTATAATTGCTGGAGGATCTCCAAACATCTTCCAGAGTGGTATAGCTGTCACAGGGGTCGACATTCGGACTGGTGAATGGAACTAAAACAGAAAATTTTAGGAATGGTTACAAAGAGCTAAGGGATAAAAAACACAGTCATAGAAAACTGCTTATTGCAAGACATTTTCAATTGTTTTAAACGTAAAATCAGGTGTGTCGCACACGTACTGAAAAGTGAACCCAAAACATTTTGATGGCCCCCAGGTGGCTGACTGCAAAATGGTCATAAACCCTGCCACCTCAACGTAAACAAATAAGATAAAAATATAATACATATTTTGCCAAAGCTGTTTTTTGTCATTTTTTGTTCTTAATATGCGGATATATGTTCAAGAGTTCTTTTTCTAATAAGTTCAGTTTTAGTAGAAGTGGTAGGCGTTCTAGCACAATATGGCTGCTGTTGCATCATCCAGGTGGATGCTGCACATTGGTGGTGGTTAATGGAGATTCCCCCTTCGATGTAAAGCGCCAGTACCCAGAAAAGCGCTATATAAATGCAACAAATTATTTTCTATTGTTATCAAAACAAGAATATTCTGTCTTCATTTACTCACCCTCAAGTTTTTCATAACCTGGATTATTTTTTTGATCTGAAGAAAACAGAGAAAGTTATTCAAAAGAATTTTTGTAACCAAACAGTACCACCATTACCATAGTAGGAAAAATAACAATGGTATAGTCAAAAGAGCCCCAAAACTGTGTGATTGCCAAATTCTTCAAAGTATCTTCTTTTGTGTTCAACAGAACATAAATATTTATAAAGTTTTTTTTTCTACTATGGTAGTCAATGGTGGGCAAGAACTGTTTGGTTGCAAGCATTCTTCTAAATATTTTTCTTTGTGTTTATCAGAACAAATACATTTATACAGATATGGAGCAACTTGAGGGTGAGTAAATGGAGACAGAATTTTTGGGTGAATTGTTCCATCCATCCATCCATCCATCCATTTTCTTCCGCTTATCCTGGTCACCATATCTCTAAGGGATCGCCCAGCCACCCTGCGGAGAAAGCTCATTTCGGCCGCCTGTATCCGAGATCTTGTCCTTTCGGTCATGACCCACAGCTCATGACCATAGGATGGATGGATGGATGTTTATTTTTATTAAAGCCTTTTGGAGCAGTACAACCAGAGCCCGTATAAAACAGAGTTACGACACTCACATAGACATTGGAAGAATGGAATGTGGAAGTAACTCGTGTCATGGATTGACAAATAATTCCAAACACTGCACTGAAGCACATTCATTTCAATGTCTCCCAAACACATTTGCTGTAAACTTGATGAAATAACGGCATGTTTATACATTTTAACGAATTTGGCGGACATATCATATATTCATAGATCTTACATTCGTAGATATTATATTTACATTACTCCCCCCATTACTCAACCATTTTAAAATAAACAGTTTGCAGAATTACCTATTAAACTACTAGCACAGTTGTGAGACAAATTATAAAGATGTATGAAAAAAGTTATACCTTTTAGAAATCTAAAATTATCTTCCTTTATTATTATTAATTTAAAGTGTCAAAAGTACTTTACCAGTGGTTGCGGGGGGAACAGATGTAGTGAGATCTCTAACCTCTGAAAAAAATGCATATAACTAAGATTCATTTTTAAAGTATAAATAAAGTAAAGTCATTGTAAAGTGTAAATATTTCTACCTGTGCAGTACGCAGAACAGGAGGTTGGACTGACAAGCTCATAGACATAGTAATCCCCTGTACAAGCTTTAACTCGAATGGAATAGGAGGAACCACAACATCCATTCCAATAAGAAGAACCGCAGACCTGCCGGGTGACCACACCCTCTTCAGGCTGTGGGTGAAGGCCATTGAGCCACAGTGGTTGAGAAGTGCCACACGAGTCTGAACTTACACATGACTCCGGCATCTGAGCATCCTGTCCATATAAGAAAAGTCTATACCAGCCATTCCACTTGAGGTTGTAGTCACACGTTCCATAGTTATAATTATAATAGTAATTATAATTGCTGGAGGATCTCCAAACATCGTCCAGAGTGGTATAGCTGTCACAGGGGTCGACATTCGGACTGGTGAATGGAACTAAAACAGAAAATTTTAGGAATGGTTACAAAGAGCTAAGGGATAAAAAACACAGTCATAGAAAACTGCTTATTGCAAGACATTTTCAATTGTTTTAAACGTAAAATCAGGTGTGTCGCACACGTACTGAAAAGTGAACCCAAAACATTTTGATGGCCCCCAGGTGGCTGGCTGCAAAATGGTCATAAACCCTGCCACCTCAACGTAAACAAATAAGATAAAAATATAATACATATTTTGCCAAAGCTGTTTTTTGTCATTTTTTGTTCTTAATATGCGGATATATGTTCAAGAGTTCTTTTTCTAATAAGTTCAGTTTTAGTAGAAGTGGTAGGCGTTCTAGCACAATATGGCTGCTGTTGCATCATCCAGGTGGATGCTGCACATTGGTGGTGGTTAATGGAGATTCCCCCTTCGATGTAAAGCGCCAGTACCCAGAAAAACGCTATATAAATGTAACAAATTATTATTATTGTTATTAAAACAAGAATATTCTGTCTTCATTTACTCACCCTCAAGTTGTTCATAACCTGGATTAATTTCTTTGATCTGAAGAAAACAGAGAAAGTTATTCAAAAAAAATTTTGTAACCAAACAGTACCACCATTACCATAGTAGGAAAAATTACAATGGTATAGTCAAAAGAGCCCCAAAACTGTTTGATTGCCTACATTCTTCAAAGTATCTTCTTTTGTGTTCAACAGAACATAGAAATTTATAAAGATTTTTTTTCTACTATGGTAGTCAATGGTGGGCAAGAACTGTTTGGTTGCAAGCATTCTTCTAAATATTTTTCTTTGTGTTTATCAGAACAAATACATTTATACAGATATGGAGCAACTTGAGGGTGAGTAAATGGAGACAGAATTTTTGGATGAATTGTTCCATCCATCCATCCATCCATTTTCTTCCGCTTATCCTGGTCACCATATCTCTAAGGGATCGCCCAGCCACCCTGCGGAGAAAGCTCATTTTGGCCGCCTATATCCGAGATCTTGTCCTTTCGGTCATGACCCAGAGCTCATGACCATAGGATGGATGGATGGATGTTTATTTTTATTAAAGCCTTTTGGAGCAGTACAACCAGAGCCCGTATAAAACAGAGTTACGACACTCACATAGTCATTGGAAGAATGGAATGTGGAAGTAACTCGTGTCATGGATTGACAAATAATTCCAAACACTGCACTGAAGCACATTCATTTCAATGTCTCCAAAACACATTTGCTGTACACTTGATGAAATAACGGCATGTTTATACATTTTAACGAATTTGGCGGACATATCATATATTCATAGATCTTACATTCGTAGATATTATATTCACATTACTCCCCCCATTACTCAACCATTTTAAAATAAACAGTTTGCAGAATTACCTATTAAACTACTAGCACAGTTGTGAGACAAATTATAAAGATGTATGAAAAAAGTTATACCTTTTAGATATCTAGAATTATCTTCCTTTATTATTATTAATTTAAAGTGTCAAAAGTACTTACCAGTGGTTGCGGGGGGAACAGATGTAGTGAGATCTCTAACCTCTGAAAAAAATGCATATAACTACTTGATTTATACTTAAAAAATGACTCTTAAAGTCATTGTAAAGTGTAAATATTTCTACCTGTGCAGTACGCAGAACAGGAGGTTGGACTGACAAGCTCATAGACATAGTAATCCCCTGTACAAGCTTTAACTCGAATGGAATAAGAGGAACCACAACATCCATTCCAATAAGAAGAACCGCAGACCTGTCGGGTGACCACACCCTCTTCAGGCTGTGGGTGAAGGCCATTGAGCCACAGTGGTTGAGAAGTCCCACATGAGCCTGAACTTACACATGACTCAGGGATCTGTGCATCCTGTCCATAATAGAAAAGTCTGTACCAACCATTCCAGTTCATGTTCTGGTCACAAGTTCCATAGTTCAAATATAAAGTATTATAATTGCTGGTGGATCTCCAAAAATCGTACAGACTGGTATAGCTGTCACAGGGGTCAACATTTGGACTGGTGAAAGGAACTGTAACAGAAATTTTAACAGGATATATAAAGTGAATTTTTTTTTTTAGAAATTACAAAGTCGATAAAAACGACACATTGCAAGATGTTTTCAATTGAAGCCAAACCAGATGTGCTGCATATGTCTTGAAAAATGAACCCAAAACATTTTGATCGCCCCCAGGTGGCTGGCTGCAATATGGGACATAAACCCCATATGTAAACAAATGAGATATTTTTTTTTGTCATTTTCGTTAGTTCTTATTATGCTGATGTATGTTCAAGTGTTTGTTTTCTTAAAAGTTTAGTTAAAGTAGAAAAAAGGTGGGGTGTGAGTAAATCATTCATGTTTTTTGGGAATATTGATAGGACTTTGATACCTCATGGTAACCTTATGATAATTACTGTGCAAACACTGGATTATACAGTATGACATCATTGATGCTAGATTTCAGCGGATATTTATAGGACATTTTGGCTTCATTTTTCAACAGTGGAAGGAAGGCTCAGAAGGCTGCATCCTAAATCCCCTAGTTCCATTCAATTTATACTCTCTCACATTCCAGATATCATCTATCATCTGTATTCCCATCTTTTAAGCTTTTTTTTAATAGATCAAATGGTAAAAATCCGCACGTACATGTTTTAAAATATTTGTTTCTTAAGTGTTTCTTAATCAATTTAAGCGAAGACAAAATGTCTTCAGATAAATTTGATCCTTTGCTTATTTTTTCATATTTAAATAAAGCTTTTTGGAGCAGTACAACTATCATAGTTGTGAGATGATTTCTACAAATGAATGGAATAATATACGCTTTTGGAAAGACATATTCTCCAGTTGTATATTATAGAGTACTTTACCAGTGGTTGTGATGGGCTCAGATGTGGACTCTGGGGTTGTTGTTGCCTCTGTTGTTGTAGCTGAAGTTGTTGAGGGATCAAGGCTTCCAATTTCTAACATGAGGAAGAAAACACCATTAGTCATTTCAAAAACAGGTATTGAGTGACTCTATTTAAACACAATGTAAAAAAATGTACAGCATATTTACGAATAAATGCATACAAAAATAAATAAACTGCAAACTATAAGTCTGGTGTGAAATATGTTTTTGTACTTTACAAAAAAATGATATTTTATTTATAGTTTTCATGACACCCCAGCTGCCAGAAAATTAAAGCTGTTTACAGTATTTTTTATAGCATATTCACTAAATTATAACACAATAACGTTTATAAATCTAAACACAATAGCATACAATACTTTTGAAAAGCTGGTCCCAAAATCTCACCATTGCTTAGTAGCAGCACTATATACAATGACATTAGAAACCCCATTTTGCACCTCAAGAGTTCGACTGAAGAAATAAAAACAACAGAATATTTCTAAATGTTGATATACACTTAGATGTCACAATTCCGTTATTCATAAATAAAAAAAATTATAATAATTGTTAGTGACGTAATCTGTAATGTATTCAGTATTTTTTCAATGAGATCTACTAAACATGTATATAGTCTTATATAGTTTTTTTTTTTACCAATTATTGTCTTTTGCTGTTTTAAACAAAGATTTTTTCTTAAAAATGTAAGAATAAAATATTTCGTAATAATTAAAGATTTTTACAAAATGTACTAAATTTGAGCAGAAAATGTAGCTGTGTAAAGTGCGTTACTTACCTGAGATGAAATATTACTGCATTAGGTAGCTCAGGAAGCTTATCTTATCATCACAGCACTGAAGCTGAAATATGAATCTGATCCTTCCTTTCTTTGGTTCATACAGGCAGGACAGGTGTGTTTTCTGAATAAAAGCCAAGCAGTTTTCCTTTCGTTTTTTGCCAAATGAAACAACAATTTTTACAACAACTATAAAAAAAGCCATTATCAAATGGAGGGTGGTTCATATTGTACCACAAAATATGTGTAGTCATTTATCTTGCTTAACCAGACATTGCAATAAATCAACTGCTCTCTTTCAGGTGCAGTGCTGTAGCTAACTAACAATCTTTTTATTGAGATTTTGTTGAGGTTTTTCAAATTTGAGTTCAAAGTTGAGAAATGCTGAGATTAAACTTCAATACAGAATTTTCAATGATTTTTACATGATCTAAACAGAATTGTACTGTATTTTTCGTTTGAAAAATCATAAACATGCAGTCAACTGTTAGCTGCAGTTGGAATGGTAATGATTTTAAAAATAAAATAAATATGTTTGAGTTTGCGAAGCGTGTTAAGCAACAGTACAACCCTGCCATAGTCATTTTAAGTAAGCAATTACGGAGCGAGAGACTGTGCTTTATTAAGAATAAGTCACGGCTGAAGGGGTTACTTTCTGTCATAACAAAACCCTTCAGCCGTGACTTATTCATGATATTTTTCGATTGGAGTTTTGGGTTCCTCGCCACCGTTTGCATACGGTTTTGAACTATTTGCCTGGCCGGGGGGGGGGGCTGCTTTAGAATTCAGAAGTTTTACATAATTAATATTGCATATAGGAATTTATAGTCCGTTTAATATTTGACCTGTGGTTCTTTCTGCTTTATCTCAAATTTGTGCTTTCACTGAGCGTGTGTGCGAGTGTGTTTGAATATTGTGTGTGTGGAGCATTTGTATGTTTGTCTTTTGTGTTTTCACCTTTTTCTTGTTTTTACAGGTGTATGACTTTAGTTGTTTTACTTGTAGTCAATGTGTCTCATGTACAGCTGCTTTGTAACAATGAAAATTGTAAAAAGCGCTATTTAAAAAAAGTTGAGTTGAGTAGAGAATAACTCACCAGCCTCAAGTACCTTATTGCTTTTATAAAAAGTTACACATGATACAAATATTAAAGCCAAATAATATATATCATTGCAACTTTCATGAAGTAAAATCACTTCATTCCTACCACTAAACAAAATAGTCTCTGAGCACATTCGTCTGTGCATCATAGTGATGCGAATTGTTAGGTAAAATAGTCATGGATGTGCTTTATCATGAATAAAGCACAGCTATTGACCTATCAGAATCGAGGACTTTAATAATTTAAAAACATATTTTTTGTCCTTAGTATCTATACACGTATTTGTGGCTAAATAGAGCCATAGATTGTTCCAACACACCTATATTGTCTTCCCTGAAAAGCTTCAAAAAGATTACATTCGATATTCACAAAGGATCAATCCTCCAACACTAAAAACAATGACAAGATGAATTGTAAAAAAATTGTGTACGGGCAGTATTGACAGATGGTTTTTATGGCTTTTTATTATCTACTGTATGTTAACCTACCATTCCATTAACAATGTGAAAAAGGGAGGAAACCACACAAACACATTTCTTTGTCTAGTTCTATTGTCTTCTAAGGCGAGGTCTCGTTGGAACATTCAAGTCTCTGTTTCAAAAGGCAATGAGGCCAAACAGAATGAATAAAGAAAGGTTCACAAAGATTCTTTAGAACTAGACTGCTTTTGTTTCTTAAAACTCAAAATAATGGGTTATTTTAAACCCAACATTGTGTCAAAAAACGCAACCATTGGGTTGCATTAAACCGGAAAATTTTCCCCAGACAATGTGTTGTGATAGATCCAACAATGGATATGGCTTCCAGTTCTTATAAATCTTGTAGTCCAGTTTCACTAGATCTCTCCCTGTCAGGAACTTATTAAACCTGAAAATATCAACTCCGTTGTGTGTTCAAATCAACCACCGGTGGATACAGAGAGGGAACTCTTTTAATCATGACAACAAAAAGTCTCTTTGAAAAGCTTGATTGCTCTGTCCATAATCTTCCCTCTTGTGCCCTTTAAATGGACAGGTCATTTTCTCTTTAATTTATTACATTTTAAAGCAGTTGTAAACTGATGAATAAAATTGTAGTTATTTTTTTTATAAATTATGATTTCTTAATGGTTAATTGCAATAAGATGGTGTTTCTTCCCCCACATAATAAAGTGTTTTATACCCAATAGTGTTCACTGCATGGATACTGAGGAAAGTGTCTGGAGGACTGTCCATTTCAATAACATTTCTTAAACTGGATAAACTCAGTAGCAGTTGCAGGAGTCCACATCATCTGAAAGACACACAGCTGCTGAGGCTCGACAAAGAAGTTGTATAGAGGTGAGGAAAACATGATTTTGCTGTGCTATTTTATTGCATTTAATGTATTGTGAATTATTGATTTCTCTCCACAAAAGGTGCATCCATGTATAAACTTTTTAAAGTCTTTAAAGGTTGAAAATATGCAAAAAAGACATAACTTCATTATCCTAGAAAATATGAAGAACACATAGATTTAGTTATAAAAATATTGGAAAGTTAGAAACTATCTCTATATTTTTTACTGACCTAAAATCTCTTATTGCAGGTATGACACTAATAACTGCCTATAATCCATGGAGATAAAAAAAAATGCATGTGGGTCTAAGCATGTTTCTGTTGTTTTTAAGAATAATAAAAGAATAATAAAGAATTGGTATTCCAAAAGTCACATGACGCCCAGTCTAAGTGTAGTGGTTTGGAGATCATCATCCTGATCATCATCAGCCTGGGGATTGGTGTCTTCAAACACAGCCCCATCATAGAGACTGAAGATTGTTGACTCCTGCAGATTCACGTCATTTTGCTTCAGTGCTGGTGATAGGTGCACCTCACCTGCTTTAATATTCCACCGTTTAATCATAGCATAAGCCTGCATATCATTATTAATAGCGCTAAAAACATTATGATTAGAACACCTTAAGCTTGATGACCACACCATGCGTGTGCGCGCATCTGACAGACGCAACACCATCAACACATCAGCAGGACAGTAGTGAATAGTAAAGAAGTGGACAGTATGTTGAAAACAATGCTTGGTCATGGCAGAGCTGCGACATACAACTGACTATAAGCAACCACATATAGGAAATATACATGCATGCAACTGATGACAATGAGAGACATGCTGACAAAAATATCAATGAATAAGCTATTATTAGGTTATTATTGTTAGATGTGCGCTTTTTATTTATTTATAAATGAAGAACAACTTACAAACAGTGATGTGGGATCAGAATGATTCGATACATCTAGCCATAAGATAAATACAATTGTCAAACGTAAATATATGCTTATTGTTTAGGCTGTGTAGTGCAAATATACAGAGCCTCAATTCAATACAACGGAACACAGCAGAGTTTTAATGAATAAATAAAATATAGAACAAGTATATTTGTGCAGCTAACGAATACAAAAAAAGCAGACTGCCCATAATAATGTAGGGATTTGCAACATACATAAACAATTCGGAGTCGCTTTGTTGAGTAAAATCAATTAATGCTTGAGAAAAAGTCAGGTCTTTCCGGCCGGTTGCGGAAAAATGAGTGTTCCTCGGTGGTAAACCTGCAGCCCTGTTTTAAAGATTCCTAAGCTATCGAATAGATCAATACACTTAAAAAAATACAATTTTTTTGTTAATTATTTTATTAAAGTAATTTGAAATTTAATTCTGTATTTAGTGGCAAACAACATCATGCCCTTTTAGTCTCAGTTTGGGTGCTCTGGACGTTAACTTTTACAAAAAATAAATGACTGTCTTAAATCTAGCTTCATTATCAATTTATTTTAACCTTTATCAGGCAATGCATGCATAACCTCTAAAACAAAAAGGCATACTCGTGAACTCTGGTTGCTTCTAAAACTGAGGTTTTATAACAAAACGGGAATACGCCTAGCAAGCTTGCTCATCTATATCAGAACATAGATTGATAGATTTGATTATATGACAAACAAAGAATTAATAAACAATACAATTCATTTTTATAGGTCAAGTTTTGTGACAATTGCCAGTGCCACCGAATTCACTTATTGATAGAGCCCGACCGATATGGGTTTTTGGGGGGCCGATGCCGACACCTATATGAGGGAGTATATCGAACCAGAAGTGATATGCAGTATATAGGCGTCATAATACAAATCCCAGCTAACACAGTACATTCTGACGACGTCGCCAGTTCGTCTTCATTTGGTCACCGTGACATAACTTTGTGACCACGTTCTGAGGACGTCTTGGCAACGTTCCATTTCTTACCCTAACACCATTTCTTGTTTATGTTCAAGAAACGTCCTAGCCACGTCCTCAAATAACGTCATGAATTAATCCCCTGTAGAACGTTGTAGCGACGTGATGTACTTGTCCTCAGATAACAGGGACACTGGTAATTTGATTAATAAATCTGGTTATTTTTGCTAACGTTCCAGAAACGTCCTAGCCACGTACTCAAATAACGTCGTGAATTAATCCCGTGTTGGACGTGGAAGCGACGTGATGAGCCTACTGTTCTTTAGATAACCTGGACGCTGGTCACTTTTTTTATGTTCCAGAAACGTCAGAGCCACGTCCTCAAATAACGTCGTGAATGGATCCCGTTGAGAACGTCAGCGACGTGATGTTAGCGTTTGAAAGAACGGACCCTTATATTAGTGAGTATGACTAATGAAGCTTTTGATGTAATGAAATCTTTTGTTGTTTCTAAAAACGGAAAACCTGCTAAACTTCTGTGGTAAAACAAGAATATAATGCTAAGCCTACATGTTTTTCATCTCTTTCAATAAATATCTGCTTTAAATCCTCTATATTGTGTTGAAGTCTTTGATTATGTCATGTACTGAAGTATAAATAAAATATCTGATTGTGATGTACAGAGCTGTTTTGAGCACTTTAAAATAAAGGTCGCGTTTACACAGGGTCTACATCGGTTTGGATCGTGGATTTACAGTAAATAATACGTGAATATTCGCATTTTTTGTTGTTTACCTATGCATTCAGAGCACTTGGATACGGACACGGTTTATGGCCTTTCATAAATGATGTGACGTCAGGCTTAACAAGCGTATAGGAGTGTTCATTTTTTATTTATTTTGCAATGAGATAATGATTTAGTGGGAAAGTTTTATTTTCATTCAGAATCATGTTCAGTATCAAATTACAATAAACATTGTATTAAACTATACATAACTGAAGATTTTAATATGAAGCTTTCATGCTGTTTGCCTGTTTCATTCTTCAATAATTGCACTCCAAATAAAAAATAGGTCTCTCTATACAGTGATATTTGAAAACTTTATAAAAATATGAAATCAAATTGTTTTCTGCAAAATTTTTGTTCTACATTTCCCTTGGTACCACTGTGGTGAATTTTGTGTTATTTTACTGTTTGGTGTGCAATTCTTACATACTGAAAGTCACGACAAATACTAACTAACAGAGATATTTAAAAAAATCATTAAAATATAAAGTCAAATTGTTTTCTGCAAACTCCACAAGAACCTTGCTCTACATCTCCCTTGGTACCACTGTTGTGATTTCTGTGTTATTTTAAAGTTTCATTATGTATTAATTGCACACCAAAGTCACGACCAATACTAATTTACAGACATATTTATCCATCAGGGAACTGAGGTTACATACGTAACCAAGACGTTCCCTTTCTGTCAGTCTCTCGACATTGTGTCGAGAATGACAGATGGGGTTGCCTATGGAAAACGCCACAACGCTGTATCGCGCCACAATCTCAGTGAAGCGACGGTAACAAGCCTGGGCGTGTCAGCTCGAAGCTTTGTGAAACTGTAACCTTCCAGTGTGGTGGTCGGGGGGTCCCAGAGCTTTCTTGGAGAAAGATGGGTACAGCCCTGACCTGTAACCTTTCAAGGACGGTGACTTAGCTCTCTACTGGCGAGAGGCCGTCCGGGTCGGGTTTACACCGGGTGAGCGCGACTCTTAATCAGAGAAGCGCTGCAGAGGCCACCTCCTACCCGTGGGGAGGAATATGGTGGATATAAATATGGTCTCGTCCTTGGAGGAGAACGCATGGAACGAGCGGACTGGGTAGTTAACCGCGAGGTGGAGGTCCACCTGGGGAAGCTCATGGGTTACCATGTGTGGGAACCACTGTCATGAGGGTATAGCAGACGGAACAGCCCACGGTAAGGGTGTTACTGCGTCTGATAGCACCAGGTCCGGTTAGAACTATCTGTGATAGGTCATATGGTATCCCGGCCTCATGGGGAAGGCTGCTCTGCCCAGCCAACCCCCAGGGGGTGCTTGCTTAGTGATGGATGGAATGCCTGTTCTTAACCAGTGTCTGGGTAAGAAGGAAGGTTGGTGAGGTACCAAACACATGGCTAAGAAGAAAAGGTAGATAGCACACTGACCCAACCTCTTGGAGGGTGGGAAGGTGCTTTTGCAGAAATACACCACCTCGGATGCCAGTCCTACATGTTGCCACGCAGGACGTGGGCTGACACCGGGTTTACGCCAAGGTTGTTAACCCTTGCGAAGGTGTTTGGGCATAGCCCAACCCGCAGCTCTACAGATGTCTGCTAGAGAGGCGCTTCTAGCCAGTGCCCAGGAGGCTATACTCTATGTGGAGTAAGCCCTCAGTGGGCATGGGAGATTCTGAGATCGGAATGCCGTCGTAACGGCATCCACGACCCAGTGCTTCAGCCTCTGCTTGGAGACAGCCTTCCCCTTCTGCTGTCCTCCAATACAGACAAGGAGCTGGTCAGAGCTACTGAAGCTCTGCGTGCGGTCCAGGACACAACACGGATGGGGTTGGGTCTTCCCCCGAAGGGGAGTAGTGGGAACTTTTGGGCACGTCTCCGGGCCTGGGTCTCAGGATAACGTGAGAGTTACCAGGGCCGAATTCAAGGCAATCCGGGGACACAGAGAATGCTTGGAGGTCCCCACCCTCTTGAAGGAAGCGAGCATCAACGGGGGGGCCGTCTTACTCAGTGATCGGAGCCTCCGAGGGGCTCTTGGACCCACATTAGGGTCCCAAGAGGGTATGGAGTGGAGGTGAGGTGGATTCCGCCCTCTCATCCCCGTTAGGAACCTGGTGACCAGGTCGTGTTGCCCCAGAAACTATCCATCAACTGATTTGTGATGAGTGGCAATAGCGACTACATACACTTTCAGTGTGGAGGGGAGATGTTAGTCTCCAGTCTCGTGAGAAGGGGAACACAATCCTGATCAAGCACCTCAGTGGGTCTTTCTCGTTGAGAAAGACACCAGGACAGGAAGAGGCACCGTCTAGAGGCGTGTAACCGCCTAGTAGATGGGGCCCTAGCCTGGGTGATTGTCTCAGCCGTATAGGGGGAGTAGCCATCTCAGGATTTTCTCGTCCCGTCTACAGACCAGACATGGGTGCTCCAGAGGTCTGATCTGGGATGCAAGAACGTGTCCTTCCCCTGAGAGAGCAGGTCCTCTGTCAGGGGAATGGTTCAGGGTGAGTCACTGTCCAGAGCATCAGCTCTTAAGCCAAGTGTGGTTAAGCCAGTGCGGTGTAACCAATAACACTTGGTGCTCCTCTTCCTTGACCTTGCACAGTGTCTGTGCAAGGAGGCTCCTGGGGGGGAAGGTGTGCTTCCGCCCATCCCGTGGTCAGCTGTGCGCCAGGGCATCCGTGCAGAGGGGGGCGTCGGTCAGGGAGTACCAAAGCAGACAATGGGTGATGTCGTGGGAGGCAAAGAGGTCTATCTGTGCCTGTCCGAACAGCACGCAAATGAGCTCGACCGGGGGTGGAGTCGCCACTCTCCGCAAGGCGTATACTGACAAGAGAGCGCGTCGGCTGTCTGGTTCAGTTTTCCTGGGATGTTTGTGGCCCGCAGAAGCGGGTCACCAGCTAACTCCCTTGCGTCGGGCAAGTTGTGTTAGCTGCCGTGAGCGTACGCCACACTGGCGATGTACGCTATGGCTGTCGTGCTGTCCCGGAGGACCAACACGTGCTGTCCCTGTACTAGAGGCCGGAGCCTTCTCAGCGCAAGCAGCACAGCCCACAACTCTAGGCAATTGCATGCCAGCGCAGACGGGGGCCCGTCCAGCGCCCCGCTACTGCGTGCCCGTTGCAGACTGCACCCCACCCCTGCAGCAAGGCGTCCGTTGTCACCACGATGTGCCGCGTAACCTGCCTGAGGGGAACCCCGGCCCGGAGGAAGGTCATGGAAGACCAAGGGTTTAGGGTGCGTCGGCAGCAAGGTGTCATCACCATACGCCTGCTGCCGGTGTGCCACGCTATCCTCGGAACTCGACTCTGTAGCCAGTGTTAAAGCGGTCTCATGTGCATCAATCCGAGGGTTATTATCCCAGCGGTGGACGCCAGGAGCGTCCCAGGAGCCTCTGAAATTGTTTCAGGGGGACCGCCGACTGCCTGAAGTGTTCCAGGCAGTTCAACACTGGCTGGGCGCGCCGTCATGGTGACAGAGTTTAGTTCCATACCGAGGAAGAGGATGCTCTGCACTGGGGAGAGTTTGCTCTTTTCTCTGTTGAAATCCCAATCGATATAGATGCCGGAGCACCAGGTCCCTCTGTGTACACAACAGATCTCACGAGTGTGCCAGGATAAGTCAGTCGTTGAGATAGTTTAGTACCCGCACACCTTTTCCCGAAAGGGAGAAAGGGCGGCTTCCACGATCTTCGTGAAGAACGGCCGGTGTCAAGGGGATCGAGACATGAAAGTAAGCGTCCTTCAGGTCAATTGCCACGAACCATCCTGACACCTGATAGATGTCAAAATGCGCCTCTGCGTGACCATCTGAACAGCAGCTTGTGAAGGTGCTTGTTCAGGGTACGCAGTCTTTCTTGGGAATGATGAAGTGCGGGATGAAGTGCGATGAAGTGCGGGTCGTGACCCACTGAACATCTTGGTTTGAGTGACCCACTGAACATCTTTGTTTGAGGGACGAACTCGATACCTGTTTGCCAGAAGGGTGGTGACCTCTACCCGAAGTACGGAGGCGTCACTGCCTCTGACAGACGGAGAGATGATGCCCTGAAACTTGGGAGAGTCTCTGGTGAACTGGATCGAGTAACCAAGACGGACCGCCCGCAAGGCCAGCGAGACTGTGGGCAGCTCTCGAGCTCCCAGGGACTGTGACAGGGTAACCAAGGGGACGGTCTGCTTCATCATTCCCACAGGGGGTGGTTTGTCGGCTGGCGGAGCTAACCATCTTTCGCGGCGGGTCCCCGGAGGGAAGGTTGGCTCCGCCTTTTTACCTGCCTGGCGGGACAACGGCACGCACTGTCGGTTTGAGAGTGGTGATAGCTGTCGTATGTGTACGACCTCACACCTCGCCAGGGTGTGATTTGGGCCCGATGTTGTCCTCCCTGGGGTCTTCCCGTCAGTGTCCCTTCTCGCGAGAAGGTTGCTGATGGGGTGGAGGTTTCCCCCTCGACCTCTGCTACCGGGTGCCGCCTGTGGGGGCACAGGAACCGGAGCCGATGTCGAAGGGGTCCTGGGTTGAAGGGAAGCAGACGTCACCCGGGATTTCGGAGAACTCTAGGCGTCCGAGTCGCGGCGTGAAAAAATGTGGCTAATTGCCACTGTCTGCTTCACCGTCAAAAACTGCTGAGCACAGTCTTCGACGGTGTTACCAACAACCCACCCTGCGAGATGGGTGCATCAAGAAAGCGGACTTCCTTGGTGTCACCCTTCTGCACAAGGTATAACCGGGGGTGTCTCTCCTGGACCACTACCGTGGACATCGTCCGACCCAGGGCCTGTGCCACCGCCTTGGTCGCCTGTAGAGCGCTGCCAGCCGTGGCACGGAGATCCTGCATTATACCCGGGTCAGCCTTACCCTCGTGGAGCTCTCTCAACGCCTTGGCCTGGCGGACCTGCAGGATGGCCATGGCGTAGAGAGAGGAGGCAGCCTTGGCTGCCCGGCCATCGAGGGAAGTAAGGGAGCTGGTTTCACTGGAACGGTCCATGAGTGGAGCGTTTCAAGTTTTACACAGCTCCTCATGTCCTTCCGGGAAAAACATGGCACCCGGGGTGGGCGCGGTTTGCACCGCGCTCTGACCTCAGGAACCACACCTCCCCGGGTTAGCACGGATGACATCACTTCTGCTTCCTCCTGAACTCGACCGCTGGGGGTGGAGCTCGGATTCGTCAGAGTCGGATGCCAGTATCCCTCCGATGCTGCGAGTGACATCTCATCTACGTCACACATCGTTTCCTAGTGTGTGCGTGAGGATCCGGACGGTATGATACCGCCGGTTGGGGAATGTTTAGAAGAGCGAATCGGGGTGCGATCGACCCGTGAGCACTTGGCTGGCGGGTTTACGTTCGCAGAGTTCCCCATATCACTAACGCTGCTAACGTGGGTGGTCATCGGGGCCGTAGCCACAGATGTCACAGCCCAGGTAGCAGACGAAATGTTGGCTGGTTCCCGTAGGAAGACAGCCACCCGTGACCGCAACTTCTGATTGACAATCCGCCCGCATTGCGGGCAGATGTGTCAACGAACGCTGCTTCAGTGTGCTGGACGCCCAGACACCTAATGCAGCGATCGTGTCCATTCCCCTCCTCGGTGAGAGTGCCGCACCCAAGAGAACAGCGGGACATGCCGCGCTGGAGAATGCTCAGTCAGTCCTGAAAAGGACTTTTTTGAAAAAATCTCTAACACCTCCGGAACCGCCGAGACGCCCAGGGGAAGGTCGCTGCAGGTAGTAGATGTCGTAGATCCGGCAGAAGAAGAAGAAGAATTCATTGAATTTGTTCTGTTCGTAGTCATGAGTGAAGGCTCTGAAGAACAAAAGGTAAATGAATGCTGCACGCCGGCTTCCTTTTATACCGGATATCCGGGGGCGGAGCCCGGCATGCAAATTTCATTCGCCAAATTTCATTGGACTTTTCTAGAGTAGTCAGAGTTGATTGGTTCTCAAGGGCGAACCCCATCTGTCGTTCTCGACAAAACGTCTTGTTTCCCGTTTACATTTTTGGTCTCTGGGGTCAATATGACACCATAATGTATAAAGGGATAAGAGATTGTTAAAAATATTATAAATCTATAAAATAGAAACGATATATCATTTCTTCCTTTTACTTCCAATCTGTACATTTATGGTGTGTTTTCGGGGACATTAATTACTTTTTTATCAGTGAACATACTTCAATGTTTTATTTTAATGAATGTAATTTAGCATTTTTAACATTCTATTAAGTTCGAGCAAAATTTAATTTCTGCTTTGTATTAGACATGTAAAACTCACTTATGAATGTCTACCAAAATAAATTTGCTGTCCAGAAAAATATACATATCTTTTAAGGATATTTTCAAGAACATCAAAGAGCTTACGAAGTCATTGTCTGATCAGAAAACATGTCTTTTGCAAGACAACAAGTTCTGGGCAGAACTCTGCATAGTTTTGGGTGTACCAAATACATCACCAAATAGATATAAACTAAAAAGGGCATACAAAGGTGAAAATATGAAAAATATCCAAACGGAGGAAGATGAAAAGGAAGATGCTCCAGAGGCTGAAGGTGCACAAGCTGAAGAATTTACTCAAGACCTGAGTGATTTTCAAAAGGAAGATGGAAAAGAACATACTAAGAAGAAGGACTTTGTAAAAGATTAGGAATATTTGAAAGCAGGAGAGGGACATAAAGAATCAGAAAAACCTAAAGAGTTTGGGCAGGAAAAATTTAAGAACTTGGACTCAATGGAGGTGAAGACAGTGCTGAAAGAGAAAGATGGAGAGAAAGATGCACCAGAGGTTGAATGCGCAAAGGAGGAAGAAGTTTAACAGAAGATGACTACTTAAAATTTATTTAAAAAGGATGATGAAAAAGAAAACAAGAGCGAGAAGGACTTCATACAGGAAGGAGGTAGATTAAACAGTATACACTGCACATGAAATGAAAAAGGTCCAGCAGGAGGAAGATGTAAGTTATGAGATGGTAGTATTTAGTTTTAAATTTATACACATTTTCTGTATACTACCAGTATGCTGTTTTAGACAACTACCATCGTCGTTGAAACGCAAATAAATGATTTATAATGAGAAAGTATATGGAATTGTCTTATACTCACTCTTTTCTAGGTCCACAACAAAGCTTCCAGGATGGAAGACAGTGACAGTTGGAGTGACACCGTTCATGATGTCAGTCTTGACAAAGAAGATTAATTCTTTACAGAGAGTTTTCCTGCACCACATTCTTTTTTTATTCCTCATACTGCCTGGAAAACACTAAGAAAGAAAAGATCACTTTAGAGACTAACATTATCTCTTCAGGCATTTGCACAGTCCATCCATATTGCAGTTTTTCTTCTACAGGCCACAGGGTTAAAATACAAGGATCAACCATGGACGCACCTGTTTTTAAATGCTCTGGTTATTGTATGTTGACTGACTGCCCAGTAGAAGTTGAAGTTGTTGATCAAAGTGAGAAAACAATTAAAGCACATGTGTCCTTCAGAGGTGACATGTCAGTGCACAATAAAAGAGAGCTCCACATGCGACCTGTAAGAGCTGATGCCCAAAAAGAAATAAGTCAGCAATTGCAAACAACACTAACAAGGGCACTCTACCTTCTAAACCTTATAGGGAATCTGTGGAAGTATCTGGTTGTCGAGATGAGTTACCTTCGCCAGGTGTTTTGAAATCCATTTCCTGAAGACAAAGAATGAAGGACAGAAAACATAAAAATAAAACTATCAGTCTCCAGATCATGGTAACGAAAAAAGATATGAACCGGATGAGGTAATACAGAAAGTTATCCTTCATCCGAAGGGTGTGATGCTTTGGTCCAAGAAAAGAATTGATATATTCTACCAAAGATCTAAATGTGACATTGTCTATCTTGACGCAACAGGAAGCATTGTAAAGAAAAGTAAAGACAGCACAGGTCCTTTTTACATACTGTATATAAGCTAGTTGTCAGAAATCCAAATAAGGGTTCCTCTCCCTTTCCAGCAGCTACCTATGTGACATGTGACCACACAACCTCATCTATTGTGTAAACATTGTGATGTCCTTTGTTGTGTAATTTTTAGTACTAAGCTAAACACAGATTTTTTCAATGAGGAAGGGGAGTTGGAAATGCCTATTCAAGTCAAATAATTCACATTATGATAAATGTTATTTTATGGTGTTTATCCCACAGAAATGGAGGAAACCGCTAAAAGCAAAAAGATAAAAGTCCTATGGACCACTTTGGCAAGATCACTAACCGGAAAAAGTAATCCAAGCCAGAAAATTGGTGAAAGGAGTAGTGATCAATGAAGGACAAATTTTAAGCATGCTGCACCCACAAACTTGGCTCAGCAGTGATGAAATGGATGCAGCTTGTTTTTACATTTCTTAGCATTTTCCTCATATAGATGGGTTTCAGTCCAACCTTCTCTATAAGAGTCTTTACCAAGGGGGTGTGGTTGGGACACCACAGAAACCATTTGTTCAAACATTGAACATAAATGACAACCACTGGATCACAGCAAGCAACCTTTCCTGTGGACTAAACGAGGTGTGCCTATATCTGCAGGACCTCACACAACCAACAGGTGATGGTGCAGTGCAGCAACTGCAATAACTGGTACCACCCCAACTGTGTTTCTGTCCCACACATAGCTTTGGAGTTAGTATTGGTCGTGACTTTGGTGTGGAATTATTACATAATGAAAGAGTAAAATAACACAAAAATCACCACAGTGATACTAAGGGAGATGTTACAATTAACATTAAGTTGAGCAATTTCATGCAACTACAGGAACAATGTGTAAATAGATCAGGGGTTCCAAACCTTCTTCCTTTGGGACATCCGGCCTAAATGTTTGTATTAAACACAAAATGTGACAGCAAGTGTCACATTCAGTTTTGTGTCCAGGTGTGTGTACATATTAATGAACAGATTTTTCTTTCAGGATTCCAAAGGAATGTTTTCCATGTTTTTCGATTTGAAAGATGAACTTCAGTGAATAGCTGGCATTCTGGAACATGGCAAGTCTACATCTTTTATTAAGAGATTGGATTGTGACAAAGAATGTGCGTGTTTGTGCGTATGTTAGTTTATGTTTGTTAGTTAGTTTTTCTCTATCTCTTTCTCTGTGTATATACATATATTTGTGTAGTTAACAAAAGAACCCTAGTGATGGCAACAAATGAAGAGATGAAGTAATCATGAGTCATTTATTTCACAGAATCATGTTAAACACCTTAATGTTGAAATTCATTATGAGGGGTGGTGGTCAACTTAAAAAAAGCCATTTAAAGCTATACAATGTAATTCAAGGTAATTTTGGCCTTATGACATTGCAAAAATCGCTTGTTCCTTGTCTATTTTTCATTTATTTAATTAATTTTTTTTCTATTTAGTGGACTTCTCTGTAGGAACATCAGGTTTTACCAGAAAGGAGAGAGTCTTTCTCAAGGGCACCACTAATCTAACATATATTCTTTATCACAATCTAGACTCTTAACAGAAGATGAAGACTTGCCATGATCAAGAATACCAGCTATTTGCTGAAGTTCATCTTTCATAAAGAACAGCATGGAATGTTGCTCCCTAACTCTTTGTAAGTCGCTTTGTTGCTTTGGCTTTAAAAGCATCTGCTAAATGACTAAATGTAATGGAATACAGTACTCATCAGTAGCTGTCAAACAAATGGAAGACAATTAAAATATCTGATGTTCACTATAAAATATGCTGTGCTAAATTAAAACACTTATTTTTGCCTAAGTCCACAAATAAAGTGTTATTGTTTATGATGTACACATGATTGAAACGTTTTAAAAACGTTCAGGTCAGACCGGACCGATTTTTAGAACTGTCAATTTAAGACACGTAAACCTTAAGACATAATTGCTTGCCTTGCACGATGTTACAAAACGCGAGATTGATTATATTAAACGCATGCTTATATATACGCTTACATTAAGCAGCTTAACATATAATAATAAACTTTTAGATTTTAGATTCTGATTCTCTAGCATCTCCGGAACACCCATGCGAAGCATGTCTTAGCAGGCGACCCCACGTGTCAGCACGATGCTCCGAGTTGGGGGTCCCAGATACGGGCACCATCCCTGAAACCATTTATTCTGTCCAATTCATTAAACTGGAAAACGGATATCCAGAAAACGCAGACCGAGAGGTCAGGGGAACTCGAGGCTTTCGCCACAGCCCGTCGGGACGTAAGGTTTGGTGGTCTTAGCTTCTTTTTTAAGGGTCTTCGAATTGGATGAGTATAATGAAAATGTTGTGCCTCCGGTCTCAGTGTCTCCTATTGATACGAATGTGTAGGAAGAGTGATACGTGATTGGGGATATAGATAACTTTTTTGGGACCCAGGTCTTCGCCCTTTCGGAATGTCACCGGGTGGGGGGGGTGACATACCAAGTTTGGGTGCGTGACGCAAACGCGCGGGCAATTTAGGGCCCGGCAGCTGCTGGCTTAATACATTACATGATGCAACGGAAGCTCCCTCCTACCATGTAAGCGCCAGGCCATATGTACATGTTAAACTAACCTAAATTAAACTAACCGGAATCGGTCTGAGCCCAGAGCACACCCCCCAGGGTTCCTGCGGGATAGTGAGTTTGGGAGAGTAGCCGGGGTGGAGAAGGGGTGCTTAATCTTAGGAGATGGAGCAGATAAGATGGTTTCCCTATTTATTAGCGAGCTCGCTAGGGCTGATTGTGTATACGCTGTGATTGCTGATTAAAGACCAGCCGGCTAAATTATATGCTCCGGCTCCTCCCGAACTTTGTTAATTAAACATCATTTATAGAACGAGCAAGATCATTCTAATAAATAATATCTAATTATTAAATAAATAAATAAATGCAGTCTCCCGGTGAGCAAGCCAACACTGCCCTGCTCTGGCGAATTACTCCAATAATTGATTAATGGGAAAAAAAACACTGGAGAAACCTGGCTCAGCTTGGAGGGCCAGATCCCCTCTTACGTGTCATAGCTGCACTCAGTGACCCTGACCAAAAGCCACCGAGCAAATATCCACGAGGAAGAGGGAGAAATCACCATCCGCAACCCAGAAAATCCCACTCGCCGAAAACCGTGCAGGTTCGACCCGGTCCTACTCCACGATCAACACCATAAAAACAGAGGAACAACAGGAGAAAATAATAATGGCATGTTGTAACTTTATGCCTCTGTTGTCCGACATTGACCACAGAACAAGGCCAAAAAGGACCCACACAGTCCCAGCCATGAATCCCCCACAACCACAACCAACGAGCCCCCCCACTCCCCACGAACAACCACCCAGGAACCTCCACTGGGGACCACTGAATGCAGCTATGACTTCAAACTGCTGACATGTGATGAATGCCAAGTATTGTAACTTCAGCATTAATGTGACAAGTAGTCCATCTTTGGTCTTGGTTGGGGATGTAGTGGTCTGAGCTGGGATGGTCCGATGGTCGTATTTCTCTTGGGTGGTGGTGGGATTGCCTTAGATGGAGCTGGGATAGTCAGTCAGTCTGCAGCTGTAGCTGTAGCTGGCGTACTGTCTAGGTGGGGATGGGCATATGTCGATCATCTGGACTTGCCGGAATTTCTTCCTACCTCGGGATGGGCATCCTGAGGCGGAGGCAGAAAGAGAATAATTAGCGTAGCTGCTGTTCATTAACTATGCATTAAGTGAAAGCTTGGCTGAAAAGATGTGTCTTTAATCTAGATTTAAATAGGGAGAGTGTGTCTGACCCTCGAATAGTATCAGGAAGGCTTTTCCAGAGTTTAGGAGCTACGTATGAGAAAGCTTGACCCCCTTTGGTGGATTTAGTTATTCTAGGTGTTATCAAAAATCCTTTTTGAGATCTTAGAGAGCGTGGTGGGTTGTAACGTGATAAAAGCTCAGTTAAGTAAGTACGTAAGATACTTATTGGGTAGCCAGTGAAGGGATGATAAAACTGGGGTTATATGATCTTATTTTCTTAACCTAGTTAGAACTCTGGCAACTGCATTCTGAACTAACTGTAGTTTGTTTATTGATGATACAGGACAACCACTAAGTAGAGCATTACAATAGTCAAGTCTTGAGGTCACAAATGCATGAATAAGCTTTTCAGCTTCAGCAACACATAAAATATTTTGGTGCTATAAGTAATATTTCTGTTTTGCTAGAGTTTAAAAGAAGGAAATTACTAGTCATCCAATGCTTTATGTCTTCGTTACACTCTGCCAGTTTGGATAGCTTGAGGGAATCATCTGGTCTTGATGAGATATAAAGCTGAGTATCATCTGCATAACAGTTGAAGTTAATTCCATGTTTTCTAATAAAGTTGCCAAGGAGCAGCATGTATATTGAGAATAGCAAGGGTCCTAAAACCGATCCCTGAGGTAATCCATAATCTACTTGCCTAAGATTTGACGATTTCCCATATAAATGGACATATTGATATCTGTCTGATAAGTAAGATCTGAACCATTGTAGTGCCTGTCCCTAAATACCGGTATAATTGTGTAAACGATCTAATAGTATTTTATGGTCTACTGTCATGGTTCCACTATCATGTCATGTTTTATTCTTGTTTTGTTGTGGAGCCATGGCATAGCCTTTATTTATGTGGTGGGAGAGACTATTTTGGCACCTATTTGGCCATACTCTCTCTCTCTCCGATCTGCGTCTTTGTTCCCATAATCTCGTTCCTCGTCAGCCTCTCCTTAGTGCTTGATCCCCAGCACCTGTGCCTCGTTATGATCCTGTGTTTGTCACCCTTTAAAACATCCTTGTGTTCTTTGTCCTGTGGTCGTTCATTGTACGCTGTCGTATGCTGTCGTGTTGTAAACTGTAAACTGTAAACTGTAAACTGTAAACTGAATGCTGAATGCTGAATGCTGAATGCTGAATGCTGAATGCTGAATGCTGAATGCTGAATGCTGAATGCTGAATGCTGAATGCTGAATGCTGTATGCTGTATGCTGTCCTATAGCTGTTTGGTGTCTTGCCTTGCTTTGTCTTGCCCTGCCCTGCCTTGCCTTGTTCCCATACCCCGTGTCTTAGTAAGTGTTAGTTTAGTGTTCATATCTAGTGTTTGTTTTTTCATAGTCTAGTCAGTCCGTGTTGTTGTTTTCTGTTAAAGGTACCCTGTCTCGTTTTCCCCCTCGTGGGTTTTGTTTTGCCTTTTTTATAGTCTTGTTTATATAATAAATCCTTGTTTACCCCTACGTCTGTCTCTGCCTGCATTTGGGTTCTCCTGCCATGTCTTCCCTGAAAATCCATGACAGTCTACAGTATCGAAAGCAGCACTATGGTCAAGCAGGACTAAGAGTGAGATGTTACCTTTATCTGATGCAATAAGAAGGTAATTTGTAATTCTAACGAGTGCATTTTCTGTGCTGTGATGCGGTCTAAAGCCAGACTGAAAAGTTTTGTGTATGTCATTATTTTGTAGGAAGGTACACAATTGAGTTGACACTACTTTTTCTAGTATTTTCGACAAATACAGTAGATTTGAAATCGGTCTATAGCTTCCAAGTTCATTGGGGTCTAAGTTTGGTTTTTTGATAAGAGGCTTAATTACAGCCATCTTAAAGGGTCCTGAGACATGGCCTAGATTAATTGACGAGTTGATAATGTTATAAATGGGCTCAATTGCAACAGGTTGTAACTCTTTTAATAAAATAGTCGGAATGGGGTCTAATAAGCATGTTGTTGGTTTGGATGTCGCATTAAGTTTAATTAAATCTTCCTGATTTATAGAAGGAAAACACTGTAGCTTTTCTTTTTGGGTGATGGTCGATACTAATTCTTCAGACACACTTGGAGGTTTGGTTTTAGCTATGTTGTCTCGTATTTTTATGAATTCATTGCTACCAAGGTGCGGCGGAATAGCCAGGTCAGGTGCAGTCTGTTTGTTTGTTAGTTTCTATGAGGTTACGGAAGTGCTGGGCTTTTGCTCATTTTAGTGCCTTTTTGTAACAGCTTGCACTCTCTTTCCATGGAATTTTAAAGACCTCTAATTGGGTTTGTTTCCATTTGCGCTACAGTTTACATGTTTCTCTTTTTAGGGCGCGAGTGTTGCTATTATACCATGGTGCTATGATCTTTTCATTAATCTTTTTTGACTTCATAGGTGCGACCGCTTCTAATGTATTAGAGAAAATAGTGCCCATGTTGCTGGTCATGTCATCGAGCGATTCTATATATGTTGGCAAGGTTATTAAAGGAGTCAGATCTGGCAAGTTCTTTAAGAAACTATCTTTAGTAGTTGAGGTGATTGTTCTACCCAGTCGATAACGAGATATACAACTGATTTCTGCAGTGCGTGGTGAACGGAAACGTCGCTTTGAGGTATAACATCGATATTGGTTAGATCGGCTCCGTGAGATATAATCAAGTCTAGTGTATGATTATGTCGATGAGTAGGTCTATTGATATATTGTGTTACACCACAAGAGTGTAGTAGCTCTTTAAACGCCACAGCTAATGGATCATTAGCAATATCTAAGTGGATATTAAAATCTCAGACAATCAGTACTTTATCAACGTTATTCAATAGGTCCGATAAGAAGTCTGCGAACTCTATCAGAAAGTTAGTGTAAGGCCCAGGGGGTCTATACACAGTAACCAATGTAAGAGAGACCAATAGGTTTTTACTTTTGTTTGGAACCATTATGTTCAACGCAAGCACTTCAAATGATTTAAATGTATGCTTTGTTCTCTGAGTTACGGTGAGAAAGTCTCTAAAGATTGTTGCGACACCACCACCTCGACCAACCGGACGAGTCTCATGCATATAACTGTAGCTTAGTGGAGTAGACTCATTTAGACCGAAATAATCATTTGGCTTAAGCCAGGTTTGAGTAAGGCAAAGTATATCAAAACTGTTGTCTGTGATCATTTCATTTACAATAACTGCATTTGGATTTAGTGGTCTAATATTAAGTAGCCCAAACTTTAGGCGTTGGTTTTGCTCATTAAATATATTGTCTTTTGGTTTAATCACGATAAGGTTTTTTATCTGACTTTACATAAATTATTATTTGGTTGTATTATTTGGGTGACAGACACAGTCTCTATGCATTTGGAAGCAGTAACATTCTTAAGTTAAGTGAGAGGAACATAGACTATGGTTACAATTTGTACTTACTAGTCAAATGGTGCGTATCGTCTTTGAGATGTTGTCAGACAGAATTTCCGCTCCAATGCTGCTGGGGTGCAACCCGTCTGGGCGGAAAAGCCTTGATCGCTCCCAGAACAGATCAAAATTATTTACAAAGAGCAGCTTCTGTTCAATACACCATGACATTAACCAATTATTAAGTGTAAATAGTCTACTGAACTTTTCGTTCCCTCATCGGTAAGTAGGAAGCGGCCCTGATACGATGATCCTTGCCATGGACTATGCGATATCTAGTATCGACCAGACTCCTGAAGTCCCTTTTCAGGATCTCCGACTGCCGCATTCTCACATCATTCACCCCCGTGTGCAGGACTACGGCTCCCACTCTTGCGTCGTCCTTCAGAATCGCAGTTACCTGCGCAGAGACATCGAGAACACGGGCGCCAGGAAAACGGTGAGTGCGCACCTTACCTTGATTGAAGGAAGCACGTACGTTCCGGACGATTGAGTCTCCGATGACCACAGCATTGCATTTCGTCTCGCAGAGGGCGGCAAAGCGGTTACTGGTAAGGATCTCGAAGGTGGGGAGAGGTCATCGCTCCGGTCCTGGATTTCGCCTTACACTGTGTGGGTGCCGGTGCAGGAGTGAAGTTCATTTGGGCTCGTCGTGTTCTTGAAGCTTGGGCTCTGTGCAGAGAAACACGCGCAGTAGAAGTGATAAGAATATTTCGTATAAAATTAATCTGTATGTTATATGACGATTTTGATATGGGATACACTGAAGGATAAGTTTTACCCTCTGTGAATTATCAATTTAGAACTTAAATCTTAAGATATAACAGGGATAAACGATATATTTAGAAAAAGCTTGATGGAGCTCTGTCTCAAACCACGTGCTCTCAGCAAACAGGAAGTGACGTCTTCTCATAGAGGCGCAGTGCACGTAGGCCTACTGGACACAACACATTGGAGTTTGGGTCTACCCAGAGGGAAGCGCGTGCAGGTGAAAGTAAATAAAATTGAATCCATGATAACGAAAACTGTAATAAAAATATACTGACATTTTTGTTCAACTAATAAGAACTAGACGAAAATATTCTTGTCCCACCTGGCGGACATCAGTTTTCGCGCATGTGCTGCTTCTCTCATATAAGCGGTATAGAGAAGAATCTGGGAGAAAGGTAAGAAAGCACAGACATATATTCTATGTCTCCACGGGGTTTACAAAGAGTCTTATTTTTCCTTCACGATCGCCGGTAAAACGCAGCAAACTTGAAGCGCCACTGCCTGACACCTTAAACACATTACCAAGGCAAGCTCAAAATTTGTATATGCCTGTGAACGTATCCGCTAACACGAGCTGCTGCATAACGTAAAATGCAACAAAGTAAACCAAAAGAAAACTAGCGCTGCCCTCTAATCATTATAGAACTGATGAAGTGTGTTAAACTGTACATTCCAACCAAATATGGAACATGTTTGCATGACTTAAGAAATGTAATAAAAATTTTTGAAAGCTATTTCTCATTAACAACTGTCTAAAGCAAAGACAATGCAGGCAGCTATTTTCTTCAAAGAGGCATGCCACGAGCCAATAATGTTTGAGTGTGAGAGCGTTCAGAGTGTTTCATTGGTTGAATGAACTGAATGAATACGCCCTACTAAACGAGTCTTTTGAGTCAAATGGCATTGAATGAACTGTAACATGTCGTTCGTGGTCTAATGTTCTGTGTTCCAACAATTCATGTCTATACTGACTCTTCTGAAAAATAAAGGTAAAGACCTGGTTTAAATTTGTTCTAATGTGAAGTTAATTATATAAAAACAGTTGAATCTTTGTATGGAACATTTAATAACACCAAGTGAAGGATTTACATTTAAGCATTTGGCAGACACTTTTATCCAGAGCAACTTACATTGCATTATCCTATACATTTGTTTCTAAGTATGTGGAATCCGTTGGGATCGAACCCATTACCCTGGCGTTGTTAATCCCATGCTCTTACAACTGAGCTACAGGAAAGCTAAACCACATAGATTTTAGTAGACTAAATATAATGTATATTTATTAGACTAAAAGGTTTTTCATATTTCGTAGACTAAAACTAAATTAAGGGGTTGACTAAAACTCAGTTGCATTTTCATCAAAAGACTATGAATAAAACTAAATCAAAATTTGCTGTCAAAATTAACACTGTTTGGATTCATGTTTAGTCATTTTATACATTGTCCTCTAAACAGTTGTTAGGCCTCAGCTGAATACATTACACGACACCCAGGAAGATCCCTCCTGCCATTGTAAACGACCATGTTCCTGGTGAGATGTCGTCCAGGTAGACATAAATTAACTGATCTATCATATCTCTCAATACGTCATTGATAAGTGCTTGGAAAAAGTCTTGGTCACTGATGTTACCTATCAACTTCTGACTAGTTTAGAAATGGCCAATGAAATTTGCATGCCGGAATCCACCCCCGGATATCCGGGGATAAAGGGTAGACGGCGTGCTGCATTCATTCATCTTTGGGATGATGCGCCTGAGATCGTCTCTCGACTGCTGCAGCGGGCGGCACGCGTTGTGGCATGAAGGACACAACGTCTCGTTCCCTCCATCATGGGAGGAATGTGCAGACTGAAGGAGATAACCGCAAGGTGGAGGTCCACCTATAGAAGGTCATGGGTTACCAAGGTGGGAACCGATCATGAGGATACATCAGATTGAATCGCCCTGGTGGGGGTAACTACGTCTGGAGCATTAGGTCCGGTTAGAGCTATACAGTAATAACTCTGCTGGTACCTGGCCTAAAGGGGCAGAGCTGCTCTGCCCAGCCAGCCCGCAGGAGGTGCATAGTGATGGATGGAATGCCTGTTCTTCACCCAGTGGGGGAAGAAGGGAGGTGAGAATAGCATCCTGACCCACCTAGGAAGGGGGGAAGGTGCTTTCGCAGGCATACGCCCTACCGTCCGCCGGTCTTACCCGTTGCCATGTAAGATTCGAGCTGACAACTGTTCTACGCGGAGGCTGTAAAACCTTGCGAAGGTGTTGGGCATAACCCGCAGCTCTGTAGATGTCTGCCAGAGAGGCGCCCTTAGCCAGTGCCCATGAGGAGGCTATAACCCGGGTGGAGTGAGCTCTCACTGCAAGTGGGTATGGGTGATCTTGGAACCGGTGCGCGGACACAGTGACGGCGTTCACAATACAGTGCGCTAATCTCTGTTTGGAGACAGCCCTCCCCTTCTGCCGATCTCTTAAAACTGACAAAGAGCTGCTCAGAGCTCCTAAATCTCTGCGTGCGGTTCAAGTAGAGGTGCAATGCGCGTAATAGATTCAACACAGATGGGGTTGGGTCTTCCTCCCAGGTGGGGAGCGCCTGTGTTTTCACACACGCAAACACACTCGCACACACGCACAGTGAAAGCATACATTTGGGATAAAGGAGAGAGAACCACAGGTCAAATATTAAACGGACTATACATTTTTTATGCAATATTAATTATGTTTAACTTCTAAATTCTAAAGCAGCCCCCCCGGCCAGGCAAATAGTGCAAAACAATATGCAAACGGTGGCGAGGAACCCAAAACTCCAATCGAGAAAAAAAAACTCAGGAAAATCCAGGCCCAACCAGGGGATTCCAGTTCCCCTCTGGCAAAAGCGGCTGCCTCTGCACAAGATCAACAGTGCTTGCACAACAAGACTAAATAAAAAATAAAATAAACTTATGAATAAGGTAAATTGTAGATTTAAGATTATCATTAACAATCAGTTTTTGTAATAGGCCTGCAGGGCAACCATCTAAAAGTGCATTTCAGTAATCTAGTCTTGATGTCATGAATGCATTAATTAATTTCTCTGCATATGAGAGTGACAGCATATGACGTAGTTTAGATATATTCTTAAAATGAAAAAATGCAATTTTACAGGTGTTGGCGACATGGCTCTCAAATGACAGATTACTATCGAATACAACTCCAAGATTCTTGGCTGACGACTAGGATTTTATGGAGCATCCGTCAATAGTTAAGCAGTATTCTTGGTTGTTACGTATGCCGGTTTTTGGTCCAGTAAGTAACAGTTCTGTTTTGTCCGGCTCATTAGTAAAAAATTGTTACTCATCCAGTTTTTTAAATCAACTATGCATTCCTTTATTCGATGGATCTGCTGGGTTTCATGAGGCTTCGAGGAAATATAAAGTTGAGAATCATCAGCATAACAGTGAAAGCTAATTCCGTGTCGCTTTATTATATCTCCTAGAGGTAGCATATATAATGCGAAGAGCAGAGGGCCTAAAACTGAGCCCTGTGGTACACCGTACTGGACTTGCGATTTGTGGGACACATCATTGTTTATTGCTACAAATTGAAAACGGTCGGATAAATAAGACTTTAACCATTTCAATGCTATTCCATTAATGCCGACGTACTTTTCGAGTCGGTGTAGGAGTATGCTGTGGTCAATGCTGTCAAATGCAACACTAAGGCCTAGCAGCACCAATAACGAAATACAGCCACGGTCAGACGCTAAAAGCAGATCATTTGTAACTCTGATCAAAGCAGTCTCTGTACTGTGACATGCTCGAAATCCAGACTGCAATTCTTCATTAATGTCATTCCTTTGGAGGAACTAGACTTTGTAGCCAGTGTTGTAGCGGTCTCATGTGCATCAACCCGAGGGGTATCATCCCCGCCGAGGATGCCATGTGTCCCAGGAGCCTCTGAAATTGTTTCAAGGGGACCGCTGGCAGCTTGAAATGGTTTAAGCGGTTCAACACTGACTGTGCGCGCTAGGTATTCAGTCGCGCTGTCATGGAGACAGAGTTGAGTTCCAAACCGAGAAAAAAGATGCTCTGCACAGGGGAGAGCTTGCTCTTTTCCCGGATGACCTGTAGTCCCAAGCGATCTGGGTGCCGGAGCACCAGGTCCCTGTGTGTACACAACAGATCTTGCAAGTGTGCCAAGAAAAGCCAGTCATCGAGATAGACCACCCGCACACCCTTCTCCCTGCGGCCCTTCGTGGGGACAGGGACATATTGGTCTCCTCCTCGACATCCTCTTCCGGGGGTCCGTCTGGTTTGGGGGTACCGGAGCCGGGACCAGCGTCAAAGTCCCAGGAGCAGATGCCGCAAGGGATCTTGAAGATCGATGGGCGGCCGAGTTGCTGAGGGTAGGATGTGGTTGATTGCCTCCGTTTGCTTCCTCACTGCCGAGAACTGCTGGGAGAAGTTCTCTACAGTGTAGCAAAACAGCCCACCCTCCGCAATGGGTGCGTCAAGAAAGCGGACACTTTCGGCATCACGCATCTGCGCAAGGTGCAAGGTGCATGGTCTTGCGTACTTCTTGCAAACAGCAGGTTTTACGAAAAAGGAATGAGAGCCTGTGCCCCAATAGAGCTTACGTCTAGCAATGCCCCTGGATTCTTTAATGATAACATGCCAGATTCACAAAGCTGTTCTTAAGAGAAAATAACTTTCTTAAGAATATTCTTAAGTGCAATTCTAAAGTACTTTAATCTTCATTTCTTCTAAGAATAAAAGGGCAGTCTTTGTCGATGATTATACTATAATAGTAATTTGTCCATTTGTCAAACTTTGATTGTGTAAGCATGTAATGTGTTACAGTAAACGGCATTAACGAGTATTATAAGTATACTTCTTCAGCCTATATACTGTTTTACAACATCATAATATTTGTGTATGTAAACATTTTGCAATGTAAGTAAAAACACTGTGGATTATCTAATAATGAAGGCTAAATATTGGTAAAGTAAAGCAGTTACCGATCACCATTATTTCAATATAAAATTCATAATTGACAAGGAAACTCCACCAAATAAATGTAAAAAAACTAATTAATAATAAATAACCTTTTATTATTTAAAACCGCGTATTTCAACTCATTATATGTACAACAATAAAGCTATTCTCATTGATAGATTTTCAGTTTCTGTTGTCAGTTCAGGATGCAACATTATTAAACAACTCACCATAAAAAGCTGTGATTCGGCTATATGTTCTTTCACACAGCCTCGTGATAACCATGTGCTTATTCTTCGACAAACTGTGTTCATATTTATATATCCAGACAGTCTATAACAGTGACAGGTTGTTGTTAATGCCGTTTTGTACTCATTTTATTCATGAGTCACCTGTCGTACAGTGCTGCTTCTTCCTGCCACTCACTATAGAGAGTGACACCAAGAAAAGGGATCCCTGCACCGGGAAAGAGAGACCTCTCGCTCATAGGAAAGCACTGGCAACATTGTCCCACTGAATGAAAGCTAAGGTTTATCCAAGAAGTCGCTCATGTGTGTGGGCCAGAGAAGTACACAGTAGAATGAATAAAGCGGAAACGCTGTTATGTGAAATTTTCATCCCTTGGTTGGGACCCAAGAGAGCACGGGCCCCTGGGCCTGTGCCCATAATGCCCAAAATTCACTCTTAGCTCTGATAAATAATACACACACATAAACTTTTATCTGATTTATAAGTGTCCATTTAATTACCACTATATACATTATTTATAACTTTACTTGTAAAAATGCATAGCAGTTAGCATGAAGAGAACTAGAGAAATGTGGGAAGGGGATTAAACAATGTCAAGTGATTTTCAGGCCCTATAACAATAAGGAATATTTAAAGTCTAGAATTTTAAGCAGATCTATTGTATGTTTTCTATTGTTGTTTAAATGTACTATAAGAGGTTATGGATGCTAAAGACAAAGATAAACAATGCCATCAAAAAACCACAAACAGTTGAGGCTCTAGACATCACAACTCGGTCCGTCACCCATGTATCTGCAACAGATAAGGTAATGCAGGTATATTTAATATTGATATATAATAAAACATATATAAAGAAAAAATATGAATTAATCTTAAAAACATTTAACCTGTTGTCTTTAATGACGGCGTCAGAGGACCCATAGATATGGATGAGCTGTCATAGAAGTCCACAAACCTGCGTCTTCTATAAGACACACAGTGCTAATAAAAAAAAGAAAAGCTTGAAAAAGAAAGCATTTACAAATCTTTCTAAATATTTTAAATTAAAACCAATACTAGTTTATTCAGATCAATCTTCTTCAATAATCTTATTTGGAGTTTAACAAATTATTGGCCAGCACTGTAAAAAAATGTAAGTCCGTGACAACCTATTTAAGCAATTCTTTCAAGAAATAAAAAATCATAAGATGGACATGAGTAGAAAGAGTTTTAAAAACTCACCGCTGAGCAGTCATTGTCCTTCAAAAGGCAGAGGTGAATGGAACAATGCAAGAAGATGGTTTCAGAGGTTTCAGTGAAGGTAAACATCCTGAAGGAGAACCTGCTTGTTGTGGACACACCATTCTGCACCAGATCAACTGTGTCATCTTTTGAATTAGGACACCTGAGAATATTTGAACATCAATGCAATCTTGTAAAGTCTTGTAATTGTCTTCTTTAGCCCAATCATTGTCAAATTTAGTCCCGAATCCCATCAATAAATATGAAATAAATATAATAACTCTTACTCTCCAGTAATCAGGTCCCATCGGACATGATGAAGAGGGTCATTCACAGGAGTTGCCCAACATGTGTCGATTAGCAATGCAAATTGTTGCTCATCAATTCCATCAACATTAACTTCCACAAAAACCAGCTGGTTCACCTCTATGTTCACACTGCCATTAAAGGGTTGAGAGAACTGCGGATCTTGATATGGAACCATCCTGACTCTGTATGTGCCTTGACCTGCAGGAATCATCTTGTGCAAATAGCTGTTGAAATGTTCAGTGTTAAGATTACACAATTGTAGTACAAAAACCATAAAGTTTTTTTGTGGAAATGAAGGTTTGTTCCAAAACCAAGAAAGGTTCTACATAGATAGTTCTTTCTCATGCATTTTTCTGGTAGTCATTGATCCTCACAAGTGATCTGTGAGCTCCCAGAGCTGAGATACAACTTTATTTATAATCAAAATTTCCCTCCTTGTGGACACGGCAGGAAAACAGCAATCACTGTATGTGGTCTAAAGCTTTTTTCACTATTTCTGTCAATATTAATTGAATAAGATAAGAAAGCAGTATGTAAGTCTCACCTCTCCAGAGGGTTGAGTTTTGCATTCATGGAAAAGGTTTGCGTTTGAGAATATATACAGGAGAAAGTCATGTTCAGATAACTCATCCTGCTGCTGAGTTGAGTTGATTTCACATTCCCCAAAATAACATTCTCATAGATGAAGTGGGTGCCATTAGCCTGTAGAGTAGTGCCATAACATTAGGACGTTTTATTATCACATGTGGATCACAAAAATGGGTGTTTTTGTGTTCTCTTGAAGTTTTACAGCTGATGTTTGGCTATGTGGCTAGCCTTGCATTATAAATAAAAGTATAAATAGTATATGTATTTACATAAAAACTGGGGTTTGTTCATTAATACAAAACCATTTAGTTTTGAAGGTTCAATCAGTGAAATAATACATGTTAGACTGTAAAATAGAATTTACCACAAGATTTGTACCACACAAATTATTGTTATCAAAACGAAACTCCACTCTGCCATCCCTGACCGTTCCTTTGCAATAAGGATCACGGAGGTGCAAGACTTCACTAGAAAAACCATCTTCAAAAAGCTGACAACGGGACAAAGAGAAAAAGCCAGAACTGCTCTCACAAATTTCAAAGGAATCTGAAATAAAATAAAAATTTAATGAAATTTCACAGAAAAGAAGAAAACAATTCAGGAAAGACAATATATTTAGAAAAAGTTAATAATCCAACCGTAAGAGTCAGGATTAGATTTGGGATGGCTACACAAACAGCCGTAGATTCCGTCTTTCTCTCCACACCATTCTCCATCAGTACAATTGACCTCCGCACAGGGGTCTGTTATGGTTAACATGTACAGGAATAGTTCATAGAACAGTATGTACACTTAACTGTAAAAAAATCCTGTTAATTAAATTACATTTTCTTGCAGCTAGGGTGCCAGAAATAAATTGTAAAATAACAGGTTTTCTTTACGGTCCTTTCCTGTAATTTTAGTTTTTGACTGTATTTTAAAAATACGTGAAAATCTGAAAAACATATTACAGTTTGTAACATTAAATCTGTAAAAAAAGAAATAATGTTTTTTTTTTCAGTTCAAATGGTTACTTTTTGATTTTATTCTTCCATATTTAAGAATATAAGTACTTCAAAATAGCCATCCTTTGCATTTACTTTTCCTTGAAGTCTCACCTGCTTTTAAACCTGTTTTGAAGGAGTACGTGAATTTGAAAATATTATTTCAAACTTTTTTTGTGTTGTATTATCAAAATATATAAAGACAGCATCTCCTCAGATCAAAAGGTTTTTAAGATCATGAAAAACATTTCAGACAAGTTAGCCTATGGATGGCAAGAAAAACTTGTTTGTGAGCAGTGCAAGATGAGTAGAATACTTTACCGATGGTTGTGGACACAGTTGTTGTTGACTCTGTTGTAGGTGAAGATGTTGTGACGTGTCTCAATTCTGAAAACAGTAACAATATTACATAACAATCTGTCACTCTTCAAAACTAACCTGAGTAACTGTTTATGAGTAATTGTGCAGTAAATGTGTACCTGTGCAATACGCCGAGCAGAATGTCGGACTGACAAGCTCGTAGACAAAATAATCCCCTGGACAAGCTTTTACGTGTATGAAATGGGTAGAGTAACAAAAGCACTCATACCAATTAGAAGTGCAGACCTGCCGGGTGACCACACCCTCTTCAGGCTGTGGGTGATGGCCATTGAGCCACAGTGGTTGAGAAGTCCCACATGAGCCTGAAATTACACATGACTCCGGCATCTGAGCATCCTGTCCATATAAGAAAAGTCTATACCAGCCATTCCACTTGAGGTTGTAGTCACACGTTCCATAGTTATATTTATAATAGTAATTATAATTGCTGGAGGATCTCCAAACATCGTCCAGAGGGGTATAGCTGTCACAGGGGTCGACATTCGGACTGGTGAATGGAACTAAAACAGAAAATTTTAGGAATGGTTACAAAGAGCTAAGGGATAAAAAACAAAGTAAAAGAAAACTACATATTGCAAGACATTTTCAATTGAAATAAAACCGGGTGTGTTGCACGCGTTCAGAAAAGTGAACCCAAAACATTTTGATCACCCCCATGTGGGTGCCTGCAATATGTAGCATAAACTCTGCCACCTCAATGTAAACAAATTAACTAAAAAGATAAAACATATTTTGCAGAAGCAGTTTTTGTTTATTTTTAGATCTTAATATGCGGATGTATGTTCAAGTATTCGTTTTCTAATCTTCGTTCATCAATTCCAGTCGAGATTAATTTAAAGAAACAGATGGGGTTCGCCCTTGAGAACCTATCAACTCTGACTACTATAGAAGAGGCCAATGAAATTTGGTGAATGAAATTTGCATGCCGGTCTCCGCCCATGGATATTTGGTATAAAAGGAAGACAGCGTGCAGCATTCATTTACCTTTAGTTCTTCAGAGCCATCGCTCATGACTAAAGAATTTAAACCAAAAGCTTTAAGACAAATACCGGATCTACGACTGGAGCAGCGGATTGTCCCTATCCTGCAGCGACCTTCCCCTGGGCGTCTTGGCGGTTCCAGAGGTGTTCAGAGAATTTTTCAAAAAAGTCCTTTCAAGGACTGAGCATTTCTCCAGCGCGGCATGTCTCGCTGTTCTCTTGGGTGCGGCACCCTCATCGAGGAGGGGGACGGACACGATAGCTGCATCAGGTGTCTGGGCGTCCAGCACGCTGAGGCAGCTTTTGTATACACATCTTGCCCGCACTGTCTTCCTCCGGGAACCAGCCACCACTTTGTCTGCTACCCGGGCTGTGACGTCGGAGGCTAAGGCCCCGATGTCCGCTAGGGCTAGCAGCGTTGGTGATATGGGGACCTCTGCGAGTGTAAACCCGCCAGCTAAGAGCTCACAGGCCGCTCGCTCCCCGCCTCGCTCATCTGACCATTCCCCAACCGACGGTGGCAAACCATCCGGATCCTCAGTCACGTATTCAGAAACAATGCGTGACGATGATGAGTTGTCGCTCGCAGCATTGGAGGGAGACTTCGAGACTCCGAGCTCCCCCTCGAGAGGGGTCGATTTCAGGAGGAAGCCGAGGTTGAGATGTCAACCGTGCTAATCCAGGCAGACGCAAGCGATGGTTGGCAGTGCACACCACTGGCTCCTCCCCAGTGCTCGCTGCTGGATACGTGGTTCCTTGGGTCGGCGCGCGGTGCCAAACCCTGCCCACCCCGGTGCCATTTTTCCCCGAGGTGCATGAAGAGCTGTGCAAGGCTTGGAGCCCTCCGCTCACAGCTCGCTTCAGTCAAACCAGTTCTAGCCCGGGATGGTGGGGCAGCCAAAGGTTACGTCGTTACGGCTGCCACCTGGACGAATCGGCCACGCCTACCGTCTAAAGCGTGTAAGACTTCGGCATCACTGGTGTTGAAGGCTTGTGTGCTGCAGGCTAGGCTGCCTCCTCTCTTCACGCCATGGCCATCCTGCATGTCCACCAGGCCAAGGGGTTAAGAGAGCTCCACGAGGGTAAGGCCTACCCGGGTATTATGCAGGATATCCGTGCCGCCACTGACCTCGCCCTACGGGTGACCAAGGTGAGGGCACGGGCCCTGGGTTGGACAATGTCCGAGCTAGTGGTCCAAGAGAGACACCTCTGGCTAAACCTTGCGCAGATGAGTGACACAGAGAAAGTCCGCTTTCTCGATGCACCCATCTGGCAGGATGGGATGTTTGGTGACACCATCGAGGACTTCGCTTAGCAGTTCTCGACGGTGAAGAAGCAAGCAGAAGTAGCTATTAGCCACATCTTACCACGACTCGGCCGCCCAGAGACCTCCGAGATCTTGCGCGACGTCTGCTTCCCAGCATCCCAGGACCCCTTCGACATCGGCTCCAGTACCTGTGCCCCCAGCACGGGCTGCACCCCGGAGCAAGAGGTCGAGGGGGAAACCTCCATCCCGTCAGCAACCTTCTCGCAAGAAGCGCCCCTGACGGGAAGACCCCAGGGAGAACAACATTGTGTCCACAGCCACGCCACTGAGCGGTCGGTATGAGACGGGTCCTGCCTCGTCTCAAAGCTGGACCCTTCTCAGGGCCTGGCACCCACTTACTCACAAAGAGAGTTTCCGTGCTCCCTGGGTGTTCCTTACAGCCGCTCTCACACACCACTGGACTGTGTTCGGCAACCCGAACTTACGCCTTGGCGAGGCGTAAGGTCGTACACACACAAGAATGGCCACCACTCTCAAACCGACAGGGGGAATGGTGAAGCAGACCGTCCCCTTGGTCCCCCCTGTTCAGTCCCTGGGAGCTTGAGAGTTGCTCACACTGACTCTGACGCGAATAATCTGTCTTGGCTACTCGATCCAGTTTGCCAGAAACCCTCCCAAGTTCGGGGCATCCTCTCCACCTCGATCAGAGGCAGGGAAGCCTCCGTACTTCGGGCAGAGGTTGCCACCCTTCTGGCGAAACAGGCATCGAGTTCGTCCCTCAAGCCAAGATGTTCAGCGGGTTTAACAGCCCGTTCTTCATCGTTCCCAAAAGAGACGGCAGGTCGCGACCCGTTCTAGATCTGTGTACCCTGAACAAGCACCTTCACAAGCTGCCGTTCAGGACGATCACGCAGAGGCATATCCTGACATCCCTTGAAACAGTTTTCAGAGGCTCCTGGGACACATGGCACCCTTGCCTGGGCTGTGCTACTTGCACTGAGGAGGCAGGACAAGCACGTGCTGTCCGCAGCACTACAGCCGTGGCTTACATCTCTCGTCAGGGTGGCTTACGCTCATGGCAGCTAACACGACTTGCCCGACGCCTCCTCCAGTGGAGTTAACGGTTATCCGCTCCCTGCGGGCCACACACATCCCAGGCAATCTGAACCAGACAGCCGACACGCTTTCTCGTCAGTATACGCCTTGCAGAGAGTGGCGATTCCCCCCCCCTGCGCAGTCCAGCTCATTTGGATGCTGTTTGGGCAGGCCCAGGTACTCCTGTTCACCTCCCATGACACCACCCATTTCCCGCTTGGTACTCCCTGTCCGAGGTCCCCCTTGGCACGGAAGCTCTTGCGCATAGCTGGCCACGGGACAATCGGAACTACGCCTTCCCCCATTGAGCCTCATTGCACAGACACTGTGCATGGTCAGGGAAGAGGAGCACCAAGTGTTACTGGTTGTGCCGCTTGGCCCAATGATGCTCTGGGCAACGACTCCCCCCTGGCCCATTCCCCTGACCGAGGACCTGCTTTCTCAGGGGAAGGACATGTTCTGGCATCCCACACCAGACCTCTGGAACCTCCATGTCTGGTCTCTAGACGGGACGAGGAGATCCTGAGTTGGCTACCCCCCCTCTGTGGCGGAGACCATCACCCAGGCTAGGGCCCCATCTACTAGGCGGTTATACGCCTCTGGTGTATAACCGCCTAGTAGATGGCGCCTCTATCGTTCTGGTGTCTCTCTCAACGAGAAGACCCATGGAGGTGCTCATTCGGGATCGTGTTGTCCTTCTTAAGAGACTGGAGACTAACATCTCCCCCTCCACACTGAATGTGTATGTAGTCGCTATCGCCACTTGTCACGACTCAGTTGATGGAAAGTGTAGTAGAGTAGGCGGGGCGAGACCGTGGTTCGAGTCCGGTGAGTAATTGTGGATTAGCGCCAGCTGTGCGCACACCGGGCTCGAATCTCGTAGGAGATTGGGAGCATAAAAGGAACGAGCGACCAGACCGTCGAAGAGAGAGGACCGGGCCCGAACTTGTGTTTGTATTTATGTTTATGTTATTTCGCCGGCGGTCGTCCGTGAGGGGCCGCCGGCTATTATATTACTTTATTAAATGTTTATTTTATTGTATTCCGGTTCTCGCCTCCTTCCTTCCCTTTAATTGAGATTTGTTACATTGGTGCCGAAACCCGGGAGGAAGGAGAGACATGCTGTCGGAGAGTCCTCGAGCCGAGTGGCCTCGCGGTGCCTGAGAGTTCGGGTGGCTCTGGGGAAACGGAAGTGCACAGTGCGGCCACCGTCAAAACTTCGGTGGAACGGCGACCTTTGCTGCCGCGCCCCTGGGTTGAGGTGGGGTGGCTTTCGTCCAAGTGGGAGCGGGGGAGTTGCCGCCATCCGCCAAAGGCCGGAGCCTGTGTCCGTCCTCCGAGGGGGAGGAGCAGGGGGCGGAAGTGCCGGGTGAGCCACCGCCTGCCAGAGGCCGGAGCCTGCGTCCGTCCGCCCAAGGGGGAGGAGCAGGGGACAGGGAACCCGCCCCGACTCCCAGATAATGGAGGAGCGGCCGCCAGGGGGCGGACGGTCGAGCCGTCCACCGAAGCCCTGGGGCCACCGCAAGGCACCGCGAAGGAGAGTACTCCGGCTGGTTGAGGAACGAGCGGCAGCATGTCGGGGGACCGGATTTTTTTCTTTTTTTCTCTCTGCCCTCTCTCTTTCCGGTCGCTCCGAGGGCTCCCGTCTCCGTTGTCTTGTCTCGTCTAGTCGCGTTCGATCCGGATGGCCTCTCGCCAGTAGAGAGCTAAGGCTTCCGTCCGTGAAAGGTTACCGGTCAGGGCTGTACCCATCTCTCTCCAAGAAAGCACTGGTATCCCCGACCATCACACTGGAACGTTACAGTCCCGCAAAAGCCTCGTGCTGACACGCCCAGGCCTGCTACCATCGCTTCTCTAGAGATTGTGACACGATACAGCGTTGTGGCGTTTTCCATAGGAACCCCATCTGTCGGCTCGACACAACGTTGAGAGACCGACAGAAAGGGAACATCTTGGTTACATCTGTAACCTCAGTTCCCTAAAGGAGGGAATGAGACGTTGTGTCCCTTATGCAACAACACGTATCGTCCTCAGCTGTAGTCCTGAGAGGCTCTCAGGCTCTTCAGAACGAAAGGTAAATGAATGCTGCACGCCGTCTTCCTTTTATTCCGGATATCCGGGGGCGGAGACCGGCATGCAAATTTCATTCGCCAAATTTCATTGGCCTCTACTATAGTAGTCAGAGTTGATAGGTTTTCAAAGCCGAACCCCATCTGTCGGCTCGACACAACGTCTCGTTCCCTCTATCAGGGAACTGAGGTTACAGACGTAATCAAGACGTTTTTACCGGTGGTTGTGAAGGATGAAGTGAACAATGTTGTATATGATAAAGTGGTTGTTTGGTCAGCCCCTGAAAAAAGTGTATATAACCATCCGTCATTTTCAAGTGTAAACCAAGGAAATACTTGAACCTACATTATCACATATCACATTGTTAATGCTTCTTTATTTTTATTATTTTTTAAACCCCTGTCTATAAGCCTTTAAGCAAATTTAACCGTTTATTCATTTTTACATTTTAAGTTCCTAAGAACTACACCTATCATAGTTGTAAGACGAATTATAAAGATGTATGAAAATAATAATACATTTGATAAAAAAAAATTATCTAGCTTTATTATTATTTATTAATTCATTTAAGTACTTACCAGTGGTTGTGGGGGGAACAGACGTAGTGAGATCTCTAACCTCTGAAATATAACTATGAGTCATTTTTAAGTTTAAATCAAATAACCACTCATTGTAAAAGCGTCAATGTCTCTACCTGTGCAGTACGCAGAACAGGAGGTTGGACCGACAAGCTCATAGACATAGTAATCCCCTGGGCAAGCTTTAACTTGAATGGAGTAGGAGTAACCACAGCACCCATTCCAATAAGAAGAACCGCAGACCTGCCGGGTGACCACACCCTCTTCAGGCTGTGGGTGATGGCCATGGAGCCACAATGGTTGAGAAGTCCCACATGAGCCTGAACTTACACATGACTCAGGGATCTGAGCATCCTGTCCATAATAGAAAAGTCTATACCAGCCAGTCCAGTTCATGTTATAGTCACAAATTCCATGGTAATAATAAAAGTTATTATAATTCCTGGTGGATCTCCAAAAATCATACAGACTGGTATAGCTGTCACAGGGGTCGACATTTGGACTGGTGAGAGGAACTGTAACAGATTTTTTTACAGGATGTTTAAAAGTGGCTTGAACGAAAAAAGTTGTTTTAGAAATCACAAAGTCAATAAAACAACATATTGACATTTTCCATTAAAGTCAAACCAGGTGTTCTGCACCTGAAAAATAAACCCAAAACATATTGATCAACCTCAGATGGCTGTTATTAGTGGTGAGATGTGGACTCTGGGGTTGTTGTTGCCCCTCTTGTTGTAGCTGAAGTTGTTGAGGGATGTTGAAAATTGTTCAATAAAAGTTACTCTTGTCATGTTAATGGCATATTCAGAAAATAGCACTACACTTTACCAGTGGTTGTGATGGGCTCAGATTTGGGCTCTTGGGTTGTTGTTGCACCTGTTGTTGAGGGATCAAGGATTCCAATTTCTAATATGAGTAGAGATTCAGTCATTTTGGAAACAGGTCGAGTAACTCTATTTAAATACAATGTTACCAGATTTTTTTAATAATTTAAAATGCAGTGAAGCATGTTAAATATAGAGCGAAAAACTCCAAATGTAAGTCTGGTACTGTGAAATAACATAAAAATATGTATATTTATTTTAAGAAAAATATGTTATTTAATGTTTTTATGACACCCCAGCTGCCATAAAATCAGAATCAGAAAGAGCTTTATTGCAAAGTATGTTTGCACATACAAGGAATTTGTTTTGGTGACAGGAGCATCCAGTACACAGAATCAGCAACAACACACGGAGACTATCAAACAATAGAATACAGTTACACAGATGATTTAAATAAGGGCCTATGGGTATACAATAATTAAGAAATACAATACAATAAACATAAGATTAAAGCTATAGAGAGTAAAATTATGTGTGTAAGTAAATATGTACAAGTAAAAAATAAGAATAGACTATTGTATTAAAAAGGTATGCGTTATATACAGCAGAATGAAATATAATTTACAGAAGAAGTTGTATAAAAACAACTTCCCCCTCTTTGAACTGCCACCTTACCGTGATGGAGGGGTTTGAGTACCCAAAAGACCCTAGGAGCTATGTTGTCAGGGGCTAAATGCCCTTGGTAGGGTCTCCCAAGGCAAACAGGTCCTAGGAAACGGGTCTGACAAAGAGTGGTTCAAAAACCCTTATGATGACAAGTAATTGGAGGACCGTGACATAGCCTGGCAACGCAGCCGGGGCCCCACCCTGGAGCTCGTATGCGAGCGCCTGGTAGTCGGGTCCCCCCCATGGGGTCCGGCCGGGCTCTGCCCGAAGGAGCGACGTTGGGCCACCCTCCCTTGGACCCACCACCTGCAGTAGGGACCGTAAGGGGTCGGTGCTTAGTGGATCGGGCGGCAGTCGAAGGCAGGGACCTCGACAACCCGATCCCTGGACGCGGAATCCAGCTCTAGGAACATGGAACGTCACCTCTCTGGCGGGGAAGGAGCCTGAGATTGTGCGCGAGGTTCAGAGATTCCGACTAGAGGTAGTTGGGATCACCTCTACGCACAGCTTGGGCTCTGGAACCACACTCCTCGAGAGAGGATGGATTCACCACTCTGGAGTTGCCCATGGTGAGAGGCGGCGGGCTGGTGTGGGTTTGCTTATAGCCCCAAAGATCAGCCGCCATGTGTTGGAGTTTACCCCGATGAACGAGAGGGTCATTTCCCTGCGCCTTCGGGTCGGGGATAGGTCTCTCACTGTCGTGTGCGTCTATGGGCCAAACGGCAGTGTAGAGTACCCGCCCTTCTTGGAGACTCTGGGAGGGGTGCTGGAAAGCGCTCCGACTGGGGACTCCGTCGTTCTGCTGGGGGACTTCAACGCCCACGTGGGCAACGACAGTGAGACCTGGAGGTGCGTGATTGGGAGGAACGATCCCCCTGATCTGAACCCGAGTGGTGTTCTGTTATTGGACTTCTGTGCTAATTACAGCTTGTCCATAACGAACACCATGTTCAAGCATAAGGGTGTCCATCAGTGCACATGGCAGCAGGACACCCTTGGCCGGAGGTCGATGATCGACTTTGTGGTTGTTTCATCTGACCTCCGGCCGTATGTTTTGGACACTCGGGTGAAAAGAGGGGCGGAGCTGCCAACTGATCACCACCTGGTGGTGAGATGGATCCGATGGCGGGGGAGGAAGCTGGACCGACTCGGCAGACCCAAACGTACTGTGAGGGTCTGTTGGGAACGTTTGGTCGAATCCCCTGTCAGAGAGATTTTCAACTTCCACCTCCGGCAGAGCTTCGACCAGATCCCTAGGGAGTCTGGAGATATTGAGTCCGAGAGGACCATGTTCTCCACCTCCATTGTCAACGCAGCCACTCGGAGCTGTGGTCGTAGGATCTCCGGTGCCTGTCAAGGCGGCAATCTCCGAACCCGGTGGTGGACACTGGAAGAAAGGGATGGCGTCGAGCTGAAGAAGGAGTCCTATCGGGCCTGGCTGGCTTGTCGGACTCCCGAGGCAGCTGACGGGTACCGAAAGGCCAAGCAGACTGCAGCCCGGGTGGTTGGGGAGGCAAAAACTCGGGTCTGGGAGGAGTTCTGTGAGGCCATGGAGAAGGACTATCGGTCGGCCTCGAAGAGATTCTGGCAAACCGTCCGGCGCCTCAGGAGGGGGAAGCAGTGCCCTACCAACGCTGTTTATAGTGGAGGGGGGCAGCTGTTGACCTTGACCGGGGATATCATCGGGCGGTGGAAGGAATACTTCGGGGATCTCCACAATCCCGTCGTCACGTCTTCCATTGAGGAAGCAGAGGCTGAGGGCTCGGAGGTAGACTCGTCCATCACCCGTGCTGAAGTCACCGAGGTAGTCAAGAAACTTCTCGTTGGCAGGGCTCAACCCTGTACCTCAAGTACCTCAAGTCTCTGGATGTTGTGGGGCTGTCTTGGCTGACACGCCTCTGCAGCACCGAGTGGCGGTCGGGGACAGTGCCTTTGGACTGGCAGACCGGGGTGGTGGTCCCTCTTTTTAAGAAGGGGGACCGGAGGGTGTGCTCCAACTATCGGGGATCACACTTCTCAGCCTACCCAGGAAAGTCTGTGCCAGGGTACTGGAGAAGAGAATCCGGCCGATGGTAGAACCTCGGATTCAGGAGGAAGTGTGGTTTTCGTCCCGGTCGTGGAACACTGGACCAGCTCTATACCCTCTCCAGGGTGCGGAAGGGTTCATGGGAGTTTGCCCAACCAATCCACATGTGTTTTGTGGATTTGGAGAAGGCATTCGACTGTGCCCCTCGCAGCATCTTGTGGAGGGTGCTCTGGGAGTATGGGATTCGGGATATATTTAAAATTGCACTTTATTATTATTGCACAGAGTTAATTGCATGTAAATGTTTTGCACGCAAGTTCTTAATTGCATGTAAAAAAACATTTAACTGGTAGATGGCCTGAGGGAAGAATCTAATTTTGTGTCTGGTTGTTTTGGTACTCAGTGCTCTGCAACGCCGACCAGACGGCAGCATTGTGAAGAGATGATGGCTTGGATGCGAGAGGTCCAGGGTGATTTTATGAGCCCTTTTCCTCACTCTGGATGTATACAGTTCTTGGAGGGTGGTCAAGGGAGCACCAAATATTTTCTCAGCAGTCTGAACCGTCCTCTGTGGTCTTCTGATGTTAGGGTGACAGACTCTATGATTGCGGAGTAAAACTGTTTTAAAAGAGTTTGTTGTAGGTGGTACTTATTCAGCTGATGTAAGAAGTACAACCTCTGGTGGACTTTTTTAGCAATAAAGTCAATGTGATTGTCCCACTTCAGGTCCTGAGAGATGGTGGTGCCCAGGAACTTGAATGACTCCACTGCTGCCACAGTGCTCTTCATGATGGTGAGAGGGGGGAGTGCAGGGGGGTTTCTCCTGAAGTCCACAATCGTCTCCACTGTTTTAAGCGTGTTCAGCTCCAAGTTGTTATGACTGCACCAGACAGACAGCTGCTCAACCTCCTGTCTGTAAGCAGACTCATCACCATCCTGGATGAGGCCAATGAGTATGGTGTCGTCTGCAAACTTCAGAAGATTGACAGAAGGGTCCTGGGCAGTGCAGTCATTTGTGTTCAGGGAGAAGAGCAGTGGGGAGAAAATGCATCCCTGGGGGGCACCAGTGCTGATTGTGCGAGTGCTGGATGTGAGTTTTCCCTATTCTCACTTACTGTTGCCTCTATGTCAGAAAGCTGGTGATCCACTGCGCAAGGTCAGGGAAGAGGAGTACCAGGTGTTATTGGTTGCGCCACACTGGCCCAACCGCACTTTGCTTTTCAGGATCGTGTTGTCCTTCTTAAGAGACTGGAGACTAACATCTCCCCTCCACACTGAATGTGTATGTAGTCGCTATCACCACTCATCACGACTCTGTTGATGGAAAGATTCTAGGGCAACACGACCTGGTCACCAGGTGCCATACCCTCTTGGGACCCTAAAGTGGGCCCCCCAAGAGCCCCTTTGAGGTTCCGATCTTCCTCGCCTGATGAGTAAGACGGCCCTCCTGATGGCGCTCGCTTCCTTCAAGAGGGTAGGGGACCTCCAAGCATTCTCCATGTCCCCGGATTGCCTTGAATTCGGCCCTGGAATCTCTCACGTTATCTTGAGAACCAGGCCCGGATGCATACCCAAAAGTTCCCACTACCAATTGTGCCAAGTGGTGAACTTGCAGGCACTCCCAATTGGGCTACACCCAAACACCTTCGCAAGGGTTAACAACCTTTGCGTAAACCCGATGTCAGCCCACGTCCTGCATGGCAACATGTAGGACTGGCATCCGGGGGGGCGTATGCCTGCGAAAGCACCTTTCCACCCTCCAGTAGGTTTCTACTTTCTAACTCTCTTCTTACCCCAAAATATGGCTAAGAACAGGTATCTCACCAACCTCCAGTGGACCTCCACTTCGCGGTTAACTACTCAGCCCGCACGTTCCATGCGTTCTCCTCCAAGGACGAGACCATACCTATGTCCACCATATTCCTCCCAACGGGTAGGAGGTGGCCTCTACAGCACATCCCTAATTAAGGAAGTTGCGCTTACCTGGTGTAAACCCGAACCGGACAGCCTCCCGCCAGTAGAGAGCTAAGATCTCAGTCCGTGAAAGGTTACCGGTCAGGGCTGTACCCATCTTTCTCCAAGAAAGCTCTAGAGCCCCCCGACCACCACACTGGAAGGTTACAGTTTCACGAAAGCTTCGAGATGACATGCCCTGGCCTGTTACCGTCGCTTCGCTAGAGATTGTGACGCGATACAGCGTTGTGGCGTTTTCCGTAGGTAACCCCATCTGACGTTCTCGAAAAAACAACGAGGAGAGACCGACAGAAAGGGAACGTCTTGGTTACGTCTGTAACCTCAGTTCCCTGATGGAGGGAACGAGACGTTGTGTCCCTTATGCCACAAACACGTGATAAGTGTTGTGTAGAGAGAATGTCAGAGTTGGTGTGAGGTGTAAAGTTAGCATTTTCAAATCTGCAGTAAAAGTCATTCAGATCATTGACCAGGTGTTGTTTGCATGTAAAATTGGGGGATGGTGGCTTGTAGTTAGTGATGTCTTTAAGGCCTTTCCGTACAGACGCAGGGTCATTGGCTGAAAACTGGTTTTCCACATTTTTAGAGTAGTTTCTCTTAGCCAATTCAATTCAATTTCAATTCAAGTTTATTTATAAAGCGCTTTTCACAATGTGTATTGTTTCAAAGCAGCTTTACAGGGGCAAACAGGAAAAACAAAAAAGTTAAAACACAGCACAGTGCATGGTATTTATACAACGAGTAAGATCATTCTAATAAATAATATCTAGTTTATAAATAAATAAATGAATGAATGCAGTCTCCCGGTGAGCAGGCCAACACTGCCCTGCTGTGGCGAGGAACCCAAACTCCAATGATTGATCAATGGAGAGAAAAACCTCGGGAGAAACCAGGCTCAACCGGGAGGGCCAGATCCCCTCTGACGTGTCATAGCTGCACTCAGACTGCTGACATGTCGTTTTGGTTTAGCCACTCTGATCTCCTTTGTCAATATGTTCCTAGCCTGCCTGTAGAAGACTAAAATATAATAGACCAAAATATTTTTCTCTCTGGTAGGGCATGTGATGTTGTCTGTATTTTGGCAGCTTGAGGGTAAATTTTGCATGATTAAAGTCGCCAAGAATAATGATAACAGCTCACGTGCGCTTGCGTAGGAATGTAAACTCTCTTGGCGAGTTAAAGGGCTTACAGTTAATGAAGAGTGCTTCTAGGTCGAGACAGCGCATCCTCTTCATCACTGTTGTATCTGTACACCACTTTTCATTGATGTAGAAACATACTCAGCACGATATTCCTGTTGATTCTGCATCGCGGCCTGCTCTTAACAGCTGGAAGCCGGGCATATGTAACGCGCTGTCCGGGATAAAGTCATTCAGCCACGTTTCCACAAAACAGAAGAGTTTGAGAAATTCTTATTTGTTTGGTAGAGAGCGCAGATTCTCCGGATGTATGCAAGGCAGAGCAGTTTTAAAACCGCGCTTTCTGAGCCTGATTCACGCGCCGGCTCGCTTCCCACGCTTGTGCAGTCTGGAGTGCTTTAGCAGCGCTAAAACTTTACCCTAGTCAAAAAATGGTAAAATATCAGATGGTGTGCACTGCCGAATGTTCAGCAGTTCATCTCTTGTGAAACTGACTGTATGGGAAAAACATAAAACAGGACAAACTAACAAAAACACAAAAACAACTGGAGAGCTCCACACCGATGCACTCATCAGCGGCGCCATCTAGGCCATTATGATAGCTTCTAAAAGCTATTATGATAAGTTCCCACACAAAAACATAAATGTAAGGCACTATGAACCCCCTCAAATGTTAAATACATAAAGATATGCATTTTTATAAAATGTTTGCTTGAAATAAAGTTCTGCTTCAATTGATTAAAACGTGAAAATTGAAAGTTGTTCAATAAACGTTACTCTCTTGTCATCTTAATGGAAGATTTAGAAAGTAGTACAATACTTTACCAGTGGTTGTGATAGGCTCAGATGTGGACTCTGGGCTTGTTGTTGCCCCTGTTGTTGTAGCTGAAGTTGTTGAGGGATCGAGGCTTACAATTTCTAATATGAGAAAAAGTTTCAAACATTTTACTATTAACATACAATGCAAAAATTATATTTTACAGGAATTTAAAAAATAAGTTTGAATGCAGTTAAGCCTGTTAAAATTACAGGAAAAAACTCCAAATGTAAGGCTGCTAATGTGAAATAACATGCAAAATATGTACAATTACTTTACAAAAAAAAAGTTATTTAATGTTTTTCTGACACACCAGCTGCCATAAAATGATAACTTCTTAAAGGATTTTTTACAAAATCCAATGTTTGTTTTATGACACTTAAATTCGGAATGTTTAGAAAAATCTACGATAGCATATTCACTAAAATGTGACACAAAAATGTTTATAAATCCTCACACAATAAAGAACACGTTGGACCCACTTAGTCTACTCTCAAATGATGAACACATAAACATATGCATTTTTATGAATGCAATTATTTGTGGTGAAAATGGGCACCAAACCGGTCATCTGGATGGCTAGGAATAAAGTTCTGCTACAATTAATTAAAAATTGAAAATGGACAATTATTCAATAAACGTGCCTCTTGTCATCTTATTTGCAGATTTAGAAAGTAGGACAATACTTTACCAGTGGTTGTGACGGAATCAGATGTGGACTCTGGGGTTGTTGTTGCCCCTGTTGTTGTAGCTGAAGTTGTTGAGGGATCAAAGCTTCCAATTTCTAATATGAGAAAGAGTTTTAGTCATTTAAAAACAGGTATCAAGAGACTATTTAATTTCAATGTAAAAATTAAATTATTGGTGGTGAAACTGGGAACCAAACCAGTCATCTGGTTTGCTTTGAATATAATCCTGCTACAATTTATAAAAAATTGAAAACGGACAAATACTCAACAAAAGTGTCTTTTGGCATATTGATGGCATATTTAGAATAGCACAATACTTTACCAGTGGTTGTGATGGGCTCACATGTGGACTCTAGGGTTGTTGTTGACCCTGTTGTTGTAGCTGAAGTTGTTGAGGGATCAAGGCTTCCGATTTCTAATATGAGAAAGAGTTTCAGTCATTTTAAAAAAAGTGACTATTGATGTAGAAACATACTCAGCACGATATTCCTGTTGATTCTGCATCGCGGCCTGCTCTTAACAGCTGGAAACCGGGCATATAAAAACAATGTATATTTTCAATTATTGGTGGTGAAACTGGACACCAAACCGATCATCTGGTTTGCTTGGAATACAGTTTTGCTTAAATTCATTAAAAATTCTAAATGGAAAATTATTCAATAAACGTTTCTTTGTCATTTAAATGGAAGATTTATAAAGTAGGACAATACTTTACCAGTGGTTGTGATGGGCTCATATGTGGACTCAGGACTTGTTGTTCCCCCTGTTGTAGTAGCTGAAGTTGTTGAGGGATCAAGGCTTCCAAATTCTAATATGAGAAAGAGTTTCAGTGATTTTAAAATCAGGTATCAAGTGACTCTATTTAATTACAATGTGAAAATTCAATTTTTGTTGGTGAAAATGGGCACCAAACTGATCATCTGGTTTGCTTGGAATACAGTCCTGCTACAATTCATTAAAATATGAAAAATTTAAAATTGTTCAATACACGTTACCCAATTTCTAATATGAGAAAGAGTTTCAGTCATTTTAAAATCAGGTAGCAAGAGACTAATTAATTACAATGTAAAAATATAATTATTTGTTGTGAAACTGGGCACCAAACCGGTCATATGGTTTGCCTGGAATACAGTTCTGCTACAAATACTTAAAAATTGAAAATGGACAACGATTTAATTAACGTGACTCTTGTTATCTTAAAGGCAGATATGTAAAATAGTAAAATACTTTACCAGTGGTTGTGATGGGCTCAGATTTGGACTCTGGGGATGTTGTTGCCCCTGTGGTTGTAGCTGAAGTTGTTGCGGGATGTTGAAAATTGTTCAATATACGTGTCATCTTAATGCCATATTTAGAAAAAAGTACAATACTTTACCTGTGGATGTGACGGGCTCAGATGTGGACTCTGGGGTTGTTGTTGCACCTGATGTTGTAGCTGAAGTTGTTGAGGGATCAAGGCTTCCAATTTCTAATATGAGAAAGAATTTCAGTCATTTTAAAATCAGGTATCAAGTGACTCTATTTAAACACAATGTGAAAATTAAATTATTGTTGGTGAAAATGGGCACCAAACCGATAATCTGGGTTGCTTGGAATAAAGTCCTGCTACTATTAATTAAAAATTCTAAATGGAAAATTATTCAATAAAGTGTCTTTGTCATCTTAATGGGAGATTTATAAAGTAGTACAATACATTACCAGTGGTTGTGATGGGCTCAGATGTGGACTCTGGGGTTGTTGTTGCCCCTGTCATTGTAGCGGAAGTTGTTGAGGGATCAAGGCTTCCAATTTCTAAAATGAGAAAGAGTTTCAATCATTTTAAAAACAGGTAGCAAGAGACTCTATTTAAATACAACGTTAAAATGTAATTATTGGTTGTGAAAATGTGCACCAATCCGGTCATATGGTTTGCTTAGAATACAGTTCTGCTACAATTAATTATAAATGGAAAATTGTTCAATAAACGTGTCTTTGTCATCTTAATGGAAGATTTAGAAAGTAGGACAATACTTTACCAGTGGTTGTGATGGGCTCAGATGTGGACTCTGGGCTTGTTGTTGCCCCTGTTGTTGTAGCTGAAGTTGTTGAGGGATCAAGGCTTCCAATTTCTAAAATGAGAAAGAGTTTCAGTCATTTTAAAATCAGGTAGCAAGAGAAAAATTAATTGCAATGTAAAAATGTAATTATTGGTTGTGAAACTGGGCACCAAACCGGTCATCTGGTTTGCTTGGAATACAGTTCTGCTACATTTACTTAATTAAATCATTGTCCATTTTCAATTTTTAAGATGACAAGAGACACGTTGATGGCAGATATGTAAAACAGTACAATACTTTACCTGTGGATGTGACAGGCTCAGATGTGGACTCTGGGGTTGTTGTTGACCAGGTTGTAGCAGCTGAAGTTGTTGAGGGATCAAGGCTTCCAAATTCTAATAAGAGAAAGAGTTTCAGTCATTTTAAACTTGGGTATTAAGTGACGCTCTTTAAATACAATGTGAAAATGTAATTATTGTTGGTGAAAATGGGCACCAAACCGATCATGTGGTTTACTTGGAAAACAGTCCTGCTACAATTCATTAAAACGTGAAAATAGAAAATTGTTCAATACACGTTACTCTTGTCAAATGAATGGCATATTTAGAATAGTACAATACTTTACCAGTGATTGTGATGGACTCAGATGTGGACTCTGGGATTGTTGTTGCCCCTGTTGTTGTAGCTGAAGTTATTGAGGGATCAAGGCTTCCAATTTCTAATATGAGAAAGAGTTTCAATCATTTTCAGAACAGTTATCAAGTGACTCTATTTAATTACAATGTGAGAATTCAATTATTGTTGGTGAAAATGGTCACCAAACCGATAATCTGGGTTGCTTGGAATAAAGTCCTGATACCATTAATTCAAAACTCAAAAAATCTGATACAATTACTTAAAAATCTAAAATGGAAAATGATTCAATTAACGGGTCTCTTGTCATCTTAATGGCATATATGTTAAACAGTACAATACTTTACCAGTGGTTGGGATAGGATAAGAGGTGGACTCTTGGGTTGTTGTTGCCCCTGTGGTTGTAGCTGAAGTTGTTGAGGGATGTTGAAAATTGTTCAATAAACGTTACTCTTGTCATCTTAATGCCATATTTAGAAAGTAGGACAATACTTTACCAGTGGTTGTGATGATCTCAGATGTGGACTCTGGGGTTGTTGTTGCCCCTGTTGTTGTAGCTGAAGTTGTTAAGGGATGTTGAAAATTGTTCAATAAACGTTACTCTTGTCATCTTAATGGCATATTTAGAAAGTAGGACAGTACTTTACCAGTGGTTGGGATAGGATCAGATGTGGACTCTGGGGTTGTTGTTGCCCCTGTTGTTGTAGCTGAAGTTATTGAGGGATCAAGGCTTCCAATTTCTAATATGAAAAAGAGTTTCAATCATTTTCAGAACAGTTATCAAGTGACTCTATTAAAATACATTGAGAAAATTTAATTATTGTTGGTGAAAATGGGCATCAAACCGATAATCTGGGTTGCGTAGAATAAAGTCCTGCTACTATTAATTAAAAATTCTAAATGGAAAATTATTCAGTAAACGTGTCTTTGTCATCTTAATGGAAGATTCAGAAAGTAGTACAATACTTTACCAGTGGATGTGATGGGCTCAGATGTGGACTCTGGGGTTGTTGTTGCCCCTGTCATTGTAGCTGAAGTTGTTGAGGGATCAAGGCTTCCAATTTCTAATATGAGAAAGGGTTTCAGTCATTTTAAAATCATGTATCAAGTGACTCTATTTAAATACTATGTGAAAATTAAAATATTGTTGGTGAAAATTTGCACCAATCCGGTCAAATGGTTTGCTTAGAATACAGTTCGGCTACAATTAATTATAAATGGAAAATTGTTCAATAAACGTGTCTTTGTCATCTTAATGGCAGATTTAGAAAGTAGGACAATACTTTACCAGTGGTTGTGATAGGATCAGAGGAGGACTCTTGGGTTGTTGTTGCCCCTGTGGTTCTAGCTGAAGTTGTTGAGGGATGTTGAAAATTGTTCAATAAACGTTACTCTTGTCATCTTAATGCCATATTTAGAAAGTAGGACAATACTTTACCAGTGGTTGTGATGATCTCAGATGTGGACTCTGGGGTTGTTGTTGCCCCTGTTGTAGTGGCTGAAGTTGTTGAGGGATCAAGGCTTCCAAATTCTAATATGAGAAAGAGTTTCAGTCATTTTAAGCTCAGGTATTAAGTGACTCTATTTAAACACAATGTGAAAATTAAATTATTGTTAGTGAAAATGGTCACCAAACCGATCATGTGGTTTACTTGGAAAACAGTCCTGCTACAATTCATTAAAATGTGAAAATTGAAGATTGTTCAATACACGTTACTCTTGTCAAATTAATGGCATATTTAGAATAGTACAATACTTTACCAGTGGTTGTGATAGGATCAGAGGTGGACTCTTGGGTTGTTGTTGCCCCTGTGGTTCTAGCTGAAGTTGTTGAGGGATGTTGAAAATTGTTCAATAAACGTTACTCTTGTCATCTTAATGGCAGATTTAGAAAGTAGGACAATACTTTACCAGTGGTTGTGATGATCTCAGATGTGGACTCTGGGGTTGTTGTTGCCCCTGTTGTAGTGGCTGAAGTTGTTGAGGGATCAAGGCTTCCAAATTCTAATATGAGAAAGAGTTTCAGTCATTTTAAACTCAGGTATTAAGTGACTCTATTTAAATACAATGTGAAAATTAAATTATTGTGAGTGAAAATGGTCACCAAACCGATCATGTGGTTTACTTGGAAAACAGTCCTGCTACAATTCATTAAAACGTGAAAATTGAAAATTGTTCAATACACGTTACTCTTGTCATCTTAATGGCAGATTTAGAAAGTAGGACAATACTTTACCAGTGGTTGTGATGATCTCAGATGTGGACTCTGGGGTTGTTGTTGCCCCTGTTGTAGTGGCTGAAGTTGTTGAGGGATCAAGGCTTCCAAATTCTAATATGAGAAAGAGATTCAGTCATTTTAAACTCAGGTATTAAGTGATTCTATTTAAACACAATGTGAAAATGTAATTATTGTTGGTGAAAATGGGCACCAAACCGATCATGTGGTTTACTTGGAAAACAGTCCTGCTACAATTCATTAAAATGTGAAAATTGAAGATTGTTCAATACACGTTACTCTTGTCAAATTAATGGCATATTTAGAATAGTACAATACTTTACCAGTGGTTGTGATAGGATCAGAGGTGGACTCTTGGGTTGTTGTTGCCCCTGTGGTTCTAGCTGAAGTTGTTGAGGGATGTTGAAAATTGTTCAATAAACGTTACTCTTGTCATCTTAATGCCATATTTAGAAAGTAGGACAATACTTTACCAGTGGTTGTGATGATCTCAGATGTGGACTCTGGGGTTGTTGTTGCCCCTGTTGTAGTGGCTGAAGTTGTTGAGGGATCAAGGCTTCCAAATTCTAATATGAGAAAGAGTTTCAGTCATTTTAAACTCGGGTATTAAGTGACTCTATTTAAACACAATGTGAAAATGAAATTATTGTTAGTGAAAATGGTCACCAAACCGATCATGTGGTTTACTTGGAAAACAGTCCTGCTACAATTCATTAAAACGTGAAAATTGAAAATTGTTCAATACACGTTACTCTTGTCAAATTAATGGCATATTTAGAATAGTACAATACTTTACCAGTGGTTGTGATGGGCTCAGATATGGACTCTTGGGTTGTTGTTGCCCCTGTGGTTCTATCTGAAGTTGTTGAGGGACGTTGGAAATTGTTCAATAAACGTTACTCTTGTCATCTTAATGCCATATTTAGAAAAAAGTACAATACTTTACCTGTGGTTGTGATGGGCTCAGATGTGGACTCTGGGGTTGTTGTTGCCCCTGTTGTTGTAGCTGAAGTTATTGAGGGATCAATGCTTCCAAATTCTAATATGAGAAAGAGTTTCGATCATTTTCAGAACAGTTATCAAGTGACTCTATTTAATTACAATGTGAAAATTTAATTATTGTTGGTGAAAATGGTCACCAAACCGATAATCTGGGTTGCTTGGAATAAAGTCCTGATACTATTAATTCAAAAATCAAAAAATCTGATACAATTACTTCAAAATTTAAAATGGACAATGATTCAATTAACGGGTCTCTTGTCATCTTAATGGCATATATGTAAAATAGTACAATACTTTACCAGTGGTTGGGATAGGATCAGAGGTGGACTCTTGGGTTGTTGTTGCCCCTGTGGTTGTAGCTGAAGTTGTTGAGGGATGTTGAAAATTGTTCAATAAACGTTACTCTTGTCATCTTAATGCCATATTTAGAAAAAGTACAACACTTTACCTGTGGATGTGACAGGCTCAGAAGTGGACTCTGGAGTTGTTGTTGACCAGGTTGTAGCAGCTGAAGTTGTTGAGGGATCAAGGCTTCCAAATTCTAATAAGAGAAAGAGTTTCAGACTTTTTAAACTCGGGTATTAAGTGACTCTATTAAAATACAATGTGAAAATTTAATTATTGTTGGTGAAAATGGGCATCAAACCGATAATCTGGGTTGCTTGGAATAAAGTCCTGCTACTATTAATTAAAAATTCTAAATGGAAAATTATTCAATTAACGTGGTCATTTTAATGGGAGATTCAGAAAGTAGTACAATACTTTACCAGTGGATGTGATGGGCTCAGATGTGGACTCTGGGGTTGTTGTTGCCCCTGTCATTGTAGCTGAAGTTGTTGAGGGATCAAGGCTTCCAATTTCTAATATGAGAAAGGGTTTCAGTCATTTTAAAATCATGTATCAAGAGACTCTATTGAAATACAATGTGAAAATTAAAATATTGTTGGTGAAAATGTGCACCAATCCGGTCAAATGGTTTGCTTAGAATACAGTTCGGCTACAATTAATTATAAATGGAAAATTGTTCAATAAACGTGTCTTTGTCATCTTAATGGCAGATTTAGAAAGTAGGACAATACTTTACCAGTGGTTGTGATTGGATCAGAGGTGGACCCTTGGGTTGTTGTTGCCCCTGTGGTTCTAGCTGAAGTTGTTGAGGGATGTTGAAAATTGTTCAATAAACGTTACTCTTGTCATCTTAATGCCATATTTAGATAGTAGGACAATACTTTACCAGTGGTTGTGATGATCTCAGATGTGGACTCTGGGGTTGTTGTTGCCCCTGTTGTAGTGGCTGAAGTTGTTGAAGGATCAAGGCTTCCAAATTCTAATATGAGAAAGAGTTTCAGTCATTTTAAACTCAGGTATTAAGTGACTCTATTTAAACACAATGTGAAAATTAAATTATTGTTAGTGAAAATGGTCACCAAACCGATCATGTGGTTTACTTGGAAAACAGTCCTGCTACAATTCATTAAAATGTGAAAATTGAAGATTGTTCAATACACGTTACTCTTGTCAAATTAATGGCATATTTAGAATAGTACAATACTTTACCTGTGGTTGTGATGGGCTCAGATGTGGACTCTTGGGTTGTTGTTGCCCCTGTGGTTCTAGCTGAAGTTGTTGAGGGATGTTGAAAATTGTTCAATAAACGTTACTCTTGTCATCTTAATGCCATATTTAGAAAAAGTACAATACTTTACCTGTGGATGTGATGGGCTCAGATGTGGACTCTGGGGTTGTTGTTGCCCCTGTCCTTGTAGCTGAAGTTGTTGAGGGATCAAGGCTTCCAATTTCTAATATGAGAAAGGGTTTCAGTCATTTTAAAATCATGTATCAAGTGACTCTATTTAAATACAATGTGAAAATTAAAATATTGTTGGTGAAAATGTGCACCAATCCGGTCAAATGGTTTGCTTAGAATACAGTTCGGCTGCAATTAATTATAAATGGAAAATTGTTCAATAAACGTGTCTTTGTCATCTTAATGGCAGATTTAGAAAGTAGGACAATACTTTACCAGTGGTTGTGATAGGATCAGAGGTGGACTCTTGGGTTGTTGTTGCCCCTGTGGTTCTAGCTGAAGTTGTTGAGGGATGTTGAAAATTGTTCAATAAACGTTACTCTTGTCATCTTAATGCCATATTTAGAAAGTAGGACAATACTTTACCAGTGGTTGTGATGATCTCAGATGTGGACTCTGGGGTTGTTGTTGCCCCTGTCATTGTAGCTGAAGTTGTTGAGGGATCAAGGCTTCCAATTTCTAATATGAGAAAGGGTTTCAGTCATTTTAAAATCATGTATCAAGTGACTCTATTTAAATACAATGTGAAAATTAAAATATTGTTGGTGAAAATGTGCACCAATCCGGTCAAATGGTTTGCTTAGAATACAGTTCGGCTACAATTAATTATAAATGGAAAATTGTTCAATAAACGTGTCTTTGTCATCTTGATGGCAGATTTAGAAAGTAGGACAATACTTTACCAGTGGTTGTGATAGGATCAGAGGTGGACTCTTGGGTTGTTGTTGCCCCTGTGGTTCTAGCTGAAGTTGTTGAGGGATGTTGAAAATTGTTCAATAAACGTTACTCTTGTCATCTTAATGCCATATTTAGAAAGTAGGACAATACTTTACCAGTGGTTGTGATGATCTCAGATGTGGACTCTGGGGTTGTTGTTGCCCCTGTTGTAGTGGCTGAAGTTGTTGAGGGATCAAGGCTTCCAAATTCTAATATGAGAAAGAGTTTCAGTCATTTTAAACTCAGGTATTAAGTGACTCTATTTAAACACAATGTGAAAATTAAATTATTGTTAGTGAAAATGGTCACCAAACCGATCATGTGGTTTACTTGGAAAACAGTCCTGCTACAATTCATTAAAACGTGAAAATTGAAAATTGTTCAATACACGTTACTCTTGTCAAATTAATGGCATATTTAGAATAGGCAAGGCAAGGCAATTTTATTTATATAGCACATTTCATACACAGTGGCAATTCAAAGTGCTTTACATAGAAGAAATTAAAATAATAAAAAGAAATAAAAGTAATTAAAACAGTTTATAAAAATAATAAAATACAGTACAGTACAGACAGTCGGACGAACATTGGCACAGTGCTCATTCATTAAATGCATAGCTAAACAGATGCGTTTTGAGTCTGGATTTGAAAGTGACTATTGTAGGAGCACATCTGATCTCCTCTGGAAGCTGGTTCCAGCTGCGGCTGGCATAATAGCTAAAAGCAGATTCGCCATGCTTTGAGTGAACCCTTGGTATTTCTAGCTGATATGATCCTAGTGATCTGAGTGATCTGTTGGGTTTATATTCATTGAGCATCTCTGCAATGTATTGAGGTCCTAGGCCATTGAATGATTTATATACCAGTAATAATACTTTAAAATCAACCCTAGATTTAACTGGGAGCCAGTGTAAAGACCTGAGGACTGGTGTGATATGTTCATATTTTCTAGTTCTGCTCAGAATCCTGGCGGCAGCGTTCTGTATGAGCTGCAACTGTCTAATGGTCTTTTTGGGAAGGCCAGTGAGGAGTCCATTACAGTAATCCACCCTGCTGGTGATGAAAGCATGAACAAGTTTCTCTAAGTCTTGTCTGGAAACAAAGCATCTAATTCTTGCAATATTTTTCAGATGGTAGTATGCTGATTTGGTTATTGCTTTGACATGACTACTGAAACTAAGGTCTGACTCTAGTGTCACACCAAGATTCCTGACTTGATTTTTAGTTGTTTGACCCCTAGAGTGAAGGTATGCGTTCACCTTGAGAACTTCATCTTTGTTTCCAAATGCAATGACTTCAGTTTTGTCTTTGTTTAATTGGAGAAAGTTTTGACACATCCAATTGTTGACTTCATCGATGCATTGGCACAGGGAGTCAATGGGGCTGTAATCGTTAGGCGATAGGGCTAAGTAGATCTGTGTGTCGTCTGCATAGTTGTGGTAAGCAATTTTGTTCTTTCTCATTATTTGGCTCATTGGGAGCATATACAGGTTGAACAGGATTGGCGCAAGAATTGAGCCTTGAGGGACTCCGCATGTCATGGATGTCCACTCAGACTTATGATCTCCTATACTCACATAATAACCTCTCCCATCTAAGTATGACCTGAACCATTTTAGGACTATCCCAGAAAGCCCCACCCAGTTTTCCAGCCTGTCAAGAAGTATGTTATGATCGACAGTGTCAAATGCAGCACTGAGGTCGAGTAGTATCAGCACTGATAATTTGCCTGAATATGTATTTAAGCGAATATCGTTTATTATCTTTATGAGCGCTGTCTCTGTGCTGTGATGTGGTCGGAAACCAGATTGAAAATTGTCAAAGTATCCATTCGCGCATAAGAATTTATTCAGCTGATTGAAGACAACTTTTTCAATGATCTTGCCTATGAAAGGAAGATTTGAGATCGGTCTATAGCTGCTTAATATGGTCTTATCCAGAATGTTCTTTTTCAGGAGGGGCTTTACAACTGCAGTTTTCAGGGAATAGTACAATACTTTACCTGTGGTTGTGATGGGCTCAGATATGGACTCTTGGGTTGTTGTTGCCCCTGTGGTTCTATCTGAAGTTGTTGAGGGACGTTGAAAATTGTTCAATAAACGTTACTCTTGTCATCTTAATGCCATATTTAGAAAAAAGTACAACACTTTACCTGTGGATGTGACAGGCTCAGAAGTGGACTCTGGAGTTGTTGTTGACCAGGTTGTAGCAGCTGAAGTTGTTGAGGGATCAAGGCTTCCAAATTCTAATAAGAGAAAGAGTTTCAGACTTTTTAAACTCGGGTATTAAGTGACTCTATTAAAATACAATGTGAAAATTTAATTATTGTTGGTGAAAATGGGCATCAAACCGATAATCTGGGTTGCTTGGAATAAAGTCCTGCTACTATTAATTAAAAATTCTAAATGGAAAATTATTCAATTAACGTGTCTTTGTCATCTTAATGGGAGATTCAGAAAGTAGGACAATACTTTACCAGTGGATGTGATGGGCTCAGATGTGGACTCTGGGGTTGTTGTTGCCCCTGTCATTGTAGCTGAAGTTGTTGAGGGATCAAGGCTTCCAATTTCTAATATGAGAAAGGGTTTCAGTCATTTTAAAATCATGTATCAAGTGACTCTATTGAAATACAATGTGAAAATTAAAATATTGTTGGTGAAAATGTGCACCAATCCGGTCAAATGGTTTGCTTAGAATACAGTTCGGCTACAAGTAATTATAAATGGAAAATTGTTCAATGAACGTGTCTTTGTCATCTTAATGGCAGATTTAGAAAGTAGGACAATACTTTACCAGTGGTTGTGATAGGATCAGAGGTGGACTCTTGGGTTGTTGTTGCCCCTGTGGTTCTAGCTGAAGTTGTTGAGGGATGTTGAAAATTGTTCAATAAACGTTACTCTTGTCATCTTAATGCCATATTTAGAAAGTAGGACAATACTTTACCAGTGGTTGTGATGATCTCAGATGTGGACTCTGGGGTTGTTGTTGCCCCTGTTGTAGTGGCTGAAGTTGTTGAGGGATCAAGGCTTCCAAATTCTAATATGAGAAAGAGTTTCAGTCATTTTAAACTCAGGTATTAAGTGACTCTATTTAAACACAATGTGAAAATTAAATTATTGTTAGTGAAAATGGTCACCAAACCAATCATGTGGTTTACTTGGAAAACAGTCCTGCTACAATTCATTAAAATGTGAAAATTGAAGATTCTTCAATACACGTTACTCTTGTCAAATTAATGGCATATTTAGAATAGTACAATACTTTACCAGTGGTTGTGATGGGCTCAGATGTGGACTCTGGGGTTGTTGTTGCCCCTGTCATTGTAGCTGAAGTTGTTGAGGGATCAAGGCTTCCAATTTCTAATATGAGAAAGGGTTTCAGTCATTTTAAAATCATGTATCAAGTGACTCTATTTAAATACAATGTGAAAATTAAAATATTGTTGGTCAAAATGTGCACTAATCCGGTCAAATGGTTTGCTTAAAATACAGTTTGGCTACAATTAATTATAAATGGAAAATTTTTAAATAAACGTGTCTTTGTCATCTTAATGGCAGATTTAGAAAGTAGGACAATACTTTACCAGTGGTTGTGATAGGATCAGAGGTGGACTCTTGGGTTGTTGTTGCCCCTGTGGTTCTAGCTGAAGTTGTTGAGGGATGTTGAAAATTGTTCAATAAACGTTACTCCTGTCATCTTAATGCCATATTTAGAAAGTAGGACAATACTTTACCAGTGGTTGTGATGATCTCAGATGTGGACTCTAGGGTTGTTGTTGCCCCTGTTGTAGTGGCTGAAGTTGTTGAGGGATCAAGGCTTCCAAATTCTAATATGAGAAAGAGTTTCAGTCATTTTAAACTCAGGTATTAAGTGACTCTATTTAAACACAATTTGAAAATTAAATTATTGTTAGTGAAAATGGTCACCAAACCGATCATGTGGTTTACTTGGAAAACAGTCCTGCTACAATTCATTAAAATGTGAAAATTGAAGATTGTTCAATACACGTTACTCTTGTCAAATGAATGGCATATTTAGAATAGTACAATACTTTACCAGTGGATGTGAAGGGCTCAGATGTGGACTCTGGGGTTGTTGTTGCCCCTGTCATTGTAGCTGAAGTTGTTGAGGGTTCAAGGCTTCCAATTTCTAATATGAGAAAGGGTTTCAGTCATTTTAAAATCATGTATCAAGTGACTCTATTTAAATACAATGTGAAATTAAAATATTGTTGGTGAAAATGTGCACTAATCCGGTCAAATGGTTTGCTTAGAATACAGTTTGGCTACAATTAATTATAAATGGAAAATTGTTCAATAAACGTGTCTTTGTCATCTTAATGGCAGATTTAGAAAGTAGGACAATACTTTACCAGTGGTTGTGATAGGATCAGAGGTGGACTCTTGGGTTGTTGTTGCCCCTGTGGTTCTAGCTGAAGTTGTTGAGGGATGTTGAAAATTGTTCAATAAACGTTACTCTTGTCATCTTAATGCCATATTTAGAAAGTAGGACAATACTTTACCAGTGGTTGTGATGATCTCAGATGTGGACTCTGGGGTTGTTGTTGCCCCTGTTGTAGTGGCTGAAGTTGTTGAGGGATCAAGACTTCCAAATTCTAATATGAGAAAGAGTTTCAGTCATTTTAAACTCAGGTTTTAAGTGACTCTATTTAAACACAATGTGAAAATTAAATTATTGTTAGTGAAAATGGTCACCAAACCGATCATGTGGTTTACTTGGAAAACAAACCTGCTACAATTCATTAAAATGTGAAAATTGAAGATTGTTCAATACACGTTACTCTTGTCAAATTAATGGCATATTTAGAATAGTACAATACTTTACCAGTGGTTGTGATGGGCTCAGATGTGGACTCTTGGGTTGTTGTTGCCCCTGTGGTTCTAGCTGAAGTTGTTGAGGGATGTTGAAAATTGTTCAATAAACGTTACTCTTGTCATCTTAATGCCATATTTAGAAAAAGTACAATACTTTACCTGTGGATGTGATGGGCTCAGATGTGGACTCTGGGGTTGTTGTTGCCCCTGTCCTTGTAGCTGAAGTTGTTGAGGGATCAAGGCTTCCAATTTCTAATATGAGAAAGGGTTTCAGTCATTTTAAAATCATGTATCAAGTGACTCTATTTAAATACAATGTGAAAATTAAAATATTGTTGGTGAAAATGTGCACCAATCCGGTCAAATGGTTTGCTTAGAATACAGTTCGGCTGCAATTAATTATAAATGGAAAATTGTTCAATAAACGTGTCTTTGTCATCTTAATGGCAGATTTAGAAAGTAGGACAATACTTTACCAGTGGTTGTGATAGGATCAGAGGTGGACTCTTGGGTTGTTGTTGCCCCTGTGGTTCTAGCTGAAGTTGTTGAGGGATGTTGAAAATTGTTCAATAAACGTTACTCTTGTCATCTTAATGCCAGATTTAGAAAGTAGGACAATACTTTACCAGTGGTTGTGATGATCTCAGATGTGGACTCTGGGGTTGTTGTTGCCCCTGTTGTAGTGGCTGAAGTTGTTGAAGGATCAAGGCTTCCAAATTCTAATATGAGAAAGAGTTTCAGTCATTTTAAACTCAGGTATTAAGTGACTCTATTTAAACACAATGTGAAAATTAAATTATTGTTAGTGAAAATGGTCACCAAACCGATCATGTGGTTTACTTGGAAAACAGTCCTGCTACAAATCATTAAAACGTGAAAATTGTTCAATACACGTTACTCTTGTCATCTTAATGCCATATTTAGAAAAAAGTACAACACTTTACCTGTGGATGTGACAGGATCAGAAGTGGACTCTGGAGTTGTTGTTGACCAGGTTGTAGCAGCTGAAGTTGTTGAGGGATCAAGGCTTCCAAATTCTAATAAGAGAAAGAGTTTCAGACTTTTTAAACTCGGGTATTAAGTGACTCTATTAAAATACAATGTGAAAATTTAATTATTGTTGGTGAAAATGGGCATCAAACCGATAATCTGGGTTGCTTGGAATAAAGTCCTGCTACTATTAATTAAAAATTCTAAATGGAAAATTATTCAATTAACGTGTCTTTGTCATCTTAATGGGAGATTCAGAAAGTAGTACAATACTTTACCAGTGGATGTGATGGGCTCAGATGTGGACTCTGGGGTTGTTGTTGCCCCTGTCATTGTAGCTGAAGTTGTTGAGGGATCAAGGCTTCCAATTTCTAATATGAGAAAGGGTTTCAGTCATTTTAAAATCATGTATCAAGTGACTCTATTTAAACACAATGTGAAAATGAAATTATTGTTAGTGAAAATGGTCACCAAACCGATCATGTGGTTTACTTGGAAAACAGTCCTGCTACAATTCATTAAAATGTGAAAATTGAAGATTGTTCAATACACGTTACTCTTGTCAAATTAATGGCATATTTAGAATAGTACAATACTTTACCAGTGGTTGTGATGGGCTCAGATGTGGACTCTGGGGTTGTTGTTGCCCCTGTCATTGTAGCTGAAGTTGTTGAGGGATCAAGGCTTCCAATTTCTAATATGAGAAAGGGTTTCAGTCATTTTAAAATCATGTATCAAGTGACTCTATTTAAACACAATGTGAAAATGAAATTATTGTTAGTGAAAATGGTCACCAAACCGATCATGTGGTTTACTTGGAAAACAGTCCTGCTACAATTCATTAAAATGTGAAAATTGAAGATTGTTCAATACACGTTACTCTTGTCAAATTAATGGCATATTTAGAATAGTACAATACTTTACCAGTGGTTGTGATGGGCTCAGATGTGGACTCTGGGGTTGTTGTTGCCCCTGTCATTGTAGCTGAAGTTATTGAGGGATCAAGGCTTCCAATTTCTAATATGATAAAGAGTTTCAATCCTTTTCAGAACAGTTATCAAGTGACTCTATTTAATTACAATGTGAAAATTCAATTATTGTTGGTGAAAATGGTCACCAAACCGATAATCTGGGTTGCTTGGAATAAAGTCGTGATACTATTAATTCAAAAATCAAAAAATCTGATACAATTACTTAAAAATTTAAAATGGACAATGATTCAATTAACGGGTCTCTTGTCATCTTAATGGCATATACGTAAAATAGTACAATACTTTAAAAGTGATTTGGATAGGATCAAAGGTGGACTCTTGGGTTGTTGTTGCCCCTGTGGTTGTAGCTGAAGTTGTTGAGGGATGTTGAAAATTGTTCAATAAACGTTACTCTTGTCATCGTAATGCCATATTTAGAAAAAGTACAATACTTTACCAGTGGATGTGATGGGCTCAGATGTGGACTCTGGGGTTGTTGTTGCCCCTGTCATTGTAGCTGAAGTTGTTGAGGGATCAAGGCTTCCAATTTCTAATATGAGAAAGGGTTTCAGTCATTTTAAAATCATGTATCAAGTGACTCTATTGAAATACAATGTGAAAATTAAAATATTGTTGGTGAAAATGTGCACCAATCCGGTCAAATGGTTTGCTTAGAATACAGTTCGGCTACAATTAATTATAAATGGAAAATTGTTCAATAAACGTGTCTTTGTCATCTTGATGGCAGATTTAGAAAGTAGGACAATACTTTACCAGTGGTTGTGATAGGATCAGAGGTGGACTCTTGGGTTGTTGTTGCCCCTGTGGTTCTAGCTGAAGTTGTTGAGGGATGTTGAAAATTGTTCAATAAACGTTACTCTTGTCATCTTAATGCCATATTTAGAAAGTAGGACAATACTTTACCAGTGGTTGTGATGATCTCAGATGTGGACTCTGGGGTTGTTGTTGCCCCTGTTGTAGTGGCTGAAGTTGTTGAGGGATCAAGGCTTCCAAATTCTAATATGAGAAAGAGTTTCAGTCATTTTAAACTCAGGTATTAAGTGACTCTATTTAAACACAATGTGAAAATTAAATTATTGTTAGTGAAAATGGTCACCAAACCGATCATGTGGTTTACTTGGAAAACAGTCCTGCTACAATTCATTAAACATGAAAATTGTTCAATACACGTTACTCTTGTCAAATTAATGGCATATTTAGAATAGTACAATACTTTACCAGTGGTTGTGATGGGCTCAGATGTGGACTCTGGGGTTGTTGTTGCCCCTGTTGTTGTAGCTGAAGTTATTGAGGGATCAAGGCTTCCAATTTCTAATATGAGAAAGAGTTTCAATCATTTTCAGAACAGTTATCAAGTGACTCTATTAAATTACAATGTGCAAATTCAATTATTGTTGGGGAAAATGGTCACCAAACCGATAATCTGGGTTGTTTGGAATAAAGTCCTGATACTATTAATTCAAAAATCAAAAAATCTGATACAAGTACTTAAAAATTTTAAATGGACAATGATTCAATTAACGGGTCTCTTGTCATCTTAATGGCATATATGTAAAATAGTACAATACTTTACCAGTGGTTGGGATAGGATCAGAGGTGGACTCTTGGGTTGTTGTTGCCCCTGTGGTTGTAGCTGAAGTTGTTGAGGGATGTTGAAAATTGTTCAATAAACGTTACTCCTGTCATCTTAATGCCATATTTAGAAAGTAGGACAATACTTTACCAGTGGTTGTGATGATCTCAGATGTGGACTCTGGGGTTGTTGTTGCCCCTGTTGTAGTGGCTGAAGTTGTTGAGGGATCAAGGCTTCCAAATTCTAATATGAGAAAGAGTTTCAGTCATTTTAAACTCAGGTATTAAGTGACTCTATTTAAACACAATGTGAAAATGAAATTATTGTTAGTGAAAATGGTCACCAAACCGATCATGTGGTTTACTTGGAAAACAGTCCTGCTACAATTCATTAAAACGTGAAAATTGAAAATTGTTCAATACACGTTACTCTTGTCAAATTAATGGCATATTTAGAATAGTACAATACTTTACCAGTGGTTGTGATGGGCTCAGATATGGACTCTTGGGTTGTTGTTGCCCCTGTGGTTCTATCTGAAGTTGTTGAGGGACGTTGAAAATTGTTCAATAAACGTTACTCTTGTCATCTTAATGCCATATTTAGAAAAAAGTACAATACTTTACCTGTGGTTGTGATGGGCTCAGATGTGGACTCTGGGGTTGTTGTTGCCCCTGTTGTTGTAGCTGAAGTTATTGAGGGATCAAGGCTTCCAATTTCTAATATGAGAAAGAGTTTCAATCCTTTTCAGAACAGTTATCAAGTGACTCTATTTAATTACAATGTGAAAATTCAATTATTGTTGGTGAAAATGGTCACCAAACCGATAATCTGGGTTGCTTGGAATGAAGTCGTGATACTATTAATTCAAAAATCAAAAAATCTGATACAATTACTTAAAAATTTAAAATGGACAATGATTCAATTAACGGGTCTCTTGTCATCTTAATGGCATATACGTAAAATAGTACAATACTTTACCAGTGATTTGGATAGGATCAGAGGTGGACTCTTGGGTTGTTGTTGCCCCTGTGGTTGTAGCTGAAGTTGTTGAGGGATGTTGAAAATTGTTCAATAAACGTTACTCTTGTCATCTTAATGCCATATTTAGAAAAAGTACAATACTTTACCAGTGGATGTGATGGGCTCAGATGTGGACTCTGGGGTTGTTGTTGCCCCTGTCATTGTAGCTGAAGTTGTTGAGGGATCAAGGCTTCCAATTTCTAATATGAGAAAGGGTTTCAGTCATTTTAAAATCATGTATCAAGTGACTCTATTTAAATACAATGTGAAAATTAAAATATTGTTGGTGAAAATGTGCACCAATCCGGTCAAATGGTTTGCTTAGAATACAGTTCGGCTACAATTAATTATAAATGGAAAATTGTTCAATAAACGTGTCTTTGTCATCTTGATGGCAGATTTAGAAAGTAGGACAATACTTTACCAGTGGTTGTGATAGGATCAGAGGTGGACTCTTGGGTTGTTGTTGCCCCTGTGGTTCTAGCTGAAGTTGTTGAGGGATGTTGAAAATTGTTCAATAAACGTTACTCTTGTCATCTTAATGCCATATTTAGAAAGTAGGACAATACTTTACCAGTGGTTGTGATGATCTCAGATGTGGACTCTGGGGTTGTTGTTGCCCCTGTCATTGTAGCTGAAGTTGTTGAGGGATCAAGGCTTCCAATTTCTAATATGAGAAAGGGTTTCAGTCATTTTAAAATCATGTATCAAGTGACTCTATTTAAATACAATGTGAAAATTAAAATATTGTTGGTGAAAATGTGCACCAATCCGGTCAAATGGTTTGCTTAGAATACAGTTCGGCTACAATTAATTATAAATGGAAAATTGTTCAATAAACGTGTCTTTGTCATCTTGATGGCAGATTTAGAAAGTAGGACAATACTTTACCAGTGGTTGTGATAGGATCAGAGGTGGACTCTTGGGTTGTTGTTGCCCCTGTGGTTCTAGCTGAAGTTGTTGAGGGATGTTGAAAATTGTTCAATAAACGTTACTCTTGTCATCTTAATGCCATATTTAGAAAGTAGGACAATACTTTACCAGTGGTTGTGATGATCTCAGATGTGGACTCTGGGGTTGTTGTTGCCCCTGTTGTAGTGGCTGAAGTTGTTGAGGGATCAAGGCTTCCAAATTCTAATATGAGAAAGAGTTTCAGTCATTTTAAACTCAGGTATTAAGTGACTCTATTTAAACACAATGTGAAAATTAAATTATTGTTAGTGAAAATGGTCACCAAGCCGATCATGTGGTTTACTTGGAAAACAGTCCTGCTACAATTCATTAAAACATGAAAATTGTTCAATACACGTTACTCTTGTCAAATTAATGGCATATTTAGAATAGTACAATACTTTACCAGTGGTTGTGATGGGCTCAGATGTGGACTCTGGGGTTGTTGTTGCCCCTGTCATTGTAGCTGAAGTTGTTGAGGGATCAAGGCTTCCAATTTCTAATATGAGAAAGGGTTTCAGTCATTTTAAAATCATGTATCAAGTGACTCTATTGAAATACAATGTGAAAATTAAAATATTGTTGGTGAAAATGTGCACCAATCCGGTCAAATGGTTTGCTTAGAATACAGTTCGGCTACAATTAATTATAAATGGAAAATTGTTCAATAAACGTGTCTTTGTCATCTTGATGGCAGATTTAGAAAGTAGGACAATACTTTACCAGTGGTTGTGATAGGATCAGAGGTGGACTCTTGGGTTGTTGTTGCCCCTGTGGTTCTAGCTGAAGTTGTTGAGGGATGTTGAAAATTGTTCAATTAACGTTACTCTTGTCATCTTAATGCCATATTTAGAAAGTAGGACAATACTTTACCAGTGGTTGTGATGATCTCAGATGTGGACTCTGGGGTTGTTGTTGCCCCTGTTGTAGTGGCTGAAGTTGTTGAGGGATCAAGGCTTCCAAATTCTAATATGAGAAAGAGTTTCAGTCATTTTAAACTCAGGTATTAAGTGACTCTATTTAAACACAATGTGAAAATTAAATTATTGTTAGTGAAAATGGTCACCAAGCCGATCATGTGGTTTACTTGGAAAACAGTCCTGCTACAATTCATTAAAACATGAAAATTGTTCAATACACGTTACTCTTGTCAAATTAATGGCATATTTAGAATAGTACAATACTTTACCAGTGGTTGTGATGGGCTCAGATGTGGACTCTGGGGTTGTTGTTGCCCCTGTTGTTGTAGCTGAAGTTATTGAGGGATCAAGGCTTCCAATTTCTAATATGAGAAAGAGTTTCAATCATTTTCAGAACAGTTATCAAGTGACTCTATTAAATTACAATGTGAAAATTCAATTATTGTTGGGGAAAATGGTCACCAAACCGATAATCTGGGTTGTTTGGAATAAAGTCCTGATACTATTAATTCAAAAATCAAAAAATCTGATACAAGTACTTAAAATTTTTAAATGGACAATGATTCAATTAACGGGTCTCTTATCATCTTAATGGCATATATGTAAAATAGTACAATACTTTACCAGTGGTTGGGATAGGATCAGAGGTGGACTCTTGGGTTTTTGTTGCCCCTGTGGTTGTAGCTGAAGTTGTTGAGGGATGTTGAAAATTGTTCAATAAACGTTACTCTTGTCATCTTAATGGCAGATTTAGAAAGTAGGACAATACTTTACCAGTGGTTGTGATGATCTCAGATGTGGACTCTGGGGTTGTTGTTGCCCCTGTTGTAATGGCTGAAGTTGTTGAGGGATCAAGGCTTCCAAATTCTAATATGAGAAAGAGTTTCAGTCATTTTAAACTCAGGTATTAAGTGACTCTATTTAAACACAATGTGAAAATGAAATTATTGTTAGTGAAAATGGTCACCAAACCGATCATGTGGTTTACTTGGAAAACAGTCCTGCTACAATTCATTAAAACGTGAAAATTGAAAATTGTTCAATACACGTTACTCTTGTCAAATTAATGGCATATTTAGAATAGTACAATACTTTACCTGTGGTTGTGATGGGCTCAGATATGGACTCTTGGGTTGTTGTTGCCCCTGTGGTTCTATCTGAAGTTGTTGAGGGACGTTGAAAATTGTTCAATAAACGTTACTCTTGTCATCTTAATGCCATATTTAGAAAAAAGTACAATACTTTACCTGTGGTTGTGATGGGCTCAGATGTGGACTCTGGGGTTGTTGTTGCCCCTGTTGTTGTAGCTGAAGTTATTGAGGGATCAAGGCTTCCAATTTCTAATATGAGAAAGAGTTTCAATCCTTTTCAGAACAGTTATCAAGTGACTCTATTTAATTACAATGTGAAAATTCAATTATTGTTGGTGAAAATGGTCACCAAACCGATAATCTGGGTTGCTTGGAATAAAGTCGTGATACTATTAATTCAAAAATCAAAAAATCTGATACGATTACTTAAAAATTTAAAATGGACAATGATTCAATTAACGGGTCTCTTGTCATCTTAATGGCATATACGTAAAATAGTACAATACTTTACCAGTGATTTGGATAGGATCATAGGTGGACTCTTGGGTTGTTGTTGCCCCTGTGGTTGTAGCTGAAGTTATTGAGGGATCAAGGCTTCCAATTTCTAATATGAGAAAGAGTTTCAATCATTTTCAGAACAGTTATCAAGTGACTCTATTAAATTACAATGTGAAAATTCAATTATTGTTGGGGAAAATGGTCACCAAACCGATAATCTGGGTTGTTTGGAATAAAGTCCTGATACTATTAATTCAAAAATCAAAAAATCTGATACAAGTACTTAAAAATTTTAAATGGACAATGATTCAATTAACGGGTCTCTTGTCATCTTAATGGCATATATGTAAAATAGTACAATACTTTACCAGTGGTTGGGATAGGATCAGAGGTGGACTCTTGGGTTGTTGTTGCCCCTGTGGTTGTAGCTGAAGTTGTTGAGGGATGTTGAAAATTGTTCAATAAACGTTACTCTTGTCATCTTAATGGCAGATTTAGAAAGTAGGACAATACTTTACCAGTGGTTGTGATGATCTCGGATGTGGACTCTGGGGTTGTTGTTGCCCCTGTTGTAGTGGCTGAAGTTGTTGAGGGATCAAGGCTTCCAAATTCTAATATGAGAAAGAGTTTCAGTCATTTTAAACTCAGGTATTAAGTGACTCTATTTAAACACAATGTGAAAATGAAATTATTGTTAGTGAAAATTGTCACCAAACCGATCATGTGGTTTACTTGGAAAACAGTCCTGCTACAATTCATTAAAACGTGAAAATTGAAAATTGTTCAATACACGTTACTCTTGTCAAATTAATGGCATATTTAGAATAGTACAATACTTTACCTGTGGTTGTGATGGGCTCAGATATGGACTCTTGGGTTGTTGTTGCCCCTGTGGTTCTATCTGAAGTTGTTGAGGGACGTTGAAAATTGTTCAATAAACGTTACTCTTGTCATCTTAATGCCATATTTAGAAATAAGTACAATACTTTACCTGTGGTTGTGATGGGCTCAGATGTGGACTCTGGGGTTGTTGTTGCCCCTGTTGTTGTAGCTGAAGTTGTTGAGGGATCAAGGCTTCCAATTTCTAATATGAGAAAGGGTTTCAGTCATTTTAAAATCATGTATCAAGTGACTCTATTGAAATACAATGTGAAAATTAAAATATTGTTGGTGAAAATGTGCACCAATCCGGTCAAATGGTTTGCTTAGAATACAGTTCGGCTACAATTAATTATAAATGGAAAATTGTTCAATAAACGTGTCTTTGTCATCTTGATGGCAGATTTAGAAAGTAGGACAATACTTTACCAGTGGTTGTGATAGGATCAGAGGTGGACTCTTGGGTTGTTGTTGCCCCTGTGGTTCTAGCTGAAGTTGTTGAGGGATGTTGAAAATTGTTCAATAAACGTTACTCTTGTCATCTTAATGCCATATTTAGAAAGTAGGACAATACTTTACCAGTGGTTGTGATGATCTCAGATGTGGACTCTGGGGTTGTTGTTGCCCCTGTTGTAGTGGCTGAAGTTGTTGAGGGATCAAGGCTTCCAAATTCTAATATGAGAAAGAGTTTCAGTCATTTTAAACTCAGGTATTAAGTGACTCTATTTAAACACAATGTGAAAATTAAATTATTGTTAGTGAAAATGGTCACCAAACCGATCATGTGGTTTACTTGGAAAACAGTCCTGCTACAATTCATTAAAACATGAAAATTGTTCAATACACGTTACTCTTGTCAAATTAATGGCATATTTAGAATAGTACAATACTTTACCAGTGGTTGTGATGGGCTCAGATGTGGACTCTGGGGTTGTTGTTGCCCCTGTTGTTGTAGCTGAAGTTATTGAGGGATCAAGGCTTCCAATTTCTAATATGAGAAAGAGTTTCAATCATTTTCAGAACAGTTATCAAGTGACTCTATTAAATTACAATGTGCAAATTCAATTATTGTTGGGGAAAATGGTCACCAAACCGATAATCTGGGTTGTTTGGAATAAAGTCCTGATACTATTAATTCAAAAATCAAAAAATCTGATACAAGTACTTAAAAATTTTAAATGGACAATGATTCAATTAACGGGTCTCTTGTCATCTTAATGGCATATATGTAAAATAGTACAATACTTTACCAGTGGTTGGGATAGGATCAGAGGTGGACTCTTGGGTTGTTGTTGCCCCTGTGGTTGTAGCTGAAGTTGTTGAGGGATGTTGAAAATTGTTCAATAAACGTTACTCCTGTCATCTTAATGCCATATTTAGAAAGTAGGACAATACTTTACCAGTGGTTGTGATGATCTCAGATATGGACTCTGGGGTTGTTGTTGCCCCTGTTGTAGTGGCTGAAGTTGTTGAGGGATCAAGGCTTCCAAATTCTAATATGAGAAAGAGTTTCAGTCATTTTAAACTCAGGTATTAAGTGACTCTATTTAAACACAATGTGAAAATGAAATTATTGTTAGTGAAAATGGTCACCAAACCGATCATGTGGTTTACTTGGAAAACAGTCCTGCTACAATTCATTAAAACGTGAAAATTGAAAATTGTTCAATACACGTTACTCTTGTCAAATTAATGGCATATTTAGAATAGTACAATACTTTACCAGTGGTTGTGATGGGCTCAGATATGGACTCTTGGGTTGTTGTTGCCCCTGTGGTTCTATCTGAAGTTGTTGAGGGACGTTGAAAATTGTTCAATAAACGTTACTCTTGTCATCTTAATGCCATATTTAGAAAAAAGTACAATACTTTACCTGTGGTTGTGATGGGCTCAGATGTGGACTCTGGGGTTGTTGTTGCCCCTGTTGTTGTAGCTGAAGTTATTGAGGGATCAAGGCTTCCAATTTCTAATATGAGAAAGAGTTTCAATCCTTTTCAGAACAGTTATCAAGTGACTCTATTTAATTACAATGTGAAAATTCAATTATTGTTGGTGAAAATGGTCACCAAACCGATAATCTGGGTTGCTTGGAATGAAGTCGTGATACTATTAATTCAAAAATCAAAAAATCTGATACAATTACTTAAAAATTTAAAATGGACAATGATTCAATTAACGGGTCTCTTGTCATCTTAATGGCATATACGTAAAATAGTACAATACTTTACCAGTGATTTGGATAGGATCAGAGGTGGACTCTTGGGTTGTTGTTGCCCCTGTGGTTGTAGCTGAAGTTGTTGAGGGATGTTGAAAATTGTTCAATAAACGTTACTCTTGTCATCTTAATGCCATATTTAGAAAAAGTACAATACTTTACCAGTGGATGTGATGGGCTCAGATGTGGACTCTGGGGTTGTTGTTGCCCCTGTCATTGTAGCTGAAGTTGTTGAGGGATCAAGGCTTCCAATTTCTAATATGAGAAAGGGTTTCAGTCATTTTAAAATCATGTATCAAGTGACTCTATTTAAATACAATGTGAAAATTAAAATATTGTTGGTGAAAATGTGCACCAATCCGGTCAAATGGTTTGCTTAGAATACAGTTCGGCTACAATTAATTATAAATGGAAAATTGTTCAATAAACGTGTCTTTGTCATCTTGATGGCAGATTTAGAAAGTAGGACAATACTTTACCAGTGGTTGTGATAGGATCAGAGGTGGACTCTTGGGTTGTTGTTGCCCCTGTGGTTCTAGCTGAAGTTGTTGAGGGATGTTGAAAATTGTTCAATAAACGTTACTCTTGTCATCTTAATGCCATATTTAGAAAGTAGGACAATACTTTACCAGTGGTTGTGATGATCTCAGATGTGGACTCTGGGGTTGTTGTTGCCCCTGTCATTGTAGCTGAAGTTGTTGAGGGATCAAGGCTTCCAATTTCTAATATGAGAAAGGGTTTCAGTCATTTTAAAATCATGTATCAAGTGACTCTATTTAAATACAATGTGAAAATTAAAATATTGTTGGTGAAAATGTGCACCAATCCGGTCAAATGGTTTGCTTAGAATACAGTTCGGCTACAATTAATTATAAATGGAAAATTGTTCAATAAACGTGTCTTTGTCATCTTGATGGCAGATTTAGAAAGTAGGACAATACTTTACCAGTGGTTGTGATAGGATCAGAGGTGGACTCTTGGGTTGTTGTTGCCCCTGTGGTTCTAGCTGAAGTTGTTGAGGGATGTTGAAAATTGTTCAATAAACGTTACTCTTGTCATCTTAATGCCATATTTAGAAAGTAGGACAATACTTTACCAGTGGTTGTGATGATCTCAGATGTGGACTCTGGGGTTGTTGTTGCCCCTGTTGTAGTGGCTGAAGTTGTTGAGGGATCAAGGCTTCCAAATTCTAATATGAGAAAGAGTTTCAGTCATTTTAAACTCAGGTATTAAGTGACTCTATTTAAACACAATGTGAAAATTAAATTATTGTTAGTGAAAATGGTCACCAAGCCGATCATGTGGTTTACTTGGAAAACAGTCCTGCTACAATTCATTAAAACATGAAAATTGTTCAATACACGTTACTCTTGTCAAATTAATGGCATATTTAGAATAGTACAATACTTTACCAGTGGTTGTGATGGGCTCAGATGTGGACTCTGGGGTTGTTGTTGCCCCTGTCATTGTAGCTGAAGTTGTTGAGGGATCAAGGCTTCCAATTTCTAATATGAGAAAGGGTTTCAGTCATTTTAAAATCATGTATCAAGTGACTATATTGAAATACAATGTGAAAATTAAAATATTGTTGGTGAAAATGTGCACCAATCCGGTCAAATGGTTTGCTTAGAATACAGTTCGGCTACAATTAATTATAAATGGAAAATTGTTCAATAAACGTGTCTTTGTCATCTTGATGGCAGATTTAGAAAGTAGGACAATACTTTACCAGTGGTTGTGATAGGATCAGAGGTGGACTCTTGGGTTGTTGTTGCCCCTGTGGTTCTAGCTGAAGTTGTTGAGGGATGTTGAAAATTGTTCAATAAACGTTACTCTTGTCATCTTAATGCCATATTTAGAAAGTAGGACAATACTTTACCAATGGTTGTGATGATCTCAGATGTGGACTCTGGGGTTGTTGTTGCCCCTGTTGTAGTGGCTGAAGTTGTTGAGGGATCAAGGCTTCCAAATTCTAATATGAGAAAGAGTTTCAGTCATTTTAAACTCAGGTATTAAGTGACTCTATTTAAACACAATGTGAAAATTAAATTATTGTTAGTGAAAATGGTCACCAAGCCGATCATGTGGTTTACTTGGAAAACAGTCCTGCTACAATTCATTAAAACATGAAAATTGTTCAATACACGTTACTCTTGTCAAATTAATGGCATATTTAGAATAGTACAATACTTTACCAGTGGTTGTGATGGGCTCAGATGTGGACTCTGGGGTTGTTGTTGCCCCTGTTGTTGTAGCTGAAGTTATTGAGGGATCAAGGCTTCCAATTTCTAATATGAGAAAGAGTTTCAATCATTTTCAGAACAGTTATCAAGTGACTCTATTAAATTACAATGTGAAAATTCAATTATTGTTGGGGAAAATGGTCACCAAACCGATAATCTGGGTTGTTTGGAATAAAGTCCTGATACTATTAATTCAAAAATCAAAAAATCTGATACAAGTACTTAAAATTTTTAAATGGACAATGATTCAATTAACGGGTCTCTTATCATCTTAATGGCATATATGTAAAATAGTACAATACTTTACCAGTGGTTGGGATAGGATCAGAGGTGGACTCTTGGGTTTTTGTTGCCCCTGTGGTTGTAGCTGAAGTTGTTGAGGGATGTTGAAAATTGTTCAATAAACGTTACTCTTGTCATCTTAATGGCAGATTTAGAAAGTAGGACAATACTTTACCAGTGGTTGTGATGATCTCAGATGTGGACTCTGGGGTTGTTGTTGCCCCTGTTGTAATGGCTGAAGTTGTTGAGGGATCAAGGCTTCCAAATTCTAATATGAGAAAGAGTTTCAGTCATTTTAAACTCAGGTATTAAGTGACTCTATTTAAACACAATGTGAAAATGAAATTATTGTTAGTGAAAATGGTCACCAAACCGATCATGTGGTTTACTTGGAAAACAGTCCTGCTACAATTCATTAAAACGTGAAAATTGAAAATTGTTCAATACACGTTACTCTTGTCAAATTAATGGCATATTTAGAATAGTACAATACTTTACCTGTGGTTGTGATGGGCTCAGATATGGACTCTTGGGTTGTTGTTGCCCCTGTGGTTCTATCTGAAGTTGTTGAGGGACGTTGAAAATTGTTCAATAAACGTTACTCTTGTCATCTTAATGCCATATTTAGAAAAAAGTACAATACTTTACCTGTGGTTGTGATGGGCTCAGATGTGGACTCTGGGGTTGTTGTTGCCCCTGTTGTTGTAGCTGAAGTTATTGAGGGATCAAGGCTTCCAATTTCTAATATGAGAAAGAGTTTCAATCCTTTTCAGAACAGTTATCAAGTGACTCTATTTAATTACAATGTGAAAATTCAATTATTGTTGGTGAAAATGGTCACCAAACCGATAATCTGGGTTGCTTGGAATAAAGTCGTGATACTATTAATTCAAAAATCAAAAAATCTGATACGATTACTTAAAAATTTAAAATGGACAATGATTCAATTAACGGGTCTCTTGTCATCTTAATGGCATATACGTAAAATAGTACAATACTTTACCAGTGATTTGGATAGGATCATAGGTGGACTCTTGGGTTGTTGTTGCCCCTGTGGTTGTAGCTGAAGTTATTGAGGGATCAAGGCTTCCAATTTCTAATATGAGAAAGAGTTTCAATCATTTTCAGAACAGTTATCAAGTGACTCTATTAAATTACAATGTGAAAATTCAATTATTGTTGGGGAAAATGGTCACCAAACCGATAATCTGGGTTGTTTGGAATAAAGTCCTGATACTATTAATTCAAAAATCAAAAAATCTGATACAAGTACTTAAAAATTTTAAATGGACAATGATTCAATTAACGGGTCTCTTGTCATCTTAATGGCATATATGTAAAATAGTACAATACTTTACCAGTGGTTGGGATAGGATCAGAGGTGGACTCTTGGGTTGTTGTTGCCCCTGTGGTTGTAGCTGAAGTTGTTGAGGGATGTTGAAAATTGTTCAATAAACGTTACTCTTGTCATCTTAATGCCATATTTAGAAAAAGTACAATACTTTACCAGTGGATGTGATGGGCTCAGATGTGGACTCTGGGGTTGTTGTTGCCCCTGTCATTGTAGCTGAAGTTGTTGAGGGATCAAGGCTTCCAATTTCTAATATGAGAAAGGGTTTCAGTCATTTTAAAATCATGTATCAAGTGACTCTATTGAAATACAATGTGAAAATTAAAATATTGTTGGTGAAAATGTGCACCAATCCGGTCAAATGGTTTGCTTAGAATACAGTTCGGCTACAATTAATTATAAATGGAAAATTGTTCAATAAACGTGTCTTTGTCATCTTGATGGCAGATTTAGAAAGTAGGACAAAACTTTACCAGTGGTTGTGATAGGATCAGAGGTGGACTCTTGGGTTGTTGTTGCCCCTGTGGTTCTAGCTGAAGTTGTTGAGGGATGTTGAAAATTGTTCAATAAACGTTACTCTTGTCATCTTAATGCCTTATTTAGAAAGTAGGACAATACTTTACCAGTGGTTGTGATGATCTCAGATGTGGACTCTGGGGTTGTTGTTGCCCCTGTTGTAGTGGCTGAAGAAGTTGAGGGATCAAGGCTTCCAAATTCTAATATGAGAAAGAGTTTCAGTCATTTTAAACTCAGGTATTAAGTGACTCTATTTAAACACAATGTGAAAATTAAATTATTGTTAGTGAAAATGGTCACCAAACCGATCATGTGGTTTACTTGGAAAACAGTCCTGCTACAATTCATTGAAATGTGAAAATTGAAGATTGTTCAATACACGTTACTCTTGTCAAATTAATGGCATATTTAGAATAGTACAATACTTTACCTGTGGATGTGATGGGCTCAGATGTGGACTCTGGGGTTGTTGTTGCCCCTGTCCTTGTAGCTGAAGTTGTTGAGGGATCAAGGCTTCCAATTTCTAATATGAGAAAGGGTTTCAGTCATTTTAAAATCATGTATCAAGTGACTCTATTTAAATACAATGTGAAAATTAAAATATTGTTGGTGAAAATGTGCACTAATCCGGTCAAATGGTTTGCTTAGAATACAGTTCGGCTGCAATTAATTATAAATGGAAAATTGTTCAATAAACGTGTCTTTGTCATCTTAATGGCAGGTTTAGAAAGTAGGACAATACTTTACCAGTGGTTGTGATAGGATCAGAGGTGGACTCTTGGGTTGTTGTTGCCCCTGTGGTTCTAGCTGAAGTTGTTGAGGGATGTTGAAAATTGTTCAATAAACGTTACTCTTGTCATCTTAATGGCAGATTTAGAAAGTAGGACAATACTTTACCAGTGGTTGTGATGATCTCAGATATGGACTCTGGGGTTGTTGTTGCCCCTGTTGTAGTGGCTGAAGTTGTTGAAGGATCAAGGCTTCCAAATTCTAATATGAGAAAGAGTTTCAGTCATTTTAAACTCAGGTATTAAGTGACTCTATTTAAACACAATGTGAAAATTAAATTATTGTTAGTGAAAATGGTCACCAAACCGATCATGTGGTTTACTTGGAAAACAGTCCTGCTACAATTCATTAAAACGTGAAAATTGTTCAATACACGTTACTCTTGTCAAATTAATGGCATATTTAGAATAGTACAATACTTTACCAGTGGTTGTGATGGGCTCAGATGTGGACTCTGGGGTTGTTGTTGCCCCTGTCATTGTAGCTGAAGTTGTTGAGGGATCAAGGCTTCCAATTTCTAATATGAGAAAGGGTTTCAGTCATTTTAAAATCATGTATCAAGTGACTCTATTTAAATACAATGTGAAAATTAAAATATTGTTGGTGAAAATGTGCACCAATCCGGTCAAATGGTTTGCTTAGAATACAGTTCGGCTACAATTAATTATAAATGGAAAATTGTTCAATAAACGTGTCTTTGTCATCTTAATGGCAGATTTAGAAAGTAGGACAATACTTTACCAGTGGTTGTGATAGGATCAGAGGTGGACTCTTGGGTTGTTGTTGCCCCTGTGGTTCTAGCTGAAGTTGTTGAGGGATGTTGAAAATTGTTCAATAAACGTTACTCTTGTCATCTTAATGCCAGATTTAGAAAGTAGGACAATACTTTACCAGTGGTTGTGATGATCTCAGATGTGGACTCTGGGGTTGTTGTTGCCCCTGTTGTAGTGGCTGAAGTTGTTGAAGGATCAAGGCTTCCAAATTCTAATATGAGAAAGAGTTTCAGTCATTTTAAACTCAGGTATTAAGTGACTCTATTTAAACACAATGTGAAAATTAAATTATTGTTAGTGAAAATGGTCACCAAACCAATCATGTGGTTTACTTGGAAAACAGTCCTGCTACAATTCATTAAAACGTGAAAATTGTTCAATACACGTTACTCTTGTCAAATTAATGGCATATTTAGAATAGTACAATACTTTACCAGTGGTTGTGATGGGCTCAGATGTGGACTCTGGGGTTGTTGTTGCCCCTGTTGTTGTAGCTGAAGTTATTGAGGGATCAAGGCTTCCAATTTCTAATATGAGAAAGAGTTTCAATCATTTTCAGAACAGTTATCAAGTGACTCTATTAAATTACAATGTGAAAATTCAATTATTGTTGGGGAAAATGGTCACCAAACCGATAATCTGGGTTGTTTGGAATAAAGTCCTGATACTATTAATTCAAAAATCAAAAAATCTGATACAAGTACTTAAAAATTTTAAATGGACAATGATTCAATTAACGGGTCTCTTGTCATCTTAATGGCATATATGTAAAATAGTACAATACTTTACCAGTGGTTGGGATAGGATCAGAGGTGGACTCTTGGGTTGTTGTTGCCCCTGTGGTTGTAGCTGAAGTTGTTGAGGGATGTTGAAAATTGTTCAATAAACGTTACTCTTGTCATCTTAATGGCAGATTTAGAAAGTAGGACAATACTTTACCAGTGGTTGTGATGATCTCAGATGTGGACTCTGGGGTTGTTGTTGCCCCTGTTGTAGTGGCTGAAGTTGTTGAGGGATCAAGGCTTCCAAATTCTAATATGAGAAAGAGTTTCAGTCATTTTAAACTCAGGTATTATGTGACTCTATTTAAACACAATGTGAAAATGAAATTATTGTTAGTGAAAATGGTCACCAAACCGATCATGTGGTTTACTTGGAAAACAGTCCTGCTACAATTCATTAAAACGTGAAAATTGAAAATTGTTCAATACACGTTACTCTTGTCAAATTAATGGCATATTTAGAATAGTACAATACTTTACCTGTGGTTGTGATGGGCTCAGATATGGACTCTTGGGTTGTTGTTGCCCCTGTGGTTCTATCTGAAGTTGTTGAGGGACGTTGAAAATTGTTCAATAAACGTTACTCTTGTCATCTTAATGCAATATTTAGAAAAAAGTACAATACTTTACCTGTGGTTGTGATGGGCTCAGATGTGGACTCTGGGGTTGTTGTTGCCCCTGTTGTTGTAGCTGAAGTTATTGAGGGATCAAGGCTTCCAATTTCTAATATGAGAAAGAGTTTCAATCCTTTTCAGAACAGTTATCAAGTGACTCTATTTAATTACAATGTGAAAATTCAATTATTGTTGGTGAAAATGGTCACCAAACCGATAATCTGGGTTGCTTGGAATAAAGTCGTGATACTATTAATTCAAAAATCAAAAAATCTGATACAATTACTTAAAAATTTAAAATGGACAATGATTCAATTAACGGGTCTCTTGTCATCTTAATGGCATATACGTAAAATAGTACAATACTTTACCAGTGATTTGGATAGGATCAGAGGTGGACTCTTGGGTTGTTGTTGCCCCTGTGGTTGTAGCTGAAGTTGTTGAGGGATGTTGAAAATTGTTCAATAAACGTTACTCTTGTCATCTTAATGCCATATTTAGAAAAAGTACAATACTTTACCAGTGGATGTGATGGGCTCAGATGTGGACTCTGGGGTTGTTGTTGCCCCTGTCATTGTAGCTGAAGTTGTTGAGGGATCAAGGCTTCCAATTTCTAATATGAGAAAGGGTTTCAGTCATTTTAAAATCATGTATCAAGTGACTCTATTTAAATACAATGTGAAAATTAAAATATTGTTGGTGAAAATGTGCACCAATCCGGTCAAATGGTTTGCTTAGAATACAGTTCGGCTACAATTAATTATAAATGGAAAATTGTTCAATAAACGTGTCTTTGTCATCTTGATGGCAGATTTAGAAAGTAGGACAATACTTTACCAGTGGTTGTGATAGGATCAGAGGTGGACTCTTGGGTTGTTGTTGCCCCTGTGGTTCTAGCTGAAGTTGTTGAGGGATGTTGAAAATTGTTCAATAAACGTTACTCTTGTCATCTTAATGCCATATTTAGAAAGTAGGACAATACTTTACCAGTGGTTGTGATGATCTCAGATGTGGACTCTGGGGTTGTTGTTGCCCCTGTCATTGTAGCTGAAGTTGTTGAGGGATCAAGGCTTCCAATTTCTAATATGAGAAAGGGTTTCAGTCATTTTAAAATCATGTATCAAGTGACTCTATTTAAATACAATGTGAAAATTAAAATATTGTTGGTGAAAATGTGCACCAATCCGGTCAAATGGTTTGCTTAGAATACAGTTCGGCTACAATTAATTATAAATGGAAAATTGTTCAATAAACGTGTCTTTGTCATCTTGATGGCAGATTTAGAAAGTAGGACAATACTTTACCAGTGGTTGTGATAGGATCAGAGGTGGACTCTTGGGTTGTTGTTGCCCCTGTGGTTCTAGCTGAAGTTGTTGAGGGATGTTGAAAATTGTTCAATAAACGTTACTCTTGTAATCTTAATGCCATATTTAGAAAGTAGGACAATACTTTACCAGTGGTTGTGATGATCTCAGATGTGGACTCTGGGGTTGTTGTTGCCCCTGTTGTAGTGGCTGAAGTTGTTGAGGGATCAAGGCTTCCAAATTCTAATATGAGAAAGAGTTTCAGTCATTTTAAACTCAGGTATTAAGTGACTCTATTTAAACACAATGTGAAAATTAAATTATTGTTAGTGAAAATGGTCACCAAGCCGATCATGTGGTTTACTTGGAAAACAGTCCTGCTACAATTCATTAAAACATGAAAATTGTTCAATACACGTTACTCTTGTCAAATTAATGGCATATTTAGAATAGTACAATACTTTACCAGTGGTTGTGATGGGCTCAGATGTGGACTCTGGGGTTGTTGTTGCCCCTGTCATTGTAGCTGAAGTTGTTGAGGGATCAAGGCTTCCAATTTCTAATATGAGAAAGGGTTTCAGTCATTTTAAAATCATGTATCAAGTGACTATATTGAAATACAATGTGAAAATTAAAATATTGTTGGTGAAAATGTGCACCAATCCGGTCAAATGGTTTGCTTAGAATACAGTTCGGCTACAATTAATTATAAATGGAAAATTGTTCAATAAACGTGTCTTTGTCATCTTGATGGCAGATTTAGAAAGTAGGACAATACTTTACCAGTGGTTGTGATAGGATCAGAGGTGGACTCTTGGGTTGTTGTTGCCCCTGTGGTTCTAGCTGAAGTTGTTGAGGGATGTTGAAAATTGTTCAATAAACGTTACTCTTGTCATCTTAATGCCATATTTAGAAAGTAGGACAATACTTTACCAGTGGTTGTGATGATCTCAGATGTGGACTCTGGGGTTGTTGTTGCCCCTGTTGTAGTGGCTGAAGTTGTTGAGGGATCAAGGCTTCCAAATTCTAATATGAGAAAGAGTTTCAGTCATTTTAAACTCAGGTATTAAGTGACTCTATTTAAACACAATGTGAAAATTAAATTATTGTTAGTGAAAATGGTCACCAAGCCGATCATGTGGTTTACTTGGAAAACAGTCCTGCTACAATTCATTAAAACATGAAAATTGTTCAATACACGTTACTCTTGTCAAATTAATGGCATATTTAGAATAGTACAATACTTTACCAGTGGTTGTGATGGGCTCAGATGTGGACTCTGGGGTTGTTGTTGCCCCTGTTGTTGTAGCTGAAGTTATTGAGGGATCAAGGCTTCCAATTTCTAATATGAGAAAGAGTTTCAATCATTTTCAGAACAGTTATCAAGTGACTCTATTAAATTACAATGTGAAAATTCAATTATTGTTGGGGAAAATGGTCACCAAACCGATAATCTGGGTTGTTTGGAATAAAGTCCTGATACTATTAATTCAAAAATCAAAAAATCTGATACAAGTACTTAAAATTTTTAAATGGACAATGATTCAATTAACGGGTCTCTTATCATCTTAATGGCATATATGTAAAATAGTACAATACTTTACCAGTGGTTGGGATAGGATCAGAGGTGGACTCTTGGGTTTTTGTCGCCCCTGTGGTTGTAGCTGAAGTTGTTGAGGGATGTTGAAAATTGTTCAATAAACGTTACTCTTGTCATCTTAATGGCAGATTTAGAAAGTAGTACAATACTTTACCAGTGGTTGTGATGATCTCAGATGTGGACTCTGGGGTTGTTGTTGCCCCTGTTGTAATGGCTGAAGTTGTTGAGGGATCAAGGCTTCCAAATTCTAATATGAGAAAGAGTTTCAGTCATTTTAAACTCAGGTATTAAGTGACTCTATTTAAACACAATGTGAAAATGAAATTATTGTTAGTGAAAATGGTCACCAAACCGATCATGTGGTTTACTTGGAAAACAGTCCTGCTACAATTCATTAAAACGTGAAAATTGAAAATTGTTCAATACACGTTACTCTTGTCAAATTAATGGCATATTTAGAATAGTACAATACTTTACCTGTGGTTGTGATGGGCTCAGATATGGACTCTTGGGTTGTTGTTGCCCCTGTGGTTCTATCTGAAGTTGTTGAGGGACGTTGAAAATTGTTCAATAAACGTTACTCTTGTCATCTTAATGCCATATTTAGAAAAAAGTACAATACTTTACCTGTGGTTGTGATGGGCTCAGATGTGGACTCTGGGGTTGTTGTTGCCCCTGTTGTTGTAGCTGAAGTTATTGAGGGATCAAGGCTTCCAATTTCTAATATGAGAAAGAGTTTCAATCCTTTTCAGAACAGTTATCAAGTGACTCTATTTAATTACAATGTGAAAATTCAATTATTGTTGGTGAAAATGGTCACCAAACCGATAATCTGGGTTGCTTGGAATAAAGTCGTGATACTATTAATTCAAAAATCAAAAAATCTGATACGATTACTTAAAAATTTAAAATGGACAATGATTCAATTAACGGGTCTCTTGTCATCTTAATGGCATATACGTAAAATAGTACAATACTTTACCAGTGATTTGGATAGGATCATAGGTGGACTCTTGGGTTGTTGTTGCCCCTGTGGTTGTAGCTGAAGTTATTGAGGGATCAAGGCTTCCAATTTCTAATATGAGAAAGAGTTTCAATCATTTTCAGAACAGTTATCAAGTGACTCTATTAAATTACAATGTGAAAATTAAATTATTGTTGGGGAAAATGGTCACCAAACCGATAATCTGGGTTGTTTGGAATAAAGTCCTGATACTATTAATTCAAAAATCAAAAAATCTGATACAAGTACTTAAAAATTTTAAATGGACAATGATTCAATTAACGGGTCTCTTGTCATCTTAATGGCATATATGTAAAATAGTACAATACTTTACCAGTGGTTGGGATAGGATCAGAGGTGGACTCTTGGGTTGTTGTTGCCCCTGTGGTTGTAGCTGAAGTTGTTGAGGGATGTTGAAAATTGTTCAATAAACGTTACTCTTGTCATCTTAATGGCAGATTTAGAAAGTAGGACAATACTTTACCAGTGGTTGTGATGATCTCAGATGTGGACTCTGGGGTTGTTGTTGCCCCTGTTGTAGTGGCTGAAGTTGTTGAGGGATCAAGGCTTCCAAATTCTAATATGAGAAAGAGTTTCAGTCATTTTAAACTCAGGTATTAAGTGACTCTATTTAAACACAATGTGAAAATGAAATTATTGTTAGTGAAAATTGTCACCAAACCGATCATGCGGTTTACTTGGAAAACAGTCCTGCTACAATTCATTAAAACGTGAAAATTGAAAATTGTTCAATACACGTTACTCTTGTCAAATTAATGGCATATTTAGAATAGTACAATACTTTACCTGTGGTTGTGATGGGCTCAGATATGGACTCTTGGGTTGTTGTTGCCCCTGTGGTTCTATCTGAAGTTGTTGAGGGACGTTGAAAATTGTTCAATAAACGTTACTCTTGTCATCTTAATGCCATATTTAGAAATAAGTACAATACTTTACCTGTGGTTGTGATGGGCTCAGATGTGGACTCTGGGGTTGTTGTTGCCCCTGTTGTTGTAGCTGAAGTTATTGAGGGATCAAGGCTTCCAATTTCTAATATGAGAAAGAGTTTCAATCCTTTTCAGAACAGTTATCAAGTGACTCTATTTAATTACAATGTGAAAATTCAATTATTGTTGGTGAAAATGGTCACCAAACCGATAATCTGGGTTGCTTGGAATAAAGTCGTGATACTATTAATTCAAAAATCAAAAAATCTGATACAATTACTTAAAAATTTAAAATGGACAATGATTCAATTAACGGGTCTCTTGTCATCTTAATGGCATATACGTAAAATAGTACAATACTTTACCAGTGATTTGGATAGGATCATAGGTGGACTCTTGGGTTGTTGTTGCCCCTGTGGTTGTAGCTGAAGTTATTGAGGGATCAAGGCTTCCAATTTCTAATATGAGAAAGAGTTTCAATCATTTTCAGAACAGTTATCAAGTGACTCTATTAAATTACAATGTGAAAATTCAATTATTGTTGGGGAAAATGGTCACCAAACCGATAATCTGGGTTGTTTGGAATAAAGTCCTGATACTATTAATTCAAAAATCAAAAAATCTGATACAAGTACTTAAAAATTTTAAATGGACAATGATTCAATTAACGGGTCTCTTGTCATCTTAATGGCATATACGTAAAATAGTACAATACTTTACCAGTGATTTGGATAGGATCAGAGGTGGACTCTTGGGTTGTTGTTGCCCCTGTGGTTGTAGCTGAAGTTGTTGAGGGATGTTGAAAATTGTTCAATAAACGTTACTCTTGTCATCTTAATGCCATATTTAGAAAAAGTACAATACTTTACCAGTGGATGTGATGGGCTCAGATGTGGACTCTGGGGTTGTTGTTGCCCCTGTCATTGTAGCTGAAGTTGTTGAGGGATCAAGGCTTCCAATTTCTAATATGAGAAAGGGTTTCAGTCATTTTAAAATCATGTATCAAGTGACTCTATTGAAATACAATGTGAAAATTAAAATATTGTTGGTGAAAATGTGCACCAATCCGGTCAAATGGTTTGCTTAGAATACAGTTCGGCTGCAATTAATTATAAATGGAAAATTGTTCAATAAACGTGTCTTTGTCATCTTAATGGCAGATTTAGAAAGTAGGACAATACTTTACCAGTGGTTGTGATAGGATCAGAGGTGGACTCTTGGGTTGTTGTTGCCCCTGTGGTTCTAGCTGAAGTTGTTGAGGGATGTTGAAAATTGTTCAATAAATGTTACTCTTGTCATCTTAATGGCAGATTAAGAAAGTAGGACAATACTTTACCAGTGGTTGTGATGATCTCAGATGTGGACTCTGGGGTTGTTGTTGCCCCTGTTGTAGTGGCTGAAGTTGTTGAGGGATCAAGGCTTCCAAATTCTAAAATGAGAAAGAGTTTCAGTCATTTTAAACTCAGGTATTAAGTGACTCTATTTAAACACAATGTGAAAATGAAATTATTGTTAGTGAAAATGGTCACCAAACCGATCATGTGGTTTACTTGGAAAACAGTCCTGCTACAATTCATTAAAACGTGAAAATTGTTCAATACACGTTACTCTTGTCAAATTAATGGCATATTTAGAATAGTACAATACTTTACCAGTGGTTGTGATGGGCTCAGATGTGGACTCTGGGGTTGTTGTTGTTGCCCCTGTTGTTGTAGCTGAAGTTATTGAGGGATCAAGGCTTCCAATTTCTAATATGAGAAAGAGTTTCAATCATTTTCAGAACAGTTATCAAGTGACTCTATTAAATTACAATGTGAAAATTCAATTATTGTTGGGGAAAATGGTCACCAAACCGATAATCTGGGTTGTTTGGAATAAAGTCCTGATACTATTAATTCAAAAATCAAAAAATCTGATACAAGTACTTAAAAATTTTAAATGGACAATGATTCAATTAACGGGTCTCTTGTCATCTTAATGGCATATATGTAAAATAGTACAATACTTTACCAGTGGTTGGGATAGGATCAGAGGTGGACTCTTGGGTTGTTGTTGCCCCTGTGGTTGTAGCTGAAGTTGTTGAGGGATGTTGAAAATTGTTCAATAAACGTTACTCTTGTCATCTTAATGGCAGATTTAGAAAAAAGTACAATACTTTACCTGTGGTTGTGATGGGCTCAGATGTGGACTCTGGGGTTGTTGTTGCCCCTGTTGTTGTAGCTGAAGTTATTGAGGGATCAAGGCTTCCAATTTCTAATATGAGAAAGAGTTTCAGTCATTTTAAACTCAGGTATTGAGTGACTCTATTTAAACACAATGTGAAAATTAAATTATTGTTAGTGAAAATGGTCACCAAACCGATCATGTGGTTTACTTGGAAAACAGTCCTGCTACAATTCATTAAAACGTGAAAATTGAAGATTGTTCAATACACGTTACTCTTGTCAAATTAATGGCATATTTAGAATAGTACAATACTTTACCAGTGGTTGTGATGGGCTCAGATGTGGACTCTGGGGTTGTTGTTGCCCCTGTCATTGTAGCTGAAGTTGTTGAGGGATCAAGGCTTCCAATTTCTAATATGAGAAAGGGTTTCAGTCATTTTAAAATCATGTATCAAGTGACTCTATTTAAATACAATGTGAAAATTAAATTATTGTTAGTGAAAATGGTCACCAAACCGATCATGTGGTTTACTTGGAAAACAGTCCTGCTACAATTCATTAAAACGTGAAAATTGAAAATTGTTCAATACACGTTACTCTTGTCAAATTAATGGCAGATTTAGAAAGTAGGACAATACTTTACCAGTGGTTGTGATAGGATCAGAGGTGGACTCTTGGGTTGTTGTTGCCCCTGTGGTTCTAGCTGAAGTCGTTGAGGGATGTTGAAAATTGTTCAATAAACGTTACTCCTGTCATCTTAATGCCATATTTAGAAAGTAGGACAATACTTTACCAGTGGTTGTGATGATCTCAGATGTGGACTCTGGGGTTGTTGTTGCCCCTGTTGTATTGGCTGAAGTTGTTGAGGGATCAAGGCTTCCAAATTCTAATATGAGAAAGAGTTTCAGTCATTTTAAACTCAGGTATTAAGTGACTCTATTTAAACACAATGTGAAAATTAAATTATTGTTAGTGAAAATGGTCACCAAACCGATCATGTGGTTTACTTGGAAAACAGTCCTGCTACAATTCATTAAAATGTGAAAATTGAAGATTGTTCAATACACGTTACTCTTGTCATATTAATGGCATATTTAGAATAGTACAATACTTTACCAGTGGTTGTGATGGGCTCAGATGTGGACTCTTGGGTTGTTGTTGCCCCTGTGGTTCTAGCTGAAGTTGTTGAGGGATGTTGAAAATTGTTCAATAAACGTTACTCTTGTCATCTTAATGCCATATTTAGAAAAAGTACAATACTTTACCTGTGAATGTGATGGGCTCAGATGTGGACTCTGGGGTTGTTGTTGCCCCTGTTGTTGTAGCTGAAGTTATTGAGGGATCAAGGCTTCCAATTTCTAATATGAGAAAGAGTTTCAATCATTTTCAGAACAGTTATCAAGTGACTCTATTAAATTACAATGTGAAAATTCAATTATTGTTGGGGAAAATGGTCACCAAACCGATAATCTGGGTTGTTTGGAATAAAGTCCTGATACTATTAATTAAAAAATCAAAAAATCTGATACAAGTACTTAAAAATTTTAAATGGACAATGATTCAATTAACGGGTCTCTTGTCATCTTAATGGCATATATGTAAAATAGTACAATACTTTACCAGTGGTTGGGATAGGATCAGAGGTGGACTCTTGGGTTGTTGTTGCCCCTGTGGTTGTAGCTGAAGTTGTTGAGGGATGTTGAAAATTGTTCAATAAACGTTACTCTTGTCATCTTAATGGCAGATTTAGAAAGTAGGACAATACTTTACCAGTGGTTGTGATGATCTCAGATGTGGACTCTGGGGTTGTTGTTGCCCCTGTTGTAGTGGCTGAAGTTGTTGAGGGATCAAGGCTTCCAAATTCTAATATCAGAAAGAGTTTCAGTCATTTTAAACTCAGGTATTAAGTGACTCTATTTAAACACAATGTGAAAATGAAATTATTGTTAGTGAAAATGGTCACCAAACCGATCATGTGGTTTACTTGGAAAACAGTCCTGCTACAATTCATTAAAACGTGAAAATTGAAAATTGTTCAATACACGTTACTCTTGTCAAATTAATGGCATATTTAGAATAGTACAATACTTTACCTGTGGTTGTGATGGGCTCAGATATGGACTCTTGGGTTGTTGTTGCCCCTGTGGTTCTATCTGAAGTTGTTGAGGGACGTTGAAAATTGTTCAATAAACGTTACTCTTGTCATCTTAATGCCATATTTAGAAAAAAGTACAATACTTTACCTGTGGTTGTGATGGGCTCAGATGTGGACTCTGGGGTTGTTGTTGGCCCTGTTGTTGTAGCTGAAGTTATTGAGGGATCAAGGCTTCCAATTTCTAATATGAGAAAGAGTTTCAATCCTTTTCAGAACAGTTATCAAGTGACTCTATTTAATTACAATGTGAAAATTCAATTATTGTTGGTGAAAATGGTCACCAAACCGATAATCTGGGTTGCTTGGAATAAAGTCGTGATACTATTAATTCAAAAATCAAAAAATCTGATACAATTACTTAAAAATTTAAAATGGACAATGATTCAATTAACGGGTCTCTTGTCATCTTAATGGCATATACGTAAAATAGTACAATACTTTACCAGTGATTTGGATAGGATCAGAGGTGGACTCTTGGGTTGTTGTTGCCCCTGTGGTTGTAGCTGAAGTTGTTGAGGGATGTTGAAAATTGTTCAATAAACGTTACTCTTGTCATCTTAATGCCATATTTAGAAAAAGTACAATACTTTACCAGTGGATGTGATGGGCTCAGATGTGGACTCTGGGGTTGTTGTTGCCCCTGTCATTGTAGCTGAAGTTGTTGAGGGATCAAGGCTTCCAATTTCTAATATGAGAAAGGGTTTCAGTCATTTTAAAATCATGTATCAAGTGACTCTATTGAAATACAATGTGAAAATTAAAATATTGTTGGTGAAAATGTGCACCAATCCGGTCAAATGGTTTGCTTAGAATACAGTTCGGCTACAATTAATTATAAATGGAAAATTGTTCAATAAACGTGTCTTTGTCATCTTGATGGCAGATTTAGAAAGTAGGACAAAACTTTACCAGTGGTTGTGATAGGATCAGAGGTGGACTCTTGGGTTGTTGTTGCCCCTGTGGTTCTAGCTGAAGTTGTTGAGGGATGTTGAAAATTGTTCAATAAACGTTACTCTTGTCATCTTAATGCCTTATTTAGAAAGTAGGACAATACTTTACCAGTGGTTGTGATGATCTCAGATGTGGACTCTGGGGTTGTTGTTGCCCCTGTTGTAGTGGCTGAAGAAGTTGAGGGATCAAGGCTTCCAAATTCTAATATGAGAAAGAGTTTCAGTCATTTTAAACTCAGGTATTAAGTGACTCTATTTAAACACAATGTGAAAATTAAATTATTGTTAGTGAAAATGGTCACCAAACCGATCATGTGGTTTACTTGGAAAACAGTCCTGCTACAATTCATTGAAATGTGAAAATTGAAGATTGTTCAATACACGTTACTCTTGTCAAATTAATGGCATATTTAGAATAGTACAATACTTTACCTGTGGATGTGATGGGCTCAGATGTGGACTCTGGGGTTGTTGTTGCCCCTGTCCTTGTAGCTGAAGTTGTTGAGGGATCAAGGCTTCCAATTTCTAATATGAGAAAGGGTTTCAGTCATTTTAAAATCATGTATCAAGTGACTCTATTTAAATACAATGTGAAAATTAAAATATTGTTGGTGAAAATGTGCACTAATCCGGTCAAATGGTTTGCTTAGAATACAGTTCGGCTGCAATTAATTATAAATGGAAAATTGTTCAATAAACGTGTCTTTGTCATCTTAATGGCAGGTTTAGAAAGTAGGACAATACTTTACCAGTGGTTGTGATAGGATCAGAGGTGGACTCTTGGGTTGTTGTTGCCCCTGTGGTTCTAGCTGAAGTTGTTGAGGGATGTTGAAAATTGTTCAATAAACGTTACTCTTGTCATCTTAATGGCAGATTTAGAAAGTAGGACAATACTTTACCAGTGGTTGTGATGATCTCAGATATGGACTCTGGGGTTGTTGTTGCCCCTGTTGTAGTGGCTGAAGTTGTTGAAGGATCAAGGCTTCCAAATTCTAATATGAGAAAGAGTTTCAGTCATTTTAAACTCAGGTATTAAGTGACTCTATTTAAACACAATGTGAAAATTAAATTATTGTTAGTGAAAATGGTCACCAAACCGATCATGTGGTTTACTTGGAAAACAGTCCTGCTACAATTCATTAAAACGTGAAAATTGTTCAATACACGTTACTCTTGTCAAATTAATGGCATATTTAGAATAGTACAATACTTTACCAGTGGTTGTGATGGGCTCAGATGTGGACTCTGGGGTTGTTGTTGCCCCTGTCATTGTAGCTGAAGTTGTTGAGGGATCAAGGCTTCCAATTTCTAATATGAGAAAGGGTTTCAGTCATTTTAAAATCATGTATCAAGTGACTCTATTTAAATACAATGTGAAAATTAAAATATTGTTGGTGAAAATGTGCACCAATCCGGTCAAATGGTTTGCTTAGAATACAGTTCGGCTACAATTAATTATAAATGGAAAATTGTTCAATAAACGTGTCTTTGTCATCTTAATGGCAGATTTAGAAAGTAGGACAATACTTTACCAGTGGTTGTGATAGGATCAGAGGTGGACTCTTGGGTTGTTGTTGCCCCTGTGGTTCTAGCTGAAGTTGTTGAGGGATGTTGAAAATTGTTCAATAAACGTTACTCTTGTCATCTTAATGCCAGATTTAGAAAGTAGGACAATACTTTACCAGTGGTTGTGATGATCTCAGATGTGGACTCTGGGGTTGTTGTTGCCCCTGTTGTAGTGGCTGAAGTTGTTGAAGGATCAAGGCTTCCAAATTCTAATATGAGAAAGAGTTTCAGTCATTTTAAACTCAGGTATTAAGTGACTCTATTTAAACACAATGTGAAAATTAAATTATTGTTAGTGAAAATGGTCACCAAACCAATCATGTGGTTTACTTGGAAAACAGTCCTGCTACAATTCATTAAAACGTGAAAATTGTTCAATACACGTTACTCTTGTCAAATTAATGGCATATTTAGAATAGTACAATACTTTACCAGTGGTTGTGATGGGCTCAGATGTGGACTCTGGGGTTGTTGTTGCCCCTGTTGTTGTAGCTGAAGTTATTGAGGGATCAAGGCTTCCAATTTCTAATATGAGAAAGAGTTTCAATCATTTTCAGAACAGTTATCAAGTGACTCTATTAAATTACAATGTGAAAATTCAATTATTGTTGGGGAAAATGGTCACCAAACCGATAATCTGGGTTGTTTGGAATAAAGTCCTGATACTATTAATTCAAAAATCAAAAAATCTGATACAAGTACTTAAAAATTTTAAATGGACAATGATTCAATTAACGGGTCTCTTGTCATCTTAATGGCATATATGTAAAATAGTACAATACTTTACCAGTGGTTGGGATAGGATCAGAGGTGGACTCTTGGGTTGTTGTTGCCCCTGTGGTTGTAGCTGAAGTTGTTGAGGGATGTTGAAAATTGTTCAATAAACGTTACTCTTGTCATCTTAATGGCAGATTTAGAAAGTAGGACAATACTTTACCAGTGGTTGTGATGATCTCAGATGTGGACTCTGGGGTTGTTGTTGCCCCTGTTGTAGTGGCTGAAGTTGTTGAGGGATCAAGGCTTCCAAATTCTAATATGAGAAAGAGTTTCAGTCATTTTAAACTCAGGTATTATGTGACTCTATTTAAACACAATGTGAAAATGAAATTATTGTTAGTGAAAATGGTCACCAAACCGATCATGTGGTTTACTTGGAAAACAGTCCTGCTACAATTCATTAAAACGTGAAAATTGAAAATTGTTCAATACACGTTACTCTTGTCAAATTAATGGCATATTTAGAATAGTACAATACTTTACCTGTGGTTGTGATGGGCTCAGATATGGACTCTTGGGTTGTTGTTGCCCCTGTGGTTCTATCTGAAGTTGTTGAGGGACGTTGAAAATTGTTCAATAAACGTTACTCTTGTCATCTTAATGCAATATTTAGAAAAAAGTACAATACTTTACCTGTGGTTGTGATGGGCTCAGATGTGGACTCTGGGGTTGTTGTTGCCCCTGTTGTTGTAGCTGAAGTTATTGAGGGATCAAGGCTTCCAATTTCTAATATGAGAAAGAGTTTCAATCCTTTTCAGAACAGTTATCAAGTGACTCTATTTAATTACAATGTGAAAATTCAATTATTGTTGGTGAAAATGGTCACCAAACCGATAATCTGGGTTGCTTGGAATAAAGTCGTGATACTATTAATTCAAAAATCAAAAAATCTGATACAATTACTTAAAAATTTAAAATGGACAATGATTCAATTAACGGGTCTCTTGTCATCTTAATGGCATATACGTAAAATAGTACAATACTTTACCAGTGATTTGGATAGGATCAGAGGTGGACTCTTGGGTTGTTGTTGCCCCTGTGGTTGTAGCTGAAGTTGTTGAGGGATGTTGAAAATTGTTCAATAAACGTTACTCTTGTCATCTTAATGCCATATTTAGAAAAAGTACAATACTTTACCAGTGGATGTGATGGGCTCAGATGTGGACTCTGGGGTTGTTGTTGCCCCTGTCATTGTAGCTGAAGTTGTTGAGGGATCAAGGCTTCCAATTTCTAATATGAGAAAGGGTTTCAGTCATTTTAAAATCATGTATCAAGTGACTCTATTGAAATACAATGTGAAAATTAAAATATTGTTGGTGAAAATGTGCACCAATCCGGTCAAATGGTTTGCTTAGAATACAGTTCAGCTACAAGTAATTATAAATGGAAAATTGTTCAATTAACGGGTCTTTGTCATCTTAATGGCAGATTTAGAAAGTAGGACAATACTTTACCAGTGGTTGTGATAGGATCAGAGGTGGACTCTTGGGTTGTTGTTGCCCCTGTGGTTCTAGCTGAAGTTGTTGAGGGATGTTGAAAATTGTTCAATAAACGTTACTCCTGTCATCTTAATGCCATATTTAGAAAGTAGGACAATACTTTACCAGTGGTTGTGATGATCTCAGATGTGGACTCTGGGGTTGTTGTTGCCCCTGTTGTAGTGGCTGAAGTTGTTGAGGGATCAAGGCTTCCAAATTCTAATATGAGAAAGAGTTTCAGTCATTTTAAACTCAGGTTTTAAGTGACTCTATTTAAACACAATGTGAAAATTAAATTATTGTTAGTGAAAATGGTCACCAAACCGATCATGTGGTTTACTTGGAAAACAGTCCTGCTACAATTCATTAAAATGTGAAAATTGAAGATTGTTCAATACACGTTACTCTTGTCAAATTAATGGCATATTTAGAATAGTACAATACTTTACCAGTGGTTGTGATGGGCTCAGATGTGGACTCTTGGGTTGTTGTTGCCCCTGTGGTTCTAGCTGAAGTTGTTGAGGGATGTTGAAAATTGTTCAATAAACGTTACTCTTGTCATCTTAATGCCATATTTAGAAAAAGTACAATACTTTACCTGTGGATGTGATGGGCTCAGATGTGGACTCTGGGGTTGTTGTTGCCCCTGTCCTTGTAGCTGAAGTTGTTGAGGGATCAAGGCTTCCAATTTCTAATATGAGAAAGGGTTTCAGTCATTTTAAAATCATGTATCAAGTGACTCTATTTAAATACAATGTGAAAATTAAAATATTGTTGGTGAAAATGTGCACCAATCCGGTCAAATGGTTTGCTTAGAATACAGTTCGGCTGCAATTAATTATAAATGGAAAATTGTTCAATAAACGTGTCTTTGTCATCTTAATGGCAGATTTAGAAAGTAGGACAATACTTTACCAGTGGTTGTGATAGGATCAGAGGTGGACTCTTGGGTTGTTGTTGCCCCTGTGGTTCTAGCTGAAGTTGTTGAGGGATGTTGAAAATTGTTCAATAAACGTTACTCTTGTCATCTTAATGCCAGATTTAGAAAGTAGGACAATACTTTACCAGTGGTTGTGATGATCTCAGATGTGGACTCTGGGGTTGTTGTTGCCCCTGTTGTAGTGGCTGAAGTTGTTGAAGGATCAAGGCTTCCAAATTCTAATATGAGAAAGAGTTTCAGTCATTTTAAACTCAGGTATTAAGTGACTCTATTTAAACACAATGTGAAAATTAAATTATTGTTAGTGAAAATGGTCACCAAACCGATCATGTGGTTTACTTGGAAAACAGTCCTGCTACAATTCATTAAAACGTGAAAATTGTTCAATACACGTTACTCTTGTCAAATTAATGGCATATTTAGAATAGTACAATACTTTACCAGTGGTTGTGAGGGGCTCAGATGTGGACTCTGGGGTTGTTGTTGCCCCTGTTGTTGTAGCTGAAGTTATTGAGGGATCAAGGCTTCCAATTTCTAATATGAGAAAGAGTTTCAATCATTTTCAGAACAGTTATCAAGTGACTCTATTAAATTACAATGTGAAAATTCAATTATTGTTGGGGAAAATGGTCACCAAACCGATAATCTGGGTTGTTTGGAATAAAGTCCTGATACTATTAATTCAAAAATCAAAAAATCTGATACAAGTACTTAAAAATTTTAAATGGACAATGATTCAATTAACGGGTCTCTTGTCATCTTAATGGCATATATGTAAAATAGTACAATACTTTACCAGTGGTTGGGATAGGATCAGAGGTGGACTCTTGGGTTGTTGTTGCCCCTGTGGTTGTAGCTGAAGTTGTTGAGGGATGTTGAAAATTGTTCAATAAACGTTACTCTTGTCATCTTAATGGCAGATTTAGAAAGTAGGACAATACTTTACCAGTGGTTGTGATGATCTCAGATGTGGACTCTGGGGTTGTTGTTGCCCCTGTTGTAGTGGCTGAAGTTGTTGAGGGATCAAGGCTTCCAAATTCTAATATGAGAAAGAGTTTCAGTCATTTTAAACTCAGGTATTATGTGACTCTATTTAAACACAATGTGAAAATTAAATTATTGTTAGTGAAAATGGTCACCAAACCGATCATGTGGTTTACTTGGAAAACAGTCCTGCTACAATTCATTAAAACGTGAAAATTGAAAATTGTTCAATACACGTTACTCTTGTCAAATTAATGGCATATTTAGAATAGTACAATACTTTACCTGTGGTTGTGATGGGCTCAGATATGGACTCTTGGGTTGTTGTTGCCCCTGTGGTTCTATCTGAAGTTGTTGAGGGACGTTGAAAATTGTTCAATAAACGTTACTCTTGTCATCTTAATGCCATATTTAGAAAAAAGTACAATACTTTACCTGTGGTTGTGATGGGCTCAGATGTGGACTCTGGGGTTGTTGTTGCCCCTGTTGTTGTAGCTGAAGTTATTGAGGGATCAAGGCTTCCAATTTCTAATATGAGAAAGAGTTTCAATCCTTTTCAGAACAGTTATCAAGTGACTCTATTTAATTACAATGTGAAAATTCAATTATTGTTGGTGAAAATGGTCACCAAACCGATAATCTGGGTTGCTTGGAATAAAGTCGTGATACTATTAATTCAAAAATCAAAAAATCTGATACAATTACTTAAAAATTTAAAATGGACAATGATTCAATTAACGGGTCTCTTGTCATCTTAATGGCATATACGTAAAATAGTACAATACTTTACCAGTGATTTGGATAGGATCAGAGGTGGACTCTTGGGTTGTTGTTGCCCCTGTGGTTGTAGCTGAAGTTGTTGAGGGATGTTGAAAATTGTTCAATAAACGTTACTCTTGTCATCTTAATGCCATATTTAGAAAAAGTACAATACTTTACCAGTGGATGTGATGGGCTCAGATGTGGACTCTGGGGTTGTTGTTGCCCCTGTCATTGTAGCTGAAGTTGTTGAGGGATCAAGGCTTCCAATTTCTAATATGAGAAAGGGTTTCAGTCATTTTAAAATCATGTATCAAGTGACTCTATTGAAATGCAATGTGAAAATTAAAATATTGTTGGTGAAAATGTGCACCAATCCGGTCAAATGGTTTGCTTAGAATACAGTTCAGCTACAAGTAATTATAAATGGAAAATTGTTCAATAAACGTGTCTTTGTCATCTTAATGGCAGATTTAGAAAGTAGGACAATACTTTACCAGTGGTTGTGATAGGATCAGAGGTGGACTCTTGGGTTGTTGTTGCCCCTGTGGTTCTAGCTGAAGTTGTTGAGGGATGTTGAAAATTGTTCAATAAACGTTACTCCTGTCATCTTAATGCCATATTTAGAAAGTAGGACAATACTTTACCAGTGGTTGTGATGATCTCAGATGTGGACTCTGGGGTTGTTGTTGCCCCTGTTGTAGTGGCTGAAGTTGTTGAGGGATCAAGGCTTCCAAATTCTAATATGAGAAAGAGTTTCAGTCATTTTAAACTCAGGTTTTAAGTGACTCTATTTAAACACAATGTGAAAATTAAATTATTGTTAGTGAAAATGGTCACCAAACCGATCATGTGGTTTACTTGGAAAACAGTCCTGCTACAATTCATTAAAATGTGAAAATTGAAGATTGTTCAATACACGTTACTCTTGTCAAATTAATGGCATATTTAGAATAGTACAATACTTTACCAGTGGTTGTGATGGGCTCAGATGTGGACTCTTGGGTTGTTGTTGCCCCTGTGGTTCTAGCTGAAGTTGTTGAGGGATGTTGAAAATTGTTCAATAAACGTTACTCTTGTCATCTTAATGCCATATTTAGAAAAAGTACAATACTTTACCTGTGGATGTGATGGGCTCAGATGTGGACTCTGGGGTTGTTGTTGCCCCTGTCCTTGTAGCTGAAGTTGTTGAGGGATCAAGGCTTCCAATTTCTAATATGAGAAAGGGTTTCAGTCATTTTAAAATCATGTATCAAGTGACTCTATTTAAATACAATGTGAAAATTAAAATATTGTTGGTGAAAATGTGCACTAATCCGGTCAAATGGTCTGCTTAGAATACAGTTTGGCTACAATTAATTATAAATGGAAAATTGTTCAATAAACGTGTCTTTGTCATCTTAATGGCAGATTTAGAAAGTAGGACAATACTTTACCAGTGGTTGTGATAGGATCAGAGGTGGACTCTTGGGTTGTTGTTGCCCCTGTGGTTCTAGCTGAAGTTGTTGAGGGATGTTGAAAATTGTTCAATAAACGTTACTCGTGTCATTTTAATGCCATATTTACAAAGTAGGACAATACTTTACCAGTGGTTGTGATGATCTCAGATGTGGACTCTGGGGTTGTTGTTGCCCCTGTTGTAGTGGCTGAAGTTGTTGAGGGATCAAGGCTTCCAAATTCTAATATGAGAAAGAGTTTCAGTCATTTTAAACTCAGGTATTAAGTGACTCTATTTAAACACAATGTGAAAATTAAATTATTGTTAGTGAAAATGGTCACCAAGCCGATCATGTGGTTTACTTGGAAAACAGTCCTGCTAGAATTCATTAAAATGTGAAAATTGAAGATTGTTCAATACACGTTACTCTTGTCAAATTAATGGCATATTTAGAATAGTACAATACTTTACCAGTGGTTGTGATGGGCTCAGATGTGGACTCTTGGGTTGTTGTTGCCCCTGTGGTTCTAGCTGAAGTTGTTGAGGGATGTTGAAAATTGTTCAATAAACGTTACTCTTGTCATCTTAATGCCATATTTAGAAAAAGTACAATACTTTACCTGTGGATGTGATGGGCTCAGATGTGGACTCTGGGGTTGTTGTTGCCCCTGTCCTTGTAGCTGAAGTTGTTGAGGGATCAAGGCTTCCAATTTCTAATATGAGAAAGGGTTTCAGTCATTTTAAAATCATGTATCAAGTGACTCTATTTAAATACAATGTGAAAATTAAAATATTGTTGGTGAAAATGTGCACCAATCCGGTCAAATGGTTTGCTTAGAATACAGTTCGGCTGCAATTAATTATAAATGGAAAATTGTTCAATAAACGTGTCTTTGTCATCTTAATGGCAGATTTAGAAAGTAGGACAATACTTTACCAGTGGTTGTGATAGGATCAGAGGTGGACTCTTGGGTTGTTGTTGCCCCTGTGGTTCTAGCTGAAGTTGTTGAGGGATGTTGAAAATTGTTCAATAAACGTTACTCTTGTCATCTTAATGCCAGATTTAGAAAGTAGGACAATACTTTACCAGTGGTTGTGATGATCTCAGATGTGGACTCTGGGGTTGTTGTTGCCCCTGTTGTAGTGGCTGAAGTTGTTGAAGGATCAAGGCTTCCAAATTCTAATATGAGAAAGAGTTTCAGTCATTTTAAACTCAGGTATTAAGTGACTCTATTTAAACACAATGTGAAAATTAAATTATTGTTAGTGAAAATGGTCACCAAACCGATCATGTGGTTTACTTGGAAAACAGTCCTGCTACAATTCATTAAAACGTGAAAATTGTTCAATACACGTTACTCTTGTCAAATTAATGGCATATTTAGAATAGTACAATACTTTACCAGTGGTTGTGATGGGCTCAGATGTGGACTCTGGGGTTGTTGTTGCCCCTGTTGTTGTAGCTGAAGTTATTGAGGGATCAAGGCTTCCAATTTCTAATATGAGAAAGAGTTTCAATCATTTTCAGAACAGTTATCAAGTGACTCTATTAAATTACAATGTGAAAATTCAATTATTGTTGGGGAAAATGGTCACCAAACCGATAATCTGGGTTGTTTGGAATAAAGTCCTGATACTATTAATTCAAAAATCAAAAAATCTGATACAAGTACTTAAAAATTTTAAATGGACAATGATTCAATTAACGGGTCTCTTGTCATCTTAATGGCATATATGTAAAATAGTACAATACTTTACCAGTGGTTGGGATAGGATCAGAGGTGGACTCTTGGGTTGTTGTTGCCCCTGTGGTTGTAGCTGAAGTTGTTGAGGGATGTTGAAAATTGTTCAATAAACGTTACTCTTGTCATCTTAATGGCAGATTTAGAAAGTAGGACAATACTTTACCAGTGGTTGTGATGATCTCAGATGTGGACTCTGGGGTTGTTGTTGCCCCTGTTGTAGTGGCTGAAGTTGTTGAGGGATCAAGGCTTCCAAATTCTAATATGAGAAAGAGTTTCAGTCATTTTAAACTCAGGTATTATGTGACTCTATTTAAACACAATGTGAAAATTAAATTATTGTTAGTGAAAATGGTCACCAAACCGATCATGTGGTTTACTTGGAAAACAGTCCTGCTACAATTCATTAAAACGTGAAAATTGAAAATTGTTCAATACACGTTACTCTTGTCAAATTAATGGCATATTTAGAATAGTACAATACTTTACCTGTGGTTGTGATGGGCTCAGATATGGACTCTTGGGTTGTTGTTGCCCCTGTGGTTCTATCTGAAGTTGTTGAGGGACGTTGAAAATTGTTCAATAAACGTTACTCTTGTCATCTTAATGCCATATTTAGAAAAAAGTACAATACTTTACCTGTGGTTGTGATGGGCTCAGATGTGGACTCTGGGGTTGTTGTTGCCCCTGTTGTTGTAGCTGAAGTTATTGAGGGATCAAGGCTTCCAATTTCTAATATGAGAAAGAGTTTCAATCCTTTTCAGAACAGTTATCAAGTGACTCTATTTAATTACAATGTGAAAATTCAATTATTGTTGGTGAAAATGGTCACCAAACCGATAATCTGGGTTGCTTGGAATAAAGTCGTGATACTATTAATTCAAAAATCAAAAAATCTGATACAATTACTTAAAAATTTAAAATGGACAATGATTCAATTAACGGGTCTCTTGTCATCTTAATGGCATATACGTAAAATAGTACAATACTTTACCAGTGATTTGGATAGGATCAGAGGTGGACTCTTGGGTTGTTGTTGCCCCTGTGGTTGTAGCTGAAGTTGTTGAGGGATGTTGAAAATTGTTCAATAAACGTTACTCTTGTCATCTTAATGCCATATTTAGAAAAAGTACAATACTTTACCAGTGGATGTGATGGGCTCAGATGTGGACTCTGGGGTTGTTGTTGCCCCTGTCATTGTAGCTGAAGTTGTTGAGGGATCAAGGCTTCCAATTTCTAATATGAGAAAGGGTTTCAGTCATTTTAAAATCATGTATCAAGTGACTCTATTGAAATGCAATGTGAAAATTAAAATATTGTTGGTGAAAATGTGCACCAATCCGGTCAAATGGTTTGCTTAGAATACAGTTCAGCTACAAGTAATTATAAATGGAAAATTGTTCAATAAACGTGTCTTTGTCATCTTAATGGCAGATTTAGAAAGTAGGACAATACTTTACCAGTGGTTGTGATAGGATCAGAGGTGGACTCTTGGGTTGTTGTTGCCCCTGTGGTTCTAGCTGAAGTTGTTGAGGGATGTTGAAAATTGTTCAATAAACGTTAGTCCTGTCATCTTAATGCCATATTTAGAAAGTAGGACAATACTTTACCAGTGGTTGTGATGATCTCAGATGTGGACTCTGGGGTTGTTGTTGCCCCTGTTGTAGTGGCTGAAGTTGTTGAGGGATCAAGGCTTCCAAATTCTAATATGAGAAAGAGTTTCAGTCATTTTAAACTCAGGTTTTAAGTGACTCTATTTAAACACAATGTGAAAATTAAATTATTGTTAGTGAAAATGGTCACCAAACCGATCATGTGGTTTACTTGGAAAACAGTCCTGCTACAATTCATTAAAATGTGAAAATTGAAGATTGTTCAATACACGTTACTCTTGTCAAATTAATGGCATATTTAGAATAGTACAATACTTTACCAGTCGTTGTGATGGGCTCAGATGTGGACTCTGGGGTTGTTGTTGCCCCTGTTGTTGTAGCTGAAGTTATTGAGGGATCAAGGCTTCCAATTTCTAATATGAGAAAGAGTTTCAATCATTTTCAGAACAGTTATCAAGTGACTCTATTAAATTACAATGTGAAAATTCAATTATTGTTGGGGAAAATGGTCACCAAACCGATAATCTGGGTTGTTTGGAATAAAGTCCTGATACTATTAATTCAAAAATCAAAAAATCTGATACAAGTACTTAAAATTTTTAAATGGACAATGATTCAATTAACGGGTCTCTTGTCATCTTAATGGCATATATGTAAAATAGTACAATACTTTACCAGTGGTTGGTATAGGATCAGAGGTGGACTCTTGGGTTGTTGTTGCCCCTGTGGTTCTAGCTGAAGTTGTTGAGGGATGTTGAAAATTGTTCAATAAACGTTACTCTTGTCATCTTAATGCCAGATTTAGAAAGTAGGACAATACTTTACCAGTGGTTGTGATGATCTCAGATATGGACTCTGGGGTTGTTGTTGCCCCTGTTGTAGTGGCTGAAGTTGTTGAAGGATCAAGGCTTCCAAATTCTAATATGAGAAAGAGTTTCAGTCATTTTAAACTCAGGTATTAAGTGACTCTATTTAAACACAATGTGAAAATTAAATTATTGTTAGTGAAAATGGTCACCAAACCGATCATGTGGTTTACTTGGAAAACAGTCCTGCTACAATTCATTAAAACATGAAAATTGTTCAATACACGTTACTCTTGTCAAATTAATGGCATATTTAGAATAGTACAATACTTTACCAGTGGTTGTGATGGGCTCAGATGTGGACTCTGGGGTTGTTGTTGCCCCTGTTGTTGTAGCTGAAGTTATTGAGGGATCAAGGCTTCCAATTTCTAATATGAGAAAGAGTTTCAATCATTTTCAGAACTGTTATCAAGTGACTCTATTAAATTACAATGTGAAAATTCAATTATTGTTGGGGAAAATGGTCACCAAACCGATAATCTGGGTTGTTTGGAATAAAGTCCTGATACTATTAATTCAAAAATCAAAAAATCTGATACAAGTACTTAAAAAATTTAAATGGACAATGATTCAATTAACGGGTCTCTTGTCATCTTAATGGCATATATGTAAAATAGTACAATACTTTACCAGTGGTTGGGATAGGATCAGAGGTGGACTCTTGGGTTGTTGTTGCCCCTGTGGTTGTAGCTGAAGTTGTTGAGGGATGTTGAAAATTGTTCAATAAACGTTACTCTTGTCATCTTAATGGCAGATTTAGAAAGTAGGACAATACTTTACCAGTGGTTGTGATGATCTCAGATGTGGACTCTGGGGTTGTTGTTGCCCCTGTTGTAGTGGCTGAAGTTGTTGAGGGATCAAGGCTTCCAAATTCTAATATGAGAAAGAGTTTCAGTCATTTTAAACTCAGGTATTAAGTGACTCTATTTAAACACAATGTGAAAATGAAATTATTGTTAGTGAAAATGGTCACCAAACCGATCATGTGGTTTACTTGGAAAACAGTCCTGCTACAATTCATTAAAACGTGAAAATTGAAAATTGTTCAATACACGTTACTCTTGTCAAATTAATGGCATATTTAGAATAGTACAATACTTTACCTGTGGTTGTGATGGGCTCAGATATGGACTCTTGGGTTGTTGTTGCCCCTGTGGTTCTATCTGAAGTTGTTGAGGGACGTTGAAAATTGTTCAATAAACGTTACTCTTGTCATCTTAATGCCATATTTAGAAAAAAGTTCAATACTTTACCTGTGGTTGTGATGGGCTCAGATGTGGACTCTGGGGTTGTTGTTGCCCCTGTTGTTGTAGCTGAAGTTATTGAGGGATCAAGGCTTCCAATTTCTAATATGAGAAAGAGTTTCAATCCTTTTCAGAACAGTTATCAAGTGACTCTATTTAATTACAATGTGAAAATTCAATTATTGTTGGTGAAAATGGTCACCAAACCGATAATCTGGGTTGCTTGGAATAAAGTCGTGATACTATTAATTCAAAAATCAAAAAATCTGATACAATTACTTAAAAATTTAAAATGGACAATGATTCAATTAACGGGTCTCTTGTCATCTTAATGGCATATACGTAAAATAGTACAATACTTTACCAGTGATTTGGATAGGATCAGAGGTGGACTCTTGGGTTGTTGTTGCCCCTGTGGTTGTAGCTGAAGTTGTTGAGGGATGTTGAAAATTGTTCAATAAACGTTACTCTTGTCATCTTGATGCCATATTTAGAAAAAGTACAATACTTTACCTGTGGATGTGATGGGCTCAGATGTGGACTCTGGGGTTGTTGTTGCCCCTGTCATTGTAGCTGAAGTTCTTGAGGGATCAAGGCTTCCAATTTCTAATATGAGAAAGGGTTTCAGTCATTTTAAAATCATGTATCAAGTGACTCTATTGAAATACAATGTGAAAATTAAAATATTGTTGGTGAAAATGTGCACCAATCCGGTCAAATGGTTTGCTTAGAATACAGTTCGGCTACAATTAATTATAAATGGAAAATTGTTCAATAAACGTGTCTTTGTCATCTTGATGGCAGATTTAGAAAGTAGGACAATACTTTACCAGTGGTTGTGATAGGATCAGAGGTGGACTCTTGGGTTGTTGTTGCCCCTGTGGTTCTAGCTGAAGTTGTTGAGGGATGTTGAAAATTGTTCAATAAACGTTACTCTTGTCATCTTAATGCCTTATTTAGAAAGTAGGACAATACTTTACCAGTGGTTGTGATGATCTCAGATGTGGACTCTGGGGTTGTTGTTGCCCCTGTTGTAGTGGCTGAAGAAGTTGAGGGATCAAGGCTTCCAAATTCTAATATGAGAAAGAGTTTCAGTCATTTTAAACTCAGGTATTAAGTGACTCTATTTAAACACAATGTGAAAATTAAATTATTGTTAGTGAAAATGGTCACCAAACCGATCATGTGGTTTACTTGGAAAACAGTCCTGCTACAATTCATTAAAATGTGAAAATTGAAGATTGTTCAATACACGTTACTCTTGTCAAATTAATGGCATATTTAGAATAGTACAATACTTTACCAGTGGTTGTGATGGGCTCAGATGTGGACTCTGGGGTTGTTGTTGCCCCTGTCATTGTAGCTGAAGTTGTTGAGGGATCAAGGCTTCCAATTTCTAATATGAGAAAGGGTTTCAGTCATTTTAAAATCATGTATCAAGTGACTCTATTTAAATACAATGTGAAAATTAAAATATTGTTGGTGAAAATGTGCACTAATCCGGTCAAATGGTCTGCTTAGAATACAGTTTGGCTACAATTAATTATAAATGGAAAATTGTTCAATAAACGTGTCTTTGTCATCTTAATGGCAGATTTAGAAAGTAGGACAATACTTTACCAGTGGTTGTGATAGGATCAGAGGTGGACTCTTGGGTTGTTGTTGCCCCTGTGGTTCTAGCTGAAGTTGTTGAGGGATGTTGAAAATTGTTCAATAAACGTTACTCGTGTCATTTTAATGCCATATTTAGAAAGTAGGACAATACTTTACCAGTGGTTGTGATGATCTCAGATGTGGACTCTGGGGTTGTTGTTGCCCCTGTTGTAGTGGCTGAAGTTGTTGAGGGATCAAGGCTTCCAAATTCTAATATGAGAAAGAGTTTCAGTCATTTTAAACTCAGGTATTAAGTGACTCTATTTAAACACAATGTGAAAATTAAATTATTGTTAGTGAAAATGGTCACCAAGCCGATCATGTGGTTTACTTGGAAAACAGTCCTGCTACAATTCATTAAAATGTGAAAATTGAAGATTGTTCAATACACGTTACTCTTGTCAAATTAATGGCATATTTAGAATAGTACAATACTTTACCAGTGGTTGTGATGGGCTCAGATGTGGACTCTTGGGTTGTTGTTGCCCCTGTGGTTCTAGCTGAAGTTGTTGAGGGATGTTGAAAATTGTTCAATAAACGTTACTCTTGTCATCTTAATGCCATATTTAGAAAAAGTACAATACTTTACCTGTGGATGTGATGGGCTCAGATGTGGACTCTGGGGTTGTTGTTGCCCCTGTCCTTGTAGCTGAAGTTGTTGAGGGATCAAGGCTTCCAATTTCTAATATGAGAAAGGGTTTCAGTCATTTTAAAATCATGTATCAAGTGACTCTATTTAAATACAATGTGAAAATTAAAATATTGTTGGTGAAAATGTGCACCAATCCGGTCAAATGGTTTGCTTAGAATACAGTTCGGCTGCAATTAATTATAAATGGAAAATTGTTCAATAAACGTGTCTTTGTCATCTTAATGGCAGATTTAGAAAGTAGGACAATACTTTACCAGTGGTTGTGATAGGATCAGAGGTGGACTCTTGGGTTGTTGTTGCCCCTGTGGTTCTAGCTGAAGTTGTTGAGGGATGTTGAAAATTGTTCAATAAACGTTACTCTTGTCGTCTTAATGCCAGATTTAGAAAGTAGGACAATACTTTACCAGTGGTTGTGATGATCTCAGATGTGGACTCTGGGGTTGTTGTTGCCCCTGTTGTAGTGGCTGAAGTTGTTGAAGGATCAAGGCTTCCAAATTCTAATATGAGAAAGAGTTTCAGTCATTTTAAACTCAGGTATTAAGTGACTCTATTTAAACACAATGTGAAAATTAAATTATTGTTAGTGAAAATGGTCACCAAACCGATCATGTGGTTTACTTGGAAAACAGTCCTGCTACAATTCATTAAAACGTGAAAATTGTTCAATACACGTTACTCTTGTCAAATTAATGGCATATTTAGAATAGTACAATACTTTACCAGTGGTTGTGATGGGCTCAGATGTGGACTCTGGGGTTGTTGTTGCCCCTGTTGTTGTAGCTGAAGTTATTGAGGGATCAAGGCTTCCAATTTCTAATATGAGAAAGAGTTTCAATCATTTTCAGAACAGTTATCAAGTGACTCTATTAAATTACAATGTGAAAATTCAATTATTGTTGGGGAAAATGGTCACCAAACCGATAATCTGGGTTGTTTGGAATAAAGTCCTGATACTATTAATTCAAAAATCAAAAAATCTGATACAAGTACTTAAAAATTTTAAATGGACAATGATTCAATTAACGGGTCTCTTGTCATCTTAATGGCATATATGTAAAATAGTACAATACTTTACCAGTGGTTGGGATAGGATCAGAGGTGGACTCTTGGGTTGTTGTTGCCCCTGTGGTTGTAGCTGAAGTTGTTGAGGGATGTTGAAAATTGTTCAATAAACGTTACTCTTGTCATCTTAATGGCAGATTTAGAAAGTAGGACAATACTTTACCAGTGGTTGTGATGATCTCAGATGTGGACTCTGGGGTTGTTGTTGCCCCTGTTGTAGTGGCTGAAGTTGTTGAGGGATCAAGGCTTCCAAATTCTAATATGAGAAAGAGTTTCAGTCATTTTAAACTCAGGTATTATGTGACTCTATTTAAACACAATGTGAAAATGAAATTATTGTTAGTGAAAATGGTCACCAAACCGATCATGTGGTTTACTTGGAAAACAGTCCTGCTACAATTCATTAAAACGTGAAAATTGAAAATTGTTCAATACACGTTACTCTTGTCAAATTAATGGCATATTTAGAATAGTACAATACTTTACCTGTGGTTGTGATGGGCTCAGATATGGACTCTTGGGTTGTTGTTGCCCCTGTGGTTCTATCTGAAGTTGTTGAGGGACGTTGAAAATTGTTCAATAAACGTTACTCTTGTCATCTTAATGCCATATTTAGAAAAAAGTACAATACTTTACCTGTGGTTGTGATGGGCTCAGATGTGGACTCTGGGGTTGTTGTTGCCCCTGTTGTTGTAGCTGAAGTTATTGAGGGATCAAGGCTTCCAATTTCTAATATGAGAAAGAGTTTCAATCCTTTTCAGAACAGTTATCAAGTGACTCTATTTAATTACAATGTGAAAATTCAATTATTGTTGGTGAAAATGGTCACCAAACCGATAATCTGGGTTGCTTGGAATAAAGTCGTGATACTATTAATTCAAAAATCAAAAAATCTGATACAATTACTTAAAAATTTAAAATGGACAATGATTCAATTAACGGGTCTCTTGTCATCTTAATGGCATATACGTAAAATAGTACAATACTTTACCAGTGATTTGGATAGGATCAGAGGTGGACTCTTGGGTTGTTGTTGCCCCTGTGGTTGTAGCTGAAGTTGTTGAGAGATGTTGAAAATTGTTCAATAAACGTTACTCTTGTCATCTTAATGCCATATTTAGAAAAAGTACAATACTTTACCAGTGGATGTGATGGGCTCAGATGTGGACTCTGGGGTTGTTGTTGCCCCTGTCATTGTAGCTGAAGTTGTTGAGGGATCAAGGCTTCCAATTTCTAATATGAGAAAGGGTTTCAGTCATTTTAAAATCATGTATCAAGTGACTCTATTGAAATACAATGTGAAAATTAAAATATTGTTGGTGAAAATGTGCACCAATCCGGTCAAATGGTTTGCTTAGAATACAGTTCAGCTACAAGTAATTATAAATGGAAAATTGTTCAATAAACGTGTCTTTGTCATCTTAATGGCAGATTTATAAAGTAGGACAATACTTTACCAGTGGTTGTGATAGGATCAGAGGTGGACTCTTGGGTTGTTGTTGCCCCTGTGGTTCTAGCTGAAGTTGTTGAGGGATGTTGAAAATTGTTCAATAAACGTTACTCCTGTCATCTTAATGCCATATTTAGAAAGTAGGACAATACTTTACCAGTGGTTGTGATGATCTCAGATGTGGACTCTGGGGTTGTTGTTGCCCCTGTTGTAGTGGCTGAAGTTGTTGAGGGATCAAGGCTTCCAAATTCTAATATGAGAAAGAGTTTCAGTCATTTTAAACTCAGGTTTTAAGTGACTCTATTTAAACACAATGTGAAAATTAAATTATTGTTAGTGAAAATGGTCACCAAACCGATCATGTGGTTTACTTGGAAAACAGTCCTGCTACAATTCATTAAAATGTGAAAATTGAAGATTGTTCAATACACGTTACTCTTGTCAAATTAATGGCATATTTAGAATAGTACAATACTTTACCAGTGGTTGTGATGGGCTCAGATGTGGACTCTGGGGTTGTTGTTGCCCCTGTTGTTGTAGCTGAAGTTATTGAGGGATCAAGGCTTCCAATTTCTAATATGAGAAAGAGTTTCAATCATTTTCAGAACAGTTATCAAGTGACTCTATTAAATTACAATGTGAAAATTCAATTATTGTTGGGGAAAATGGTCACCAAACCGATAATCTGGGTTGTTTGGAATAAAGTCCTGATACTATTAATTCAAAAATCAAAAAATCTGATACAAGTACTTAAAATTTTTAAATGGACAATGATTCAATTAACGGGTCTCTTGTCATCTTAATGGCATATATGTAAAATAGTACAATACTTTACCAGTGGTTGGGATAGGATCAGAGGTGGACTCTTGGGTTGTTGTTGCCCCTGTGGTTCTAGCTGAAGTTGTTGAGGGATGTTGAAAATTGTTCAATAAACGTTACTCTTGTCATCTTAATGCCAGATTTAGAAAGTAGGACAATACTTTACCAGTGGTTGTGATGATCTCAGATATGGACTCTGGGGTTGTTGTTGCCCCTGTTGTAGTGGCTGAAGTTGTTGAAGGATCAAGGCTTCCAAATTCTAATATGAGAAAGAGTTTCAGTCATTTGAAACTCAGGTATTAAGTGACTCTATTTAAACACAATGTGAAAATTAAATTATTGTTAGTGAAAATGGTCACCAAACCGATCATGTGGTTTACTTGGAAAACAGTCCTGCTACAATTCATTAAAACATGAAAATTGTTCAATACACGTTACTCTTGTCAAATTAATGGCATATTTAGAATAGTACAATACTTTACCAGTGGTTGTGATGGGCTCAGATGTGGACTCTGGGGTTGTTGTTGCCCCTGTTGTTGTAGCTGAAGTTATTGAGGGATCAAGGCTTCCAATTTCTAATATGAGAAAGAGTTTCAATCATTTTCAGAACTGTTATCAAGTGACTCTATTAAATTACAATGTGAAAATTCAATTATTGTTGGGGAAAATGGTCACCAAACCGATAATCTGGGTTGTTTGGAATAAAGTCCTGATACTATTAATTCAAAAATCAAAAAATCTGATACAAGTACTTAAAAATTTTAAATGGACAATGATTCAATTAACGGGTCTCTTGTCATCTTAATGGCATATATGTAAAATAGTACAATACTTTACCAGTGGTTGGGATAGGATCAGAGGTGGACTCTTGGGTTGTTGTTGCCCCTGTGGTTGTAGCTGAAGTTGTTGAGGGATGTTGAAAATTGTTCAATAAACGTTACTCTTGTCATCTTAATGGCAGATTTAGAAAGTAGGACAATACTTTACCAGTGGTTGTGATGATCTCAGATGTGGACTCTGGGGTTGTTGTTGCCCCTGTTGTAGTGGCTGAAGTTGTTGAGGGATCAAGGCTTCCAAATTCTAATATGAGAAAGAGTTTCAGTCATTTTAAACTCAACTATTAAGTGACTCTATTTAAACACAATGTGAAAATGAAATTATTGTTAGTGAAAATGGTCACCAAACCGATCATGTGGTTTACTTGGAAAACAGTCCTGCTACAATTCATTAAAACGTGAAAATTGAAAATTGTTCAATACACGTTACTCTTGTCAAATTAATGGCATATTTAGAATAGTACAATACTTTACCTGTGGTTGTGATGGGCTCAGATATGGACTCTTGGGTTGTTGTTGCCCCTGTGGTTCTATCTGAAGTTGTTGAGGGACGTTGAAAATTGTTCAATAAACGTTACTCTTGTCATCTTAATGCCATATTTAGAAAAAAGTTCAATACTTTACCTGTGGTTGTGATGGGCTCAGATGTGGACTCTGGGGTTGTTGTTGCCCCTGTTGTTGTAGCTGAAGTTATTGAGGGATCAAGGCTTCCAATTTCTAATATGAGAAAGAGTTTCAATCCTTTTCAGAACAGTTATCAAGTGACTCTATTTAATTACAATGTGAAAATTCAATTATTGTTGGTGAAAATGGTCACCAAACCGATAATCTGGGTTGCTTGGAATAAAGTCGTGATACTATTAATTCAAAAATCAAAAAATCTGATACAATTACTTAAAAATTTAAAATGGACAATGATTCAATTAACGGGTCTCTTGTCATCTTAATGGCATATACGTAAAATAGTACAATACTTTACCAGTGATTTGGATAGGATCAGAGGTGGACTCTTGGGTTGTTGTTGCCCCTGTGGTTGTAGCTGAAGTTGTTGAGGGATGTTGAAAATTGTTCAATAAACGTTACTCTTGTCATCTTAATGCCATATTTAGAAAAAGTACAATACTTTACCAGTGGATGTGATGGGCTCAGATGTGGACTCTGGGGTTGTTGTTGCCCCTGTCATTGTAGCTGAAGTTGTTGAGGGATCAAGGCTTCCAATTTCTAATATGAGAAAGGGTTTCAGTCATTTTAAAATCATGTATCAAGTGACTCTATTGAAATACAATGTGAAAATTAAAATATTGTTGGTGAAAATGTGCACCAATCCGGTCAAATGGTTTGCTTAGAATACAGTTCGGCTACAATTAATTATAAATGGAAAATTGTTCAATAAACGTGTCTTTGTCATCTTGATGGCAGATTTAGAAAGTAGGACAATACTTTACCAGTGGTTGTGATAGGATCAGAGGTGGACTCTTGGGTTGTTGTTGCCCCTGTGGTTCTAGCTGAAGTTGTTGAGGGATGTTGAAAATTGTTCAATAAACGTTACTCTTGTCATCTTAATGCCTTATTTAGAAAGTAGGACAATACTTTACCAGTGGTTGTGATGATCTCAGATGTGGACTCTGGGGTTGTTGTTGCCCCTGTTGTAGTGGCTGAAGAAGTTGAGGGATCAAGGCTTCCAAATTCTAATATGAGAAAGAGTTTCAGTCATTTTAAACTCAGGTATTAAGTGACTCTATTTAAACACAATGTGAAAATTAAATTATTGTTAGTGAAAATGGTCACCAAACCGATCATGTGGTTTACTTGGAAAACAGTCCTGCTACAATTCATTAAAATGTGAAAATTGAAGATTGTTCAATACACGTTACTCTTGTCAAATTAATGGCATATTTAGAATAGTACAATACTTTACCAGTGGTTGTGATGTGCTCAGATGTGGACTCTGGGGTTGTTGTTGCCCCTGTCATTGTAGCTGAAGTTGTTGAGGGATCAAGGCTTCCAAATTCTAATATGAGAAAGAGTTTCAGTCATTTTAAACTCAGGTATTAAGTGACTCTATTTAAACACAATGTGAAAATTAAATTATTGTTAGTGAAAATGGTCACCAAACCGATCATGTGGTTTACTTGGAAAACAGTCCTGCTACAATTCATTAAAACATGAAAATTGTTCAATACACGTTACTCTTGTCAAATTAATGGCATATTTAGAATAGTACAATACTTTACCAGTGGTTGTGATGGGCTCAGATGTGGACTCTGGGGTTGTTGTTGCCCCTGTTGTTGTAGCTGAAGTTATTGAGGGATCAAGGCTTCCAATTTCTAATATGAGAAAGAGTTTCAATCATTTTCAGAACTGTTATCAAGTGACTCTATTAAATTACAATGTGAAAATTCAATTATTGTTGGGGAAAATGGTCACCAAACCGATAATCTGGGTTGTTTGGAATAAAGTCCTGATACTATTAATTCAAAAATCAAAAAATCTGATACAAGTACTTAAAAAATTTAAATGGACAATGATTCAATTAACGGGTCTCTTGTCATCTTAATGGCATATATGTAAAATAGTACAATACTTTACCAGTGGTTGGGATAGGATCAGAGGTGGACTCTTGGGTTGTTGTTGCCCCTGTGGTTGTAGCTGAAGTTGTTGAGGGATGTTGAAAATTGTTCAATAAACGTTACTCTTGTCATCTTAATGGCAGATTTAGAAAGTAGGACAATACTTTACCAGTGGTTGTGATGATCTCAGATGTGGACTCTGGGGTTGTTGTTGCCCCTGTTGTAGTGGCTGAAGTTGTTGAGGGATCAAGGCTTCCAAATTCTAATATGAGAAAGAGTTTCAGTCATTTTAAACTCAGGTATTAAGTGACTCTATTTAAACACAATGTGAAAATGAAATTATTGTTAGTGAAAATGGTCACCAAACCGATCATGTGGTTTACTTGGAAAACAGTCCTGCTACAATTCATTAAAACGTGAAAATTGAAAATTGTTCAATACACGTTACTCTTGTCAAATTAATGGCATATTTAGAATAGTACAATACTTTACCTGTGGTTGTGATGGGCTCAGATATGGACTCTTGGGTTGTTGTTGCCCCTGTGGTTCTATCTGAAGTTGTTGAGGGACGTTGAAAATTGTTCAATAAACGTTACTCTTGTCATCTTAATGCCATATTTAGAAAAAAGTTCAATACTTTACCTGTGGTTGTGATGGGCTCAGATGTGGACTCTGGGGTTGTTGTTGCCCCTGTTGTTGTAGCTGAAGTTATTGAGGGATCAAGGCTTCCAATTTCTAATATGAGAAAGAGTTTCAATCCTTTTCAGAACAGTTATCAAGTGACTCTATTTAATTACAATGTGAAAATTCAATTATTGTTGGTGAAAATGGTCACCAAACCGATAATCTGGGTTGCTTGGAATAAAGTCGTGATACTATTAATTCAAAAATCAAAAAATCTGATACAATTACTTAAAAATTTAAAATGGACAATGATTCAATTAACGGGTCTCTTGTCATCTTAATGGCATATACGTAAAATAGTACAATACTTTACCAGTGATTTGGATAGGATCAGAGGTGGACTCTTGGGTTGTTGTTGCCCCTGTGGTTGTAGCTGAAGTTGTTGAGGGATGTTGAAAATTGTTCAATAAACGTTACTCTTGTCATCTTGATGCCATATTTAGAAAAAGTACAATACTTTACCTGTGGATGTGATGGGCTCAGATGTGGACTCTGGGGTTGTTGTTGCCCCTGTCATTGTAGCTGAAGTTCTTGAGGGATCAAGGCTTCCAATTTCTAATATGAGAAAGGGTTTCAGTCATTTTAAAATCATGTATCAAGTGACTCTATTGAAATACAATGTGAAAATTAAAATATTGTTGGTGAAAATGTGCACCAATCCGGTCAAATGGTTTGCTTAGAATACAGTTCGGCTACAATTAATTATAAATGGAAAATTGTTCAATAAACGTGTCTTTGTCATCTTGATGGCAGATTTAGAAAGTAGGACAATACTTTACCAGTGGTTGTGATAGGATCAGAGGTGGACTCTTGGGTTGTTGTTGCCCCTGTGGTTCTAGCTGAAGTTGTTGAGGGATGTTGAAAATTGTTCAATAAACGTTACTCTTGTCATCTTAATGCCTTATTTAGAAAGTAGGACAATACTTTACCAGTGGTTGTGATGATCTCAGATGTGGACTCTGGGGTTGTTGTTGCCCCTGTTGTAGTGGCTGAAGAAGTTGAGGGATCAAGGCTTCCAAATTCTAATATGAGAAAGAGTTTCAGTCATTTTAAACTCAGGTATTAAGTGACTCAATTTAAACACAATGTGAAAATTAAATTATTGTTAGTGAAAATGGTCACCAAACCGATCATGTGGTTTACTTGGAAAACAGTCCTGCTACAATTCATTAAAATGTGAAAATTGAAGATTGTTCAATACACGTTACTCTTGTCAAATTAATGGCATATTTAGAATAGTACAATACTTTACCAGTGGTTGTGATGGGCTCAGATGTGGACTCTGGGGTTGTTGTTGCCCCTGTCATTGTAGCTGAAGTTGTTGAGGGATCAAGGCTTCCAATTTCTAATATGAGAAAGGGTTTCAGTCATTTTAAAATCATGTATCAAGTGACTCTATTTAAATACAATGTGAAAATTAAAATATTGTTGGTGAAAATGTGCACTAATCCGGTCAAATGGTCTGCTTAGAATACAGTTTGGCTACAATTAATTATAAATGGAAAATTGTTCAATAAACGTGTCTTTGTCATCTTAATGGCAGATTTAGAAAGTAGGACAATACTTTACCAGTGGTTGTGATAGGATCAGAGGTGGACTCTTGGGTTGTTGTTGCCCCTGTGGTTCTAGCTGAAGTTGTTGAGGGATGTTGAAAATTGTTCAATAAACGTTACTCGTGTCATTTTAATGCCATATTTAGAAAGTAGGACAATACTTTACCAGTGGTTGTGATGATCTCAGATGTGGACTCTGGGGTTGTTGTTGCCCCTGTTGTAGTGGCTGAAGTTGTTGAGGGATCAAGGCTTCCAAATTCTAATATGAGAAAGAGTTTCAGTCATTTTAAACTCAGGTATTAAGTGACTCTATTTAAACACAATGTGAAAATTAAATTATTGTTAGTGAAAATGGTCACCAAACCGATCATGTGGTTTACTTGGAAAACAGTCCTGCTACAATTCATTAAAACGTGAAAATTGAAAATTGTTCAATACACGTTACTCTTGTCAAATTAATGGCATATTTAGAATAGTACAATACTTTACCTGTGGTTGTGATGGGCTCAGATATGGACTCTTGGGTTGTTGTTGCCCCTGTGGTTCTATCTGAAGTTGTTGAGGGACGTTGAAAATTGTTCAATAAACGTTACTCTTGTCATCTTAATGCCATATTTAGAAAAAAGTTCAATACTTTACCTGTGGTTGTGATGGGCTCAGATGTGGACTCTGGGGTTGTTGTTGCCCCTGTTGTTGTAGCTGAAGTTATTGAGGGATCAAGGCTTCCAATTTCTAATATGAGAAAGAGTTTCAATCCTTTTCAGAACAGTTATCAAGTGACTCTATTTAATTACAATGTGAAAATTCAATTATTGTTGGTGAAAATGGTCACCAAACCGATAATCTGGGTTGCTTGGAATAAAGTCGTGATACTATTAATTCAAAAATCAAAAAATCTGATACAATTACTTAAAAATTTAAAATGGACAATGATTCAATTAACGGGTCTCTTGTCATCTTAATGGCATATACGTAAAATAGTACAATACTTTACCAGTGATTTGGATAGGATCAGAGGTGGACTCTTGGGTTGTTGTTGCCCCTGTGGTTCTAGCTGAAGTTGTTGAGGGATGTTGAAAATTGTTCAATAAACGTTACTCTTGTCATCTTAATGCCATATTTAGAAAAAGTACAATACTTTACCTGTGGATGTGATGGGCTCAGATGTGGACTCTGGGGTTGTTGTTGCCCCTGTCCTTGTAGCTGAAGTTGTTGAGGGATCAAGGCTTCCAATTTCTAATATGAGAAAGGGTTTCAGTCATTTTAAAATCATGTATCAAGTGACTCTATTTAAATACAATGTGAAAATTAAAATATTGTTGGTGAAAATGTGCACCAATCCGGTCAAATGGTTTGCTTAGAATACAGTTCGGCTGCAATTAATTATAAATGGAAAATTGTTCAATAAACGTGTCTTTGTCATCTTAATGGCAGATTTAGAAAGTAGGACAATACTTTACCAGTGGTTGTGATAGGATCAGAGGTGGACTCTTGGGTTGTTGTTGCCCCTGTGGTTCTAGCTGAAGTTGTTGAGGGATGTTGAAAATTGTTCAATAAACGTTACTCTTGTCGTCTTAATGCCAGATTTAGAAAGTAGGACAATACTTTACCAGTGGTTGTGATGATCTCAGATGTGGACTCTGGGGTTGTTGTTGCCCCTGTTGTAGTGGCTGAAGTTGTTGAAGGATCAAGGCTTCCAAATTCTAATATGAGAAAGAGTTTCAGTCATTTTAAACTCAGGTATTAAGTGACTCTATTTAAACACAATGTGAAAATTAAATTATTGTTAGTGAAAATGGTCACCAAACCGATCATGTGGTTTACTTGGAAAACAGTCCTGCTACAATTCATTAAAACATGAAAATTGTTCAATACACGTTACTCTTGTCAAATTAATGGCATATTTAGAATAGTACAATACTTTACCAGTGGTTGTGATGGGCTCAGATGTGGACTCTGGGGTTGTTGTTGCCCCTGTTGTTGTAGCTGAAGTTATTGAGGGATCAAGGCTTCCAATTTCTAATATGAGAAAGAGTTTCAATCATTTTCAGAACTGTTATCAAGTGACTCTATTAAATTACAATGTGAAAATTCAATTATTGTTGGGGAAAATGGTCACCAAACCGATAATCTGGGTTGTTTGGAATAAAGTCCTGATACTATTAATTCAAAAATCAAAAAATCTGATACAAGTACTTAAAAATTTTAAATGGACAATGATTCAATTAACGGGTCTCTTGTCATCTTAATGGCATATATGTAAAATAGTACAATACTTTACCAGTGGTTGGGATAGGATCAGAGGTGGACTCTTGGGTTGTTGTTGCCCCTGTGGTTGTAGCTGAAGTTGTTGAGGGATGTTGAAAATTGTTCAATAAACGTTACTCTTGTCATCTTAATGGCAGATTTAGAAAGTAGGACAATACTTTACCAGTGGTTGTGATGATCTCAGATGTGGACTCTGGGGTTGTTGTTGCCCCTGTTGTAGTGGCTGAAGTTGTTGAGGGATCAAGGCTTCCAAATTCTAATATGAGAAAGAGTTTCAGTCATTTTAAACTCAACTATTAAGTGACTCTATTTAAACACAATGTGAAAATGAAATTATTGTTAGTGAAAATGGTCACCAAACCGATCATGTGGTTTACTTGGAAAACAGTCCTGCTACAATTCATTAAAACGTGAAAATTGAAAATTGTTCAATACACGTTACTCTTGTCAAATTAATGGCATATTTAGAATAGTACAATACTTTACCTGTGGTTGTGATGGGCTCAGATATGGACTCTTGGGTTGTTGTTGCCCCTGTGGTTCTATCTGAAGTTGTTGAGGGACGTTGAAAATTGTTCAATAAACGTTACTCTTGTCATCTTAATGCCATATTTAGAAAAAAGTACAATACTTTACCTGTGGTTGTGATGGGCTCAGATGTGGACTCTGGGGTTGTTGTTGCCCCTGTTGTTGTAGCTGAAGTTATTGAGGGATCAAGGCTTCCAATTTCTAATATGAGAAAGAGTTTCAATCCTTTTCAGAACAGTTATCAAGTGACTCTATTTAATTACAATGTGAAAATTCAATTATTGTTGGTGAAAATGGTCACCAAACCGATAATCTGGGTTGCTTGGAATAAAGTCGTGATACTATTAATTCAAAAATCAAAAAATCTGATACAAGTACTTAAAAATTTTAAATGGACAATGATTCAATTAACGGGTCTCTTGTCATCTTAATGGCATATATGTAAAATAGTACAATACTTTACCAGTGGTTGGGATAGGATCAGAGGTGGACTCTTGGGTTGTTGTTGCCCCTGTGGTTGTAGCTGAAGTTGTTGAGGGATGTTGAAAATTGTTCAATAAACATTACTCTTGTCATCTTAATGGCAGATTTAGAAAGTAGGACAATACTTTACCAGTGGTTGTGATGATCTCAGATGTGGACTCTGGGGTTGTTGTTGCCCCTGTTGTAGTGGCTGAAGTTGTTGAGGGATCAAGGCTTCCAAATTCTAATATGAGAAAGAGTTTCAGTCATTTTAAACTCAGGTATTATGTGACTCTATTTAAACACAATGTGAAAATGAAATTATTGTTAATGAAAATGGTCACCAAACCGATCATGTGGTTTACTTGGAAAACAGTCCTGCTACAATTCATTAAAACGTGAAAATTGAAAATTGTTCAATACACGTTACTCTTGTCAAATTAATGGCATATTTAGAATAGTACAATACTTTACCTGTGGTTGTGATGGGCTCAGATATGGACTCTTGGGTTGTTGTTGCCCCTGTGGTTCTATCTGAAGTTGTTGAGGGACGTTGAAAATTGTTCAATAAACGTTACTCTTGTCATCTTAATGCCATATTTAGAAAAAAGTTCAATACTTTACCTGTGGTTGTGATGGGCTCAGATGTGGACTCTGGGGTTGTTGTTGCCCCTGTTGTTGTAGCTGAAGTTATTGAGGGATCAAGGCTTCCAATTTCTAATATGAGAAAGAGTTTCAATCCTTTTCAGAACAGTTATCAAGTGACTCTATTTAATTACAATGTGAAAATTCAATTATTGTTGGTGAAAATGGTCACCAAACCGATAATCTGGGTTGCTTGGAATAAAGTCGTGATACTATTAATTCAAAAATCAAAAAATCTGATACAATTACTTAAAAATTTAAAATGGACAATGATTCAATTAACGGGTCTCTTGTCATCTTAATGGCATATACGTAAAATAGTACAATACTTTACCAGTGATTTGGATAGGATCAGAGGTGGACTCTTGGGTTGTTGTTGCCCCTGTGGTTGTAGCTGAAGTTGTTGAGGGATGTTGAAAATTGTTCAATAAACGTTACTCTTGTCATCTTAATGCCATATTTAGAAAAAGTACAATACTTTACCAGTGGATGTGATGGGCTCAGATGTGGACTCTGGGGTTGTTGTTGCCCCTGTCATTGTAGCTGAAGTTGTTGAGGGATCAAGGCTTCCAATTTCTAATATGAGAAAGGGTTTCAGTCATTTTAAAATCATGTATCAAGTGACTCTATTGAAATACAATGTGAAAATTAAAATATTGTTGGTGAAAATGTGCACCAATCCGGTCAAATGGTTTGCTTAGAATACAGTTCGGCTACAATTAATTATAAATGGAAAATTGTTCAATAAACGTGTCTTTGTCATCTTGATGGCAGATTTAGAAAGTAGGACAATACTTTACCAGTGGTTGTGATAGGATCAGAGGTGGACTCTTGGGTTGTTGTTGCCCCTGTGGTTCTAGCTGAAGTTGTTGAGGGATGTTGAAAATTGTTCAATAAACGTTACTCTTGTCATCTTAATGCCTTATTTAGAAAGTAGGACAATACTTTACCAGTGGTTGTGATGATCTCAGATGTGGACTCTGGGGTTGTTGTTGCCCCTGTTGTAGTGGCTGAAGAAGTTGAGGGATCAAGGCTTCCAAATTCTAATATGAGAAAGAGTTTCAGTCATTTTAAACTCAGGTATTAAGTGACTCTATTTAAACACAATGTGAAAATTAAATTATTGTTAGTGAAAATGGTCACCAAACCGATCATGTGGTTTACTTGGAAAACAGTCCTGCTACAATTCATTAAAATGTGAAAATTGAAGATTGTTCAATACACGTTACTCTTGTCAAATTAATGGCATATTTAGAATAGTACAATACTTTACCAGTGGTTGTGATGTGCTCAGATGTGGACTCTGGGGTTGTTGTTGCCCCTGTCATTGTAGCTGAAGTTGTTGAGGGATCAAGGCTTCCAATTTCTAATATGAGAAAGGGTTTCAGTCATTTTAAAATCATGTATCAAGTGACTCTATTTAAATACAATGTGAAAATTAAAATATTGTTGGTGAAAATGTGCACTAATCCGGTCAAATGGTCTGCTTAGAATACAGTTTGGCTACAATTAATTATAAATGGAAAATTGTTCAATAAACGTGTCTTTGTCATCTTAATGGCAGATTTAGAAAGTAGGACAATACTTTACCAGTGGTTGTGATAGGATCAGAGGTGGACTCTTGGGTTGTTGTTGCCCCTGTGGTTCTAGCTGAAGTTGTTGAGGGATGTTGAAAATTGTTCAATAAACGTTACTCCTGTCATCTTAATGCCATATTTAGAAAGTAGGACAATACTTTACCAGTGGTTGTGATGATCTCAGATGTGGACTCTGGGGTTGTTGTTGCCCCTGTTGTAGTGGCTGAAGTTGTTGAGGGATCAAGGCTTCCAAATTCTAATATGAGAAAGAGTTTCAGTCATTTTAAACTCAGGTTTTAAGTGACTCTATTTAAACACAATGTGAAAATTAAATTATTGTTAGTGAAAATGGTCACCAAACCGATCATGTGGTTTACTTGGAAAACAGTCCTGCTACAATTCATTAAAATGTGAAAATTGAAGATTGTTCAATACACGTTACTCTTGTCAAATTAATGGCATATTTAGAATAGTACAATACTTTACCAGTGGATGTGATGGGCTCAGATGTGGACTCTGGGGTTGTTGTTGCCCCTGTCCTTGTAGCTGAAGTTGTTGAGGGATCAAGGCTTCCAATTTCTAATATGAGAAAGGGTTTCAGTCATTTTAAAATCATGTATCAAGTGACTCTATTTAAATACAATGTGAAAATTAAAATATTGTTAGTGAAAATGTGCACCAATCCGGTCAAATGGTTTGCTTAGAATACAGTTCGGCTGCAATTAATTATAAATGGAAAATTGTTCAATAAACGTGTCTTTGTCATCTTAATGGCAGATTTAGAAAGTAGGACAATACTTTACCAGTGGTTGTGATAGGATCAGAGGTGGACTCTTGGGTTGTTGTTGCCCCTGTGGTTCTAGCTGAAGTTGTTGAGGGATGTTGAAAATTGTTCAATAAACGTTACTCTTGTCATCTTAATGCCAGATTTAGAAAGTAGGACAATACTTTACCAGTGGTTGTGATGATCTCAGATGTGGACTCTGGGGTTGTTGTTGCCCCTGTTGTAGTGGCTGAAGTTGTTGAAGGATCAAGGCTTCCAAATTCTAATATGAGAAAGAGTTTCAGTCATTTTAAACTCAGGTATTAAGTGACTCTATTTAAACACAATGTGAAAATGAAATTATTGTTAGTGAAAATGGTCACCAAACCGATCATGTGGTTTACTTGGAAAACAGTCCTGCTACAATTCATTAAAACGTGAAAATTGTTCAATACACGTTACTCTTGTCAAATTAATGGCATATTTAGAATAGTACAATACTTTACCTGTGGTTGTGATGGGCTCAGATATGGACTCTTGGGTTGTTGTTGCCCCTGTGGTTCTATCTGAAGTTGTTGAGGGACGTTGAAAATTGTTCAATAAACGTTACTCTTGTCATCTTAATGCCATATTTAGAAAAAAGTTCAATACTTTACCTGTGGTTGTGATGGGCTCAGATGTGGACTCTGGGGTTGTTGTTGCCCCTGTTGTTGTAGCTGAAGTTATTGAGGGATCAAGGCTTCCAATTTCTAATATGAGAAAGAGTTTCAATCCTTTTCAGAACAGTTATCAAGTGACTCTATTTAATTACAATGTGAAAATTCAATTATTGTTGGTGAAAATGGTCACCAAACCGATAATCTGGGTTGCTTGGAATAAAGTCGTGATACTATTAATTCAAAAATCAAAAAATCTGATACAATTACTTAAAAATTTAAAATGGACAATGATTCAATTAACGGGTCTCTTGTCATCTTAATGGCATATACGTAAAATAGTACAATACTTTACCAGTGATTTGGATAGGATCAGAGGTGGACTCTTGGGTTGTTGTTGCCCCTGTGGTTGTAGCTGAAGTTGTTGAGGGATGTTGAAAATTGTTCAATAAACGTTACTCTTGTCATCTTAATGCCATATTTAGAAAAAGTACAATACTTTACCAGTGGATGTGATGGGCTCAGATGTGGACTCTTGGGTTGTTGTTGCCCCTGTGGTTCTAGCTGAAGTTGTTGAGGGATGTTGAAAATTGTTCAATAAACGTTACTCTTGTCATCTTAATGCCATATTTAGAAAAAGTACAATACTTTACCTGTGGATGTGATGGGCTCAGATGTGGACTCTGGGGTTGTTGTTGCCCCTGTCCTTGTAGCTGAAGTTGTTGAGGGATCAAGGCTTCCAATTTCTAATATGAGAAAGGGTTTCAGTCATTTTAAAATCATGTATCAAGTGACTCTATTTAAATACAATGTGAAAATTAAAATATTGTTGGTGAAAATGTGCACCAATCCGGTCAAATGGTTTGCTTAGAATACAGTTCGGCTGCAATTAATTATAAATGGAAAATTGTTCAATAAACGTGTCTTTGTCATCTTAATGGCAGATTTAGAAAGTAGGACAATACTTTACCAGTGGTTGTGATAGGATCAGAGGTGGACTCTTGGGTTGTTGTTGCCCCTGTGGTTCTAGCTGAAGTTGTTGAGGGATGTTGAAAATTGTTCAATAAACGTTACTCTTGTCATCTTAATGCCAGATTTAGAAAGTAGGACAATACTTTACCAGTGGTTGTGATGATCTCAGATGTGGACTCTGGGGTTGTTGTTGCCCCTGTTGTAGTGGCTGAAGTTGTTGAAGGATCAAGGCTTCCAAATTCTAATATGAGAAAGAGTTTCAGTCATTTTAAACTCAGGTATTAAGTGACTCTATTTAAACACAATGTGAAAATTAAATTATTGTTAGTGAAAATGGTCACCAAACCGATCATGTGGTTTACTTGGAAAACAGTCCTGCTACAATTCATTAAAACGTGAAAATTGTTCAATACACGTTACTCTTGTCAAATTAATGGCATATTTAGAATAGTACAATACTTTACCAGTGGTTGTGATGGGCTCAGATGTGGACTCTGGGGTTGTTGTTGCCCCTGTTGTTGTAGCTGAAGTTATTGAGGGATCAAGGCTTCCAATTTCTAATATGAGAAAGAGTTTCAATCATTTTCAGAACAGTTATCATGTGACTCTATTAAATTACAATGTGAAAATTCAATTATTGTTGGGGAAAATGGTCACCAAACCGATAATCTGGGTTGTTTGGAATAAAGTCCTGATACTATTAATTCAAAAATCAAAAAATCTGATACAAGTACTTAAAAATTTTAAATGGACAATGATTCAATTAACGGGTCTCTTGTCATCTTAATGGCATATATGTAAAATAGTACAATACTTTACCAGTGGTTGGGATAGGATCAGAGGTGGACTCTTGGGTTGTTGTTGCCCCTGTGGTTGTAGCTGAAGTTGTTGAGGGATGTTGAAAATTGTTCAATAAACGTTACTCTTGTCATCTTAATGGCAGATTTAGAAAGTATGACAATACTTTACCAGTGGTTGTGATGATCTCAGATGTGGACTCTGGGGTTGTTGTTGCCCCTGTTGTAGTGGCTGAAGTTAATGAGGGATCAAGGCTTCCAAATTCTAATATGAGAAAGAGTTTCAGTCATTTTAAACTCTGGTATTATGTGACTCTATTTAAACACAATGTGAAAATGAAATTATTGTTAGTGAAAATGGTCACCAAACCGATCATGTGGTTTACTTGGAAAACAGTCCTGCTACAATTCATTAAAACGTGAAAATTGAAAATTGTTCAATACACGTTACTCTTGTCAAATTAATGGCATATTTAGAATAGTACAATACTTTACCTGTGGTTGTGATGGGCTCAGATATGGACTCTTGGGTTGTTGTTGCCCCTGTGGTTCTATCTGAAGTTGTTGAGGGACGTTGAAAATTGTTCAATAAACGTTACTCTTGTCATCTTAATGCCATATTTAGAAAAAAGTACAATACTTTACCTGTGGTTGTGATGGGCTCAGATGTGGACTCTGGGGTTGTTGTTGCCCCTGTTGTTGTAGCTGAAGTTATTGAGGGATCAAGGCTTCCAATTTCTAATATGAGAAAGAGTTTCAATCCTTTTCAGAACAGTTATCAAGTGACTCTATTTAATTACAATGTGAAAATTCAATTATTGTTGGTGAAAATGGTCACCAAACCGATAATCTGGGTTGCTTGGAATAAAGTCGTGATACTATTAATTCAAAAATCAAAAAATCTGATACAATTACTTAGAAAATTTAAAATGGACAATGATTCAATTAACGGGTCTCTTGTCATCTTAATGGCATATACGTAAAATAGTACAATACTTTACCAGTGATTTGGATAGGATCAGAGGTGGACTCTTGGGTTGTTGTTGCCCCTGTGGTTGTAGCTGAAGTTGTTGAGGGATGTTGAAAATTGTTCAATAAACGTTACTCTTGTCATCTTAATGCCATATTTAGAAAAAGTACAATACTTTACCAGTGGATGTGATGGGCTCAGATGTGGACTCTGGGGTTGTTGTTGCCCCTGTCATTGTAGCTGAAGTTGTTGAGGGATCAAGGCTTCCAATTTCTAATATGAGAAAGAGTTTCAGTCATTTTAAAATCATGTATCAAGTGACTCTATTGAAATACAATGTGAAAATTAAAATATTGTTGGTGAAAATGTGCACCAATCCGGTCAAAGGTTTGCTTAGAATACAGTTCAGCTACAAGTAATTATAAATGGAAAATTGTTCAATAAACGTGTCTTTGTCATCTTAATGGCAGATTTAGAAAGTAGGACAATACTTTACCAGTGGTTGTGATAGGATCAGAGGTGGACTCTTGGGTTGTTGTTGCCCCTGTGGTTCTAGCTGAAGTTGTTGAGGGATGTTGAAAATTGTTCAATAAACGTTACTCTTGTCATCTTAATGCCATATTTAGAAAACGTACAATACTTTACCTGTGGATGTGATGGGCTCAGATGTGGACTCTGGGGTTGTTGTTGCCCCTGTCCTTGTAGCTGAAGTTGTTGAGGGATCAAGGCTTCCAATTTCTAATATGAGAAAGGGTTTCAGTCATTTTAAAATCATGTATCAAGTGACTCTATTTAAATACAATGTGAAAATTAAAATATTGTTGGTGAAAATGTGCACCAATCCGGTCAAATGGTTTGCTTAGAATACAGTTCGGCTGCAATTAATTATAAATGGAAAATTGTTCAATAAACGTGTCTTTGTCATCTTAATGGCAGATTTAGAAAGTAGGACAATACTTTACCAGTGGTTGTGATAGGATCAGAGGTGGACTCTTGGGTTGTTGTTGCCCCTGTGGTTCTAGCTGAAGTTGTTGAGGGATGTTGAAAATTGTTCAATAAACGTTACTCTTGTCATCTTAATGCCAGATTTAGAAAGTAGGACAATACTTTACCAGTGGTTGTGATGATCTCAGATGTGGACTCTGGGGTTGTTGTTGCCCCTGTTGTAGTGGCTGAAGTTGTTGAAGGATCAAGGCTTCCAAATTCTAATATGAGAAAGAGTTTCAGTCATTTTAAACTCAGGTATTAAGTGACTCTATTTAAACACAATGTGAAAATTAAATTATTGTTAGTGAAAATGGTCACCAAACCGATCATGTGGTTTACTTGGAAAACAGTCCTGCTACAATTCATTAAAACGTGAAAATTGTTCAATACACGTTACTCTTGTCAAATTAATGGCATATTTAGAATAGTACAATACTTTACCAGTGGTTGTGATGGGCTCAGATGTGGACTCTGGGGTTGTTGTTGCCCCTGTTGTTGTAGCTGAAGTTATTGAGGGATCAAGGCTTCCAATTTCTAATATGAGAAAGAGTTTCAATCATTTTCAGAACAGTTATCAAGTGACTCTATTAAATTACAATGTGAAAATTCAATTATTGTTGGGGAAAATGGTCACCAAACCGATAATCTGGGTTGTTTGGAATAAAGTCCTGATACTATTAATTCAAAAATCAAAAAATCTGATACAAGTACTTAAAATTTTTAAATGGACAATGATTCAATTAACGGGTCTCTTGTCATCTTAATGGCATATATGTAAAATAGTACAATACTTTACCAGTGGTTGGGATAGGATCAGAGGTGGAGTCTTGGGTTGTTGTTGCCCCTGTGGTTGTAGCTGAAGTTGTTGAGGGATGTTGAAAATTGTTCAATAAACGTTACTCTTGTCATCTTAATGCCAGATTTAGAAAGTAGGACAATACTTTACCAGTGGTTGTGATGATCTCAGATATGGACTCTGGGGTTGTTGTTGCCCCTGTTGTAGTGGCTGAAGTTGTTGAAGGATCAAGGCTTCCAAATTCTAATATGAGAAAGAGTTTCAGTCATTTTAAACTCAGGTATTAAGTGACTCTATTTAAACACAATGTGAAAATTAAATTATTGTTAGTGAAAATGGTCACCAAACCGATCATGTGGTTTACTTGGAAAACAGTCCTGCTACAATTCATTAAAACATGAAAATTGTTCAATACACGTTACTCTTGTCAAATTAATGGCATATTTAGAATAGTACAATACTTTACCAGTGGTTGTGATGGGCTCAGATGTGGACTCTGGGGTTGTTGTTGCCCCTGTTGTTGTAGCTGAAGTTATTGAGGGATCAAGGCTTCCAATTTCTAATATGAGAAAGAGTTTCAATCATTTTCAGAACTGTTATCAAGTGACTCTATTAAATTACAATGTGAAAATTCAATTATTGTTAGTGAAAATGGTCACCAAACCGATCATGTGGTTTACTTGGAAAACAGTCCTGCTACAATTCATTAAAACGTGAAAATTGAAAATTGTTCAATACACGTTACTCTTGTCAAATTAATGGCATATTTAGAATAGTACAATACTTTACCTGTGGTTGTGATGGACTCAGATATGGACTCTTGGGTTGTTGTTGCCCCTGTGGTTCTATCTGAAGTTGTTGAGGGACGTTGAAAATTGTTCAATAAACGTTACTCTTGTCATCTTAATGCCATATTTAGAAAAAAGTTCAATACTTTACCTGTGGTTGTGATGGGCTCAGATGTGGACTCTGGGGTTGTTGTTGCCCCTGTTGTTGTAGCTGAAGTTATTGAGGGATCAAGGCTTCCAATTTCTAATATGAGAAAGAGTTTCAATCCTTTTCAGAACAGTTATCAAGTGACTCTATTTAATTACAATGTGAAAATTCAATTATTGTTGGTGAAAATGGTCACCAAACCGATAATCTGGGTTGCTTGGAATAAAGTCGTGATACTATTAATTCAAAAATCAAAAAATCTGATACAATTACTTAAAAATTTAAAATGGACAATGATTCAATTAACGGGTCTCTTGTCATCTTAATGGCATATACGTAAAATAGTACAATACTTTACCAGTGATTTGGATAGGATCAGAGGTGGACTCTTGGGTTGTTGTTGCCCCTGTGGTTGTAGCTGAAGTTGTTGAGGGATGTTGAAAATTGTTCAATAAACGTTACTCTTGTCATCTTGATGCCATATTTAGAAAAAGTACAATACTTTACCTGTGGATGTGATGGGCTCAGATGTGGACTCTGGGGTTGTTGTTGCCCCTGTCATTGTAGCTGAAGTTGTTGAGGGATCAAGGCTTCCAATTTCTAATATGAGAAAGGGTTTCAGTCATTTTAAAATCATGTATCAAGTGACTCTATTGAAATACAATGTGAAAATTAAAATATTGTTGGTGAAAATGTGCACCAATCCGGTCAAATGGTTTGCTTAGAATACAGTTCGGCTACAATTAATTATAAATGGAAAATTGTTCAATAAACGTGTCTTTGTCATCTTGATGGCAGATTTAGAAAGTAGGACAATACTTTACCAGTGGTTGTGATAGGATCAGAGGTGGACTCTTGGGTTGTTGTTGCCCCTGTGGTTCTAGCTGAAGTTGTTGAGGGATGTTGAAAATTGTTCAATAAACGTTACTCTTGTCATCTTAATGCCTTATTTATAAAGTAGGACAATACTTTACCAGTGGTTGTGATGATCTCAGATGTGGACTCTGGGGTTGTTGTTGCCCCTGTTGTAGTGGCTGAAGAAGTTGAGGGATCAAGGCTTCCAAATTCTAATATGAGAAAGAGTTTCAGTCATTTTAAACTCAGGTATTAAGTGACTCTATTTAAACACAATGTGAAAATTAAATTATTGTTAGTGAAAATGGTCACCAAACCGATCATGTGGTTTACTTGGAAAACAGTCCTGCTACAATTCATTAAAATGTGAAAATTGAAGATTGTTCAATACACGTTACTCTTGTCAAATTAATGGCATATTTAGAATAGTACAATACTTTACCAGTGGTTGTGATGGGCTCAGATGTGGACTCTGGGGTTGTTGTTGCCCCTGTCATTGTAGCTGAAGTTGTTGAGGGATCAAGGCTTCCAATTTCTAATATGAGAAAGGGTTTCAGTCATTTTAAAATCATGTATCAAGTGACTCTATTTAAATACAATGTGAAAATTAAAATATTGTTGGTGAAAATGTGCACTAATCCGGTCAAATGGTCTGCTTAGAATACAGTTTGGCTACAATTAATTATAAATGGAAAATTGTTCAATAAACGTGTCTTTGTCATCTTAATGGCAGATTTAGAAAGTAGGACAATACTTTACCAGTGGTTGTGATAGGATCAGAGGTGGACTCTTGGGTTGTTGTTGCCCCTGTGGTTCTAGCTGAAGTTGTTGAGGGATGTTGAAAATTGTTCAATAAACGTTACTCGTGTCATTTTAATGCCATATTTAGAAAGTAGGACAATACTTTACCAGTGGTTGTGATGATCTCAGATGTGGACTCTGGGGTTGTTGTTGCCCCTGTTGTAGTGGCTGAAGTTGTTGAGGGATCAAGGCTTCCAAATTCTAATATGAGAAAGAGTTTCAGTCATTTTAAACTCAGGTATTAAGTGACTCTATTTAAACACAATGTGAAAATTAAATTATTGTTAGTGAAAATGGTCACCAAGCCGATCATGTGGTTTACTTGGAAAACAGTCCTGCTACAATTCATTAAAATGTGAAAATTGAAGATTGTTCAATACACGTTACTCTTGTCAAATTAATGGCATATTTAGAATAGTACAATACTTTACCAGTGGTTGTGATGGGCTCAGATGTGGACTCTTGGGTTGTTGTTGCCCCTGTGGTTCTAGCTAAAGTTGTTGAGGGATGTTGAAAATTGTTCAATAAACGTTACTCTTGTCATCTTAATGCCATATTTAGAAAAAGTACAATACTTTACCTGTGGATGTGATGGGCTCAGATGTGGACTCTGGGGTTGTTGTTGCCCCTGTCCTTGTAGCTGAAGTTGTTGAGGGATCAAGGCTTCCAATTTCTAATATGAGAAAGGGTTTCAGTCATTTTAAAATCATGTATCAAGTGACTCTATTTAAATACAATGTGAAAATTAAAATATTGTTGGTGAAAATGTGCACCAATCCGGTCAAATGGTTTGCTTAGAATACAGTTCGGCTGCAATTAATTATAAATGGAAAATTGTTCAATAAACGTGTCTTTGTCATCTTAATGGCAGATTTAGAAAGTAGGACAATACTTTACCAGTGGTTGTGATAGGATCAGAGGTGGACTCTTGGGTTGTTGTTGCCCCTGTGGTTCTAGCTGAAGTTGTTGAGGGATGTTGAAAATTGTTCAATAAACGTTACTCTTGTCATCTTAATGCCAGATTTAGAAAGTAGGACAATACTTTACCAGTGGTTGTGATGATCTCAGATGTGGACTCTGGGGTTGTTGTTGCCCCTGTTGTAGTGGCTGAAGATGTTGAAGGATCAAGGCTTCCAAATTCTAATATGAGAAAGAGTTTCAGTCATTTTAAACTCAGGTATTAAGTGACTCTATTTAAACACAATGTGAAAATTAAATTATTGTTAGTGAAAAAGGTCACCAAACCGATCATGTGGTTTACTTGGAAAACAGTCCTGCTACAATTCATTAAAACGTGAAAATTGTTCAATACACGTTACTCTTGTCAAATTAATGGCATATTTAGAATAGTACAATACTTTACCAGTGGTTGTGATGGGCTCAGATGTGGACTCTGGGGTTGTTGTTGTTGCCCCTGTTGTTGTAGCTGAAGTTATTGAGGGATCAAGGCTTCCAATTTCTAATATGAGAAAGAGTTTCAATCATTTTCAGAACAGTTATCAAGTGACTCTATTAAATTACAATGTGAAAATTCAATTATTGTTGGGGAAAATGGTCACCAAACCGATAATCTGGGTTGTTTGGAATAAAGTCCTGATACTATTAATTCAAAAATCAAAAAATCTGATACAAGTACTTAAAAATTTTAAATGGACAATGATTCAATTAACGGGTCTCTTGTCATCTTAATGGCATATATGTAAAATAGTACAATACTTTACCAGTGGTTGGGATAGGATCAGAGGTGGACTCTTGGGTTGTTGTTGCCCCTGTGGTTCTAGCTGAAGTTGTTGAGGGATGTTGAAAATTGTTCAATAAACGTTACTCTTGTCATCTTAATGCCAGATTTAGAAAGTAGGACAATACTTTACCAGTGGTTGTGATGATCTCAGATATGGACTCTGGGGTTGTTGTTGCCCCTGTTGTAGTGGCTGAAGTTGTTGAAGGATCAAGGCTTCCAAATTCTAATATGAGAAAGAGTTTCAGTCATTTTAAACTCAGGTATTAAGTGACTCTATTTAAACACAATGTGAAAATTAAATTATTGTTAGTGAAAATGGTCACCAAACCGATAATGTGGTTTACTTGGAAAACAGTCCTGCTACAATTCATTAAAACATGAAAATTGTTCAATACACGTTACTCTTGTCAAATTAATGGCATATTTAGAATAGTACAATACTTTACCAGTGGTTGTGATGGGCTCAGATGTGGACTCTGGGGTTGTTGTTGCCCCTGTTGTTGTAGCTGAAGTTATTGAGGGATCAAGGCTTCCAATTTCTAATATGAGAAAGAGTTTCAATCATTTTCAGAACTGTTATCAAGTGACTCTATTAAATTACAATGTGAAAATTCAATTATTGTTGGGGAAAATGGTCACCAAACCGATAATCTGGGTTGTTTGGAATAAAGTCCTGATACTATTAATTCAAAAATCAAAAAATCTGATACAAGTACTTAAAAATTTTAAATGGACAATGATTCAATTAACGGGTCTCTTGTCATCTTAATGGCATATATGTAAAATAGTACAATACTTTACCAGTGGTTGGGATAGGATCAGAGGTGGACTCTTGGGTTGTTGTTGCCCCTGTGGTTGTAGCTGAAGTTGTTGAGGGATGTTGAAAATTGTTCAATAAACGTTACTCTTGTCAACTTAATGGCAGATTTAGAAAGTAGGACAATACTTTACCAGTGGTTGTGATGATCTCAGATGTGGACTCTGGGGTTGTTGTTGCCCCTGTTGTAGTGGCTGAAGTTGTTGAGGGATCAAGGCTTCCAAATTCTAATATGAGAAAGAGTTTCAGTCATTTTAAACTCAGGTATTAAGTGACTCTATTTAAACACAATGTGAAAATGAAATTATTGTTAGTGAAAATGGTCACCAAACCGATCATGTGGTTTACTTGGAAAACAGTCCTGCTACAATTCATTAAAACGTGAAAATTGAAAATTGTTCAATACACGTTACTCTTGTCAAATTAATGGCATATTTAGAATAGTACAATACTTTACCTGTGGTTGTGATGGACTCAGATATGGACTCTTGGGTTGTTGTTGCCCCTGTGGTTCTATCTGAAGTTGTTGAGGGACGTTGAAAATTGTTCAATAAACGTTACTCTTGTCATCTTAATGCCATATTTAGAAAAAAGTTCAATACTTTACCTGTGGTTGTGATGGGCTCAGATGTGGACTCTGGGGTTGTTGTTGCCCCTGTTGTTGTAGCTGAAGTTATTGAGGGATCAAGGCTTCCAATTTCTAATATGAGAAAGAGTTTCAATCCTTTTCAGAACAGTTATCAAGTGACTCTATTTAATTACAATGTGAAAATTCAATTATTGTTGGTGAAAATGGTCACCAAACCGATAATCTGGGTTGCTTGGAATAAAGTCGTGATACTATTAATTCAAAAATCAAAAAATCTGATACAATTACTTAAAAATTTAAAATGGACAATGATTCAATTAACGGGTCTCTTGTCATCTTAATGGCATATACGTAAAATAGTACAATACTTTACCAGTGATTTGGATAGGATCAGAGGTGGACTCTTGGGTTGTTGTTGCCCCTGTGGTTGTAGCTGAAGTTGTTGAGGGATGTTGAAAATTGTTCATTAAACGTTACTCTTGTCATCTTGATGCCATATTTAGAAAAAGTACAATACTTTACCTGTGGATGTGATGGGCTCAGATGTGGACTCTGGGGTTGTTGTTGCCCCTGTCATTGTAGCTGAAGTTGTTGAGGGATCAAGGCTTCCAATTTCTAATATGAGAAAGGGTTTCAGTCATTTTAAAATCATGTATCAAGTGACTCTATTGAAATACAATGTGAAAATTAAAATATTGTTGGTGAAAATGTGCACCAATCCGGTCAAATGGTTTGCTTAGAATACAGTTCGGCTACAATTAATTATAAATGGAAAATTGTTCAATAAACGTGTCTTTGTCATCTTGATGGCAGATTTAGAAAGTAGGACAATACTTTACCAGTGGTTGTGATAGGATCAGAGGTGGACTCTTGGGTTGTTGTTGCCCCTGTGGTTCTAGCTGAAGTTGTTGAGGGATGTTGAAAATTGTTCAATAAACGTTACTCTTGTCATCTTAATGCCTTATTTAGAAAGTAGGACAATACTTTACCAGTGGTTGTGATGATCTCAGATGTGGACTCTGGGGTTGTTGTTGCCCCTGTTGTAGTGGCTGAAGAAGTTGAGGGATCAAGGCTTCCAAATTCTAATATGAGAAAGAGTTTCAGTCATTTTAAACTCAGGTATTAAGTGACTCTATTTAAACACAATGTGAAAATTAAATTATTGTTAGTGAAAATGGTCACCAAACCGATCATGTGGTTTACTTGGAAAACAGTCCTGCTACAATTCATTAAAATGTGAAAATTGAAGATTGTTCAATACACGTTACTCTTGTCAAATTAATGGCATATTTAGAATAGTACAATACTTTACCAGTGGTTGTGATGGGCTCAGATGTGGACTCTGGGGTTGTTGTTGCCCCTGTCATTGTAGCTGAAGTTGTTGAGGGATCAAGGCTTCCAATTTCTAATATGAGAAAGGGTTTCAGTCATTTTAAAATCATGTATCAAGTGACTCTATTTAAATACAATGTGAAAATTAAAATATTGTTGGTGAAAATGTGCACTAATCCGGTCAAATGGTCTGCTTAGAATACAATTTGGCTACAATTAATTATAAATGGAAAATTGTTCAATAAACGTGTCTTTGTCATCTTAATGGCAGATTTAGAAAGTAGGACAATACTTTACCAGTGGTTGTGATAGGATCAGAGGTGGACTCTTGGGTTGTTGTTGCCCCTGTGGTTCTAGCTGAAGTTGTTGAGGGATGTTGAAAATTGTTCAATAAACGTTACTCGTGTCATTTTAATGCCATATTTAGAAAGTAGGACAATACTTTACCAGTGGTTGTGATGATCTCAGATGTGGACTCTGGGGTTGTTGTTGCCCCTGTTGTAGTGGCTGAAGTTGTTGAGGGATCAAGGCTTCCAAATTCTAATATGAGAAAGAGTTTCAGTCATTTTAAACTCAGGTATTAAGTGACTCTATTTAAACACAATGTGAAAATTAAATTATTGTTAGTGAAAATGGTCACCAAGCCGATCATGTGGTTTACTTGGAAAACAGTCCTGCTACAATTCATTAAAATGTGAAAATTGAAGATTGTTCAATACACGTTACTCTTGTCAAATTAATGGCATATTTAGAATAGTACAATACTTTACCAGTGGTTGTGATGGGCTCAGATGTGGACTCTTGGGTTGTTGTTGCCCCTGTGGTTCTAGCTGAAGTTGTTGAGGGATGTTGAAAATTGTTCAATACACGCTACTCTTGTCAAATTAATGGCATATTTAGAATAGTACAATACTTTACCAGTGGTTGTGATGGGCTCAGATGTGGACTCTGGGGTTGTTGTTGCCCCTGTTGTTGTAGCTGAAGTTATTGAGGGATCAAGGCTTCCAATTTCTAATATGAGAAAGAGTTTCAATCATTTTCAGAACAGTTATCAAGTGACTCTATTAAATTACAATGTGAAAATTCAATTATTGTTGGGGAAAATGGTCACCAAACCGATAATCTGGGTTGTTTGGAATAAAGTCCTGATACTATTAATTCAAAAATCAAAAAATCTGATACAAGTACTTAAAAATTTAAAATGGACAATGATTCAATTAACGGGTCTCTTGTCATCTTAATGGCATATACGTAAAATAGTACAATACTTTAACAGTGATTTGGATAGGATCAGAGGTGGACTCTTGGGTTGTTGTTGCCCCTGTGGTTGTAGCTGAAGTTGTTGAGGGATGTTGAAAATTGTTCAATAAACGTTACTCTTGTCATCTTAATGCCATATTTAGAAAAAGTACAATACTTTACCAGTGGATGTGATGGGCTCAGATGTGGACTCTGGGGTTGTTGTTGCCCCTGTCATTGTAGCTGAAGTTGTTGAGGGATCAAGGCTTCCAATTTCTAATATGAGAAAGGGTTTCAGTCATTTTAAAATCATGTATCAAGTGACTCTATTGAAATACAATGTGAAAATTAAAATATTGTTGGTGAAAATGTGCACCAATCCGGTCAAATGGTTTTCTTAGAATACAGTTCAGCTACAAGTAATTATAAATGGAAAATTGTTCAATAAACGTGTCTTTGTCATCTTAATGGCAGATTTAGAAAGTAGGACAATACTTTACCAGTGGTTGTGATAGGATCAGAGGTGGACTCTTGGGTTGTTGTTGCCCCTGTGGTTCTAGCTGAAGTTGTTGAGGGATGTTGAAAATTGTTCAATAAACGTTACTCCTGTCATCTTAATGCCATATTTAGAAAGTAGGACAATACTTTACCAGTGGTTGTGATGATCTCAGATGTGGACTCTGGGGTTGTTGTTGCCCCTGTTGTAGTGGCTGAAGTTGTTGAGGGATCAAGGCTTCCAAATTCTAATATGAGAAAGAGTTTCAGTCATTTTAAACTCAGGTTTTAAGTGACTCTATTTAAACACAATGTGAAAATTAAATTATTGTTAGTGAAAATGGTCACCAAACCGATCATGTGGTTTACTTGGAAAACAGTCCTGCTACAATTCATTAAAATGTGAAAATTGAAGATTGTTCAATACACGTTACTCTTGTCAAATTAATGGCATATTTAGAATAGTACAATACTTTACCAGTGGTTGTGATGGGCTCAGATGTGGACTCTGGGGTTGTTGTTGCCCCTGTTGTTGTAGCTGAAGTTATTGAGGGATCAAGGCTTCCAATTTCTAATATGAGAAAGAGTTTCAATCATTTTCAGAACTGTTATCAAGTGACTCTATTAAATTACAATGTGAAAATTCAATTATTGTTGGGGAAAATGGTCACCAAACCGATAATCTGGGTTGTTTGGAATAAAGTCCTGATACTATTAATTCAAAAATCAAAAAATCTGATACAAGTACTTAAAAATTTTAAATGGACCAATGATTCAATTAACGGGTCTCTTGTCATCTTAATGGCATATATGTAAAATAGTACAATACTTTACCAGTGGTTGGGATAGGATCAGAGGTGGACTCTTGGGTTGTTGTTGCCCCTGTGGTTGTAGCTGAAGTTGTTGAGGGATGTTGAAAATTGTTCAATAAACGTTACTCTTGTCATCTTAATGGCAGATTTAGAAAGTAGGACAATACTTTACCAGTGGTTGTGATGATCTCAGATGTGGACTCTGGGGTTGTTGTTGCCCCTGTTGTAGTGGCTGAAGTTGTTGAGGGATCAAGGCTTCCAAATTCTAATATGAGAAAGAGTTTCAGTCATTTTAAACTCAGGTATTAAGTGACTCTATTTAAACACAATGTGAAAATGAAATTATTGTTAGTGAAAATGGTCACCAAACCGATCATGTGGTTTACTTGGAAAACAGTCCTGCTACAATTCATTAAAACGTGAAAATTGAAAATTGTTCAATACACGTTACTCTTGTCAAATTAATGGCATATTTAGAATAGTACAATACTTTACCTGTGGTTGTGATGGGCTCAGATATGGACTCTTGGGTTGTTGTTGCCCCTGTGGTTCTATCTGAAGTTGTTGAGGGACGTTGAAAATTGTTCAATAAACGTTACTCTTGTCATCTTAATGCCATATTTAGAAAAAAGTTCAATACTTTACCTGTGGTTGTGATGGGCTCAGATGTGGACTCTGGGGTTGTTGTTGCCCCTGTTGTTGTAGCTGAAGTTATTGAGGGATCAAGGCTTCCAATTTCTAATATGAGAAAGGGTTTCAGTCATTTTAAAATCATGTATCAAGTGACTCTATTGAAATACAATGTGAAAATTAAAATATTGTTGGTGAAAATGTGCACCAATCCGGTCAAATGGTTTGCTTAGAATACAGTTCGGCTACAATTAATTATAAATGGAAAATTGTTCAATAAACGTGTCTTTGTCATCTTGATGGCAGATTTAGAAAGTAGGACAATACTTTACCAGTGGTTGTGATAGGATCAGAGGTGGACTCTTGGGTTGTTGTTGCCCCTGTGGTTCTAGCTGAAGTTGTTGAGGGATGTTGAAAATTGTTCAATAAACGTTACTCTTGTCATCTTAATGCCTTATTTAGAAAGTAGGACAATACTTTACCAGTGGTTGTGATGATCTCAGATGTGGACTCTGGGGTTGTTGTTGCCCCTGTTGTAGTGGCTGAAGAAGTTGAGGGATCAAGGCTTCCAAATTCTAATATGAGAAAGAGTTTCAGTCATTTTAAACTCAGGTATTAAGTGACTCTATTTAAACACAATGTGAAAATTAAATTATTGTTAGTGAAAATGGTCACCAAACCGATCATGTGGTTTACTTGGAAAACAGTCCTGCTACAATTCATTAAAATGTGAAAATTGAAGATTGTTCAATACACGTTACTCTTGTCAAATTAATGGCATATTTAGAATAGTACAATACTTTACCAGTGGTTGTGATGGGCTCAGATGTGGACTCTGGGGTTGTTGTTGCCCCTGTTCTAGTGGCTGAAGTTGTTGAGGGATCAAGGCTTCCAAATTCTAATATGAGAAAGAGTTTCAGTCATTTTAAACTCAGGTATTAAGTGACTCTATTTAAACACAATGTGAAAATGAAATTATTGTTAGTGAAAATGGTCACCAAACCGATCATGTGGTTTACTTGGAAAACAGTCCTGCTACAATTCATTAAAACGTGAAAATTGAAAATTGTTCAATACACGTTACTCTTGTCAAATTAATGGCATATTTAGAATAGTACAATACTTTACCTGTGGTTGTGATGGGCTCAGATATGGACTCTTGGGTTGTTGTTGCCCCTGTGGTTCTATCTGAAGTTGTTGAGGGACGTTGAAAATTGTTCAATAAACGTTACTCTTGTCATCTTAATGCCATATTTAGAAAAAAGTTCAATACTTTACCTGTGGTTGTGATGGGCTCACATGTGGACTCTGGGGTTGTTGTTGCCCCTGTTGTTGTAGCTGAAGTTATTGAGGGATCAAGGCTTCCAATTTCTAATATGAGAAAGAGTTTCAATCCTTTTCAGAACAGTTATCAAGTGACTCTATTTAATTACAATGTGAAAATTCAATTATTGTTGGTGAAAATGGTCACCAAACCGATAATCTGGGTTGCTTGGAATAAAGTCGTGATACTATTAATTCAAAAATCAAAAAATCTGATACAATTACTTAAAAATTTTAAATGGACAATGATTCAATTAACGGGTCTCTTGTCATCTTAATGGCATATACGTAAAATAGTACAATACTTTACCAGTGATTTGGATAGGATCAGAGGTGGACTCTTGGGTTGTTGTTGCCCCTGTGGTTGTAGCTGAAGTTGTTGAGGGATGTTGAAAATTGTTCAATAAACGTTACTCTTGTCATCTTAATGCCATATTTAGAAAAAGTACAATACTTTACCAGTGGTTGTGATGATCTCAGATGTGGACTCTGGGGTTGTTGTTGCCCCTGTCATTGTAGCTGAAGTTGTTGAGGGATCAAGGCTTCGAATTTCTAATATGAGAAAGGGTTTCAGTCATTTTAAAATCATGTATCAAGTGACTCTATTGAAATACAATGTGAAAATTAAAATATTGTTGGTGAAAATGTGCACCAATCCGGTCAAATGGTTTGCTTAGAATACAGTTCGGCTACAATTAATTATAAATGGAAAATTGTTCAATAAACGTGTCTTTGTCATCTTGATGGCAGATTTAGAAAGTAGGACAATACTTTACCAGTGGTTGAGATAGGATCAGAGGTGGACTCTTGGGTTGTTGTTGCCCCTGTGGTTCTAGCTGAAGTTGTTGAGGGATGTTGAAAATTGTTCAATAAACGTTACTCTTGTCATCTTAATGCCTTATTTAGAAAGTAGGACAATACTTTACCAGTGGTTGTGATGATCTCAGATGTGGACTCTGGGGTTGTTGTTGCCCCTGTTGTAGTGGCTGAAGAAGTTGAGGGATCAAGGCTTCCAAATTCTAATATGAGAAAGAGTTTCAGTCATTTTAAACTCAGGTTTTAAGTGACTCTATTTAAACACAATGTGAAAATTAAATTATTGTTAGTGAAAATGGTCACCAAACCGATCATGTGGTTTACTTGGAAAACAGTCCTGCTACAATTCATTAAAATGTGAAAATTGAAGATTGTTCAATACACGTTACTCTTGTCAAATTAATGGCATATTTAGAATAGTACAATACTTTACCAGTGGTTGTGATGGGCTCAGATGTGGACTCTTGGGTTGTTGTTGCCCCTGTGGTTGTAGCTGAAGTTGTTGAGGGATGTTGAAAATTGTTCAATAAACGTTACTCTTGTCATCTTAATGCCATATTTAGAAAAAGTACAATACTTTACCTGTGGATGTGATGGGCTCAGATGTGGACTCTGGGGTTGTTGTTGCCCCTGTCCTTGTAGCTGAAGTTGTTGAGGGATCAAGGCTTCCAATTTCTAATATGAGAAAGGGTTTCAGTCATTTTAAAATCATGTATCAAGTGACTCTATTTAAATACAATGTGAAAATTAAAATATTGTTGGTGAAAATGTGCACCAATCCGGTCAAATGGTTTGCTTAGAATACAGTTCGGCTGCAATTAATTATAAATGGAAAATTGTTCAATAAACGTGTCTTTGTCATCTTAATGGCAGATTTAGAAAGTAGGACAATACTTTACCAGTGGTTGTGATAGGATCAGAGGTGGACTCTTGGGTTGTTGTTGCCCCTGTGGTTCTAGCTGAAGTTGTTGAGGGATGTTGAAAATTGTTCAATAAACGTTACTCTTGTCATCTTAATGCCAGATTTAGAAAGTAGGACAATACTTTACCAGTGGTTGTGATGATCTCAGATGTGGACTCTGGGGTTGTTGTTGCCCCTGTTGTAGTGGCTGAAGTTGTTGAAGGATCAAGGCTTCCAAATTCTAATATGAGAAAGAGTTTCAGTCATTTTAAACTCAGGTATTAAGTGACTCTATTTAAACACAATGTGAAAATTAAATTATTGTTAGTGAAAATGGTCACCAAACCGATCATGTGGTTTACTTGGAAAACAGTCCTGCTACAATTCATTAAAACGTGAAAATTGAAAATTGTTCAATACACGTTACTCTTGTCAAATTAATGGCATATTTAGAATAGTACAATACTTTACCTGTGGTTGTGATGGGCTCAGATATGGACTCTTGGGTTGTTGTTGCCCCTGTGGTTCTATCTGAAGTTGTTGAGGGACGTTGAAAATTGTTCAATAAACGTTACTCTTGTCATCTTAATGCCATATTTAGAAAAAAGTTCAATACTTTACCTGTGGTTGTGATGGGCTCAGATGTGGACTCTGGGGTTGTTGTTGCCCCTGTTGTTGTAGCTGAAGTTATTGAGGGATCAAGGCTTCCAATTTCTAATATGAGAAAGGGTTTCAGTCATTTTAAAATCATGTATCAAGTGACTCTATTGAAATACAATGTGAAAATTAAAATATTGTTGGTGAAAATGTGCACCAATCCGGTCAAATGGTTTGCTTAGAATACAGTTCGGCTACAATTAATTATAAATGGAAAATTGTTCAATAAACGTGTCTTTGTCATCTTGATGGCAGATTTAGAAAGTAGGACAATACTTTACCAGTGGTTGTGATAGGATCAGAGGTGGACTCTTGGGTTGTTGTTGCCCCTGTGGTTCTAGCTGAAGTTGTTGAGGGATGTTGAAAATTGTTCAATAAACGTTACTCTTGTCATCTTAATGCCTTATTTAGAAAGTAGGACAATACTTTACCAGTGGTTGTGATGATCTCAGATGTGGACTCTGGGGTTGTTGTTGCCCCTGTTGTAGTGGCTGAAGAAGTTGAGGGATCAAGGCTTCCAAATTCTAATATGAGAAAGAGTTTCAGTCATTTTAAACTCAGGTATTAAGTGACTCTATTTAAACACAATGTGAAAATTAAATTATTGTTAGTGAAAATGGTCACCAAACCGATCATGTGGTTTACTTGGAAAACAGTCCTGCTACAATTCATTAAAATGTGAAAATTGAAGATTGTTCAATACACGTTACTCTTGTCAAATTAATGGCATATTTAGAATAGTACAATACTTTACCAGTGGTTGTGATGGGCTCAGATGTGGACTCTGGGGTTGTTGTTGCCCCTGTTCTAGTGGCTGAAGTTGTTGAGGGATCAAGGCTTCCAAATTCTAATATGAGAAAGAGTTTCAGTCATTTTAAACTCAGGTATTAAGTGACTCTATTTAAACACAATGTGAAAATGAAATTATTGTTAGTGAAAATGGTCACCAAACCGATCATGTGGTTTACTTGGAAAACAGTCCTGCTACAATTCATTAAAACGTGAAAATTGAAAATTGTTCAATACACGTTACTCTTGTCAAATTAATGGCATATTTAGAATAGTACAATACTTTACCTGTGGTTGTGATGGGCTCAGATATGGACTCTTGGGTTGTTGTTGCCCCTGTGGTTCTATCTGAAGTTGTTGAGGGACGTTGAAAATTGTTCAATAAACGTTACTCTTGTCATCTTAATGCCATATTTAGAAAAAAGTTCAATACTTTACCTGTGGTTGTGATGGGCTCACATGTGGACTCTGGGGTTGTTGTTGCCCCTGTTGTTGTAGCTGAAGTTATTGAGGGATCAAGGCTTCCAATTTCTAATATGAGAAAGAGTTTCAATCCTTTTCAGAACAGTTATCAAGTGACTCTATTTAATTACAATGTGAAAATTCAATTATTGTTGGTGAAAATGGTCACCAAACCGATAATCTGGGTTGCTTGGAATAAAGTCGTGATACTATTAATTCAAAAATCAAAAAATCTGATACAATTACTTAAAAATTTTAAATGGACAATGATTCAATTAACGGGTCTCTTGTCATCTTAATGGCATATACGTAAAATAGTACAATACTTTACCAGTGATTTGGATAGGATCAGAGGTGGACTCTTGGGTTGTTGTTGCCCCTGTGGTTGTAGCTGAAGTTGTTGAGGGATGTTGAAAATTGTTCAATAAACGTTACTCTTGTCATCTTAATGCCATATTTAGAAAAAGTACAATACTTTACCAGTGGATGTGATGGGCTCAGATGTGGACTCTGGGGTTGTTGTTGCCCCTGTCATTGTAGCTGAAGTTGTTGAGGGATCAAGGCTTCGAATTTCTAATATGAGAAAGGGTTTCAGTCATTTTAAAATCATGTATCAAGTGACTCTATTGAAATACAATGTGAAAATTAAAATATTGTTGGTGAAAATGTGCACCAATCCGGTCAAATGGTTTGCTTAGAATACAGTTCGGCTACAATTAATTATAAATGGAAAATTGTTCAATAAACGTGTCTTTGTCATCTTGATGGCAGATTTAGAAAGTAGGACAATACTTTACCAGTGGTTGAGATAGGATCAGAGGTGGACTCTTGGGTTGTTGTTGCCCCTGTGGTTCTAGCTGAAGTTGTTGAGGGATGTTGAAAATTGTTCAATAAACGTTACTCTTGTCATCTTAATGCCTTATTTAGAAAGTAGGACAATACTTTACCAGTGGTTGTGATGATCTCAGATGTGGACTCTGGGGTTGTTGTTGCCCCTGTTGTAGTGGCTGAAGAAGTTGAGGGATCAAGGCTTCCAAATTCTAATATGAGAAAGAGTTTCAGTCATTTTAAACTCAGGTTTTAAGTGACTCTATTTAAACACAATGTGAAAATTAAATTATTGTTAGTGAAAATGGTCACCAAACCGATCATGTGGTTTACTTGGAAAACAGTCCTGCTACAATTCATTAAAATGTGAAAATTGAAGATTGTTCAATACACGTTACTCTTGTCAAATTAATGGCATATTTAGAATAGTACAATACTTTACCAGTGGTTGTGATGGGCTCAGATGTGGACTCTTGGGTTGTTGTTGCCCCTGTGGTTGTAGCTGAAGTTGTTGAGGGATGTTGAAAATTGTTCAATAAACGTTACTCTTGTCATCTTAATGCCATATTTAGAAAAAGTACAATACTTTACCTGTGGATGTGATGGGCTCAGATGTGGACTCTGGGGTTGTTGTTGCCCCTGTCCTTGTAGCTGAAGTTGTTGAGGGATCAAGGCTTCCAATTTCTAATATGAGAAAGGGTTTCAGTCATTTTAAAATCATGTATCAAGTGACTCTATTTAAATACAATGTGAAAATTAAAATATTGTTGGTGAAAATGTGCACCAATCCGGTCAAATGGTTTGCTTAGAATACAGTTCGGCTGCAATTAATTATAAATGGAAAATTGTTCAATAAACGTGTCTTTGTCATCTTAATGGCAGATTTAGAAAGTAGGACAATACTTTACCAGTGGTTGTGATAGGATCAGAGGTGGACTCTTGGGTTGTTGTTGCCCCTGTGGTTCTAGCTGAAGTTGTTGAGGGATGTTGAAAATTGTTCAATAAACGTTACTCTTGTCATCTTAATGCCAGATTTAGAAAGTAGGACAATACTTTACCAGTGGTTGTGATGATCTCAGATGTGGACTCTGGGGTTGTTGTTGCCCCTGTTGTAGTGGCTGAAGTTGTTGAAGGATCAAGGCTTCCAAATTCTAATATGAGAAAGAGTTTCAGTCATTTTAAACTCAGGTATTAAGTGACTCTATTTAAACACAATGTGAAAATTAAATTATTGTTAGTGAAAATGGTCACCAAACCGATCATGTGGTTTACTTGGAAAACAGTCCTGCTACAATTCATTAAAACGTGAAAATTGTTCAATACACGTTACTCTTGTCAAATTAATGGCATATTTAGAATAGTACAATACTTTACCAGTGGTTGTGATGGGCTCAGATGTGGACTCTGGGGTTGTTGTTGCCCCTGTTGTTGTAGCTGAAGTTATTGAGGGATCAAGGCTTCCAATTTCTAATATGAGAAAGAGTTTCAATCATTTTCAGAACAGTTATCAAGTGACTCTATTAAATTACAATGTGAAAATTCAATTATTGTTGGGGAAAATGGTCACCAAACCGATAATCTGGGTTGTTTGGAATAAAGTCCTGATACTATTAATTCAAAAATCAAAAAATCTGATACAAGTACTTAAAAATTTTAAATGGACAATGATTCAATTAACGGGTCTCTTGTCATCTTAATGGCATATATGTAAAATAGTACAATACTTAACCAGTGGTTGGGATAGGATCAGAGGTGGACTCTTGGGTTGTTGTTGCCCCTGTGGTTCTAGCTGAAGTTGTTGAGGGATGTTGAAAATTGTTCAATAAACGTTACTCTTGTCATCTTAATGCCAGATTTAGAAAGTAGGACAATACTTTACCAGTGGTTGTGATGATCTCAGATATGGACTCTGGGGTTGTTGTTGCCCCTGTTGTAGTGGCTGAAGTTGTTGAAGGATCAAGGCTTCCAAATTCTAATATGAGAAAGAGTTTCAGTCATTTTAAACTCAGGTATTAAGTGACTCTATTTAAACACAATGTGAAAATTAAATTATTGTTAGTGAAAATGGTCACCAAACCGATCATGTGGTTTACTTGGAAAACAGTCCTGCTACAATTCATTAAAACATGAAAATTGTTCAATACACGTTACTCTTGTCAAATTAATGGCATATTTAGAATAGTACAATACTTTACCAGTGGTTGTGATGGGCTCAGATGTGGACTCTGGGGTTGTTGTTGCCCCTGTTGTTGTAGCTGAAGTTATTGAGGGATCAAGGCTTCCAATTTCTAATATGAGAAAGAGTTTCAATCATTTTCAGAACTGTTATCAAGTGACTCTATTAAATTACAATGTGAAAATTCAATTATTGTTGGGGAAAATGGTCACCAAACCGATAATCTGGGTTGTTTGGAATAAAGTCCTGATACTATTAATTCAAAAATCAAAAAATCTGATACAAGTACTTAAAAATTTTAAATGGACAATGATTCAATTAACGGGTCTCTTGTCATCTTAATGGCATATATGTAAAATAGTACAATACTTTACCAGTGGTTGGGATAGGATCAGAGGTGGACTCTTGGGTTTTTGTTGCCCCTGTGGTTGTAGCTGAAGTTGTTGAGGGATGTTGAAAATTGTTCAATAAACGTTACTCTTGTCATCTTAATGGCAGATTTAGAAAGTAGGACAATACTTTACCAGTGGTTGTGATGATCTCAGATGTGGACTCTGGGGTTGTTGTTGCCCCTGTTGTAGTGGCTGAAGTTGTTGAGGGATCAAGGCTTCCAAATTCTAATATGAGAAAGAGTTTCAGTCATTTTAAACTCAGGTATTAAGTGACTCTATTTAAACACAATGTGAAAATGAAATTATTGTTAGTGAAAATGGTCACCAAACCGATCATGTGGTTTACTTGGAAATCAGTCCTGCTACAATTCATTAAAACGTGAAAATTGAAAATTGTTCAATACACGTTACTCTTGTCAAATTAATGGCATATTTAGAATAGTACAATACTTTACCTGTGGTTGTGATGGGCTCAGATATGGACTCTTGGGTTGTTGTTGCCCCTGTGGTTCTATCTGAAGTTGTTGAGGGACGTTGAAAATTGTTCAATAAACGTTACTCTTGTCATCTTAATGCCATATTTAGAAAAAAGTTCAATACTTTACCTGTGGTTGTGATGGGCTCACATGTGGACTCTGGGGTTGTTGTTGCCCCTGTTGTTGTAGCTGAAGTTATTGAGGGATCAAGGCTTCCAATTTCTAATATGAGAAAGAGTTTCAATCCTTTTCAGAACAGTTATCAAGTGACTCTATTTAATTACAATGTGAAAATTCAATTATTGTTGGTGAAAATGGTCACCAAACCGATAATCTGGGTTGCTTGGAATAAAGTCGTGATACTATTAATTCAAAAATCAAAAAATCTGATACAATTACTTAAAAATTTTAAATGGACAATGATTCAATTAACGGGTCTCTTGTCATCTTAATGGCATATACGTAAAATAGTACAATACTTTACCAGTGATTTGGATAGGATCAGAGGTGGACTCTTGGGTTGTTGTTGCCCCTGTGGTTGTAGCTGAAGTTGTTGAGGGATGTTGAAAATTGTTCAATAAACGTTACTCTTGTCATCTTAATGCCATATTTAGAAAAAGTACAATACTTTACCAGTGGATGTGATGGGCTCAGATGTGGACTCTGGGGTTGTTGTTGCCCCTGTCATTGTAGCTGAAGTTGTTGAGGGATCAAGGCTTCCAATTTCTAATATGAGAAAGGGTTTCAGTCATTTTAAAATCATGTATCAAGTGACTCTATTGAAATACAATGTGAAAATTAAAATATTGTTGGTGAAAATGTGCACCAATCCGGTCAAATGGTTTGCTTAGAATACAGTTCGGCTACAATTAATTATAAATGGAAAATTGTTCAATAAACGTGTCTTTGTCATCTTGATGGCAGATTTAGAAAGTAGGACAATACTTTACCAGTGGTTGAGATAGGATCAGAGGTGGACTCTTGGGTTGTTGTTGCCCCTGTGGTTCTAGCTGAAGTTGTTGAGGGATGTTGAAAATTGTTCAATAAACGTTACTCTTGTCATCTTAATGCCTTATTTAGAAAGTAGGACAATACTTTACCAGTGGTTGTGATGATCTCAGATGTGGACTCTGGGGTTGTTGTTGCCCCTGTTGTAGTGGCTGAAGAAGTTGAGGGATCAAGGCTTCCAAATTCTAATATGAGAAAGAGTTTCAGTCATTTTAAACTCAGGTTTTAAGTGACTCTATTTAAACACAATGTGAAAATTAAATTATTGTTAGTGAAAATGGTCACCAAACCGATCATGTGGTTTACTTGGAAAACAGTCCTGCTACAATTCATTAAAATGTGAAAATTGAAGATTGTTCAATACACGTTACTCTTGTCAAATTAATGGCATATTTAGAATAGTACAATACTTTACCAGTGGTTGTGATGGGCTCAGATGTGGACTCTTGGGTTGTTGTTGCCCCTGTGGTTGTAGCTGAAGTTGTTGAGGGTGTTGAAAATTGTTCAATAAACGTTACTCTTGTCATCTTAATGCCATATTTAGAAAAAGTACAATACTTTACCTGTGGATGTGATGTGCTCAGATGTGGACTCTGGGGTTGTTGTTGCCCCTGTCCTTGTAGCTGAAGTTGTTGAGGGATCAAGGCTTCCAATTTCTAATATGAGAAAGGGTTTCAGTCATTTTAAAATCATGTATCAAGTGACTCTATTTAAATACAATGTGAAAATTAAAATATTGTTGGTGAAAATGTGCACCAATCCGGTCAAATGGTTTGCTTAGAATACAGTTCGGCTGCAATTAATTATAAATGGAAAATTGTTCAATAAACGTGTCTTTGTCATCTTAATGGCAGATTTAGAAAGTAGGACAATACTTTACCAGTGGTTGTGATAGGATCAGAGGTGGACTCTTGGGTTGTTGTTGCCCCTGTGGTTCTAGCTGAAGTTGTTGAGGGATGTTGAAAATTGTTCAATAAACGTTACTCTTGTCATCTTAATGCCAGATTTAGAAAGTAGGACAATACTTTACCAGTGGTTGTGATGATCTCAGATGTGGACTCTGGGGTTGTTGTTGCCCCTGTTGTAGTGGCCGAAGTTGTTGAAGGATCAAGGCTTCCAAATTCTAATATGAGAAAGAGTTTCAGTCATTTTAAACTCAGGTATTAAGTGACTCTATTTAAACACAATGTGAAAATTAAATTATTGTTAGTGAAAATGGTCACCAAACCGATCATGTGGTTTACTTGGAAAACAGTCCTGCTACAATTCATTAAAACGTGAAAATTGTTCAATACACGTTACTCTTGTCAAATTAATGGCATATTTAGAATAGTACAATACTTTACCAGTGGTTGTGATGGGCTCAGATGTGGACTCTGGGGTTGTTGTTGCCCCTGTTGTTGTAGCTGAAGTTATTGAGGGATCAAGGCTTCCAATTTCTAATATGAGAAAGAGTTTCAATCATTTTCAGAACAGTTATCAAGTGACTCTATTAAATTACAATGTGAAAATTCAATTATTGTTGGGGAAAATGGTCACCAAACCGATAATCTGGGTTGTTTGGAATAAAGTCCTGATACTATTAATTCAAAAATCAAAAAATCTGATACAAGTACTTAAAAATTTTAAATGGACAATGATTCAATTAACGGGTCTCTTGTCATCTTAATGGCATATATGTAAAATAGTACAATACTTAACCAGTGGTTGGGATAGGATCAGAGGTGGACTCTTGGGTTGTTGTTGCCCCTGTGGTTCTAGCTGAAGTTGTTGAGGGATGTTGAAAATTGTTCAATAAACGTTACTCTTGTCATCTTAATGCCAGATTTAGAAAGTAGGACAATACTTTACCAGTGGTTGTGATGATCTCAGATATGGACTCTGGGGTTGTTGTTGCCCCTGTTGTAGTGGCTGAAGTTGTTGAAGGATCAAGGCTTCCAAATTCTAATATGAGAAAGAGTTTCAGTCATTTTAAACTCAGGTATTAAGTGACTCTATTTAAACACAATGTGAAAATTAAATTATTGTTAGTGAAAATGGTCACCAAACCGATCATGTGGTTTACTTGGAAAACAGTCCTGCTACAATTCATTAAAACATGAAAATTGTTCAATACACGTTACTCTTGTCAAATTAATGGCATATTTAGAATAGTACAATACTTTACCAGTGGTTGTGATGGGCTCAGATGTGGACTCTGGGGTTGTTGTTGCCCCTGTTGTTGTAGCTGAAGTTATTGAGGGATCAAGGCTTCCAATTTCTAATATGAGAAAGAGTTTCAATCATTTTCAGAACTGTTATCAAGTGACTCTATTAAATTACAATGTGAAAATTCAATTATTGTTGGGGAAAATGGTCACCAAACCGATAATCTGGGTTGTTTGGAATAAAGTCCTGATACTATTAATTCAAAAATCAAAAAATCTGATACAAGTACTTAAAAATTTTAAATGGACAATGATTCAATTAACGGGTCTCTTGTCATCTTAATGGCATATATGTAAAATAGTACAATACTTTACCAGTGGTTGGGATAGGATCAGAGGTGGACTCTTGGGTTTTTGTTGCCCCTGTGGTTGTAGCTGAAGTTGTTGAGGGATGTTGAAAATTGTTCAATAAACGTTACTCTTGTCATCTTAATGGCAGATTTAGAAAGTAGGACAATACTTTACCAGTGGTTGTGATGATCTCAGATGTGGACTCTGGGGTTGTTGTTGCCCCTGTTGTAGTGGCTGAAGTTGTTGAGGGATCAAGGCTTCCAAATTCTAATATGAGAAAGAGTTTCAGTCATTTTAAACTCAGGTATTAAGTGACTCTATTTAAACACAATGTGAAAATGAAATTATTGTTAGTGAAAATGGTCACCAAACCGATCATGTGGTTTACTTGGAAATCAGTCCTGCTACAATTCATTAAAACGTGAAAATTGAAAATTGTTCAATACACGTTACTCTTGTCAAATTAATGGCATATTTAGAATAGTACAATACTTTACCTGTGGTTGTGATGGGCTCAGATATGGACTCTTGGGTTGTTGTTGCCCCTGTGGTTCTATCTGAAGTTGTTGAGGGACGTTGAAAATTGTTCAATAAACGTTACTCTTGTCATCTTAATGCCATATTTAGAAAAAAGTTCAATACTTTACCTGTGGTTGTGATGGGCTCACATGTGGACTCTGGGGTTGTTGTTGCCCCTGTTGTTGTAGCTGAAGTTATTGAGGGATCAAGGCTTCCAATTTCTAATATGAGAAAGAGTTTCAATCCTTTTCAGAACAGTTATCAAGTGACTCTATTTAATTACAATGTGAAAATTCAATTATTGTTGGTGAAAATGGTCACCAAACCGATAATCTGGGTTGCTTGGAATAAAGTCGTGATACTATTAATTCAAAAATCAAAAAATCTGATACAATTACTTAAAAATTTTAAATGGACAATGATTCAATTAACGGGTCTCTTGTCATCTTAATGGCATATACGTAAAATAGTACAATACTTTACCAGTGATTTGGATAGGATCAGAGGTGGACTCTTGGGTTGTTGTTGCCCCTGTGGTTGTAGCTGAAGTTGTTGAGGGATGTTGAAAATTGTTCAATAAACGTTACTCTTGTCATCTTAATGCCATATTTAGAAAAAGTACAATACTTTACCAGTGGATGTGATGGGCTCAGATGTGGACTCTGGGGTTGTTGTTGCCCCTGTCATTGTAGCTGAAGTTGTTGAGGGATCAAGGCTTCCAATTTCTAATATGAGAAAGGGTTTCAGTCATTTTAAAATCATGTATCAAGTGACTCTATTGAAATACAATGTGAAAATTAAAATATTGTTGGTGAAAATGTGCACCAATCCGGTCAAATGGTTTGCTTAGAATACAGTTCGGCTACAATTAATTATAAATGGAAAATTGTTCAATAAACGTGTCTTTGTCATCTTGATGGCAGATTTAGAAAGTAGGACAATACTTTACCAGTGGTTGAGATAGGATCAGAGGTGGACTCTTGGGTTGTTGTTGCCCCTGTGGTTCTAGCTGAAGTTGTTGAGGGATGTTGAAAATTGTTCAATAAACGTTACTCTTGTCATCTTAATGCCTTATTTAGAAAGTAGGACAATACTTTACCAGTGGTTGTGATGATCTCAGATGTGGACTCTGGGGTTGTTGTTGCCCCTGTTGTAGTGGCTGAAGAAGTTGAGGGATCAAGGCTTCCAAATTCTAATATGAGAAAGAGTTTCAGTCATTTTAAACTCAGGTTTTAAGTGACTCTATTTAAACACAATGTGAAAATTAAATTATTGTTAGTGAAAATGGTCACCAAACCGATCATGTGGTTTACTTGGAAAACAGTCCTGCTACAATTCATTAAAATGTGAAAATTGAAGATTGTTCAATACACGTTACTCTTGTCAAATTAATGGCATATTTAGAATAGTACAATACTTTACCAGTGGTTGTGATGGGCTCAGATGTGGACTCTTGGGTTGTTGTTGCCCCTGTGGTTGTAGCTGAAGTTGTTGAGGGATGTTGAAAATTGTTCAATAAACGTTACTCTTGTCATCTTAATGCCATATTTAGAATAGTACAATATTTTACCAGTGGTTGTGATGGGCTCAGATGTGGACTCTGGGGTTGTTGTTGCCCCTGTCATTGTAGCTGAAGTTGTTGAGGGATCAAGGCTTCCAATTTCTAATATGAGAAAGGGTTTCAGTCATTTTAAAATCATGTATCAAGTGACTCTATTTAAATACAATGTGAAAATTAAAATATTGTTGGTGAAAATGTGCACCAATCCGGTCAAATGGTTTGCTTAGAATACAGTTCGGCTGCAATTAATTATAAATGGAAAATTGTTCAATAAACGTGTCTTTGTCATCTTAATGGCAGATTTAGAAAGTAGGACAATACTTTACCAGTGGTTGTGATAGGATCAGAGGTGGACTCTTGGGTTGTTGTTGCCCTTGTGGTTCTAGCTGAAGTTGTTGAGGGATGTTGAAAATTGTTCAATAAACGTTACTCTTGTCATCTTAATGCCAGATTTAGAAAGTAGGACAATACTTTACCAGTGGTTGTGATGATCTCAGATGTGGACTCTGGGGTTGTTGTTGCCCCTGTTGTAGTGGCTGAAGTTGTTGAAGGATCAAGGCTTCCAAATTCTAATATGAGAAAGAGTTTCAGTCATTTTAAACTCAGGTATTAAGTGACTCTATTTAAACACAATGTGAAAATTAAATTATTGTTAGTGAAAATGGTCACCAAACCGATCATGTGGTTTACTTGGAAAACAGTCCTGCTACAATTCATTAAAACGTGAAAATTGTTCAATACACGTTACTCTTGTCAAATTAATGGCATATTTAGAATAGTACAATACTTTACCAGTGGTTGTGATGGGCTCAGATGTGGACTCTGGGGTTGTTGTTGCCCCTGTTGTTGTAGCTGAAGTTATTGAGGGATCAAGGCTTCCAATTTCTAATATGAGAAAGAGTTTCAATCATTTTCAGAACAGTTATCAAGTGACTCTATTAAATTACAATGTGAAAATTCAATTATTGTTGGGGAAAATGGTCACCAAACCGATAATCTGGGTTGTTTGGAATAAAGTCCTGATACTATTAATTCAAAAATCAAAAAATCTGATACAAGTACTTAAAAATTTTAAATGGACAATGATTCAATTAACGGGTCTCTTGTCATTTTAATGGCATATATGTAAAATAGTACAATACTTTACCAGTGGTTGGGATAGGATCAGAGGTGGACTCTTGGGTTGTTGTTGCCCCTGTGGTTGTAGCTGAAGTTGTTGAGGGATGTTGAAAATTGTTCAATAAACGTTACTCTTGTCATCTTAATGGCAGATTTAGAAAGTAGGACAATACTTTACCAGTGGTTGTGATGATCTCAGATGTGGACTCTGGGGTTGTTGTTGCCCCTGTTGTAGTGGCTGAAGTTGTTGAGGGATCAAGGCTTCCAAATTCTAATATGAGAAAGAGTTTCAGTCATTTTAAACTCAGGTATTAAGTGACTCTATTTAAACACAATGTGAAAATGAAATTATTGTTAGTGAAAATGGTCACCAAACCGATCATGTGGTTTACTTGGAAAACAGTCCTGCTACAATTTATTAAAACGTGAAAATTGAAAATTGTTCAATACACGTTACTCTTGTCAAATTAATGGCATATTTAGAATAGTACAATACTTTACCTGTGGTTGTGATGGGCTCAGATATGGACTCTTGGGTTGTTGTTGCCCCTGTGGTTCTATCTGAAGTTGTTGAGGGACGTTGAAAATTGTTCAATAAACGTTACTCTTGTCATCTTAATGCCATATTTAGAAAAAAGTACAATACTTTACCTGTGGTTGTGATGGGCTCAGATGTGGACTCTGGGGTTGTTGTTGCCCCTGTTGTTGTAGCTGAAGTTATTGAGGGATCAAGGCTTCCAATTTCTAATATGAGAAAGAGTTTCAATCCTTTTCAGAACAGTTATCAAGTGACTCTATTTAATTACAATGTGAAAATTCAATTATTGTTGGTGAAAATGGTCACCAAACCGATAATCTGGGTTGCTTGGAATAAAGTCGTGATACTATTAATTCAAAAATCAAAAAATCTGATACAATTACTTAAAAATTTAAAATGGACAATGATTCAATTAACGGGTCTCTTGTCATCTTAATGGCATATACGTAAAATAGTACAATACTTTACCAGTGATTTGGATAGGATCATAGGTGGACTCTTGGGTTGTTGTTGCCCCTGTGGTTCTAGCTGATTGAAATACAATGTGAAAATTAAAATATTGTTGGTGAAAATGTGCACCAATCCGGTCAAATGGTTTGCTTAGAATACAGTTCGGCTACAATTAATTATAAATGGAAAATTGTTCAATAAACGTGTCTTTGTCATCTTGATGGCAGATTTAGAAAGTAGGACAATACTTTACCAGTGGTTGTGATAGGATCAGAGGTGGACTCTTGGGTTGTTGTTGCCCCTGTGGTTCTAGCTGAAGTTGTTGAGGGATGTTGAAAATTGTTCAATAAACGTTACTCTTGTCATCTTAATGCCATATTTAGAAAAAGTACAATACTTTACCAGTGGATGTGATGGGCTCAGATGTGGACTCTGGGGTTGTTGTTGCCCCTGTCATTGTAGCTGAAGTTGTTGAGGGATCAAGGCTTCCAATTTCTAATATGAGAAAGGGTTTCAGTCATTTTAAAATCATGTATCAAGTGACTCTATTGAAATACAATGTGAAAATTAAAATATTGTTGGTGAAAATGTGCACCAATCCGGTCAAATGGTTTGCTTAGAATACAGTTCGGCTACAATTAATTATAAATGGAAAATTGTTCAATAAACGTGTCTTTGTCATCTTGATGGCAGATTTAGAAAATAGTACAATACTTTACCAGTGGTTGTGATAGGATCAGAGGTGGACTCTTGGGTTGTTGTTGCCCCTGTGGTTCTAGCTGAAGTTGTTGAGGGATGTTGAAAATTGTTCAATAAACGTTACTCTTGTCATCTTAATGCCATATTTAGAAAGTAGGACAATACTTTACCAGTGGTTGTGATGATCTCAGATGTGGACTCTGGGGTTTTTGTTGCCCCTGTTGTAGTGGCTGAAGAAGTTGAGGGATCAAGGCTTCCAAATTCTAATATGAGAAAGAGTTTCAGTCATTTTAAACTCAGGTATTAAGTGACTCTATTTAAACACAATGTGAAAATTAAATTATTGTTAGTGAAAATGGTCACCAAACCAATCATGTGGTTTACTTGGAAAACAGTCCTGCTACAATTCATTAAAATGTGAAAATTTAAGATTGTTCAATACACGTTACTCTTGTCAAATTAATGGCATATTTAGAATAGTACAATACTTTACCAGTGGTTGTGATGGGCTCAGATGTGGACTCTGGGGTTGTTGTTGCCCCTGTCATTGTAGCTGAAGTTGTTGAGGGATCAAGGCTTCCAATTTCTAATATGAGAAAGGGTTTCAGTCATTTTAAAATCATGTATCAAGTGACTCTATTTAAATACAATGTGAAAATTAAAATATTGTTGGTGAAAATGTGCACTAATCCGGTCAAATGGTCTGCTTAGAATACAGTTTGGCTACAATTAATTATAAATGGAAAATTGTTCAATAAACGTGTCTTTGTCATCTTGATGGCAGATTTAGAAAGTAGGACAATACTTTACCAGTGGTTGTGATAGGATCAGAGGTGGACTCTTGGGTTGTTGTTTCCCCTGTGGTTCTAGCTGAAGTTGTTGAGGGATGTTGAAAATTGTTCAATAAACGTTACTCGTGTCATTTTAATGCCATATTTAGAAAGTAGGACAATACTTTACCAGTGGTTATGATGATCTCAGATGTGGACTCTGGGGTTGTTGTTGCCCCTGTTGTAGTGGCTGAAGTTGTTGAGGGATCAAGGCTTCCAAATTCTAATATGAGAAAGAGTTTCAGTCATTTTAAACTCAGGTATTAAGTGACTCTATTTAAACACAATGTGAAAATTAAATTATTGTTAGTGAAAATGGTCACCAAGCCGATCATGTGGTTTACTTGGAAAACAGTCCTGCTACAATTCATTAAAATGTGAAAATTGAAGATTGTTCAATACACGTTACTCTTGTCAAATTAATGGCATATTTAGAATAGTACAATACTTTACCAGTGGTTGTGATGGGCTCAGATGTGGACTCTTGGGTTGTTGTTGCCCCTGTGGTTCTAGCTGAAGTTGTTGAGGGATGTTGAAAATTGTTCAATAAACGTTACTCTTGTCATCTTAATGCCATATTTAGAAAAAGTACAATACTTTACCTGTGGATGTGATGGGCTCAGATGTGGACTCTGGGGTTGTTGTTGCCCCTGTCCTTGTAGCTGAAGTTGTTGAGGGATCAAGGCTTCCAATTTCTAATATGAGAAAGGGTTTCAGTCATTTTAAAATCATGTATCAAGTGACTCTATTTAAATACAATGTGAAAATTAAAATATTGTTGGTGAAAATGTGCACCAATCCGGTTAAATGGTTTGCTTAGAATACAGTTCGGCTGCAATTAATTATAAATGGAAAATTGTTCAATAAACGTGTCTTTGTCATCTTAATGGCAGATTTAGAAAGTAGGACAATACTTTACCAGTGGTTGTGATAGGATCAGAGGTGGACTCTTGGGTTGTTGTTGCCCCTGTGGTTCTAGCTGAAGTTGTTGAGGGATGTTGAAAATTGTTCAATAAACGTGTCTTTGTCATCTTAATGGCAGATTTAGAAAGTAGGACAATACTTTACCAGTGGTTGTGATAGGATCAGAGGTGGACTCTTGGGTTGTTGTTGCCCCTGTGGTTCTAGCTGAAGTTGTTGAGGGATGTTGAAAATTGTTCAATAAACGTTACTCTTGTCATCTTAATGCCAGATTTAGAAAGTAGGACAATACTTTACCAGTGGTTGTGATGATCTCAGATATGGACTCTGGGGTTGTTGTTGCCCCTGTTGTAGTGGCTGAAGTTGTTGAGGGATCAAGGCTTCCAAATTCTAATATGAGAAAGAGTTTCAGTCATTTTAAACTCAGGTATTTAGTGACTCTATTTAAACACAATGTGAAAATTAAATTATTGTTAGTGAAAATGGTCACCAAGCCGATCATGTGGTTTACTTGGAAAACAGTCCTGCTACAATTCATTAAAATGTGAAAATTGAAGATTGTTCAATACACGTTACTCTTGTCAAATTAATGGCATATTTAGAATAGCACAATACTTTACCTGTGGTTGTGACTGGCTCAGATATGGACTCTTGGGTTGTTGTTGCCCCTGTGGTTCTATCTGAAGTTGTTGAGGGACGTTGAAAATTGTTCAATAAACGTTACTCTTGTCATCTTAATGCCATATTTAGAAAAAGTACAATACTTTACCTGTGGATGTGATGGGCTCAGATGTGGACTCTGGGGTTGTTGTTGCCCCTGTCCTTGTAGCTGAAGTTGTTGAGGGATCAAGGCTTCCAATTTCTAATATGAGAAAGGGTTTCAGTCATTTTAAAATCATGTATCAAGTGACTCTATTTAAATACAATGTGAAAATTAAAATATTGTTGGTGAAAATGTGCACCAATCCGGTCAAATGGTTTGCTTAGAATACAGTTCGGCTACAATTAATTATAAATGGAAAATTGTTCAATAAACGTGTCTTTGTCATCTTGATGGCAGATTTAGAAAGTAGAACAATACTTTACCAGTGGTTGTGATAGGATCAGAGGTGGACTCTTGGGTTGTTGTTGCCCCTGTGGTTCTAGCTGAAGTTGTTGAGGGATGTTGAAAATTGTTCAATAAACGTTACTCCTGTCATCTTAATGCCATATTTAGAAAGTAGGACAATACTTTACCAGTGGTTGTGATGATCTCAGATGTGGACTCTGGGGTTGTTGTTGCCCCTGTTGTAGTGGCTGAAGTTGTTGAGGGATCAAGGCTTCCAAATTCTAATATGAGAAAGAGTTTCAGTCATTTTAAACTCAGGTATTAAGTGACTCTATTTAAACACAATGTGAAAATTAAATTATTGTTAGTGAAAATGGTCACCAAACCGATCATGTGGTTTACTTGGAAAACAGTCCTGCTACAATTCATTAAAATGTGAAAATTGAAGATTGTTCAATACACGTTACTCTTGTCAAATTAATGGCATATTTAGAATAGTACAATACTTTACCAGTGGTTGTGATGGGCTCAGATGTGGACTCTTGGGTTGTTGTTGCCCCTGTGGTTCTAGCTGAAGTTGTTGAGGGATGTTGAAAATTGTTCAATAAACGTTACTCTTGTCATCTTAATGCCATATTTAGAAAAAGTACAATACTTTACCTGTGGATGTGATGGGCTCAGATGTGGACTCTGGGGTTGTTGTTGCCCCTGTCCTTGTAGCTGAAGTTGTTGAGGGATCAAGGCTTCCAATTTCTAATATGAGAAAGGGTTTCAGTCATTTTAAAATCATGTATCAAGTGACTCTATTTAAATACAATATGAAAATTAAAATATTGTTGGTGAAAATGTGCACCAATCCGGTCAAATGGTTTGCTTAGAATACAGTTCGGCTGCAATTAATTATAAATGGAAAATTGTTCAATAAACGTGTCTTTGTCATCTTAATGGCAGATTTAGAAAGTAGGACAATACTTTACCAGTGGTTGTGATAGGATCAGAGGTGGACTCTTGGGTTGTTGTTGCCCCTGTGGTTCTAGCTGAAGTTGTTGAGGGATGTTGAAAATTGTTCAATAAACGTTACTCTTGTCATCTTAATGCCAGATTTAGAAAGTAGGACAATACTTTACCAGTGGTTGTGATGATCTCAGATATGGACTCTGGGGTTGTTGTTGCCCCTGTTGTAGTGGCTGAAGTTGTTGAAGGATCAAGGCTTCCAAATTCTAATATGAGAAAGAGTTTCAGTCATTTTAAACTCAGGTATTAAGTGACTCTATTTAAACACAATGTGAAAATTAAATTATTGTTAGTGAAAATGGTCACCAAAGCGATCATGTGGTTTACTTGGAAAACAGTCCTGCTACAATTCATTAAAACATGAAAATTGTTCAATACACGTTACTCTTGTCAAATTAATGGCATATTTAGAATAGTACAATACTTTACCAGTGGTTGTGATGGGCTCAGATGTGGACTCTGGGGTTGTTGTTGCCCCTGTTGTTGTAGCTGAAGTTATTGAGGGATCAAGGCTTCCAATTTCTAATATGAGAAAGAGTTTCAATCATTTTCAGAACAGTTATCAAGTGACTCTATTAAATTACAATGTGAAAATTCAATTATTGTTGGGGAAAATGGTCACCAAACCGATAATCTGGGTTGTTTGGAATAAAGTCCTGATACTATTAATTCAAAAATCAAAAAATCTGATACAAGTACTTAAAAATTTTAAATGGACAATGATTCAATTAACGGGTCTCTTGTCATCTTAATGGCATATATGTAAAATAGTACAATACTTTACCAGTGGTTGGGATAGGATCAGAGGTGGACTCTTGGGTTGTTGTTGCCCCTGTGGTTGTAGCTGAAGTTGTTGAGGGATGTTGAAAATTGTTCAATAAACGTTACTCTTGTCATCTTAATGGCATATTTAGAAAGTAGGACAATACTTTACCAGTGGTTGTGATGATCTCAGATGTGGACTCTGGGGTTGTTGTTGCCCCTGTTGTAGTGGCTGAAGTTGTTGAGGGATCAAGGCTTCCAAATTCTAATATGAGAAAGAGTTTCAGTCATTTTAAACTCAGGTATTAAGTGACTCTATTTAAACACAATGTGAAAATTAAATTATTGTTAGTGAAAATGGTCACCAAACCGATCATGTGGTTTACTTGGAAAACAGTCCTGCTACAATTCATTAAAACGTGAAAATTGAAAATTGTTCAATACACGTTACTCTTGTCAAATTAATGGCATATTTAGAATAGTACAATACTTTACCTGTGGTTGTGATGGGCTCAGATATGGACTCTTGGGTTGTTGTTGCCCCTGTGGTTCTATCTGAAGTTGTTGAGGGACGTTGAAAATTGTTCAATAAACGTTACTCTTGTCATCTTAATGCCATATTTAGAAAAAAGTACAATACTTTACCTGTGGTTGTGATGGGCTCAGATGTGGACTCTGGGGTTGTTGTTGCCCCTGTTGTTGTAGCTGAAGTTATTGAGGGATCAAGGCTTCCAATTTCTAATATGAGAAAGAGTTTCAATCCTTTTCAGAACAGTTATCAAGTGACTCTATTTAATTACAATGTGAAAATTCAATTATTGTTGGTGAAAATGGTCACCAAACCGATAATCTGGGTTGCTTGGAATAAAGTCGTGATACTATTAATTCAAAAATCAAAAAATCTGATACAATTACTTAAAAATTTAAAATGGACAATGATTCAATTAACGGGTCTCTTGTCATTTTAATGGCATATACGTAAAATAGTACAATACTTTACCAGTGGTTGGGATAGGATCAGAGGTGGACTCTTGGGTTGTTGTTGCCCCTGTGGTTGTAGCTGTAGTTGTTGAGGGATGTTGAAAATTGTTCAATAAACGTTACTCTTGTCATCTTAATGCCATATTTAGAAAAAGTACAATACTTTACCAGTGGATGTGAAGGGCTCAGATGTGGACTCTGGGGTTGTTGTTGCCCCTGTCATTGTAGCTGAAGTTGTTGAGGGATCAAGGCTTCCAATTTCTAATATGAGAAAGAGTTTCAGTCATTTTAAAATCATGTATCAAGTGACTCTATTTAAATACTATGTGAAAATTAAAATATTGTTGGTGAAAATGTGCACCAGTCCGGTCAAATGGTTTGCTTAGAATAAAGTTCGGCTACAATTAATTATAAATGGAAAATTGTTCAATAAACGTGTCTTTGTCATCTTAATGGGAGATTCAGAAAGTAGTACAATACTTTACCAGTGGATGTGAAGGGCTCAGATGTGGACTCTGGGGTTGTTGTTGCCCCTGTCATTGTAGCTGAAGTTGTTGAGGGATCAAGGCTTCCAATTTCTAATATGAGAAAGGGTTTCAGTCATTTTAAAATCATGTATCAAGTGACTCTATTTAAACACAATGTGAAAATTAAATTATTGTTAGTGAAAATGGTCACCAAACCGATCATGTGGTTTACTTGGAAAACAGTCCTGCTACAATTCATTAAAATGTGAAAATTGAAGATTGTTCAATACACGTTACTCTTGTCAAATTAATGGCATATTTAGAAAAAGTACAATACTTTACCTGTGGATATGATGGGCTCAGATGTGGACTCTGGGGTTGTTGTTGCCCCTGTCCTTGTAGCTGAAGTTGTTGAGGGATCAAGGCTTCCAATTTCTAATATGAGAAAGGGTTTCAGTCATTTTAAAATCATGTATCAAGTGACTCTATTTAAATACAATGTGAAAATTAAAATATTGTTGGTGAAAATGTGCACCAATCCGGTCAAATGGTTTGCTTAGAATACAGTTCGGCTGCAATTAATTATAAATGGAAAATTGTTCAATAAACGTGTCTTTGTCATCTTAATGGCAGATTTAGAAAGTAGGACAATACTTTACCAGTGATTGTGATGATCTCAGATGTGGACTCTGGGGTTGTTGTTGCCCCTGTTGTAGTGGCTGAAGTTGTTGAGGGATCAAGGCTTCCAAATTCTAATATGAGAAAGAGTTTCAGTCATTTTAAACTCAGGTATAAAGTGACTCTATTTAAACACAATGTGAAAATTAAATTATTGTTAGTGAAAATGGTCACCAAACCGATCATGTGGTTTACTTGGAAAACAGTCCTGCTACAATTCATTAAAATGTGAAAATTGAAGATTGTTCAATACACGTTACTCTTGTCAAATTAATGGCATATTTAGAATAGTACAATACTTTACCTGTGGTTGTGATGGGCTCAGATATGGACTCTTGGGTTGTTGTTGCCCCTGTGGTTCTATCTGAAGTTGTTGAGGGACGTTGAAAATTGTTCAATAAACGTTACTCTTGTCATCTTAATGCCATATTTAGAAAAAAGTACAATACTTTACCTGTGGTTGTGATGGGCTCAGATGTGGACTCTGGGGTTGTTGTTGCCCCTGTTGTTGTAGCTGAAGTCATTGAGGGATCAAGGCTTCCAATTTCTAATATGAGAAAGAGTTTCAATCCTTTTCAGAACAGTTATCAAGTGACTCTATTTAATTACAATGTGAAAGTTCAATTATTGTTGGTGAAAATGGTCACCAAACCGATAATCTGGGTTGCTTGGAATAAAGTCGTGATACTATTAATTCAAAAATCAAAAAATCTGATACAATTACTTAAAAATTTAAAATGGACAATGATTCAATTAACGGGTCTCTTGTCATCTTAATGGCATATACGTAAAATAGTACAATACTTTACCAGTGATTTGGATAGGATCAGAGGTGGACTCTTGGGTTGTTGTTGCCCCTGTGGTTGTAGCTGAAGTTGTTGAGGGATGTTGAAAATTGTTCAATAAACGTTACTCTTGTCATCTTAATGCCATATTTAGAAAAAGTACAATACTTTACCTGTGGATGTGATGGGCTCAGATGTGGACTCTGGGGTTGTTGTTGCCCCTGTCCTTGTAGCTGAAGTTGTTGAGGGATCAAGGCTTCCAATTTCTAATATGAGAAAGGGTTTCAGTCATTTTAAAATCATGTATCAAGTGACTCTATTTAAATACAATGTGAAAATTAAAATATTGTTGGTGAAAATGTGCACCAATCCGGTCAAATGGTTTGCTTAGAATACAGTTCGGCTACAATTAATTATAAATGGAAAATTGTTCAATAAACGTGTCTTTGTCATCTTAATGGCAGATTTAGAAAGTAGGACAATACTTTACCAGTGGTTGGGATAGGATCAGAGGTGGACTCTTGGGTTGTTGTTGCCCCTGTGGTTCTAGCTGAAGTTGTTGAGGGATGTTGAAAATTGTTCAATAAACGTTACTCTTGTCATCTTAATGCCATATTTAGAAAGTAGGACAATACTTTACCAGTGGTTGTGATGATCTCAGATGTGGACTCTGGGGTTGTTGTTGCCCCTGTTGTAGTGGCTGAAGTTGTTGAGGGATCAAGGCTTCCAAATTCTAATATGAGAAAGAGTTTCAGTCATTTTAAACTCAGGTATTAAGTGACTCTATTTAAACACAATGTGAAAATTAAATTATTGTTAGTGAAAATGTTCACCAAACCGATCATGTGGTTTACTTGGAAAACAGTCCTGCTACAATTCATTAAAATGTGAAAATTGAAGATTGTTCAATACACGTTACTCTTGTCATATTAATGGCATATTTAGAATAGTACAATACTTTACCAGTGGTTGTAATGGGCTCAGATGTGGACTCTTGGGTTGTTGTTGCCCCTGTGGTTCTAGCTGAAGTTGTTGAGGGATGTTGAAAATTGTTCAATAAACGTTACTCTTGTCATCTTAATGCCATATTTAGAAAAAGTACAATACTTTACCTGTGGATGTGATAGGCTCAGATGTGGACTCTGGGGTTGTTGTTGCCCCTGTTGTTGTAGCTGAAGTTATTGAGGGATCAAGGCTTCCAATTTCTAATATGAGAAAGAGTTTCAGTCATTTTAAACTCAGGTATTAAGTGACTCTATTTAAACACAATGTGAAAATTAAATTATTGTTAGTGAAAATGGTCACCAAACCGATCATGTGGTTTACTTGGAAAACAGTCCTGCTACAATTCATTAAAACGTGAAAATTGAAGATTGTTCAATACACGTTACTCTTGTCAAATTAATGGCATATTTAGAATAGTACAATACTTTACCAGTGGTTGTGATGGGCTCAGATGTGGACTCTTGGGTTGTTATTGCCCCTGTGGTTCTAGCTGAAGTTGTTGAGGGATGTTGAAAATTGTTCAATAAACGTTACTCTTGTCATCTTAATGGCAGATTTAGAAAGTAGGACAATACTTTACCAGTGGTTGTGATGATCTCAGATATGGACTCTGGGGTTGTTGTTGCCCCTGTTGTAGTGGCTGAAGTTGTTGAAGGATCAAGGCTTCCAAATTCTAATATGAGAAAGAGATTCAGTCATTTTAAACTCAGGTATTAAGTGACTCTATTTAAACACAATGTGAAAATTAAAATATTGTTGGTGAAAATGTGCACCAATCCGGTCAAATGGTTTGCTTAGAATACAGTTCGGCTAAAATTAATTATAAATGGAAAATTGTTCAATAAACGTGTCTTTGTCATCTTAATGGCAGATTTAGAAAGTAGGACAATACTTTACCAGTGGTTGTGATAGGATCAGAGGTGGACTCTTGGGTTGTTGTTGCCCCTGTGGTTCTAGCTGAAGTTGTTGAGGGATGTTGAAAATTGTTCAATAAACGTTACTCTTGTCATCTTAATGGCAGATTTAGAAAGTAGGACAATACTTTACCAGTGGTTGTGATGATCTCAGATATGGACTCTGGGGTTGTTGTTGCCCCTGTTGTAGTGGCTGAAGTTGTTGAAGGATCAAGGCTTCCAAATTCTAATATGAGAAAGAGATTCAGTCATTTTAAACTCAGGTATTAAGTGACTCTATTTAAACACAATGTGAAAATTAAATTATTGTTAGTGAAAATGGTCACCAAACCGATCATGTGGTTTACTTGGAAAACAGTCCTGCTACAATTCATTAAAACGTGAAAATTGTTCAATACACGTTACTCTTGTCAAATTAATGGCATATTTAGAATAGTACAATACTTTACCAGTGGTTGTGATGGGCTCAGATATGGACTCTTGGGTTGTTGTTGCCCCTGTGGTTCTATCTGAAGTTGTTGAGGGACGTTGAAAATTGTTCAATAAACGTTACTCTTGTCATCTTAATGCCATATTTAGAAAAAAGTACAATACTTTACCTGTGGTTGTGATGGGCTCAGATGTGGACTCTGGGGTTGTTGTTGCCCCTGTTGTTGTAGCTGAAGTCATTGAGGGATCAAGGCTTCCAATTTCTAATATGAGAAAGAGTTTCAATCCTTTTCAGAACAGTTATCAAGTGACTCTATTTAATTACAATGTGAAAGTTCAATTATTGTTGGTGAAAATGGTCACCAAACCGATAATCTGGGTTGCTTGGAATAAAGTCGTGATACTATTAATTCAAAAATCAAAAAATCTGATACAATTACTTAAAAATTTAAAATGGACAATGATTCAATTAACGGGTCTCTTGTCATCTTAATGGCATATACGTAAAATAGTACAATACTTTACCAGTGATTTGGATAGGATCAGAGGTGGACTCTTGGGTTGTTGTTGCCCCTGTGGTTGTAGCTGAAGTTGTTGAGGGATGTTGAAAATTGTTCAATAAACGTTACTCTTGTCATCTTAATGCCATATTTAGAAAAAGTACAATACTTTACCTGTGGATGTGATGGGCTCAGATGTGGACTCTGGGGTTGTTGTTGCCCCTGTCCTTGTAGCTGAAGTTGTTGAGGGATCAAGGCTTCCAATTTCTAATATGAGAAAGGGTTTCAGTCATTTTAAAATCATGTATCAAGTGACTCTATTTAAATACAATGTGAAAATTAAAATATTGTTGGTGAAAATGTGCACCAATCCGGTCAAATGGTTTGCTTAGAATACAGTTCGGCTACAATTAATTATAAATGGAAAATTGTTCAATAAACGTGTCTTTGTCATCTTAATGGCAGATTTAGAAAGTAGGACAATACTTTACCAGTGGTTGGGATAGGATCAGAGGTGGACTCTTGGGTTGTTGTTGCCCCTGTGGTTCTAGCTGAAGTTGTTGAGGGATGTTGAAAATTGTTCAATAAACGTTACTCTTGTCATCTTAATGCCATATTTAGAAAGTAGGACAATACTTTACCAGTGGTTGTGATGATCTCAGATGTGGACTCTGGGGTTGTTGTTGCCCCTGTTGTAGTGGCTGAAGTTGTTGAGGGATCAAGGCTTCCAAATTCTAATATGAGAAAGAGTTTCAGTCATTTTAAACTCAGGTATTAAGTGACTCTATTTAAACACAATGTGAAAATTAAATTATTGTTAGTGAAAATGTTCACCAAACCGATCATGTGGTTTACTTGGAAAACAGTCCTGCTACAATTCATTAAAATGTGAAAATTGAAGATTGTTCAATACACGTTACTCTTGTCATATTAATGGCATATTTAGAATAGTACAATACTTTACCAGTGGTTGTAATGGGCTCAGATGTGGACTCTTGGGTTGTTGTTGCCCCTGTGGTTCTAGCTGAAGTTGTTGAGGGATGTTGAAAATTGTTCAATAAACGTTACTCTTGTCATCTTAATGCCATATTTAGAAAAAGTACAATACTTTACCTGTGGATGTGATAGGCTCAGATGTGGACTCTGGGGTTGTTGTTGCCCCTGTTGTTGTAGCTGAAGTTATTGAGGGATCAAGGCTTCCAATTTCTAATATGAGAAAGAGTTTCAGTCATTTTAAACTCAGGTATTAAGTGACTCTATTTAAACACAATGTGAAAATTAAATTATTGTTAGTGAAAATGGTCACCAAACCGATCATGTGGTTTACTTGGAAAACAGTCCTGCTACAATTCATTAAAACGTGAAAATTGAAGATTGTTCAATACACGTTACTCTTGTCAAATTAATGGCATATTTAGAATAGTACAATACTTTACCAGTGGTTGTGATGGGCTCAGATGTGGACTCTTGGGTTGTTATTGCCCCTGTGGTTCTAGCTGAAGTTGTTGAGGGATGTTGAAAATTGTTCAATAAACGTTACTCTTGTCATCTTAATGGCAGATTTAGAAAGTAGGACAATACTTTACCAGTGGTTGTGATGATCTCAGATATGGACTCTGGGGTTGTTGTTGCCCCTGTTGTAGTGGCTGAAGTTGTTGAAGGATCAAGGCTTCCAAATTCTAATATGAGAAAGAGATTCAGTCATTTTAAACTCAGGTATTAAGTGACTCTATTTAAACACAATGTGAAAATTAAAATATTGTTGGTGAAAATGTGCACCAATCCGGTCAAATGGTTTGCTTAGAATACAGTTCGGCTAAAATTAATTATAAATGGAAAATTGTTCAATAAACGTGTCTTTGTCATCTTAATGGCAGATTTAGAAAGTAGGACAATACTTTACCAGTGGTTGTGATAGGATCAGAGGTGGACTCTTGGGTTGTTGTTGCCCCTGTGGTTCTAGCTGAAGTTGTTGAGGGATGTTGAAAATTGTTCAATAAACGTTACTCTTGTCATCTTAATGGCAGATTTAGAAAGTAGGACAATACTTTACCAGTGGTTGTGATGATCTCAGATATGGACTCTGGGGTTGTTGTTGCCCCTGTTGTAGTGGCTGAAGTTGTTGAAGGATCAAGGCTTCCAAATTCTAATATGAGAAAGAGATTCAGTCATTTTAAACTCAGGTATTAAGTGACTCTATTTAAACACAATGTGAAAATTAAATTATTGTTAGTGAAAATGGTCACCAAACCGATCATGTGGTTTACTTGGAAAACAGTCCTGCTACAATTCATTAAAACGTGAAAATTGTTCAATACACGTTACTCTTGTCAAATTAATGGCATATTTAGAATAGTACAATACTTTACCAGTGGTTGTGATGGGCTCAGATATGGACTCTAGGGTTGTTGTTGCCCCTGTGGTTCTATCTGAAGTTGTTGAGGGACGTTGAAAATTGTTAAATAAACGTTACTCTTGTCATCTTAATGCCATATTTAGAAAAAAGTACAATACTTTACCTGTGGTTGTGATGGGCTCAGATGTGGACTCTGGGGTTGTTGTTGCCTCTGTTGTTGTAGCTGAAGTTATTGAGGGATCAAGGCTTCCAATTTCTAATATGAGAAAGAGTTTCAATCCTTTTCAGAACAGTTATCAAGTGACTCTATTTAATTACAATGTGAAAATTCAATTATTGTTGGTGAAAATGGTCACCAAACCGATAATCTGGGTTGCTTGGAATAAAGTCCTGATACTATTAATTCAAAAATCAAAAAATCTGATACAATTACTTAAAAATTTAAAATGGACAATGATTCAATTAACGGGTCTCTTGTCATCTTAATGGCATATACGTAAAATAGTACAATACTTTACCAGTGGTTGTGATAGGATCAGAGGTGGACTCTTGGGTTGTTGTTGCCCCTGTGGTTGTAGCTGAAGTTGTTGAGGGATGTTGAAAATTGTTCAATAAACGTTACTCTTGTCATCTTAATGCCATATTTAGAAAAAGTACAATACTTTACCAGTGGATGTGATGGGCTCAGATGTGGACTCTGGGGTTGTTGTTGCCCCTGTCATTGTAGCTGAAGTTGTTGAGGGATCAAGGCTTCCAATTTCTAATATGAGAAAGGGTTTCAGTCATTTTAAAATCATGTATCAAGTGACTCTATTGAAATACAATGTGAAAATTAAAATATTGTTGGTGAAAATGTGCACCAATCCGGTCAAATGGTTTGCTTAGAATACAGTTCGGCTACAATTAATTATAAATGGAAAATTGTTCAATAAACGTGTCTTTGTCATCTTAATGGCAGATTTAGAAAGTAGGACAATACTTTACCAGTGGTTGTGATAGGATCAGAGGTGGACTCTTGGGTTGTTGTTGCCCCTGTGGTTCTAGCTGAAGTTGTTGAGGGATGTTGACAATTGTTCAATAAACGTTACTCTTGTCATCTTAATGGCAGATTTAGAAAGTAGGACAATACTTTACCAGTGGTTGTGATGGGCTCAGAGGTGGACTCTTGGGTTGTTGTTGCCCCTGTGGTTCTAGCTGAAGTTGTTGAGGGATGTTGAAAATTGTTCAATAAACGTTACTCTTGTCATCTTAATGGCAGATTTAGAAAGTAGGACAATACTTTACCTGTGGATGTGACAGGCTCAGATGTGGACTCTGGGGTTGTTGTTGACCAGGTTGTAGCAGCTGAAGTTGTTGAGCGATCAAGGCTTCCAAATTCTAATAAGAGAAAGAGTTTCAGTCATTTTAAACTCGGGTATTGAGTGACTATTAAAATACATTGAGAAAATTTAATTATTGTTGGTTAAAATGGGCATCAAACCGATAATCTGGGTTGCGTGGAATAAAGTCCTGCTACTATTAATTCAAAAATCAAAAAATCTGTTACAATACTTTACCAGTGGATGTAATGTACTCAGATGTGGACTCTTGGGTTGTTGTTGCCCCTGTTGGTGTAGCTGAAGTTATTGAGGGATCAAGGCTTCCAATTTCTAATATGAGAAAGAGTTTCAATCATTTTCAGAACAGTTATTAAGTGACTCTATTTAATTACAATGTGAAAATGGTCACCAAACCGATAATCTGGGTTGTTTGGAATAAAGTCCTGATACTATTAATTCAAAAATCAAAAAATCTGATACAAGTACTTAAAAATTTTAAATGGACAATGATTCAATTAACGGGTCTCTTGTCATCTTAATGGCATATATGTAAAATAGTACAATACTTTACCAGTGGTTGGGATAGGATCAGAGGTGGACTCTTGGGTTGTTGTTGCCCCTGTGGTTGTAGCTGAAGTTGTTGAGGGATGTTGAAAATTGTTCAATAAACGTTACTCTTGTCATCTTAATGCCATATTTAGAAAAAAGTACAATACTTTACCTGTGGATGTGACAGGCTCAGATGTGGACTCTCGGGTTGTTGTTGACCAGGTTGTAGCAGCTGAAGTTGTTGAGGGATCAAGGCTTCCAAATTCTAATAAGAGAAAGAGTTTCAGACATTTTAAACTCGGGTATTAAGTGACTCTATTAAAATACAATGTGAAAATTGAATTATTGTTGGTGAAAATGGGCATCAAACCGATAATCTGGGTTGTGTGGAATAAAGTCCTGCTACTATTAATTAAAAATTCTAAATGAAAAATTATTCAATAAACGTGTCTTTGTCATCTTAATGGGAGATTCAGAAAGTAGTACAATACTTTACCAGTGGATGTGATGGGCTCGGATGTGGACTCTGGGGTTGTTGTTGCCCCTGTCATTGTAGCTGAAGTTGTTGAGGGATCAAGGCTTCCAATTTCTAATATGAGAAAGGGTTTCAGTCATTTTAAAATCATGTATCAAGTGACTCTATTTAAATACAATGTGAAAATTAAAATATTGTTGGTGAAAATGTGCACTAATCCGGTCAAATGGTTTGCTTAGAATACAGTTTGGCTACAATTAATTATAAATGGAAAATTGTTCAATAAACGTGTCTTTGTCATCTTAATGGCAGATTTAGAAAGTAGGACAATACTTTACCAGTGGTTGTGATAGGATCAGAGGTGGACTCTTGGGTTGTTGTTGCCCCTGTGGTTCTAGCTGAAGTTGTTGAGGGATGTTGAAAATTGTTCAATAAACGTTACTCTTGTCATCTTAATGGCAGATTTAGAAAGTAGGACAATACTTTACCAGTGGTTGTGATGATCTCAGATGTGGACTCTGGGGTTGTTGTTGCCCCTGTTGTAGCAGCTGAAGTTGTTGAGGGATCAAGGCTTCCAAATTCTAATATGAGAAAGAGTTTCAGTCATTTTAAACTCAGGTATTAAGTGACTCTATTTAAATACAATGTGAAAATTAAATTATTGTTAGTGAAAATGGTCACCAAACCGATCATGTGGTTTACTTGGAAAACAGTCCTGCTACAATTCATTAAAACGTGAAAATTGAAAATTGTTCAATACACGTTACTCTTGTCAAATTAATGGCATATTTAGAATAGTACAATACTTTACCAGTGGTTGTGATGGGCTCAGATGTGGACTCTGGGGTTGTTGTTGCCCCTGTTGTTGTAGCTGAAGTTATTGAGGGATCAAGGCTTCCAATTTCTAATATGGGAGATTCAGAAAGTAGTACAATACTTTACCAGTGGATGTGATGGGCTCAGATGTGGACTCTGGGGTTGTTGTTGCCCCTGTCATTGTAGCTGAAGTTGTTGAGGGATCAAGGCTTCCAATTTCTAATATGAGAACGGGTTTCAGTCATTTTAAAATCATGTATCAAGTGACTCTATGTAAATACAATGTGAAAATTAAAATATTGTTGGGGAAAATGGTCACCAAACCGATAATCTGGGTTGTTTGGAATAAAGTCCTGATACTATTAATTCAAAAATCAAAAAATCTGATACAAGTACTTAAAAATTTTAAATGGACAATGATTCAATTAACGGGTCTCTTGTCATCTTAATGGCATATATGTAAAATAGTACAATACTTTACCAGTGGTTGGGATAGGATCAGAGGTGGACTCTTGGGTTGTTGTTGCCCCTGTGGTTGTAGTTGAAGTTGTTGAGGGATGTTGAAAATTGTTCAATAAACGTTACTCTTGTCATCTTAATGGCAGATTTAGAAAGTAGGACAATACTTTACCAGTGGTTGTGATGATCTCAGATATGGACTCTGGGGTTGTTGTTGCCCCTGTTGTAGTGGCTGAAGTTGTTGAAGGATCAAGGCTTCCAAATTCTAATATGAGAAAGAGATTCAGTCATTTTAAACTCAGGTATTAAGTGACTCTATTTAAACACAATGTGAAAATTAAAATATTGTTGGTGAAAATGTGCACCAATCCGGTCAAATGGTTTGCTTAGAATACAGTTCGGCTAAAATTAATTATAAATGGAAAATTGTTCAATAAACGTGTCTTTGTCATCTTAATGGCAGATTTAGAAAGTAGGACAATACTTTACCAGTGGTTGTGATAGGATCAGAGGTGGACTCTTGGGTTGTTGTTGCCCCTGTGGTTCTAGCTGAAGTTGTTGAGGGATGTTGAAAATTGTTCAATAAACGTTACTCTTGTCATCTTAATGGCAGATTTAGAAAGTAGGACAATACTTTACCAGTGGTTGTGATGATCTCAGATATGGACTCTGGGGTTGTTGTTGCCCCTGTTGTAGTGGCTGAAGTTGTTGAAGGATCAAGGCTTCCAAATTCTAATATGAGAAAGAGATTCAGTCATTTTAAACTCAGGTATTAAGTGACTCTATTTAAACACAATGTGAAAATTAAATTATTGTTAGTGAAAATGGTCACCAAACCGATCATGTGGTTTACTTGGAAAACAGTCCTGCTACAATTCATTAAAACGTGAAAATTGTTCAATACACGTTACTCTTGTCAAATTAATGGCATATTTAGAATAGTACAATACTTTACCAGTGGTTGTGATGGGCTCAGATATGGACTCTAGGGTTGTTGTTGCCCCTGTGGTTCTATCTGAAGTTGTTGAGGGACGTTGAAAATTGTTAAATAAACGTTACTCTTGTCATCTTAATGCCATATTTAGAAAAAAGTACAATACTTTACCTGTGGTTGTGATGGGCTCAGATGTGGACTCTGGGGTTGTTGTTGCCCCTGTTGTTGTAGCTGAAGTTATTGAGGGATCAAGGCTTCCAATTTCTAATATGAGAAAGAGTTTCAATCCTTTTCAGAACAGTTATCAAGTGACTCTATTTAATTACAATGTGAAAATTCAATTATTGTTGGTGAAAATGGTCACCAAACCGATAATCTGGGTTGCTTGGAATAAAGTCCTGATACTATTAATTCAAAAATCAAAAAATCTGATACAATTACTTAAAAATTAAAAATGGACAATGATTCAATTAACGGGTCTCTTGTCATCTTAATGGCATATACGTAAAATAGTACAATACTTTACCAGTGGTTGTGATAGGATCAGAGGTGGACTCTTGGGTTGTTGTTGCCCCTGTGGTTGTAGCTGAAGTTGTTGAGGGATGTTGAAAATTGTTCAATAAACGTTACTCTTGTCATCTTAATGCCATATTTAGAAAAAGTACAATACTTTACCAGTGGATGTGATGGGCTCAGATGTGGACTCTGGGGTTGTTGTTGCCCCTGTCATTGTAGCTGAAGTTGTTGAGGGATCAAGGCTTCCAATTTCTAATATGAGAAAGGGTTTCAGTCATTTTAAAATCATGTATCAAGTGACTCTATTGAAATACAATGTGAAAATTAAAATATTGTTGGTGAAAATGTGCACCAATCCGGTCAAATGGTTTGCTTAGAATACAGTTCGGCTACAATTAATTATAAATGCAAAATTGTTCAATAAACGTGTCTTTGTCATCTTAATGGCAGATTTAGAAAGTAGGACAATACTTTACCAGTGGTTGTGATAGGATCAGAGGTGGACTCTTGGGTTGTTGTTGCCCCTGTGGTTCTAGCTGAAGTTGTTGAGGGATGTTGAAAATTGTTCAATAAACGTTACTCTTGTCATCTTAATGCCATATTTAGAAAGTAGGACAATACTTTACCAGTGGTTGTGATGATCTCAGATGTGGACTCTGGGGTTGTTGTTGCCCCTGTTGTAGTGGCTGAAGTTGTTGAGGGATCAAGGCTTCCAAATTCTAATATGAGAAAGAGTTTCAGTCATTTTAAACACAGGTATTAAGTGACTCTATTTAAACACAATGTGAAAATGAAATTATTGTTAGTGAAAATGGTCACCAAACCGATCATGTGGTTCACTTGGAAAACAGTCCTGCTACAATTTATTAAAACGTGAAAATTGAAAATTGTTCAATACACGTTACTCTTGTCAAATTAATGGCATATTTAGAATAGTACAATACTTTACCAGTGGTTGTGATGGGCTCAGATGTGGACTCTTGGGTTGTTGTTGCCCCTGTTGTTGTAGCTGAAGTTGTTGAGGGATCAAGGCTTCCAATTTCTAATATGAGAAAGGGTTTCAGTCATTTTAAAATCATGTATCAAGTGACTCTATTTAAATACAATGTGAAAATTAAAATATTGTTGGTAAAAATGTGCACCAATCCGGTCAAATGGTTTGCTTAGAATACAGTTCGGCTACAATTAATTATAAATGGAAAATTGTTCAATAAACGTGTCTTTGTCATCTTAATGGCAGATTTAGAAAGTAGGACAATACTTTACCAGTGGTTGTGATAGGATCAGAGGTGGAGTCTTGGGTTGTTGTTGCCCCTGTGGTTCTAGCTGAAGTTGTTGAGGGATGTTGACAATTGTTCAATAAACGTTACTCTTGTCATCTTAATGGCAGATTTAGAAAGTAGGACAATACTTTACCAGTGGTTGTGATGGGCTCAGAGGTGGACTCTTGGGTTGTTGTTGCCCCTGTGGTTCTAGCTGAAGTTGTTGAGGGATGTTGAAAATTGTTCAATAAACGTTACTCTTGTCATCTTAATGGCAGATTTAGAAAGTAGGACAATACTTTACCTGTGGATGTGACAGGCTCAGATGTGGACTCTGGGGTTGTTGTTGACCAGGTTGTAGCAGCTGAAGTTGTTGAGCGATCAAGGCTTCCAAATTCTAATAAGAGAAAGAGTTTCAGTCATTTTAAACTCGGGTATTGAGTGACTATTAAAATACATTGAGAAAATTTAATTATTGTTGGTGAAAATGGGCATCAAACCGATAATCTGGGTTGCGTGGAATAAAGTCCTGCTACTATTAATTCAAAAATCAAAAAATCTGTTACAATACTTTACCAGTGGATGTGATGGGCTCAGATGTGGACTCTGGGGTTGTTGTTGCCCCTGTTGTTGTAGCTGAAGTTATTGAGGGATCAAGGCTTCCAATTTCTAATATGAGAAAGAGTTTCAGTCATTTTAAACTCAGGTATTAAGTGACTCTATTTAAACACAATGTGAAAATTAAATTATTGTTAGTGAAAATGGTCACCAAACCGATCATGTGGTTTACTTGGAAAACAGTCCTGCTACAATTCATTAAAATGTGAAAATTGAAGATTGTTCAATACACTTTACTCTTGTCAAATTAATGGCATATTTAGAATAGTACAATACTTTACCAGTGGTTGTGATGGGCTCAGATGTGGACTCTTGGGTTGTTATTGCCCCTGTGGTTCTAGCTGAAGTTGTTGAGGGATGTTGAAAATTGTTCAATAAACGTTACTCTTGTCATCTTAATGCCATATTTAGAAAAAGTACAATACTTTACCTGTGGATGTGATGGGCTCAGATGTGGACTCTGGGGTTGTTGTTGCCCCTGTCCTTGTAGCTGAAGTTGTTGAGGGATCAAGGCTTCCAATTTCTAATATGAGAAAGGGTTTCAGTCATTTTAAAATCATGTATCAAGTGACTCTATTTAAATACAATGTGAAAATTAAAATATTGTTGGTGAAAATGTGCACCAATCGGGTCAAATGGTTTGCTTAGAATACAGTTTGGCTACAATTAATTATAAATGGAAAATTGTTCAATAAACGTGTCTTTGTCATCTTAATGGCAGATTTAGAAAGTATGACAATACTTTACCAGTGGTTGTGATAGGATCAGAGGTGGACTCTTGGGTTGTTGTTGCCCCTGTGGTTCTAGCTGAAGTTGTTGAGGGATGTTGAAAATTGTTCAATAAACGTTACTCCTGTCATCTTAATGCCATATTTAGAAAGTAGGACAATACTTTACCAGTGGTTGTGATGATCTCAGATGTGGACTCTGGGGTTGTTGTTGCCCCTGTTGTAGTGGCTGAAGTTGTTGAGGGATCAAGGCTTCCAAATTCTAATATGAGAAAGAGTTTCAGTCATTTTAAACTCAGGTATTAAGTGACTCTATTTAAACACAATGTGAAAATTAAATTATTGTTAGTGAAAATGGTCACCAAACCGATCATGTGGTTTACTTGGAAAACAGTCCTGCTACAATTCATTAAAATGTGAAAATTGAAGATTGTTCAATACACGTTACTCTTGTCATATTAATGGCATATTTAGAATAGTACAATACTTTACCAGTGGTTGTGATGGGCTCAGATGTGGACTCTTGGGTTGTTGTTGCCCCTGTGGTTCTAGCTGAAGTTGTTGAGGGATGTTGAAAATTGTTCAATAAACGTTAATCTTGTCATCTTAATGGCAGATTTAGAAAGTAGGACAATACTTTACCAGTGGTTGTTATGATCTCAGATATGGACTCTGGGGTTGTTGTTGCCCCTGTTGTAGTGGCTGAAGTTGTTGAAGGATCAAGGCTTCCAAATTCTAATATGAGAAAGAGATTCAGTCATTTTAAACTCAGGTATTAAGTGACTCTATTTAAACACAATGTGAAAATTAAATTATTGTTAGTGAAAATGGTCACCAAACCGATCATGTGGTTTACTTGGAAAACAGTCCTGCTACAATTCATTAAAACGTGAAAATTGTTCAATACACGTTACTCATGTCAAATTAATGGCATATTTAGAATAGTACAATACTTTACCAGTGGTTGTGATGGGCTCAGATATGGACTCTAGGGTTGTTGTTGCCCCTGTGGTTCTATCTGAAGTTGTTGAGGGACGTTGAAAATTGTTCAATAAACGTTACTCTTGTCATCTTAATGCCATATTTAGAAAAAAGTACAATACTTTACCTGTGGTTGTGATGGGCTCAGATGTGGACTCTGGGGTTGTTGTTGCCCCTTTTGTTGTAGCTGAAGTTATTGAGGGATCAAGGCTTCCAATTTCTAATATGAGAAAGAGTTTCAATCCTTTTCAGAACAGTTATTAAGTGACTCTATTTAATTACAATGTGAAAATGGTCACCAAACCGATAATCTGGGTTGTTTGGAATAAAGTCCTGATACTATTAATTCAAAAATCAAAAAATCTGATACAAGTACTTAAAAATTTTAAATGGACAATGATTCAATTAACGGGTCTCTTGTCATCTTAATGGCATATATGTAAAATAGTACAATACTTTACCAGTGGTTGGGATAGGATCAGAGGTGGACTCTTGGGTTGTTGTTGCCCCTGTGGTTGTAGCTGAAGTTGTTGAGGGATGTTGAAAATTGTTCAATAAACGTTACTCTTGTCATCTTAATGCCATATTTAGAAAAAAGTACAATACTTTACCTGTGGATGTGACAGGCTCAGATGTGGACTCTCGGGTTGTTGTTGACCAGGTTGTAGCAGCTGAAGTTGTTGAGGGATCAAGGCTTCCAAATTCTAATAAGAGAAAGAGTTTCAGACATTTTAAACTCGGGTATTAAGTGACTCTATTAAAATACAATGTGAAAATTGAATTATTGTTGGTGAAAATGGGCATCAAACAGATAATCTGGGTTGTGTGGAATAAAGTCCTGCTACTATTAATTAAAAATTCTAAATGAAAAATTATTCAATAAACGTGTCTTTGTCATCTTAATGGGAGATTCAGAAAGTAGTACAATACTTTACCAGTGGATGTGATGGGCTCGGATGTGGACTCTGGGGTTGTTGTTGCCCCTGTCATTGTAGCTGAAGTTGTTGAGGGATCAAGGCTTCCAATTTCTAATATGAGAAAGGGTTTCAGTCATTTTAAAATCATGTATCAAGTGACTCTATTTAAATACAATGTGAAAATTAAAATATTGTTGGTGAAAATGTGCACTAATCCGGTCAAATGGTTTGCTTAGAATACAGTTTGGCTACAATTAATTATAAATGGAAAATTGTTCAATAAACGTGTCTTTGTCATCTTAATGGCAGATTTAGAAAGTAGGACAATACTTTACCAGTGGTTGTGATAGGATCAGAGGTGGACTCTTGGGTTGTTGTTGCCCCTGTGGTTCTAGCTGAAGTTGTTGAGGGGTGTTGAAAATTGTTCAATAAACGTTACTCCTGTCATCTTAATGCCATATTTAGAAAGTAGGACAATACTTTACCAGTGGTTGTGATGATCTCAGATGTGGACTCTGGGGTTGTTGTTGCCCCTGTTGTAGTGGCTGAAGTTGTTGAGGGATCAAGGCTTCCAAATTCTAATATGAGAAAGAGTTTCAGTAATTTTAAACTCAGGTATTAAGTGACTCTATTTAAACACAATGTGAAAATTAAATTATTGTTAGTGAAAATGGTCACCAAACCGATCATGTGGTTTACTTGGAAAACAGTCCTGCTACAATTCATTAAAATGTGAAAATTGAAGATCGTTCAACACACGTTACTCTTGTCAAATTAATGGCATATTTAGAATAGTACAATACTTTACCAGTGGTTGTGATGGGCTCAGATGTGGACTCTTGGGTTGTTGTTGCCCCTGTGGTTCTATCTGAAGTTGTTGAGGGACGTTGAAAATTGTTCAATAAACGTTACTCTTTTCATCTTAATGGCAGATTTAGAAAGTAGGACAATACTTTACCAGTGGTTGTGATGATCTCAGATGTGGACTCTGGGGTTGTTGTTGCCCCTGTTGTAGCAGCTGAAGTTGTTGAGGGATCAAGGCTTCCAAATTCTAATATGAGAAAGAGTTTCAGTCATTTTAAACTCAGGTATTAAGTGACTCTATTTAAATACAATGTGAAAATTAAATTATTGTTAGTGAAAATGGTCACCAAACCGATCATGTGGTTTACTTGGAAAACAGTCCTGCTACAATTCATTAAAACGTGAAAATTGAAAATTGTTCAATACGCGTTACTCTTGTCAAATTAATGGCATATTTAGAATAGTACAATACTTTACCAGTGGTTGTGATGGGCTCAGATGTGGACTCTTGGGTTGTTGTTGCCCCTGTTGTTGTAGCTGAAGTTATTGAGGGATCAAGGCTTCCAATTTCTAATATGGGAGATTCAGAAAGTAGTACAATACTTTACCAGTGGATGTGATGGGCTCAGATGTGGACTCTGGGGTTGTTGTTGCCCCTGTCATTGTAGCTGAAGTTGTTGAGGGATCAAGGCTTCCAATTTCTAATATGAGAACGGGTTTCAGTCATTTTAAAATCATGTATCAAGTGACTCTATTTAAATACAATGTGAAAATTAAAATATTGTTGGTGAAAATGTGCACCAATCCGGTCAAATGGTTTGCTTAGAATACAGTTCGGCTACAATTAATTATAAATGGAAAATTGTTCAATAAACGTGTCTTTGTCATCTTAATGGCAGATTTAGAAAGTAGGACAATACTTTACCAGTGGTTGTGATAGGATCAGAGGTGGACTCTTGGGTTGTTGTTGCCCCTGTGGTTCTAGCTGAAGTTGTTGAGGGATGTTGAAAATTGTTCAATAAACGTTACTCTTGTCATCTTAATGCCATATTTAGAAAGTAGGACAATACTTTACCAGTGGTTGTGATAGGATTAGAGGTGGACTCTTGGGTTGTTGTTGCCCCTGTTGTTGTAGCTGAAGTTATTGAGGGATCAAGGCTTCCAATTTCTAATATGAGAAAGAGTTTCAATCATTTTCAGAACAGTTATCAAGTGACTCTATTTAATTACAATGTGAAAATTTAATCATTGTTGGTGAAAATGGTCACCAAACCGATAATCTGGGTTGCTTGGAATAAAGTCCTGATACTATTAATTCAAAAATCAAAAAATCTGATACAATTACTTCAAAATTTAAAATGGACAGTGATTCAATTAACGGAGCTCTTGTCATCTTAATGGCATATATGTAAAATAGTACAATACTTTACCAGTGGTTGGGATAGGATCAGAGGTGGACTCTTGGGTTGTTGTTGCCCCTGTGGTTGTAGCTCAAGTTGTTGAGGGATGTTGAAAATTGTTCAATAAACGTTACTCCTGTCATCTTAATGGCAGATTTAGAAAGTAGGACAATACTTTACCAGTGGTTGTGATGATCTCAGATGTGGACTCTGGGGTTGTTGTTGCCCCTGTTGTAGTGGCTGAAGTTTTTGAGGGATCAAGGCTTCCAAATTCTAATATGAGAAAGACTTTCAGTCATTTTAAACTCAGGTATTAAGTGACTCTATTTAAACACAATGTGAAAATGAAATTATTGTTAGTGAAAATGGTCACCAAACCGATCATGTGGTTTACTTGGAAAACAGTCCTGCTACAATTCATTAAAACGTGAAAATTGAAAATTGTTCAATACACGTTACTCTTGTCAAATTAATGGCATATTTAGAATAGTACAATACTTTACCAGTGGTTGTGATGGGCTCAGATATGGACTCTTGGGTTGTTGTTGCCCCTGTGGTTCTATCTGAAGTTGTTGAGGGACGTTGAAAATTGTTCAATAAACGTTACTCTTGTCATCTTAATGCCATATTTAGAAAAAAGTACAATACCTTACCTGTGGTTGTGATGGGCTCAGATGTGGACTCTGGGGTTGTTGTTGCCCCTGTTGTTGTAGCTGAAGTTGTTGAGGGATCAAGGCTTCCAATTTCTAATATGAGAAAGAGTTTCAATCATTTTCAGAACAGTTATCAAGTGACTCTATTTAATTACAATGTGAAAATTCAATTATTGTTAGTGAAAATGGTCACCAAACCGATCATGTGGTTCACTTGGAAAACAGTCCTGCTACAATTTATTAAAACGTGAAAATTGAAAATTGTTCAATAAACGTTACTCTTGTTATCTTAATGCCATATTTAGAAAAAAGTACAATACTTTACCAGTGGATGTGATGGGCTCAGATGTGGACTCTGGGGTTGTTGTTGCCCCTGTCATTGTAGCTGAAGTTATTGAGGGATCAAGGCTTCCAATTTCTAATATGAGAAAGAGTTTCAATCATTTTCAGAACAGTTATCAAGTGACTCTATTAAATTACAATGTGAAAATTAAATTATTGTTGGGGAAAATGGTCACCAAACCGATAATCTGGGTTGTTTGGAATAAAGTCCTGATACTATTAATTCAAAAATCAAAAAATCTGATACAAGTACTTAAAAATTTTAAATGGACAATGATTCAATTAACGGGTCTCTTATCATCTTAATGGCATATATGTAAAATAGTACAATACTTTACCAGTGGTTGGGATAGGATCAGAGGTGGACTCTTGGGTTGTTGTTGCCCCTGTGGTTGTAGCTGAAGTTGTTGAGGGATGTTGAAAATTGTTCAATAAACGTTACTCTTGTCATCTTAATGCCATATTTAGAAAAAGTACAACACTTTACCTGTGGATGTGACAGGCTCCGAAGTGGACTCTGGAGTTGTTGTTGACCAGGTTGTAGCAGCTGAAGTTGTTGAGGGATCAAGGCTTCCAAATTCTAATAAGAGAAAGAGTTTCAGACATTTTAAACTCGGGTATTAAGTGACTCTATTAAAATACAATGTGAAAATTTAACTATTGTTGGTGAAAATGGGCATCAAACCGATAATCTGGGTTGCTTGGAATAAAGTCCTGCTTCTATTAATTAAAAATTCTAAATGGAAAATTATTCAATTAACGTGTCTTTGTCATCTTAATGGGAGATTCAGAAAGTAGTACAATACTTTACCAGTGGATGTGATGGGCTCAGATGTGGACTCTGGGGTTGTTGTTGCCCCTGTCATTGTAGCTGAAGTTGTTGAGGGATCAAGGCTTCCAATTTCTAATATGAGAAAGGGTTTCAGTCATTTTAAACTCAGGTATTAAGTGACTCTATTTAAACACAATGTGAAAATGAAATTATTGTTAGTGAAAATGGTCACCAAACCGATCATGTGGTTTACTTGGAAAACAGTCCTGCTACAATTCATTAAAACGTGAAAATTGAAAATTGTTCAATACACGTTACTCTTGTCAAATTAATGGCATATTTAGAATAGTACAATACTTTACCAGTGGTTGTGATGGGCTCAGATGTGGACTCTTGGGTTGTTGTTGCCCCTGTGGTTCTATCTGAAGTTGTTGAGGGACGTTGAAAATTGTTCAATAAACGTTACTCTTGTCATCTTAATGCCATATTTAAAAAAAATACAATACTTTACCAGTGGTTGTGATGGGCTCAGATGTGGACTCTGGGGTTGTTGTTGCCCCTGTCATTGTAGCTGAAGTTGTTGAGGGATCAAGGCTTCCAATTTCTAATATGAGAAAGGGTTTCAGTCATTTTAAAATCATGTATCAAGTGACTCTATTGAAATACAATGTGAAAATTAAAATTTTGTTGGTGAAAATGTGCACCAATCCGGTCAAATGGTTTGCTTAGAATACAGTTCGGCTACAATTAATTATAAATGGAAAATTGTTCAATAAACGTGTCTTTGTCATCTTAATGGCAGATTTAGAAAGTAGGACAATACTTTACCAGTGGTTGTGATAGGATCAGAGGTGGACTCTTGGGTTGTTGTTGCCCCTGTGGTTCTAGCTGAAGTTGTTGAGGGATGTTGAAAATTGTGAAATAAACGTTACTCTTTTCATCTTAATGGCAGATTTAGAAAGTAGGACAATACTTTACCAGTGGTTGTGATGATCTCAGATGTGGACTCTGGGGTTGTTGTTGCCCCTGTTGTAGCAGCTGAAGTTGTTGAGGGATCAAGGCTTCCAAATTCTAATATGAGAAAGAGTTTCAGTCATTTTAAACTCAGGTATTAAGTGACTCTATTTAAATACAATGTGAAAATTAAATTATTGTTAGTGAAAATGGTCACCAAACCGATCATGTGGTTTACTTGGAAAACAGTCCTGCTACAATTCATTAAAACGTGAAAATTGAAAATTGTTCAATACGCGTTACTCTTGTCAAATTAATGGCATATTTAGAATAGTACAATACTTTACCAGTGGTTGTGATGGGCTCAGATGTGGACTCTTGGGTTGTTGTTGCCCCTGTTGTTGTAGCTGAAGTTATTGAGGGATCAAGGCTTCCAATTTCTAATATGGGAGATTCAGAAAGTAGTACAATACTTTACCAGTGGATGTGATGGGCTCAGATGTGGACTCTGGGGTTGTTGTTGCCCCTGTCATTGTAGCTGAAGTTGTTGAGGGATCAAGGCTTCCAATTTCTAATATGAGAACGGGTTTCAGTCATTTTAAAATCATGTATCAAGTGACTCTATTTAAATACAATGTGAAAATTAAAATATTGTTGGTGAAAATGTGCACCAATCCGGTCAAATGGTTTGCTTAGAATACAGTTCGGCTACAATTAATTATAAATGGAAAATTGTTCAATAAACGTGTCTTTGTCATCTTAATGGCAGATTTAGAAAGTAGGACAATACTTTACCAGTGGTTGTGATAGGATCAGAGGTGGACTCTTGGGTTGTTGTTGCCCCTGTGGTTCTAGCTGAAGTTGTTGAGGGATGTTGAAAATTGTTCAATAAACGTTACTCTTGTCATCTTAATGCCATATTTAGAAAGTAGGACAATACTTTACCAGTGGTTGTGATAGGATTAGAGGTGGACTCTTGGGTTGTTGTTGCCCCTGTTGTTGTAGCTGAAGTTATTGAGGGATCAAGGCTTCCAATTTCTAATATGAGAAAGAGTTTCAATCATTTTCAGAACAGTTATCAAGTGACTCTATTTAATTACAATGTGAAAATTTAATCATTGTTGGTGAAAATGGTCACCAAACCGATAATCTGGGTTGCTTGGAATAAAGTCCTGATACTATTAATTCAAAAATCAAAAAATCTGATACAATTACTTCAAAATTTAAAATGGACAGTGATTCAATTAACGGAGCTCTTGTCATCTTAATGGCATATATGTAAAATAGTACAATACTTTACCAGTGGTTGGGATAGGATCAGAGGTGGACTCTTGGGTTGTTGTTGCCCCTGTGGTTGTAGCTCAAGTTGTTGAGGGATGTTGAAAATTGTTCAATAAACGTTACTCCTGTCATCTTAATGGCAGATTTAGAAAGTAGGACAATACTTTACCAGTGGTTGTGATGATCTCAGATGTGGACTCTGGGGTTGTTGTTGCCCCTGTTGTAGTGGCTGAAGTTTTTGAGGGATCAAGGCTTCCAAATTCTAATATGAGAAAGACTTTCAGTCATTTTAAACTCAGGTATTAAGTGACTCTATTTAAACACAATGTGAAAATGAAATTATTGTTAGTGAAAATGGTCACCAAACCGATCATGTGGTTTACTTGGAAAACAGTCCTGCTACAATTCATTAAAACGTGAAAATTGAAAATTGTTCAATACACGTTACTCTTGTCAAATTAATGGCATATTTAGAATAGTACAATACTTTACCAGTGGTTGTGATGGGCTCAGATATGGACTCTTGGGTTGTTGTTGCCCCTGTGGTTCTATCTGAAGTTGTTGAGGGACGTTGAAAATTGTTCAATAAACGTTACTCTTGTCATCTTAATGCCATATTTAGAAAAAAGTACAATACCTTACCTGTGGTTGTGATGGGCTCAGATGTGGACTCTGGGGTTGTTGTTGCCCCTGTTGTTGTAGCTGAAGTTATTGAGGGATCAAGGCTTCCAATTTCTAATATGAGAAAGAGTTTCAATCATTTTCAGAACAGTTATCAAGTGACTCTATTTAATTACAATGTGAAAATTCAATTATTGTTAGTGAAAATGGTCACCAAACCGATCATGTGGTTCACTTGGAAAACAGTCCTGCTACAATTTATTAAAACGTGAAAATTGAAAATTGTTCAATAAACGTTACTCTTGTTATCTTAATGCCATATTTAGAAAAAAGTACAATACTTTACCAGTGGATGTGATGGGCTCAGATGTGGACTCTGGGGTTGTTGTTGCCCCTGTCATTGTAGCTGAAGTTATTGAGGGATCAAGGCTTCCAATTTCTAATATGAGAAAGAGTTTCAATCATTTTCAGAACAGTTATCAAGTGACTCTATTAAATTACAATGTGAAAATTCAATTATTGTTGGGGAAAATGGTCACCAAACCGATAATCTGGGTTGTTTGGAATAAAGTCCTGATACTATTAATTCAAAAATCAAAAAATCTGATACAAGTACTTAAAAATTTTAAATGGACAATGATTCAATTAACGGGTCTCTTATCATCTTAATGGCATATATGTAAAATAGTACAATACTTTACCAGTGGTTGGGATAGGATCAGAGGTGGACTCTTGGGTTGTTGTTGCCCCTGTGGTTGTAGCTGAAGTTGTTGAGGGATGTTGAAAATTGTTCAATAAACGTTACTCTTGTCATCTTAATGCCATATTTAGAAAAAGTACAACACTTTACCTGTGGATGTGACAGGCTCCGAAGTGGACTCTGGAGTTGTTGTTGACCAGGTTGTAGCAGCTGAAGTTGTTGAGGGATCAAGGCTTCCAAATTCTAATAAGAGAAAGAGTTTCAGACATTTTAAACTCGGGTATTAAGTGACTCTATTAAAATACAATGTGAAAATTTAACTATTGTTGGTGAAAATGGGCATCAAACCGATAATCTGGGTTGCTTGGAATAAAGTCCTGCTTCTATTAATTAAAAATTCTAAATGGAAAATTATTCAATTAACGTGTCTTTGTCATCTTAATGGGAGATTCAGAAAGTAGTACAATACTTTACCAGTGGATGTGATGGGCTCAGATGTGGACTCTGGGGTTGTTGTTGCCCCTGTCATTGTAGCTGAAGTTGTTGAGGGATCAAGGCTTCCAATTTCTAATATGAGAAAGGGTTTCAGTCATTTTAAACTCAGGTATTAAGTGACTCTATTTAAACACAATGTGAAAATGAAATTATTGTTAGTGAAAATGGTCACCAAACCGATCATGTGGTTTACTTGGAAAACAGTCCTGCTACAATTCATTAAAACGTGAAAATTGAAAATTGTTCAATACACGTTACTCTTGTCAAATTAATGGCATATTTAGAATAGTACAATACTTTACCAGTGGTTGTGATGGGCTCAGATGTGGACTCTTGGGTTGTTGTTGCCCCTGTGGTTCTATCTGAAGTTGTTGAGGGATGTTGAAAATTGTTCAATAAACGTTACTCTTGTTATCTTAATGCCATATTTAGAAAAAAGTACAATACTTTACCAGTGGTTGTGATGATCTCAGATGTGGACTCTGGGGTTGTTGTTGCCCCTGTTGTAGTGGCTGAAGAAGTTGAGGGATCAAGGCTTCCAAATTCTAATATGAGAAAGAGTTTCAGTCATTTTAAACTCAGGTATTAAGTGACTCTATTTAAACACAATGTGAAAATTAAATTATTGTTAGTGAAAATGGTCACCAAACCGATCATGTGGTTTACTTGGAAAACAGTCCTGCTACAATTCATTAAAACGTGAAAATTGAAAATTGTTCAATACACGTTACTCTTGTCAAATTAATGGCATATTTAGAATAGTACAATACTTTACCAGTGGTTGTGATGGGCTCAGATGTGGACTCTGGGGTTGTTGTTGCCCCTGTTGTTGTAGCTGAAGTTATTGAGGGATCAAGGCTTCCAATTTCTAATATGAGAAAGAGTTTCAATCATTTTCAGAACAGTTATCAAGTGACTCTATTTAATTACAATGTGAAAATTTAATTATTGTTGGTGAAAATGGTCACCAAACCGATAATCTGGGTTGCTTGGAATAAAGTCCTGATACTATTATTTCAAAAAACAAAAAAATCTGATACAATTACCTAAAAATTTAAAATGGACAATGATTCAATTAACGGGTCTCTTGTCATCTTAATGGCATATATGTAAAAGAGTACAATAGTTTACCAGTGGTTGGGATAGGATCATAGGTGGACTCTTGGGTTGTTGTTGCCCCTGTGGTTGTAGCTGAAGTTGTTGAGGGATGTTGAAAATTGTTCAATAAACGTTACTCTTGTCATCTTAATGCCATATTTAGAAAAAGTACAACACTTTACCTGTGGATGTGACAGGCTCAGAAGTGGACTCTGGAGTTGTTGTTGACCAGGTTGTAGCAGCTGAAGTTGTTGAGGGATCAAGGCTTCCAAATTCTAATAAGAGAAAGAGTTTCAGTCATTTTAAACTCAGTTATTAAGTGACTATTAAAATACAATGTGAAAATTTAATTATTGTTGGTGAAAATGGGCATCAAACCGATAATCTGGGTTGCGTGGAATAAAGTCCTGCTACTATTAATTAAAAATTCTAAATGGAAAAGTATTCAATAAACGTGTCTTTGTCATCTTAATGGAAGATTCAGAAAGTAGTACAATACTTTACCAGTGGATGTGATGGGCTCAGATGTGGACTCTGGGGTTGTTGTTGCCCCTGTCATTGTAGCTGAAGTTGTTGAGGGATCAAGGCTTCCAATTTCTAAAATGAGAAAGACTTTCAGTCATTTTAAAAACTTGTAGCAAGAGACTATTAAATTACAATGTAAAATGTAATTATTGGTTGTGAAACTGGTCACCAAACCGGTCATCTGGTTAGCTTGAAATACAGATCTGATACAATTACTTAAAATTTTAAAATGGACAATGATTCAATTAACGTTACTCTTGTCATCTTAATGCGATATTTAGAAAAAAGTACAATACTTTACCTGTGGTTGTGATGGGCTCACATGTGGACTCTGGGGTTGTTGTTGACCCTGTTGTTGTAGCTGAAGTTATTGAGGGATCAAGGCTTCCAATTTCTAATATGAGAAAGAGTTTCAATCATTTTCAGAACAGTTATCAAGTGACTCTATTTAAATACAATGTGAAAATTTAATCATTGTTGGTGAAAATGGGCACCAAACCGATAATCTGGTTTGCTTGGAATAAAGTCCTGCTACTATTAATTAAAAATTCTAAATGAAAAATTATTCAATAAACGTGTCTTTGTCATCTTAATGGCATATTTAGAATAGTACAATACTTTACCAGTGGTTATGATGGGCTCAGATGTCGACTCTGGGGTTGTTGTTGCCCTTGTTATTGTAGCGGAAGTTGTTGAGGGATCGAGGCTTCCAATTTCTAATATGAGAAAGAGTTTCAGTCATTTTAAAAACGGGTATCAAGTGACTTTATTTAAATACAATGTGAAATTCAATTAGTGGTGGTGAAAATGGTCACCAAACCGATTATCTGGTTTGCTTGTAATACAGTTCTGCTACAATTAATTAAAAATTGAAAATTGTTCAATAAACGTTACTCTTGTCATCTTAATGACATATTAAGAAAATATTACAATACTTTACCAGTGGTTGTGATGGGCTCAGATGTGGACTCTGGGGTTGTTGTTGCCCCTGTCGTTTTAGCTGAAGTTGTTGAGGGATCAAGGCTTTCAATTTCTAATATGAAAAAGAGTTTCAGTCATTTTAAAAACAGGTATCAAGTGACTCTATTTAACAATGTTTTACAATCTATTAAACTCATTTTACAATGTGAAATTCAATTATTGGTGGTGAAAATGGGCACCAAACCGGTCATCTGGTTTGCATGGAATACAGTTCTGCTACAATTAAATAAAAATTGAAAATTGCTCAATAAACGCTACTCTTTTCATGTAAATCGCATATTTAGAAAAAAGTATAAGAATTTTACCAGGGTTTGTGATGGGCTGACATGTGGACTCTGGGGTAGTTGTTGCCCCTAATGTTGTTGAGTTAGTAAGGCTTCCGATTTCTAATATCAGAAAGAGTTTCAGTCACTTTAAAAACAGGTATCAAGTGACTCTATTTAAAAACAATGTGAAAATTCAATTATTGTTGGTGAAAATGGGCACCAAAACGATAATCTGGTTTGCTTGGAATAAAGTCCTGCTACAATTCATTAAAAATTCTGAATGGAAAATTATTCAATAAACGTGTCTTTGTCATCTTTTACAATACTTTTTAAATTACTTTTATTGCAGTAAAGCCTTTTAAAATTACAGAAAGAAACTCCAAATGTAAGTTTGGCATAAGTGAAATAACATAAAAAATATATATATTTACTTTACAAAAAAATATGTTATTTAATGTTTTCCTGACATCCCAGCTGCCAGAAATTATATATTTTTAAAGTATTTTTTTGCGAAATAGCATGTCTGTTTTTTTACATTAAAATGTGTCATGTTTAGAAAAATCTACTAAAGCATATTAGTTTATATGTGACAGAAAAACATTTATTGATCCTCAACCAATAACAAACAATACACTTAAGGCACTATACGGACTTCCTCATTCTCCTTTCAAATGTCGAACACATATAGATATGCATTTTTATGAATTGGATGTGAAATTTGGCACCAATTTAAAAAAAAATTGCTCTAATTGTTACTCTTTTCATGTAAATCGCATATTTAGAAAAAAGTATACTAATTTTACCAGGGTTTGTGATGGGCTCAGATTTGGACTCTTGAGTTGTTGTTACCCCTGTTGTTGTAACAAAAGTTTTTGGGGGATCAAGGCTTCCAATTTCTAAAATGAAGAAGAGAGTCTGTCATTTTAAAATCAGGTATCAAGTGACTCCATTTAAATACAATGTTAAAATTCAATTATTGGTTGTGAAACTGGTTACCAAACAGCTCATCTTGTTTACTTGGAATACAGTTCTGCTACAATTAATTAAAAATTGAAAATTGCTCAATAAACGTTTCTCTTGTCATGTAAACGGCATATTTAGAAAATAGTACAATCATTTTATCAGTGGTTGTGATGAGCAAATATGTGCACACTGGAGTTGTTGTTGCCCCTGTTGTTGTAGCTGAAGTTTTTGAGGGATCAAGGCTTCCAATTTCTAATATGAGAAAGAGTTTCAGTTATTTTTAATAAAGGTGTCAGGGACTATATTTAAGTACAATGTGAAAATTCAATTAATGTTGGTGAAAATGGGCACCAAACCGGTCATCTGGTTTACTTGGAATACAGTTCTGCTAAAATAAATTAAAAATGGAAAATTATTCAATAAACGTGTCTCTTGTCATTTTAATGGCAGATTTAGAAAACAGTACAATACTTTACCAGTGGATGTGATGGGGTCAGATGTGGACTCTGGGGTTGTTGTTTCCCCTGTTGTAGCTGAAGTTGTTGAGGGATCAAGGCTTCCAATTTCTACTATGAGAAAGAGTTTCAGTCTTTTTAAAAATAAGTATTGCGTAACTCTATTTAAATACAATGTAAATATTCAATTATACAGGATTTTTAAAATAATTTTAAATGCAGTAAAGCATGTTAAAATTACATAAATAAACTCCAAATATAAGTCAATCTGAAATAACATGAAAAAGATTTAACTCAACAAAAAAATATAAATATTATTTAATGTATTTCTAACACCCAGCTGCCATAAAGTTCCAGCCTTTTAAAGGATTTTTTGCAAAATACTGTGTTTGTTTTATGACATTTAGGCATCTCAAGAAAAATCTTCTATAGGATATTCATTAATATGTAAATGTACAAAGTATTCCGCCTAAAAAACATGGTCTCTCCCGATCACCCCTATCCTTTGAACCGAAATGGACTGTACTGCGGTTTTCAGGTAACGGAGCTGGAAAAAAGTGAACGGTAGGACAGAGTTCAGCTCTGCTCTGTAAAGTTTTGAGAAGAAACAGGTGGATCTAACTTTCAAAGTGTACATTGTTTGCATATGTGTGCGTGCATCATAATGCAAGTACCCGAAATGTGTATACCTGTAACTGTTTGGTTGTTTGCATGTGACTGTCGCATTCGGCGCTATAATATACATATGTTTACATTTAATACCGTTACGTGACTGCAGCGCCGCATAAGTGTTCAGAGCTATTGGCTAAATTAGCACCTGCACACGTGCAAAATCAGCCGCTTGCACGTGGGCAGCGCATGTATATCAGCGTTCAGAGTTGTTGCTTTGTTTGTTAATCTATAGTATTTATAGCAGTTCAAAGTATTTACTAGTTGATGTATGTTTGTGATATTTTTCTATATTTCATGTTTGTTTTATATTTTTTTGTTACAGAACCCCACACAAGGTTTATGCAGATCAATAAACAAGATTTAGAAATCACTGGATTGAGACATTGTTGTCCTTACAAGCAACTTGTAGCCTTCCGCCTACCCGAACTAGCAATATAAAAGAAATTCTTCAGTAACACAAAAAAGTTTATAAATCAAAACACAATAACATACAATACTTGTAATGCACTATACACCCCCCCAGTCTCCCCTCAAAAGTTGAACGCAAATCAATTTATTTTTGTGAAAGCTGTCATAACTGGTGAAATTGGGCACCAAACTGGTCATCTGGTTTGCTTGGAATACAGTTCTGCTACAGTTCATAAAAAAATTAAAATTCTTCAATTAACGTTTATCTTGTCATGTTAATGACATATTAAGAAAATAGTACAATACTTTACCATTGGTTGTGATGGGCTCAGATGTAGACTCTGAGTTAGTTGTTGCCTCTGTTGTTGTAGCTAAAGTTCCAATTTATAAAATGAGAAAGAGTTTTAGTAATTTTAGAAACAGGTATCGAGTGACTATTTAAATACAATGTAAACATTCTAATTTACAGGGTTTTAAAATATTTTGAAATAAGCAAATCATGTCAAACAAGCCAACATAAGTTATCTGCAAATGTAAGTCTGGTGATCTAAAATAACCACTTTTACTTTACAAAAACCTCCATGTTATTTACGGTTTTTCTGAAACCACCGCTGCAGAATATTATAGTTTTTCACAGAATTTTTGCAAAATCCTTCATCTGTTTTATGACATTTAAATTAGGCATGTCTAGAAAAATCTAAACATCCATTTTCTCACTTACGGCCGTAACCACTATTTATTCTGTGCTGTGTGATTTTAGTGTGAAATTACTGACTAAACTAAACATTGCAATATCGAAATAAATTAGGTGGCCAATCAAATGAAAGGATGCGTGAGTTACTGGTTACAGAGCCAATCTAGCAAATGCTAGATTAAAAATATGTAATTTACACTATTCATGTTATTTTTAATTATCTTTAAATTCAGCATTATATTTGGGATAAGGTTAAGAATAATTTTGTGCATATTAAACATTTTATGGTTTTCAAGGAAATACACTAATAAAAGATTAAATCATCCTCAAAGGCTGTGTAGCTTTAAAATGGTGTCTACAGGCTGTGGTTAAATATATATATATTTTTTAAATAATATCTTTAAAAATAGTAAAATGTATTTAGCAATAAATTCCACAACCTTTGTATGGTCTGTTCTCATAATCTAAAGGGGCAGTTCACATAAATTGGAACAATACACTTGTAATGCAAGGTTTTTGTGTTTTTGTTTTTATGACAATCCTACATACAGTACACAGGTACAACTAATAGAATTGGGTGTGTTAGGTTTAAAGTGTGAGTGCAAATCATCAAACATTTACAATAGTCGATTGTATTGGGGGCACCCCCAAATAAGATTCTGCTTAGGGCCCCGTAAAGGCTTAGGCCGGCCCTGAATACTCGCTATTGGATCCGCGTTTATTCACACCCCTGAAAATCTAAAAATGTCATTACTTCCAATTTTATGTGAACTGTCCCTTTAGATAATGAGCACAGACCATAAAACGGTTGTGGAACTTATTGTCCAATGCATTTAACTATTTGCAAAGACAGAAAATATTTTTATTTTATTTAACCTCTGTAACAAATCTCAATAAAAGGGAAGGAAGGAGGCGAGAACCGGAAGACAATAAAATAAACATTTAATAAAGTAATATAATACCAGCCGGCGGCCCCTCACGGACGACTGCCGGCGAAATAACATAAACATAAAACGAAATACAAACACAAGTTCGGGCCCGGTCCTCTCTCTTCGACGGTCTGGTCGCTCGTTCCTTTTATGCTCCCCATCTCCTACGAGATTCGAGCCCGGTGTGCGCACAGCTGGCGCTAATCCACAATTACTCACCGGACTCGAACCACGGTCTCGGCCCGCCTACTCTACTACATACCCCCATCACCCCTCACAGGCCGGTAGGTACCCCCGCGACTGTGCAAGCTCCCAACGGGTGCTTTCCACGGTCTCGCCCTGCCTACTCTACTACAACCACGTTCTATAGACACCCCTTTAAAGCCACACAGTCCTTGAGGATAATTTAATCTTTTTTTAATTTAGTATATTTCCTTGATAACCATTAAATTAATAATAATATGCACAAAATTATTCTTAACCTTATCCCAAATAAAAAGTTGAATTAACAGATGATTATAAATTACATGAATCACGTAAATTACATATCGTCGCTGTCGGGCGGATGTCCAAATTTGGTCAATTTCATATTTTTCACAATTCGATGCTATTGGTCAGTCCCCATGTGGGCATGTTATTTTTAAAAGTTATTAACCAATCTAAAGTGTTGAAAATAGTTTGAAAACAAATCTCTTAACTCCATTGGACACTTCAACTGTCTGAGAAGTCTCGTAACTCCACCTCTCCTTCACTCCGCCGGAGCCAGTTTCCGCCAATTAGAAAGGCCTAGTCAGCTCATCGTTTTTTGTATTGCATTACTTGTAGCTCTTAAACCTTTAAAATAGAGTTTAAGAAGATGTTTGTTACCTCAGTTGTTAGCTTTGGTTAACTATTGAAGCCTTTTCTCTTGTCAAGAGTCTCAACGCAACTGCTGACTTTATTTGCGTGCAGATTAATTTCCGCCTATATTAGACAGCCTAGTTAGCCAGTCAGTTTATCGTTTTATTTTGATTATTTTGATATTGCATTACTCATAGCTCTTACGTTAAAAATAGAGTCTAGGAAGACGCATGTAACCACGATCATTAGCTTTCATTAGGTCTTAAAGCCTCCTCGTCTCTTGTCAAAAGGCTCAACGCGACCGCAGACTTTGATGAACACTGCTGGCAGTATGTGACGAGTCACCCCTGGCGCTATCAGCGTCGCCATGGAGACGGAGGCAATCAGAGCGGCACAGCTGCCGCTCGTCACAATCGGATGCTAATTACCAGCGGCTACAAAAGCCGTTGGTAACCAAACGAAGGTGAGAAACGTCTCCACGAGACTTGCATGCCACTGAGCCCCTTCTATGCTTTTGTGTCCTAAAGGATCGGATGTCTAAAGACCGTCTAAGGAACACTGCGGCTCAACAGTTCCAGCAGTGGGCTTACGATGACCAAGTACCCGTGAGGGCCCAAGCCGCACAACTGACTCGGCTGGAACACCTATGGCTGTTGACTGGGGAACCCAACTCGCTCCAGGTAGCCGAGAGAGTAGTGGTGGATCGATTACTGCGGGCCCTTCCTCGACGGTTTCGGACGGCGGTCAGTATGCGGGGTCCCACCACCATCCGGGATCTCGTAGAGGGTGTGGAATTGGCCGAAGCATCAGCTGCCCGAGATGCCGGAGAGAGAGCAGTAGCGGGCCCCCGGAGGGTAAATCTGATATGGCGACCTGCGGAGGGCACCTCGAGGCCGGTACACAGACCCAGAGCTTCGAGTCCCGTGGATGAGCCAAAGCCTACTGAGCCTGGCTCCTCCGGGCCTCCTGCTTGGTTGGCCGGCTGCGCAGTGCACCAGGCTGTGCCGTCCGGGACTACTCGACAAAATGTACGGGTAGATGGTCGCCTGGTGACAGCCACTCTAGACTCCGGCAGTTCGTTGACGCTGGTCCAGCCCGGGGTAGTTCGACCTCGGCCCGGAGTGAAGTCCTCCATCCCGATCACGTGTGTCCATGGAGATACCCGTCGTGTATCAGCTCGACAGGTAACCGTGTCGGCTGGTCAAGGTTCGTGGACGCTGGAGATCGGGATCGTGGATGATCTACCGGTACCGATGTTGCTGGGTCGGGACTGGCCCGGGTTCGACCAGTTATTGGCGAGCTCTGTGCAGACGGCTGGCAATGGAGGCCGGGCGGAGACCCTGTCCTGATGGCAACAGACAGTGAGCCGGAGGATGAGTGCCAAAATCCAATCGTGTTCGCTGACCTCTTCCAGCAGGTGACGCAGACGTGAGGTACAGCTGTACCACATTAATCTTCTAAAAATATGGATTGCATCCCCAACTCAGATGGCGTCATTTGCAGAGACTGAAACACCGGTGGTACAGATTGGAGAACAGCTGTCCCCCGTCCAAAAACAAGACATCCAGTCCCTGGTCAGTCAGTTCAGAGATGTCTTCTCAGAAAAACCCGGGCAGACTCTGATAACCCAGCATGATACCCGCACACCTCCGGGGGTTGTGGTGAGATAGCGGCCCTACCGGGTGCCAGAGACTCGTCGACTGGCTATAGAGGAGGAGATCAAACGGATGAAATTGCTTGGCGTGATAGAGCCCTCCCACAGCCCGTGGTCTAGCCCCATCGTAATGGTCCCCAAACCAGATGGCACTCTCCGCTTCTGCAATGACTTCTGCAGGGTAAATGAAGTGTCCACCTTCGATGGCTATCCGATGCCCTGGGTGGATGAGTTACTGGACGGCTAGGGAAGACATCACTTCGCTAGATCTCACAAAAGGATACTGGAAGGTGCCTCTAGCTCCAGAAGCCCAAGAGAAGATGGCATTTAGTACCCCTTCTGGACATTGGCAGTACACGGTGCTGCTGTTCGGGCTACACGGGGCACCTGCCACGTTCCAAAGAATGATGGACATTTTGTTGCGGCCCCATCAAGCTTTAGCCGTAGCTTACATAGACGATCTTGTCATCCACTCGGGGACCTGGGACACCCATCTGAATAGGTTGCGGAGAGTGCTTATGGACCTCAGGAAGGCCGGCTTGACGGCGAACCCCAAGACCCCAAGAAATGTCACCTCGGACTCGCCGAAGCCCAGTACCTGAGATATAGAGTGGGGGGAGAATTAATCCAACCCAGGTGAAGGTGGAAGCCGTCGGGAACGCCCCCCGACCCCACAACAAATCCCAGGTACGGGCCTTCCTGGGGCTAGCGGGCTATTACAGGTGCTTTATACCCAATTTTTTGTCCATAGCCTGTCCCCTGACCGACCTGACTAAAAAGGGGCAGCCAGACAAAGTCAAGTGGAACTCGGAAACGGAGCAAGCTTTCAAGACACTGAAGGAAGCCTGGCATCATCCCCAATCCTACACGCTCCGGATTTTGGCTACCCCTTTATGCTGCAGATAGACGGCTTGGACACCTGATTGGGAGCAGTACTGTCCCAGCTGAAGGATGGGATAGAACACCCAATGGTGTACATCAGCCATAAGTTGACTCCAGCAGAGACACGGTACGCTACGATGGAGAGGGAGGCCCTGGCCATAAAGTGGGCAGTCCTGGAGCTCAGGTATTATCTCCTTGGGAGAAGTTTCACCTTGGTGACTGACCATGCGCCACTACAGTGGATGAGCAAAGCCAAAGACACCAAGGCAAGGATTACGAGGTGGTTCCTGACGCTCCAGGACTACCACTTCACTGTGAAACATCGGGCCGGGTCCTCCCACGGCAATGCCGATGGTCTGTCGAGGATGTGGTCAGGAGGGACATCTCGGTCAGGTGACAAAAAACATTTCTCCATCTCCCCACAGGATTAGGTCGACACTTTGGGGGGGGTTTGAAGAGTCACCCCTGGCGCTATCAGCGTCACCATGGAGACGGAGGCAATCAGAGCGGCACAGCTGCCACACGTCACAATCGGATGCTAATTACCAGCGGCTACAAAAGCCGCTGGTAACCAGACGAAGGTGAGAAACGTCTCCACGAGACTTGCATGCCACTGAGCCCCTTCTATGCTTTTGTGTCCTACAGGATCGGAAGTCTAAAGACCGTCTAAGGAACACTACGGCGAACCCGGAAGTAAAGGACCCGAAAGGATCGATTCATACTGCTTCAGGAAAGAGGAACGAGAAGCAAGTCCAGACGCCTGCTAACCACGCATCTCACAGGAACTCTCACTCAGTGGCATTATAAGCATCTTGTCTAATAAAATACCCTTCAGGGGTGGTAAATTGTACTTCCGTGTGCGTGTCGTTGCTTCCCCTGTCACACAGTGATATTTGTGTCCGTACCATTCCTATCAATGACAGCGTAAATGCGTATCTCCCTGCCCCCAAATCATAAACCTTGTATCTCCGATTAAATATGGTTTTGGGGAAATGTTTTGTCAATGCTGGTACACAACAGTATATGATAGCAATATAAGGTATAATACCGACTTTAACGAAACCATGTTAAATAATTAAAAAAATATGCTTTTTTTATTTCCTGAAAAATAATGGTCTTTGAGATGCAAGGATTCCGCCCGACAGCGACAATATTTTTTATCTAATTAAGCATTTTGTCGTTTGCATCAGAAAATACTGTCGGATGTTCAACATTTCTATCGTTAAACACCAAGCAGATGTCAAATAGTGAATTTTTTAGTCACTTACAGTATGTGGTGTGTTGCACAGCATTCTTTCAACTTCAAAATTGAAATGTCTTGGTGAACAGCTAACTGTAAACTCCCGCCTCCTTTAATTTGATTGGCCACCTAAATTATTTTTATATTGCAATGTTGCGTTTAGTCAGTAATTTTAAAAATGTTGAGACAAACCACAGATAAAATAGTGGGTATGGCCGTAAGTGAGAAAATTGATGTCTGTTGTGAATATGTCACAAAAAAGATGTAATTTCATGTGCTCTGGGGGGCCCTCTAGTGGCGGTGAGGCCCTAAGCAGGCGATTAGTTCGCTTATAGGTAGGCCCGGCTCTGCAGATGTTTATTTTAATACCACAGAAAGAAGTAGCATGGTGAGGTGTAGATCTGGAAACGTGAGGTGTAGATCTGGTAACGTGAGACGTAGATCTGGTAACGAGAGACGTAGATCTGGAAACATGAGGTGTAGATCTGGTAACGTGAGGTGTAGATCTGGTAACGTAAGACGTAGATCTGGTAGTGTTGGACAACAGGCCAGCAGTCCTTGAGAAGGGAATGCTCCCGGCCAAGGTTGGATGAGCTGGCGTCCAGAGATGCGGGAGCCCAAGAGACTGCTGAGCCGATTGCGGGTGGCGCTGAGGCGATGAGGAACTCTCACGGGCAGGCACTTATAAAAAAATAAAGCAAAAGAAATCACAATAAGCTTGTAGCCTACGGAAAACAAAAATTGAGAGTCAAAACACCAAGTCAACTGGTTTGCTTGTAATACAGTTCTGCTAAAAAATATTAAAAATTAAAAATATTTTTTTAAATGTTTAAATTCAGTGAAGCATGTAACATTACAGAAATTAACTGTAAATGTAAGTCTGGTGTGAAATAGCATGAAAAATATGTAATTTTACTTTACAAGAAAATATGTTATTTCATGTTTTCTGAAACCCCAGGTGCCAGAATATACATTTTTTACAGGACTTTTAGCAAAATCCTGTGTTTGCTGTATGACGTTTAGGCAGTCAAGAAAAATCTACTATAGCATATTCACTAATATGTAAAAATCCACACACATTAACATACAGAACAATACTTGTAAGGCACTATGAACCCCTTCAGTCTCCCCTCAAATATTGAGCACATAAAGATATGCATTTTTATGAAAGCGGTTATTAGAGGTGAAAATGGGCACCAAATTGGTCATCGGGTTTGCTTGTTAAACAGTTCTCCTACAATAAATAAAAAATAGAAATTATATGTTTAAATGCGGGGGGCACGGTGGCTTATTGGTTAGCACGTTCGCCTCACACCTCCAGTGTTGGGGGTTTGAGTCCCGCTTCCGACTTGTGTGCGTGGAGTTTGCATGTTCTCCCCGTGCCTGGGATGTTTATAGATTCACACACAATAACATGCAGTACAATAAGGCACTATGAACCCTTTCAGTCTCTCCTCAAATGTTAAATACAAAAATATTTTTTTATGAAAGCAGTTATTGGTGTTGAAATTGGGCACCAAACTGGTCATCTGGTTTGCTTGTAATACAGTTCTGCTCAAATTAATTAAAAAATGGAAAATGATTCAATAAACGTTACTCTTGTCATTTTAAAGGCAGATTAAGAAAATAGAACAATACTCTACCAGTGGATGTGATGGGCTCAGATATGGACTCTGGGGTTGTAGTTGCCTTTGTAGTTGTAGCTGAAGTTATTGAGGGATCAATGCTTCCAATTTCTAATATAAGGAAGGTTTCATTAAATCATTTTAAAAACAGGTATTGAGTGACTCTACTTAAATACACAATAAAAAAAGGTTTTCATATTTTTTAATGCAGTGAAGCATGTTTATTTACAGAAATGAACTGCAAATATAAGCCTGGTGATGTGAAATAACATGAAAAATATGTATTTTACTTTACAAAAATATATATATTTTATTTGAAGTTTTTCTGACATCCCAGCTGCCAGAATATTATAGCTTTTTACAGGATTTTATGCAGAATCCTCTGTTTGTTTTATGTTCAATTAGGCATGTCAAGAAAAATCCACTACAGCATATTCACTAATATGTAACACAAAACCGTTTATAAATACACACACAACATCATAAAATAGTTTTGAAAAGCTGGTACCAAAATCTCACCATTGATTAGTAGCAGCAATATATACAATGACATTTGAAAGCCCATTTTGCACCTCGAGACTTGGACTGAAGAAAAAAAAACAGGTAAGTGAAAAACAATAAAATATTTTAAATAGTGAACTACACTATTATAAACATTCATAGATAAATGTCACAATTCTGCAATTCATAAATAAGACAACTATAATGATTATTAATGCTGTAATGTATTTTCTTTTTTAATGAGACCTACTAAAAATTTAAATGACACGGATTTCAGGGGTGAAAGAACCCAAGTGCAGGCAACGGTGGTGACATACAAGGATATTTTTTAATAACACAAAAACAAGCAAAACAAAACCCAAGAGGGGGAAAAGACTAAACTAGACAAAATACTTCAAAACAAAAACTAAATCAAAACGGGGTTTGACACAACGTCGAGGACAGGTAAGACACGAATAGACGAGGTAACAAAACTAACGCTTGCACGTAGCCAAAAGCAACCAATGACACGGCTTGAGACGGCATATACATACAACGAACGAGCACAGGACAATGAAACATGAGGAGTATTTAAAGGGGAAGAAACACAGGATAATTGAACAGGACCAGGTGTAGGGGATGAAACACTGACGGGAAGTTAACAGGGAAACGAGATGGCGGGAGACACAGACGAGACTCGGAGAGAGAGAGGATCCCTAGGGCCCAACCTATCGCTCCACAAAGAACGTTTGGCTCCGCCCCAAGACCAAGTATAGACAAGACAAGACACAGGATTGTCACTGTATTGATAACCGATGTGGGACAGGTGAGGGAGTGAAGAGGATGCTGGGAGGCCATGGCGGACAACATGCAAAATTGGACATGAGTTGCAGACAGGCACAGACGGAGTACTCAAACAGTCAACTGTTTGCTGCTGTTGGAATGGTAATGATTTTAATAAGAAAATAAATATGTTTGAGTTTGCTGAGCTTTTTTAGTAACTGTACAACCCTGCTATAGTCATTTTAAGCAATAAAGAATAAGTCACAGCGGAAGGGGTTGCTTTGTTTCATGCCTAACAATACCCTTTAGCTGTGACATATTCATGATAAATCACTAGCCTCATGTACCTTATTGCTTTTATAAAAAGTACAAATATTATAGCCAGAAAATATTTATCATTGCAACTTTCATGAAGTAAAATCACTTAATTCCTTTCACTGAAAAAAAATGTCCCTGAGCAACAGAATGTTTCGTTTACACTGGTAAGGGTGCATAATGATGCACAGAATTGTTAGGTGAAATGTCGGAATAAAGGACTGGAACTAACCATTTAATAAGTGTAAAATGTCATTGTAGTTCTTAGTAACTAAACATATGTTTGCGGTTTAATACAGTAAGACATTGTTCCCATACAAGCATCTGTATAGTCTTTCCTGAAAAGCTCCAAAACATTACTTTTGATATTCACAAAGGATCAAACCTCCAAAACATGACAACATGAGTGGATTGTTCCAAAATTGTGTACGGGCAGTTTTGACAAATGGTGGCTGTTTTTGTGGCTATTTATTATCTAATGGATGTTAACCATACCATTCCATTTACAATGAGAAAAAGTGTGGAAAGCACACAAACATATTTCTTTGTCTAATTTTATTGTCTTCTAAGGCGAGGTCTCTTTGGAACATTCAAGTCTCTGATTCAAAAGCCAATGAGGTTCACAAACATATTTTTGAACTAGACTGCGTTTGTTCTTTACACTCTAAAAAAATTCTGGGTTATCTTATCCAAAAAAAGGAACCATTCAAAAAACGCAATCATTGGGTTACATGAAACCAGAAAAATGTCAGCTGAGAATGGGTTGTGATAGATCCTACTACGGATGTGGCTTGCAGATCTTATAGAAATGATAAAATCTGAAAAAAATCAACTCTGTTCTAAACTTCAAATCAACCACCAGGTAGATACACAGATGAAGGAAGATCAGCAAGCAGGAGTTGAAGTGATGTTTAATAAAATGAAAGATGGTTTATTGAATAATCTCAGTTGTGCTTCAATCCTCTGTCTAGCTCTTTTAATTAAATTAAACAATATTAAAAATGAGGACAAAATGTAACAAATAATAAGAATAAAAGTGAATAATAAAATTATAAAATAAACAAATTAATAGTACTGGAGAGGAGTACTGGAGAGGAGAATCCGGCCGATGGTAGAACCTCAGATTCAGGAGGAACAGTGTGGATTATGTCCCGGGCGTGGAAGGCTGGACCAGCTCTATACCCTCTCCAGGGTGCTGGAGGTTTCATGGGAGTTTGCCCATCCAATACACATGTGTTTTGTGGATTTGAAGAAGGCATTTGACTGTGTCCCTCGCGAAATCTTGTGGAGGGTGCGCCGGGAGTATGGGATTTGGGACCCTTTGCTAAGGGCTATCCGGTCCATGTACGACCGGAGCAGGAGCTTGGTTCGCATTGCCGGCAGTAAGTCAGACTTCTTTCCGGTGCATGTTGGACTCTGGCAGGGCTGCCCTTTGTCGCCGGTTCTGTTCATAGTTTTATGGACAGAATTTCTAGGCGCAGCCAGGGGCCGGAGGGCGTCGGGTTTGGGGACCACATGATTTCATCTCTGCTCTTTGCGGATGATGTCGTCATGCTGGCCCATCAGACCAGGACCTTCAGCATGCACCAGGACGGTTTGCAGCCGAGTGTGAAGCGGCTGGGATGAGAATCAGCACCTCCAAATCTGAGGCCATGGTTCTCAGTCGGAAAAGGGTGGCTTGCCCATTTCAGGTAGGTGGAGAGTTCCTGCCTCAAGTGGAGGAGTTCAAGTATCTGGGGGACTTGTTCACGAGTGAGGGAAGGATGGAACGGGAGATTGACAGACGGATCGGTGCAGCTTCTGCAGTAATGCGGTCGCTGTACCGGTCTGTCGTGGTGAAGAAGGAGCTGAGCCGCAAGGCGAAGCTCTCGATTTACCGGTCAATCTACGCTCCTACTCTCACCTATGGTCATGAGCTGTGGGTCATTACCGAAAGGACAAGATCCCGGATACAGGCGGCCGAAATAAGCTTTCTCTGCAGGGTGGCTGGGTGATCCCTTAGAGATAGAGTGAGAAGCTCGGTCACTCGGGAGGAGCTCAGAGTAGATCCGCTGCTCCTCCACATCGTGAGGGGCCAGCTGAGGTGGCTCGGGCATCTTTTCCGGATGCCACCTGGACGCCTTCCCGGGAAGGTGTTCTGGGCATGTCCCACCGGGAGGAGAACCCGGGGAAGACCTAGGACACGCTGGAGGCACTATGTCTCCCGGCTGGCCTGGGAACGCCTCGGTGTCCCCCCGGAAAAGCTGAAGGAAGTGTCTAGGGAGAGGGAAGTCTGGGCATCCCTGCTTAGACTGCTACCCCCGCGACCCGGCCCCGGATAAGCGGAAGAAAACGAACGAACGAACAAATTAATACTGTACATATGATAAATGAATATATGATAAATTAAATGTAATATATGCATAAAACTTGTAAATGGAAGTATTAATAAATTGAATAATGTAAAATTAGATAAATAAAATAGATAATAGTCAGGAACAAGGTCAGAATCAGATGAAGGGTACAGAGAAAATCTTTATTAAACATAACAATTACTAGAGAGTCACAAGGGAAATCTCACAGCACCGTGATTACTGTGACTGGGCAGTGGATATAGTCAAGGGCTCAGGGGGATCGGTCCGGGAAGAGCTGAGGTGACAGAAGAGGGAGCTTCCTTGCTAGTCTTTGACTCAAACAGAGAGAGATGTAGTTCGCACCATGTCTCCATCCCCATGCTGCATGAAATCCTACATCACCAACCTAACAGCACCAGTCGCTGTGCAAGGCCAGTCTTCAACCTACGACCGCTGCAGGCTCCCCACTTGCGGGAGCCCCAGACACCCGGACGCCACAGGAGCACTCACACATCAGGGTCTGCACGACCCGCAAGCCCCACGCCCAACGCAAGTCATCATCCTGTAAGCCTCAAGTCTCGCATTTATGGGGGGAGTATTTGCTATCCGACTGGTGTCCAGCGTTTGTTCTGCGCTTTTGGGGTGAGCTCTGGGTTCGGGCCATTTCCGAGCATGGTCGCCCCTATCAGGGGAAGAGCCTTCCGGGTGCGGAAGGAACTGGCGAGCTCGGACCCCGCTCCCTGGACCGCAATCCAAATACGCATATCTCATCTACCCCTGCTATCAGGTTTATCCCTGCCATCATTATTATTGCATAGGCGAACTCGTGAATCACAAATACAACATTTTAAGAACTGGAAAAAGCTTGTTGTGGAACTGACTTTCTATAGGGGAAAAAATTGGCTTCTAAGATCATAATGTTGTTTTAAATAAATTGATTGTTGTTGTCATTATTATTTTATAATAATTGACACATTGACCACTGATCTATAATAAAGTAAAGCTGTGATTAAGATCATTTTGTGATTTACTCTTTCTTTTTAAACACTTACAAAGGCTTTTAAAATCTTTAGAAATCAAATAGATTGCATATACAAATGCAGAGTTCAAATTTACGGTTAAGATTTAAATAACACATAGGCTACATAAAAAAAGCTTTTTTTTAGGAATACTCGCTAACAGTTTTTACAGAGTACACAGAGAGGTGATCTGAGGTTCTTTTTTTAATATTTATATTGTATTTGGAAATGAATACAGCTGCACCTGTTTTACCAATTATTGGATCTTTAGTTGCATCTGTATATATCTGTATTGAGTCGCCATACATTATTTCAATATATTGCTGAATTTTTTGACGTACGTTATTAAGTTTTGAAACATCTTATGTTTCCATATTAACTACTGGGGAACGAAACAACCATGGTGGGATGGCAGTAACATTTATTGTTTTAGAGTATGCGACAGTTTCTATTCCCATTTCATTTGACTCCTTTTCCCCACTCCTACTGTATCATCACGGCCATAATCCCTGCATTCTTCGATTACCTTTTTTGTAGGATGTGTTATGTCTTGCCCATTTAGATATAATATATATTCCAATATGATAACCTTTGTTTGAGCTGTATCTTTAGTGGAATTTCTCCTACTTCCACTTGCAATGAGGCTACAGGTGATGTTTTAAAAGCTCAACAGCACAAACGTGGTGCCTTAGCTTGCAACCTATCCAAACCTGCCAGCGTAGATTTGGCCGCAGTATTATAAACTATGCATCCACAATCCAAAATGGATATTATAAATGCTATATACAGTACATTTGTATTATATAGATATACCCGATGCACCCCAACTATATCCTGCTAAACATTTAAATACATTTATACCTTGCTTAAATTGATGTACCATTTTTTTAATGTGGACTATAAAAGTACATTGTGTGTTAAACATTACCTCTAGGTATCTTATCATCCTCTCCTGCTTGAGTTCCTGTTCATATAGCTTGATCTCTGGTCTCGAATTTGCCATTTTTTCTGTGAAACAAATATCATTTGTTTTCTCCACAGATAATCGAATGCCCCATTCATATGACCACTTTCCAACCTGATCTATAGCTTACTCCAGAGCAGCAAAACCACGACCTCTTACCCACAATGCTCCATCATCTGCATGTAACGTCTCATTCTCTGCTCAACACCAGAAAAATACCATTCTTTAAGTTATGATTTTCTCCATGAGTTTGCTAAGATTAGAATTCTTAGCTATTGGTATATCATTTTTACTTCTATTTTTCATCTACCAGGCTTTGTTTTTTCTGCCAGAATTACCAAATGATTTCATACATAAGGTATTCTTCCTTGCTCCCATATTTTATTGTATTGTATGAGGATCAAATTTTTTGCTACATCATTCAATTGTTCAATCATTTTTTAGCATATTCCATTCTTCCCTGGTGATGTATTTTTGACACATATTAAAGCTCTTTAAAGTTCAAAGTATATACATAAAATATATACATGTTTCCTGAAGGACAAAATTAATTTCACAAAAAACGTTTGACACAAATGATCATTTTCAGAGATTTACACCCACCTAACTTTAAAATATTGTTTTGACTTCTTGAGCGTCAGGGAATGTTTGTATATCTTGTAATAGTTGTGTATGAGTCTCTAAATTGTCCTCAGTGTGAAAAGATGAATCTCAACATTATACAGTCATTAGTGGACAGAGATCAAATAAGAAAATCAAAGATTATGGAGGATCCGGAGGATTTATCAGAAGACCACTGGACAAATGATTCTACGGACCTCCGTTTGGCCAGATGATTTTTGCTATCTGGGAAGTGGCTCTACCTGATTTTGCAAAGTGGTTGATGTCCTCAGGACAACATATTTTGTTGACATTTTTATAAATAAAAACTAAACCCACACCAACCCTCACCATAACTTACCCCTAAAATGATTACGGAAAAGCAATGGCCTAGAACAGTCATCCTAAATTGGCGGACCACGGTCTGGATCCGGACCTTTGCTTCATTCGATCAGGACCCCGAAACATATCCTAATAAACAGTGCCGGCGCTATGGGGGGGTATTCGAGGGCTGTGCCCCCCAGCGGCCATTGATGCCCCCCCAACCAAGGCAGTGGCGTGGCCCCCAAAAAATCCCTTATAGTTATTCTTTTAATATTAAATGTGCAAACTGTAACTTAAATGAAATATAAAAATTAGAGGGGAAAACGCATAATTGTGGTTGTTCTTGACATGATACTAGTTACTGTTGCGGGAATATCGGCATTGTCCCTTTGAGAATTATGGGGTTTGTAGTCCTGGCAGTACTGAATGATGGAAAGAGTAGTGGGGGGGCGGGATATTCACATGTGTTAGTGAAAAGTAGCAGACGGAGAAAAGGAGAGTACACTCAAAAAAATAATATGTTGGACTAACTTAACTTTTTTATGTCAACTGGTTGCACGTAACTGGATTACATTGAAATTAAATAACATTTTTTATTTCAGTAAATGTAAGTTAATTGCTTAAGGTAAAAGCAATGTTGTTTAGTTGAATCAATTTAACAGGCTTTGTTTTGTTTTAAACTTTTGAGTTAATTAACTTCAGTTATCCTAAAATTTATATTTTTACGTTCAACCAAAATAAATTCTACAGTTTCATTCAGTTCCTGTTTATTCAATGAATTTAGTATACTTAATGATTGGAACTTAGAGCAACTAAGTCTGTAGGTCAAATAAAAACACTAAAATAAAATGAAATGTTCAACATTTTTTATATAATACATTTGTAAAATTTATTAGACATTATCTCATTTAACTTCAATAAGATGATATTGAGAAAATAGAACTCAAGAGAAATGCAAAAAATTTTATTGTAACCGCCCACGACCTAACCAAAGGCAACAATTTTCTGAACAAGGGTAACCACAAAACTCAAAAATATAACTAACTCTTTAAATCTTTTAAGATAAATGAACATTAAACACTAACAAGTGTTTCTTTTTACTGAAAAAAACATAATATAAAACACTTATTTAAGAAAATAACTCTCAAAATGCAGTGTACGCAAAGCATGCTGGGAAATATAAGTCCTCTGCCCTATTATAACTATTTTATGTTAACACAACACAACTCCTTTATGTTCTCCCAACATGAATGGATTCAGTTATATGACTTAACATAAAACAATCATGTTGTAACCATATTTTCCAAAAGTTGTGTTGATTTAACTTAAGCAAATTAAGTAAATTGAACAGGCAGCAAACATATTTATTTGAGTGTAAGCTGCTTTAGAGGTTTTATTGTTTTCTTTATAAATTTGTGAAACAGCCCGGGAGCTTACGAGATTAATCAACGTGCTTCGTAATAACTTTGTCGGCTCATCATTGTGAGAAATGGACCAGAGCAAACTGTATTGCGATTATTTGCGTTTAGCCTCCACGACAGCCCTCCGCTGTGTGTGACTGAGTAAACTGTGTGCATAGGGCTACCACATAGCCTCAGCTAAGTGATATGATTTGGAACTTAACAACAACAAGAATAAATGAAATTCGTAAATAAATAAAAAACGTGTTTCGTTTATATAGCATTTCTGCTGTGTTGGACTATGATGTCACCACTGCGTCAAAATATTTCTCAAACGGCAGAGCCATTCCATTCCGTAATCCCCCAAAATTAATTTCAAGCATTAATTTCACGAAGATTTTGGCATTCTTCAGTCAATATTGAAGATATGGTTATATGTTCACATAATTCTGTAGGGTGATTTTATGAAGGACTTTTACTGGGTTTTCACAAGCAGGGTCACATGTACTAATTGGGAAATTATTTAAAAATAGAAGTAGTTCTGGTATAAATGGCATGGATAGGCTAATTTAGTTAGTAACTTTGTTTTCTGTTTATGGTGAGCGTTTTACTTGTTGCATTACATTTACATTTACATTTACATTACATTTTTTTTCATTTACAAATATTAATTATCAGACTTCTATTAAGTCGGAATTCCCCTAATGCCACAGAGCCTACAATACATACCTACTGTGGATGTAAAAAAATTGAAAATAAATGGCCTGATAAAAGATCCTATCTTTTATACAGGATATCCAACTGGGCTAAATTGATTAAATATTTATTTATTTTCAAAAAACATAATGTCCGGACCTCCGTTTGGAAGAAAATATAAAGACCGGACCTCTTGGAAATTTTATTGAGTACCCCTTTTCTAGAAGCACCTAATCCTGGTTGGAAGATTACATTTAAAGAATACGTAGCATGAGATCATGAAAATGACATTTCATGCAGTCTGTTCTGTTGCCGTGTTTGAAAGTAAGCTGTCTGCAAAGTTGTAAGTCCGAAGGTGAATAAATAAAGTTATTTGCTTGTAAAAATGGGAGTCGACTCTAAATCACACAAACGAGATGTGGAATGGTTGACCTGATATCTACGTCACTAGTCCCCGCCTATGTTTTGCTGAGACTTCCACGAAAACTTATCTCTCCTCCCCTGTCGCTCGTTCATGATGCGTGAGTATCATGTCTAGAACCTGTGTTCTACGTTGTGAAACTATGTCGGTCTTATTTCAACTATCATAGGAAGAACGTCTGAGGGAAAAATGGTTACAATTAATTTTTCCAACGATACCAAAGGAGTAAAAAACAGGAGAGTCGTTATTATTGTTAATTAATATAACCGGTCTGACGGCGTACGGTGCGGTATCATTTCCCTCACCATAGTAGGGAAAAATTTGATCTCTAACAAAAACTGACGTTTGCACATGCACTAGCAGACCACCGACCAATCACAACTGCCTGAGAAGCGGAAGGTCCCTGATATGGTATGGAAGGGACATCTTCACACACTCTAAGCGGGGAACCGGTCACGACAGACCTGGTCAGCTCTACCAATCATAGCATTTTGGAAGGAGGACTACAATAGACCGGAAGAAATCCAGTCGTTTTGTTATAAGAGGGACAGCGGTGAACAATAATGAACTTGAAATATGTGAAATATGAAGCGTTTTTTGAAATAAGAAACATGAACATCCATTTTTAAACACCCAAAAAACATAACCAAAGCCTCAAAAACAGCAAAAGACTGGGTCCTTCAACTATAAGAAATCTGAAACATTTTAAATATTGATTATTTAAATAAATCAAAGAGATACAAATACACTGTAAAAATGACACGGATATTTACTTAAAGCATTATGGTAACAATATTACACAAAATATTTTGAAGTACTTTAAATCTTATTTTACCGCAATATACCATGAATAAATCAAGAAAAATTACCTTTATTATTTAAGCACATTTCACATGAAAATAAATACTAATTTGAGGATTGGAGATAGTTTAACATTGATTATTGTTTACAACACATATGATGTACAAGTAAGCTGAGAATTGTCTAACAGTTCTGGCATTAGCAACATCACTGTTCATTGAGTGAAAAAAACACACACCATGAGCTCACCCTAAGCACAAGCATCACTCTTCTGAACGATAGTAAACCTCAAAAATAAATATAGGATCTCTTCTAAATCTTAAATAACACTGAACAATAAAAACTATAAAATGTTTCATTTTATTGTAAAGCACATAAAATAACACTTTATAATCAAAATATGACTCTCCTAATTTGAGGCTCAGTTTAGTAAAATTAACTAAAATAATTCAGCTGTGCCAACACAAAATAATTAAGTAAAGACCCTTTATAGTTTAAGTAGTTTGAACATGATAAAATTAAATTGAAGTCACTGAATAATTTGTGAAATTAGAATTCCGAGATTTTATCTATAATTTAAATTTTTGCACAATAGAACACAATTGTATTAAGTAAAATCTACAATGACACAGAATCCCTTTTAAGTGTAAATGCAGGAAATGGGAAATGAAAATAGACAAAGACAACCATAGCAGAGAGAAAGAAATTATGGAAAGCATGCTGAGGGGACTACAAGATAGATGTGATGACTTTAAATCACATTTTGAAAACTGTAATAAGAAAAGGATGTTATGACTGTTGAAAAGAACAACACTAAAGTAACAAGAGTCCAAGGAACCCGTCTTGAATGTCTTCTCCTCATCCTCTCAATTTTTCCGATACTGTCCTGATATCATTAGGCTCTCAAATGCCACCTTTCTGAGCCATGATATTAAATTTTACAATTATTTCTGCCTCTGCATTTTTAGTGCCAAAACCTTCAGATAATTTATCTGACAATTCTCCAGCTATTTCATGTAGCTTAAACTCTGTATTATCCTTAATTTCAGACATCTTGTCATCTTTTTTTTCCATCTGACATTGCCAATTAACAATTAGGATCAATTCTCTAACAGTGATCGACCAAGGTACCGTTTAATTTTTGATTCTTTTGATTCTTTGTATAGAGATTTTTACATTTACTTGTGTCCAAAGCGACTTACATTACATTACCCTACACATTTTTTGTTTGATTCTACGTATGGAGATGAAAAATCAACTCACACAGCTGTGGGCACTCCCCAGTTGTAGAAGCTCGATGAGGAGATGACCTGAAGGGTTTCCCTTCGTACCTCACGTCTATCAGTTTCCAGTTTCACTAGATCTCTCCCCGTCAGGAATTTATCAAATCTGAAAATGGCAACTCCGTTGTGAGTTAATACTTCATATTAACCACCAGGTATACAGAGATGAAGAGAAGAACAGCAGGTAGGAGAAGAAGTGATGTTTAATAAAATTAAAGATGTTTTATTGAATAATCTCAGTTGTGCTTTAATGCTTAGTCTAGCTCTATCCAACTTTGTCTACCTAGAAACAGATTCAATAGGTATTATTAACCATGCAAGATTACGGTATCAAAACATTGTCTTGTGACGTTATTATGAACCTTGAAATGGAGACCATTTGAGACTCATATCAGCATAATAGACAATACAGCATCCAACATAAAGTTAAACAATATTAAAAATAAGGACAAAATGTAACAAATAATAAGAATTAAAGTGAAAAATAAAACGATAAAATGAATGAATATATATGACAAATGAATATATGATAAATGAAATGTAATAAATATATAAGATTTAGGAAGAGCTAGTAAATATATAATGGAAAAATAATAAATGGACAATTGTAATAAATTATATAAATCAAATAGAATAATAGTGTCATGAATTTTCAAGGAAGACATGGCAGGAGAACCCAATTGCAGGCAAATTAACAGGAGTTATTAAGTGTTAGTCTTACACGAGAGGTGAAACCATGACAAATAGAATAAGAAACAATGTTTGTTTTTACTGAGATCTATCAGTTGAAAGAACCCAGAATAAAATAATTTAAAACAGTTGACCCAATGCTTGGTTGAAAATAATCCAGAGTTTTATAATTATTCCATCATTCAGAGTATTTCACTATATCATGCATGTCAAGAGTAACCGTTTCCCAAATGCAGTAAACTGAAGCAACTCTTAATGTGCTTATGTTTGTCATTACAGAGATGTTATTTGTATTTTACATTTCCTTAAATTTTGTTTTAAATGGTAAATATATGAACCCTGCACAATCTAATGTGTTGTGTATTAAATTATATAATTTCGAAATATTCCTATAACAATTTATATCAATGCAATATACCAATCATTTCCACTTTAGAATACTGTTCCCGGTTCTTATTAATTCTCTCAAAATATGTAGTAATTATTTATAAATTAATAATGGGTTCCTTGCATTTTCACTTCCACCATACATACAGGTAATACTCAATGGTGACGTGATACATAATGTGGAAAACAGACACACATACTGAACTTGAAGATCATAAACCTATTTAAGGTAAGTGGCTAATTATGGTAAGGTAATTTGAGTGCGGGATTTGATTTGTGATTATTGAAAACAGAACAAAATTTGTTGTAATGACTCTTTTGGAGTACAATAATTCCATGAAATGCATATTGCATTTCTAAAATAGCTGTAATAATAGTGGCAATAGTAGTGCATTTCCATAAGAGTAGTACTAGCAATAGTAAATAAGAAGAAATGCCCATAGTTTGATTATTGTGATGGTCAATTGTGTATATCACTGCATTTATTAGTAGTTACTTCATAGTTATTTATTTAGAATCTGAATTAGTAGATAATTTGTAGTAGTTCTTAAGGAGGAATGAGTGAATTCGAAAGCTATTGTTTAATTAACTGTTACAAAACAAAATTATAAAATGCTACTACAAACTGATTAGTTAAGAAGAAGGGCCCATATGCTTAAGGGCTTTGCTTTTGATGGACATGCATACTTTGTAAGAAAGACTTAGGAAGGTGCACCTTTCAGAAAACGTAGACAAATAAAGATAATTTGTAACACTTTAGAATACTGTTTCTTGTGTAACTAAGAAGGAATTACTGCAAAACTAATAGGTAATTCCTCAATAATACTGACATCTGCTATATTAACTACTAAGGAAGATGTGGTAGAACTTAAGAGTCCTCTAAGAAAGCTCTTAATTTAGCTTAAAAACTATGTAGGAGTCTTATCTTAAAAAACGATTCAGTACCAATCTGAGCAAGGAAAAGACAAAAGATTATATCTCAGTGAGGAGGAGGGGGTCATAAGTTTGAAATTGTACATGTATTTTTTCCTGCAAGGTACTCAAGCACACATACACAAAAACATGCATTTCTATTGCATAGCTGCATTTTTCCTGTTTTGCTAAATATGTTAATGTAGTGATTTTTCTATTTCGGGTGCTATTTCATTTCTGTTAATCTGTCTCTAATAGGATCGGTCATGAACATGAACCCTGCACGATCTAATGTGTGTGTCTTTAACTCACTGTCATTCAATTAAATTTTTTTATTTTTATTTTATAGCGCTTTTACAATTTGCATTGCATCAAAGCAGCTATACAAGAAAACCAAAACCAAGATAGTCAAAAGTTGAACACATAAAAACTATTCAAATCAGATAAACCTTAAAAGTAATATGGAAATTATCATGCATTGCAACACATTTATCACTCTTTTTTTTTGTCCATTGTCTCTGATGCTACCGAAACTTTTAAGTTACTCGCTACTCCTAGAATTTTGGACCTCTTTTAAAGGATAAAGGCCCCGTTTTTTCCCTGTTTTCGAAGTTTTGGTTGTGTTTTCTAGGTGTTTAACAATGGATGTTCATGTTTATAGTTAAAAAAAAACTTTATATTTTGCATATTTCATGTCTATAGTCCACCGCTGTCTCTCTTCTCACAAAACGACTGGATATCTTCCGGTTTCTTCAAAGTCCCTCCTTCCAAAACGCTTTGATTGGTAAAGCTGACCAGATTAGAGTGTGTGTTTGAAGATGTCCCACCCATACCATATCAGCGAGTTCCGCTCCTCAAGCTATTGTGTTTGGTCGGTCCTCCTTTCAGTGCACGTGAATTCATGAGCTTTGGCTTTTAGCAATAAACAGTAACAAAAGCGTCAACTTCACTTCATCAGTTAAAAACATGGGGATCGTTCGAAGTGTAACAGAGGTCTGCTGGTGCATGTGCAAACGTCAATCTTTGTTAGAGATTGTGTTGTTTCTACTATGGTTAGGGAAATGACACCGGACCTGTTGACAATTTGCCTATGGTCAACTTAATCAGAATAAAAAGAGCTTTATTGCCAAGTGTGCTTGGACACACAATGAATTTTTCATAGTGACAGAAGCTTCATGTGCAAATACTGGTCTAAAAAGTGACACGGCACAGGTAACAGAATGTAGAAAATAAATATGTGAGAGACAATACACATTTGACAAAAAGGACAATTTTAGACAAAAGGACAATAGACAGTATATTGTATATACAGATGTGCTATATACAAATTATACTGGGTAATATATAAGTTATGAAGGGGAATTTGGATAGCTGAATATTATATTAACAACATATGTTTAATAAATATGAGTATATAGTTGTGTAGTGCACGTGTTTTAATTGCACAGTAGAACATTTAACTGTTAGTGAGATAGATGACCTGAGGGAAGAATCTTTTACTATGTCTGGGTGCTTTGGTGCTCAGTACTCTGTAGTGCCAACCAGACGTCAGCACTTCAAAGAGAAAGTGTGTGAGGGGAGAGGGGTCCAGTCCAGAGTGATTTTGCAAGTACAGTTCTTGTAGGTTGGGGAGGGTTGTGCCAGTGATTCGCTCAGCAGTCCGGACTATCCGTTGTAGTCTTCGGAGGTCAGTTTTTGCACCTGAGCCGAACCAGACAGTTATGGAAGTGCAGAGGACGGATTCAAGGACGGATTCAATGACAGCTGAGTAGAACTGTAAGAGCAGCTCCCGTGGCAGGTTGAACTTCCTGCAGCGCCATTTTGACAATTGAGTCAATGTGAATGTCCCACTTTAGATCCTGTGAGATGGTAGTGTCTAGGAACCTGAATGGCTCTACTGCAGCCACAGTGCTGGTTATGATGGTGAGTGGGGGGAGTGACGGGGTCTTTCTCCTAAAGTCCACTATAATCTCCACTGTTTTTAAGGTGTTTAGCTCCAGGTTGTTATGACTGCATCAGACAAACTGCTGCTCAACGTTACTTCTGTAAGCAGACTCGTCACAATCCTGAATGAAGGCAATAACTGTAGTGTCGTCTGCGATCTTCATGAGCTTGACAGAGGGGTCCAGTAGAGGTGCAGTTGGTTGTGTACAGGGAGAAGAGCGATGGGGAGAGCACACATCCCTGGAGGCACCAGTACTGATGGTATGGCCCTTGGATGTGAATTTATCAATTCTAACTGTTGCCTGTCTGTCAGAAAGCTGGTGATGGACAGACATAGCTAGGTCTGGAGGAGTGTTGGAAAGATGGTGTTAAAGGCTGAACTGAAGTCGACAAATAGGAACCTTGCATAATTCCCTGGCCTGTCCAGATGTTGTAGGGTATAATGCAGTCCCATGTTGACTGCATCATACGCAGACCTGTTTGCTCGGTAAGCAAACTGCAGGGGGTCCAGTAAAGGTCCCGCATTGTCTTTGAGGTTACCCAACACTAGTCTTTTTAAATGACTTCATTGCCACTGATGTTAAGGCTACATGTCTTTAATCATTAAGTCATTAAACAATCATTAAAACAAGGCAAGGGACAAATTGTACTGTAGTGACCTTTGTGTATGATGCCTTGTTATTATACACTGATTTGATGAACTACGTGAACAGAGATTGCATGTCCACTTCATCTAATTGTCATCCAGAATCCAGACTCAGATGTAACCTTTAGTGAAACAGATTAAACAACATTTAGACAATATGTTTAATGTTTAAAATGGGTTTTGTGCGTTTGGGGTTGGTTGGGGATGATCACATCACGCTGTCAATCACTCTCCCTACATTTCGAGAGAACCCCGAATCGCTTCTTATCATATCTCTCAATACACAAGATAGAGAGGCAATTGCTATTCATCTGTAACTCGCAATAGGCTACATGGACCAGAAAAGGCACAAAAACAATACTGATAAAACAAATCAAAACAAAATAATAAACTCAAGGACATTTTCCTTGCAGGATTGAAATAGTTGCCCGGCGGTTTGAAACCATGGTCACCTATACTGTAGTTGTCAGCTTGGTTGGCACCAAATAAGTGGATGTTGTTCTTGCAATCTGGGTAATGAGTGATGTTTGTTTAATACATTTAATTTTAAAGCTAAGTGTATGTGTTTTGATTTTTGAAATGATGTCTTTGACAGAGTAATATGAAAAAAAGAACATTGACAGCAGCTACATCTTGTGGAACAGCAGACTGATCTCCAGTCTAAGACAGATTGCCTGAGGCCATCAAAATTGAAAAAATGTAAGACTGATAAGGCCCATAACCAAATTGCTATCAGGCTTTGGATTCATCAGCACCACTCGACGAGATAATATTTATTCTATATTTAAACCGTTGCGTGTAATTTAAATTGTAGCGTGGACAAAGACAAAATAATTTGTATATATAAATAATGTATTTATTTATTTACTTATTTATTCCTGCATTTATGCGTAATTTATGGGTTGGTGATCAGCAGTAATTTCCTCATTGAATTCAGTTAGGATACAAAAGCTGCATACATTTTATTAATTTAGATAGTAACTCTGTAAGATTAGTTTAAACCATTGTGAAATCATATTAATTAAGAGCTCACCCTTAATGTAGACAGAAGAATGTTTGTCAGGGTCACCAAGGCGGGAAACTGAGAAACATGCAGGAGATCCTTGATCTGCTTAAATCTTGTGATACTTGCAGTAAAAACCCTCGAAAATATGATGCAGTTTTTTCAAGAATCATTTTTTAGTTTAAACAACAATTGTGCTTGCTTATTCAACTTTCAACCTATAGTTGAGAACCAAGAAACTTGTTTGAAACTTGCAAGAAAATTTTAGTGTTGTCTCAACGATTTATTAAAAATAGTTATGTCTACAAATACAAATAAGTTGAAACAACTAAAACCGACAATTATTTATTATATTTATACAGTGTATAGTTGATGCATCTGCAGCTCAATTTACAACAATTGCTGTAAACACCCCACTGAGCATCTGCTTATAAAGATTACATTATTTTAGAAATTTGGAAAATGACACTATTCAAGTACACCTAGTTCTTTAAGGTTTATTATTGCCCTGTGTAGCATTTTAGAAATTTGGAAAATGACACTATTCAAGTACACCTAGTTGCCCGTGTAGTATCTTAGATATCTGGAGAAGGCTGTTGTGTTTAATGTGTCATCTATTAATATTTTTTGTTATGCATGACTGTATAATTTAATACTATTTTTGAAGCTTATTAATATTGTCTGATTATGAAACCAAAATTTTACCAAAGTCTTCACAAAGATGCTATGCTAATATTAACCTATGAGGTCTGACAGACGCGTGTGAATAACTTGCCTCACACAATCCCTTCAAACAGTGCTATAGAACACAGTCTATTCAGAAGGTTTACTTTTAGTGTTCAAAATGTAAGAAAATTCACACAATTTTCAAAAGTTGAATTTGATTTCTCATAAACAGTGATAGGAATGTGTGTCAAAATAACTTATGTTGATGTTAATGTTACAGGTGTTTTACACCGTTGTTACAGATTTTAGTGTAACAGTGCTAGAAAAAAATGCATGAAGGTTTTTGAGACTCTTTTTTATGTTTAAAAATAATACAATCATCAGACGAGATTATACATTTAACAAACATAGCCGAACAAAAATTCCTTTCTTTTATCTTTTTATAGTAAAATTCAAATATAACAATATGTTACATTTTAAAACAGATTCATGATTAACATTTACATTTAACAGACACTTTACACAAAGCAACTTACATAAAAGATAAAAAAAAATGTAGGCCTAAACCAACCTTTTACATTTTCAGTTCAAGTTCAGACTATTTCATCTTTGCTAGTTTTAACTGTCAGAGAAAAATGTAGGAATGTAATTTAAGTGGACAACAGACATAACATATCTTCGTCGATGTAAAACTCTTTTACAATTTTAATAAATTATCCAGCCACACACAAGTGATAATGACATCATCACTCACTGAGAAAGAACAGATTTTTTTTTTTTTACAAAAATAATTAAAGAGTGAAGGTGTTCTCTATTCGAAAGAGTGAAGGTGTTCTCTATTCGAACGAAACCTAATTTGGTTTAACTTTCCATTTTACAGAACCTGCTGTGAGTAGTCATAATTTCATGGCGTGTTTGGATGGGCGGCTCTAAAATATGACGTTTCAGCAAAAGGAGTGGAGCCATTTTCCTTGGTGACGTCAGATATACCGGCTGTTTGACTCGGAAACAGCCATAAAGCGTGCGAAGCGGAAAATGACCGAAAGTGACCTCGAATAAGATGTCAGAGACATTCCCTTTGTTTTTGTATCTTCACAAAACATCGTCATTAATGTAGAATTCTGAAATTAACGACTGTACATTTCAGCGAGCCTTCGAAACGTCGAGAGGGAAACGGATCGTTAACTCATCTTTCTATCTTCGGCGCGTTCACGTTTAAGTTTGCTGCGTAAATGATGGAAAATGCTGAAACATCAGATCAAAAAAAAACCACGAGTTATTCTAACGGGTTAGCGAATGGATTTCACCACCCGCAGTCCGAAAACGGGGAATGTGTTTCTTGCGGTTCTGACGGTGGTAGTCTCGGCGGTAGTGACAGTGGCAGTAACAGTAGCAGTGGCCATAATGGTATTGAAAATTTCCACCATCTTCACCAGGATTTACACAACAATGGTTCGCCAGCGAAGCGCTGCAAACTCAGAAGACGTTTGGATTCAGGAAAGAAGAACCGGCCACGTAAGTAGCTTTTATCGTTTTATTGATGCCGTAAATTGCAACGTTTTATAGAAATGAAAAGCTAGGTTACCACAATATTGCGTACTGTAACTAATAAAATATATTTAAAGAGATTTCAGTGTGTTTTGTTTCTTAAGTCATTCACGGGTAATTTAGGATGAAAACCCTTGAGCAACACTAACGTTATTTCTATTTTCAGACACCTAACATTGCATTAATGTACATTATCATAATCGGGACAGCATATAAGACTACATGCATATTAATACGTTTTATATTAAAAATACTTCTTTATGTTTGGAGACATATTCATGCAAGGAATCTTTATTTTGCGCATTAAGTGTTTATTTATGTTTCTCCTCTAAGAATGCGAAAGGAGGGATTTTAGTGTTTCACTAAAATCCCGGAAGTAACCCAAAAATTTGTTACTCTCTTTTTTGTTTTATTCAACCATTCTGCTGATATATCATCAAAAGACACCCTATTATGAAAGAGAAAAGCTAAAATATATCATGTCTATATAAACGTTTAAATTTCCTCGTAATAAGAGGTTTATTTGTTTTGAAAGACCAGGCTGTTTAGTGTTGTGAAATCAATGTGGTGTTCGTTGTGCGGATTTCATTGGCCAAATCAGAACCAGAAGGTGTGGCTAAAACACGCCAGATATGATAGAAAAGCGTGTTTAACCAATGGACACGGTGAAACACACAAACGGGGAGGGATGTCATTCAGTATAAACGAGCAGACTGTACAAGCTCTTGTCGAATTGATTTAAAGTCAATACCCACCAACCAAGTGGCACATTTTTCCTGTGACGCCGGATTGTCAATGATAAACATTTATTAGATCGCTGCGTGGCTCAGATTCTGACGCTGACTGTTTTGCCTGAAAGTATGAAGTTCATTATTAAAAAATCAGGTAACATCTTTTGCCATGCTTGTCATTAACAAAGCCAGAAGATGTTAGTAACTAAACATTAAACTTTTAATATGTAATTTAGTGCTTCAGTTGTTATAAGTTGATATATTACATTTCTGTTTTATTGTTGAACTGTTCACTGTCCTTACTGTAACAGTAACACTTACTGTACACACTGCTTGCAGAAACACTACCTGCTTAGTGCAATGTGTATCTTTTATTTCTAATGTGGTATTTTCACAGGGGACGATGATGTACTTCTGCTAAAATCTCAGCCACTAGGTTACTTCTGCTCTCAAAGCACTAAGAGTTTAGTAAGAAAATGTTCAATTTTCCGAATACCAACAGCACTACGGGTGAGCATTGTTTAGTCCCTCTGTGATCATGCCTTTAGTAAGTGCAAAAGTTGACTTGGCTTTTTAAAATATTTGTTGATGTACCTTGAAACGGATAGCCTGAAGTGCTTCTCCTTTTTGGTTGTCGACGTATGGCGAAGTGTTTGAATAATAAGACTCACTTTGTTGATCGTTGTCCTATGTGCATCCTGAAGGATATAACAGCCTGGCTGAGATTCAAGTGGAAGTACGTCATCGACCCATATGCATATAACCCCATTGGAACCCAGTTATTGGTCAATCATTAATAAAAACATTCAATCATCAATAACGATTCTAGAAATGCTTTTAAACCTTTTGGTGCGATTTTTATGAATGAACTGCTTTAACCTCACTTTTATATCGATCAACTGTAATGTCACTCTGATCTTGGTGGTTTTGGAGTACTTTGCTCTTTGATCCTCATGGCAAGGAGGAATGCACCTTTTACCTACACGCGCTGCTGCCAGCTAAATTATCATCACGAAAAGACACGCTTAACAAATCAATTTTCTAAGAAAGTGATTTTTTCATTCATTCATTCTACTTTTATTTCCAGACTCATGGGCCATTAGAAAAGAAAAATATATCAAATACAATAAACAACTCAGAATCTCCAGGCAATCTCTTAGAAACTGTTGTTACCATAGCAACAAAATGCATCATGCCCTGCATTGACTGAAAAGACTGAAACACCTTTTATGCTAAACCCATAGTACATTTTTTTACATTTAAATTTTTATGCATTTCGCCAATGCTTTTATCCAAAGTGACTTACATTTCTAAGTATTTGTAATCCCCTGGAATCGAACCCAGGACCTTGCGTTGTTAAGGCAATGCTCATTTCTTTTTATCCCAAAATCTATTAAATTTATAAAAATATTTAAAGTCTTTTATGGATTATATTTAGCCTGCTTTGTTCAACAGGTGTAAATTTACCCCCAAAACTTAGCATTTTGATTGAATAAAATGTGAAAACATTGATATAATACAGCAATATGAAGATAATGAAGAAATATAATTTCTAAATGTAATGTTTTTTTTCAGCCTTTCCATGGTTCGGGATGGATATTGGAGGCACCCTGGTAAAGCTCGTTTACTTCGAGCCCAAGGATATCACAGCTGAGGAGGAACAGGAGGAAGTCGAGAGCCTGAAGAGCATCCGTCGCTACCTGACCTCCAACGTGGCCTATGGCAACACGGGTATCCGCGATGTGCACCTGGAGATGAAGAACCTCATCATGTGTGGGCGCAAAGGCAACCTGCACTTTATCCGCTTCCCAACACAAGACATGCACCGCTTCATCCAGATGGGCCAAGACAAGAACTTCTCTAGCCTGCACACCACGCTGTGTGCCACGGGTGGGGGTGCATACAAGTTTGAGGAAGACTTCAGAACGGTATTTGAGCATATCAGTGCAATTGATCATTAAATAAATATGATATTACTAAACACTGTAATGGTACGTGTATTCGTAACGAACCGTCACAGGCCCTGTTCATTCCACAGTCTAATCTTCAAGGGAGATTTACTTTAGTAGGGCATAGGAATGATGACTTCATTTGGAATTTTCCCTGTGACAGCTCATGTTAAATAAAGCATAAACATAATTTCTTTGGTTCATAAAAACATTTTTCAATCATTTTGACTAGACTAGTGCATTGCTAACATAAAGACATAATGACATTATAACAGTTGTTCCTGTTATCAGGACAATAAATGGCTAACACCCAGTTTCAGGAAGTTACTTAAACAAAGTAATTAGTTATAGTTACTAATTACTTCTCACAAATAGTAATTGAGTTAGTAACTGAGTAACATCATTATAAAATAAACTAATTACCAGAGAATGTAACTTTTGCCTTGTCTTATAAATAAATTCAAAGATGTCAAATAACTGGGATGCCCCCAATATTAAATATGTTAAATGAAAACAAAATAGTATAAATTATTTATATAAAACACAATTTTATTGTTGCTGTGGGTCAATGTGAGAGACACCTATTCAATTTTATATATAAATATATTATTATTGTGAATATTATCATCACTCTGCCGGAACAATAAACAATCACAACAGGCTCAGAAGCGGAAGCTCTCTAATATTCTTCAGACACACACCTTAAGCTTGGACCCAATCATGATAGACATGGTCAGCTTTACCAATCAGATTTTTTAATTTGAAGCGAAGCGAAGAGAATACTTTATGTGAGAAAAACAAACAAAAAGAATGCGTCGAAGTTCTCACGTAAATGGGCAACATAGATTGACAAGACCGAGGAGGATACATTGATTGAAGTCGTTATTTTAGTTTGTTTTTCGCACTTAAGTATTCTTCAAAACTTCAAAAAATTAAATTGAGCCAATATGAGCAGATGGACAAATTGAACAATGTCTTTAGTACTTTTCTGGACCTTGAAAATAGTGTTGGCCGATATTCTCTACCGTCAGATCGTTCTTTTGCCAGCCTGTGGATCGACGGTACACGATAATATCGAGGGGCGGGGCAATTTACACATTTATCTATGACAAGGTGGGTTTTTGGACAAAAACAGAATATGACGTGGCTAGACAATCCTCATGTGTGACTGAAATTAGTATCTATCAAAGTGTAAGTTCAGTGCAGTTGGCAACATTGTAACTTCCCTCCGCAACCTTTTAAACAAGAGAAAGTAAACTTGCTGTAAATCAATATCATTAATCCAAAATTTTCTTTGATGCCTGCGTGCGCTGTTTTTACTAGATTGCTAAACGGGAACAACTTGTGCGCTGGTTTTAAACCCACTCGAGTAAAACACTATTTAGATTTTGAGGTGAACTTTTCCGTTAATTGCTCCCAGTTTTGTTTGACAGCGGGGCACGAGGATAGTTTTTACTATCGCTTTGGAAATGTTATAGTTTTGTGTTACATTACATCCCTGCCTCATTCTATCCATTTAAAAACGTCTCTGTGCTTTGCTTCACGTTGACATAATAAGGCAGAAGGTAAACGAACACCCACACCGGCTGTAACGTCATATGTTTTGCTGCGCAGTAGTAAACATTTTCCGCAGGTTTCAGTGTGGATAGCCAGCATTTGGAAAACACCTGAAAACGCAGTGTGCGAAAAATATGAAAACTCAGTTTTCAAAGGGAAGTGTATGGACAAGGTCTCGGCTACTAATTTTGTGGTGGCATGTGACGATGTGAGGTGCTTCATTAGATTAGAAATACTTGCCTTCTTCCTGGCATAAGATGCACATTACATACATATTCCTTGTGTTTCAACTTAACAAGAGAAAAGTATATGCTTATATTTCCAGTTTACAAAATATACATTTGAACTTATTGCTCTTGCCATTGCACTCTGACCCCTCCTAGCCATTGGTGTGCTCTGTGCAACTGTGTTTGTGTGTGAAAACCTGCCCTACTCTGCCTCTGGTTGGCAAAAGACTAAATTTGCTTTACCTAAGCCAATCATCATCAGTTATTAGCAGTTACCCCCATCCCATTCACACACCAATCAAAATCAGTTATGTGTCCCACCCTCAACACACACAGCAGAGAAAAAAAACTTTGCAGGTCCTTTGGATGAGAGAGAGCCTACTCTGATGAAAACTGCTTCAATGGCTAAATTATAGTAATGCTGCATTGTACTGTCACTTATGGAAAATAAATTGTAAAGGTGGAAATAGTAATTTGTTAGATTTTTTTTAATTTATTTTTTTATGTTTATTTTATTTAATTTATTTATAACGAAGTTATTCCCATCACTGCTAACTGATTCAAACTTAAAGTTTTGATTGTCTGTTTACCTTCTTCCCCAGGTGGCTGGTTTGGAATTGCAGAAGCTAGATGAACTGGACTGTCTTATTCAAGGTCTGCTGTACGTTGACTCAGTTGGGTTCAACGGCCATCCAGAGTGTTATTTTTTCCAGAATCCATCAGACCCTGAAAACTGTGTCAAGAGGCCATGTAGCCTGGAAAATCCTTTTCCTATGTTGCTGGTAAACATTGGATCGGGGGTGAGCATCCTCGCCGTCTATTCCAAGGACGATTTCAAACGGGTCACAGGCACCAGGTAACTGTGCTTTTTGAACAGAATTGCCAGAATTAGTGGGGTAACCCAAATAAAAAAAAATCCAGTTTGAGTTTCTTTTTTTGCAGAACATAATATATTTTTAAGAATGTTGGAATAATAAGGTTATTTTAGTTTACTCAAATTAAAATGTATTACAAAATAACTAAAATTGAAATGTTCCCTCAATAATAGACAAAAATAAAGGAACTAAAATTACAAAAATTACAAAAATGAACAAAAACTAAAATAAACCTTAAAAATAAATTAATATTATTTATTAATTATAGCAACATTAAAAAATAAAATAAAAAAAGTAATGACAAAAAGCATATAACAAAATCGCTGAAAATAACTAAAATTAACAAAAGATCTTAAGAGAATTAAAAAAATATTAAAAGAGTTATAAAACTAAAATAACTTTGATAGTGAACAAATGATGACAATTTTATTTTCGTGTGAAGAAACAATAAAGAAATTGTTGTGTTATAGTTGTGAAATGAATAGTTTGCACAGAAATGACAGTTCTTATATTATATACAGAAAGACAAGATACTTCTTTACTTTCCATTGGAAAAATAGCAGCATATAGATTTTGTAAAACATAAGGTTTAGTAAATAATGACAGAATTTACATTTAGATTTAGTCATTTAGCAGATGCTTATATCCAAAGCGACTTACAAAGTGTTTTTGAATTCTTAATTTTGTTTGAACTCTTCCGTTATAATGGTAGCAATGCAACATTTCTGAAGTGACATAAATTTCTTCCACCTGCTGTGCATCAGTCTAGGTGGTGGAACATTTCTAGGTCTGTGCTGCTTACTGACTGGCTGTGATACATTTGAGGAGGCTTTGGAGATGGCAGCTAAAGGTGACAGTACAAACGTGGACAAACTGGTGAAGGACATTTATGGTGGCGATTACGAACGCTTCGGTCTTCAGGGTTCTGCGGTTGCATCAAGGTACAAACAGATTGTCTATAATGTAAAAAACTTGATCATGTTTGTGATAAAGAAAATAATTTTTCCCTTTATTTTGAATCCATTAGTTTTGGTCATATGATGAGCAAGGAGAAACGTGACAGTATAAGTAAAGAGGACCTGGCCAGGGCCACACTTGTCACCATCACTAACAACATCGGCTCCATTGCCCGCATGTGTGCAGTGAATGAGGTTTGAAAACTTTCTCTTCATGTTTGATTCTCGCATACATTTTATTTAGTCAAAACCAAAGATGGCCATGAACTCTGTGTGCTGTGAGCTTCTTTACAGTGTTGCCTTGTGGCATGGAGATCAAGCAGCATTGTACAGGGCTATCACAGCACACTGAACCGCCACGGGATGAACTCTACGTCAAATTACATAATCGCTACCTAGCACGTTTTCTCAATATGCAAACTTGCGTAATGGTCATGAGTTCAGTCTAAGTAAGGGGTTATCCTGCACTTGGCCTATTGTATGTTCAGGGTTCCCACGGTTCATGGAATTTCTGGAATATCATGGAATTTTAAAAGGTCTATCTATTCCAGACATTGAAAGTCATGGAATTCTAAATATTTTTTGTCATAGAATATTAGGGATTTTTGTTTGTCATGGTAAATTTTAGTTACAATTTATCAAAATGTAATTTTTCTATACTGTATTTTTTTTTATTTCTATACTTTAAATTTCAAGAGTTTGGGCTAAAAATTATCACTTCAAAGCCTGGGTTTCATTCATTATAGGTCATGGAAATTCAACTTTTTAGTCAGTGAAAGTCAGAGAAAAGCCAGGGAATTTGACATTTGGCCTAGAGTAGGAACCCTGTATGTTTTCATTGGCAAGGTTTCCTTGACCGACAGTTTGTTGATTTAAACTAAACAAAAAAAGGTACACGCTGTATTTTTTTGCCTTATGTTGTGCTAACCACTAGCAGCATACATGCAAAAGCGAAGCTTATTAGTTTTCACTTTTTAGTTTTCACTTTTTAGTTTTCAATGAAGTGAGTAGCCAACACAATGGCAACTTGGTAACAATTTCATGTTGTTGGCTTATTTGTGTAAATTCATTCCAGTTAATTTGAACTTTTCCTCTATGGCCATTAAATTTATAGGTGGCGTGTCATACTTTCTTAAGGCGTCTATTTATAGACTACTAATTATACCAGATGAAGTTTATGAGTTTATTAGTCTATGCTGGTTTTTCAAACTGCGCCAACATATTATTACAAGTACTATTTATTTCCAAACATTTTTCTTTAATTGCAAAGTAGGTGGTGTTAAAACATGTCTAAAGTTTATTCATTATCTTGGAAATGTATTACACAAATTTTGAAATACAATATAAATGCTTATTTTCTTGTTTTGTTTTTTTAGAAAATTAATAGAGTGGTTTTTGTTGGAAATTTCCTTCGAATAAACACAGTATCGACTAAGCTGCTTGCCTATGCCATAGACTTCTGGTCTGATGGACAGCTGAAAGCCCTTTTCTTAGAACATGAAGTAAGTTTCTATTTTACTTTGTAACAGTCTTGTAATGTTTGTCAGTTTTGTCAAATAATGCTAATATATTTTGAAAGCAAAACTTTTTTTTAATTTGATTGCACGTATGAATTTTGTTATCCTTATATTGTCCCAATTGCTTCTATTGTTTACCCCATCTGTTAGTTGCTTTGGATAAAATTGCTGCTAAATGACTAAAAGTAAAATGTAAATGTTTTGAGTTAAAACCATACTGGCTTGGCAGGTGATTTGAAGGTGTAGCTCCCTCTTGTGTCAGTTTCGAAATTACTTACAGATGTCTTAGGGTATTTTAAGTAAATGTTTCGTAAATGTTAAATAAATCATCAGTATTGTTCATTTCAAAACAATCTAAATCAAACGTTATCGCACCGGAACAACTTAGCATGTGCATATTCTGTTTTCTTTCAGGGTTATTTTGGAGCTGTTGGTGCCTTCCTAGAGCTACTGAAAATGACTGACGACTCCTAAAGCACTGATGATATCTCAACCTTTTAACCATAAGCTGCTGTAAGATTTAAGGAAAGCCACATCCCCATATAAGAAAAAGCAATGAAATAATGTAACCCCATTTCCCTTCAAATCATCAACATCTCGGGACTTTTATAGCCATGCCATGTCTTTGCTCACGCAAGAAATGTCGCGAGAACACAGCGGTTTGTTTAACAGTGTGATTAGCCACACATCTTGTCAAGTATGTCTTTTCACCACAGTTATAAATCCAGCATCATCAGTTTAACCAAGACTGATGATTTGAGTGGAAGGTGATATAGGTAACTAACTGTAATATTCACATCCTCCCTCCACTTTTGGTAGCTTTATGCAAATAATTGTAACAAATTCAAAGGGTATGAAGGTGCATTTCGTGTCTTTTTGTGGTACAGTCTGCTGTAGAAAAAGAAAATGTGCGTGATCCTACAATCTTTTCCTCTGTACTAAAGGTGTTTACGTTTTAAATGGTTGAACTTCAAATTTTGTCGTCATGTTTATCACAGTTAATAAAAGTCAAAGAATTTTCTGCAACTTAACTGTAAACACATGACTAAGTATTATTAGGCTTAAGTTTCTAAACGTTTCAAATCTGAATGCCAACTGAATTTCAGTAGTCTTTCAATTGTCTAAAGAGTTTTTTAAACTCGCATAATAGGAAAAAAATGCATAGACCTATTTTATCTTTGTTGGGCCTTTTTATGATTAGTTGATTGTTGAAGACATTGGAAGATGTAGTTTCTAAGATACTTTTACCTCTTCTTAACTTCTCTTTATAATGAAGTGTAAACAAATGCATCTGAACTGACACTGATTTTGTTGGGACCAAAATGTTGACTGGAAAACAGAATATATCAGACAGGGAGCTGTCATAGTTCACTACATGATTTTGGGGAGGGATGGGATGGGCTTACAATCAGAATACGTACCGGTTTTCCTTACCCTTTGTATATATACTGTTAGTATATCTTTTTTTTTTTTTATTTAACATTTGCACAGTGATTGAATCACTTATCATATTCATGTCATTATGCAGTAGTTTTCTTTTATTCCTGATCTAACCTCTTTTTCTTGCAATTGCCTTCATCCTTGCAATATTTTCAGGTTAATGAAATTAATCATCTTTTGCCTTAGCAAATGTTTGCCATATTTAAACATTAATTTTTTTAAATTTAATAGTAGAAAGCTGTGAGATTAACATATGGTGACAGTGACATTATATTTTTTGGGGCTGACTGTGAAAGCTCAAGATTGTTATTCAGGGCTAAACCTAGGCTAAACATGTGCTTCTAAAGCTGGAATCATAAATTACCTTTAAAAGTTGGTTGATGATTATAGTCTGTCTAAATATGTAAAATCAGAAAACGCACTTCCAAAAGTAAACCATGAGTCTTTTCAGTCAATGCTTGATACATATATAGCAATGACATGTCATCACGTTAAACTTCTCTAAAAAGTAAGCTGTTTTTAGTGGTTAGTAAGCTTAATTCATTGAACTTCAAGGTGTATTCAATTATTGTGAATGCAAGCAGGAAAAGAGGAAGAGATTTTTCCATGTAGAATAATATCAAGATGCAATTTTTGGAGGCTCTACGTGTTTTGTGTCAAAGGTATTCATATGTTATGTGTGTACCTAAACTATTATGTATTCACCTGCTACTGTAACTTAAGTGTCTTCTAGCTGCTCTTAACATCTGCAACAGCAATTGAAGTGCACTGCCTCTGTACGACTCAAAATTGTACATGCACTTGATGCTTTTATTGTCTGTTCCTCTCTCTCTCTTTCTTTGTTTCTATTAATACATGTCATATGTCCTCTGCTTAGTCCTTAGTCCCTATACTTGCCTTATGCAGTGGGGTGCCATTTTGACTTTGGATGTCTGGATTATGCACAATGGCACCCCATCATCTCTCTGAGCCACTAAAGTAACTTCCAATTGTTACGGGGTGCCTTTAAATGATGGAAACAAGGCTTTATCTCTGTATCGTCTGTTGTTGATTATGCTCAATCCAGATGTCACTGTATACGTCTTAACAGTATATTTAATTAATGGTTGTTTTATTTTTTTATTGGAAATGCCCCTGTAGACCAAATGCATGTGTATTTTACCTGAGCTGATGCTAAAGCATGAACGTGACTGTTATGTGTTATTCCTTGGGTCATTGTGCTGATCACAACTTCTGATGTAGTCTAAATGCCTTTGTATCAGGGTCTGTTTATGTTCACCAGCTTAATGCTTGGCCCATAAGTAAGTGCATGTTCAGTCCTCAATTTGGAATAACCTTTCTCTTTGTTATTGTGAATGGCGTAGTCTGTTTGTCTCAAAGTGTACATTTTCAATGGCCATTTTCAGAAAGCATGTTTCGATTTGTTAGATAAACTATCATATTATTCTGTGCTGATAATCTACAATAATGACCTCAGTCTTCTGATAGATTTCTTCTATCTTATATGTTGTGATCTAAAGAGGTTGTGTAATTCCTAGAAATTGGCATTTAACCCAGTTTTCCAGCAAACATATGAATCTTAAATAGTATCAGCACGTCATACATGAATTTCTATTGATAAAGCAGTTGATGTTGATATCAAGGGGCCCCTTATTTTGCCTCCTGAGGGATAAATCGTTTGCGTTATTGGCTCTGAGATCCACGTCAGAGAGATTTTATATCAGTTTTCATTTATATCATGTACAAAGCTAACTTAATTTGTCAATAAACCTATTTTGTAAATATCTAATAAATGTGTTAATTCTGAAAAACAGTTATTGCTGTATTTATACGCACCAGAATGATAACTTTTTCTTGCCTGACAAATAAAGAAAAAAAAACATCATAAACCGCACAGAATGACAAATGAAAACATTGCAGTTAAAGAACATGTTTGTAAACAGTGGCTTCGCCTGGGGTGTATTCTAGAAAGCTGGTTATGTGACATACCCGAGCAAGTTTAAGGGTTAGACAACTGGTAACCCCAATTTTCGGTTCCAAAAACGGAGATAACTTTCAGGGTATGTAAGTAACCATAGCAACTTACTTACATTTCCAATCTCACCCATCGCTATTTTTCATTAATTTTTTATTTTACCTTTAAAATGACATAAAATAATGTAAGCTGTTATTGTAAAACTTTATGTATTTATATTAAATATTGTTTATACTTTGAATTATTTTTATGAAAAAATCTCTAAATATCACTGGATGTATTTACACATCTTACAATTTCCAACAGTTAATGGATGTTAAAATTAAAGTATTTGAACTCACGAGGAATGCATATCAGTACTCTCGTCCACTTATTAGGCAATAATTTAATGCATTGGGTCATAGATAGTTGTGGCCTAATGGTTAGAAAGCCAGATTTCAAAACTCGAAGGTTGCAAGTTCAATACCCAGGCTGGCAGGTGTCCAAGGCTTTATTAGGTGACCCCCCAATGGGATCACCATCGCATATTGTTCACAAATTTAAATTCTTAAAAATAAACTCGTAAAAATACATAAAAAACTTAGTCTAGGGTTTTTCAAACTGACTGTATTTCTTCATAATATCTTTCTGATCCTCAGCCTCCTGCAGTTTAGTATTGAAGGGCCTTTCTCCAAATTACAATTAGATTTTCTAAATAGGCCGTTTCCACCTCTTTTAACTATTGGAAAGCCATGGCCTTTTAGCAAACAAAGTCAAAAGAAACAAACAAAAAAACTAAATGTATGTGTATTTGAAAGGGATATAGAAAGGCTACAGGATTATTATGTATATATGACTGGGCTTAATATTTTAAACCTCTACCTCTGTCACAGCAATGACTGCTGCAAATGAATTATCATACATTGTGATTATGGCCAATGTAGTAGTTACTAGAATTAAAGTCTGAATAGTGTTCATTAAAATGACTACATCAGCAATGCAAAGTCAGTTTTAGAAATCCAAATAGATTTTTTAAGGAACATACAGAGAAGGAACAAAAAAGAGGTTTAATACTGCCTTCCAAATTACCAATGTGATCAAATGCATATACACATAACAATTTTGGTAAATTACCATGGTAAACACGTAAAAATAACAGTTACAAACATCTCAACAAATCTACAGTTTATGAAACAAAGATAGCCATGATGAGGATATATTTAAAAAAATAGTGCATATATTTAAAATATTTATACATTTAATTAAAAAATATATTTATCTCGTTTATAGTTTATAAACATATAACCTAAATAATTAAATTTTATGATTTTTATCTTGACATTATACTCTGATACAGATTTAAGTCTTCTGTTAAAAAACCCTCTGATTTGTAACGTTGTCAAAAACGTTAGCCGATTAGATGGTGACTCGTGAAATCTGTGATCTATTGACCCTGTCTTCAAGTTGTTTCTGTGAGCGAGCGTTTACTCTGAGTATCTTTCGGGAGGTGATTAAACTAACTCTTCAAAGGTGTTTTGGAACAGACATACCCCGAGTAAGCAAGGTTTGGTTAATAAACCGAGAGTTCAAGGTTTAGATGACGGTAAATGAACCCTTCTTTCTGGAATACACCCCTGGTGTCCATGCTTGTCCAGGGTCTGTTGAATTCCAACAACAACAACAAAATGTAAAAGATTGAGAGAATTTAAAGACATGAAAATATTCTAGCTGTTCTCAAATACATCGCCACCTTGGAATTATAAGGTTCTACCTGCATTCATGACAGTTTTAATATATTGAGCTACAAAGCTTTTTGCATTCCATTTGACTTTAGATGAAACCTTGCTGTCGAAAAAAAGTCCAAGAATGTACAGATTAAACATCAAATAATGTATATAAATTGCCACAGAATCAGAAAATAAGAATAGTTCAATTTTCATATCTCAAAATATTAGCATTGTGTTATTTAAACCTATTATGTAACCTGAACTTTGCAGTATTTAGGTTTAAAAACGTTTGATCATTTTTGTTATTTTGCAATAAATGTAAATAAAAACAATTAAGGGGAAATGTAGTTTACAGAATGAAACAAAAACGATCATTACACTTAATTACATACCAATAAATTAAGAAAACTGAACGGATTTTGGAGTGGTTTCTAATTTTTCCGGAGTTTTATAGCCTACTGAGTGAGCAGCCCGCTCTAAAAGTAAAGAAAACACGTCTTACCGCCACACGCTGCCTTACATGCTTGCATAATTTATTCTTTCACGTGCCAAAGTGGATTGGATAGCGTACAGAGGTATGTAAGTTCATTGCTCGCACTCTTGAACACGTTTGAGCATTGTGGTCGGGATGTTCAAGGCGGTCCTGCTGTGTGATGAAGTTATTACTTGAAAAAGCCGCAGGAATATGACGGACATGTTGCCCCGACTCAATTTATAGAGCGTTAATGCGAATCCAGGATCTGAAATTGACTCGAATTAAACGAAGAATGTGTGGACTGTGCTGGCGGTAGATATATGAAATGGTGAGTGCTTTGGACGAATTGACCGGTTTTTCAACCATCTGCTTTGTAACAACAAGCAAGGGAAGTTTGAGTTGTATTAAAGTGTGCAAAGAAACTATAATTAAGTTCATAACTAAGACTAACTTTACTATGTTTTTTTCAATAATAGTAATAGTGATGTTCATTCGAAAACTACATAGGCTCTCTAGTATGTCACATTAAAAGTCAAACTGTTTGTTGGCGATTTTTTAATCTGGAAAAAACTTATATTCAATTTATCTACGATTGCTCACTTTTTAGGCAAATTCGTTAAAAATATTCTTAAAAACAAACAGATGGACGATAAATCCATATCTGGATGCAAACAACATGAGAAACATCTTTTACAAAACAGATGTCCCAACTCAATTCTTTGCAAGTCCTTGCATGTGACTGCGCATGTTGTGGAAGATCAGATTTTAGACATATTTGCACACATTTACTTTAACGCTGACACAGCACAATTCGAATAGATGTAAGAATGACCTGCAGACAGACGAACTGAATTGTTTTTTTCATGCTGCACTGAAAAAATGTGCAATTTGGATTGATCCCATAGAGAGCAGCACAGACCCTGTTATCAAGATTTAATGATAAAAACAAACTGCAAGACCAGTTGCATAAGAAACTTAATTGGCTTCATCTTGTGCTTACAAGGTACACTGTGTAAAGCAAGGCACGTTGAACTTGACCAGGATTTGTTTTTAGCTTTTCATGGATGTTGTTACTGCTATGAAAATTATACTCAAAGTATCTTACCCAATATCTCTTTGAAACATTATACTTTCAAAACAATCTCACGTTTTGCTGCTCAACTGACACCAAGGTTGTGGGTTTGATAAGAGCATCCTACCTAAATGTAATGTATATGTAGGCTACACAACCCTCGACAATGTCACAATACACACATCACACCTACGGCCTGTTAATCATTTTAGCTGTGCTTGTTACTTATTCCTTGTTGTTTTGCTCTTTGTGTCATCGTGTGCTCAGCAGAATCTCTGAGTGGGCCTCACATCTGCAGAAGAAATTCCAAGAGTGGCGAGTGTGGCGGCAGGGAGGTGTAACGTGTGTTCGGGACTGGCTACAGGGCTTTTGGAGTTTAAAGGCAATTAGAAGCGGTGGGACGGACAGACTCCATGGCTCGAGAAAAGAAGAAAGGAGGAGTCCTTCCTCCAGATGGTGGCTGGGGGTGGATGATCGTGGCTGGCTGCTTTGTGGTAACAGTTTGCACACGAGCTGTCACAAGGTAAACTTTGCTTTTTGTTATGTAGAACGCACAACTGTGTGAAACTAGAAAATAATAGCATGGGATTTTATTTATGTGCGATTGAAGCTAAAGTGGGTTTGCTTTTAAAGCAACACAAACTGATCAAATGGATATGACTTTTCATTATTAATGCACTGTATGTCACTTTGGATAAAAGTGTCTGCCAAATGAAAAATGTATGATTTATTATTAATCTATAAGCTATAATTAATAAGGTATTGTGAATAAGGTTCTGTCTTCTAAATTCCCTGCGTTGTTAAAGCATGCAGTTTTTATGTTAATACATTAATAAGTTGTTCTATTATTTGATTTCATATTTTGTGTCCTCACTGTCCTTATTTCATTCATCATTTGGGTTTAACCTGTCAAAAAGTACACAGCGTTTCATGAAGGGAACATGAAGCACAACAAAATTCCACACTGAGAATTATTTGTCCACACTGAGTCATTGGTTAACAGTGACAAGAGCTATCTTACACAGTCTTTTAGGGTCAGGTTACATTTGACAGACTTGTTAACAACTTGCTGGCTTTCACACAAGGAAGCCATCAGTCATAGATATAACACTGTGTTCTTTTACTGTACTTTTACAACTGTAGTTTGTAACCTGTGGAAACACATTTGAGTCCTTTGTTCAGGAATTTCGCACCAAAAGTGGGACACTTTCTTATTATTAATTGGTGTGTGTTAATGATGATTAAATGTCACCCTATACCAGTTTAACATAAAGTCAATGATTTAAAGATGTATTTACTCAAAAAATAAAATGATGTCTTGATTTCAGCCTCATGCTTCAAAGATGTATTACTTTTCTTTTATTGTAAGTGAATAGTGACCAAAGGTGTCAGCCCCTAAGGGTGTAACAACACACCTTTTCTCGATAGGTTCATGACGCACAATATCATGATATTTTTAATGAAATTTAAAAAAGAAACTGAAATTACAATTATACATTTATGTCCAAAACATTGACAATATTCAATAACAAATAAATTGTTGTATATGCAATTTGTTATAGAATTGACAAATATATTAATTTATCTAAGAATTTTTAAATATAATTAATGAAAGCAATATATTAATGAAAACATTTAAAATCTTCAAAAGGTCGTGTGCTGGTAGCTTAACCAATAGGATTAAGCAATTGGCTTGTTTTTGTGCCATTATGTATAGTACATATTACGTCTTTTTGGGGGCAAAGTAGCTTTTTATTATTTATTATTTTACAAGAAAAAAATTAGCGCTTCTGGGTAAACTACTCCTCTAATGATTGTTACTAAAGTAAGACATTTACAAATAAGGATAGATGATTAAATGGTCCCACTTACCTGAATTCACAATATTGATAGATTTTACACAATTAAAACTATTAGTCCCACTGTACCTTTTATTCAAAGTATGAGTACGTTTGTCAACATATTGCATGTTGTAAGAGATGAACATGTATGAACTGTAGTGTTTTGGCAAAGCTGTATTTTGACCTTCCAAAGGCGTAATATGAGAAAGCATAAATCCTCTAATTATTTTTCATTATGAGATTAACAATCCCTGTCACGCAAAGAACCTGATGAGCAAGTTCTCAAAGCTATTGAAGGCGTGTAAAAGTACATTTCAAGACAAGGGGAAGCAGACAAGCCAGAACAAAACAGCTTCGTCACATGACCTCTTATCTCTGAAACAAGGCCTCTTTTGACCATTTTTAAAGTCTTGAGATAAGTGGTAATAATCAACCTGAGGAGAAACCTCCCACAAGCTTAAAGTGCAGCCAGTGGTCCAATGACGGAAGCCTATTCAAGCCATATTTTCTTTTCCTTTCTGCCGTTAGCCCCTTTGAGACTTCTTATCATGTATTTACGCTCTATTCAAGTCATAGATTTTACCCCATGAGCAAAACGCTGTATGTTTTACATATGTTTTTGTGTAATTGTTGAATGGTTGATTTCTTTGATTGCTGGCGGCCGTCTGAGCCGTGGCGAATGATGTGAGAGTTGTTGGGTGTCGTAATCACAACGATTGCCTTGACCTGGGTGACCTGACTGGTGGTCTAGTTGTGTTTGTTCAGGTGCAGAACAGGCACTACAGAGCCTCATTACCCCCGTTCCATACACTTATGTCAAAAGTCTCACAATCTACATATAGCTATTCACTATTACAGTCCTCTGAAATCTGCAACCTCAGCATTGGACTTTAAAGCATGTTGTTGTTTTGCATCAATATGTGATCTTATAATGAGTTGTTTTGTCACTTTTTTCTTTCAGATGCATCTCCATATTCTTTGTTGAATTTCAAATGCACTTTGCAAGAGATTATTCTGGGACAGCTTGGATTCATTCACTAGTGGACTGCACAACCATGCTCTGTGGTATGTGATAATCAGACTGAATTATTGCTTTAAGTCGTCTTTTATTAGTTTGGACAACAGTGGATGAGAAATTAGGTGATGCATATCATCTGTGATTGTGTAGCGCAAATGGTTGAGTGTTGCGCTTGCAATTGCAAAGTTCTTGGTTTGATTCTCAGGCATTGCATGTACTGATTAATTGTATTGCTTAATAGTTATAGTTCACCAAAATAATAATTCTGTTATCCTTTTTTTGTTATTTAAACCTGTATGGCTTTCTTTCTTCTGCAGAACACAAACTAATATTTCTTCAAAATATAATTGTGTTTTGTAGAAAAAAGAAAGTCATACAGGAATGATGACCGAATTTTCATTTTTGAATGAACTATCCCTTTAAATGCAAGGTTTTGTAGATAAAAGTGTCACTAAAATGATCCTATTGGCTAGTTGTTTAAAGTACAAGAACAATGCAAACTATTTCTTCACTAAGTCACAACATGGTTCAGGCTTAAAATAAGAATTTTTTTGGAAGAATTTTTTATCTCAGTGAGCTGATTTCCAGACTTGTCACACTTTACAATGAGAAGCAAAGTTTGTTCCCATCATATATGATACGGCATAAGACACCAAGAAGACTTATAGCCTACGGGAGGTTCAAACCGTTCTCTTGATGTCAGCAACACACAGCGCACACCTTGAGAGAACATGCCAGTGTCGCAAGCCTGACCCAAAAAACAGCCCTGTTTGCTTTCATTACACCGGGTGCGGGTTGCTGTTGACAGTAAAGCAATCTTAGGAATTCCATTGCTAAGGAAAGACTGTTTTTAGTCTGGACCTGCTGAGCTGTAAACAAAAAATCTTTTTTGACAGACATTTTATCACTGAGCTGATATGTTTCTGGGGCATTGCTGGATATTTACATTACATGCATGTACTGTATATATATCCAAAACAACATGCAGTGCATTCAGGAAATACTGTACTTATCAGTATTTGCATTTTCTGGGAATCAAACCTGTGACGTTGATGTTGCAAGCACCCTGAACTGCTAGTTGAGCTAGGTGAATCTAGGTTGTAGTATATGGAGCCTATAACTTTAAATGAATCCTAAGTGCTTTTTATTTTCCTTAACATACATACTGTATACATTACATGTATGTTTTTCATAACACATGTCAACATTACTCTTTAAGCTCCACTTGGAAGCCTGATTGGGAATCGGTTGTCATGCCGTGTCGCTGTAATACTAGGAGGATTCCTGGCATCTATAGGACTTGTACTCAGCTCTTTTGCTACCAGTCTGGAGTATCTTTACCTTTCTCTGGGAGTCCTAACTGGTAAGACACTTAGAAAAAACCTACAGACCCATATACTGTGAAGCTTGTATTACATTAAAGTTAAAGTAAAGAACATGATATGTTTAGACTGCGATATAACTGCTTAATTACTGACCACATCAATTTATTGATAGATAAGTTTATAAAATCTTTGACATAAAGAAAACGTTAGCATGAAGCTATCTATATCTCTATCTTTACCATTGGCCTGTCTTTTCTGTCCCTTCTATCTTGTATTGTATGAAAAGAGATCTTTTGTCCACAGAGTTTTCTTTCATGCCATCTTTGGCTTCTTTGAAATAATTAAAAAAAAATACTTTTCTGCAGAGGGACAACAGCAAAACATAGCTGTCCTATCAAAACCTTCAAAGTACGAATAATACTTCTTAATGGTTAGATATTTGCAAACCCAGTGACAGATATAAAGGGTGACTAATAATAATGATTTTTGGCAAAATATTTTCATCAAGAAATATAGACATTTGTTGTTCCAGAACGACAACAGGAAAAAGCAATAATATGGAGTTGAAGTAGTAGTATACACAAATATAAGTATTTAAGAAAAAATCATCAACATTCATAATAAAAATGTACTCACTTAATGTCATCCCAGTATTTATGACTTCATTTCTTTAGCTAAACATGAATTAATCATTTTATACTAAAATGACCTCGCTTTATCTTCTATGGGATCCAAAAATTTGAAGATCCTAAAAGCACATCAATCATTAAAGTCCCCATGAAATCAAAATAATTGATTTTTGTTCTTAGTATAAATATGTTACATTGTGTACAATCTGTATATTAGTGTGACTGAAAACAGTGACACAATTCACATTTGGAAGATATAAGCATTTAAAACTTACAGTCTCTCACATCCAAATGCATCAACGTATATTTCATCATTATGCACTTCAGCTTGTCATCACATTTTTTCTGACCGATCAAAAACTCTTAATAATCCAAATAATTAAGTGTCTGCCCTCGCTATTGTATTACTGTTTCGGTGGAAATTGCATCAATGCAATCCGGTCAGAAACCGGTTTTCTCATGATCGGCCGTGACCGGTGACCGGCCGGTCAGTCTCATGTCTTGCCGATCGTATGTTGCCAGTTGAAGTCTTTCACTATGTGTAAAACAAATGTAAATTCCATTCAACCCGATTAATTGTCTCACGTTAACAGAAATGTTTGCTGTCCAACATTCTTAAAAATGTCTTCTTTTGTGTTCAACAGAATAAAAAAATACTATGGGAGTCAATAGGTGTCAATATCTGTTTTCTTGATAAGCATTCTTCCAAATATCTTTCTCTGTGTTCTTCAGAACAAAGACATTTATGCACATTTTGAACAACTGTAGTAAATGTAAATGATGACAGAATTTAATTTTTGGGTGAAGCATCACTTAAATTTTCATGTTCAGGTGAACTATTTATTTTAAGAACTTGTTATTGACAACTCAAAGAGAATCAGTTGATGTGTATAGGTAGTATGTTTACAATTCTGTATGACAAAGACCTTCACAATGTATCATTCTTTTTGCAGGGCTTGGCTTTGCACTTTGTTACACACCGGCCATTGCCATGGTTGGCGTGTATTTCTGCGAGAGAAAGGCTTTGGCCTATGGCATCGCCATGTCTGGAAGCGGCATCGGTACTTTCGTCCTGGCTCCTCTTGTGCAGCTACTTATTGAACAATACTCATGGCGTGGGGCCCTGCTTATTCTAGGTGGCTTTGTGTCTAATCTGTGTGTATGTGGAGCTCTGTTACGGCCCATCGTTTTGAAGGAAGAGGAGGCCTGCCCTCTTCCGGTAGACTCAGAGTCTGGCTATAATGTCAAACTGTCTGAGCGGAATGGTTTCAATACAAAGAAGGCCACATGTGTTAAACTACAAGTGAGTGGTAAACGAAGCTGTCTTCAGTCCATGCAAGAATATAGCTTTCTGCTCATGCCCGACTTCCTAGTGCTGGCTGGCTCCTTCCTGCTCCTGGCTAGTGGTTGCAGTCTGCCATTTGTGTATTTGGTGCCATATGCGCTGGATGTAGGTTTAAGTCATCAACATGCTGCCTTCCTAATGTCCATATTGGGAGTCATCGACATCATAGGCAACATCACATTTGGCTGGTTCACTGACAGGAGGTTTGTTGTTTTGTAAATTGAGACAGTGTTACATTACAGGAATAGGTCATTTATTGACCAAGCCACATGTTGTTTGTTCTTTAGGTCTTTTTATCGATTTGTCTTTTTTAAAGCACAGATGATGTTATTCAATAAACAACTGCCAGTTAATAACTGAAGTATAGATAGGTTTTTGCTGTATGATAGGGAGAGGTCAAAAAGAAAGCAAACAACACTGTAGATAGCGTTGTTAAGATCATGCTGACTAACCCATTTCGTATCTCTCCTATAGGTGTATGAAAAAGTATAGGAATATATGCTACCTGTTTGCAGTGGGAATGGAGGGATTATGCTGTCTTTTTATTCCACTCTTGCAAACGTTTGCTCTTCTGGTACCTTTCTCGGTGCTCTATGGCTACTTTGATGGAGCCTATGTTGCTCTTATCCCTGTGGTCACATCAGACATTGTAGGAACATCATACTTATCTTCAGCTCTGGGGGTTGTGTACTTCCTCCATGCGGTTCCTTATCTGGTCAGCCCACCCATTGGGGGTAAGAGCCACAAAATTCTTTGAATCTCTTTTTTCCTCTATTCCTTTTTAAATGTTGGGTGGATTTGAGAACATGTTTACAATTTATTTTAGCATGCTACAAATACGATATGAAAAACTATACAAAAAACTATACAAAAGAGCAATAAACATACACTCATTCAAAAGTAGGCTTATTTCAGCGAAATGTTGCTCCAGACCTTAAAACCTGTTTTATTATAGTAAAATATACTCAAAAAGGACACAACTAAAATGTGCTTTTATTATTTGGATGATTTTGACTAAATAATGAAGAAAATCTGTATAGGTATAGGTAATCTGTCAATATTATTAAAAAAGCATCTGTGAGACTGAATAAATGGCGGAACATTTCTACAAATTCTTACGTGTAGTCAACAAAGGACAAATAATTTTGTTTTGAATCTATTCAGTCACAACAAAATTCCTACAGTAACATCCGTGGTACTCCATCATATGTAACGTGCCATAGGTATTAAGTAAGTTACCTTTCTAAAAAAGGTGCCATAGATGCATAAAAACATTATTGGCTGAATGATTAACATTTGATGGTTCAATGGTTAACATTCAACTGTTAACATTCGAAGAACCTTTCTGTTTCTTGAAAGGTTCTTTGTGGAAAACGGTTTGTTATTACAAAAAGTAAAGAACAAAGAACTTAAAGCATTCTTTGGTTCTTTTAGGGAACCAAAAATGGTATTTCTGTGGTATCTCTGTAAAGAGCCTTGTATATCGCCCTTTTTGGTGTAAAAACTAATGTATATATATAATGTACTGCAATATACAGACTACTTTCAAAAGAAACATTTTCTCAGTTCAGATAATCATGTGGTTTGGTGATTTTAGGTTGGCTGGTAGACACCACAGGGACGTACACGGCAACATTCTTTCTGAGCGGGTTTGCCATGATCTCCAGTTCTCTCCTGCTGTTCACAGCAGCCATCGTTCGCCATTACCAGAGAAAGGAAAAAAACTGTCTGAGCAAAGACCCACAACTGGAGTCATGTGAAGGCAAACAAGTGGACTACTATACTTCAAAGAAAGACCTGTTGGTAATTATCCCAGCCACGTCGTAACATTGGGACACTCATTTATATCACTCATTCAAGTCTGTTGTAATGATGTTGTTGTTAGAAAAACGTTATATTAAATAGAGAAAAAAAGTTATTGTTCAATTATCAGAAAATGTGTCATAAAAATGTGTGAAAAGTATATCTACTTTGGGTGCCTTTGAAAAACATTTCATTCTCATCTAGAATGAACACTTGAGTGTCTCCGAGCTGCTGTATTTAGACATATTAAGTATTCTTTAAATTTTTCTCATTTCTCCTCATACAGTGATATGTCAACAATGAGTGAGTGTTTATTTGTGTATCTGTTTTTTTCTTCTGTGGACCATAAAATTGCAGAATGCAAGTCATTGTAACTCAAGCTCCAAATGGAGTAATTATTTTGTATTTCAATAGAGGGCAGTGCTGCATTCTGTACTTGTAAACAGTCAAAGCTGCTCTTTTTCATTATAATAGCTTTCCTGTAGCTCAGTGATAAGAGCATTGCGTTGTGGGTTCGATCCCAGGGGATTGCAAATACCTATGTAAAATGTATAGGATAAAAGCAATGTAAGTCGTTTTGGATAAAAGCATCTGCCAAATGCCTAAATGTAAATGTAATAAAAAGAAGCCATTTTGTAAACGTGCTCCTATTCAGTATGTTTGTATTAATATGAAATTATTATGTATAATACATGCAAGATTTCTTTAGATGACAAATAGTTCTTGGCAGTAATGCAAATGGTCTAGATGCATTTTATTCTGGCCAATGCATATGCTATGAATCAAACCTATTTTGTCCAATAAATGTCTAATAAATCTTAATACACAGTGCTGTCTGTTGCACATTGCACAATTACGTAATATCTTTTAAACTATTGAAGCAAAACAGGTATAAAAGTAAACTGCGTTGTTTGTCAAATATAGTTTAAAGCAATCCAAGATTAAAATACAATATAACATTCATAAAATAGATGAACTATTAAAACAAAAAAAAATTGAATACCTTAATTATTCTTAATTTTATTATATTTATATTCTACATATTCTGAAAACGGTATACAGGAATATCCAGCCATACTTAACATTTTAAGGGAATAACATATATGTTATTGCCAAAGATTTGTAGATTGAATTATCAACACCCAGCAAAGATATGCTGATATATACTATATAATCAGGGGCTTTGAGGTTTGACTTAACCAAAGCAAGACTCTGTTATATGTGTATGTATATATACAGTATATATATATACACACACACACACATACAAACGTGTCTGTGTTTATAAATTACAATATTTGTATCTGTTTAGTTTTATATATTTTTAACCTATATTTAAATTAATATTTATACAATTGTGCTTTTAAACATAATGGAGTTACATTAACAAAAGTTCATGTTTAGAAATCATAAAGTCTATGTCAGGACTACGCCTTTGTTAATTTAGGCTATTTAAGTCGCTTTTATAAAAATGCCTTAGAAACAACATTACTGGTGTGCATCTTCAGACAAAACAATGGCACTGACATATTTTAAGATATGTCAGGGCAAGATATTTTCAGTTAAGAAAGCTCAAAATTCCTTTTAGTCTGGGACTAGCCTTAAGCCTTGTCTGTAAAACCGGGGCTATATCTATTTTTATGACATATCCTTTAATTTCTGAATAAAGATGTTAAGGTATGATTTTCTCTAAAGCTCCTTCGGAACATTATGTATTGTAAAAGGCAGGGCAAGGCTGATAGAAAGCTAAGTTGGCATGTGATGAAAACATTAGTAAGCTTCACTTGCCCGACACACCCTAAAAGCTCAGTGCACAAAAACAATGCAACATAAATATATAACTATAATATACAGTTACTGTTTCTCATTACATGTAGATTCCAGAACATGCTCACAGTCCTCTGTAGTGGATTGATTCCCACCCGTTACCTGCTCAATGAACTCTAATATCCCTAAAGCCCTTGTGTCATATCTGTTTTTAGATAAACGCTTGCTAGCGATCTTTCTCAGATTCTCACCACTTTTCTTCCCATCTTTTGTATCTGGTCCCATTTTTAAACAGTCTTTGTAATATCTAACAGCCAGCAGCCAACATTTGCTGTACTGCTGGAATTTGCCAAAATACAAGTAAAGTGCTTGAATTGAAGTTTTGTCTTTAGCTGTGGACAAGGCTGTCTGAAACACTTCATCAGCCCGACCGATTTGTCCGTCCTCACTGTAGAGAGCTGCCAGTTGTGCCATCGCAACAATAAAACCACTATCCAGAGTGACAGCCTTTTCAAAATGGGAGATGCTCAAATCACGAAATCTCTGACTTTCAAATTTATCCTTTAATTGTTCTTTTTCCTGTTTGTAGCACAGAGCTAACTGATGGTGTATGAATTTTGAATCTGGAACAACATCCAATGCTCTTTTCAACAGGCTTATAGACCTGTCTACAGACCCATAGTTTCTAAGGTATTTCCCCACATATCGAATCACATTTGGACTATGTGGAGACATCTCAAGAGCACTTTCCACCAAATCCTCTGCTTCATCAAACTGCTTCAATGTGGCAAGTGTTAGAGCTAAAAGTACCTTTAGTTCATCATTATCTGGGTTTGTTTGTATTGCCCGTCGAAGTTGTTGCATTGTAATTTTGCTGCACTTTTTTTCTGTTCTATATAATACAATGGCATAACCAGCATTCCATTCACCTTCTTCCGGCTCTAGCTCTAACACCTTTCTGAAACACTCTTTAGCTCTGCCATAGTATTTACGTGAAAATTTAAACAAGGCCCATGCCTTCTCACCAACCACATGAGGATAAAGAACAGAAGTGGAGACTGAAGGTTTTTCTTCTTGGATCTCCTTCAGTTTGTCCAGGTATCTTTTGCATTCAGCATACTGTTTCATGTGAAAGTGTAACCAAGCAAAATTTCCATAAGTAACAACGAGTCTCTCATCGCAGTTGTCGCCATAACAATCTTTAGTGATCTCCTCAGACTTCTGTAAATTTGTAAGGGTTTCTTCATAAGAACCCAAGAGATACTTGACGTATGCCAAAGAGTTGAGCGTGCGTGCAGTACCAGCCTCCTCCCCCAGCTTTAAGTCACGGTTCTGCTCCAGTCTTGTTAAATGATCAGTGATGTTTGTATCTTCTTTTTTCATATCCCATGTGAAGTGGCATTCCAGCTTGGTCAGTTCTGTATTCAGAAGTTTATCCTCTGTATTGCTGCATTAAATGAAAGCTATATTTATTTTATGCATAGGGAACATGGGGGAAATGCTCCCCTCATAAACAATCAGCATGTGGGTAGTTGACAGAATAATATACAAATTTGTCGTATGGTGTGATGGCCAAAATGTTGAAAAAAACAATCAAGATCTCTCTTATGCTTCTTTTATATGATAAATATACATTTTAATAATATAAAACGGTTTATTATCAACCGTTTTTTCCCTAAATTTCGCTGTCACACCAAAGGACGTATGAACTATTTGATTTAGTCATCAACTATGTACTAACAACCTGTAAAACAGTTACATATTAGTTAAGTAGGTCTATGTAGAATAATGATGTATCCTCCTAAATTACATGGAAAATATATACATTTGCTAATGTGGTTACATAGATAGCTGTTATATGGACACACTACCCCAAGAGTCCTTCATATAACCCCACAAATGATAAACCCCCACAAAAAATATTCCATAACGCGTAAATTGTGTAATTTAAAGATAACAAATGACAGATAATTTATCTCTCACTGCTCTGATGGAATAACTGTGAAGAATGTTAACAGAGTTTAATAAATGTGGATGTTGACAAATGTTGACAGTGTATGTTTAGTGCCAAGTAAATCATAAATCTCTAGTCATGCGATCATATTACAATACGCAGCACTTAAATTTTTTTGGTTTATCTAATAAACAGTTTCGATCCACGTTCAGCTTAGACAAAACAAAAGTGGGAAAAGAAGACAAAAACCAACCTCATTTTCTGCGTGACAAACAAACCTTTAAATTTGTTTGAGGAAGTAGCGTGCAAGCGACGAGGAAGAATCAAAAACGAAAGTATTTTTGTGGAACATGTGAGCATGCGCACAGAATGAAATCCACTCATTTTTTTTAGATGTACATCTGAAGTATTCACATAATTTTTTTCCGATTATATCCGTACAATGTTGCCTTTATTCTTCGAAGTAAAAGTTCTTAATCGATATATAACTAGAAAAACGTTAAGTATGTGAACTTTTTGGCTGAATGATTATTTAGAATGAGTATTCTTTTAATGTCTCTCATTTCTCCTCGTACATTTATGTCAACAATAAGTGAGTTTTATTTGTGTATGTTTTTTTTTTCTGGGACCATAAAACTACAGAATGTTATTCATTGTAACTCAAGCTCCAGATGAGGTAAATCTTTTGTATGTCAATAGAGGGCAGTGCTGCATTCTGTACTTCATAATAAAAAGTAGCCATTTTTAAATGTGCTCCTATTCAGTTTGTGTGAATTGATATGAAATGAAATGATTACTTATAATACATGTACGATTTCTTTAGATGACAAATAGGTCTTGGCAGCAATGGAAATGGCCTAGATATGGGGTTCTATTTGTGCCAATAATGTGTTGTTTGTATTGTACAATTCACTTGTCTATATCTACTGTTATTGCCTGTGTTTCATTGGTTTTTGGAATGCATGTACGTATATGTCGTCCTTCTTGTCGTCTGTTTATCTTTGAAACCATAGATATAGATAACTAGATGGCGCAGCATTCAAGCGCTTCATGCGCGTAAACGTGTCCGCCATCTTGTAACGATCCACTTACGTCATTCACAGCTGTCTAGCATGTCCTTACCATGTCGGAGAAATGACTGTGAAAACCACTGGGATTTAAATTTCCGAAAAAGGGGCTAGCCTTTCGTTGTTATCATGTTGTAGTATAGCATATATAATGTTTAAGTTTACACGACAATACATATTTTTTCCACAATCAAACATAGCCATCTTAATTTTTAATGTTAACGGACCGGCTCGCTCTGTTCTAATATGGCGGACAACCCACGTATAGCGTCCCAGTTATTTATATCTGTGGTTGAAACCTCCTCGTCTTCAAGGCAAGCGCGATCCATGGGTGCTAAACATGTTTTCCGTGCGGTTATAAACTCGTTTTATTTTTTCTTTAAAACTAAACCAACATTTTGGTTTCTTACCTTGGGTTTTTAAAAATATTGAATTTAATATTATTTTGTGATTCTACTGTATATTATTCTTAGTGTTTTTATTTTATTTGTACAGCACTATGGTCAACTGCTGTTGCGTCTATCAGTGCTTACATTCAAATAAAATATTACAATACAATGAATCTAGCTTCCATTCTCGCAATTTTGAGGTAATATTCAAGAATAAAGTGATTTTCCATACAATGTACGCCAGTGACTTTTTAAATCGAGCCGGCTCATTGTTTAGTTTTAAAGCCACGCAACATAATATCATTAATTAAAGATGTATCTGACTAGAGCATGGCCTGTTTAAGTACCCTCATTGTACATTTTGATCACAGTACAATCGTTTACAAATTGTATCTACCTTTTCTTTGATTACCTTATTCAACCAAGTTTCCAGCAGTTTCCAAACCGTGCATACAGTAGAAGAAAAGATGAAATGGGTAACTTTAACATTATATCACAAAACATCGGTTTATGGTTAAGGTCAACCTGAATGCTTGTAGAAATTTGCAGAGCCACACGTTTAGTTATATGAAATACAAAACACGCTTATCATACATTGTTTATTTATAAAACATAACCAATTCTAAACTTACGTCCACAATGAATCATACATAACATTTATGTACAACGAGGTTTGTCAAAAACCATCTCGCACTTTTCTTGTTTGCTATTAATTTGTTTGTTGCAGAAATAATTGAACAATGTCATACTGTCTGAAACTAACATGTTACATATACAAATTAGACGAAAAAAACGTTACACATGACCTATTTATTGCAAAAATCCCTCATCACTCACATTATTCACAGACACCTACATTCTGTGACCAAAAACATCCTTACAGGTTTCATAAGAACACAATACAGCCATCTGTTTATACAGCCAGACAGAAACCTGGTGGTGTAGTGTAACGGGACTGTAAGTCTCGCCTCGTAGGGGAAAATTAAAACACTACCCTGGAAGATTTAAGAGCGGAGGAATCTTATTCCCCATTCCGGTGCTTTGAGCTTCAGTATGCACGTTATGTGTATGTTTTACCTTACACTATTTTCGAATATACTACAGGAGTAGGCAGTGTAGGCTTCAGGTGAGTATGTCAATAGGGTGGTTTCCTGAAGTGCATGAGGAAGAATAAATTTGAATTCACATCCCCACCCACCTAATCCTAACAGTGTAAGTGAGACGCCCCTACCCCAAGGTAAATTCAAAAATAATCCAACGTCTTAATCTTAACAATTAGTAATTTATTTTCTGTCTCTTAGTAAATTACGTTTCTGCTGGAAGGGTCTATTTCAATATCAAAAAAACAAAAAAATTAAATTAAAATAAACAGTTCAAGATTTCTCGTTTCCTTGAAAAAGCTTCAAATGAAAAACAATTTCACAGCAAATCTCTTAACACCTCAAAAGTGTTCCCTCAAATAAATGGCAGTACAAGACCACAAACTTATTTACATACAACGGGTATTGATGACTCTTATAGATCAACACAGATGATTCTCTTCAAAGTATTACTATTAATTGAGTAAGTAACAGTGACATTTAAATGATTCTCATTAATCAATTTAACGATTCAGTCATTAGAAAACACAGTTCAAATTGAGAGTTGAAACACTCAGTTTGTTCAAAACTCAGTTCTTTATCAGTGAAGTGTTCGTGTATGTGTGTGTGCGTGTACCGAACCGTTGTACCGGTCTGTGACAACGGCAATCTTGATGTGATGACTTGCGATGACTTGAAACACAGCTGTAACGGTTAAATGAACAGCTGAGGCAGGACAGTGAGATGTCGTAAGGATGGCAGGGCAAATAAAAAACAAGAAAGTTTCCGCTTGACCCAGGAAAAAACCTCAGGAAATGTCCGGAGCAAAATGGCGCAGCTCTGTTCAGCTCGCACGCGGCGCGCATAGCTAAATGAACTGGATCACAAAAAAACGTCTTTCAAAAACGAATCACTTCTTCAAAGTCGATCAATCAGCTCGCATACGCACTCATACGTGTCCTGAAGAAAACTCACGGCCTAGCAACTCTTACTCGTGCTCTCAGCCGGTCTCCAACACCGTTCTCTGTTAGACGACGCAATCGCCCAAAACCTCTGTTTAAGCTGCGTCTACAGTTTCACAATGTTGATGTACACTAGACTCACGAAACTTATTCCGAACGTGCACCACTGTCTTACACTACAGCTGCAAAGGAAAAATGTCGATCTCTAGTACAGTTATGGCCAAAAGTTGAGAATTACATAAATATTCGTTTTCATAATGTTTGCTGCTAAACTGCTTTTAGATCTTTGTTTCAGTTGTTTCTGTGATGTACTGAAATATAATTACAATCACTTCATACGTTTCAAAGGCTTTTATCGACAATTACATGACATTTATGCAAAGAGTCAGTATTTGCAGTGTTGGCCCTTCTTTTTCAGGACCTCTGCAATTCGACTGGGCATGCTCTCAATCAACTTCTGGGCCAAATCCTGACTGATAGCAACCCATTCTTTCATAATAACTTCTTGGAGTTTGTCAGAATTAGTGGTTTTTGTTTGTCCACCCGCCTCTTGAGGATTGACCACAAGTTCTCAATGGGATTAAGATCTGGGGAGTTTCCAGGCCATGGACCCAAAATTTCAACATTCTGGTCCCCGAGCCAATTAGTTATCACTTTTGCCTTATGGCACGGTGCTCCATCGTTCTGGAAAATGCATTGTTCTTCACCAAACTGTTGTTGGATTGTTGGAAGAAGTTGCTGTTGGAGGGTGTTTTGGTACCATTCTTTATTCATGGCTGTGTTTTTGGGCAGAATTGTGAGTGAGCGCACTCCCTTGGATGAGAAGCAACCCTACACATGAATGGTGTTAGGATGCTTTACTGTTGGCATGACACAGGACTGATGGTAGCGCTCACCTTTTCTTCTCCGCACAAGCCTTTTTCCAGATGCCCCAAACAATCGGAAAGGGGCTTCATCGGAGAATATGACTTTGCCCCAGTCCTCAGCAGTCCATTCACTATACTTTCAGCAGAAGATCAATCTGTCCCTGATGTTTTTTTTGGAGAGAAGTGGCTTCTTTGCTGCCCTTCTTGACACCAGGCCAACTTCCAAAAGTCTTCGCCTCACTGTGCGTGCAGATGCGCTCTCACCTGCCTGCTGCCATTCCTGAGCAAGCTCTGCACTGGTGGCACTCCGATCCCGCAGCTGAATCCTCTTTAGGAGACGATCCTGGCGCTTGCTGGACTTTCTTGGACGCCCTGAAGCCTTCTTTACAAGAATTGAACCTCTTTCCTTGAAGTTTTTGATGAACCTTATATTGTTGATTTAGGTTCAATCTTAGTAGCCACAATATCCTTGCCTGTGAAGCCATTTTTATGCAACACAATGATGGCTGCACGCGTTTCTTTGCAGGTCACCATGGTTAACAATGGAAGAACAATGATTTCAAGCATCACCCTCCTTTTAACATGTCAAGTCTGTCTAACCCAATCAGCCTGACATAATGATCTCCAGCCTTGTGCTTGTCAACATTCTCACCTGAATTAACGAGATGATTACTGAAATGATCTCAGCAGGTCCTTTAATGACAGCAATGAAATGCAGTGGAAAGTTTTTTTGGGGATTAAGTTAATTTTCATGGCAAAGAAGGACTATGCAATTCATCTGATCACTCTTCATAATATTCTGGAGTATATGCAAATTGCAATTATAAAAACTTAAGCAGCAACTTTTCCAAATTCCAATATTTATGTAATTCTCAAAACTTTTGGCCACGACTGTACATCAATCATGGCGTGTCTCCTTCACCAAGAGGAAAAACTGATTCTCTTGCTTCACTTGATTAAATGTACATTAGGGCTGTGCAATTAATCGCAATCGCAAAAAAATTGCGATTTGAGCACATGCGATTGTTAAATCGCACAAAGCTGCGATTTTATTAATTAATTTATAACTCAGAATACTAAAACGGTGTTGTGCGCATGTTTAAGATGTAAACCAATCAGAGCTCACTCTGCGAACTGCGCAAAATACGAAAAAAGCTGAGAGGGACAAGAACAGAATAGGCGAACGGTAGGAATCGATATAAAATATGGATGCAGGTCAGAATAAAAATGATTTGCTGCCAAAAAGAAATTCAACATCAGTCGTATTGGAGTATTTTGGTTTTAGGAGAGAAGATGTGTCAGAGAGCAAGGTAATCTGCAAGATCTGTGAGATGATTATTGCAACGAAACGGGGCAATACAACAAACCTGTTCCAACACTTAAAACAGCGGCATAAAAATCTATATGATCAATGCATGTCAACAAATTCCGTCGAACCTAACAAAAGCACACATCAAAGCCAGGCTCAACAAGTATCCATCGTTGAAGCATTTGCAGGCGTAACGCCTTATGAGAAAGGATCAAAACGCCACAAAGAAATTACCGAAGCGATCGCCTATCACATTTGCAAAGACATGATGCCTGCGTACATCGTCAGTAAAGACGGTTTCCGAAGATTAATACAAACACTCGACAAAAGATACCAGCTGCCCTCGCGCACTCATTTCACACGAGTTGTTATTCCTGAAATGTATGAGAAATGTAAGGCCGGCGTTGAATGCGAACTTAAGCAAGTAAAATACTACGCCACGACCACAGATTTGTGGTCCAGCAGAACGATGGAGCCGTATGAGCTTAACGGTGCATTATATTAATGACAACTTTGAAATGAAGAGTAGATGCTTGCAAACAGCATACTTTCCAGAGGATCACACTGGAGAAAATTTGTCTCAAGGTTTAAAAGATGCTTTAGCATCATGGGGACTTGCTGAAGAGCAACAAGTGTCTATCACCACAGACAATGGATCTAATATAGTGAAGGCTGTCACTTTGAACAACTGGACACGATTGCAGTGCTTCGGACACAGACTACATTTGGCAATTGGTAAGTTAGACTTTAATATACATTGTATATTTATTATACTTTACATATTAAAAATATTAGGATACTTTGTACGGCACACTTTTTATTAAAAAAACAAATTGTGCAAAGCTTTTTAAATATACAAATGTATAATTGTTTTACTTATTGTACTAGTGTAGTATTTTACCATATGGTTCATTAAATAATGTTAACAGTGACAGTTTGATTTAAACAATGTATTATTAAATGCTTAAATTATTATGAACTAACATAATAAATTCTGTATTAGTATTGTTAATTGTTAGTTCATTCTAGCTAATCCATTTACTAATTGTTAACAAAATGCACTTTTGTTCAAGGATGAACCTCGCATTTCCAGAGCTAACGGCTTGTGCAAAAAGATTGTAGGACATTTTTCCCACAGTTGGAAGAAGAAGATGTTAGCCGAAGCCCAGGAAGAACTTCAGCTTCCCCAACATGCCCTCATAACATCATGCCCGACAAGATGGGGGTCAATGCAACAAATGATAGACAGGGTTTTGGAGCAACAGAGGGCATTGTCTCAGGTCCTTTCAGCTGACCGTAAAACAAGACACCTAGTACCACAATGGCAAGACACAGATGTTCTAGAATCTGTAAGTAAGGCTTTGAGTTCACTTCAGGAGTTCACGGATGCCCTTTCCGGTGAAAACTATATCAGTGTTTCCTATGTGAAACCTGTACTTCATCTGTTGAACACAAAGATTCTTGCAGTGGATGATGAAGATACTGACCTGACCAAGACTATAAAATCAAAGATTCTTAACTACATCAACAAACATTATGGGGAAGAAACTACCCAAGAGCTTCTGGATATAGCAACATTTTTGGATCCAAGATTCAAAACCAGCTACACTGATGAGGATAAACTTCAAAACATTAAGGCCAGGGTCATGTCTATGGGGTCAGATTTGTTTCATTATTCTGAATAAATAAACTACGATTCGCAAATAAATACAGAGAGTTTCACAAACAATTTTTAAATCCACAAATGCACAAAAAGCAAACCATAAATATATGTTAGACGTTCCACAAAAATAAATGGAATTCACAAATAAATACAACGACATTTGCAAATAAAAATTATTTACAAATGTATTTTATTGATATATATTTGTGGATCGCTTTCTTCACATTTGTCGATCGCTTTCTGCGCATTTGTGGATCGCTTTCTGCGCATTTGTGGATCAGTGCACGCATTTGTGGATCAGTGCACGCATTTGTGGATTGCTCTCTGTGCATTTGTGGATTTTGAAACATTCCTAACGTCAAGACGTGCGCACAATCCACAAATAGGTGGACTCCGCCCACTATCTACGCAAGCCAATCGGTTAACTTCCGCTTTTGTTGTCCAATAGGCCACGTTCTAACTTCAGCCAATCACGTTTTGCTATGCACTGAGATTCAGGGAGTTAACATGGCGACTAGTGGCGGTCTAAAATCTGTGTTATAATAAGAAATGATAATGGCCTCTTCTTTCTACTATGTAATGATCGCTTGTGTTCATATACATTGTCCGTATTGTTACATATATGCTGTATTTAAACGTGTATGACTTGATAACAGCGTGCACGGACTGGAGTGGAAAATCCCGGTGACTAGGGAGTCAGGACTGATTTGGTCTGCCAGCCTTTTTATTGTGTTTATGTTCCAAAGTGCTAAATTCCGATTTTTTGCAACTGTCGGTGTACTACCAGTATAACGATGGCAGAATTAACCTGAGGGGAATCATCAGCATTGTGAATTTCTATGTCATTCATAATTCAAAATAAAACGTAATTTCTACAGTCATCTCGGTTTATCCCTTTCCTGAATTATCTCTGCTGCTATCGCTACACTGTTCTGTTTACTAACTAACTCTTTGCCATGACAAAACCATATGATACCTGTTATATACATTAACAATAGCAAGCGTAGTCTTTAGTGGCAGCAGCGTAAGTAGGCTATATTGCAAGATTATCATGTGGGACAAGTCTATCCACAATTCCCCACATAGAAATAGTATAATACATTTTCTAAACAGCTCACATAAAGTGACAAGACACAGGTAACAAAATAATAAAAATGAATATGTAATAGACAATACACATATGAAAAACAATACATGTCAAAAGAGAACCGGATGCCATATTTTATGCATGTGCCAAATATACAAGTTATTAGGTGCTATAAAAATGGTGTAAGGTAATGGGATAGCTATATTATATATTAAATCAGTAACATATGTATAATAAATAAATATAAGTGTGAGTGAGTAGTTTAGTATTGCACATATGTATAGCACAGTGAACATTTAACTGTTCAACTGTTCATGGGGTAGATGGCCTGAGGAAAGAAACTTGTCCTATGTTTGGCTGTTTTGGTGCTCAGGGCTCTGTAGCGCTGACCAGACGGCAGCAGTTCAAAGAGATAGAGTGCTGGGTGTGAGGGGTCCAGAGAGATTTTGTGAGCCATTTTACTCGCTCACTCTGGATGAGTAAAGTTATTGCAGTGATAACAGTAGTCTACCAGTGATTCGCTCAGCAGTCCGAAATATCCGCAGTAGTATTCGGGGTTTGTATGTGTCCCGAGCATGTTCACTGAAATTGAGAGAGAATAGGCTATGTCGCCTCTACATGCAGCAAGTTTTAAATGACTTCATCGATCAACACAAAATTACAATGCTAGAGCACTTCAATTAACTTAAACATTTAGCAATCTTTAAAAGTACGTCTCTTGATGTACACGACGCGGAAGAGCCATTTTTTTGTTAACAGACTGATTCGAGCCTACCTGAGCATGCTTGTTTTTTCTCAACAAAAACAAGTAAAACTAAATAATTGCCTTTTAATTGCAGGTAACTGGCATTGTAAACCAATATCAACCGATCCCGTCATCCCGGGACACCTTCCGCATATTTTCGGGGATCTCTGTATGAAAATGCGCTTTACTGAAATGCCCAGTAATGTCCAGTGCCTTTTGTATGGAGAACTCATTCATTTGTACAATTAGCTTCAATTCATTTTTATTTGGCAGTTTCATATTTTGCTTCATAGTTTTTTCATCAAAGAAAAAGTTGTGTTGCCTCCCTTGCATTCTTAATGCCCCCGTTGTGATTTTATTTGCCATTAAATAATGGAAATAAACAGTATTTTAAAGCTGTCCTATATGTCATTTAAAAGGCAGCAATATATACATAATTATAACCCAACAATAATAATTTATTTAGCACCAGGTAAAATGGAGACGTTTATGGTTTAACACGCTACTGAGAGCACTGCCACATCCATTATTATTATCTACAGTAAATTGATTATCTGCAGTTGTAGCCTATACCAATATTTACTATGGTAAGGTTCGAAAACACAAATTGTATAGGTTTACATCATTTACTTTTGGGGTTGAATTTAAGAATGTATTGTGTGCACAAGATCATAGTAAAAGAATCGACATCCTTGTCATGGCAGAGAGTTAGACAGTAAACAGAACAGTGTAGCGATAGCAGCAGAGATCATTCAGGAATGGGATAAACCGAAATGACTGTATAAATTAGGTTTTATTTTGAATTATGAATGACATAGAAATTCAAAATGCTGATGATTTCCCCCACATTAATTCTGCAATCGTTATACTGATAGTACACCGACAGCTGCAGTGCGCATTGCAAACTCCGCGAAACTTGACAGGAGGCACGCGCCGAGTGTTTGGATCGAAATAGCTGCTTAACCATGCAGTAATAGATCATATTTGATCGAATGACAAAATCGGAATTTAGCACTTTGGTACATAAACACAGTCACCGGGATTTTCCACTCCAGTCCGTGCACGCTGTTATCAAGTCATACACGTTTAAATACAGCATATATGTAACAATACGGACAATGTATATGAACACAAGCGATCATTACAAAGTAGAAAGAAGAGGCCATTATCATTTCTTAGTATAACACAGATTTTAGACCGCCACTAGTCGCCATGTTAACTCCCTGAATCTTAGTGCATAGCAAAACGTGATTGGCTGAAGTTAGAACGTGGCCTATTGGACAACAAAAGCGGAAGTTAACCGATTGGCTTGCGTAGATAGTGGGCGGAGTCCACCTATTTGTGGATTGTGCGCACGTCTTGACGTTAGGAATGTTTCAAAATCCACAAATGCACAGAGAGCAATCCACAAATGCGTGCACTGATCCACAAATGCGTGCACTGATCCACAAATGCGTGCAGCGATTCACAAATGCGCAGAAAGCGATCCACAAATGCGCAGAAAGCGATCCACAAATGTGAAGAAAGCGATCCACAAATGTATATCAATAAAATACATTTGTAAATATTTTTTATTTGCAAATGTCGTTGTATTTATTTGTGAATTCCATTTATTTTTGTGGAACGTCTAACATATATTTATGGTTTGCTTTTTGTGGATTTAAAAATTGTTTGTGAAACTCTCTGTATTTATTTGCGAATCGTAGTTTATTTATTCAGAATAATGAAACAAATCTGACCCCATAGATGTCTGATATGGAAGTGAGTTCAAACCAGGTGAGTAAATTTATGTAAACTGGATGAAACTGTCATCTTTTAATATCAAAACTCTTGTATATGGCTTTTTAATCTTCTCTTCCTGTTCTGTATGTCAAAGGATACATCTGAATCTGCGAGTTGCACAAGCAAAGAGAATCCTGACATCAATCTACCTCCACCAGGCAAAAAAGCAAGGAAGTCCTTAGGAAGCTTCTTCAAAACGAAATCAGCCATGCAAGCAGCTCTGCAACTTGAAAAAGCCATAGCATCTGAGCTAAACAGCTACCTGCTTTCTCCATCCATTGACAGTGAGGAAGATCCTCTGAAATGGTGGAGACTCCATCAGATACATTTTCCAAGAATGAGCAGGGTTGCAAAAAAGTATCTTTGTGTTCCGGCCACCAGCTCGCCTTCAGAGAGAGTGTTTAGTACTGGGGGTAATGTGGTGACATGTCACCGTTCACGCTTAAAACCAGAAATGGTGAACATGCTGGTTTTTCTTGCAAAAAACCTTTAAGAAAGCAATCTATTTTTGGTTCTGTTAGTTTGTTTATTGCTATGACAGGAGTTTAGGTTAGTTCATCTTAATTTATTTTATGTTGTCTGTTTTATGACCTAATTTATTAGTTTTGTTTATCAAGCAGTTAATACTGTACAGTATGTTATTTCATTGTGAAATGTGTGGAGTGAAATACAATTTTAAAGTTTATTTTTGGAATTTAGGTATGTTAACCAGAATTTAGTACATTTAGAATGTTACATGCTTGAAAAAGTAAAACAATTACCAAAATCGCAAATAAAATCGCAATTGCAATATTCCTTATAAAAATCGCAATGTGATTATTTCGTCCATATTGCACAGCCCTAATGTACATTTGTGGTTTCTGTAAATTGAACATTAAAATAAATTAACTTTTTGACATACACATGCACCCAAGCGTTTCTTAATACCAAGATGCAGTCAAATAGTTAAAGAGTAACCAGTCTGAATATAGCAGTAACAAACAACTAACGTTAAAAAATACTGGGTGGCTATTCGCAACATCGCCACAAGAGGGCATTAAAGAACCGCGAATGCCGCTTGATTGTGCACTAACAATCACAAGCACGTGATAACAACATGTTCGTGGCCAGATTTTTTTAAACATTAATCGATGGAGATTAATTAACAACTCATAGAGTAATATCACATCGTGCAGAACATACGCACATCACAAGAAAATAAAACACAAATAAATAACAGATTGACTGAGTATCAGCATGAGTTAATCACCAAAAGGCTGCTTCTCAGCCAAAAAAGAAAAAAACTGAAAAATATTCGCTTACTTTGCGCATACCCAATACAGTCTCGTAATCAAACTGAATGAAGCGTTTTTGGGACGATTATAGCGAACTTTCCCCTCAATCGCACTCTCCTGTCTCAGCGAGTTACCCTCTGATAATGATTTCTTCTTCTGGTGTTTTATGGTGGTTTGGCAAACTAACGAAAAAGGGGCATTACTGCCACTTACTGATCTGGAGTGTACATCTGGAGTGCACAAAAAATATACTAAATTCTATCTATTGTTCCTGTGTTTTTTCAGGTATTTAAATAATATTTCATGAACTCTTGATTGTCTTTCAAACACGTACGCTGGAACATTACAGGCATATCGCATTTATCTGACGTGCACTTTCCCATTAAAACATGGTTGATTTTAACCCAGTGTCCTAATCTTAATCTTGCTAAAATCACTTCTCTTCTACATTTCCCTTTTAATGCCTTGACCTTGGTTGACTTTTAACTATATCCCATTTTTTCTGCCACGTTTCTCTTACCGCTATTTTAATTATTGTCTTGGCCTCATCTTTCCCTAATGGGAAATCTTCAGTCTCACTGCCCTCTACATCAACATAATCTGAGATCCAACAGAATATAACAATGCTTCCAAATCTCTTTATTGTTAACATTATCATGAATAATATTTTGCTAAAATAAATCATCTTGCTGGTTCAGTTGATTCCAAGCTATACGGGCTCCGAAAGTGTCATTAATTAATTATCATTAATTATTTTGCATATGGTTATGTCTAATTATGGTATGTTCTGTAAACTGATCCCACATGATTGTTTTTTTAATATTACCAGCGTAATTTTCAGACGATTCTTGAGTTTAACCAAATCTGTCAAATAAATTTTCTAGTATCAGTCATTTAAATGGGAAGCTTTTTATATCTGGTATGTTATACCTCTTGTACCGTTCTGTCATTGCATTCGTCGTTTTAATTGTTAACAAACAAACCACATCCATCCCCCGTACTTTTTAAAAGCTTGCTACGCCCCTGAGTGTGAAAAACACAAGGGTAGGTAAACCATTTAATTTGTGGTTGCTTATATTTTCTATATTAATTTTCTGGTGTATCATATCATATTAGTGTCACTAACCCTTGTTTTTTGCTACATCAATACTTAATCTTATGATTGTGTTGTGCAATGTATTCTTTTCACGGGTTCGGGAGCAGATGGAATGTCTCCATCTCAGTGTCTCAGGACAGTGTTTTGCAGCAGTAATAAACTATTATCGTTACTTTAGAATAACACTCTGTATTGTGCTTTTAGATGAAATAAGAAATTTAAACACTGAGAAATGAATAAACTACTTTTTACCATCATTTTGTCTCCTATGTCATGGCAGATAGTAGAGTTATTGGGTAAGTTGTGGAATCCAGACAAAACTGTTATCCCCAAGGGTCCGTGTACCTTCGGATAATTCATTCATTCGATTTGTGTTCAAAACATACACACGTGTTCTTAACAGAGCGCATTTTAGTCCACCGGAAGTTTAGCTGCACTGCAGCCTCTGGTGACGAGTGGTGGTAGCACAAGACCACTTTCTTTATTTACATATGTGTTCAGTGGTGTATGCCTCTAAAAACGTAAACAAAAATATCAAAATATGTAGGTAAACTTCTGTGCAATGTAGCAGAATGTTCAGTTACTGAAATAAAGAATGTGTGCGTGCGTGCAAAGCTGACAGCAAGGGAGGTTTAACCACAACCCCCATTTAAATTCATTACATTTACATTTACATTTAGTCATTTAGCAGACGCTTTTATCCAAAGCGACTTACAAGTGGGGTAGGTAATGGAAGCAATTAGGACATCATAAGTACAACAAAAGCATAAGTGCAATCAAAAATAAGGTTCATATAGTCCAACACAGTATACAGAATCATTCATACATTTTTTTTTTTTTTTTTTTAAAGAAGAGAAGAAAAGAGTAGAGAAGAGAGTTGAGTCAGAACAGATCAGTCAGATATCAGATGTTGGCGGAAGAGATGTGTTTTCAGGGGTTTCTTAAAGATGGCTACAGAGTCTGCAGATCTTGTAGCAGCAGGCAGATCATTCCACATAGGTGGAACAGATCCGGAGAAGGTGCGCGAGAGAGATTTTTTACCTTTATGGGATGGCACCACAAGACGCCGTTCGTTTGCAGATCGTAGGGATCTGGCGGGTACATATGTCTGCATTAGTGAGTGAAGATAAGGTGGTGCCAAACCAGTCGTGGTCTTGTAAGCCAGGAGCAGAGTCTTGAATTTAATGCGAGCGACTATAGGGAATTCATAGTGAGAGCAGCTCGTTTTGCACTTCTGATACAATTTGGCACATTTGTTTGCACTAAAAATGTGAAAGTTGTTAAATGTTAAGTTCATGAAAATGTTCAATATAAAAGACTAAACATTTCTAACTCTACATGCATGAAAGCGGTTTCAAAAAATAAGTTTAGAGTAAATCAAAACCTGTCCTTATCATTGCATATTACATTATAGGCTATAGCTGTGTTTGATAAGAAGTTAAAACTACTTGTACAAATATGCAAAGTGAGTGTCTAAAATAAAGGTTTATTGTTAATTGTTTATTATCACAAGAATCACCAGAGACTGCTTGAACTGTTGCAGGGGCGATTCTAGGATTTTTTCAACTGGGGGGCACATGAGGGGCCACAATTAATATAGAGGGGCCATTCTTATGTTGTGTATTTATGTAGAACTGTAGATATCCAAATCATTTCAAGTTCAGTAAGCTTTAAAATCAGCAATAAACAGTGATACCCTATTATCTTTTAATAGCAGTTATTCACTGCTCTAAATCAAAACAATAAAATACAATTTATATTAACTTTTCACTTTACAAAAGTGAAAGAAAAACTGTAATAAATAAAATAATCCAATGTATTAGTGTACAACTCACAAATAATAATAGAACAGCCTTATTTATATAAATGCATAATTAGCCTATATTAATCGTTCATATAATAATTAAATACACAATTAATGAATTCATATAACTGTAATAAAAAAAATTCCGACATCCTATTCAATTTGTATATCAGCAGTTGCAGTAAATCGCCTCGATGAATAGACCAAATCTACTTATGTCGAGGAAGGCTAATTAGTCTTTGTAAAATATCATATATCAATACTTTGTTAGATAGCTACTTTTTTTAAAAAGGTAGCTTTAGTTTAACGTAAAATATGTGGATCATAGAAACAGTTTAGAATGGCTTAATTAATCCATTTTTATTTTAGTATTACTTATTTATTTTGTTGAGCAGGCAGACTCTGAACACACTGTGTGTAACGTTAAACCATCAGACGGACTCTCCCTCACTGGCTGGCATGGCTTTTTCTTTCCAAAAAAATACTGAATATCTCCCTGCCTTTTCATCCTGTTACACTGCCTGAGATAACAGAGGTAAAAAGGAGGAAATTACTATTTGTTTAAATGCTATGGTTTTATTGGCGGATGACAAAAACTTTACCTTTTATCACAACCAGCCCAGCTGGAAAATTATAAACTAAAAACAGGTAAAATGTTTAAACCCCCCCAAAAAAAGTCATTATCAAGGCATGCGGTTCGAGACTTTAGAATACTCGTTCTCAAGCTCGAAGTCAATGTCATGTAACTTAATTTTCTTTATTTAGAGTGTAGTCACGTAAGTCAAGACCTCCACCTCTGAAAGTTAACGTAACGTTGGCTTTTGAAGTGTTGAGCGTTAGCCTAGATAAACATCATACGATTTGTTTCGGCACCTCGCTTGCAATATCACTTGCTTATCGGCTGGGAAAAAAATCATAACGCAGGAAAACCCTGTTACATTCAGCCTCAGGAGCATAGTAACGTTAAATGTAATTATTACCATTATGTTGGTCTGCTCTAAGAGAATACATCGAGCCTGGTCTATCCTAACACTGAAAGACGGTAACGTTACCAAACTCTAGCACTGCAACAACTCGCTAATCGAAAAAAAAATAAGCTGTATAAAATAGATCAATTTACCGTGTGTTTTTTTTTTTCGTTGGAAAACAGTTTGCTATTCTTTGTCCTCGTTGAGAAGCATCGCGACGCGGAATCATAAATTATTCTACTACAAGCTGAAAGATTATGATTTGAATTTTTGAGTGACAGACAAGTAGAAGGGTGGGGGCACACTGGGGGGCCAATCAGTTTTCAGGAGGGGCCAGTGCCCCCATGGCCCCTCCCCTGTCTACGCCACTGAACTGTTGCCATCTGGCAGATCTGGCAGGCATTACAGATCAGCCAAAACACACATTAGCAGGTTTAGAGACAGTTTCTATCCCAGTACAATAAATAACATAAACAATTATCTATATTAAATGTTCAAATGTGACTCTGCAAATTCTCTGCAGTTTAAGATCTCCCTTATGTGGTCAATTTCCTTGTTGGTCATTTACAGTGATTATAAAAAATGCTGATTTGCCAATTTTTTGCACTTTTATCAGAAGAGCTTTATTAAGTGTGATTGCACATACAAGGAATTTTCTTTGGTGTTGGAAGCTTCTAGTACAGAGATTCAACACAATGACAATACAAATATTGTAAGATTTACAGTCTATAAGATTCTAAAATATGCATATATTATAAAACAGAGACGTTGCAAGGGGGGCGTGGTTTAGTGATGTCTTCACCGGGGAGGAGAGACACGGGAAGGACGGTAAGCAAGTAGGTCGATTGCAGTTTAAGATCACCTGTGTCTCATTTCAGTGATTGGTGAGGAGACAGCTTAAAAGGCGCACAAACTCAGAGGAGAGTTGATAGAGAGTTCGATACTGGGAGACGTGTCAGCAGACCTGCCTTGGAAAGACTTACGGACAGAGTTCTGGAAAAGCCGAGGGGAGTTGAATATTTTGATTTATTGTTTATTGTTGAAGCGCAGTGGCGCAACGTCTTGTGAGACACCGAATTACAAATAAAAGAAGGAATCTTATCTCCCAGTATCGCCGACCCCACCTCCTTTCTTCCTCCAATTTACGAAATGTATTGTGGAGACATTGTAAAGGGAAGTATACAGTAGTATAAACATATGAACAGATTATATGTATTGTGCAAATGGATAATGTTGAAAGTAGAGGTAGTGTTTGATACATGTAGAAATAACATATAATATAGTTAATATAATAAGGCACTATAGGAGTAGTGAATGTGGAGTATTGCTCTTAAGGAGCAGTTATGTGTTTAGGAGGGAGATTGCCAAAGGGAAGAAGCTGCTTCTGTCTGGAAGTCCTGGTGTTTGGTGCCCTGAAGCGCCAGCCAGAGAACATTTTTGTCGTATTATATTACAAATATTTATGTCTTGTGTTTTGTATTAGAGGTGCTCTAAGAATTTCCTTGTTTGATTTGCCTGCAACGACAATAAAAGCTATTCATTCATATTCAGGTAGGCAAATGTAAAGGATAACCGGTCATAGTGACCCATGATAAAAGAAGTAGTGAAGAATAGTTTTTATAGCCTACAGTCCGCTTGATCAACATGTAATGTCTCTTATAACTACACACCACTCACTACATTTTTATTAAAAATAAATAAAACCGTAGAACCAAATACACAACATACATGTAATGGATTTATTAGTTATCATGGGAATTTAGTTATGGTTTTAATGCATAAAAACCCAAAGGTTAACAATGGTATTTACAAGGCAACCAAGTTTTGGGCGGAGTTCTATTGCTATGTAATAGAATGTAACGTGCAATGAGAAGTACAGATTAACTCATCTTAATCATGCATGTAGATCTACGTACAGTATAAAAACTAAAGTTTTATCTTAACATTTTTATAAACAGTGCAAATAGAGTGGAATTTTTAACACATAAAAGTGCAAAACGCGCCGTTCTCACTATATAATTTTAACGGGGGCTACTCCCTTGCTGTCAGATACATCGCTGGCATGAGCACAAGCGTGCGCGTCCATATAGGTGCATTCTTTATTTCATTAACTGTATACTTCTACATTGCACAGAAATGTCTACCTATGTGTCTGTATGGTTGTTTACGGATTAAGTGACACGCTCCAACACATATGTAATTAAACAGAGTGGTATTGTGGGGTCCGTGTACGTTTTATTCATTTGATATCCTATTTGAAATAAATTAACGGAAACCGAATTTATTTTAATTTTTTTATTTTTCGTTTAGATTACCAAACCAAACATCAGTTGTCGGCCTGATTTTTCATTTTTCGTTTGCCGTTTAATAAACGGATTTTGGACTCAATATGGCATTCAGATATGGGGGCGGCGCTGTAACGCCCCTTACACCCGATTGGTCAGATCGTACCATTCTGTACGGCCTTAATTCTGCCCGGCAGAAGAATACACCTCTAGTCGTTCTTTTTTTAGTTTATTGTCGCAACGCGAACCACTGCTTATTGTCAACTGTGCGTGATTTTAAGCAGAAATTCGTGTTGTGCTGTACGACATTTAAGAGATTGCAAGCAATGCAGTGTGCTGTATGCTATTACTTCGACATATAACTCACCTTTCACAGACGTTGATCCCAGAAAATTGCTTTACAATTCCTGGAGAGTGTTGCTGTCAGTGGGATTGATCTAGAAAGGTATCTATTTGTTGTAGTAGTAGTAGAAGAATTAATAAAGTTCCCTGCATCAGAAAGAGCCCTGTGTGAACAAAAGGCAGGAACAATGGCGTAAGGGCTCTGATGACAAATAAAGTGGCTATAAAAACAAGCGAGCAATTTATGTTCCTCAATTATTGAAAGAAATAGGAGAATAACTTTGTCTGAGGCTAAAAGCAGTTTTAAATGTTGAAACTACTTTAAAATGAATTAATACAAAGCGCTTAAATAATCTTGATCGCTTCTATCTTTAAAACATAGGTTTATTTGTTGTCCCAACCCACTGTCTGCCTGCTTCCATCACCGGACTACACTCGCCATAATCCTTTGCACCCGTCTCACCTGATCCCCATCATCTGGACACTATTCCCATCACCTGTCTACCCCTTGTTATCTGTCTTATTTAAATTCTTCATTTGGTTTTGTTATTTGTCTGCTGTTGAATGTGTTCATGGTATTGTGCTTTTTACTGTGTCTCTGTGGATTAAATTATACCAGTTTGGAGTATCTGCTTGTCTTGAGTGTTCACTGCACAAACCGTGACATCTGTATGTAAGTGTCTCTGTCGACACCTAGGCTACTGTACAGACTCGACTTTCAACTGAAAATTTAGATGTGCTTGTTTTTCTCAACAAAATCGAATCTGTTTTATTAATGGGTTTTTCATTCGGTCTGCATGAGTTTATTCAAAAATTGTTACAAAATCTAAACGATATAACTAATATTGTATTGATGATGGGAGAGTCTACAAGCTACGCGAAGTCTTTTTCAGCACATCCCAAAGATTCTCAATAGGGTCAAGGTGTGGGCTCTGTGGTGGCCAATGAGTGAAAATGATGTATATCTTGTGCTACAATCACTCGTCGCCAGAGGATGCAGTGCAGCTGAACTTCCAGTGGACTAAAATGCGCTTTGTTCCTAAAAATACTTGATAATGCGTTTGGGTTTCGTTGTATTTTAATTTGATGTACTTAAAGAAATATAAAGGAAGATAAATCAAAAAATTGTCTTGTATACCGTGGAATATGATAAAAATGAACGGTTTGTTCGTTATTCTGTTTAGAAAACAAAAAGGTATATATGAATTATTCAAAGATACACGGTCCATACACCTGTGTGAAACTAAGACAAGCATGGGATTTTATTGAAGTGAGAGCAACAATTAAGTGGATTTGCTTTTAAAGCAACACAAACTGATGAAATGGATATGACATATTATTATCAATGCCCCGTATTTCACTTTGGATAAAAGTGTCTGCCAAATACATAAATAGATGATTTATATTTTGCTATTACTATTTAATAAGTAAGGTTTTGACTAAAATTCCCTGCATAATGAAAGCATGCAGTTTGCATGTTAATACATTTGTATCCTCACTGTAGTTTCATTTCTACATATGAGTTTAATCTGTCAAAAAGTACATAGCGATACATGAAGCACAAAAAATGTTATATTTAGTTCATTCCACACTGAGAATTACTTAAATAAGTCATTGGTTAACAAAGTGCAAGAGCTATCTGACGAAGCCTTTCAGGTCTGGTTAAATTTGACAGACTTGTGAACAACTTGCAGGCCTTCACACAAGGAAGCTAGCACGCACAAACACAACACTGTTGTTTTACAATAGTTTGAAGTAGTTTCTACCTTGTGGAAACACATTTGAGCCTTTTCTTCTGGAATTCTGCAGCAAAAGTGTGACACTTTCTTATTATTAATTGGTGTGTGTTAATTATGTTAAAATGTCACCCTATACCAGTTTTCCACAAAGTCAATGATTTAAAGGTGTAGTTACTCAAAAGTTAAAATTCTGTCTTCGCCTCATGCTTCAAAGATGTATCACTTTTCTTTTATTGTAAATGTAGGGACCAAAGCTGTCAGTGCCTGGGGATGTGACAAGACACTCAGCTTACAACTCGATACTATGTTCACGATGCACAATATTTTTAATTGAATTAAAAAAGAAACCAATATTTCAATTACAAATTTATGTCCAAAATATTTACAATCTTCAACAATAAAATGCTTCCTTGTATATGCAATTTGTTATAGAATTGACAAATATATGAATTAATCTAATAATTTTTAAATCTAATCAATGGAAGCAATAAATTAATAAAAACATTTAAAATCTTGAAAGGGACATGTGTTAGCAGCTTAATCAACTGGATTAAGCATACTCCAAAAATTGCTTGTTTTTGTGCCATTATGTATAGTACATATTATGTATTTTTGGGGGTCAAAGAATCTTTTTTATTATCTATTTATTTATCCATGAAAAGAGCATCCAAATCATCCAATTATGGTATACTCCTGTAATTATTTTTAGTAAAGTAAGACATTTACAAATAAGGATAATTGATAAAAGGGTCCCATTTAGCTGAATTCACTATATAGATACATTTTAGACAATTGAAACAATGTGTCCCACTTTACCTGTATTCATTCAAAGTATGATATGTTGTCAATATATTGCATGTTGTAAGAGATAAACATGTATGAACTGTAGTGTTGTGGCAAGCTGTATTTTGATTTCCAACGCCGTATTATGAGAAAGCATACATCCTCTATACTTCATTATGAGATTTACATTCACAGTCACACAAAGTGTACCACACCCGAACCTGAAGAGCAAGTTCTCAAAGCTGCTGAAGGCCTGTGAAAGAAACGTATCAAGACAAAGGCAATGAGACACACATGAACAAAACAGCTTCGTCACATGACCTTCCACCTCTGAAACAAGGCCTCTTTTGACTGTTTCTAAAGTCTTGAGATAAATGGTAATAATCAACCTGAGGAGAAACCTCAGCTTGAAGGCTTAAAAGTGCATGCAGTCAGTGATCCAATGATGGAAATGTGCATTTTCAACCAATTTTGTTTATTTTATTTTCCTTTCTGCCGTTAGACCCTTTGAGACTTCTTATCATGTAATTACACTTTATTCAAGTCTAAGATTTTACCCCCATGAGCAATACGCTCTCTGTTTTTAGGCTGATGGTTGAATGGTTGATTTCTTTGGTGGCTGGCCGCCATCTGAGGGGTGGCGAACAATGTGAGAGATGTTGGCGTTGTACCCACACCGATTGCCTTGACCCGGGTGACCTACCTGGTGATCTAGTTCTGCCATAGTATTTACGTGAAAATTTATACAAGGCGCATTCCTTCTCGCCCAACCACATGATGAACATCGAAGGTAGAGACAGGTGGATTATTTTCTCTAATCTCCTTCAGTTTTTTCTCCTCCAATCATTTATAGCCTACATATCCTTTCTGACAGGTCAGAAGATGATGCCAGTATATCATATTGGACAATTGATGGCAAAACAATATTTTAAATAATTTATTTTAACACTAAATGTATACATAAAGTTCCATATTTTCTCTTGGTGCTATAAATATTTTAAACATTCATTATTTTCTTTTAAACAAATGCAGACAGAGCACAAATGTAGGAATGTTCAGAATAGTGTTAAAATATGTATGGTTTCATTTAACAAGTTATAATGAGATTATAATTATAATATATAAAGCTATATTGTATATTCTAAAAATAGAAAAAGATAAATTATGATAAAGTCTTTTAAACGATATCTTTTTAATATCTTTTAATTGTAAAATAAGTGCAAGTAATCGAATCAAATGTAATATTACAGACGATATAATGCTGAGAAAGCGGGTAACTAAGAGCGTCATTACTGTATGGACAGTCTGAGAGCACAAAGATTAGTCAGGTACTCATCATTGTCTCCATAACTCAAAGCTTTCTCATAGCACTCAATGGCTTGGATCTTCTCTCCTTTTTCTTTGTGAATGAACCCTAGTATCCCATAGGCCTCCGCCTCCTGTGTGTTTTTATTAATCCATTTCCATGCAATCTTTGTTAAACCTCTAGCACTTTTCTTCCCTTCAGGTGAACCTTGGCTCTTCTTCAAGCATTCCATGAAGTGCTTGATAGCTAAAGCTTCACATTTGATGGTGTACAACTGGAATTCAGCATAATAAAAATGAACCACATGTAGATTATCATTTTTCTCTTTGGCTGTTTTGAAAATGTACTGAAACATCTCTTCAGCTCGTGGAATCTCACGCCGTTCTCCGTAATGTAATGCTAGATCACTCATTGCTGTGATGAAGCAGGGTGCATGAGTAGTAGCCATTTCTAAATGGTAGATGATCTGATCACGAGTCTGTTGAACCCAAGATGATTTGGCGTGATGATATGCCTCCCGCAGCAGTTTGATTTTCTTCATCTCATAGCAGAGAGCTAACTGATGATGTATGAAACTCGAATAAGGAGACAGTTCAAGTGCTTTACTCAGGATAGAAATACCACTGTTCTCAGAACCTTTATTTCTAAAGAACTTCCCAACATATCGCATAACATGTGGGTGATTTGGAGATCTTTCTAAAGCTTCCTTTACCAATATTTCAGCCTCATATACACTGTTATATTTAGACAGTCTTAAAGCTAAGAGGACCTTAAGAACATCATCATCAGGATTTGTTTCAATGGCTCGTCTCAGTTGCTTGATTGTGGGTGAATCCTCAATAGTGAATTTTCCATATTCTGTTCGATACAGAGCGATGGCATAACCAGCGTTCAACTCACCATCTTCTGGTTCCAGATCTAAAGCCTTCTTGAAACATTCTTTGGCACTCTCATAGTACTTGGAAGAAAATTTAAGAAAGGTCCATCCCTTCTCATCAAGCACTTCTGGAACAGATAAAGACTCAGATGAAATGTTTTCATTTATGTTCTTGACTTTCTGCAGGTAACTTTCACAGTATGTATAATTCTTCATATGGTAGTTTATCCAGGCAAGGTTTCCATAGGTGACAATGAGAGCTTTGTGGAATTCATCCTTATGGCACTCTTTGTTAAGCTTCACAGATGTAATGAGATTGCTAAGTGATTCTTTTTGCAACCCCTGAAGGAACTTTACATATGCTAAAGCATTGTAAGTTTGTGCAAGTCTCTTTTTTCCCCCTTCATCCGAATTGAGCTGTTCATCCAGCCTATTGAGAATACTAGGTAGATCTAAATCATCTTTTATCAGAGCCCAGGTGAAGTGACATTCCAGCGTGTGAAGTTTTGTCCTCAAAGCTGTCTCATAAACCATACTGGAAAATAGGAATAATAATGGTTTATAATTAGCACTTTAACAAAGAAATGTTTCCTCTCTTATTAATTAATATATAGTAACTAGAGTGTAGAAGGTACAGCAACAAGTTAAAATCCTAAAACTAATTTGGATAGATTACTTACCTCATCTTGAACTGAGTCTGTTTGAGAAATGTTCTAAAAGTCGTTTCATAGCATCTAGAACAGCTGGTTCATGTGCTGCGTTAAGATTCTTTTCTTAAAATGGGAGGGACAAAATCAGAATGGAAACCAAACCCTGGCATTAAAAGAACGAAGGGAGCTGTTGAGTAATAGAAACATTGCCTTGAAGGAATGTGTGCAGGGTTCAAATCGATGCATTCATTTTCAGTTGACATTTCTCAGGCAACAATGAAATTCCTAAACTGTTTTCTGAGAAATGGACAGAAAAGGCATTCATTTCTCATGTATATCTTACACCAAGAAGCAATGGCAGTATGCTTAGACTAAAGCACTCTATCAAAGGAAATAGTTTAATAATAGGACAGTTCTAGGATTTCTAAAATGTTAAATGTTTATTGCTTCAAAATGCCACCTTAATTATGTGCCCAAGGTGACAAAAAATGCAAATAAAAGTAAAAAGGCCTTCTCTCCCAGACATCTGAATAGGAAGCATTTAATGAGCATTTTGGCTATATAGGAAGGGTGAGTTTGATACACACTCTGCTACTTTCTTTAGGATAGAGGGTCACAAGGAGTTCAGAAAGGTATTGCAGTGAAGAGATGCAGAGTTATAACACGAGAAAACCAGAGAAGAAGCTATACAGGTTATGTAAGGACTCATCGGAAGAGCAGTTGGTATGATTTATTAGGGTCTTCATGAAATCTCAGGAACATATTTTGCTTAAAAACACTCAATGGCTGTGTAAAGAAAACCCTTCTTGACTCGTCAAAAAAAGCTCTGCTCACAGCAACCCGTTTTTATGCATGTCTGTTTAAATGATAATGAGTTACAGCGCACCCCACCCTTCTTCCGCCTGGCGTGTCCCAACTAGGGTGACCACCCGTCCCGCGTAGCGCGTGCGCGCACAGCGTTTGAAGCCCAATTCATGCGTCCCGCAAATTGAGACCGTGTCACGCATAATCAATGCTTGCTCAAAAAAAAGTTGGTCGCTCTTTATCCTCGAGCCCCAGGCAGCCAAACGAACATTACTTGACAGTTCAGCACGCTACTGTTGCCACACCCACCCATCAGTTGAACTGCTGACTAGGTTGTTCCGTTGTTGTCATGACAGCGCGCGCACATGCACACACTAGGAAGGAACTTTTAGATGCGCGCTCCAATTTGAAAATGGAGAAAGAGACTGAGTCTGAGACAGGGGCGATTCTAGGTTTTCAATATTAGGGGGGCTCAGCCTCCAATGAGGATATATATAGAGAGAGAGAAAGCCACACTCTAATCACCACATATTGTAGGTATGATGACATCGTAACCACTCGCGGTTAAAAATGTGTATGTCATTCAATATCTTCTCCTGGCCGCCTGGTGGTAGTATGTTTTTCCTGAATACGACGATAACTACATAGAGTACAAGCCCCTGAAGCGTTGGACACTTCGGGATTTCAGCCCTAATGTGATTTCAGCTCACCGCGGCTTTCAGAAAATTTGCGTTGCGTTCAACCGGTCGGTGGGCTTCATCTAAGCTTTGGACACTAATGAAATGTAGGTGGACCTAAATACACAGGTTTTATCTTGTTACTTACGAAATTCCATCGAAATCCATCGAGGAGAAAGTATTTAAATAAATCGCGGAAATTGTGAAGTCACATTTGTGGCGGGTAGATTAGCGAATGTACTGCAGGCGCAGTTCTAAAAAACATCGTCTGTATTCAACTCATTCTGACGGTGTTTTTCTGGAAATTATTACTCGTGCTTTGAATATGTGTTTTATGAATATGAATGAACAATTAATTTTGATGTGTATTGTTGTTTTCTCTTGTATTCTCAAAATAAATGTTTATGAATATGAATGAACGCTTATTAATTTTATTTGTTTTGAGTGAGGTACCATGGGTCTGATGCCCATTCCAGCTAAAACAGTATATTTTCATGATTTCATTTGAAATAACTAACAAAATTCTACATTCGATTCAAATTTCGTGCAAATATCTGATAAAATAAGGAAGTTACAAGCAAAAATGTGTGAATTATAAGCATTTTCGGTCACACGACTTCCATTGGAGTTAATGTTAACTATTTTACTATATTCCTCGGTATTATACATATCATAACTTTCGCAATCCTCAACTGATTTTCACAATTCAGGTATCGTCGGAAAGGGGATTTCAGCTCTGTCTCGTCATGTGATCCATTTTGAGCTTAGGGGTGTTTGAACATTTTGTCATCATACCTACATATTGTATACGATACTAAAATAAATAATTAAGAAAGAATATGCAGAAAAGCATAAATACAAGTTATTGTTATTCAAAGGAATATCACATTAATCGGTCAATCTCCAACATTTATATTTCAAAGTGACAACAACAGCCACAGTCCATAAAATAAATGTCACGATCAACTGCTGAATCGTTATTTAGTAAGAATAACTTAATATGTTTCCCTGCCATTCATTCTGATTAGCACTAGCGCTGTCACTCTCTGCAGGACTGCGTGTTCATCTTTTACCTCCACGACATGTTTTCAATTAATGATAAAAAATACTGAAGCGTCTGAAAAAAGACATAGAACTTCTTGGTACACTTTTATTTCCTCGGAACTCAGATCAATGAATATCACTGCCGCACCAGGCTGAACTACAGTAACTCTTATCTGCCCGTCCTCTATCCGGAGCTGTCAAAACTACCGTCGACTCTCTATAACTATCGCACATCATTAGTGACACTTTCTGTGCGCTACAATATCATCTTGATCGTGGAAGTATGTCGTCATTGGTGTTTGGTGCTTTCATTTTGCTTGAGGTAACGTTAACAAATAGTTAACGAGGGGTAAACGCACATACAACTTTTAAACAGTGAATGGGAAAGGGTCTTGTATCGCTTCCACATCATATTAAGATGCATTTATAACAAAGAATGGCAAAAATGCAGATGTCATGTTAATGAACACACCTTGTAAAGTGAATCTGCTAATGACGTTAACTCCAATGTATACTGTGTGAACTGAAGAATGCGCTAAATAACGCAGCCTAACGCCGTTTTCATAATAAGAGTTTCAAAGGGGGCTGTAAGGCGATATCGAATTCTTGTACGATTACGTTACACACAATATTTTAGGGGGGGTTGAGCTAGAACTTTAGGGGGGGGGGGGGGGGTTGGGGCTTTAGCTCCCCTAAAAACGGCCTAGCAACGCCACTGGTCTGAGCCATTAATTAAAAAGAGAAGCTGTGGGTACAAGAAAGACTGGGAAAATTAAATAGCTAAAGTAAATCGTAAGTGGAAGTGCATTTGTCAATTCATTGAATGTTCAAAATATTGTGAATCTTTATTTTAAAAAATAAACATTGGCTGGCCTATTCATGAGCATACATCAGCAATTACACATGTTTAGGGGAATAGGGCATTATTAATATACCATGTAAGGTGGTATGTGCTAGAAATGGGTAAACCACTATCAGTGAGTCTGTCCGGGGGGTGGGGGCACCGCTGCGCCAGGCAGTGTCCCACATTGTCCCTCAGAAACATACCCCTTGTCCCCCCTTGGGCTTATTAGCAGGTGATCACCCTACCATCTAGTGGTAGTTCTTATTTTTTGCACGGTTGCGCATGGATCTGCAGTTGCGTGTGTGTGGATTGTCCGATGCAAAACCGCGTAAAGAAAGTCTCAAAATCCAAATGAACCGAACAGGATGTATGAACGCGCGTCACAGGATCCACAAATGCACAACTTCTCATTGGTATGCGCAAAGTCAATATACATGAACACAAAATAAAACATTGCAATCACAAATCTGCCTCTATTTGTACAAATCGCTTCGTGTTTATTCAAATCTAAATGTCCTGTCGGTCGTTACTCGTGCGGTCCTGCCGGTCGTTACTCGTCCGAGCCTGCCGGTCGTTACTCGTCCGAGCCTGCCGGTCGTTACTCGTCCGAGCCTGCCGGTCGTTACTCGTCCGAGCCTGCCGGTCGTTACTCGTCCGAGCCTGCCGGTCGTTACTCGTCCGAGCCTGCCGGTCGTTACTCGTCCGAGCCTGGGGAGAGTTAAGAGACCGGTCTTGAGAATAAGCATGTCCGATCTTTGTCACCTTGTCTTCTGAGGCAGACTCTTTTATAGCCGCGGAGTTGGTCTTGATTCGTAACGACCGGCAGGTGTGCCCTCTGATCCGCTTAATTTCCATGGCGACACTGATTGCGCCAGGGGTGACTCGTCACAGTATGCATAAAGTTTCATATTTTCTTGGAATTATAAATATTTTAAACAATCATTATTCTTTTAACAAATAAAGAGCCCAAATGTAACAGAAAAAAGAGCTTTAAGACAGAACTAAATCAAAGTTTTCTCTGAACAAGTGTTATTTTACAATAATCTTCAAGAGTATATTACTGTAAAATTGGTGCAAGTAATTTAAGCAAATTTTACGTTACATAATGATAATGCTGACAATGTGTCATTACTGTATGGAGAGGCTGAGAGCACAGAGATTAGTAAAATATTCATTATTGTCTCCATAACTCAAAGCTTTCTCATAGCACTCAGTGGCTTATTGGCTTTTCTCTCATTTTTCTTTGTGAATAAACCCTAGAATCCTATAGGCCTCCCCTTCCTGTGAGTTTTTATTAATCCGCTTCTCTGCAATCTTTTCTAAACCACAAACACTTTTCTGCCCTTAAGGTGTACTTGGGTTCATCTTCAGGCATTCCATGTAGTGCTAGGTAGCTAAAACTTAACGTCTGTTGCAGTACAACTGAAATTCTGCGTATAAAAATTGACCACAAGTAGATTATAATTTTTCTCTTCGGCTGTTTTGAAGATCATCTGAAACATCTCCGTAATGCTGTGGTCACTCATAGTTGTGATAAAGCTGGGTGCATGAGTAATAGCCATTTCTAAATGATTGAGGATCTGATCACGAATCTGTTGAACCCAAGATGTTCTGGCATGATAATTTCCCTCCTGCAGCAGTTGGGTTTTCTTCATCTCATAGCAGAGTGCTTACTGAGACTTGAATTAGAGGAACGTTCAAGCGCTTTTCCAAACAGAACAATCCTCTATCCACTGATTGTTTATTTCTAAAGAATTTTTGCAAAAAGCCTGAGGAAGCCAGAGAGCAACCAGAGAGTTACTGGAGAAAGATCGGTTTATAAGATCCAGGGTTGCCAACGTTACGTATAACACATAAACTTTCTCTATTTAAGACATCGAGGAAATACTTTCAAGAATGAATATAGGCCTTAGATTAGAGAGGTGTATGTGTGGTTACACTCATGACAAAGAAAGAGATTAAATTTATTTAAATGAAAATTAAAGGTATTTTAATTGTATTTTTTAAGTGTTTTGCAACAAATGATACACATAAAAGTTCATATGTTCAGATTTTCTTGAAAGAAATTAAGTGAAACTTCTGCTAAAATCATTTTTTAGTTGTAGATAGTAGTTAAAAAACAAATATTTTTCCAGCGTTGTTAGCTTCCAGCACGAACTTGGTTATAGTAATTCCAATGAAATGTCTAATAAAGCAGTATTCAAGAGTCCTAAATAAGCATTTTAATACTTTACTTAGACTTCTCCATAATATAAAAACATAACCAAAATAACAGAAACTAGCACATAACAGAAAATACAAACAGAATTGAATATTACACATTAACAAGTTGACCCCTTTTCTGATCTTGATTAAAATGCATAAAATATTATCTAATTTCTACATTTACTCTTATGGACATTCTTAGGCCCATCTCAGACATGCTCCCATAAAACGACCACCCTTTTGTGAAGTTTTTCAGACTTCTATAGCTTCTAAAAACATCTACAGTAGAACTTGGACATGTTATTAAGAGGAAGAGTTACAAATTGAATATTGTTTCAAACGGATTTTATAATAAGGTCCAGTAAAATGATATATTTGTAAATTATTTTTTAACATGTCTGAACAATTACATAAGTAACAATTGCAATATAAATCTCATTGAAATCCCATATAGATTCATTTTCACACAAGTAGAGGGCAGTGTTGATCAAAAGTTTAAGAAATATGGCATGTGAATAAAAGATAACTGCAATAACAATTTTGTTTTTGTGAAAATTAATTAGTTAGAAATGTATGTCGCATCTTTACAGCTTGTGAAAATATGTACTATATCACAGTTTGTGTAATACGTAATGTTTAGCCCAATAAAGATTGTGCATTTAGCATATAAACAATATACATTTTGTACTATTTCTCATTGCAAGTAGATTCCAGAAGATGCTCACAGTCCTCTGCAGTGGATTGGTAACCACTTGTAACCTGCTCAATGAATTCTTGTATCCCTAAAGCCCTTGTATCATTTGTGTTATAAGATAAACGCTTGTTAGCAATCTTTGTCAGATTCTTAGCACCTTTCTTTCCATCTGGTGTATCAGGTCCCATCATCAAACAATCCTTGTAGTATTTAATTGCCAGTTGCTGACATCTTTTTCTATACTGCTGAAACTCACCATAATACAAATAAAGACTTTGTAGTCCCTCATTTTTCTCCTTCGCTGAAGACAAGGCTGTCTGAAACATCTCATCAGCCCGATCGATTTGTCCATCCTCACCATAGAGAGCTGCCAGCTGAGCCATCGCAACAATGAATCCAGCCTTCAGAGTGACGGCTTTTTCAAAATGAGAGATGCTCAAATGACGAAGTCTCTGACTCTCAGTATGTTCCCTGAATTGTTTTTTTTTGTAGCACAGAGCTAACTGGTGGTGTATAAATGCAGAATTTGGAGTAACATCTAATGCTCTTTTCAATAGGGCAATAGACCTGTCTACAGACCCATAGTTTCTAAGGTATTTTCCCATATATCGAATCACATGTGGACTATCTGGGGACTTATCAAGAGCACTTTCCACCAAATCCTCTGCTTCATCAAACAGCTTGAACTCAGCAAGTTTCAGAGCTAAAAGAAGCTTTATTTCATCATTATCTGGGTTTGTTTCTATCGCCCGTCTGAGTTGTTGAATTGCAGATGAATCTTCTGGACTAGTGCATTTAGTTTCTGTTCTATACAGTAGAATGGCATAACCAGTATTCCACTCACCTCTTTCTGGCTCTATCTCTAACACCTTTCTGAAACACTCTATAGCTCTGTCATAGTATTTACGTGAAAATTTAAACAAGGCCCAGGCTTTCTCACCAACTACGTCAGTATAAAGTACAGAAGTGGGGACAGGTGGCTTTTGTTCTCTGATCTTCTTCAATTTGTCCAGATAACTTTTGCATTCAGCATACTGTTTCATGTGAAAGTGTAACCAAGCGAAATTTCCATAAGTAACAACGAGTCTCTCGTCGCAGTTGTCCCCATAACAATCACTGGTGATCTCCACAGATTTATGCAAGTTTGTTAGGGCTTCTTCATAAGAACCCAAAAGATATTTGACGTATGCCAACGAGTTGTGCGTGTGTGCGGTCCCTGACTTCTGACCCAGATATAAAGTCACGATGCTGCTCCAGTCTAGTTAAATGATCTGTGATGTTTGTATCTTCTTTTTTCAAATCCCACGTGAAGTGGCATTCCAGTCCTTCCAGTTCTGTATCGGGAGGTTCATCTCGGGTAAAACTGCATTTCATAAAATAGATATAAAAGTAAAATAAAGTATTTTCTTTAAGCCTCATATTAATCTATTTTATAATTTCACGCGTTCGACAGACGAAAGTGAAACCATAAAGACAAAACCCACCTCATATTCAGCATGACAATCAAAATCTGCCAAAGGACTGCAGCACTTTAATCCGCAAAAGAATCGTTAGTGAAGCCTGTTTTCATGAAAAGGAAAGTATCGAAATTCTTTCCGCAAAATGGTGCCAGTCTAGACACTGGTAGGGGTGGGCTCAAATTGATGGCTCGTCCCATTCTCCAACTTTAAGGACTAGGTGTGGGGCGCGGGAAAGATTTTCGAAAAATATCTTGAAAATACACTTATACCAACCAAAACCTAACTAACAAAAAAATGCACGCAAAACGCGAGATGTGCTGCTTTTTCCTTTTTTACAAAGCGCCATCGCACTCGCGCACGCAGAGCGTATGCCGTGGCTGAGCTATCGAAAGCCAACAGGATCACAATTCACGTGCTTTGGATCGTAGTTTTAATAATAAAACGCCGATTTCTTTACGCCGCCAGGCGTTAAATAAGCGCCGCCTTGTGCTAATTTAACGTCATACGCCTCCACGCGTTTAAGTAACGGCGTGCGCCGATCGACGTTCAGTTAACGTCACAGGTCACTCAACATGCAAATTTATCAGCTAATATACACAGTCCCTGCACTTCTGGGTTTGCGCTCTCTACGGCAAATCGGAGGCCCGTGTCATCTCAAATCCAGCTTAAATTTGTGGAAAAACAAAAAATGGAAAGAAATCAAATGAAAGAAAAACCTGCTGGAAAGAAATCATATAACTAATGCAGTATGTTCCAGGAAGCTATGTGTAAAATGTGTAATATGTCAGATTAGGTCAAGTCATGATTCACTCCCAAAACGAGATTTCTGTCATCATTTACCATTGGTCCTCATTGACTTCTACTGTATGAAGAAAAAGTCAATGTGGACGAACTGTTTTCTGTTACTAACTTTCTTTCAAATATCTACTTTTGTGTTTATACGGTTTACACATTATACAGTCATACAGGTTTGAAAAGTCAAGAGGGTGGGTAAAAGATTACAGAATTCTAACTATGCTCATGCGAAATTTAATGTAAAACATTGCTAGTCTAGAGGTTAGCTTGGTTGGCTTGTAATCTCATGCCGTGTACTCGACTTGTTCGAGTTCCGCTTGGACCAGTCGCAGATTTTTACATTGTTGGTCTTGTTATGTTTATCTGTGTCATAGGGAGTTTTTATTTATATTTCAGCATTTAATTTGTGGTTAATATATAAAGAAAGTAAGGAATAAGAGCTCTTTTTCCACAAAAGGCTCCCGGCACCATCCAGACAGCCTCGGCAACAGCCTTTCAATAATCTGAAGCGGAAATTCTGTCTGACCACATCTCAAAGACACTAGGCACCATTTGACTAGTAAGTTCAAACTTTAACCATAGTCTGTGTTCCTCTAACCCAACTGTTAAGAATGTAACTGTTAAGAATGTTAATGCTTCCAAATGCATAGAGACTGTGTCTGTCCCCAATATAATACAACCAAATAATAATTTATGTAAAAGTCGGATAAAAAACCTTATCGTGATTAAACCAAATGACAATATATTTAATGAGAAAAACCAAAAGACAATATATTTAATGAGCAAGACCAACGCCTAAAGGCAGTTATTGTAAATTAAATGATCACAGACAACAGTTTTGATATACTATGCCTTACTGAAACCTCGCTTAAGCCAAATGATTATTTCGGTCTAAATGAGTCTACTCCACCAAGATATGGTTATATGCATGAGCCACGTCCAGTTGGTGGACGTGGTGGTGTCGCAACAATCTTTAGAGACTTTCTCATCGTAATTCAGAGTTACTTGAAGTGCTTGCGTTGAACATAATTGTTCCAAACAAAAGTAAAAAAACATTGCTTTCTCTTACATTGGCTACTGTGTATAGACCCCCTAGGTCTATTTTTCCTAATATCGAAAACTAACTTAACTAATTTTCTGATAGAGTTCGCACACTTCTTATCGGACCTATTGGTTATGGTTGATAAAGTACTGATTGTCGGAGGATTGTCGGAGGACACTGGACCCATTGGGCGGTCTTCCTCGGGAGCCGCCCCACGAACTGTTCCAGTGTCACCTTATCCATGATACTATTGACTTTGCTGGCATCGGCCATCTGCGGCAGGCATCCCGGAGCTCTCCTGTGAGGAGAGGAATCAGTCGGGCTGACCAGGCGTCCGGCTGCCACCCGGATAGCTCTACGGACCTCTCGAACAGCTCCAGGAAGGCTACCAGATTGTCCTGGAATCCCATCTTGTGCAGCGGGATCGTGGGGGGCGGCCGATGGCGAGCTCGTGCCTCTTTCCTGGCTCAACCAGTTCCGGAATGACTCGTGGTCTTCCTGTTGGGTCTGGACGAGGACCTGGAAACGTCTTTCTTGGTCCTCTCTGAGTCCCAACAGGGCCTGATGGTGCTCCTGGTGGAGACCGGCGAGTGAGGTGATTACTTCCGCAAATGGCTAGCCTGGCGGGGACTGTATGCTGGTGGCGGCTGGCTCCTTCCTTCCCGGGTTTCGGCACCAATGTAAGATAGTTTGCTATGAAGGAATAAAGGAGGGGGGGTCGGCGTGGCTGGGAAACCTAAGATTCTTTTTTTTACAATCACTTCCGGGTTATAACTTCCAAAAAGTTACAACTAAACAACTCTTTTCAGTCGTCGATTTCTCTTTGATAATCCTGGACGCAATGTCTCTACGGATCCACGTGCACCGTTTTCCAGCCGGTCTCTCTCTCCTCTTCCGTCTCCTCCGTTGAGCTTTAAAGCGTCTCCTCGCCAATAACTACAACGAGAAGCAGGTGTTTTCAATATACCGTTGATCTGCTTACTCACCGTTCTTCTCCCGTCCCTCCCTCTCGGCGCAGACCGTGCTGAACCACGCCCCCTTGCCACACTCAGATTATAACCTGCAAATTGAAGGATGCACTGTTACTCCAACAAATACAGTTAAAGGTCCAGGTCCAGATGATCGACATATGCTCATCCCCAACTAGAGATTACGCCAGCTACAGCTGTGGACTGACGGACCATCCCAGCTCCATCTAAGGCAGTTCCACCACCACCCAAGAGAAATATGACCATCTGACCATCCCAGCTCAGACCATTCCATCCCCAACCATGAGCAAAGACAGACTACTTGTCACATTAATGCTGCAGTTACTATACTTGGTATTTAATTCTAAACTTCCATCACATGTCAGCAGTTTGAAGTTCTAGCTTCATTCAGTGGCCCTGATTGGAGGTTGCGGGGTGGGTGTTTGTTGGGAGTGGGAGGGCTCGTTGGTTGTGGTTGGGGGGATTTTATTTGTTTGGGCTGTGTGGGTCTGGTTTGGTCTTGTTTTATGGTCGATGTCGGACAACAGTTACGACAATAAACAATAAAGTTACAACATGCCATAACTATTTTCCCTAATTGTTCCTCTGTTATCTGGTGTCGATCGTGGAGTGGGACCGGGTTGGACCTGCACGGTTTTCGGCAAGTGTGACTTCTGGGTCGCGGATGGTTGGCTCTCCCTCTTCCTCGTGGATATTTGCTCGGTGGCTTTTGGTCGTGGTCACTGAGTGCAGCTATGACACGTCGGAGGGGATCTGGCTCTCCCAGCTGAGCCTGATTTCTCCCAAGGTTTTTTTTCTCCATTAATCAATCATTGGAGTTTGGGTTCCTCGCCACAGCAGGGCAGTGTTGGCTTTCTCACCGGGAGACTGCATTTATTTATTAATTAGATATTATTAATTAGAATGATCTAGCTTGTTCTATAAACACCATGCACTGTGCTGTGTTTTTCTGTTTTTCCTGTTTGCTCCTGTAAAGCTGCTTTGGAAATGGACTTTTTAATAATCACAAATAAAATAACATAAAAATTACTTCTGTCATGTGTTGTTGCAAAATAATACTTTAAACGATCAAATATACAAACAAAAACTTGTCTTAACCAAATGTAACATGAGGGTGTGTTTGAACGTGAGAGAATTGCATGGATATCTGGGCTAACAAGCGTGCGCAGATGTAAATATATGTATATGTGATCGAATGCCTACACTTGTGCGGGTGATCTCTCACTCCGTCACAAAATGACAGGTGATAATCCAACAGGTAACAAAATCCAACAGGTAACGAAACATCCACAGGGAATCCAAAGGTAAATCCACAACAAAACGACAGGTAAATACAAATAACATCCACAGGTTGCAAGAGGTCTGAACTAGCAAAAAAATAGATCACAAATATAGAACTGATAACGCACAAGACAAAACACAGGGTAAAAATAGAGTCCGGAGGAAATGAAGATCAGGTATGGGTGTAATCATTGTTTGAAAAGGATTATGAGTAGTGTAGTCCATGAGTTCAAAAGTCAGGTAAAAGGGAACGGGTATGGTGGGAAAAGGTGCTTATGCGGGGGGCATGGAGGACAGGGGTGGAGATAGTAAAGTACCCCCCCTTATGCCAGCGCGTCCTCGAGGGAATGTGGATGAAGGTGGAGGAACCTGATAGAGCCGAAAAGACATGGCGTAGCCACAGGATTAGAGCCCCGGGGCGGTGGATGGTCGACGACTGACCAAGGTGGAGCTGGAGAGACTAGGGAGCCTGGTGAAGCCAGAGGGATGACGGCCCACGGTGAAGACGAGGAAGAAAGGAGCCAAGGCCTAGCCGTTGGGTCGAAGGACGGAGGTGGAGTCTGGGTCTCAGAGATCTTGGGCGGGACTTGTGGGGAAGGAAGTAGCCAAAGTCAATGTCATTATTCCAGTCCAAGAGTCCAGAGGCAGTTTGCAGCTCACCCTCAGCGGTTGGAATATGGGTGGGGCTTCCCACAAAAACCCTCAAAGTCCTTCAGAACTCCCACGGTGGCGGACGATGTTACCGGCTCAAGCACCAGGTCAGATGCGTCTCAGGCTCCAGGGCCAACACAGGCTCAGTTGCTGGGTCACATTCTGGCGTCAGTGTTGCCGTGTGCTCAGGCTCTCCATCTGTGGTAACTTAAGTCGATTGTCCCGTGCTGAGGGGTGGTGGCTTGCTGGTCTCTGGTTTGGGGCGGGATCCAAAACAATGGGTGAGCCGAAACAATGATGCAGAATTCACACCCTCCTGTCTGGAGGACTCTGTTAATAAAGTCCTCGAGGGAATATTCATCCACGTCGGGAAGCATAATGAGAGCGAGTAGCTCATCATCCAGTCCCGACATAAATAAATGGTAGCATTCGGGGACACTCCAACTCACTAGTCTGGAAAGGTGATGTCGTAGTCCAGATCTGAAAAGGGGTCTTTGAAGGCCTCTAATGTGGTGAAGGGGTCTGGTGATGACGATAGTGATGGAGTGGTAAACGTGTTTGGTGGTCAGGTCCTCTTTAACACTTATGGAGGGAAGGACAATGCCAGACACGGAGTATGGTGAGGTGGTGATATAATGCAGGGGAAATAGATGAAACTAAGTAAAGAGGATGTTGCTTTTCAGACGTAGCATGGTTGGACATGGTGAAAGGAAGGTGGAGGGGTGTGAGAGGTGATTAAGCATCGCTTGTGAGCGTTGGTGGTTGCATCATTGAAGCTGTTTTGTAGGCGGAGCCAGTGTGGGTGGGTGTGATGAGATTGTCGTAGTGACGTGAGGTGCTTACTGTGGCTTAGAAATGCTTGGGATGGGCGGGTGGGTTTTTGGTGACCACAGGTTGCCACAAAATGCCTCAGTTTTCACTGGTCGACTTTGAATGTCCTTTTATCTTTTCTCACAGATGAGCATATCATGTTCCTTTGTGATGACACTGCATGTCTGGAACATGTGTTAATAATCGACTGGCTAATGGTTCACTTTGTCTCTTGCCAAGTGATAGTGTGTTAAACTTAGCTTGGCCTACTTTGAGTCTATGTGGGTTAAAAAACTGATTAAGTTCTTGTGAGCTGCTGCGACTTGAGAGATGATCAGACTAGCTGTCACCTTTGCTGTGATGTCTGGAGGCCAAGCTTGAACTGTCCCAGTGGGCTTGTCGTTTTCCACAAAACTCCCGCTCTGGGCATGTCGTGCCTCACCATTGTGTCAACAACCATGTGGCTTTGTGTGCGTGGGATTTGTGAGCTGGCTCCACACTAAGGTGTATGTCAGGTCCCGTAGGTAGGGGGCACTATGGATTCATAGTAAAGTCAAAAGATTTGAACAATATCAATATTTATAGTTGGCCGAATGAAACTATTCTGGGCAACCTCACCACAGGTGCATGCAGCCTTGCAAGAACTGAGCAGGAGTGCAGCAATTATAATTCCTCCTAACTTGGGGAACCGGTACAGTTTATTTGAGCAAATTGTTTTATATAACAGATATTTATATGATTTAAAGATAGTGATATGCAAATGGAATATACTAAAGGGATATGACATTGAAGAGAATTTATACCTGTCAGAAGGAAAGATACATAGAAATGCATACAGGCTAAATAAAGGTACCTTGAGATGCAGTCGGATGATGAGGAGTTGGGGAAGGGGGGTGGGTTTTGAGCATGCACGACTGAACAGCTGTAAAAGCAACTTAAATAGGGAACCGTCAAGTACTTGTTGTATCACTATTGGTTGACACTGATAAGCTGCACCTGATGAGATCAGCTGAGCAAGCTTGACTAACGTGTTCTGCCAGAACTAACGTTAAAGCAAAATTTCCAGCAGAACCACTACCGTAAAAGATTTAAACAATTGGAATATTTATAGTTGGCGGAATGAAACTGTTCTGGGCAAACTCACCACCCGTCCATGTAGCCTTGCAAGAACAGAGCAGGAGTGCAGCAATTATAATGTTCCCCAAAACAATGATATTGCGTCAAAACAAATGATTCCCCCAACAGATTAAACATGCCTCCGATAATTTAATAGCAAATAAAAAAAATAAAGCCAATATATACCCAATGATGAGTGCATAATAGCATTTCAAGCAAATTGTTGAAAAATATATGCAATTAGCCTGTTGCTGAGTGCAAACAAATCAATCAATTGATGAAAAATATTTGCAAAATCCTGTTTCTGAGCATATACATACCAAGCAAATGATGAAACATATTTATAATAATAACCAGCAGTCTAATAATAACCAGCAGCCATATCACCCTTTAGCCCAAGACCACACTGGAGGTAAGCAGGGCCGAGCCTGGTCAGTACCTGAATGGGATACCCGCTAGGAAAGTTAGGTTTCTGCTGGAAGAGGTATTAGTGAGGCCAGCAGGGGATGCTCAACCTGTGGTCTGTGTGGGTTCTAATGCGACCCCACTGTTTGCTTGGTCATGCAACGAAATTATAGGCAAGTTTAGGCGCTGCAAAACATCCATGACTACTTGCAAGATTTTCTCCTGTTGTCAAAGAAATCTCATAAAGACCTATAAATTCTTCAGGAGGGACAACATCCTTGTCAACATACCTCAAACACACTGCCTCTTGTTCTTTTCCAGACACGTCTTGTGTCCCATCCATCATCACAGAGTACTGCAGGTGTGGAAGTGATCCGATATTTTAGACTATTTCACGTATGATCACGCTGCTGAACAAAGTCAGTATTTCATTTTTAACCATAGCTGAAGTATATACATCCTTTCTACCACATGTCAACCACTTGGTTAGAGAGGGGTCATCCTCTGATTTGTACTTCAGAACCTGTTCAAAATATCCCTCACCACATTCATAGCCCATAAAAGGTAAGCCCTGCCTAGCCAACATCTGCACAGCACCAACGATTTTTAGAAGACATCCGCTGTGTTCCTCTTGCTGTTTCATTCTCACACTAGATAGCTGAACCTGTACTGATCGATCTTCGTAGATGTGGGTTGTCATGGCAGTCTTATGACTTTCAGATCTCTCATGCAAAATAAATCTCTATAAATTTCCAATTTTTAAAGCCAGAAGAAATGAATGCTGAATCAGCATTCATTTGAATCAGACCCCCAAACAGTTATTGCATATTGTTTCAATAAGTGAAAAAATAAATATGAAAGGTTTATTAATTAAATAATTAAAAATGAGTCTATAAATCTTCGTCTATAAATTAAAAAAAATTAACTTAAATATTAATTACATTACCAAGTCACAAATACTTTTGCACACATACAGTATACTTGAGCTGTTAATAATAATACAATTTTAACATTTAAACATGGCAAACAACAACAATATATATTTTCTAGAAGTTTACTTTCTCTCTTAAATAAGACTAGATCAAGAAATGCTTGACCAAAGCTTGTATAGCTTGTATTATTTTTATCATCATATTCATAACAGGTTTCACACAAGCAAAAATAACGTAAGATCATTAAAACAGTGAACTCCAGAAAACAGCTATAATCTTAAATTATTTTAAGGACTATTTTTATCAACAGAATTCTACAATGACTTAAATGACAAGGATAACTATTGTAGATTACAGCATACATTTTGATTGATTTCTTAAACCTGTTGCAAGGCTTCAATATACATAAATGGACTAGTTTAGCGTTTGTTGCATTTCTGTCTTTTCTAAATATCATCATAATCAACTCGATTCCCGACTGTATGAAAATACTTCCTAGGCATATTGTGTAACAAAACATTATGGAGTGTAACTGATAGAATTGATCGTTTATTAATTAAAAGAGCTTATAAGACCATAACACAAAACAGGGAACGTTAATCTTATAATCGTCCTCACCCTCCCCCCGTTACGTCGCCCCTGACAGGTACAATCTAACACAGCAGGTAAGTATCCACAAAAGAATTCAGCTAATCAACAAACAATGCTCAAAATATAAAAATCAATTGGACTGGCTACAAACCCATAAATACACTGCATAATGACAATTTGTCCCTCCTCCTTGTCAATTCCCTGCCTTCTTTGTCACAGTTACTTTATACATTGCATGCCACATACATAACCGAATTTAGCTAGCTGCTGAACAATATCCCAATTACATTTAGTCATTTAGCAGTAATATAGCAATTAGCATTAGTCTAAAAGACAAAATATAATACAGAAAACACTCGACATCTCCCAAACACATATCAAGCTTATTTAAAAACCTTGAAAGCATAAACACTCATTTAAAGTACCTGGAAAATAGAGTTCCCACCTCATCAGTACGAGCTGACCAAAAAATGGAACACAGAAAGAGAGGCGGGACTTTAGGCAGAACAGCCAAACATCAGCTGGTCACAGTCGAAGCCGGTGTCATGTTTGGTAGGGAGGGGATAGGAGGCAGCCGCAGCCGCAGCGACACAGACACACAGCGGCCAGAGAAACGGAGGAGCGACTGCTGCACGGCGTTTTGGCAAAACTGCAGAAAACCTGCCTAAAAAGTGCGGGTCCTCAACCCTCTCACCGAGAAAAGTAAAACCCACATCCCCCATGGGTGCGACACCACTGTCTGTCTCCTCTCCATCAACATGCTAGTGTATGGTGGGGATCCAGATGGATGCTGCACATTGATGGTGGTTGAGGAGATTCCCCCTTCCATGTAAAGCGCATTGAGTGTCCAAAAAAACACTAAATAAATGTAATGAGTTTTTATTATTATTTGTAACAAGCCTGTTGCTGTGTGCATACATATGCCTGTTGCAATATTTTCTTTTTTTGCTTTGTGTTGTGGAGTGCTTAACTTAGTGACGAGCATGTTGCCTAGCACATAATTGGCAACATCATTTCGATTGAGCACATAACTTGCAGCAAGCGTGTCGCCTATGGCATCGACTACATTGTTACCGGAGACCATCAGTAAACACATACCACAAACTCAGGTTCAAGTAGAACTTAAAGATTTATTGGTGGTGTTGCACACTTAAAGAAAGATTTCCAGGTGTGCATAATTTGATGGGTTTGTTTAATCGTGTTACAGCTCACTTTTCCACACAGAACACTTTTTGGGCTCACACATACATGCTTCGCCCAATTTTGTCTTCCTCACTGGGCTTTCTTTCCGTACTCTCTCACAGGTGTCCCCTACAGGCCCCTAGACCACATGTTATTTTAGATTAATACAAAGTTACAAAGCCCATTCCAAATCTAAAAACACATAAGAACAATATAAAACAAATTAAGCAAAAACAAGATTTGAGTTAAAGCGATGGGGGAGGCACATCAGGGTTTTTGTTCATATGGGTTCAGGAGTAATCTGTTATGACTTTTGGACTGGCCTCCTTTGGGCAGGTTTGCATGTAGCTTTCAATATCCAGAGGCATCTCGATGTACTCGGCCTGGCCTATAATTGATGGAAAATTTAAGTCTGATCAATCATCCAATGGATGGTGGTGTTAATCTTGGCTGTTGACAATACAAATGTCAATGGGTTGGTATCTGTATAAACCACAAAGGAGGGTGCATGATACAGGTACTCAGGAAACCGCACACAGATGGCCCATTTCATTGCAAGAAACGTCTTGGTTACGTATGTAACCTCAGTTCCCTGATGGACACGTTGTGTCGAGAACGACAGATGGGGTTCGCCCTTGAGAACCAATCAACTCTGACTACAATAGAAAAGGCCAATGAAATATGGCAAATGAAATTTGCATGCCGGGCTCCGCCCCCGGATATCCGGTATAAAAGGAAGCCGGCGTGTAGCATTCACTTACCTCTTGTTCTGAAGAGCCTGAGAGCCTCTCACGACTGCAGCAGAATACGATACGTGTTTGTGGCATAAGGGACACAACGTCTCGTTCCCTCCATCAGGGAACTGAGGTTACATACGTAACCAAGACGTTCCCTTTCTGTCGGTCTCTCGACGTTGTGTCGAGAACGACAGATGGGGTTGCCTATGGAAAACGCCACAACGCTGTATCGCGTCACAATCTCTAGCGAAGCGACGGTAACAAGCCTGGGCGTGTCAGCTCGATGCTTTCGCGAAATTGTAACCTTCCATTGCGGTGGTCGGGGGGTTCCAGAGCTTTCTTGGAGAAAGATGGGTACAGCCCTGACCGGTATCCTTTCACGCACGGGGCCTTAGCTCTCTATTGGCGAGAGGCCGTCCGGCTCGGGTTTACACCGGGTAAGCGCCACTTCCTTAATGAGGAATGCGCTGCAAAGGCCACCTCCCACCCGTGGGGAAGAATATGGTGGATATAGGTATGGTCTCGTCCTTGGAGGAGAACGCATGGAACGTGCGGACTGAGTAGTTAACCTCGAGGTGGAGGCCCACCTGGGGAAAGCTCATGGGTTACCAGGAGTGGGAACCATTCTCATGAGGATACATCATACGGAACAGCCCACGGAGGGGGTGTTATAGACGTCCGGTAGCACTGGGTCCTGTGATAGCTCACATGGTATCCCGGCCTAAGGGGGAAGGTTGCTCTGCCCAGCCAGCCCCCAGGGTGTGCTCGTTTAGTGATGGATGGAAAACCTGTTCTTAACCAGTATTTTGGTAAGAAGGGAGGTTGGTGAGATACCTGTCCTTAGCCATATGTTTGGGTAAGAAGTGAGGTAGATAGCATACTGACCCAACCTGGTGGAGGGTGGAAAGGTGCTTTCGCAGGCATACGCCCCCCCGGATGCCAGTCCTACATGTCGTCACGTAGGACTTGGGCTGACACCGGGTTTACACGCAGGTTGTTAACACATGCGAAGGTGTTTGGGCGCAGCCCAACCCGCAGCTCAACAAATGTCTGCTAGGGAGGCGCTTCTGGCCAGTGCCCAGGAGGTGGCTATACCCCATTCCGAGTGAGCCCTCACTGCCAATGGGCATGGGAGATTCTGAGATCCGAATGACGTCGTAACGGCGTCCACGACCCAGTGCGCCAGCCTCTGTTTGGAGACAGCCTTCCCCTTCTGCTGTCCTCCAACAGACACGGAGCTGGTCAGAGCTTCAGAGCTCTGCGTGCGGTCCAGCACGTACTGGACACAACACTGATCGGGTTGGGTCTTCCTCCCCTAAGGGGAGCGCCTGCAAGTTCACCACTTGGCCCCGGAGGGAGTAGTGGGAACTTCTTGGGCACGCATCCGGGCCTGGGTCTCAAGATAACGTGAGAGTTTCCGGGGCCGAATTTAAGGCAATCCGGGGACACGGAAGATGCTTGGTGGTCCCCTACCCTCTTGAAGGAAGTGAGCGCCGTCAGGAGGGCCGTCTTACTCTGTGAGGAAGATCGGAACCTCCGAGGGGCTCTTGAGGGGCACTGAGGCTCCCCAGGACCACTTAGGGTCCCAAGAGGGTATGAAGCGGAGATGAGGCGGATTCCGCCCTCTCGCGCCCCTTAGGAACCTGGTGACCAGGTCTTGTTGCCCTAGAAACTTTCCACCGACTGAGTCGTGACGAGTGGCAATAGCGACTACATACACATTCAGTGTGGAGGGGAGATGTTAGTCTCCAGTCTCGTAAGAAGGAAAACACAATCCTGATCGAGCATCTCAGTGGGTCTTTCTCATTGAGAGAGACACCAGGACAAGAAGAGGCGCCGTCTAGAGGCGTGTTACCGCCTAGTAGATGGGGCCCTAGCCTGGGTGATGGTCTCTGCCATAGAGGGGGAGTAGCCATCTCAGGATCTTCTCGTCCCGTCTAAAGACCATACATGGGTGTTCCAGAGGTCTGATCTGGGATGCCAAGCATCAGCTCTGAAGCCAGGTGCGGTTAGAGCGGTGTGGTGTAACCAGTAACACTTGGTGCTCCTGCTCCCTGACCTTGCACAGCGTCTGTGCAAGGAGGCTCCTGGGGGGGAAGGTGTGCTTCCGCCCATCCCGCGGTCAGCTGTGCGCCAGGATATCCGTGCCGAGGGCAGGGAATATCAAGCGGGCAAATGGTGGTGTTACGGGAGGCGAACAGGTTTACCTGGGCCTACCCGAACAGCCTCCAAATGATCTGAACTGCGCGGGGGTGGAGTCGCCACTCTCCACGAGGCATAAACTGGCGAGAAAGCACGTCGGCTGTCTAGTTCAGTTTGCCTGGAGTGTGTGTTTGGCCCGCAGGGAACGGGTCACCTGTTGACTCCACAGGTGGAGGCGTCGAGCAAGTTGTGTTAGCTGCTGTGAGCGAACGCCACCCTGACGATCTGTGTACGCTGCACCTGTAGTGCTGTCATCGGACCAGCACGTGCTTGTCTTGCACAAGAGGCCGTAGCATGCTCAGTGCAAGTAGCACAGCCCACAACTCTTGCTAATTGATATGCCAGCGCAGGCGGGGCCAACGGCCCATCTGCGTGCCTGTTACACACTGCACAGCACACCTGCAGGGAGACGTCAGTCGACACCATGACCTGTCTCATAACCTGCACAGAGGGACCTGAGGGACCATGGAAGACTAGGGGTTATGGTGTGTCGGAAGCAGGGCGTCGTCACCATGCGCCTGCTGCCGGTGTGCCACGCCCTCCTCGGAACTCGACTCTGAAATCAGTGTTGGAGCGGTCTCATGTGCATCAACCCGAGGGGTATTAACCCGCGAGGACGCCATGTGTCCCAGGAGCCTCTGAATTATTTCAGGGGGACAGCTGTCTGCCTAAAATGTTCATTTCAGACAGTTCAACACTGGTTGGGCGCATACTGCGGACAGGTGCGCCGACATGGTGACAGAGTTGAGTTCCATACCGAGAAAGAGGATGCTCTGACCTGGGGAGAGCTTGCCCCTCTCTTGGTTGACCTGGAGTCCCAATCGATCTAGGTGCCGGAGCACCAGGTCCCTTTGTGTACATAACAGATCTCACAAGTGTGCCAAGATAGGCCAGTCGCTGAGATAGTTTAGTACCCGCTCGCCTTCCTCCCCTCAGGGAGAAAGGGCGGTTTCCATGATCTTCGTGAAGACCGTGGAGACAGGGACAGACCAAAAGGGAGGACTCTGTACTGATATGCCCGCCTCTCGCACACGAACCGTGGGAACGGCCGGTGTCAAGGAGGATCGAGACATGAAAGTAAGCGTCCTTCAGGTTGATTGCCACGAACCAATCCTAACACCTGATAGATGTCAGGACGCGCCTCTGCGGGGGCAACCCGCCATCTTTCTTTGGATTGATGAAGTGCGGGTCGTGACCCACTGAACATCTTGGTTTTGAGGGACGAACTCGATGACCGTTTTGCCAGAAGGGTAGTGACCTCTACCCGAAGTACGAAGGCGTCCCTGCCTCTGACAGAGGTAGTGATGATGCCCCAAAACTTGGGAGAGTCTCTGGCGAACTGGATCGAGTAATCAAGACGGACCGCCCCCAATAGCCAGCGAGACAGTGTGGGCAGCACTCGAGCTCCCAGGGACTGTTACAGGGTGACCAAGGGGACGGTCTGCTTCATCATTCCCACGGGGGGTGGTTCGTCGGCTGGCGGAGCTAACCATGCCACAGGGGGTCCCCGGAGGGAAGGTTGGCTCCGCCTACTTACCTACCTGGCGGGACAGCTGCAGGCACTGTCGGTTTGAGAGTGGTAGCAGCTGTCTTGTGTGTACGACCCTACGCCTCGCCAGGGCGTGAGGTCGGGTTTGCCGGGCACAGTCCAGTGGTGTGTGTGATCGGCTGGTATTACACCCGGGGAGAACAGAAAAACTCGGCAAGTGGGCGCCAGGCCCTGAAAAGGGTCCGGCTTTGGTGACGAGGCAGGACCCGTCCCGTACCGACCGATCAGAGCCGTAGCTGTGAAGGTTCGGGCCCGATGTTGTTCTCCCTGGGGTCTTTCCATCAGTGTCCCTTCTCGCGAGAAGGTTGCTGACGGGGTGGAGGTTTCCCCCCCGACTTCCGCTTCCGGGGTGCCGCCTGTGGGGGCACAGGAACCGGAGCCGAAGTCGAAGGGGTCCTGGGCTGCTGGGAAGCAGACATCACGCGAGATCTCGGAGGCCTCTGGGTGGCCGAGTCGCAGCGCGGTAAAATGTGACTAGTCGCCACTGTCTGCTTTTTCACTGTCAAAAACTGCTGAGCGCAGTCCTCAACTGTGTTTCCAACTACCCACCCTGCGAGACGGATTCATCAAGAAAACGCCCAGGTGGCAGCTGCCCGCGGCACAGGTGTACCGTAGGCGCACTGTCCAGCCGGGGGATCTCGACGTAGCCTTTGGCTGCCCCACCAACGAGGGAAGCAAGGGATCCGGAGCTGGTTTCACTGGAGCGGGCCGTGAACGGAGCGCTCAAAGTTTTACACAGCTCCTCATGCAGCTCCGGGAAAAAAAAATGGCAGCCGGGTGCACGCGGTTTGCACCGCGCTCCAACCTCAGGAACCACATATCCCCGGATTAGCACGGTTGACATCACCTCTGCTTTCTCCTGAGCTCAACCGCTGGGGGGGAGCTCGGATTCGTCAGACTCGGATGCCAGTCTCCCTCCGATGCTGCGAGCGACATCTCATCTACGTCACGCATCATTTCCGAGTGCGTGGCTGAGGATCCGGACAGTATGCCGCCGCCGGTTGGGGAACGTTCAGAAGAGCGAATCGGGGTGCGATCGGCCCGTGAGCACTTGGCTGGCGGTTTTACGTTCGCAGAGGTCCCCACATCACTAACACTGCTAATACAGGCGGACTTCGAGGCTGTAGCCCCGATGTCGCGGACTTTGGGGCCGTAGCCACCAATGTCACAGCCTGGGTAGCAGGCGAAATGGTGGCTGGTTCCCGTAGGAAGACAGTCACCCGTGACCGCAACTTCTGAATCACAATCTGCCTGCAGTGGGGGCAAGATGTGTCAATGAACGCTGCCTCAGTGTGCTGGACGCCCAGACACATAACGCAGCGATCTTGTCCGTCCCCCATGAGGGTGCCGCACCCAAGAGAACAGCGAGACATGCTGCGCTGGAGAATGCTCAGTCAGTCCTGAAAAGGACCTTTTTAGAAAACATCTCTAACACCTCAGGAACCGCCGAGACGCCCAGGGGAAGGTCGCTGCAGGTAGGGACGATCTGCTGCTCTACGTCGTAGATCCGGCAGATGAAGAAGAATTCATTGAATTCGTTCTGTTCGTAGTCATGAGCGAAGGCTCTGAAGAACAAAAGGTAAGTGAATGCTGCACGCCGGCTTCCTTTTATACCGGATATCCAGGGGCGGAGCCCGGTATGCAAATTTCATTTGCCAAATTTCATTGGCCTTTTCTATAGTAGTCAGAGTTGATTGGTTCTCAAGGGCGAACCCCATCTGTCGTTCTCGACACTACGTCGAGAGACCGACAGAATGGGAACTCCAACTTTCCGGAGTGCAAGTGATAATTCCTCTCTGGTGCAGTCAAGGTTCGTGAGCCGTAGCCAATTACCACAAGCTTCCCCTTTTGCCTTTGATATAAAACAGTGCCCAGTCCATCGTGTGACGCATCACAGTGAAAGGTGAAGGGCTGTTCATAATCTGGGTAGCCTATAATTGGTGGGTGCAGAAAAAACTCAAGTAGCTAACGGAGGACTTTCTGATGTTGTTCTGTCCACACTATAGGCTGGCCAGATTGCAGTTGTGCAGTCTTTCTCCTTTTCCCATTGCTTTCTTACAGGTGACCCTCATTAAAGCTGTCTGGAGACTTTCCTGATGACAACAGTCCATAGAGTGGTCGGGCTATTTGTGAGAAGCTAGGTATGTATGTGCGGTAATAAGATAGGAATGTCTTAGGTCACCCACTGTTTTATATTCACGGTCTCTTAGCGCCTGTATGGGTGAAATATCCTCAGGGTCCATTGTGTATCCCCCCTCCAACACAATTTACCAAGAAACTTGACCTGACCATCGAACAGTTTTCATTTCTTATCTGTAAGCTTGACTCCATGATTTTCGTAGCGGCGCAACACTTCTCGGACATCTTCAAGATGTTGTTCAAATGTAGAGCTTTCTGTGCACCGGGTAATCATCCAGGAATGTAAGGCAGGTATCATACTGGAGTCCAGGTAAGCTCTCTTTCATACTGCTCTGGAACCCGGTAGGTGCTGAGGACAGACCAAAGGGGATTCTGACCCATTCGTAGAGGCCCCAATGTGTTATAAAGGTTGTGTAGGGTCATCTGCTCTCCTCTATGAACCCCTGATGATAAGCCCTCCCCTGATCCAAGACTGAGAACCATGCACTCCCACTTAAACTGTTCAGCATGCCCTGTACCCAGGGAATAGGGTGACGGTCTGGGTTGAATTTGCTGTTAAGCTTGTGGTTATCTATACAAAGGCGCATGCTACCGTCTTTCTTTCGCACACAGTATGGGGGTGGCATAGGAGGACCGAGACTTCTGGATCCATCCTTTATTCAGTAAAGTATTCCTTAACCTCTATGTAGTAGTTTTGGCATTGAAGTATAAATAAACTTGACTTGAGTTATGTCACTTAATCTGATCTTCACTCGAAGTGAAGGAATACACCACACACATCATCCTCATCCCTTGAGAACGCAGCACACTCTTCCCTCAGTAACTGCCGAACCGATTTCTGCTGCTCAGGGGTAAGATGATCGATTGATACAGGTGGGTTCCAATGGATTTCCCCTCTTTCCTGTTTTGTGCCTTCACTCCCCTTCCGACTTGGAACTGTATTGACTTGCGGGGCCAGGACCATTCTCTACACGCCATCGCCACTGTCCTTCCTGCTGGTTTTTCGTCTACAGGAAAATTGCTCTTACTGGCTGTACTCAGCCTAGTATTGTGCGAGGAGGGATCATAATATCCACCTTGCTGACATTGGTAATTGGGATCAAAACCTTTGCAAAGTTTCCCTTTTGGAGACGTATTACCATTTTAGCTAGATTTAATCTCTCTGGCCATTGTGGAATGTTCTCTGGCTCAAATAGCACTTCTCACCTGGCAATATGTGGACCTGCTCTTATGCTACACTTTACTATTTTTGTCTGTCCTGCTGTGACTACTGTGGTAACTTGTCCAACTTTCAAAACTACTGTTTTTTCCACACCTTTCATTCTTACTAATACCTCTTGACCACTTCTGGGATGACCTCAGGGTGCTGCTCTATTCCTTACATCACCAGCTGCTGGATAATGTTATAACCAATGATTGGGGGCTGCCCCACTACTTGCTTGTTATATAAGCAATAAATATGATACATTTAAAAAATGAAGCCAATATACCCAATGTCGAGTGCATAATAGCATTCAAAGAAAAATTATGAAAATATATTTTCAACAAGAGTTGTGCACACGATAATGTACAGAGGAAAACTTGCATTTAATGCCCTGGTCAGGTAAAGTTACCGAAACACATTCACTTTAGACACAACAACTGCATGTGTAAATTACGTTAGACCGTAAAAGGAACAGCATATGCTATGTCTAGCACTTCACGTTAGCATATATGATGTTACTGATAAGTTGTAGCTAACCAGTAGCTACTCTTGGAAACACAGCATCAATTCGCCATTAGCTTGAAACGGTAACTCACTGCCGCTCACCCCAAAGATGAGACGCCGGAGTTGAGAAGTGAGATCTTATCCACGGTAGTGCGACACAAGTAACGGAGGTGAAGCTAAAGATGATCCAAACACAACGAATCCAGATGAGTTTAGCATAACGCAGGTTAATTTATATGGGTAATGTAGTAAATTGTAAAAGGAATAATCTTAAATGACAGCTTGGAAACCAAAACACTGTCTACATACTACAAGCTGGGTTAGCTGCAATAGCACATAACATATTTCCAAACAACTTGCAATAGGCATGGAATAAGTTTTTTTATTTTTAAATTTGAGGATGCAAGACTGAACAGCTGTAGAGGAGCTGCAAAAGCAACTAAAATAGGACACAGTCAAGTACTTGTCAAGTTGTATCACTATTGGTTGACACTGATAAGCTGCACTTGATAAAATTAGCTGAGCAAGATTGACGAACGTGGTCTGCCAGAACTAAAACTAAAGCTCAAAGGGGTCATATGGCGCGAATACGTGTTTTTCAGTTTCTTTGGTATTATATAAGATACATACATGGCTAAAATTTAAGTGTCGGAACAAAAGATGCATTCTAAAAGCGAATCCGAACCCAGACCTGGCTGAAACGCCTCTTGTAATCACACCCCCGCGAATGTACGTCACTTAGAAACAAGATTACTTGTAGATCTCATTGTATGTCACCGCTGCAGCCATGTTGCGGAGACACTGTGTGTTTCGTTGAGAAAAGAAAAAAAGTTGCTTTTTGTTTGCCCTACCAAAAGATGAGACAAGTAAAAATGAATTGTTACATTTTATTCAGAACATTGTCCCAGAAAAGTACAATCCGAAATGTTCAAGTTTGTGCAGCGCAATTCCCAGACGATTTCTTCACAAACGTGGGAGAGAGATTAAGACCGGCTATGCGCGAAAGCTTTGGTTAAAAAGTGATTCCAAGTTCTTTGAAAAGTAGCTTACTGTATGTTCAACCCCATCAGCACCAACTTGCAGCAAAACAGCTCCCACGCCAGTATCACTTGCGTCAACTCCCAAACAGAAAGGTTCCTCAAACCGGGGAGCAACCAACACCGGATTACTGGCCAACAAAGCCTTAGCGGTTTCAAAAACCTGTTGACAAGCTTCAGTCCATACAAACTGAATTTTTGGACTCAGATTTGTCATTAAGAGGCAAAACAACCGTAGCAAAGTTTTTGCAAAATCCTTGATAATATCCTGACATTCCGAAGAAGCGTCGTAAATCACGACAGTAAAATTACAAATCACCTCAATTTCACATCAACTGGACGAACATTACCTTGCCCAAATAGTTGCCTTTCCAAACTCGCATTTCGCAAGATTAATTGTAAGATGAGCCTCTGAACGACGCCTAAAAAGTTCTCGAAGCTGATCAAGATGTTCTGACCAATCTAAAAGGTCACACACCCAGGCATGTCAGATAATACCAGATTAATTAACCGTTGGAAAGTCGCTGGGGCTTTCCTAACTCCAAAAGGCATAACCTTGTACAGCAGAAAGAGTCAGGGGTAACAAAAGCAGTTAACTCTCGAGCAAGAGGAGTTAAAGGAATCTGCCAATAGCCATTTAATAGGTTGAGCTTGCTTACTACTTGGGCACCCCCCACAGGATTCACACAGTCATCAACTCGGGGTAAGGGGAAACTCAATTTCCAATAATCCGTACAAAATCGATGAGTCCCATCTGATTTAGTGACTAACACACACAGCGAACTCCAAGGACTAAAACTCGGTTCAGCTAAGTCATGTTCTAACAAAAGCCACCTTCACACTGCAAGCCTTAATGCTCAATCCCGTTTCGGAGTATAGGGGTCATTTTCCCAGAGAGGCTTCGTACGGACACCACAAGACGTGTCAAAGCGCTACGGTCGTGGACCCTAGTGCCACAAAATGCCTATTCATCCCCTTACCGCCTAATCTTCATCACTGCATCCACAAAGAGCCTTTCGCGTCCCCCTGACCGCCTAACTCTGCCATAGTCTTCCTCACATCCGCAGCGCGCCTAGAGATGGTAGTTTGCTGCCCCTTGCTGCCTATTCATGGCGCATCCAAAAGATGCCAAAACGTCTCATTTCTGTTAGAAAGATGTCGGATATCTGAGCCCACCGCGGAGGGTTTTGCTGGCCCATAGAGAACGCCTAGAGGCAGGTAGATGCATGTAAAATAAGAAAAAATATTTAATTTTATTTCCCGACCAAGCCCTATCGGTATACCGTCGACAGTCACATGACGCAACTTTCTCTAATGTTTCGGGCTCCTGGGGCCTCCGTGACCCATATGAGAGCCTCTGATAAGTGCAACCTATCAAATTATTTTCATAGGAGACCCCCGGACCGACCCCGGGGACTCCAAATGACCCCGATTCCAATTTTATAGCTCCTCACGGCCCCCTTATTTGGTTCTCAAAATTTGAATTCCGTCCGGCCTCGTTATGTACTATACTCCACGTTTTGGGGACGTTGTGGGCCGTTAATTTTTCTGGAATATTTTTTGTGATTTTTTTCAAGCTCTTGCCGTACATTGAGGGTTTTCTTTGTACAAAAATAAAGACGACTTATGACAAAAAATCTTGTGCAGGGACTTATTGCTGTGAAAAGTGCATTTGTTTACAAATTAAGCATTTTAGCAGCCTGAAGTGTGCTTACAGGATACATATCTGTAGGTTTTGCCACAAGAAAATGGGTTTACAGTATGAAAAATTGACAGTTTACAGTATTGTCCACTGTTAACCTACGAGGCTACTATCAAATAAGTTATGACTGGGACTTCAGGTGGTTGTGCTGAGTCAGAGGAAGTCCCATTCGTAACTTAATTGACAGTCAGTCGGTGGCTGCTAATGTACACACCACTTTTCACTCTAGAAAAAGCACTAGAAAATGTTCCCTAGGTTCTAGTAAGCCACCCTCTCAGTATGTGAAACAGGGGCCAACAGACTACCAGAATATAAAGTTTGGGGCCCCTCGATCCCCCAGTGGCCAAACGGCTCCTGCCGACACTATTAACCTATCCCATTCATTTTCATAAGTTAATGATTGACCAATGGGACAGAATGGTCCGATCTGCCAGAAAGTCAGGTGTATTCCTCGTCACGTGCCCCTGGGTCGTGTTCTTATGTTCCAGGCTCCTCGGACCTCATTAACCACTCAGTTGCTAGTAGGTTGCAAATGTACGCCCTAGAATACAGGGATCAAAAGGTCACCGAGTATTAATACTTTGTACGGTATACCACAGGGGTCCCATGTACCGTGGTTCTTGTTCAACTCGAAGTATCTTTTTTTTTTAAAGATTGAACCCTAATTTTGTTCAGTTTGCTCATTCAAGAGGGTCTTTCTGGCTATGAAATGAAGAAGCCTTCATGAGAGTTTTTAAAATCACACTATTAATCATTTCCCACGGTTCTAGACCGCCACCCTCACGATATGTTAAACAAGGGCCTACAGGCCGCCGACATTCTTAAATTACCCCATTCATTTTCATAAGGTATAGATGGACATTAGGGTTGGGGTACATTAAGGTCTGATTTACCCGAAAGTCACGTATAAGCCTTGTCACGGGCCCCTAGGTCTTAATACCTTAATATAAAAAGGTATATTCTATATTCAAACAAGACCGAACTAAATTATAGTTTCCTCTGCACAAATGTTATTTTACATTAATCTTGATGAGTTTATAACTGTAAAATTTATGCAAGTAAATGAAGCAAATGGTATTTTATCTAATAATATAATGCTGATAAAGTGTCAAATCCAAAAAGGATGGATTTGTAGCATTTTGAAAAAAATAAAAATTGAATTTATAATCGACAATATTGTTGTTTCATTTAACAATCATTGTTCATGTTCAGACTGAGCCATGGGTCTAGGTAAAAAAATGTCATTTTAATGAAAACTATAAAAAAAAAAAAAATTGTTATGGAAAAGAGCAATTATATACATATATTTATATATACAGCGGTTGAAATAATTACGAAACCATTTTAAAGCACTATTTCAGTTCCCTATCAATACTTCAATTCTATTCTATCCTTAGGACAACATCATGTTGATCCGGGGACAACATTTAAATCAACCAATCAGATTTCAGAAATAGGTTTACAGTTTCTTTTAAATTTAATCTTCCAACCAGGATTTGGTGCTTCTAGATTATTGTTTTTTCACATATCACTTCCCTCTGATTTTAGGGTTAAATTATGGGGAAAACTTTTTCTCAGATGACTGAAGCATTTTAATAACGCAGTACAGTACAAGTATATGAACCCTTTGGGCTTACTTGGATTTCTTCATAAATTGGTCATAAAATGTGTTCTGATCTTCATCTAAGTCACAACAATAGAGAAACACAGTCTGCTTAAACGAATACCGCACAAACATTATATGTTTTCATGTTTTTATTGAACACAACATGTAAACATTCATAGTGCAGGGTGGAAAAAGTATGTGAAACCCTAGGCTAATGACTTCTCCAAGAGCTAATTGGAGCCAGGAGTCAGCCAACCTGGGGTCCAATCAATGTGATTAGATTGGATGTGTTGATTAAAGCTGGCCTGTCCAATAAAAAACACACAACAGTTCTGAGTTTGCTGTTCTGAAGAAGCGTTGTCTGATGTGAACCATGCCTCTCACAAAAGAGCTCTCAGAAGATCTACGATCAAGAATTGTTGACTTACATAAATCTGGAAATGGCTACAAAAGTATATCTAAAAGCCTTTATGTCCATGTGTCCACGGTAAGACAGATTGTCTACAAATGGAGAAAGTTCAGCACTGTTGCTACACTCCCTAGGCGTGGTCGTCCTGTAAAGATGACTGCAAGAGCACAGCGCAGAATGCTCAATGAGGTGAAGAAGAATCCTAGAGTGTCAGCTAAACACTTACAGAAATCTCTGGCACATGCTTACATTTTTGTTGACAAATCTACAATAAGGAAAACATTAAACAAGAATGGACTTCATGGGAGGACACCACGGAGGAAGCCACTGCTGTCCAAAAAAAACATTGCAGCACGTTTGAAGTTTGCAGAAGAGCATCTGGATGTTCCACAGCACTACTGGCAAAACATTCTGTGGACAGATGAAACCAAAATTGAGTTGTTTGGAAAGAACACACAACGCTATGTGTGGAGAACAAAAGGCACAGCACACCAACATCAAAACCTCATCCCAACTGTGAAATATGGTGGAGGGGGCATCATGGTTTGGGGCTGCTTTGCTGCCTCAGGCCCTGGACAGATTACTGTCATCGATGGAAAAATGAATTCCAAAGTTTATCAAGACATTTTGCAGGAAAACTTAAGACCATCTGTCCGCCAACTGAAGCTTAACAGAGGATGGACGATGCAACAGGACAACCACCCAAAGCATAGAAGTAAATCAACAACAGAATGGCTTCAACAGAAGAAAATACGCCTTCTGGAGTGGCCCAGTCAGAGTCCTGACCTCAACCCGATTGAGATGCTGTGGCATGACCTCAAGAGAGCGATTCACACCAGACATCCCAAGAATATTGCTTAACTGAAACACTCTTGTAAAGAGGAATGGTCCAAAATTTCTCCTGACCGTTGTGCAGGTCTGATCTGCAACTATAGGAAACGTTTGGTTGAGGTTATTGCTGCCAAAGGAGGGTCAACCAGTTATTAAACCCAAAGGTTCACATACTTTTTCCACCCTGCACTATGAATGTTTACATGTTGTGTTCAATAAAAACATGAAAACATATAATGTTTGTGCGGTATTAGTTTAAGCAGACTGTGTTTCTCTATTGTTGTGACTTAGATGAAGATCAGAACACATTTTATGACCAATTTATGAAGAAATCCAAGTAAGCCCAAAGGGTTCACATACTTTTTCTTTCAACTGTGTATAATGCATGGCCATAGATTCATGCAAAGTAAAACTTTGAACCACTGGCACCGAAGCTGCACGGCCCTATGGCGATGGAGCCCGCCAAACTGAACAGAGTTTATGGCTATATAAGCAGAGTCATCGCCATAGGGTAATGTTGGCAGATTCAGCTGGTACCCACCCATTTGGGCTTCTTTTGAACGGTTTAGACTGGAGAAAAATGCATTGGGCGGGTGGACAAAATTTGGGATGCTTATGAAATTAAAAACCCACCCAAGCAGCTTGCCTTTTCTTTGCTTTTGATAAGTCAAGTTATTTCATGATGTTGGAAAATAATGTGTAGTGCAGTCATAAACACATTATTCCTTAACACAGCCCGTATTGGTTCAGTTTAACCAATCAGGTCTGGGATAAGGAGACATCACCTGTCAATCAATACAGTTGGAATCATGTGATGGCTCGTGAGTGACGGGGTTTTGGAGCGATAAACGACCAGATTTTGTATATTGAAGCGATCACAATGCCAAAGTGGCCCAAATATATGTTGCACGGTAGGGAGAGTAACTCAAATCTCACAACGTGGATAACACATGTGGTGACAGACGACTCGAAAGCTTTGAAAATATGACTATAACTGAATTCACAGCAGTTGAATGATTTAATAAAAATCTAACTGAATATGAGATTCTACTAACGTTACTTCTGTTCATCACACTCGTCCTTGACAGCTGCTGGACCTATTAAATTTTGCATTATATGTTCTGCAATATATACTTCACAAAAGACGTACTGTAGTCCTGTCAGATGTTAAGGCAACTCTCAAAGGTAAGCTCATTATTGTTGCTGCTGTTCCTTTTTTTTTCTGTTGAATGTATCAATGAATAGCACATTTTTGGCTGCCGTGGTGTGTTAATGAAGTTCATGAATGAGTGAAAAATGTCTACTCAGCTTTCCAAATCCCATTAATTAAAGTGGGCACTTTTTGCAAAAAATAGTTTTTTTGAGGGATAAAGTCATTGGTTAAATTCTTTATTGTTGCTTTGAATTGGTTTCTGGACATATAAGTCATATTTTCCTAATCTCTTTAATGCTATGTTTGATCCGTTTGAACTGTTTACCTGGTTTAATTATATTTTTCATCAAACTTTTCATCAAAGTTCATTCTAAGGAGATATAATGGTCATTATCCTCGTTGATTGTCATTGCAATACATTTTTATCACATTCTTTTGGCAGTTAAAATTTGGGCTGGTTTTTGTTGGAGTGGGCGGATTTTATTGATCCTTTGGGCTGGAAATTGTCCACCCAATCTGGCAACACTGGCATTGGGTCCTTAGATCTCGTCTCCATCAGCGACTACTCTACCTTCGCTACTCGAAAGTAGATGCTTTCTGAGTTCCCCTCCACCGAGAAGGACCCGGAGCAAAGAAAAATTATACTCTGATAAATGAATCTGAATAAACCATAATACAATTTGTGTCTGCAATCTTACGTTGCATATAATAAATGCTAGTACAGTAAGCAAAGATTATGTGAACTTTACTGTATCAGCCTTGAGGAGACTTGATGCTTGCTTTGTTCCTAAGACATTTAATTGAAAGTAGAACCAAGTTCTTGACAACACTGGGAATAAACAAACTCAAAACTTGATAGTTCTGCTTACTTAAATTGGGCACATCATAACTCAAAAGATTTGATGTAGTCGAAGATATTTTGAATGGTATACTTTCATGTTTTAAATTCTGTATTATATGGGATGCTTTGCACCCCTAGATGGTAAGTGCCCCATGTTTGTGCATGTATTAATTGCTTATGCAAGTTCAGAACATGAATGTTGCGTGTTTTAGCTTTCATAGGTTTTACATTTAGTCATTTGGCAGACACTTTTATCCAAAGCGACTTACAGTGCACTTATTACAGGGACAATCCCCCTGGAGCAACGTGTCTTGCTCAAGGACACACTGGTGGTGGCTGCTGGGATCGAACTAGCAACCTTCTGATTAGCAGTTCAGTGGTTTAACCCACTAGACCACCATCTCCACATTTTTGATGGTTGGTGTAATATTCATGTAAAAAAATGTAAAAAATGCAGACATGCTTTCAGCTTTACTGTAGCTCAGTGGTTAGATGGCGCTTACAAGGCCAAGGTCATGGGTTCGATCCCAGGGGATTGTACATACTTAGAAACAAAATGAATAATACAATCCAATGTTTGTCGCTTTGGATAAAAGCTGCTGCCAAATGAATAAATGTAAATGTAAAAAACTTATTTCCCATGGGAGCTGTGCATTTTAAGCGGTTAACAGAACTTTCTACCACAGTACATGTAGCTTGTTCTCTGCAGCACCTTTCTGAACTCCTCGTGACCTATCCTAAAGAGAGCAGCAGAGTTTGCAACAAACTCATCCTTCCTATATAACCTAGGATGGTCATTAAATGCTTCTTATTCAGATTTTGGGGGAGAGAAGGCCTGTAAGATGCTTTCCTGCTGCTCAAACAGTGTATCCAATGTGTTTTTTTGCGCTTAATTGGAAATATAAAGCTTGAAGTATTTTCTTATGTTGAAGTCAAATTCTGAGTGTAACTTGCAAGAAATGATCCACTCATGTGAAATCCTAATTAGGCAACATATCCTTTCTGACAGGGCAGACCATGATATGAGTGCATTGAAAGTTGATTTTGTGATGGGGAAAAGCAAAACAATATTTTAAATTATTTATTTTTCAACAATAAATGTATACATACAGTTCCATATTTTCTAGGAGTTAAAAATATTTCTAACATTCATCATTGCTTTAACAAATACAGAACAAAAATAGTCTTAAAATATGTATGGCTTCATTTAACAAGATATATGTTTGTGCCGGTGTAATTCTAATATAAAAAGGAATATTTTATATTCTGACAAACAGAATAATTAATTTTAAGACAGAACTATATTTAAGTTTCCTCTGCACAAATGTTATTTTACAATAATGTTGATGAGTATATAACTGTAAAATTGGTCCAAGTAATTGAACTAAATGCTACCTTACATACTAATATAATGCTGATAAAGTGTCATTTCTCTATTGACAGCCTGAGAGCAAAAAGATTAGTCAGGTACTCATCATTGTCTACATAACTCAAAGCTTTCTCGTAGCACTCAATGGCTTGGCGCTTCTCTCCTTTCTCTCTGTGAATAAACCCTAGTATCCCATAAGCCTCCCCGTCCTGTGTGTTTTTATAAATCCACTTCTCTGCAATCTTTCTTAAACCACGAGCACTTTTCTGCCCTTCAGGGGAATCTTGATTCATCTTCAGGCATTCCATGTAGTGCTTGATAGCTAAAGCTTCACGTCTGTTGCAGTACAACTGGAATTCAGCATAATAAAAATGAACCACATGCAGATTATCATTTTTCTCTTTGGCTGTTTTGAAAATCATCTGAAACATCTCTTCAGCTCGTGGAATCTCACACCGTTCTCCGTAATGCAGTGCTAGATCACTCATTGCTGTGATGAAGCAGGGTGCATGAGTAAAAGCCATTTCTAAATGGAAGATGATCTTATCACGAATCTGTTGAACCGAAGTTGATCTGGCGTGATGATATCCCTCCTGCAGCAGTTGGATTTTCTTTGTTTTATAGCAGAGAGCTAATTGATGATGTGTGAGGCTTGAATTAGGTGTATATTCAAGGGCTTTGCTCAACAAATCAATACCCCTGTCCACACATCCTCTATATCTGAAGAATTTTCCAGCATATCGCATGACATGTGGGTGATCTGGAGATCTTTCTATAGCCTCTTCTACCAAGCTGTCAGCCTCCCTGTACTTTTTGTATAAAACAAGTTGCATAGCTAAGTAGATCTTAAGAACATCATCATCAGGATTTGTTTCAATGGCTCGTCTCAGTTGCTTGATTACTGGTGAATTCTCAATAGTGAATTCTCCATATTCTGTTCGATACAGGGCGATGGCATAACCAGCCCTCCACTCACCAACTTCAGGTTTCAGATCTAAAGCCTTCTTAAAACATTCTTTGGCTCTCTCATAATACTTGCGAGAAAATTTAAGAAAGGTCCATCCCTTCTCACCAAGCACCTCTGGAATAGATAAAGACTCAGATGAAAAGTTTTCATTTATCTTCAGGACTTTCTGCAGGTAACTTTCACACTCTGTGTAGTTCTTCATGTGGTAGTTTATCCAGGCAAGGTTTCCATAGGTAACAATGAGATCTTTGTGGAATTCCTCTTCATGGCACTCATTGTAAAGCTTCAATGATGTCATGAGATTGCTAAGTGTCTCTTCCAGAAACCCTTGAAGGAACTTCACATATGCTAAGGAATTGTAAATTCGTGCGAGCGTTTCTTTTTTATCATTATCCAATTTAAGCTGTTCATCAAGCCTATTGAGAACGCTAGGTAGATCTAAGTCATCTTTTATCAGAGCCCAGGTAAAGTGACATTCCAACTGGTCAAGTTTTGTTTTCAAAACTGTATGATGATCCATACTGGTGAAGAAATAGAAATTATTTGCATAAGAAATTCACATATTTATAATGGTATAATTTGTTTTTGTGTATTAGCATTAATGTTGTATTAAACTTACAATTACATTTATTCATTTGGCAGACGCTTTTAGCCAAAGCGACTTACAAGAGAGCATATAGACATTTTGTCAACACGCTAAACAGTAGTGTTAGATTACAAGGCCATGCTACTAGGAGGATTAAAGCTGGAGTCAGCTAATGAGAGAATGAACAACAGTATTTTATTTTGAGACACCAGACAAAGAGAGTTAATCGTTAACATAGACAGTCTCCTGTTTCACATGACTCCTGTTACACATAGACGTACTATTGCGGTAAATGATTTCTTCTTAAATTTTATAAAATAGAACTCAAGGCGAACATAGAGAGGCGAAAGTAATCAAAATAATTCTTGAATGAGATTAGTTTCACTTTTTAATTCTTGAAAATGTTTAGTGCATTACATAAACAAGCTCTTGCAGAATTTGCATTTCAAATGAGCTCTCTTTTACAATCACATATTTGTCATTTTACTAGGTGAAGTAACTAGGCTATCCAAAGAGGTTGTTTAGCAAGAAGTTAAAATCTTAAATAATTAGCTTAAAAATTATATCATAACATGTATTTGTTAAAGTATAGCCAAACACTTACCTCATCTTGGTCTGAGTCCGTGTGTTCTAGATTTTGTTTGATGAGGAAAGTGCATGGGTGCGGCTTTAATATTTCCAGAGCTGGGAGGGTGAACATCAGAATGGAACCTGAAACCATGGAGAGGCGTGGGTTGGTTGCCTTAAGCTTTTGTGAAATGTATGCTTTGCAGGGTAAATGAAGTCACAATAATTCATTGCACATATTTTATACCAATTTTCCAAATACATTTAGTAAAAATGTGTAAATTATAAATGTTGGCTACATTATAAATTGGCTACAAAAACTCTATACTTAAAGTTAGGCTTTAATTTAGTGTGTACATAATAATAATAATAATAATGTTTTTAATGCGTTGCATTCAAGACAGCTTATCCCATTTGTGAGCAGTTTTACCCCAGTGACTTTGTGGTAATCCATGCAAGCTACTGTGGTGAAAGGTTTTTCTCACTGTTTCCATTTTTTGTGAAGCTACATTTCAAATATCATACAACAATTTCATTTTGTTATGCTAGTAACAATATCTCAGCTTTTAGTATGGCCAAAACTTGTTACAGTATATTGATATTCCCACAGAAACAGAGGCAATCGACTTTGATAAAAAAGAAGCTGATGAAACGAAGAACTATCCAAAATGATTTAAAATGCACCAAGAGATTAAAAGGTATCAAAATCTTCTTTAGATTACATTTTCCAATGTGCAATTCTATACTTTTTTTTCTCTATTCCTAATAAGCATTGCTGATGTCATCAAAAACCTTACTGATAGGGTGGACGAAAGCATCAACTTCAGCATTTGTGTGACCAGGGATCAGATGCTTGAAAGAGGCATCAAACAATGACAGAGGCAGAAAAAGTCTTCGCATGTAAATGCCCCTACTAATTCATTTATTGGAGATGCTGGCATTGACAATGGGGCTCTGTGGACAGAATTTCTAACCGGTGTGTATATATGTGTGTATATATGTGTGTATATATGTGTTGCTACTCTCATTACCCATGTATTTCATGTATTCATTTTCCCTTTTATGAAAAGAAATGATGTCAGAAATAGAGAAGCGGTTCTTTGAGCAAGGGGAAGATGTCAAAAACCCCAAGTATTCAATAACAGACTTGGACAAACAACTTCAGGTAGTTTATTTAAAAATGGAAATTATGGACTAACGCTTTTCCAATTCCAATTTTATAAGTGAAGTACATGTTAGAAAAGTTTTTACTGACTGTTGAAATGGACACAGATATAAATGAAGATTAACAGTAGTTGTGCTATATCCTATGACATTCTTTCAGATTACTTTTCTCTCCCAAGCACCTTCACTTCTCATTTTATACGGTTACCCATTGTTCTGTAATATATTTGTTTTGGAATTGCAGGACTATTGGGGAGATATTTGTCGTTAGCATCGCCTAGGGTGGTCCCCAAACGTTTTTTACAGTGGTGTTACAAGTTCTTTTCCACTGGAGAAATGGATCAGGAAGCAATAACTGGAAGGGATGTAACCGACCCTGAACTGATTGAGCTAAGAAAAGAGGCTTTTCATTTGTTTGGAAATTTGCATTGAATTGTGAATCATAATTTTTTGTTTAGGTAGTGAAAATTACATTTACATTTAGACATTTAGCAGACACTTTTATCCAAAGCGACTTACAAAGAGTTTAGGAGCAATAAGCGATAGTTCATACAGGAGCCATAATACATTAGGTGCCAATACAAAGCTACTGGTTTCAACAAAAGCTAGACCACTACTTGTTGAGAGAAAGGGTTAGGTTTTTTTTCATTTGTTTGTCAAGTATTCACAGAAGAGATGGGTTTTAAGTAGTTTTTTAAATGTTCAGAGAGATGTGGTTGAACGTACTGAGTTAGGAAGAATGTTCCACCAGGAAGGAGTTGTGAATGAGAGAGCGGGAGTGCGATTTACTGGCCTTATGGGAAGGCAATACAGGACGCCGCTGGTTTGCTGAACGCAGGGATCTTGATGGGGTGTAGGAGTGCAGGAGAGTGTGGAAGTAAGCCGGTGCAGATCCAGTGATAGTCCTGTAGGCAAGCATTAGTGACTTGAATCTGATACGGACTGCAACCGGTTTTTACATTAAATCCTTTTGAAACAATACATCCTTTTGAAATAACTGTGCACTGTAGCGTGTAGCGTGCACTGTAGCGTGTAGAACTACAGAGCTGTAACACAAGTGAAGCGTTACTTCCCATGCTACAACATATCTACTCTGGAATAAAACTGTATGGGCTTCTCAGCTTGATCCAAAAAGATGCTGACATTTGCAGACAGCTGTTTGTTCCAGGATCATTTTGCAAGGCAAGCAATATACTATCTCATAGATAATATGAACTGAATCAAGAACCGTTTCAAATATGAATTTATGGTTTTCCCTTTTTTTTGTAAATTATTGGTAGATGCTGATTTTTTTTTTTTTAGGGACAGCACTATCAACTGTCTTCAGTAAGATGGGTACAATGAGGCGTCAAAAAGAGAGAAGAGTAGTCAATTTTCTGCAGGACTATGTACAGGACATAGAGAATGAAGGTAAATAATTAGAAAAAAAATTAAATGTTATAATACTAAAGTTGAAACTATTCTGTCCTTTGAATTTTCTTTTTTGAAACTAAAGCGAATTTGTAGTAGTTGTAGAAAAGTTTACTTTATTGTGTTTGGCAATACCAAGCGGAAGTACGCCTTCACCCCAATGAGCCGGTGGGTGAGACCATCACTCAGGCTAGGGCCCCCGGCACTAGGTGGCTATTCGCCTATAAGACGTGCCTCTTCTCGTCCTGGTATTCTTCTCTGAGAGCAGACCCACGGATTACAGGCCTTTGAGATCCCGTGCGGCATCTGCTTCCCAGCAGCCCCAGCCCTCTTCCAGGCCGGCGCCCCCAACCAAGGACCTCGAGGAGGAGACCACCATCACATCAGCAGCCGCCGCAGAAGCGGCCCTGACGGGATGACAACCGGGAGAGAGACACCATCGGGCCCGACCCCAGGCATAACATTGCTGGTTGGTCGATCCGGGACAGTCCCTGCATGTCCCAACATTTGCTAGGTCCCTCCGGGGGCTTGGCGTCCATTTCCTCTCTTAGGGTGTTTATTACAGCCGCTCTCACCCTCTACACGATGGTATTCGGCAACCTGACGTTGCGTCACGGCGAAACGCAATGTCAAGTATACTGTGCAGCACTCTCAAATCAATGGTGCGTTAAGCTGCATCTCCAAGCAGGTAATTCAGCAGAGCCGATCTCCTCCCCGGGGGCCCCCGACGGCGAGGGATACGCACTGCCAGCCATCGAACCATCCCCAGGAAGGTCTATGAAGCAGACCGTATCCCTAGCCCCCCTGTCTTGGTCCCTTGGAGCCTGGCTAGAGCTTCCCAAACCATCAGGGTGGCTACAGAACACAATCAGTCTCGACTTCGCGATCCAATTCGGCAGATGCCCGCCCAAGTTTCAGGGCATCCTCTCAACCTCAGTCAGAGGCAAGGATACTCCCGTGCGCCCATTCCGAGGTCGCTACCCTTCTGGCGGAGGAAGCGATCAAGCTCGTCCCTCTTGCAGAGATGTTCAACAGATTCTACAGCCTGTACTTCATCGTCCCCAAAAAAGGAGGGAGGTTGCGTCAAATTCTCGATCTGCGTACCCTGAACAGGCACTGACACAATCTGCCTTTCAGGATGCTCATGCAGAAGCGCATCCTGACATCTATCAGATGTAAGGATTGGTTCATGGCAATCGACCTGAAGGCCACTTACTTTCATGTCTCGATTCTCCCTCGTCATCGTCCGTTCCTACGGTTTGCTTACGAGGGTCGGGCATATCAGTACAGATTCCTCCCTTTTGGTCTGTTCCTGTCCCCACGAGTCTACACGAAGGTCGTGGAAGCGGCTCTCGCTCCCCTCAGGGAGAAGGGTGTGCTGGTACCAAACTATCTCGATGACAGGCTCATCTTGGCACACTCGCTAGACCAATTGTGTACACACAGGGACCTGGTGCTCCGGCACCTATATCGCTTTGGACTACAGGTCAACCGAGAGAGGTGCAAGCTTTCCCCATGCAGCACACAGTCTCCCTTTTATACATGGATATCCGTGGGCGGAGTCGGCATGCAAATTTCATTGGCCTTTTCTATGTCTAGTTGAAGTTGATAGGTTCTCAAGACAAAGCCCATCTGTCGGTTCGACACATCTCATTCTCTCCATCAGGGAACTCCCATGTTACATCCATAACCAAGACGTTTCCTTGGGATGAAGATTATGGTGGAGTTGAAAGTTAATTCCCTTCCTTTTTTTTAAGATTTTGCAATAAATTAGCATTAATGTAGTATTAATCTGTTCTATTAAATAATTTTTCTTAAATTTTAATAAAATAGACCTCGAGGTGTACATAGAGAGAAGAAAGGATTCAAAAATCTATCTTTGAAAGAGATTTAATTCTTGGAAAATGTTTGGTGTATTAGATAAACCAGCTCCTGCAGAATTTACATTACAAATGAGCTCTCTTTTACAATCACATGTTTGTCCTCTTATTAGTTGAAATATACAGTAATTATGGTAGCATAACTGTGTAACGTTAAAGTCTTAAATTTTCATCTTTAAAGTTAAAATATTATAAATTGTATCAAATAGTATTTAGATGGATTACAGTATAGCCATCTTGGACAGTGTTTGTATGATATTTCAATGTTTTTTGATGGGGAAGAGGGTGCATTGGTGCTGCTTTAAAGGGATACTTCATGACAGAATTTCCATTTTTGGGTGAAGTACTCCCCTCAAAGTTGTTCCAATCCTGTATAAATGTCTTTGTTTGGTTGAACACAAAAAGAGATATTTGGAAAAATGTAAGCAACTGACATTTCTGAGGTACCATTGACTAGTTGACAGGATTACTTGGGCAAAATAATGAATAAAAAGCCGCCAGTACAAGTCCAGCAAAGAAGGAAATGCATTCAATACTGTTTAAAAACTGTCCCAGGTTCATTTATTTTGAATGCATTTAGTCACAACATAATTTCCCGTGGTTACAACATACATGGTTTTGATGAATTTACTATTATTCTGAAATGTTGAAAAAATATTAAAAAATGAATGACTGACTGATCCCAAACTTTTGACCGATAGTGTATCTAACTGGCATGATGCTTTCTGCCTACTGCTTATTTCATTTTCAGTTTTAAATTTAATTTTAAAGAGCCCAGTAAATTTATACACTGTTTTTACATACAAAAATAAACATGGGTGTAATACACTGTTTATACATTCTAAAAATATATATAAATGATGTGCAAAATATTTAAGAAAAGTACATTGTGAAAAATAACTAGAAAAAAATCATTATTCAGTAATGTCCTATTTTACATAGTAAACAGTACTAATGTCTGTACTTCATTATTTACATAACTTTACTATTTGGACAGCCTGAGAGCACAGAGATTAGTGAGGTACTCATCCTTGTCTACATAACTCAATGCTTTCTCATAGCACTCAATTGCCTGGGTATTTTCGCCTTTTTCCTTGTGAATGAACCCAAGAATCCCATAAGCCTCCCCAACCTGGGTGTTTTTAATAATATGCTCTCCGGCAATCTTCCTCAAATTGTGTGCACTTCTCTTCCCTTCAGGTGAATCTATGTTCATCTTCAGGCATTCCATGTAGTGCTTGATAGCTAAAGCTTCACTTCTTTCGGAGTAGTGCTGGAATTTAGCATAATAAAAATGAACCACATATAGACTGTCATTTTTCTTTTTTGCTGTCTCAAACGTCTTCTGAAACATCTCTTCAGCTTGTAAAATGTCACGTTGTTCTCCGTAATGCAGTGCTAGATCACTAATTGCAGCAATAAAGCCAGTTGAATGCAGTGTGATAGCCATTTTTAAATGGTAGATGATTTGATCACGAATCTGTTGAACCTCAGGATGTCTGGCATGACGATTTCCCTCCTGTAGCAGTTTGATTTTCTTTCTTTTATAGCAGTGAGCTAACTGATGATGTGCGAGCCTTGAATTAGGTGACAGTTCAAGTGCTTTCCTCAACAAAGCAATACCTTGGTCCACACATCCTTTATTCTTATAGAATTTTCCAGCATATCTCAAGACATGTGGGTGATCTGGAGATCTTTGTAAAGCTTTTTCCACCAATCTTTCAGCCTCTTCATAGATTGTGTATTTAACCAGTTGCATAGCTAAGAAGATCTTAAGAACATCATCATCAGGATTTGTTTCAATGGCTCGTCTCAGTTGCTTGATTGTGGATGAATTCTCATAGGTGAAGTCTTCAAATTCTGTTCGATAAAGAGCGATGGCATAACCAGCATTCCACTCACCAACTTCTGGTTCCAGATCTAAAGCCGCCTTGAAACATTTTCTTGCTCTTTCATAATAGTTTTGAGAAAATTTAAGAAAGGCCCATCCCTTCTCACCAAGCACCTCTGGAACAGATGAAGATTCACATGAAATGTTTTCATTTATCTTTTGGACTTTTTGCATGCAACTTTCACATTCTGTGTAGTTCTTCATGTGGTAGTTCAACCAGGCAAGGCTTCCATAGGTGACGATGAGAGCTTTATGGAATTCCTCCTCATGGCACTCTCTGTAAAGCTTGACAGATGTCATGAGATTGATAAGTGCCTCTTCTTGAAACCCTTGAAGGAACTTTACATATGCTAAAGCATTGTTTGTTCGTATGAGTCTTTCTTTTTTTCCAGAATCCAACTTAAGCTGTTCTTCCAGCCTATTGAGAACATCGGGTAGATCCAAGTCATTTTCTATCAGAGCCCATGTGAAGTGACATTCCAGCTGGTAAAGTTTTGTCCTCAAAACTCTGTTATGATCTATACCGCTAAAGAAAGGCAGGGTGAAATATGGATTACTTGTATTAGCTTTTTTGTCACTCCATAGAATGAGAATAAAAAAATAGAACTGTAATTTGATTCGAATATGATTTAAATAATAAACATGCTAGTTTATAAATGTGAATAGATAAAGAGGTGATGCAAAGGAGATATTATCTTTTTTCTTGTTGGAATTTGTAAATATATTGATATTAGCAGATTATCGACGTCATTATTAAGCGTTTTTTCAATAATGGACATCTGTCATTTTAAAAGCCGATTTGCCGACTAAGTAATTCAATTTTGAGATGCGCTATTTGGCTGTGATGCACCCAAGGATTAAATGAGAGCCGTCGGAAAACGGCACTCTAGTCTGTTGCCTAGAGTAATGCGCACAGTGCCCACCGCCCATCTGATTTGTTGGGTGTCACAAGTCTCTGGATGAAGTCACTGGAAGGATTGGACTTCTCACTGAAAACATTTGCTAGTTCGAGCTGCGTAGACATCATGTGCGGCAGGGAAGGCATACTATGAAAGGCCAAGTGGTTCAAATATACGTGAATTTTAACACGTTAGGAACACGTCAATAACGTGTATTTCACCTCTGCGTGTATTTAACGTGTACTTAATGTTTAATTACATTTGAAAAATGTACGCGTTCTTGACGTGTTCAATACTCGTATATACTGTTTTATGAAAAACTGTAGAAAAAATTAAATAACTTTCTTTCACTACACTCATGCCTTTTTCTTATATAAGCACATCAGTAAACATTCTAGCTTATCCATTCATCAAACTTAGGTTAGCAACAAAAAACGAATATTTGTGTTGGAAAGCAGTTACAACAGAGGTACTCAATTAAAACACAATTGATCAATTGCTTACATTTATAACCAGCAGGTGGTGCTTGTTAAAACCTTTTTTGTTCAGAGACTATGCACTTAAACACACGTGATATTATAATATATTTTAATTTAGGATTAGGATGAGCACTTGTACCTTATTCTTATTAAACACTATTTGTGAAATGAGTGAACAACAACATGAAAGACTGACGTCTGCGCCTAACAAACAAATCCTAACTCAAAGTGGTACTGGCACTAAAGTTTTTTCAACCTTTATAAGTGTGAAACAAATAAAGACGAGACACTTTCTGTGAGCTGTGACAGAATTTATGAGGTAAATGCACGGAGCTATTCTTTATTGCAAACATTTGTAGGTACCAGTAGGTACAAGATAAATAGGAGATAAACCAGGTGGAAAACAGATGTCAATATGTTAACTAATTTAGGCAACAATGAACACTATATATAGGCTACTTATTAATGTAGACTCTACTTCCTCTTTTTACCCATATGATAAACAAAATAACACTGAGATTCATTATGCAATTAAAGTGACACAAGGTGTATTGATGTCATCTTTGATGGCTGGTCACAGCTGAGTGGTCAGCAGAAGCATACAATTTTAATTCTTTGGCTCATCACCATCCTGACACTGGTTTGAGTGAGGGCCTGATTTCCATTTTAGTTAATTAGTCCCTCACCTGATTCTGTTTAAACTTATTATGTTCCCATATGTGTTTAGGCCTGTCTTGTCCCTTAGTTATTGTTCGGTATTGTTCTTCCATGTTTATGGGTGTCAGTATGTGTCTGCTCCTGGTTCCTCCTTGTTATATTATTATTGAAGTATCTTTGGAATTCTACTTTGTCTGAGGTTGAATTATATAGTGTCCGTGACAGTAAGAGACTTTATTTTCACAAAACCAGAGCTGATTGCAGTGTATATGCAGAATATTGCTCTAATTACTTTATGACTCTAGGTAATGCTTCCAAAGGATAACAGCAGAAGAAATATTATTGATCTTTTTAATGTGTACTGTATTATTATACATTGTCTAGTTAAACATGCTTTTTAAAAGTTAAACAAATTTTTGTTAAGGGTTAATTGCAGCGTAAAAAGGGAGTCAATTTAATGTCACCTTTCAATGTTTTTCTAATGTATTCTTTGAAACAAAAAGTATAACAATGTCCCACTAACTCAATGAAACTGTGAATGTAGCCTCACAAGACACCTTCAAATATGACCGCATGCAAGGCTGTACCAAGTACTGCACACAAGTTTACTTTGTTCTTTGTAGTAATACGCTTTAAGTATTTAAACAATTGACTCAACAAACTGGCCATATCTTGCGCATAGTAATCACAGTAACTATTATAATAACTATAGTTTAACCACGGATAGATACACATTAGCACCATTCACAGTTTCCGCAGGGCATAAGTATTATCTGGAGACCTCCTGTGATTTATAAATGACCTCCCCACATAAGCATTTCATGTGACGCATTCGCAAGGGATGATTTCACTCAAATTTACTGATTTATTTCCCGGTTGTGATGGCAAGGCTTTGTGTATAGTTTACATAGCCTACAATTGTATAGTGTTTAATGACATATGAGAATACCTGTCCGCATTTGAGACCAGTGATCCCAAACTGGAAAAAAGATCAATGAGATCACAGGTCTCAAATGTTATGAGAGTTTTCATGATAAATAAACGAATGGGAGACTCCCGGTAACTTATGGATATCACCCAGCACCCGAAATAGTACTTCAAAACAGCTTCCATTATTCACAAGCGGTGTATAAAACTTTGAAAATGTATATGAGCCCAACAAATCACAGAGATGCCTATACGCAAAGGCTTAAGATCACAGACAACCTCTGCAATTAATACAAATGACTAGAGGTCCCCAGGTAATACTAATCTTGTGCGAATAGTGCTCGGGACACATCAAGAGATCTCTAGCAAAGCAATAGTGACGCATAGTACAAAATTTTTTTACTCACATAAGATTGCTGCGCCATTCCTATCGGATCCAACATTGAAGGCACGGCACTGCTTTTGAATTTTAAACTCTCCACAAATTCAGTGTCGACCTGTTCCTTGTTCACAAAGGAATCCTCAGAGAGATGAAAAGAACAAACGGTGCGTATTTTCCCACATGAGCTGGAACGTCTTTAAAAATAAACTTTAACCCGCATTCCTAGTATGGGAATCAGAAGGAAGGTTATGCAGCGACTGTATTCTTCCCCAACCAAGGATGGCACAATATTTAGCAATCTTTAACGGCATGTTTGTTTATTGCTTGCTCGCTCTATCTGGTTCTGTGCCACTTGTGGTCCTTCAGTTCAGTCATCTGCGAACCAATGATATTTTTCTGTGGAGGTGGTGTTCAACCTATCGATAGGTGCAATCCTGGCGTTCTCTGGGCCTTGTGTCAATAACAGATGTAATCTCCGTAACAAGGGCTTCTGACACTTATATAATGTCCGCGTGAATACGATCCCCTCTTATATAACAAGAGCTCGGGTTTAAATTGTGATTTTTAATTCGTGTCTCATTTAACACGCAGCAACATCTCATCATCTCAACATCTCATCACATACGTCATCGAGATTTATTATTTCAGATTAAGGCAGCCGTTATATTTCAAGGTAAGAATGACTACAATGAACTACAATGATTATATGTCCTAAGTTATGTACAATGTTAACTTTATAATGCTTTTTTATTGAAATGTGAGAACCTTGATGACATATGCGGTTGACAAATGCGACTCCCTGAAGACGAATGCAAATCCTGGCAAGGACGTGTCAGGGAGAAATGGCTCATGGTTACACTCTTTAAATTCGCTTACTTTGGTCATACAAATAAGACTAATACTTGAATCGAAACTGTGATTGGTCTACTTTTACTTGTTTGTACTCATTATCTACAGAATGTTTTGCCTTTGTAAAACAATGACAATAAACAGGCTGTGCTTTAAGCTTTCTCTCTCCGCGTGCATCTTCTTAAACGCCTCATTAAAACAGATTTAAAATTCTGCGTATACTTATCATAGAAACCTAAAGCATATGTCTAAAGAAAGTTTGAAGTGTCTACTTTTAAATGATCCCATTAATATTAATATTTTCGGATTATATACAGTGTATGATGTAAAGACAGGTGCAGTTTCTCCCGCATCAGCTTTTTATTTGATCACACCTTGCGACGAGCGCTCTATTTCACGTGATCTGCGCAATCTTCGTTAAATATTTTGATTTAACTATCGTTTGATTTACTTCCTTACTGTTTATCCTGGTGTTACTATAGTAAACGTGTTGTAACCATGTTTTTCTGCCAAAAAATTTGTTAGAGCTGTTATTCTTAATTTTTGACACCTGAAATATATATCGGTTCAAAATATCAGTTATCGGTCTACTTGACCTGTAATAATCGAAATCGACATCGGCCCTGAAAAAAAGCATATTGATCGACCTCTACTTTAAACCAGTAAATAGTAATTTGGATGGATTACAGCCAAAAACTTACCTGATTTTGGACTGAGTGTGTATAAGAAATATTCTTGAAGCTGTTTGGTGGGAAAATGGTTCATTCTCTCCCAGAGAAGGGACGCTAAAAAGTCACAATAAAAAGAGGGAGAACTAAAGAGAAAGGGAGGTTGCCCTAAAGCTGTGGAATATTTGCAAGTTAAATACTCCTTCCTACTGCATAGGCCTACATGCTAATCAAACATTTACAAACATTTACACATCAAATTTTAGATTAGATGCCAAAAAATAAGGGAATATAAAATACATTTATTTTATGATATAATAGTAACATATTTAATTAACGTTTAAAATAAAATGCATTCTGTAATAAATATTATTCTTTGTATTAAATATTATTATTTATAATAAGCTTAACTTCACAGCAGGTGTGCTGTTTTTATTATGGAGAATTAATGTAATATTAAAGGAGCCAGTCTTATGTTGTATTTAAGGCTTTGATTATGTTTTTTGGGTATTTAACAATGTTCATGTTTCTAGTTTAGAAAAAAGCTTTATATTTCACATATCTCAAGTTTATTGTTCACCGCTCTCCCTCTTCTAACAAAACGACTATTTCATCCGGTCTAAATAAAGTCCCTCCTTACAAAACGCTATGATTGGTAAAGCTGACAAGGTCGGTCATGATTGGTTCCCCGCTTAGAGTGTGTGTATTAAGATGTCCCACCCATACCATATCAGCGAGCTTCCTCTTCTCAGGCTGTTGTGATTGGTTGTTGCCCCTCTCAGTGCACTTGAATTCATAAACTTTGGCTTTTAGCAAAAAAACGTAACAATGGCCGCAACTTCACTTTCTCAGTTAAAAACATGCGGATCGATATAATATATTGGAGGTATAGGAGGTCTGCTAGTACATGTGAAAACTAAAATATTTGTTAGAAAACGTATTCTTTTGGGCACTCTGAATGGTGACATCATGTAGGACCCGGGAAGAAGAGGGCTGTAGTCCGATTCCAGCCGCTTGGGAGTCCTTAAAAAGGCAAATTCTGTTAAAGACAATATCTCGCTTGGCACTGAACTTTGAGCTTCATCCTTTTGTAGGTATTGTTTTTGCTCTAACGGCAACATTACTCGCTAACTAAAGGTTGAAAAATGTGATCGCGGAGAATGGGACATTTAATAACTATATATATTATATTAGTGGTGTGGATATATACTTTTCATAAATATATATACAGCTAACAGTTTGGTTACAATAATTCAGGAGCAATAGTGTTACTGCTAGATTCTTTGAGAGGCACATGGTAACTTCGTTAAGGCATTATAGAACTGAGTCATGGCATTGAAAATGTATTTCTTTAGTAAATACTAATGATGTCTACTCTGTTAATAATGATGTCTGGGGGGTTGAACACTGTTTCATTTATTCTGACTTCTATACTTTGTTAAACGTGCTGGATTCTCATGATAAACATGGACAAAGCGTAAAAATGAGTTCGAGTTATAACGTAGTATTTCTATGCCAAATACATTCCCTCAGCTTCAGGTGCGTAAGCAGGATTTGGGAAATATGAGTTTCAAAAACTGAATTTGTCACAAACCACAAAAAATATTTTTTTAATCTATGTGTATTTTAAAACGTTTGGAGAGATCTGTAATGAAATTAAACACATAGTCGATTGATATTTTTATACAAATACTTCCAGATTGAAATACAACTTGTCTTTCATACAGGATCATAATGCATTTGGGTTTGAAATTAAATAAAGGTAAGAGGTTTCCATTTTTGAGTTAACTGACTCTTTAACTTTTTTGTGTAGCTACAGAAGTTGCAGACACTTTTATAGAAAATAGGTCAACTAAATTATTTAGAAACAGAATTAAATAATGAGAATTTGTTTAAAAGTGATGCATTTGAATTTCTGAAAATCATATGTGACCCTGGATCACAAAAACAGTCTTAAGTAGCATGGTAACTTTTTAGTAAAAGACAAAAATACATTGTATTGGTCAAAATTATCGATTTTTCTTTTATGCCGACAATCATTAGGATATTAAGTAAAGATCATGTTCCATGAAGATATTTTGTAAATTTCCTACCCTAAATACTTAAAAACATTACTTTTGTGAGTGGATGGCCTGCTATAGCACCCTGATGGACAACTTTAAAGGCTATTTTCTCAATCTTTAGATTTTTTAGCACCCTCGATTCCAGAGTTATAAACGTCTGTATCTCCGCCACATATTGTCCAATCATTAACAACTCATACATCAATAGAAAGCTTAATTATTCAGCTTTCAGATGATGTAAAAATGTGAATTTCAAAAAATTGACCCATAAGACTGGTTTTGTTGTCCAGGGTCACATATAGTTGTTTTAATATGCTTACAACAACCTATAAACACACCTGAATCAAAGCCACGCAGTTTAGCATGAACTAGAGGAGGTCTGGTAATGTTTTTAAAATGTTTTCGACGTTTTGTAGTGTGGATTACTGGATAATACAATTGGTCGTTTACCTAGGTTTGTTGTTTAAATATTGACGGATGTCAGGCCAGGGCCGGATTATCCAATGGGCATTATGGGTACAGGCCCAGGGGCCCATGCGCACGTGCGCACATTTTATTTGTATTTTCAGTTAATGAAATCATAACGTATAAGCAATAGAAAGCACAGATATATATTTTTAACTAACCAGAATGACATAATTGGTCAAGAGTGCACCTAACAATGCCAGCGCGTAACAACGGCAGCGCATAACCAAGCGTAACGTAAGAATGGGGAGGAAAAGAGGATAGGGAGGCATCTTTAGTAAGAAATGTGTCGTCTATTTAAACGTTCTTTAAATGGAGCCAGGAGGAGAATCAGGGTAAAGAAGTTGTGAAGGATGACAAGCAAGCTAAGGGTCGGGGATCAAAGGAGGCTAGTGTTAGCGGCGCAGCACAACCGGTTGACGAGACTAGTTTTAAGTGGAGGCTTCGGAGCACAACCAGAGGTCGAGGCCAGTGTTAGTGGCGGAGCGGGAGCAGAACCAGAGGCTGCCGAGGCTGGTGGTAGCTGCGAGAGAAGTAGCACACAGTTGATTTATCAGGTGTCTGACCCAGCATTGTGGGGGCCAGTCAACAAAGATCCTCGCGCCGTCCATATCGATCGTGGACCTGCTGCCTTTCATAACAGAAGGAGCAAATATCTCGCCTCAACCCGTGGTGGTGGTTTGGGTGGTAAAGTTCGCTCCCTCACTAATGATCTGCTTGGCTGTCAACTCCTAAATGGGGAAACGTATCCAGAGACTGGATCATCTATTCCCCATTCACAGGAATATTTTTTGCTTGGCCTGTAGGCTTTTTTCAACTAAAAAAATAAATTTGTTAGTTGTTTCTCTGACTGGAAACGCCCCGAACGAAGGGGCGCAACTGCACATTTTCTGAGGGGTATGCAAGATCAGTATTGGCGCCCCCCCCATCGGCCATCCCAATATAGATAACACGCAACGAAAAAATTGTGAAGGTGACAATCAGAAACTATTTTCCAGTTGCTTCATAGTGTAACAGATACACAATTCTGAAAAGACAAATAACAATCTGAAAAATAATGAAACAAAGTAGCAAAAAGTATTAAAAGTTTATGTTATGAGACATGTTTATGATGTTCTTTTTTATTGGCTATCAGGCTAAACAACTTTTGATTGGATCTTTTGCTTATAAAAACTAAATTAAACCACAAATAAGGCTATTTATTGTGTGAAAGACCAACCACTGGCCCAACGACGGAATCCAATGGTGTGGTTGAAGGGATCTCGTGTTCTGCTCCTCCTCAGCGATTTCTACATGAAGTTATTTTAGAACTGTTACAATTTAGTTAAATTTATATGACTCTGTGGTTAAGACCGATCTGACGCCAATTTTAATATAATATAAAATAACTTTTATGACATTTCAAATGTATCTGTTGATCTAAGTTAACATATCTATAAATCTCCATACTTTAATATTTATTATTTATAGTTATTCTTTCAATTGGGACCTGCAATCGCACAGAGTCTCACACCGGCCGGGTTCATGGATCTCACGGACACAAAACGGGCAGTTCTGATCTAGTCAGAGGTTGCCGGGTAAACTAATATCATTAAGTTTGGCCGCAATATGCTTGCTCAGAAACATAACAATAGTTATTTTAGTCACGATCATGCAACCTGCTAAGCCAGAAGATAGGTGGAAATCTGTAACATGTGAGCTTTAGTAATGCCCCATTTATAATTTAAAGTCTAGTATAAACCAGCCGATCCTAACCAGACACATCAATTTGGTGGTAACAGAACAGATTCCTTTCAATCTACTGGCAATAACAAACTTTGAAGAATTTTGATAATATCAACAATAACAATTTATTATACCAGGCAGGCACAACATTAATTAAAATCATAGCATGCACATACAAAGAAATTCCTAATAATCAAAGATTATCAACATAGTATAAGAATAAAATAGAACCACAAAGTTTATCATACCTGGTAAAATCGAGACACACAGTTGCAGTGTGGGAAGTTCTGGTTACAGAAGCTTCCCTAAATCTTTTGCCAATGCACCTTTTATACCCAAATGTAACAAAGAATCATGAATTCAATGGTCATTGTGAAATTTAGTTTACCTCGTGGCTGACGAGATCATCAAATGGGATGGCAATTTATCTTTTAGAGGATTGGCTTTATCGGGGAATCCTTTTCAGAGGAGTGCAGGTAATGTCCTAAAGTTAAATAAGCTCTAATACACTCTTTGTTAGGTTTGAAGGAACAAGACCCTTTCACCCACCGCACCAAGACCTTTAAAACAATACCAAACATGATGTTCAAATCTTGCATGACAAGACATTATAAACACAATATGGAATGTGTAAGCACTTTTCCAATGATCACGGCCTGAAGAGATGAAGGGGAGGAGAGAGGTTTGATAAGAATAGGGGTTCAGGTCATGGACATCAACCCCTGATAGGAAAGGATATCCTTCCTCAGGATCTAGCAACAAATGGGGTTTGATTGATTTGTGTCCTAGCATCACAAACAACCTTAGTTCTTAGCACTTTTCCATCTGCCTTACTATTGAATTATGTAGTCTCGAATTTTGACATTTAAAACCTTTAACAAAAAAGCTTGTCCAGTTTTAAACAATAAAACTTTTTTAAATATCCCAATTATAAGTAGCAATCGAGTAGTAGCCCATTCGAGATGTGCTGGCTAGGATCTTCTAAGTTACACATTTATATTATTCGATTTCCTTCAAGAGAAAGTATTATTAAGGTTATTTATTAATATCAATATAAGACGAATAAAACGTATCACATGACATACTCGCGTTGTATAACGCCAAAAAAACGTCTTTGTTTTTTCCCACTTAGGCCTACTTTAAAAATAATGCATAGTTTGTGGTTCATTAATATTAAATTAAACACAACACTAAAATAGCCTATGTTAAACATACCTTACTGTGAATTTATATTTAAACTTTTATTGAAAAACTAAAAAAGATTGATAACGCAATCTTTTTTGCATCATAATGGATTGGATTTTCCCCTCGCTTTAAAGCATTTTTAAAGACAAACTACCTTAAAAAAAATTTAACAAACTTTTTTTTGCGCTCATGTCTCTGTCATCCTGTCAATCATTTATCCGTTTTACTGTCCTCACTCAATCTCTCTGGTCCTCTGTGCTGCGCGCTGTTTGCAGAAGATGCATCTGCTAGCGTTATATAAAGAACACAGGCCTGACGTTAAAACTGCACAGCTCGCTTTGTCATACGGTGAAAACGCTTCTTACGTTTAATCAAAAATGCCTGATAGTGGGAGACTTAACAGCTTTAACAACCATCTCAGACTCTCACGAATGTAATTATAAAGCTCCTTTTACAAACATAGATTTTTTTTGGAAGCGCCAAAGATGTAGGCCTAGAGGTGAACTGATTGTATTATGATATGAACTACCAATCAGGCAATGTTAAATAATTTAAAGATCTACAGAGCTGAAAAATAATCGATATTTTCACACGTTGTTTTTACCTGTCAATTTACATGTTTCACATTTTCAAGTTCTGTTCTGCGCTTTGGGAAGTTTCTTTGCTCGATCCATTTGGGCATTTGACTGTCAAAGAGGGATTGGTTGACACAATAACTTGATTAAATAAATTGTATATTTATTGAAATCGTTTAAAATACTAGACAAAAGTGAAACTAGAACGTGTTAGATAATGACTTTTTCGTAATATTTCTTATTATTTACAACGTTTTAATGAAAAAAAACTTTAAATAATATTTTGGCACAATGGTGGCCCCCTTGTGTGGCGCCCCTATGCACCACATATACTGCATACCCCATTTTTGCGCCACTGCCCGAACCTGTGCCCTGTGATGGTGGACTTTACTCCTGACCTTTCACATACTGAACAGCTGACATTCATTCTTAGATTTGTGAGTAAAGAAGGGAAAATAATCGAACAATTTGTTGGCTTTGAACCAATTGAGAGTCACACAGGGGGGAGTCTGGTTAACACTGTAATGACATTGCTTTACAGTTTAAGCTTAGATATTGTAAACTGCAGAGGAAAGGATATGATAATGACAGCAATATGTCAGGGTGTTTTAACAGGCTGCAGGCTCACTTCAAGAATAGATTTCCATTAATCCATTACATACCATTCGCAGCACAATCTCTAAATTTGGTGGGTGTCAATGGTATAGAAGGCAAAGACAAGATGCAAGTCAGTTCTTTGACCTCATGCAGTCCCTATATGCATTTTGTGCAGGTTCCACTCATAGATGGAACGTATTCTTCAAAAATGCAAATATCAAGCTAGACATGACATTGAAATCGCTGTCATCAACATGTTGTTGTTGCCGTGCAGATGCCTCTAAGGCCCTTTGTGGAAATTATGCAAATATCAGGGAAATACTTCAGAATCTATCGTCTGGTACAGGGGAAAAACGTGACACGCAGTGAGGCAGCGGTACTGTGCACAAAATTGCGCTCTCTTTAAATGTCATTTATGGCACAGTTTGGCCACTGTTTCTTAAGCAGATTCAAAGTGACAAGTGAGTCATTACAAAAGGCTGACATGGAATTGATGACAGCAATTCATCTGTTTGAGTCTTTGAGATTATGGGTTGTATCACTTCGACAGCAATTAAACAATTCTGAAACATCTGCAAATGTTCCCTGTGTGTGCATGTCATACAAGGATGAACTGCTGCGGGTCAAAAAGTGCAAAGTGTTTTTAGATAAATCTACAGAGCATGAAGTACCTCTGAAAGGCCAGGAGCAATACCAGGTAGAATCATTCAATGTCATTATTTACAAGCTTGTCAGCTGTTTAAACCATAGAGGGGATGCATGCCGAAACATAAATAACAGGTTTGGGATTCTACTAAACATGCAATCTAAGGATTTTCCACTGTTCGAAAACAGGCTGATGTGCTCCAGGGTTGTACATTAAACCGGTTCTGGAAATTTACCGGTACATGTTAGATTTCAATCGGTTCAATACCAGAATTTTGCTCATTTTGGTGTTTGAAATAGTGCTGTTCCAAAGTTCACCGCTATAAGGCAGTATGCCACAGAACTGACACAGAACCTGCAACATAGAAGAACAAGATGAATTGCTCTGTATCCAGTATTTCGACCATTTAAACTGACACACGATTTATTATAAGGCTCTTTCTACTTTTGCGGAGAGATCTTTAGATTGTTGATGTATATTCTACATGCTCCGATGCGTCTGAACATCCTCATTCAACAGCTTACATCGCATATATTACTTTATCTCTGTTCCAGACATCTCAGTTAGCCTAATAATCATCATGAAGTTCTTTTTCGCTTCTTGTATATGTTCTTATACTCAATACACACATGTCAAATACACACGCTGTTATATCAAAAACACAAAGTTTACATAAGTTTAAATCTGGGCCCTATGGAAACCAAAATTTCTGGGCCCCCTACATTTTTTACAGATAAAATTTAACCCAATAAACATGCCCTGTATACTTAAAAAAAGATAGTTGGCACATTGCATAGATAAAATGTCTAAAGATGAGTACAAAGCCTACAAAAACAAGAAAAAAATGTAGAAATTTGTACTTGTTTACGTAAAATGGAGAACATTTATTATCTCAATTGCAATTGCAAGCACAACAGAACATTATGTACACATATTGACATGATACTTAACATGAACAAGCTTTAGCTGGGTCAAACTACTCAATCAGGAAACATCAGCTACAGTAGAGACACGTTTTATTCAATTTTATATAATTTTTTTCTGGGGCATTTTATTCATATTAAGAACGTCAAATTTGACAGCATCGATCTTAGCAGCAGCATTGTCACTTCCCAGAACACACGACATGGCAAACAGATTTTGTAATTTTTGAAGCGTGTAGATTACTTTTTGTTTGCAAAGTTATCATCATGTGGCGAACACAGTAAATAAAGACATGTTTAGAGGCTTCAATCTTCGCGAAGTTTTGCGCTCAGGCTCACCTTGTTCGGCTGAGATGGGGACGGGGGACGGGGGACGTGGGGGAAGGAGGACGTGGGTGTGCAGCAACCGCTGAATCTGTGTCTACGAGACATGATAACCCGTCCCGGAGACAGCAGAGATGTTATTATTGTTGGATATAAATCATAATTCAGTAATTATTTTACTAAGATAGCTAGATAAAAGTAGGTCATGTAGCAACAAAAATAGGTTTTGGAATAAAGGAATAGGGCAAGCTACCTTTCTTTTTGAAAAACTGTGTGACATACTGTCGACTTTGCCGTTCTCTGTCTTCTCTTTTCTTCTTTTCTTTCCGTTTTTAATGCCCTGACTTTTGATCTGACATGCCTGCGTGTGTCTGCGCTGCATCATAGCAAGTCCAATAAGCAAGAGACGCTACACTAGCGATCGTAGCTCGGACAGCGCAGGTAGAATGAACCATTAAGAGAGGGAGCAGGGAGGGGTGTGACTGAAACAGTAAATACATTATTTGTTTTTTAAATATTAAATCTATGGCCAAAACGAACAAAATACACATTTAGTTCACAAGGGGCCCTAGCACATTTAATGTACGTATAAAAAAGAGAAAAGAAATAGGAAAATAAAAAGGGGGTCTGCTCTTCTGGGCCCTAAATCAGCCTGGGACTTAGAATCGTCCTAACCTTCCACCCCTTTACGGCGCCCATTTTGAAAAGGTGGGAAGCCCCTGGCTTCGGCCCTCACAGCTGCGGCCTTGTTTCTCTAACAGCGAGAAGCCACCCGGTACTGCAAGCCCACTGGGTAAGCGCTACTACCTCAAATGGGGGATGCGCTACAGAGACCACTTCCTACTGTAGGGAGGAGTTTAGTGGACTCACCAACATGGTCTCGCCATCAGGGGAGAGCTCATGGGAAAATGTGCGGACTGAAGTATTTTACCGCAAGGTGGAGGTCCACCTAGGGAAGGTCATGGGTTACCAAGGTGGGAACCAATCATGAGGATACATCAGACGGAACCGCCCGATTGGGGGGTTACAACGTACGGTAGTACTAGGTCTGGTTAGGTCAGTGGGGGAAGAAGGGAGGCTAAAGTAGCTTGTTGACCCACCTATAGAAAGGGGGAAGGTGCTTTCGAAGGCATACGCCCTACCGGCTGCTGGTCCTACATGTTGCTATGCAGGACAAGGGCTGATACCGGTTCTACGCATAGGTATTCCAAACCACAGCTCTGCAGATGTCTGCCATAGAGGCGCCCTGAGCCAGTGCCCACGAGGAGGCTATACCCCGGTTGGAGAGAGCTCTCACTGCTAGTGGGCACAGGCAATCTTGGGATGGGTATGCTGTCGTGACGGCGTCCACAATCCAATGTGCCAATCTCTGTTGTGAGACAGCCCTCCCCTTCTGCTGACCTCCAAGACAGACAATGAGCTGATCAGAGCTCTAAGTAGAGGCGCAGTGCGCGTACTGGACACAACACGGATGGGGTTGGGTCTTTCTCCCCGGTGGATAGAGTCTTCAAGTTCACCATCTGGTCCCGAAAGGGAGTGGTGGAAACTTTGGGCATGTAGCCAGACCAGGGTCCTACCCTCTTGATGGAGGCAAGCACCATCAGGAGATCGGTCTTCATTGTGAGATGAGGAAGAGTGGCGTCCCGGAGGGTCTCCAAGGGGGGCCTCTTGAGGCCCGCTAGGAAGACATCAAGGTCGGAGCGTGGACGAGGCGGATTCCGCCTTCTCGTGCCCCTTAGGAACCTGATGACCAGGTCGTGCTGTCCCAGAGACTTTCCAGCAACTGGGTCAGGATGAGTGGCAATGGTGGCTACATACACTTTCAGTGTGGAAGGGGAGAGGTTAGTCACAAGTCTCTCGTAGAAAGGACAGCACGTTCCTGATCGAGAAACTCCTGCCTGAGCCTGTCCGAACTGCATCCAAATGAGCTGGATTGCATGGGGATGGAGTCACCGGAGAGAGCGCGTCGGCTTTCTGGTTTAGGTCGCCAGGGAAATGTGTGGCTTGCAGGGAGAGGATCACCTGGTGACACCAAAGGAGGAGGCGTCGGGCGAGCTGTGTTAACTGCCGTGAGCGAATGCCACCCTTTTGGTTGATATACGCTAAAGCAGTTGTGCTGTCCGACCGGACCAGCATGTGCTTGTCCTACACAAGAGGTTGTAGCCTCTTCAGTGCAAGCAGCACAGGCAACAACTCTAGTCAATTGATGTGCTAGCACAGGCAGGGGCCCGTCCATCGCCCCGACACGGTGTGTGCCTGAACCATTGTAGTGCCTGTCCCTGAATACCTGTATAATTTTGTAAAGGATCTAATAGTATTTTATAGGCTACAGTATCGAAAGCAGCACTAAGATCAAGCAGGACTAAGAGTGAGATGTTACGTTTATCTGATGCAAGAAGAAGGTCATTTGTAATTCTAACGAGCGCAGTTTCAGTGCTTTGATGCGGTCTAAAGCCAGACTGAAACTTTTCGTGTATTTCATTATTTTTTAGGAAAGTACACAACTGAATGGACGCTACTTTTTCAAGTAGATTTAGACAAGTATAGGAGATTTGAAATCGGTCTACAGCTTCCAAGTTCATTGGGGTCTAAATTTGTTTTTTTGATAAGAGGCTTAATTACAGGCAGCTTAAAGGGTCCTGGGACATGGCCTAGATTAATTGAGTTGATAATGTTATAAATGTGCTCAATTGCAACAGGTAGTAACTCTTTTAATAAAGGAGTCGGAATGGGGTCTAATAAGCATGTTGTCGGTTTGGATGTTGCAATAAGTTTAATTAAGTCTTCTTGAGTTATAGGAGAAAAACACTGTAGCTTTTCTTTTTGGGTGATGGTCGATACTTATTCTTCAGACACACTTGGAGGTTTGGTTTTAGCTATGTTGTCTTGTATTTTTTTTGATTTTATAAGTAAAAAATTTCATGAATTCATTGCTACCAAGGTGCGGCGGAATAGCCAGGTCAGGTGCAGTCTGTTTGTTTGTTAGTTTAGCAATTTTACTAAATAAAAACCTTGGATTGTTTTTGTTAGTTTCTATGAGGTTACAGAAGTGCTCGGCTTTTGCTGCTTTTAGTGCCTTTTTGTAACAGTTTGTTACTCTCTTTCCATGCAATTTTAAAGACCTCTTATTGGGTTTGTTTGCATTTGCGCTCCAGTTTACGTGCTACTCTTTTTAGGGCGCGAGTGGTGTTATTATACCATGTTGCTATGATCTTTTCATTAATCTTTTTTGACTTCATAGGTGCGACTGCTTCTAATGTATTAGAGAAAATAGTGCCCATGTTGGTCATGTCATCGAGCAATTCTATATTTGTTGGCAGGGTTATTAAAAGAGTCAAATCTGGCAAGTTCTTTACGAAACTATCTCTAGTAGTTGAAGTGATTGTTCTACCCTGTCGATAACGAGATATACAACTGATTTCTGCAGTGCGCAGTGAACATGTTATAAGATGGTGATCGGAAACATTGTCGCTTTGAGGTATAACATCGATATTGGTTAGATCGGCTCCGTAAGATATAATCAAGTCTAGTGTATGATGTAAGTCGATGAGTAGGTCTATTGATGTATTGTGTTACACCACAAGAGTGTGGTAGCTCTTTAAACGCCACTGCTAATGGATCGTTAGCACCATCTACATGGATATTAAAATCTCTGACAATCAGTACTTTATCGACATAAACCAATAGGTCCGATAAGAAGTCTGCGAACTCTATCAGAAAATTAGTGTAAGGCCCAGTGGGTCTATACACAGTTGCCAATGTAAGAGAGAGCAATGTTTTTTTACTTTTGTTTGAACGTATCCACACTTGAGGCAGCCATCGTGTCCTTTCCCCCTTCTCGATAAGTGTATTGCACCCATGAGAGTAGCGGGGCATGCCACACTGGAGAAATTTGCTCTTTTAGAGAAAAAACTTAAGAACTGCCGAGACGCCCGGCCCAGGGGAAGTCGCTGCAGGAAGGGACAGTCCGCTGCACCATGTCGTAAGATTCCAGCAGTAATTCGGCGTAGAGGTTGAAGTCTCCAAGTCGATCATGTGTAAAGGCTCCGGAGAACAAAAGGTAAATGAATGCACCATGCTGTTTCCCTTGTGTACCCGGATATCCGAGGGGCGAAGTCCGACATGCAAATTTAATTCGCCAATTTCATTGGCCTTTTCTAAGCTAGTCGAAGTTGATAGGTTCTCAAGGGCGAACCCCATCTGTCGGTCCGACACAATGTCGAGAGACCGACAGAAAGGGAATCATGGTGTCATATTTTTTTGTTCTTTTATTTTAAAGCAATCTGTTGATTCAGAGAGTGGCACCGCCTGTCATTTTACAAGTCTAAGATTTTGGTCCAAAACATAACAATTATTATTTTAAAAATGTTGAAAATGTATTTATACTAAATATGTATTATAGAATAAAGTGAAACGTTATAATTGTATCAAGTTTAAAAGAAAAATTACCCCGGAAACAACAAAAACACTGACCCACTAAACAGCGCAATATTCTATAAAAAAATATTAATCATTCAGTTTGAAAAATGACAGGCGTGTAAAAGCAAGCAAATGGAAAGCAAGTCGTAGTCGTGTCTGCCCCTTTAAATGACGAACAATACGCTTGATCACCTGTTCTACAGATGACGTTGTCCTCAAATGACGTTGATTCTGGTGCTTATCTGCGAAATATGTATAGCCTATGGTTTTGGGCTTTGATTTAGCTCCTACTGTAGTTTAGCTGCCTTACATCGGGCAATTTCTAATTTACGCAAAAAAATGAGGTAAGTTTAATTTATATTGCTGAACTTTTGTTTGCGCTTGCCTCGGACTGAAGTGACGCCCACTGCATTAGGAAATTGTATTACTGATGCGTCACTAAATTAACAAATGTAGGTACACAATAAACATTACATATGAAATAATGAATGTATAAATACCGTAATGGAAAGAAGAGCTGTATTTTGATGTGTATGACAGTTTTCGGCCAAAATGTTGTCTAGGCAACAACGACCACTCCGCTTCCTGTATGTCATGGTGTGTCCAATCTCTTTTGCCATGAACTCAAAAGCAGGCCTACATACTATTCCAACTGAAAATAGTACCTACTATTAGGATTAGTATAAATAGGCGATTTGGAACGCGTGGATTTTTTTTTTAAGAAATGCACCAATTGCATGAACGAATTGTAAACGCTGAACAGTTAAAGGGAAACCAACCACTAACGCAGCTTGGAGACGTTAAGCAGGAGAACAAGGTATACGCTAATATAGATCTTAAGAAGTCGTTATACCCAAACAAGTTAACCCTTATGGCGTATGGTCCCCGACTATTTCATTATTTTTAACGTGAATTTTGTTGACAGTATACAATATACTGTAACTTTCATATTCCTCTTTATCTTCATCACTTTATAAGTGCGTATGCATTGGCCTATACAATATATAAGTTAGTAAGTTTCTTTAACTGGAATTGTGTTCTTCTTTATTCCATGTTTTTATCTGTTGTCAAAATGTCTTATTGTCATGGAATAATTGTTTTATTATGTAAATACCAAACAACGATAGCTTTTAGATTGCTATGTCTTTGTCTAAAACAGGTCAGATAGCAAAAGATTAATGCAAAAATCCGATGAGGTTTACACCAGAGAGTTTTTTCCCAGGTAGTCTTTGCCTTTTAACTACATTTAGCAAATGTTTGAATTGATTTTCTCTATGATAAAGTAATTATTAAATATGTTGTATGTATACATGCATGTTCTATATAAAGGGGTCATCTTCCCCATAGAATAAATCAATTTATTAATTCTTATTTATTGCAGTTGTACAGAGGATAAACGTCTCAAGACAGAACTTAACAAGCTGGAATGTCACTTTACATGGAAAATGAAAAAAGAAGACACAAATATCACTGATCATTTAATTAAACTAGAGGATAATCTGGATTTATATCTGGGTCAGAAAGATGGGATTGCACGCACACACAACTCTTTGGCATACGTCAAGTATCTCTTGGGTTCTTATGAAGAAGCCATAACAAACCTGGAGAAATCTGTGGAGCTCACTAAAGATTGTTATGTGGAAAACTGCGACGCGGGACTTATTGTCACTTATGGAAATTTTGCTTGGTTACACTTTCACATGAAACAGTATGCTGAATGCAAAAGTTACCTGGACAAACTGAAGGAGATTAAGGAACAAAAACAACCTGTCTCTACTTTTGATGTTCATCCTTCTGTAGTTGGTGAGAAAGCCTGGGCCTTGTTTAAATTTTCACGTAAATACTATAACAGAGCTATAGAGTGTTTCAGAATAGCGTTAGAGATGGAGCCAGAAAGAGGCGAGTGGAATGCTGGTTATGCCATTGTACTATATAGAACAGAAACTAAATGCACTAGTCCAGAAGATTCATCTGCAATTCAACAACTCAGACGGGCGATAGAAAAAAACCCAGATAATGATGAACTAAAGCTTCTTTTAGCTCTGAAACTTGCTGAGTTTAAGCTGTTTGATGAAGCAGAGGATCTGGTGGAAAGGGCACTTGATATGTCTCCAGATAGTCCACATGTGATTCGATATGTTGGGAAATACATGAGAAACTATGGGCAACCTTTAGACAGGTCAATTGGCTTGTTGAAAAGAGCTTTGGAGGTGACTCCGAATTCAGGATTTATACACCATCAGTTAGCTCTGTGCTACAAAAAGAAAAAACAAGAATTTGGCTCGCTGAGTGACTGTCAGAAATTTCTTCAGTTATGCATATATCACCTTGAGAAGGCTATCAACCTGAAGAGTGGCTTCATATATGCAATGACAGACCTAGCATTTCTCTACGGTGAGGATGGGCAAATTGAGCGGGCTGATGAAATGTATCAGAAAGCCTTGTCCACAGCTGAAGACAAGACTGAAGATCGGCAGGCAGTTTACTTGCATTACGGGGGGTTCCAGGAACACAGAAAAAGGAGTGAAACAATGGCTGTCAATTATTACATGAAATGTTTCAAAATTGCACCTAACACACGAAACGGCATTAAGAGTGCTATGAATCTGAGGAAGATTGCAGATTGCAGATTTTATCTAATAACATAAATGACACGTGGGCTTTAGGCATACTAGAAATCATAGAGCAGGTAAAAGATCGAAATCAATCTACTTCAGAGAACTGCGTACATCTTTTAGAATCTACATGCAATGAGGATTAATACAAAATGTACATTTATTATATTTTAAAGACTGTAAAATGTGAATAATTGGAAATTACTGCAGTTATTATAATTGCAGATTGATTTTCCAAGAAAGACTAAATGCAAATAAAGCTATAAATCAATTTAAAGGTATTGACTGTGGTAACACTTAACGTGTTTATTCAGTTTACTGAAAGTTCTTAACAGCCATTATTTGTGTTTTCTAGCCTTATTTCTATAGCTTAACTAATAAAGTTTGATGTAGTTTTTTGTCAAGCTAAATAATGTATTAACAAGGTGTAAGGTCAAGTATGATCTGATTTCTTTGAATTTTGTAACAATTAAAAATTATTTTGCAATAAAAACATTGTCATATGCTTATTCAGCTTTGACTATATAGTTGTTCAGAACTGCTGTTGTGAAAAACGACTTGTGTATGATGGTTCTGAAATCTATGCATCCACATTCATTTGTATTTTAAAAGCCTTCTTTTAACAATATATTTATTTAAATCTAACAAAAGTGTTAAGATATGACAGAACAACTCTCTAGATCAGGGGTCTGCAACCTTTGTGACCAAAAGAGCCATTTTGGGCATTCTCCCACCAAATAAAATTTGCCTGTAGCCGCAATATTTATTTTACCTTTAAATGACTAATAGACAGGTTATGTATGTAAGGTAGTAGTTACCCAGTTGTACCACTATGTGGCAATATAGTGCGATTTTTCTTGTATTAAGATGATAAGCAATTTATAAATGTTTGTCCCTGGCAAGAAATAGAAGTGTTTCCTGGCAATGGGAGTGTTGCATGAGCTGCTTTAGTAAGACTTCTGCTTTTTTTAGTAAACTTTTGTTTTGGCTTTTGTTTTTGAAGCGTTTGATGAAAAGCCATTAGAGACCGTCGACCCTCGGCATACGGACATCTTGCATAAACATTATGAGAAGCGCGCAAGCCATGGGTGTCGCTAGCACTATTTATTCGGGGCTCAAGTCCCAAATGTTTTTTATCTAGCCCCGAATGTTTTTGTCTAGAAATATCCCACATGGCAAGAGTCGGACACAAACAGGCACGCACATACACACACCACGTCACTGATTTCAACCTATCTCTAGAACATCACCATGGAGTTAATCTGCTTGACAAAATAAAATATAACTGTGTGAGGGCAGAGAAGATACTACAGTACGGCAATGGCGTGTACCAAGAAACAAACATATCTTATTTCATTTTGGCAGAAGACGAAGAAAGGTATTAACTTTAGTGTGCGAGTACACGCAGACAAAAATGTACACCTATAACTCATGATATAAAAATCCGGATTATCACAACAAGACACAGTTTTGGCTGAAGGCTCGGGTTCCATGGAAAGCATGGTCCTCGGGTCGAGTGCGAGTCCCGGTTACACTCAGCTGCCTCAGTGCCCTGAGCCCATGGCGCGACCCGAGCATGTTCAGTCGGGGAGTTCCCCTGGGGCTGGTGACTAGACACACAGTCGTTACGACAGATCCGTCGTCCTCGGGATGGGGCACGGTGTGCGACGGCATGCCGGCATCCGTTCTTTGGACACAGTCACTGAGAAAATGGCATATAAATTGTTGCTGAAGGGGATGTCTCTAGCTCTTCATACTTTCCAGTCGAGGCTGGAGAATAAACATGTCATGATTCGCACCGACAACATGTCCGTGGTTTCGTACATAAATCGCCAGGGAGTGGTCCACTCCGGAACTCTTTTAATACAGGCTGCGAGTCTCCCACTGTTCGCAGATCGGCATCTACTCTCTGTCAGGGCAGCGCATATCCCCGGTTGTCTGAACTGCGGAGCGGACATGCTTTCGAGGGAGGGCCTTCCGCACGGGGAATGGAGGCTTCATCCGGACTCAGTGCTGCTAATTTGGGAACGCTTCAGGAAGGCGGAAGTGGATCTATTCGCAACAAGCGAGAACGCTCACTGCCCGCTGTAATTCTCGCTGATCCATTCCCCCATGGGGAGCGACGCCATTGACAGGCAACTTAACGGCCCCGGTCCACTGATTAGATTGGCGATTCTCTCAGGATTTAGAAGCAGTTGGAAACGTTTGTAGTGATTTTAGCTGCATGTTAAAATAAGGATGAGTTTAACTCACCAATTAATTAATTAATACACTAACGTTTCTAATGACCATAAGTACTGTGACTTTACCAAACAGAATTAAGAGCAGAGAAGGAATTTATCGAAACACAGTTAAAGTGACCAGATTGTGAGTGTGAGCTCAGAAAACCATCAGAAATGCCTATATGTTTTTTTATTAAACTCTACTCTACATGGTAAACATAATGACGATCGCATAAACACCAACAAGTACATGAAACACAAACGTGCTATGAAGCGCAGAGAGAGAGTGAGAGAGCGAGAGCATGGCCGAGAGACAGGTAAAACATGTCTGAAAACCAATAAAATCATCTTAAACAAAGAGTCACGCTCATAACACAGCTATTCTATATATAGAATCAGATACGTGCTATCTCGGTGCTGGACCAATATCCGTTTGCGCGTGGATGGAAATCTGGAATGGTTTCAGAATGCAGTCCTGTTGAAACGCTGAGTTTAGGTTCTGAGTTCGAATTTCCATGGCCTAATCGGACTCCCCAGAGGGGTGTCCCTTGGATTGTCCTATGCGTTCTCTTTTTTTCCCCTTCCAATTCCTAAACTGAAGTGGATCGGTGATGGTGTTTCTAAATGCATACCTGCCCATCCCTCAGGTGGTCTGCGGGCCAATGCCATGAAAGTGATAAGTGGGCCAGAGAAAGTTCCTTTGTTTCTCATGGCGCCTCATTTGCATAGCTCTGACAGTATGGTCAGTTTGGATTTAATACCTAAACTTAGTTATGGACATAGTATAATGCATGCTATGTTGTTTAACATAGCTCATCATTTAGGGAATTCAGAGAGGTGTAGTAAAATATGAAACATGGAAGACATTGAACTGTGAATCATCCCAACGTATGAATACATCAAATGAACCCTAAATCAAAACTTGTATATGTAACAGATACAGACTATTTAAAATGGCACGAGCGCCAACACACAACCTAGACTTATATATATTATATATATATTTCGATACATGTATTGAAAAGGATAGTTTTATTAACACAAGTTCCTATTTGTCAGAGAAGTTTCTCTGGTTAGCCTCAGATTTTAAGTTAGAATTGAGACAGACACTTCTCACCAGTGGTTTGAAGCTTAGGAGTCGTAAATATCCTACAGAGAAACCAAAGGGTTATCACACTTCAAAACCTAAAATCCGAACTCTGGAGCCAGGTTTGCTGTGGTCTTTTGATGATAGTATCTAGAAACCAGGACAAAAGGTTTATGGCTTTCCTCTCAATGATCCAGTCACTATACATTTGTAAGTACTCACCTGAAAAAAATATGTAACATTGGCCTATTGGTTTTTGGATATTTTACTGCAAAATTCTTAAGAACTCTACTTTTAACAATTAACATAATAAACATAAAATTTTCAAATGTAACGTCTCTAAGTACATAGATACATAAGCTTGTGAATGTAATTATTTATTCAACATCACATTCTGTTGCATTGCTTATTATTATTTATACAAAATTTAGAGCATACAAACCTTCTATGCAAGACAAATATAAATTTACTTTTACATACACACAGATGTTAAAAGTAAATAGGCTACTATAAATAGTCAAAATTTATAGTGGAATATTTTATCAAGAATAATACTGAAAATGTTTTTATCAACTGTGTGTGTCTAGTATATTCAGTGAGGCAGAAAACGGGATGTGAGACATAAAGAGACTTCTTTATATGCTACATATTGCTTCTTTACTATAAAATAAACTAACCAAACTGGACTATGTGACTCTCCTTTTCGTTCCACAAAAACACACAATTTTTTTGTTATTTAGGTGACTTAGAGGGACCCTTTCAATAAGGAGGTTCAACCAACTCTTGGTTAAACCGTGAATTCAGAATTGTTTTATTTAGAAATAAGAAACTTTGAGTTTTGGTTTTGTGAACAGCTTATTTTTAATAAGTTCAATTTACTCCGGGTAGGCTTACCCTGGGTTAAGCGCTTGCACCACGACTATAAAAAGCCACCATCAATGGATCTGTCATGACTCTGCCTCATCATGTCATGTCTTTCTTGGTATTGTGGCAGTCATGGCGAAGCCTTAGGTTTTATGTGGAGAGAAGCGTATGGTCTTCCATACTCTCTCTGAGTCTTGTTTGTGTTTCCTGCTCTTTCGTCTCGTTATTGCCTGTTAAATAGTTCATACCCCGCACCTGCCCCTTAATTTTGATCCCTTTAAATCCTCATCTTTCATTGTTATGTGTTCGGTCATTGTGTGTACTAACCTGTCTTTTTTGATATAGCTCTTTGATATTACCCGTTACCCATGCTCGTGTTCCTGTTTGTTATTATCCTGTCAAGTCAAGTAAGTCTAGTTTAGTGTTAGTTTTTTCTACTCTTTTCAAATGTTGTACTTAGTCTCTGTTAGTTTAATGTAGGCAGTCTATGTTCCTGTTTACTTGTTATATTATTGTTTAACCCCCCTGTGGGTCCTTGTTTTGTGTTTTTTTTATAAATCTTGTCTGTTAACCCTAATCCCCGACGCCTGCAATTGGGTTCTCCACCGAGATTCAGGACAGGATCTCCGATGTAACGATTCACCATGGCAACGGCACCAAAAAAGCAACATGGCAGCAGAAAGCACTTGAGAGCGAGGCACATTTTCCGATCTGCATCTATACACCTATAGGGCATCAGACTCTCGTGTAAAGTAAGACTGATTGCTGGTTCGACCCCTGCTCTGAGCAGATTTGAGTTGGAATGGCTCTTCATGCGCTTTATTTATACACTTTATTAAGTCATTTATCATCTTCCATAAATTATGCTATGATGTAATACTGTACATGTACGGTGGCTGATGTAATTGATGTAAGGAAGGATGAGATATATTTAGATATATCTAATTCCCTGTAAAGAAAAATGTTACCGTTTTAATAAAAATGCTCAGGGAAATGACAAAATTCCACTTGGGTCCGAAATTGCTCTCCTGAAATCAAAATGCATCCCTATGAATTAATAGAGCCTATATAAAAACCTATATAAAAGCACATATGACATATACTGTAAGTCACTGAGATGGTCTTTGTGTGATCAAAATGTGTGCCATGAATGATTGTATTAATGAATGTATGAGTAACGCCACTTTCGCATTAAAAAGAGGAGGAAATGGAAATAAACTCTGGGTTTACCAAAGAAAACCTTCTCCTGACCAGGTTAGGTTCACAGAGTTATTTACTATGGTTGCTATTAAAATACTGAGTATTTGTGACCTCTCCTTTAGAAACGGGCTTGAGTTACCCCGCTTTCTCGGGTTTGACATACCTCACATTCTGAAACGAAAAACCCAGAGTTTCCCTCATTTCAGGGTTAATATACTCTCTATATTCACTAAAGCTACCTTCTGAAACGGGCACCAGTTCAAGTCAAAGACCGGTCAGAGTTGGAGATTAAAATTCCAAAATTTATTCAAATTCTGGAAGATAAATTCTTCAAACCGTGTTACAAATGGAAGTGGTGCTGTTCCCTCTGGAGTCTCTTCCAACCAATCTGTCTTTCTGTAAAGACGACCTGTTTCATAATAATTCACACCTGAATAAAAGGCATCTCTAGATACCCCCGTTACAACCACAAACTGTCAAAGTTGCTTAGTTTTTTTTAATAACATGGTAGTAGTCAGCAGTGAAGTCACTATGGTGTACTGTAGACCACGCCGCTATTTAACCTTCCCCTTTTCTTTCAGTCCCTGTGGCGATGTATTGATTGTTACTCGTGTCTAGATTTCAAGCTGTATGCTTCTCTACATTTTTTTCAGAACATAGAGAATCGGATTTAACCTCAATACTTATGGACAGTGGGGATTATTCATAAGCGCTGGTTTTGGACTCTTCACTGGCTCTTCTTTTCCTCGCCATTGCTCGCTACCTTTCCAGACTAGGATTACACACAGATTTTTTTTTTTTACTGAGCTGTGTCAAGGAATTCCCTGGCATTTTTTTTGCTTGGTTTGCCGTGTATAAACTCTGTTTTGATTCTCTTCCGCATCTGAGTAATATATATACTGTGACAAATTGGACATCTGGTAGCATACAAAAGTTTACAATAGTTTGAATTCCAAGTCATATATTTTTTCAGTGGCCTTGTTAATTTAATAGAGCATTTACATCTAAGCATGTCATGCTTGTGTCGCAGTAGCAGCGCTGAAGTAGAAGGCAGCTAGAGTCTTCTGCTGTTACACTGCTCGCGCTCAATTAAAATGAAAGTGCATTGATAAGTGCACTGCAAAAATGCATATGGATTGACAAGAAAAGTAACAATTTAATTATAATGCGTGCAAGTGATGTCAAATGTATTTTAAAAAGTTACCAAAACTTAAAAAACACAGCTCTTTTCAGAAGGTTGCTGGCCAAACAACATTAGCATTTAAAGGATTTATATCATCTTAAATGTTTCCCTCACGTACACTGGTACACAGACAGTACTTGTCATGATTCCACTATCATGTCATGTTTATTCGTGTTATTTGAGTGGAGTCATGGCATAACCTATGGTTTTATGTGAGATTGAAAGATTCTTTCTCGTGTCTCGTCATTGTTCCCTTCACCTCGTTCCTCGTCAGCCTCTCCTTAGTGCTAATCCCCAGCACCTGTTGCTCGTTATGATCCTTTGGTTGGTCCCCCCTATAAAGAGTCCTCATGTTTCTTTGTCATGTGCCCGTGCATTGTGCTTGTTCCTGTAAATTGTTCCTACCCATGTGATTGTCCCCGCAAGTTATCTTTGTAAGCTGTTCTTGTACTTGTTCCTGTCTCCCTTGCCTAAGTAAGTATTAGTTTAGTGTTTGTTTCAAGTGTTTTGTTTCTTGTAGTTTAGTTAGTCCAGTTCCTGTGTCCTTTTCTGTTAAAGGTACCCTGTCCTGTTTTCCCCCTCGTGGGTTTTTGTTTTGCCGTTTGTTTAGTCTTGTTTATTGTTATTTGTATATTAAATAAATATCAGTGTTACCACCTATACCGTTTGTGTCTGCCTGCATTTGGGTTCCCACGCCATGTCTCCACCGGAGAATCATGACAGTACTGGGTTCTCTTATCATCAGATAACTGGTAACTTGTTATAGCACGTCTTGTATTATTGACTCCCTGTGAATTGTTTGTTTTATATCAATCTTGCAAGTCACTTTGTATAAATGCACCTGCAAAATAAAGGCCTACATCTAGGTAGTATACTTATTAAGTTGAAAAAATTACAGTTTTCTAAAATCATTAGGAATCATAGTGTTTTAGAAATATGTACAGCAAGAAGAATTAAACCAGTAAATCATTTGGATGGATTACAGTACAGCTTCTTTAATATTCTCTCCGAGAGATTGGAGGATCAAAATCATAATCCAAAATGAAAACATGGCCAGAGGTGAGAGAGAGACCGTGTTTGAAAGATAAAGAGGTTGCATATAGACCTTAGTACAGTTCCCTTAGTACACGTACTCGAGGGACAGCGTACAATGCGCATGACGCAAATTTCATCATCATAATATCACACGCATCGCAGGAATTTTGTTTTTAAGGTTGCGCATGCACATTCCATTTCTTGCGGTAACCACCAGGTGGCAACTGTGTCGTGGGAGCATCGATTCAATTGAGTTGAAGAAAACCTATCCCACAGTGTTGTATAAAGTACTAGAAAGCAATACTTGAGTGAAAGTACAAGTATCGTACTAGAAAAAGACTCTGATAGAAGTGAAAGTTACCTGTTACAATAGTACTTAAGTAAAAGTCTTAAAGTATCTGATATATACTGTACTTAAGTATCAAAAGTCATTTTCTGATATTTAATGTACTTTGAAGTAAAAGTAAAAATGTTCTGCTCTACTAAGAAAAAATCAGCCAACTCTTGTGTGGCAATAAAAGCACTGTGACATTGATCAACAATGCAAGCGTACATTCACAATTTATAAAACGGATAGTTCAAGTCCTTGATTCTGATTGGTTTAACCGCGTTCGAAGCCGTTGTAAATTACTCAACAATCATACAGCTGTGACCGCATTACATAAGTGTTACTGCGCAACTGCCATTTGTGATGGTTTGTTTGCTTTGTTGCTTGGTAACCTCTTTGGAACTACATTGCTTGGCGGAGGAATAAATGTGTTATAGCGTTATATTTTTTTGTTGCTGATGTTTATTTTATGAATAAAATAAATATTAAAATGAATATTCTAATGGAGTAACCGTTTTATAAAAGCAAAAAGCCCATTGAAGCCGTGTTTTACAGTGGATTTAGAACAGCTAACAGGGTTCTAACATGTGTGCCATGTCAGTTAACGTTACTTAGCAATGTTAACAAGCAGACGTTAGCCTGGCCATCACGTTAGCCAGATATCTGATACGACTTATGATAACTAATGTTGAATCACATTGACATTGTGGCTTTACTGAATAACTATTAATTAAACCTGCCTCAATGTGCTTCTTCAGGTTGGACGGGAAGTTTTTGAATGCCAAAATTTCAGTGACTTTCGGTAGGCATAAGAGGCACTTCATCCGGTAGGAACAATCTTTCACTCCAATGTACAGAAACATATCTTGCAAATATGGCCAAGGATGTATAACGTTATCTTGACCCTGTTAACCGAGTTCACCACTATCGTTGGGGTGGTCGTCTAAGATAACGGGAGGTCCTCCAGTAGGTGCTTCCATGGCGCCAGCGGTTTCAGCTGTGCTTCCTCCGCCTTTGGCAACAAATAAGCATTAAGCTGAAATAGAGCGTGCGTAATGCAATCTAGGAGAAGTGATTCGCCAAACCTCCCTAATTGCAGTCTTACACATTTCTTCTTCTGAATATTTTATTAAATAACAACGAGTAACGAAGATGCTAAGTGGAAATATATCGGAGTAAAAGTATACATTTTATCTAGGAAATGTAGTGGAGTAAAAGTGAAAGTTGACATAAATTTAAATAGCGAAGTAAAGTACAGATACGTGAAATTTCTACTTAAGTACAGTAACGAAGTATTTGTACTCTGTTACATTACAACACTGGCACGGAGAGATATTGCAATATGTTGTAATGCGCTTTCATATGTACGCATATGGGTCAAAAGCAGTATACTTTGCAAGGCTGTGCGTTCCGCTATACGTACACGTAACAAAAACAGGTTTAAAGCTGTGGAATATTTGCAAGTATAACTAAGTCAATTTTCCTATAAAAACAATAACAAACGTCTACACAGCTACAAAAAAAAACATAATTTTCTTTGGAGACAAACAAATATATACACTCAGCTAAAGGATTCTTAGAAACACCATAGCCTACTAATACTGTGTTTGACCCCCTTTCGCTTTCAGAACTGCCTTAATTCTAGGTTTGAATGATTCAACAAGGTGCTGAAAGCATTCTTTAGAAATGTTGGCCCATATTGATAAGATAGCATCTTGCAGTTGATGGAGATTTGTGGTATGCACAAGCTCCCGTTCCACCACATCCCAAAGATGCTCTATTGGGTTGAGATCTGGGGACTGTGGGGGCCATTTTAGTACAGTGAACTCATTGTCATGTTCAAGAAACCAATTTGAAATGATTCGACGTTTGTGACATGGTGCATTATCCTGCTGGAAGTAGCCATCAGAGAGGATGGGTACATGGTGATCATAAAGGGATGGACATGGTCAGAAACAATGCTCAGGTAGGCCGTGGCATTTAAACGATGCCCAATTGCCACTAAGGGGCCTAAAGTGTGCCAAGAAAACATCCCCCACACCATTACACCACCACCATAATTGCATCAATGAGAAATTGAACAGGTGTTCCTAATAATCCTTTAGGTGAGTGTATATATATATATATATACACACAGTATATGTAACATTTGTTTTTAATACATCATAATTAAAGAGAATCGAAGTGTTCACACAACAATGACGGAGATAAAGAGAGCAATATCATTGAGATCACTTTAAGAACAAAGTTGTTCAACGCTGATGATCGATAAAACATACACTCAAAAAAAATATGTTTGCTGCCTGTTCAATTTACTTAACTTGCTTAAGTTTAATTTAAACAGGTGTGTATAAATCATACATACTTCACATACAGACTCATCCCCAGACAACTCTTATCGTTTTTTATAATCGATTTAGCTAATGATCTATTTGTCAAACATAAGTAATAAATATTTTGATAGAAAATACACAAAATATATACCGTCCATGATTTTTTTTATTTCTGTCATTAACTGTTTAAGCGCCCTGAATATCTTTAACACGTGCCTTAAAATAAAATGCATGATGTTTAAATACTTTTTTCAGTCAAAAAACTTGAATACATGATAGAACTGAGACATAACAATGAAATTATTTCTGTAGTAAATACTAATGATGTCTGTTCACATTTTTTATAAATAAAGTGCATTAAATTATTATGTTATTATGCATTGATTATGTAAACATATAGAATGTCATAACTTTAAATGGACAGTCTGAGAGCACAAAGATTGGTGAGGTACTCATCATTATCTCCGTAACTCAAAGCTTTCTCAAAGCACTCAATGGCTTGGCTCTTCTCTCCTTTCACTTTGTGAATGAATCCTAGTATCCCATAAGCCTTTCCATCCTGTGTGTTTTTATTGATGTGCTTCTCTGCAATCCTATTCAACTTGTATTCACTTCTCCTCCCTTCATATGAACCTGGGTTCATCTTCAGGCATTCCATGTAATGCTTGATAGCTAAAACTTCATCTCTTTTGCAGTACAACTGGAATTCAGCGTAATGAAAATGAACCACATGCAGATTATCATTTTTCTCTTTGGCTGTCTCAAACGTCATCTGAAACATCTCTTCGGCTCGTGAAACATCATGTTGTTCTCCGTAATGCAGTGCTAGATCACTCATAGCAGTGATAAAGCCAGTTGCATGCTTGGTAGCCATTTCTAAATGGTAGATGATCTGATCACGAATCTGTTGAACCCTAGATGATCTGGTGTGATGATTTCCCTCCTGCAGCAGTTGGATTTTCTTCATTTTATAGCAGAGAGCTAACTGATGATGTGTGAAATCTGAATGAGGTGACAGTTCAAGTGCTTTTCTCAATAGAGCAATAGCTCGGTCCACAGATCTATTATAACTAAAGAATTTTCCAGCATATCTCAAGACACGTGGGTGATCTGGAGATCTTTCTAAAGCCTGTTCAACCAATCTTTCAGCCTCTTCATAGATCTTGTATATAACCAGTCGCATTGCTAAGAAGATTTTAAGAATGTCATCATCCGGATTTGTTTCAATGGCTCGTCTCAGTTGCTTGATTGCAGGTGATTTCTCAATAGTGAATTCTCCATATTCTGTTCGATGCAGGGCGATGGCATAACCAGCGTTCCACTTGCCATTTTCTGGTTCCAGATCTAAAGCCTTCTTGAAACATTCTTTGGATTTTTCATAATACTTGTAAGAAAATCTACGAAAGGTCCATCCCTTCTCACCAAGCACCTCTGGAACAGACGAAGACTCAGATGACATGTTTTCATTTATCTTCAGGACTTTCTGTAGGTAACTTTCAGACTCTGTGTAATTCGTCATGTGGTAGTTTATCCAGGCAAGGTTTCCATAGGTGACAATGAGAGACTTGTTAAATTCCTCTTCATGGCACTCTTTGTAAAGCTTCAATGATGTCTTGAAATTGCTAAGTGCCTCTTCTTGAAACCCCTGAAGGAACTTTACATATGCTAAAGCATTGTAAGTTTGTGTGAGCTCTTCTTTTTTCTCAACATCCAATTTGAGCTGTTCATCCAGCCTATTAAGATCAATATCATCTTTTTTCAGAGCCCAGGTGAAGTGACATTCCAGCTGGTCAAGTTTTGTTCTCAACTGATCCATACTGGTAAAAAAAAGCATCACATTTTTATTATTTTCTAGAATGAGTATTATTGTAATACCTGTACCTGCATCTTTTATTTGTATATTATTAATGTATTTATAAGTTTATACTAGAGCCCGACCCATTAATCGCTTTGCCAAATTTATCGGCCGATATGAGCCTGTCACAAGTATATCGCAGTTTATGCCACAGATATGCCATTGATTTTTACAGAACTCCTACAGTGACCTCCACTGATATTGCCACCCTTGATAAATATGAGCAAAGAAGGCTGTAAATCTGCATTGTTTCTCCGTTTGATCTTTTATTTTAAAATATCCAATATTCCAACATTTAATTTAAGTATAACAATTTGAAGTAGGGGGAATATAACATTATGAAAAATAAAATTCTCTAATACATCCTGGTCACAATTATTAGCACCATTAGAAATTCTTGTGGGTAGATATCCCCAAATTATAATCTAATTAATAAATACATATTAAATATTAATGACTAGAAACAAGATGTTGTCCAGTCATGCCTTCTTATTACGCAGGAGAAAAAATATTAGTAACACAAAGCCCAAACCTCCTTAATCATTTATCACAACGGATAAAACCAAATATATATTTCTGGGGCTGGTTGCACCAGCTTTGAGTTAGATACAATTTAGCCTAGTTTTGACTTAAACGGGCACTGAGTTACAATTTACACACTACTAAATATTTTTCAGTTGTACCATTCAACTTAGTTAAAGCGTAACTTTACATATTAACTAAACATTAACGGATGCCTCCTGCCAGGAGTAACCGCAGGAAAAAATAGTAGAATCGCTGAACTAGTGCATATCCTTTTGTTTATTCATCTGTCTGTGTTGTGCATGTCAAACTAAAATCATATTTTTATGATTTTATTATGTTGTATTGTTTTTATTTAAAATTTGTTGATTAATCATGTTTAATTTGAAATATTTAATACATATTATTTTATTCATAGTTAGGTAGTATTCTATTTAATAAAAACTTATTTTTACCGTCATTATGTTCACAACATTTCAACACAACTTTTCCTCATTAATTCAAAGACTACTATTGAACTATTGAAGGTAAATATCATATTATGCATTACTTTAGAAAGAGCTTACGAATTACTAGCACCGTTTTGATGTAAGACCAAATGGTGCTACCGAATAACATTCAGATTTAGTTACAAAAGCTAGTAGTTACTAAGCCTCTATATGGACTTTACGTTCACATTTAAGTAAGAACTTATGAATGGCTGGTGCAACCCTACCCTCTTGTGCAATATAGTTCTGTTGAGCTACACAAAATACTGTACAAAATGGCTTTGTAGAAATAGTTAAAAAAAATCTAATTTCCAAAATCAGAGAAATGATCAAGAAGTTTTAAATGGACGGGAGATGTTGAAAATACGCTTGAAACCGTATGTGTTTCTATATTGTCTCAATGCATTGTGAGGAGAAAAATTTGATTGGCCATAGACTCTTCAAAGAGCACAGATGTAAAATTGCAGTAATCCATAGAATTTTGGGGTCAGAAGGGTTAAATAAAAATAAAAGGAATATTGCACATCCATCACCACAAGTTGTTTGGGACACTGTTCAAGAAACAAATCTTCTGCTCTCATGCAAAAACAAACTACACCATATTAATCTGCCATAATGGATTTTCAACCACGACTGCGTTCTATGGCCATATGAAATGAAAAAAAAATGTTTTTGGCAGCAATAACACAAGATAGATTTTGTGCACAGAGGGATATCCAAATTTAAGAGTTAATATTTCAGCAGATCTTTATTGTTGTGAATCTACTTTTATACCAGAGGTCTTCTATCTTGATAAAATAATGGAGCACCAATATTTGAAGGAGGTCGAAGGCGTCATTTACGAAAACCAGACTTTATCCATGCTTAATTGTTAAAATCGGGTCTCTGGTGCATTTGCCTATTCAGAAAACGTGAAAATTTACAATCCAGTAACTTTGTTTATGTCATCCTATCTCTGCAAGTCTGAGAGAAAACGAGCGGTTCAGATTTCCCTCACTTTCTTACATAGGCGATATGTCTGCCCCTTTTTTGAACGTGTCCACCCATGGCACTGCATCCATTTTTGTTTTTGCGTGTGTGCAGTTCTGACACCATGGCAGGAGGAGTAGGCGAAGCAGAGCAAATCATGCTAACTGTTCTACTGCTGGCTGCACAGACCAACACAGATCACTGTTCCTGCAGCCTCACAGGTGACAAAAAAGCAATGGATTTATTTAGTTTTGGATGGAAACCCTCCACAATGAATGAGGCAAAGCTGCAAATAAAGACCTCAACTTAAAAGGTGATTAAATGTCACCATGACACATTTGTCCGTTCACTCATAGAAAGCAATGTGTGTGGCTTGTAAACACACGACATGTTTGTCCTGTGTAACGTTACTTTCCCTTAGAGAAAACAAGAGGCGTTTGTCTTGAGTACCTTCACCTATAGAGAGCTGTGTGTATGGTTTTCAAAAACGTGACGGGTTTGTCATGGATACATGGACTCGGATGACTTGCATATATTCTCAAACCTTGTCAGACAAAAAAGAAAGACTCAGAACTTTGTTATTCATGCAAATGGAGGTTGCAAAAAGTTTTGAATAGAAGTGTGGCAATAATTGTGACAGGGTGAAGTAGAGAAAAACGTTTTTCATAATGTGATTTTCCCCCCACTTTAAATTGTTTTACTTGAATGAAATAAAATGAATATTGTATATTTGTTTCTATACAAGATCAAAAGGAGAAACAATGCAGATTTATTTTTACAGCCTTCCTTGCTCATATTTACCAAGGATGTTATTTGCCAAGTAGTCTCCGCTGCAGACTGTAGCGCGCTTTCTTCATGCATTTCGACGTTATATATGTATAAGGGCGAATAAGCAATGTGACGTACCGCATGCCTTTAAACCGCATGCGGAATACAGACGACGCTTGTTTACTTCTGTATCATGTTCAAACAACACGGGCATGGATTCGATTTCAATGGCACTAAGTCAATGAGCATATTTATGGTGTCTTTACAATTGTGTCTTTTTGTTTAGGGATTTGCATCTACAACCTGAGCACTGTGCTGGTTTATATCAACTGCACTTCTATTTCTAATTTATTTTTCTTTTGTTCTTATTCTTTTTCTCACATTTTAATTAATTTCATTGCTGTTTTATTGATTCTAAAATCTCAATTTTATATGTGATCTTAAATAGTTAGCATTTTAAAGATACGTCTTATTTCTCTCTGTCAATCATTTTTTGTAAAGTACTTTGAATTGCCCTTGTGTATGAAATGTGCTATATAAATAAACTTGCATTGTCTTGCCTTAGATGCACTTACTCTCATAACGAAACGGGGTACTTCGCGCGTGTGCACTGCGTTCAAGACAACTCGGATTTCGCGAATTCCCGACCTCAAACCCAGAAGTAAACGTTTTAACGGCACGAAATTGCATGAATAAAGTCTCTTCTGTAAGCTTTATTAATAAATTAAAATCATCATTTTAGCTACCTTTAATATGCCCCGATGCCGGGTGTGCAGGAATGCATTGATATCGGACAAAGTCCGAGTTTACACTTTCATGACATAAAAATACGTGAAAACATCACCTCGAGGTGAACGGGATACACATGCGCAGTAACGAATGCTTGACCACAACACGTTAAAAGGCGCATGCGCGCTGAAGCATGTATGACAGAGAGCAGTTTGGACGAGGGGGCGGTACGACACATTAGGCGGAAAGACATGTGTCGCCCCGCCCACTTCAACTTTTCATTGGTTCATTATTAGGAACAGCTTATTGGCTTAGACAAGTGTGACGCTTTGGACGGTTAGAAACGAGAAAGTAGACAATAGCGACAATAAACAACATAATAACAACCATAAGAGAACGAACGAGGACACGTCTATGGAAAGTTACATTAAGTAGAAATGTCAACAATAAAGCAAAGTTTGGGTTTCTAGCTAACATTAAAAAAACGCACGAACATAACATCTATCATAAGCACGGCACTTTACCCCAACACACATTTATAACCCATCTCATATAATATTTTAATAGCACCCACCACAACTGCCAGCCATACTCTGTTATTCTGCTACATCACGTACGTAAATACACTTTATATTGCTACTAGTTACATGTATAGAGAATAACTAACTGTATCACTTGTTTTACGAACAGAACATGTCTTATTGTCAGAACTGTGTTTTTGTACAGATATGTTTATTGTATTTATATTGTAACAGAACATATTATTAATAGGCGCAGCCTACGGTCACAATGGTGTCAATAAATGTAATGTCCTTGCCATAAATAGGAGTATCGTGAAAAAACGTGAACAAAAAAACTGGGTGTAAAATGTTAAAGAATGTGATGTTTTCTGGGTCTTTTGAAAGGTGTGTTATTTCCAAACCGGCTGCAAAACCCCCATTTCATTTGTACAGTTTCCAAATGTCATTCACGCACATGGATCTGTATCACATGAGACACTGTTTGTAAAATAACAAAGCGTTCAAAGTTGAATAGATTAAAACATATTCTTCTCTGGTTTAAATGGTGTGATGATCGTGTTTGTTGGGGATAGTTGTATGGCAAGCCATTTTGTCATTTAACATTTGAGGTTTACTAGTATCTATTTTTAGGCTACTAGTTCTTATTGTTTAGTTACTAGTAACTATTCCATTAGATACTATTACCTAAATATTAGATACTAGTGCTTATTTATTAGATACAAGTACTTATTCATTTGATACTAGTACTTAATCATTAGATACTAGTACCTAAAATTAGATACTAGTGCTTATTTATTAGATACTTATACCTAAAATTAGATACTAGTGCTTATTTATTAGATACTAGTACTTATTCAATAGATACTAGTAATTAATCATTAGATACTAGTACTTATTCATATCATACTAGTAACTTTTTAGATCAAAGATATCCTGAACATAATAGATACTAGTTTAAGCTTATACTCAGTATGCAAATTATATGTTGAATATTAATAAGACAACGTTATATGTAAGGGAGATTGGGCCGGAGAGTAAGAAAGAAGATGCAAATTGGAGGTTCTCCAGCAAATACAGAGAAAATGCAGCTTTATTGAAAGAAAATTAATTTGTGTTTAGTGAACTTAAGAAGAATCGAAGGCATGCTGGGTTGCAAAAAGATGAATGTTCATGCACAAATAGATAAGAACAGCATCGGCTTGCGGTAATGAGGCGACCCAAAGCCGATGTAACAGAGAGATGGTTAGAGCTCTAACTGACTGAATTATCCGCCTATGCCTGGCCAATATTTATTCGATGTGTTTGGTAGGGGGCCCGACGTCCCGCTTTCTAGGCCGACGTCGGCCAAACGTACATGTGCTATCTGGGTTTCGTCCCCGCTCTCCTCCATGTATAGGGCTAAATCCACAAGGCTGAATCCAGCTTCTTATTTGCAGTTTCTTAGCTTCTTATTTGTAGTTTCTTTCTATCCGTTCCACCTTAAAAACGCGAAGCATCCGCTTTTCCAGTTTCTTATTCACGCTTAGCTTAGGTTCCATCTCGCCTTTCTCTTCTTTTACTTTTTTTTTTACTTTTTGTGTGTGTGTGTGTGTGTTTGTGGGCGTGTCTTTACTAGTACTTATTCATTAGATACTAGTACTTATTTATCAGAAACGTATACATGTTTATCAGCTACTAGTAACAATAGAATAATTACTAGTCACTGATGTAATAAGTACTAGTATCAAATAAATAAGGACTAGTATCTATTGAATAAGTACTAGTATCTAATGATTAAATACTATTATGTAATGAATAAGTACTAGTATCTAATGATTAAGTACTAGTATCTATTGAATAAGTACTAGTATCTGATAAATAAGCACTAGTATCCAATTTTTAGGTACTAGTATTTAATGATTAAGTACTAGTATCTAATGGAATAGTTACTAGTGACTAAACAATAAGTACTAGTAGCCTAAAACTAGATACTAGTAAAGCTCAAGGGTTAAATGACAAAATGGCTTGCCATAATAGTTTACATTTTTTACTACATACATTTCTGTGAATGTTAAAATGCAATTTAATGCAGTGCAAAGTGTAAAATACTGTAAAAACAACTGTAAAAATGATAATGGAAAGTTCCTTCATATTAATGCAGTGTATTGTGCCCTATTTTTTGTTTGAGTTTACAGCACTCCAAACTTTTGACTGGCAGGCTACTGTACTGTCCTATAATATACACATGAAGAATATTGGCCAAAATATCCATATTAGGAAGTAGTTTTTACTTCCTAATATCGGTATCGACATCGGTCCCCCAAAGAAACATATTGGTCGGGCTCTAGTTTATACATGTGTAATAGGTCTAAAAAGGAAAATTGTCTCTCTGTATACAATATGAATATATAGTATCAACATATATATATTTATAAATATATATATATATATATATATATATATACATACACATATTATATTTATATATAAGTAAAAATATAACGTATACTGTTAACTGTAATTTACTGTTTATTGTTGTCATATTAGATGAACAAACTCATAAAGTGCAATTTTACTTAATTATAAATTATATCATACAATGAATTTGCATGGATTGTAGCACTTACCTCATCTTGAGTCAGTGTAGGAAATATTGTAGAAGCTGTTTGATGGAGGAGATGGTCCCGGCATGGATTTTATATTCTCTCCCAGAGATGGGAGGATCAAAATCAGAATGGAAACTGAAACCTTGAAAGAGAGCACTAGAGGAAGCCTTAAAGCTGTGCTGCAACGATGTGTCATGCATTTTGACTTCTTTAAAATGTTAAACCTGCTGTCTTCTCATGCTTAAGAGTCCATTTATTACGTAGTATTTCTGTGCTCAATACTCCCCCAGCTATCGTACAGGTAAACGGAAAGTTTTTTTCAAGCATATAAAATTGCTTTATAACAATTTTTCTTAGTCCCGTATTGGACAATTCTCCCGGAAAAGCACGAGGTACGCCCAGAGCAGGAGAGAAGGAGCATGCGCAGACGTTACTTTCACTTGTGTGCAGGAGAGAGACAGAGCATATGTTTGTGAAGTTCAGGTGTTGATTATTAACTGCATTTGCGGGATGAATGTTATGCAAACGGTGGATATAACTTTGGATTTTAAGATCGTTAGAAACTGATATATGGAGCTGTCCCAGCGCTAACAGATGACGGACATGAACCGCATGTGATGAGTGAAACTGATGTCTGTGTTTTGTTGACAATGTGCTTAAGTTCAGTCTAAATCTCCAACCACCCCCACCAGAAAAGTTCTGGATACAATCGTCTGCCTAAGCAGATATTGTAGCGGCAAGAAGGCGTCTTCCAGGCCTCCTCTCCCTCAACATCTGAATAAAAAGTTGCTTATGGCAAAGACTTATTTGATGATGCAGGAAAGATGAGTTTGGAGCCAACTCTACTTCTTTCTCTAGGATAGATAGTGATTCTTTAATGGAGCCCTCAGCTTGGAAGTAATTAGCTACATATCTGGTCACCTGCGGGACGTCAGGGGACAGCCTGAGGGCTTCTTTTATAATAATAATACATTTTATTTATAATGCGCCTTTTTCACACACAAAGTGCTACAACAATGCGTAAATACATTAAATATGTCATTAATAAAAAAAAAACTTAATATCAGTCGGTTAATAACCCTTCAATATTGTAAGCAATCTTAAAAGGGTGCGTTTTCAGAAGTTTCTTAAAAGAGCTTAGTGTGGGAGAGCTACAGAGAATCAGAGGAAGCGCATTCGATAACCTCGGAGTGGCACAAGAAGATGCTAGCTGACCGATAGTTTTTAGTCTCCAACGGGGTTGGTGAAGTGAAAAAGAATTGGCAGAGTGGAGAAAACGAGGAGCCACCTAAGGGTTGACTAAGTCAGATAACTAGGAGCCAATCCATGGACCCGTAAAATGATCCTCCAAGCCTCAGAAAGCTCAACGTTTTCTCACCATCTACTGCGGGCGGGTTGCAAGAGTTATCTGACGAGCCTTTGTCCATGCAAATACTTTTCATCTTCATCAGGTATTTTTCCACATCGAGGTTCTGCAAGTGATAGTGGATCCATGCAAAGCAGGAGAATCTTACCAGGTAGTCACCGTATTTTCTTTTGTGTTCTAATGCTGATTCAGCCTTTTGAAGATAATCCAGCACTCTTTGAGTTTGGCCATCCAAGTGGCTGATGAATGCCAGAATGTTGAAATATCTGGCATGATAGGTCTGTGGGCTAAATTTGATCATGCCATGGAGTTTTCTGGCAGGATTTTAAAATCTTTTAACCCCCCATGTGAAAAGGCATTCCAGCTGAGTGAGATATAGTAAGATTATTGGGTATTTTTAATAACAGGTCTCAATGAATACAGTAAAAATAGGATATTTGTAAAGTGCAGTTACCTATAATTATGTATATTAGGTTTAATATGCAAATGATCACACACAACATACCATAAATATAAATCAGTATGTTCTTTGTGTAACAACAGGTTAATATGACATCATTACTTTTAATCCGTTTTTTGAACTGTTTATTTGAGGCAAACCAGGGACAAACCTTATAAGCATTTAAGATAGGTCTGTTTTTTCCTGTATAAAAATAAAATGTGAAAATTACCCCGTTTTACAAATGCGATAACGAATAGGCTATTTTTGTGGCGACCTTTTCTCCTACTCCGCTGTCACGTCACGAGAAACGAAAGTAAACCGCAGATGGGTAAGTTTCGGTTTTGAGATAAATTACTATTAGCTGTTGCTTATTTGCCATACGCCCATTATGAAACTATTTTAATGTTTTCGTTTCCAAATGACGTATTTCATATTTTGTAAAGTCAAAATATACAAATAAGAATAAAATATAATTATTTGTAATCTAATAATATTGGTAGAAGTGGGATTGTATAAATGCATTTGAAGAGTTGCGTTTCAAAATGAGATAACGTAATGTTAAATAAATGTTTTTATTATGTTAAAATTATTTTTATTGTGTTAGTTAGCCGTTTTTTTTAGTAACTGTGGCTCAAATCAAACCAAACCAACTGCAGATTTTTGAAAGTTATCTCATTTTGGAACCAAACTCTTAATGTTTACACATATTTATATATATATATATAACATTTTAAAATATAGATCAATATGTAATTCAGTATTACTATGAATCATATACTCTAGTGCAACACACTGAGCAACAGGTCAGCAATAATATGATTTCCTCCTGTTAACATTGCAGGACCAATTGCCAAATCCAACCAGACGGTGGCAGCATTTCCCTTTTAAAAAGGAAAAGAACTGTTCCAACTTTACAACAGTTCGGTGCATTGAGTTCAAGTGGAAGGAAAGAAACAGCTGGTATCACCTGAACCACTGCACAAGAGTTCCTAAAGAAAAAACAAGAACAGGAGAAAATAGACTGGAAACAAACGAGTAAGAATGTCAGATAGTTGAAAACGATTCATTGCAAAGTGTGGCACAAGGAATATAACTAAACAATGAAAATAATAACTCTCACAATATGCCTGTTCGTCATATGCCTGTCACAAGTTCAAGCTACAGTCAACACTACAACTCCAGATCCCATCATTCAAGACTCTCAAACACACTTCCCTTCCATATATGGTGACGACACCTCCCTTTAGAAGTCAAGTGAATGTACTCTGTGTTCTCACTAAACAGATCACTGCGGTCTTTGAAAACGCATTATTTGCGTTTAGCGTGATTTGTTCAATTTGGTTTGTATTGTTTATTTCATAATTAATTATAGGAAACGTTTTTGGCAAAGTTATTATGATTTGGTAAACAGATGTCGTTATAGAAAAGCAAGATGATGTTAAAACATGTTATTTATATTATAATAAAATATGCACACCTATTTTTGTTCTTTTCAGTTTGTTTGAATGTTTCTTTTATTTTTTCATATATTGCTCTTTTAAGTTTGTCTTAACAATGTGCTTTTAATAAAAGTGAGATCAGCCATGACACCATTACTACATTTCAAATGATTTCCCATCTGTCTTTTGTTGGTTCTCACACCAATTATACAAATGTCTAGCTTGAATTGTGACGGGTTGCATAAAGTCTGAAACGACTCCGGGACTCTAGATGTGAAAGATAACGAAATTAGTTATTTCCCAAGGTGAATAAACCCAATAGAAGGAGATCAAAGAGAAACAAAGCTTGAGTCATCTAGCATCAATCTTTACTTGTAACACAAAAATAAAGTACAAAATAACATGGTAAGCCGTGCTTCTAAAAACAGAGTAACATAAAGTAGACACGAGTGTCTTAACTTCATGTAACGCTTGACTTGAGATGACAATCACAATGTCACAGGTCGGGATGGACCAAGCCAAACTGCACCCACCCCTACACCAGGACCCATGGGTCTCTGTCGGAAGAGCGGCGATCGTTGATGTTCGAGTAGGATGCTTTGAATGTTTCTCCACAGACATGGACAGAATTCACATCACCATTTTCAAATGGGGAAAGAGGAGGCAAGAGGTCGGTAATGAATCAGTATACTCCACGCAGTGATATTTGTAAACGCAATCCAGCACTCCAAACCACATCCAATTCAGTGTCGAATACATGCATTTAAGAGACTCAGTTTCTGGTTACTTAACTCTCTCTTTCAGCCCTTGCAGTGTGCTTCCCTCTCCCTCCAACGTCATCAAGTCTCTCTCGAAGTCAACACTTCCCTCTTCACACAATGTTCCTTCAACAGTTACAACTCCCGAATAAAGGACTTCTCAACGAAGGAGAACCACCCCAACAGTCTCTTTCTCTTGCCTTTTATGTCTTTCCAAATGCCTAAGTGGCCTCATCACGGGTCTCTGAGTTAATTCTCCACACCTGATGTCAAGTAATCATTACTGTCGTCAAGGCAACAGGTACACAGTGGCACGGGGAGCGGTGTTACATTGTTATCGTCCCGGAGGGAACACCAATTCAACAGAACTAGTTCCGCTCTCCATTTGTCACACCGTGACAACAAGGTTAACAGGATGAATGGCTCAAGACTGAACACTGTGGCTGAGTCCGAAATCGCATACTCCATGAGTAGGTACTCATTTTCAGAAGGAACGTTCTCAACGGGGCTAAATGGGTACATACTGTTTTCCCTGATAGGTGTAGATGGCTGCGTCATCCCCACTTGCGGTCTTTGCACTTGACCACTTGACTACTTTCATGACATATTTCCTGTTTTTGACTCTAGTTTTCTCAATAGCATCTGTCTGCAGACGAGATGCAGTGTCAGACACATGCACTCTCAGCCGCGCATGCGTACTCGTCACATGCACGCTCAGCCGTTCATGCGCACTCGTCACATGCACACTCTAACGTATTTCACGAGGTGAACTGTAAGATTCTATTAATAAAATGTAAATGTTACTGCTTTTTAGGAGTACCGTGAATACTGATGGTTCGGGTCAAGGCCAGGTATTTATTATAATTATAGCTGAAATACATTACTGAACATCTACACTAATAATGAAAAATAATGAAAATACATTACTAAATAAAACCTTTTCTTTTACACGTATTCTTCCGGCCTAAAATGATAAACAAACACACATATATACATAAATGTTTCATTCTACAATAAACAGGTTCTTATTAATCAATGGTTAAATGATAAAGTTTTATTATGTAGATGTAAGATTATTACTTTTTTTATTATTATTAACATTCGGTCATGGAAAATCACTAGACTTCAGTGTCTCCTTATTTGTTTTAAGACAGCATATATTTTAGTTCCCTGTTAGTTCCCATCCCTTCTTGGGATGTCTGGTGTGAATCGCTCTCTTGAGGTCATGCCACAGCATCTCAATCGGGTCGAGGTCAGGACTCTGACTGGGCAACTCCAGAAGGCGTATTTTCTTCTGTTGTTGATTTACTTCTATGCTTTGGGTCGTTGTCCTGTTGCATCGTCCATCCTCTGTTAAGCTTCAGTTGGCGGACAGATGGTCTTAAGTTTTCCTGCAAAATGTCTTGATAAACTTTGGAATTCATTTTTCCATCGATGACAGTAATCCGTCCAGGGCCTGAGGCAGCAAAGCAGCCCCAAACCATGATGCCCCCTCCACCATATTTCACAGTTTGGATGAGGTTTTGATGTTGGTGTGCTGTGCCTTTTGTTCTCCACACATAGCGTTGTGTCTTCTTTCCAAACAACTCAATTTTGGTTTCATCTGTCCACAGAATGTTTTGCCAGTAGTGCTGTGGAACATCCAGGTGCTCTTCTGCAAACTTCAAACGTGCTGCAATGTTTTTTTTGGACAGCAGTGGCTTCCTCCGTGGTGTCCTCCCATGAAGTCCATTCTTGTTTAATGTTTTCCTTATTGTAGATTTGTCAACAAAAATGTTAGCATGTGCCAGAGATTTCTGTAAGTGTTTAGCTGACATTCTAGGATTCTTCTTCACCTCATTGAACATTCTGCGCTGTGCTCTTGCAGTCATCTTTGCAGGACGACCACGCCTAGAGAGTGTAGCATCAGTGCTGAACTTTCTCCATTTGTAGACAATCTGTCTTACCGTGGACACATGGACATCAAGGCTTTTAGATATACTTTTGTAGCCCTTTCCAGCTTTATGTAAGTCAACAATTCTTGATCGTAGGTCTTCTGAGAGCTCTTTTGTGCGAGGCATGGTTCACATCAGACAACGCTTCTTCAGAACAGCAAACTCAAAACTGGTGTGTGTTTTTTATTGGACAGGCCAGCTTTAATCAACACATCCAATCTAATCACATTGATTGGACCCCAGGTTGGCTGACTCCTGGCTCCAATTAGCTCTTGGAGAAGTCATTAGCCTAGGGTTTCACATACTTTTTCCACCCTGCACTATGAATGTTTACATGTTGTGTTCAATAAAAACATGAAAACATATAATGTTTGTGCGGTATTAGTTTAAGCAGACTGTGTTTCTCTATTGTTGTGACTTAGATGAAGATCAGAACACATTTTCTGACCAATTTATGAAGAAATCCAAGTTAGCCCAAAGGGTTCACATACTTTTTCTTTCAACTGTATATAAGACAATATGGGCCTGCATATTCTCTTAACTAATTCAGCACTTGACCTTAAGTAACGTTAGACATAATGCATGCACAATCATCATTGAAATACATTTCTCATAATATGATTTGTGAACAATAATCATTGCAATACATTTCACACAATATGTATGGGACACAGGCAAAACCCAAATTCTCACAGTAGACATACTATGTATATATATACATATATATATAAAGAGAAGGACGGGTCACGTCTGTTTTTGCGAAAATGAGGCTTCCATATCCATGTACAAAGGGCAATGAAACAATGTGCAACAAGAAGTGCACTTTGGTATCAGTGCTTTACACCTGCTAGGACTATTGACTGATGCATCTGTAAGCAAAAATTGACACAGAAATGAAAATCATTCTGATGTGTATAATATTCTTTTATTTTCGTTACGTTATTTTATTGGGATCCAACGATTCACTGTAAGCCGATTGAAAATCGATTATAATGTGTGACGATCCAAATCGGTTGAGCTGTGAACTGAATGGAAATACATTATTAAACAGCAGGGGCCACCATGTTCACTGCAAACCTAATCGTGGACTTGCTGATATTTCGTAAAAATGCCTAAAAATCCAAAAAAGGCCCAGACAGCATTAGTTTGATTATATAAAAAGAATTGTTTTAATATAAAAATTTATATTAAAATTGCAGTTTAGTTTTGTTGTTTGAAATAAACCATAATTTATTATACAAAGAAACGTGAAGCATTTAAGAAATAAAACAAGGGAAGTTCTGAAGAATCTTATTCAAGTATTCAAGAATCTTGAATAAATCGCATCGTGAGCTGAGTGAATCGTTACATCCCTATATTTGATAGATTTCTACGTCATATTAAATAATGTTGAGTAACACATTGTCTAAAAAAGAACTATATAGTGCAGGTCACCTACAAACTTTCCTGTGAGTTTTCAAGCAATGCTACAAAATTAATTTAGATAACGTCAGTTCTTCAATAAATTACTGTATGAAGAACAGGTATCGTTACCCAAGTATCATAGATGCGATACATCTGGTATCATTGATTATAAGGATTAAGTTCGTTTTCGAAAACATTATCTTATATATTAAAACAATACTTTTACATCTATCTAATACCGTATGAATGAAATCAATATACTTACAACATTCGTCTTATAATGTTAAAGAACGTTTTCGATAACATTTGTCAAATAATTCATAATAACACTTTTACTTCAACTTAATCTTGTTCGAATTGAATATAGTTAAAACAACACTTTCACTTCGACTTAATATTGTATGAGAATAAATAAATTGAATATTGAATAAATATATTTACAATTGGCCTGTACGTGCATTTATTTCACACACGTGTCTAATAGTGCATTTGTTAGAGTGCGCATGCGCGGCTGAGACTGCATGTGTCGGAGTGCGCATGCGCCGCTGACAGTGCATCTGGCCTGAGAGTGCATCTAGTCTGCAGACAGACCCTTCTCAGTTTTCTAGTCGGCTTGAAGATCCCAAGTGAGCATGTAGTATTTCTAACCCAGTGAGAACACACTAAGCAAGTTCAAACATTTGAAATTGATAAATGTGGTGTTTCTAATTATGAGATAAAAATAAGTTTTACAAAATACATAACTCTGGAGTTTTCACCAATAAAATATGTAACACTGCGTTTTACTACAAAATTATATGTAATATCTAATTATATAGTCAAGTCAGATTTACTTGTATAGTGCTTCATATGTATTGTATCAAAGCAGCTGTACCCTAAAAACAAAAAGAAAAACACATGTTAGCCAAACATAGATTAAATAAAGATATTACCTTTAAAAGCAGTAGTATAACATTCTCTGGAAAGCTTTGCGCAACATCTAGCGAGACCCTAGTAAAAAGTCTCAAGATTCATATCCAGAACATTAGCATGATGGGATACGCTTAGCATTAAAACCATTACGAAGTGGTATTCAAGCTAGTGTGGGTTTACTGTGTGTTAAGCGCACTGCCCTTTGGCATTTTTAAGACATTGGACACACTTGTGCTCTTCCTTCCTGTCGCGTGCGAGCTCTCAAGTGGCCAAGACCGCAAGTGGGGGTATTTGGACACAGCCTGTGATTGCGATCGACCTTTGTCCGCCATAGACCTTATTTTTCTTTTTAATGGCGGGCAGCAAATTACGTTTGTGGTGCATATCCACCAACTACTTTACTGGACTGTACATGGGCCACAGATTAACGATGCGACGTAATAACAAGCGCAACAACTTAAATTGTGAAAGTCGGGTGCATATACATCAGTTATGCTAACTTTAGCTTCCATTAGTTTTCCCAGCATTTGAAACATGTTTGTAATTTTTTCACAAAGGAGACGTCAGGCAGCTGCTCGACGATTTGCCTAAGGAGAGTACTGCTGATTTTATTGTCCAGGAATATAAGTATAATTTCTTATAAATTAAGTGTACCCTAGAAATGCATTGCTAGCCCACACCTACACTTGTGCACAATATTATTGATAAGTGCTGATCAATAGTTTTTAAATTGTTTCCTGAAATTGGTATATTGTATTAAAATAGGCAACTCAATGTAATTGTATTGCCATATGGCATCTATGCATTAATACAGACTCAGTAAACCAATGATAAAATGCATGAATTAATGTAATTTGTTTTATTGACAGAAAAATATAGAAGAAACATGAATAAAAAATATGTAAATTTAATGTAATAAAATAACTTAACTTATTAACAAATTACGTATACAAGTAAACATCAAATAAATCAAAGCTTTATTTAAATTTATTGATGCAAGAAATTATCCTGTATCAACAGGCGTTGAACCCCAAATCCTACCGCAGCTGACCACCGCAGTCACCTTCGTGATTTTAATGAGTGTGCTCATCTGTCCCTGTAACAAAAAAGATTCAAGTTACCTCTATGAATTTTGCTCAATACTGCATTTAAATGTGGATAGTTGCACATATGTTAACTCGCTGTTTATTCGTTTACATTGTGTCATTTAGCAGACGCTTTTATCCAAAGCGACTTATAAAGACTCAAATTCAACTCAATTTTTCCTGAATTCATCAACAGTACTAATGGACAAATAAAATATACACACCACGACCTCGCGGATATTGGTGGGGCCCCGCATGCTAACTGCGGTCCGGAACCTGCACGGGAGAGCCCGCAAGAGTCAGTCCACCACTACTCGTTCGGCTTCCTGGAGGGCTGAAGGTTCCACTGTCAGTAACCACAGGTGTCCCATCCGCTTCAATTGGGCCGCTTGGGACCTGACCGGCTGTTGCTCGTCGTAGACCCACTGCTGGAACTGCTGGGCGGCGCTAACTGGGGAGAGACCGATCCGAGCAAGGATTTCCCTCTTGAGGAGATCATAATTTTCACTGGCGGGGGTGGCCAGGGCATAATAGGCCCGTTGGGCTTCACCGGTTAGGAAGGGCGCCAGAATTTTCGCTCCACTAGGCTCTTTCCCACTACTCCCGTGACGCGATGACCTCAAATGTTTGGAGGTAAGCTTCTATGTCGTCATGCGCGTTGAGCTTGGTCAAAATTTGGTCTGCGGTGGTTCTCGCATCCGGCAGAGGGGCTCGCGTAGCACCTGCTTCCCTTAGAAGACCCAGGGCTTGGTCCGTACTTTCCTGCCGCTGTGCCAGTTGCTCCGCGAACCTCTGCTGTCGCACCACAACCTCAGCCAGTCGTCGCACCACTTCATCCATTTTGGTCCGGGTGGGGGAGAGAGAGGTAGCGAGAGAGCACTTCTAGAATTCAGGATTCTGCAATGCGGAATAACACACAAAAAAAATACTCACGGGTACGTATCGTTGTGTTGTGCTACGCCCGCATTCTCCACCAGTTGTGACGGGCGAAGCAACGACACATACACGTAGAGATAGTATAACTCCCCGAAGGGGTACTTTAATTCAACAGTGTCAAAAATAATAATGACACCACGCGTGTATCCTACACCGGCGTGGGGGAGAAAGAATTCCTTCCTCTCACAGTGGGTTAGCCGTCTCTGTTAAAAGAGCTTCTCTCCTGGTCTTCCAGGATGAGGGTACGCGGTCCTGCCGGTCGATACTTGTCGGAGCCTGGGGAGAGGTAAGAGACCGGTCTTGAGAATAAGCATGTCCCTAGGAGATCTTGCTCACCTTGTGTTCTGAGGCAGACTCTTTTATAGCCGCCGAGTTGGTCTTGATTCGTAACGACCGGCAGGGGTGCCGCTCTGATCCGCTTAATTTCCATGGCGACACTGATTGCACCAGGGGTGACTCGTCACACATTATACATTTAGTTAGTTATAGGTTTCATGTATTCTTCTGAAATAATATGGGCTATGGGCCTGCAGACACACCAAATATCTTATCAAACTAAGATGTTCACCGCACAGACTTTTGTAGAGAAGTTTAATTAATCGCATACAACCAAGGACACTGGGTAGCTCATTATTTAGCGTAATATTGTATCATTTTTAATAAAAACATGGTTAAATCATGTATTGTCTGGAAGCCCCGGAAAAGTGTCAAGATAAAGAGGCACCTGTTTTCGAGAGGCGCTCGCTACGATTAAATCCTAATATAGTAGGCCGGAAATATAACGTTAGCGACCGCAGAGGGACGGGCTGATGAAAAGGTGATATCATGTAACTGATTGGTAGAAGGTGATGTCATGGAAAACATGACTGGTTTAAATGGTAATAACGACTTGGGAACAATGTATAAATGATGGAGTCTGATGTGAATTCGTTGGACATCTTCAGATGAACTCTGTATGTCTCTCTTCGACTTGTTCGAACAAATTATAGATTGAAACCCTTGAAACTTGTCTTCTTGGTCCTTGTGATTTCTCTCAATATTTGATGATCGATTTTGTCACAACATATTTGGTGACCCCTTGACGTGATCCAGGCTAGAGCGCAGGATGCTGATTGCTGAGACGGGAGGGCGGACGTGAATCACACAGATTGGGCCCAAAACAACAAGTAAGGTGAGCATTTTTGCTATATAGCATAAAATCTGTGTGATCTACTAAAGGTAAACCCTCAATGTCGTTGGTTCTCGTAGGCCTCTTCTAGATTGAATGAAATATTATTGTTAAAACTGCACTAGTTTGCCAGAAGCGAAGAGGATATAAATCTTGCTTAGGTAAGCAAGTCACACTGAGAGTGCGGTGTACCGCGTAGGTACGCGAAGGACCCTGTTAGTTAACAGGATATATAGGTCTATATAAGTCTATATTAGTGTATATAAGAGTAAGTAAGCGATAAGAGGTCAGCGAATATACCGAGAGGGGTATAAAATCCCATTAGGCAACAGGTCGCACTTAGGCCAATTGTGCCAAACAAGGGAGTGTTGTGAGGGCCATGAGGGCATAAAATCCTGATTTCGGGGAAAAACAGGTCACATCAAAGCCACGTGTCCCGAAACATTTAGTAAAGGTAAGAGAGTGCGCAGAAATCCTGTTAGGTAACAGTTCACGTGAAGGGTATGAATGTGTTGTGATAAATATATTTTTTTTTCTTTTTGGATTCTGTTTTATAGTGTATTGTTTCCAATGAAAAATCCAGGAGTGAGGGAGAGGGAAAAAACCTGTGTGTGTGTGTGTGCAGAAGATAAGAGATGTAATTTATGGAGTCAGAGAAAGATCTGTAGTCCATAGAGTATGTGTGAGTTTGTCGCTATGTGAGCGCATTGGACTGAACGGCAGTGGAAAAAGAAGAGCTGAGTTGAATGAAACACAAAGAGTATTGTCAAAAGTGAGATGGAAGATATATCTTACTGATTATAAAATGTTTTGAAAGTTGTGAGATAATTTCTACAATATAAAGTTTGTATAAGTAGCCCTGGAAAAAAAAAGATCGGACCATAAGGCCTGAGTGTGTGTGAATCTGGGAGAAGTGATTTATTAGCAGGAGAAGGGCCTCTGGAGTGTGCTTGGCGTGCTGTGGGCATATGAGGCCAGAGTGCGGTTGTGAAAAACTGTTTTGCATTGAGTAAAAAGCTGTTTTTCATTGAGTGAAGAAGTGAATTTTTTTGCTGGATTGTGATTTGTGAATTTCATGCTTTATTGATGTTTTGAAAAACGCATGGCTGAAATTGAACTGCTGGATGGGGGAAGTTTACACTCATTTTTTGAGAGAGTAAGAGTAGCCCAAAGATTGACTGAAACAAAGTGAGTAAGTGATCATTTCTGGAGATAATAATTTTATAGGGACTCATGAAGCCACTGACAGAAGAAAAGAATGACTATTTGTTAGACGTGTTATTGGAAGTTGAGAACATTAGACAAATTGAGCAAAATTGGCCATACCTATATTGGAGAGGTATAGTAAGTAGGTGTTGTAAAGTTAGGATATTGAGAAACTATTTAGGGATAGTGTGTTTCCATAGAATCAATAGATTTGTCAGTTTAGGCACTGCCTTACAGCATGTCTCATTGACCATAAAAATTGCAATCCACCACCTACACTGTAAAAAATGATTTGTTGACCCAACTTGACTTAGTCAAGTCATCTTGTTGCATTGACTTAGTCAAGTTTGGCAAACATTAGGTGTTAAGTTCTCTTGACTTGTATGTAGTACTTGAAATAACTTGCAGTTAATTGAGCCAACATACTGTATCAATTAATGAGCATTTAGAATTTTTAGTTAAGTCAACTAAAAACATTATTTTAACTTAATTTTTCAGGTTCACAAAACCACGAACCAAGTCTTATTGACATAAAATAGTAATTTGTCTTCAACACCATAACTTAACTATTTTAGTTTACTGGACTTAATTGCTTTGATGAGAAGTTCAGGCTATTTATCTGGAACCAGATTTTTTAAGAAATCAACACAACAGCCAAATTGACAATCTCAGCATTTATTTTTTAAACAAGATACAATGTAACCAAAGATATAGAAACAAGAAAAAATACTCTCTCTATGCACAGATTCCTCTTAGAGCCAAAACAGCTCAAACAAAAATTTCTCCATGCATGCACAAAGCCATCTTAATGATAATGAGAGATATTGTACTATTTTGCCTTTAACAGACATTTTGAGTACACAAAGAACTCACAATAAGCTGTTAAAACTGGACAGTTAACTGGAAACATGACAAGGAAAGATGAAGCAGGAAAAGGTAAGAAAAAAATTCAGTAGTTCACCTTTATAATGAAAATAATTTCTCTGTCATTATTTACATGCCCTCTTGTCATCATAAATCTGTATGACTTCTGCAGAACACAACATTTATTTTGAAAAACTTTGGTAAAGAAATGTTGTTGACAGACCCCCATTCTCTTGCATTGGTTTCAATAGAAGTGAACCACAATAGAAGGGACAGCACTCTATTCACTTCTATTGTAACCAATGCAAGAGAATAGGATGGCTGTCAACAACAGTCGTCAAAATATATTTTTTTGTGTTCTGCGGAAAAAGTCATATAGGTTTAAAAGGACAAGAGGGTGAGTAAACGATGACAGAAATTTATTTTTAAAGGTGAACTATTCACAATGAGATCTAAAATGAAAATAATCTTAAAACAGTACAACCGAAGATTTAGTTTTCTGCCTTATCGCAGCAACTTGTTCTTCAAAGAGTGAACTCTTGCGATGCATGAGTCTGACCCAAGTCTGATAAGCAGGTGCTCTATCACTTCACAAATGAATTTTAGTTCCTTTGGGTAGTTAAGGTTTAATGCATACACCAGGCCCATCAGGTTCAGAAAAGCATTGGGTATATCAGTCAGGTGACGCATTATCACTTGTTCCTCAATCACCAGTGCAACGTCATTGTAGAATGAGGGGAGAGGTTCCATCACATTTTCCGCAACTACTAGAATTCCAATCACCACACCCTTGATCACATCCTCTTCACGGTCACTGGGCTTTATGTAAACAATGTAAACAAAACAAGTTACAATTACTACAAGCAATTACACAAATAATGTTCTCAGACCCCTGCAAATTAAGAAATCTAATGTCCAATTTTCCCTTATATGTTTCATCTTACCTCGCAAATCTTCATGAATTTTGAAGGATTTTCTCGCATGTACCACGGCAGGCCCAGCAATGCTGCAGTCCTCATCCTACGGTTTGTTTTCTGTAAAATATAGAATGGTTCCTTCAATCCTGATTTTTATTCGTTTTATTTTTTCCAAAAAGCATACATTTCAAATTTACACATTTACACTTGTATACTTCGGATGTACATAAATAACCAGTGATGTGATGCAACAACAGTTGTTTGTTACCTTTTTTGTTCAGCACCAAAATAACATTTAATAGTGGATCTAACATTCTTATGCCACCTAAATAAGAGGTGTCTAATCCTGCTTCTGGAGGGCCAATAATGTATAGCAGAGTTTAACTCCAACCTGATTCAACATATTGCCGAGAAGTTTATAGTGATACTGAACACCAGGGGTCCGTTCTTTGTACGTCGCTTATTACATCCGAGATCAAATGACACATCCAAGATGATATCATCGTGCTAATCATGATCCGGCTAATTGGGTTCTTCGAACACACCTGTCGGATATGATTAGTATCGCTGGATTGAGTTATCTGAGATTATTGCGCGTTCTTGCGCTTGTTTAAAAGGGGATATGTATCGATGGTAGAAACAATGATCAGCAACGCTGCTATTGGCTGCTCATCATAGCAAAAGAGCGCGCTCAGTTTTTCAACGCAGCAGAGCAAGAATTATTACTGGAAGGGTTTGCTGAGTTTGAAGTGTTCCCTGACGTTTTAATAATTTTTTCAAAGTGTGCAAAACCCAGGAGAGAGGGCTGGCAAAAAGTAGCACACAAATTAGATGCGTTAGTGTTCCATGTTATGGTTATATCCCTTATTATTACAGTATATATTCTTATTTTAATAATTTCATAAGTGCTTAATGACAGAGCCAGCTCAGGACCCACTAGAACATGGGAACAAGTAAAGTGAAGTACAAGAATATTCTTCAAACTGGTAATCCTTTCTACTTCTACTGTTTAGTATCTGTTACCAAAAACATTTTAAATGATGGGTTTGTCTGTTTATAATCAGCAATCAAGAAAAAGGCGGAGCAGAAAAAAACAGATGGTGGTCCTGCACCCCCACATTATACCCCGACAGAAGAGCTGCCCCTTGGGCTAAATGAGAACCGACCTATTGTAAAGGGCATCCCTGGGGGCAGCTCTTCCTTAGACCTAAAGCCAGGGACCAGTAACAGCAAAACCTTAATTACAGGTAAATGAGTTTTAAATCATCTTGCTACACTAAATAATTTGTTGCTGCGTTAAATTATGTCTATAATCCAAATGGCTTGTATAGTCATTCCAACAGATACAAATTTTGTCAATTGCTTTGACTTATGAAGGTGAAAACTGTCATGGTTCCACTACCATGTCATGTTTTATTCCTGTCTCAAGTGGAATCGTGGCATAACCTATGGTTTTGTGTGAGATTGAATAGTTCTTTCTCGTGTCTTGTCATTGTTCCCTGCATCTCGTTCCTTGTCAACCTCTCCTTAGTGCTAATCCCCAGCACCTGTTGCTCGTTATGATCCTCTGTTGTTTCCCCTATAAAGAGTCCTCACGTTTCTTTGTCTCGTTGCTCGTGCATTGTTTGTGATACCCTGTTTGCTGTTCGTGTCCTGGTTCATGTTCTTGTAGCTGTTGATCTGTAGTTTGTATACTTGTTACCTCGTTCCTGTGTCCCATTATAGTAAGTGTCAGTTTAGTGTTTGTTCCTAGTGTTTGTTTTCTAGTCTAGTAAGTAAGTGTTTTTTGTTAAAGGTACACTGTCCTGTTTTCCCCCTCGTGGGTTTTTGTTTTGCTGCTTGTTTTGTCAGTGTTTATGTTAAATAAATATTATCTGTTACCATCAATACCGTCTGTGTCTGCCTGCACTTGGGTTCCCACGCCATGTCTCTGTGTGAGATTCATGACAGAATGCACGAGCCTAACTCGAACCCAGTAGGCAGCATGGACGGTACGACGTTGTCCTTGCGGTCTCGCCAGGCCCACTTGCTGCTTGGATTCCGCCAGGGGTCTTACGGTGACCAGGAGTTTGCCAGGGCATTCTCGGCGGTGGCGGAGGTGACCGAGTTTGGTGGGGCGGAGTTGAAGACGATCTTCAACTGCTGCCTCACCCGGCGCCTCACACCGTCAGAGAAGAGGCTGCTGTCTCCCTTGGGGTTTGCGGACATGGTCAGGTACGTGGCCAACCGGAGCGATCCCGGGGGTGAGGTTCCACATGGGACTTTCGCCCCACGGTCGAGCGCTGCGGAGGGTCTCGTCCTGGCTGCCGCTGCCCTGGGGGATTCAGTACCCTCTGGCTCGAGCTCCACGGTCGCCGGTTCTTCTGGTGGAGTCCGAGATGAGTGGGTGGCTAGAGACTCGAGGACGACGTCGCGGGTACCTCCTTCCCGGTACTCCCTCGGTCCCCCACTGGCCCGGCTGAGTCAGCCGTGGGCCAGACCGACCGTAGAGGGAGAAGGCCACGTGGAGGTCGTCCCAGGCCGAAGTTGCTGTCCTGCCACCCAGTGCAGCAACCGGCAACAGTTCCGGGGTTCCCGAGTCCTGTGGTCCCGAGTCCTGTGGTCCCGAGTCCTGTGGTCCCGAGTCCTGTGGTCCCGAGTCCTGTGGTCCCGAGTCCTGTGGTCCCGAGTCCTGTGGTCCCGAGTCCTGTGGTCCCGAGTCCTGTGGTCCCGAGTCCTGTGGTCCCGAGTCCTGTGGTCCCGAGTCCTGTGGTCCCGAGTCCTGTGGTCCCGAGTCCTGTGGTCCCGAGTCCTGTGGTCCCGAGTCCTGTGGTCCCGAGTCCTGTGGTCCCGAGTCCTGTGGTCCCGAGTCCTGTGGTCCCGAGTCCTGTGGTCCCGAGTCCTGTGGTCCCGAGTCCTGTGGTCCCGAGTCCTGTGGTCCCGAGTCCTGTGGTCCCGAGTCCTGTGGTCCCGAGTCCGGAGATCCCGAGTCCTGTGGTCCCGAGTCCGGAGATCCCGAGTCCTGTGGTCCCGAGTCCGGAGATCCCGAGTCCTGTGGTCCCGAGTCCGGAGATCCCGAGTCCTGTGGTCCCGAGTCCGGAGATCCCGAGTCCTGTGGTCCCGAGTCCGGAGATCCCGAGTCCTGTGGTCCCGAGTCCCAAGGTCTCAAGCCCGGTCCATCAACCGGCACCAAGCCCGGTCCATCAACCGGCACCAAGCCCGGTCCATCAACCGGCACCAAGCCCGGTCCATCAACCGGCACCAAGCCCGGTCCATCAACCGGCACCAAGCCCGGTCCATCAACCGGCACCAAGCCCGGTCCATCAACCGGCACCAAGCCCGGTCCATCAACCGGCACCAAGCCCGGTCCATCAACCGGCACCAAGCCCGGTCCATCAACCGGCACCAAGCCCGGTCCATCAACCGGCACCAAGCCCGGTCCATCAACCGGCACCAAGCCCGGTCCATCAACCGGCACCAAGCCCGGTCCATCAACCGGCACCAAGCCCGGTCCATCAACCGGCACCAAGCCCGGTCCATCAACCGGCACCAAGCCCGGTCCATCAACCGGCACCAAGCCCGGTCCATCAACCGGCACCGAACGCTGCCCAGCCGCCAGAGAGCGCTGCCCAGCCGCCGTCAAGTCCGGCATTCCAGCCGGCATCAAGCCCTGTCCTGCCGGCCTTCCGACCGGCGCCCAGCCGGCCTTCCGACCGGCGCCCAGCCGGCCTTCCGACCGGCGCCCAGCCGGCCTTCCGACCGGCGCCCAGCCGGCCTTCCGACCGGCGCCCAGCCGGCCTTCCGACCGGCGCCCAGCCGGCCTTCCGACCGGCGCCCAGCCGGCCTTCCGACCGGCGCCCAGCCGGCCTTCCGACCGGCGCCCAGCCGGCCTTCCGACCGGCGCCCAGCCGGCCTTCCGACCGGCGCCCAGCCGGCCTTCCGACCGGCGCCCAGCCGGCCTTCCGACCGGCGCCCAGCCGGCCTTCCGACCGGCGCCCAGCCGGCCTTCCGACCGGCGCCCAGCCCTGTCCAGCCGGCCTTCCGACCGGCGCCCAGCCCTGTCCAGCCGGCCTTCCGACCGGCGCCCAGCCCTGTCCAGCCGGCCTTCCGACCGGCGCCCAGCCCTGCCCCTTCTGGACTTCCCCCAGTCTTGTCTTGTTTGCCCCCACCCCCCCTCCCATGTTTGTTGTTTTTGTTATCCCACCCCAACCCGTGGGTAATTTTGTCGTGTATGCCTCTTGTCATGTTCACCTTGTCTGTCTGGTTTTTGTCTGTTTCCCAGTCAGTCTTGTCTTGTTAGTAGCCCCTTGATGAACACCTGGAGGTGTTCATTTGAGGGGGGGGCTTATGTCATGGTTCCACTACCATGTCATGTTTTATTCCTGTCTCAAGTGGAATCATGGCATAACCTATGGTTTTGTGTGAGATTGAATAGTTCTTTCTCGTGTCTTGTCATTGTTCCCTGCATCTCGTTCCTTGTCAACCTCTCCTTAGTGCTAATCCCCAGCACCTGTTGCTCGTTATGATCCTCTGTTGTTTCCCCTATAAAGAGTCCTCACGTTTCTTTGTCTCGTTGCTCGTGCATTGTTTGTGATACCCTGTTTGCTGTTCGTGTCCTGGTTCATGTTCTTGTAGCTGTTGATCTGTAGTTTGTATACTTGTTACCTCGTTCCTGTGTCCCATTATAGTAAGTGTCAGTTTAGTGTTTGTTCCAAGTGTTTGTTTTCTTAGTTTTAGTCTAGTAGTCAGTGTCCTTGTTTATTGTTAAAGTATATTATTCCCTGTATTGTTTTTCCCCATCGTGGGTCTTTGTTTTGTGTTTATTATTTATTTAATAAATTCTCTGTTACATCAATACCGTCTGTGTCTGCCTGCACTTGGGTTCCCACGCCATGTCTCTACAAGAGTTTCATGACAGAAAACTGCATAACAAATGTAAAAATATTTTGCAATATGTTATTGATCATATTTTTTCCTAGTGTATTGTATTCCCATTGAGTTCTCCTCTTTTGTGTAGTTTTACATAATACACCAACACTTTTACCTGTTCCCAAGAAAGTGGTGTCTGAAATATGTGCAGTAACTGGACATTTCTAACTTTACATCAAAAGGAAAGAAAGTGCAACACTTTGTAATACCAATTCTTCTTTTGCAGAGGACAGTGAAGAAACCCTCTCAGATGCTTGTCCTTCAGAGGAAGTACTTGTAAGTGCACAAATAACTTTATGTAATTTATAGGTGTGGACACATTATTTCTAACTGCAATATGAGTTGCAGGAGGAAACGCCTACAGCACAAAGATATACAGAGGTGGGCGGTCTACTTTTCCTTTTTCTGTTGCATGAGGCTTGTGTTGAGTTTTTTTTTTAATGGCACAGGGGGATATCCGTACCCTATATAAAGAGAATATTCAACGTAAAATTGAGTATTTTGCTATTGAAAAACTGTCACTAGAGATTGAGTGGCTTCAAAAGAAACTTCACAGTAAGTGCTTAAACATTATTTTTCACAAAGAGCACTATTGCTGCCCTTGGATAACTATATATCTTCTTGCAGGCAAAAGATGACCATCACTGGCTTTTCTTGAGAAACAATAATTGAAATAAAACTCCATGAACTAAGCATGTTGTCTTGTCTTCTATTATTAATTTAATGAAGGTTAATGTTTAAAAAAAACAATTCAAAATTGGTGTTCCACAATTCTGTCCCGTGCAGCTTTGCCTCTAGGTTGGTCCAATTGCACTGGCTGGAGGTCATCATCAGGCTGCACCTCCACCACAGGGGTCCTCTCCTTTCTGATTGTGGCAATATTGTGGAGGATGGCACATGCAACTGTAACGGGTTAAAATATAATACTTTTAATGTAGGCATTTACTGTATATTCACTAAAATCCTCCTCTTGATTAATTTGATTGAATTCTGTTTTTTTGTGAAATTTGCAAGATCTTTTGTTTAAACGATTTTGGGGACTTTTATTTTGACACTCTCTGTGGTGAATTTGATCTTATTTTGGCGCTCCTCTTCAGTTCATGCATTGAGCGTTTGGGAGAGGTAAGCGGTTTATGCGGTCTCTTTAAAAGTGATCAAATTCACTTGCTATGGGGAAAATATGCTTATATGTTCATGTAATATATGTTATGAGGGGATTTATAGTGTTTTGTCGTTTGTTTTGTGTGTGAATGGTATTAGTCATGAGTGTATCAGGCATGTTGTGTGAATTGGTATGTTTACGATGAGTGCAGGCTTTGTAATGCATTTTATACTGTGTAGGAGGTGAACAAGGTTTGTGTCGTGTCTGATGGTGACATTTGTATTCTGATCATTTGCAGGTATGTCTCTTCTTTAATGTACTTTATTCATCTGCTTTATATTTTGTTCAATTTATTGTTTGATTTATTTCGGTGATGTATTATATGATGGATTTGGTGACCATCTGTGTTTTACATTTGATAATTGTTCAGTTCATGCATTGAGCGTTTGGGAGAGGAGGTGAACAAGGTTTGTGTCGTGTCTGATGGTGACATTTGTATTCTGATCATTTGCAGACCACATGGCAAATAAACCTCATTCAGATCTCCTGAGCTGTTGGTTGTCCAGTCGTCTTTTTAAAACACAACGCAGAGTTATCAGTCGTGACAGCGGTCAGGAAGGACCGGTTACACAACAATAATGTCACAGGCCCTGTCAGGTGCAACCCTCAGACCCTTAAGACACTTAAATCTTCCCTTTAGTTGGCCAAAGGTCATTTGAATGCGTGCCCTTGTCCTGGCTAGAGCTGTATTGTAACGGGTTTGGGTCAGGGAATGGCGTCATGAAGTACTGCCTGCAGGCATAGCCCCAGTCACCAAGCAGGATCTCATCGTAAGCACCTGGAAAAATGCAGTTTTGTTAGGCTCAGAATAAAATGATCTAATACAGTGAGTTTTAAATAATTTTTCCATACCATGTTCAAATAATGTGCATAAATGTGACTGGAGATCATGCACAGAACCAGGCCATGTGGCTTCCACATTTGTGATGTAAAACATGGAGTCACACACCATCTAAAATATTTGTATATCAGTCAACTGCATACTTTTTGATTACATTACTTTTATTAATTTATTTATTGCTTATCTGGAATATTTATAATTGTAATAGTAATTTACTTTCACATTTATACCGTGAAATCCCTATCGGTTCACAAAATCCCCTTCATTGGGGCCAGGTGGGGCCCGATGGGGACCTGTGTGCAGTCTATGGCACCAATAATGTCAGGGAAGCCTGAGGAACAAATACTGTAAGTCCTAGGCTACTTTTTGGCATGATCATGTTTGCATGATCTTCCTTAACAATTATAATGTACCTGCAATGTCAAAAAAAATCTGCTTCACAGCCTGTGGTCTTAAGTGTCTTGGAAATACCACAAAGCCCCCTAAAAACTGTTTGAGTGACAGATAAACTTTGCGAATGGCACGACATACAGCACTTTTACCTACGTTTTCTGCATCTCCAATAGTGTAAAGGAAAGTGCCACTCGCAAAGAGTCACAAAGCTATACAAACTGTTTGTGCAGTCGTTAAAGCCAGACTCCGACGAGTCAATATTTAACATGTGGCTTCAACAAGTTGATAATGTAGATTACACCCTCCAGAGAAAAACAATATCTATTAGCGCGCTGCGTTAAAGGATCCTGTCGATCTTGCAAAACGCGATTAATTCGAAAAGCTCTTCGAATTATTCTGGCACCTTCAGCAACGCATTCCTGACGCAAAAACGGACAAGACATGCGAAAGACTTCCCATATCACCTCCGTTTATAAAGCAGGGATCTAATCCTGTTTACATGAAATAAGCCTGCTCGCGAGCAGGTTTAAGATTGCGCACCTGTTGCTATGGCAGCAAGTCAAGGATGAGCTTCGAAGAACCAAACAATCCAAGATGATGCCAAATCGTCAACAATCAAATCCAGCTAACCAAGTTAGCGACGTACGAAGAACGGGCTCCAGGATTAGCTGGTTTAGGTGTTTTTAATTGGGGTTAAAGCTAATCTCTGCAGGATCTTGGATCTGTTTTTGTAAGAAAATATTTCACTATCACTAGTTTTATGATCTATAGAATAAAATGGTTATAGAGGTTTGGACAAACATGAAAGTGAGTAAATGATCACAGAATTATCATTTTGAGGGGAGAAAGCAATTTGAAGGCTTCAACAAACTGCCTATGGTCACAAGTTAAATGCAGAGACAGTTCACTCCTAAATGTGCATACACAGTCTTTAAAGATGCATGGGAGTGGACAGTGACTTGCCTGATGGCAGTGTTTCAGCTTGTAGTGTGTGATTAGGACACGCTGGTTTGGTGAAAAAAATCTTTAAATCTTGCAACACCACCTCATTGCCATGGAGTTGTGCTTCAACTCAGCTTGTACTGTACTGATCCTGCAACTAAAAAACAAAAAAGGTCAACCTCCAGCCAAGTACACATTCACATGTTACATACAGAAATATTCACTTAACATATTACCTCCCAAATACAATGAGGAAATAATATCAACACAATTTTTATGGCTGGGTGATACATTGATTATTATAGTGATGATGTTGCTGGCAATATACAATTGAGCAACACTGTAAATATAGGTTTTATTAAGGGCTATACAGTTTACACAAATGCAAAAAAATGTTTAATCGTGATTATTAAACTTCAGAATGTTCTGACATTACAAGATCAGCGCGCAAATTAGCAATACAAGACACAATATTTGCACATGCTCAAAACACCCCTAAAGTTAGCATACATCTGGCAGCTTTATGTGTTAATTTTCTAACAACTGGGCGTTTAAAAAACATAAGTCCCTCAAACATTTGTATAATATAACAAATTAGAACTTAATGTTGTTGCAACCACGTATAAATAAAAGTGCATATTACTCATATTAAACAAATATGGACTGGTGGCGGTGCTTCGGAAATTACTGGTCATTCGGTGTTTCTATGATAAAAACTAACGATGAGATCCGATTTAGAACACGAAGAAGTCACTTAACGTAACATGAACAGACACACACACACACACATACATATATATATATATATATAAACATTACGTTAACTTGCAAGACAACTTTGCGTTCTGCTCATGTCTCGACAGCCGCTCGGTGTCTACCAACCAATACTTTAGTGATCCAAAATTTTAGGTGATTATTCACTTTCAGACGTTCCTAACAGTCCCCGAGACTCGAAATAAACCGATATTTCGGAGTATAGGGTACGCAAATAAATTAACGTTAACTTCAAAAGTTCACTGAATTGAGACATGCTGTGCTGAGAGAACCGATGAATACAAACAGCCGATAATGAGCATGAGTGTAAATGAACATTAAAGAAAGCACAAATAATTACTCATCTTGTTATTTGCTGTCCACAAAGTCTACCTCTAACAGTTGAATTGCGGGCACTTCGTCTTTTCTTTCATTTCTGGAAACTTCTCGACTCGTGTGAAGAAAATGGCGGATTGCGCGTCTGTCACAACGTCTTCGTTACAATATTACGTCATCATGACAGAGTTTGTGGCACATGCGCATTACATAGAAAATTGACAGAACCTATGTTTTGTTGTTATCTGAACTTGCAATTTAAAGTTTTCCATTTTCCTTCAAGTTGAGGTTGTTACGACTCATTGTATTGTGTTGTGACACAATGCAATTTGACAGGACATGATTTTATTTGTCCACTAGACTAAAACTCAGAATCATTTTTTACAGTTTAGTGGAACCATATTTGTTGGAAGAAATAAGCCAGGGCTATCGACATGTGGGTGAAGAGACGGCAGAGTGATCAATCACCCCGAAACACAGGTTTAAGCAGAAACAAGATACGTAAATTGGGAGAGCAAAGTAATGTTCACAACTAACGGACAGAGAAATAGAGCCTCTGCAGTTTCAGTCTGTCACAAGCAGCTGAAAGAGCAGATAGCACCAGAAACCCGAAGGCCATAGGTAGCAGTAAAACAGAGAGACGCCTCACTTTAACAAACTATGTAAAGGTAATAAAATGGAAATGGCATCCCCACCCGTACAAATACTTGGGATGTTATATCCTGTAAGCATAGAACTGATTGAAGGAATTTCTAAAAAATGGGCAGTGACAGTGTCATGATTTCGCCTCACCATGTCAGGTATTACTTGGTCTTGAGGCGGAATCAGACAGGATCCCTTGTTTTAAGTTGGAGAGAGACTATTTTGGCACTTATTTGTTGCCATACTCTCTCTCTCCGGTCTTGTCATTGTTCCTGCCCTCCTGCTTCCTAGTTAGTGTTAATTAGTTTATCCCCAGCACCTGTCCCATCTTGATTTGGTTCCCTTTATATTGACATCGTGTCTCTTGTCTTGTGCTGGATCATTGTGTTAGTCTCGTATGTCATGTGGGTGAGTTATTGTTCCCTGATGATATGTAGTCTAGTTTATTGTAGTTTAATGTCAAATGTGAGTTGGTCCTAGTTTAGTCAGTCCTTTTTCTTGTACCATGTTTTGTTATGTTACCCACTCGTGGGTGTTTATTCTTATTTTATTGTTTATTAAAAGTCTTATTAATTAACCCCTTTACCTCCCTGTCTGCACCTGGGTCCTCTGTCTCATCTCACCCACCCCAAGAACCATGACAGACAGAACGAAGAAATTTAGAACTTTGTGGCCAGAGAGTTGAATGTTTGATATAACAGTTTGTGAGGAAATGGAAGGTTAATTCTAAGTTTTAAACCAAGAGACCGAAGCCAGAAAAGAGTAATTAAGAGAAGAAGAGAACAGGATGTATTGAATTTGTTTAAGAAAGAAGGAATTAATTTTCTGAAAAATCTGAAGAATCAGCGAACTTCTGAGAGAGGATGAGGAAAAAGTCAGTGAAAAACTGAGAAGTGCTATGAGTCCACCCACATATGAGTTATCCAGAAGCCACCTGCCAAAATGATAAGCTGAATAATCAAATGCCTTCGGTCAATGGAGAGTTTAAGTTTTACAGGAGAGCTGGACATCCAGGAGGGAGAAAGAGAGAAGTCAAGAGGCGTTGATTTTCTAAGAAACACACTCGCTGAGAGGAGGGAGGGAGTACTCCATCACTCCAGAGTGTCAACAGGGAGGGAGAGCAAAGTTGAATGTTATACCCGTCTATAAATCAATTTATGCTGGGGTATCTGCAGAGCTATAGGCTGCTAGGAGGCAGAGATAGGAACAAACACCTCCAGAACCGGAAAAGACATCCACAGCACTGAGAAGAATATACCTAAGATACAGCAAGGTACCAGAGGTCATGTCAGAGGCGGGATCTTCGGAGAAAGATGATAAAGCCCTGCCCATTCTGGAGAATGAACATATCTCAAGTTACTTTGATGAAACTTCATTGCAGCACAGAAGAAAAGAAATGCCAGAAGTGGCCAGGAGAGGGAGACATTTTCTGAGCAGGGAAACGGCATTACGTCATGACAACAGAGAAACAGCATTACGTCATGACAGCAGAGAAACACCAGATACCACCAGCAGAGGGAGACATTCACTAATGGATGAAACAACATAGCAACCTACCAGCAGGGACACACAAGATGACAACAATATAGAAATACCAGATGTCGGCAGTAGAGGGAGGAAACCGGATGACTGAACAACAAGAGGAAGCAAGAATATTCCCAAAATACCCAAGGAAAAAATACAAGCGGGTGTCGGGGAGGTCTGTTTAGAAGACATTGATGAACTACAGCTACAGCCAGCTTGGTTCAGAGAAGGAGGAAGACTTAGAAGATCAGCATCAGAAATCCTTTCTACAACCAACCCATTCAGAGACATCTTGAATAGTGACCTTCAAGTTTCACAATGCAAAATCCTGATAAAAAAATCAATAGCCACACTATGTGCCTTGGGCAACACTGGACTTGGAGGGATTAATTCCTCTTTAACCGACCTGAATGAGGGAGCTGGAAGGTGGGTGCAGGTCCTGGAGGAAGAAACGATAGGAAGACTACTAGCTCTGGGATACATTAAAGCATTGCTAGCCAAATGTGTGGTTACATCTAAATTGAATGAGCTTCTGAGGGAATTAAGACTTAAACGTGCTATCGACTTCCCGGAGATGGATACAGAGCTCTTAAAAAAACACAGACAGGATATGTGGCGAGCCCTAAGAAGAGAATATCCAACTCGTATAGATTCAAAAGCATTGAAAGGAGATCCAATAAAAGATATGGAATCCCAGCCACCTATGTGCAAAGGCAATTGAAAAGATGGAAACAAGAGCTGAAAAAAAAACTGAAGAAGACCCAGTACTGGCAGCCTCTTCAGAGATGTTATTGTTGATGCCCTGCCACCAACTGTAAAGCCAAACTGGAAGACGAAGTAGGATTAAATTCTAAATTACATAAAAAAATTCTCAGAACACATCGCAAACGCCGTAGAAATGTATATAAAAGAACGAGGTGAAGCTGAAAACACAAGACAAGGAGCTTCAGAGAAAGTTATTGCAACTACAACTGGAAGAGCTGGCCAAAAGCAGGAAAAAGATACAGTGCTAATAGACAAAGAAGAAGAACAGACATCTGTAATGGCACCTGTAAACACCACACCTCAAGTGATGACACAAGTTGCAATGAGGGCTCCAGCTCAGCCTGTGCTTGGAAATGAATATCAGCAGCAACTAACACCTATAATCATCTATGTGAAACCAGAACAACAAAGAGGCCGTCAAAGAGTTCAACCAGGAGGAAATGGAAGAGGAAGAGGGAGACAAACCCAACAGACAGGGGATTGCTGGGGGTGTGGCCACAATGGACAAAGAAACCGAGATTGTCAAACCAACCCATTGTGAAATAACCAAAGACAACAAGGCCCACAATGGCAAGGCCAGCAATGCCCACAATGGCAAGGACAACAACCAGGGGACTAGGGCAACAGTAGCAACCTCAGCAGCATCAGCAGCTCAAAGATCACAGAACACTGAGTGGCGAGACCAAGAGCCACAACACCAAGTGCAAGTCAACCCATTGCATGGCCGAGACATAGAATACTAGGGATGCCCAGAAAATCCTACGTGGAGGGGTCAGCATCCAATGATAACAATGAGTGCTGATCAAGAACCTATGCTGTAGGTTGAAGTTGAAGGCAAAATAACACCAATTATGGTACACACTGGAGCAAGTCAAAATTATGCCTCCGACCTCCCCATGTCTGGTAAATTTACAAAGACAGTATGTAGGTGATACCAGCAACAGCTCCAGTCGATCTGAAAGCCAAAAATAGAAGAGTGACCATACCCATTTTAGTATTCTGAAAGAAGAATAGACTTGGAAAAGGAGTGGCTAAAAGAGACAAAGGGACATAAGGTCTCAATTACCTCCTAACACATAATCATAGGGCCACAAGGAGCAGCACTTCAGATTGATGAACGCAAATTCACCAAGAAATGGTTTTGTTTTCAAAACTCATTTCCCCATGTCACAATCTATGCAAGAAAGGAAAGTGAGTCAAAAGATCTAGGCCCAATGATGAAAAAAGCAGAAGACATCAAATGGGGGAAAAAAAATATATTGATATTCAGGTCAGCAGACAAACAGTACATGAAGATTGTGTGCACCACATTCCTAGAAGGAATCTCCAAGGAAGTGGAAGTGGTTGCTAAGGACCTAAAAGTACTCCAAGAAACAGAGCGTCCAAATGCAGAGCTTCTGAAAGAAATGGAAGAACTAGTTCCTAAACAGTTATGCACAGTGCACACAGCACTGACGTGGGCAGCATTCTGTCAGCCAGCCCTGTATTGTAGTAATCAAAACAAAGCTGAATAAAGAAATGTTTACTGAAAAAGGCAACAGCAAGATATTCTAACCTGTTTGCCTCAGCCACAAGAACTGACAACTTGAAAGATATAGGTGGGGAGAATTGTACGAATCAAACATTAGCATGGCAATTAATCAAACCCTTTGAAAAAAAGATTGTACCTATAGCAGGTTATTTTTGGGTATGTGGGGCAAAGAAACTAAGACCAACACTGCGTGAAAAGCGGAATTGATTTTGTGAAAGACAGCAAGACGTTACTGTGTTTTCTATGGAACTCAATAAGACTTTAGACCCCGAACCAACAAAGAAAAGTGTAAAGCGATATGAATCTCAACTCAACATACAAATAACATGACTGTAAAAACGAGATACATACACGAGTAAGGAAAAACCAGTAAGGTAATCCAAGGATGATAATTCTACACATAGCAACAGGAAGACTAGGCAAGGCGAACACGCAACAAGCAAGGGTTATACGAAGTACACACAAAGCACAAGGAACGAGCACAGGACAATGAACTTGAGGACTATTTAAAGGGGAGAACTACACAGGATAATTAATCAGGACCAGGTGACAGAGGTTAAACACTAAGAGAAAGCTAATGAGACGTAAAGGGGGGAACAGAGACGCAGACCGGAGAGAGAGTATAGCAAGCCGATTGTCTCACTATCTCTCCCTCCACACACAACCAAAGGCTATGCCATGACTCCGCTGCAAGACAAAGAATAAACATGACATGATGCCAGAATCATGACAGATTCTAATGTCTTTTTAGATGCAATTGGCCAACCAATAAATATCCCAAATGAGTACACAGCTAGACATTAAGTTAAAGCTGGATTTGAATCCATTTTTATATTGATCTTGCAGAACAAAAACACAGAACGGATCAATTACCTGTACTATAACCAGCAAAGATTCATCAACTTCACTAATTAATCACTTGATGCCATAGGAGAACAGTTGGCACCAACAAGCAAAATGGTCTGGCAAAAAAAGGCAAGCATTGAATTGGCTGTGGCAGATAAATTTGGTGTTTGCGTTATGTTTGGAGATGATTGTTGCACATACATTCCGAACCATACTGCCCCTGATGGATCATTCACAAAAGCAATGGAAAAGTTGAGAAATTTGAGAGACGAAATGACTGCCAATGCTGGATCAGACGAGGAAATTGGACCATGGTTGAACTCAATCTTTGGATCATGGAGTACATGGCTGATTAAAGTAGGAGTCTTTGCAGCCATAGTACTTACTTTATTTTCTGTAATATTTTGAGTCTTTTACCGGTTATAAGAGCCATGGTGGTAAAAGCTATGGACAAACAGATGTTGTTGAGAACAGACTTCAGTACGTATTCCGATACAGAAGAAACCATGCTAGGTATGCCGGCTACCATAAACGTGTATGAGGAGTATGAGGAGGAGGTCTGATGGAGAAGTATCCCATGAATTACTTATCGTTTTTTGGACAGAAAGGGAGAGAGTTTAGGATTGTATAATCGTGCATGGGACTTGTTTAGACATTACATTAGACAAAGTCAGGCAAGTAGTTAGGATGATTTTTGATTAACTTTGTTTGTTATTTTTACATCAAAACTCATATACATGTTTGATGCTTCATTTAATCATCAGTGCTCTGTAATCAAAACTGTTATGCGAGTGCAATTGGTGCACATGTGTGTATTCTATACTGTTTTCCCAGAAATCAAGGAAGCTGACTTTCCAGTAAAGCTGGTGAATCAGATCTGTGAAGGGCTGAGTGATGTTGACTTCAGAAAAGGCCCAGCAGCGGTTACACCAAGACGCGGTGTCTTCGACAAAGAGAGCTCAGCCTTGCCAAAAGCATCATTACTTTATCACTCGACAATCTCTACTGAATGTTCAATAGGATTAATTTCTTCAAAAGAACCAGATTCACCTTTCACCAACAAGCTAGACAAAACGAGTCATTTGACATCGTCATATGCAGACATCGGTTATGTGGATGTGGATTGTGGATTTAAGGGTTTGAGCTTAAACAAGAACTTGTGTCTTGGTTATTGTGGCTCAACAAACGGTCTGCTCCCGCACTAACTTACTGAATTAATATCTGACTCATCTCTGAACTTCAAGTGAGTTACACAGTTTGATTAAACAAAGGGTATATTTATATTTCATATAACCCCCACACTTCGCTTGTTCATTTCTTACCCTGTTGCCTCCAAGTCCACATATGCTACATGTTAACACAGAGCAAAATAGTTTAACGAAATCTAACATTCTTGCCTGCAGTTCAACTGATTCAAAAATAGATGTTCATTTAAGAAGGCAGTAATCAATATTCCCATATGTAGTACTCCTGTAATGGTTCTGCCCCATCTTGTCTTGTTTTTCTTGATCTAGTGGCAGAATCATGTCAGAACCTCTTTATGTGGAGAGAGGAAATTATTGTCCTTATGGCTTTCTATCAGTCTCTCTAGTCTAGTCTTTGTCCCCGCCCCCTCGTTTCCTCAATATTGCTTGCTAATGATTTGATGCCCTGCCCTTGTTCCCCTCTTGATGTGATCCCTTTATAATGCCCCTGTGTTTTCTGTCCTGTGCTGGTTAATTGTAATTTGTATTGTGAGTTTCTGTGCCTGGTCAAGTCTTGTGTAGTTTAGTTATTTGTAGTGCATGTCTAATGCTAACTGTGGTCTTGTTTTAGTGTAGTTAGTCTTGTCATATTATTATTCCCCTGTTTTTTTATGTTAACCCCTCGTGGGTTTCTGATTTTGTCCTTTTTTATTAAATGTTATGTAACCTCTTACCCGCTGTCTGCACCTGGGTCCTCTGTCCTTGTCTCACCGTAATATGACAACTCCTGTCTGCACATTTCTTAAGTCTGAAGATAAACAAAGGTCCTACGGTTGTGGAACATAAAATGTTATAAATTATGTGAAATTCACTGTATGTCACATGGAACTGTGATAAAAATTGAGTTTAGTACATAAAAAATATTTGGTTTAGCTTTTTTCTAAATACATGTACAGATATTACTGTTGTAATGCTTAAAAGTGAATAAAACTTTTTTCTTTACAGTATTTGAGGTCTGAAAAATATAACTTTTCTCTTATTTTGACCTGTATCTCCAGTTTGCATCTTTTATATTTGAAATTTGGAGAAATATTGTGAGTAGTTCACAGAATTTTTTTTATATCATTTAACCTAAACGCATACATATAAATACTCAATTCAGAAAAACTGAAACTGTTTATAAGGTCAGATATTATTACTTAAAATAATCAGCCCTAGGAGTCTATACAGCAACAAGTGTATAAAATGTTCAGATGCTAAATGTGAGAATCTGGATTTCATCCTGTCCTCTACAAATATTGTATCTGTGTACAATACAGAATTCATATATCATGTATTCATTCATATTCATCCATAATAGTATTAGCTTCTATTCACATAAGATGTGCCTTACTTTCTTGTTGTTTAACCTCGTTGAAAGTTGTATCATGTCTTATGTTGTCATATGTTGATATAAGTATCTGTTGTCTCCATCTCAAGGTTCCAAATGATATCTAGGGACAATTGTTTTGATACTGTAATATTGAATACGTACTTTGTGATCATATCTGATTGTTCAGGAGGAATAAAACTAAACAGAAAGTCTGGTGATTTTCCACTCTGGTGGTTTTATATGACACCTCCTGTTTCAAGCTTATAAATATTAGTCCTTAACACAATAAACATTGGACTCTGATTGAACAAGCACCTGGTGTCTTTGTCAAACTTTGTCTCCAGGCCTGAAACTCTGTGTGTCCCGTCGACTAGACTCTTCAACCGTAGAATATTTTTTAGACAAGGGGACATAAGAAGTTTACATTCTTATAATTGGGGGCTCGTCTGCGAAAGAGGGGAAGAGACTCTTCTCTCTTAGAACCAAGAGAACAAAGACCTGACAAGCGCACTGACGATCGTTCACAGACCTACATTAAAAGGGGTAAGTGTTTTTCTATACAGTGTAGCACTTGTGCTAACAAAATAAACATGCGGAAACAGCATATGATAACCGCTGCTAACGCAGCACCTTTAATCAGAAGACTGAAAAATAATCTAACAACACGGAACAACAACCATAAAGGCTCCACCTCCTTAAAGGGGCCATATGAGTGAATGCCGGTTGTGAATTATTTATTTGAGTCAATTGTGTGTGAGGTGCATGCATCTGCAACTACACAGGTCCCCCCAGAATTCACCAACACCGCCAACATCAGCTTGCTGGGGAGTCGAACATGTCGGTCTTAGCGTGTGAAAAGATGTGGCTCGGCAACCGGCGGCACAGCTTGAGTGGGCAGGGATGCCTCCCTGGAGGTAGTACTCTTGTGAGTGGATGGCCGACCCCGCTTGGGTGCCCACGCAGGAATCAGTGGACAACCTCGCGCTCCATGAGCAGGCTTCAGTCGGTCGATTGTAACTCGTTCCGTGCGACCTCCAATGTCAACTAGGAAAGTCTTCTAATCAGACTCCAGTACACGAAACGGCCCATCATACGGAGGACGCAAGGAGTGTCGGCGCGCATCACAGTGAATGAACACAAAATCAGCCGTAGATAGGTCCCGGGGTATCCATGACTGCCCCATACCGTGCTGTGAAGTAGGCACAGGCTGAAAAGCTTTGATCTAATCAACAAGGACAGACCGTCCAACGGAAGTGTTCCAGGGTGTAGTACAGGATGAAATCGCCTGGGACACGCAGTGTCTGAGCATACACCAGTTCTGCCGAAGTGGTTTGCAGATCGTCCTTTGGAGCCGTCCGCAGGCCCAGAAGGACCCAGGGCAGTCGTTCAACCCATCTGTCGTCCGTTAAACTGGCCCTCAAAGCAGTCTTAAGAGAGCGGTGAAAACGTTCACACAGCCCATTGGCCTGAGGGTGGAATGCCGTAGTTCGATGGAGCTGCACTCACAGAATGCGCGCCACCTCCGACCATAATTCTGACGTAAACTGCGACCCACGGTCCGAAGACATGTCTGCAGGTGTGCCAAAACGTGCAACCCAATTGTCAATGAAAACCCGAGCAACATTCGCTGTTGTAGTTGAGGTCAATGGAACTGCCTCCGGCCACCTGGTGGTCCAATCCACCATGGTCAGAAGGTGAGTAAACCCCCGGGAGGGCGACAATGGACTCACCAGGTCGAGGTTGACATGCTCAAATCGACCATCTGGTACCTCAAATGTCTCCAAAGGTGCTTTGACGTGCCTTTGTACTTTAGCCCGCTGGCACTCCACACAGGCAGCAACCCAATCTCGAACATCTTTTTTCAATGCATGCCACGCATATTTGGACGAGACCAGAGTCTGCGAAACTTTCCGCCCAGGGTGTGACAAACAGTGGACCTTATCGAAAACCTTACGTCTCCACTGCATGGGGAGGATAGGGCGAGGATGGCCGCATGAGACGTCACACATCAGGGTCACTCCTGCATCAGTAAAATGGACATCAGCGATTTTCAGACTCGAGTTCGCTGTCCTGAATGCCAGTACTTCGGGGTCAGAATGTTGGTCCGCTGCCAAACGGACAAAGACCATTCCTAAATGCACTGCCTGCACTGTAGATCTCGAAAGGCAATCAGCCACAACGTTGCTTTTTCCGTCAATGTGCTGGATATCCGTTGTGAACTCAGAAACGAAAGCCAAATGCGTTGTTGGCGGGTCAACCAAGGCTCGGAAACTTTGGCCATTGCATGAACCAAGGGTTTTTGGTCCACAAACGCTGTAAATGCACGGCCCTCAAGAAAGAAACGAAAATGTCTGACAGCTAGGTATAGGGCCAGCAACTCTCTGTCAAACATGCTGTACTTTGTCTCATTCGGACGTAGCTGACAGGTGAAAAATGCAAGGGGCTGCCAAACAGTTCCTACAAGCTGTTCGAGCACTGCGCCTACTGCCCAGTCTGAGGCATCGGTGGAGATAGCGATAGGAGCGCCAGGAATCGGATGAGATAGCAAGGTAGCTTGTGTTAGAGCTTGCTTAGTGTCCACAAACGACTGGGTCATCTCCTCTGACCAAGTGATCGGCTGATTCTTGCCGTGCCCTTTTAGGGCCCTGTACAAAGGTCGCATGAGCTCAGCGGCACGAGGAATGAAACTGTGATAAAAATTCACCATCCCTAGAAATTCCTGCAGCACTGTGATAGTGTGGGGCACAGGAAAATGTTTGATGGCATCGACTTTGTTTGGTAGGGGGGAAGCCCCCATGTCGGTTACTTGATGACCAAGAAAGTCCATAGCCCGCAGGCCAAACTGACACTTGGCAGGGTTAATTATTAACCCGTGTTGACTGAGTCGGGCGAAAAGCAAGCGTAGATGAGTCAGATGTTCGGATGTGGAGTTGCTGGCGATCAGGATGTCATCCAAGTACACGAATATAAAGTCAAAATCCCGTAAGATAGAATCCATCATGCGCTGAAAAGTTTGTGCTGAATTCTTGAGACCAAAAGGCATCCGTAAAAACTCAAAAAGCCCAAACGGCGTTATCACAGCTGTTTTCGGAATGTCTTCGTGGAACACTGGCACCTGATGGTAGCCTCGCACCAAATCCACTTTGGAGAAGATGGTTGAGCCAGCTAGGCTCGTTGAGTATTCGAGCAAACTCACACTCTCCGGTAAATGCGCTAGACAGAATGGTCGTGGCAAAAGTGCTTCGTGAACAAGGTAACACATTGAACAACAGTTCTTTACATCAACCAACAGTCCATGAGAGCACAAAACATCTGCGCCCAGGAGGGGCCTGCTCACCTCTGCTAAAACAAACTTCCACGTAAAACGTTGTCCATTGAAACACAGTGGGACTAGCTGTTTTCCATATGTTTTAATTTTGCCTTGGTTGGCCGCTTCGAGAGGTGAGCCAGTTTCACCTGATCGTCTGTCCACCGGTGAAGCAGAAAGCACGCCAACTTGAGCCCCCATGTCACACAAGAAATGTCGTCCCGATAGAGAGTCAGTGATGAATAGGAGATATTCAGCGTAATGTGCCACTACACTGCTGACTGTTGGCGTGCCACGACTCGCACTGAACGTGCAAGGTGTACGACACCTTTTAGCTTTTGCGCCAAAACGGGCGTGAACAAAAAAAAAATCCTTGATCGGCTGGCTGCCGTGCAGTAAATGACGGCCGTTCGTCAGGACCACGCGCTGCAGCTCTTGTTACAGGATACACAGACGTAGTTACCGAGCCATTAGGCCCACATTTGCGCGAAGCTGTGTGATATTTGTCTGCTAGCTGTGCTAGCTCTCTGTAGTCAGCCACCGTACTGTTTGCGAGTGAGGTGCGAACGTTCTTAGGCAACTGTTGCAGGAACAACTCTTTAAACAGGAAACATGGCTTATGCTCACCTAGCAGTGCTAGCATATGATCCATCAACTCGGACGGACGGGAATCACCGAGCCCCGGCAGCGAGAGCAACAACGTGCTCTTTCGGTCTCTGATAAACTGAAAGTCTTTAAAAGGTACGTCTTCAGTGCAGCGTATTAACGTGTTTCCAGGGGATTGTCCAGGATGCTGATCGCTCGGAACTGTTGAGGGCTGCAACCACATAGTAGTATCTCGTGTCGTCCGCGGTTATCTCTCGTAAAGCGAACTGAGCCTCGGCTTGGGCGAACCACACAGGCGCTTGTTGTTCCCAAAACTCTGGCAGCTTTAGCGAGACAGCCTTCGTCGACATTGTGCGTTAGTAGTTCCGACTCGGGGTCACCAATGTAGCACTTGTGCTAACAAAATAAACATGCGGAAACAGCATATGATAACCGCTGCTAACGCAGCACCTTTAATCAGAAGACTGAAAAAGAATCTAACAACACGGAACAACAACCATAAAGGCTCCGCCTCCTTAAAGGGGCCATATGCATTTCTCTGAGTGAATGCCGGTTGTGAATTATTTATTTGAGTCAATTGTGAGTGAGGTGCATGCATCTGCCACTACAACAGTTCTTTTTGACTTACAGAAATCGAACGCTTACCCTGTAGGATTCTTGTGGTGTTTCAATTCATGTTAGTGGGAATTGACTTTCCCATTGTTCTGACAGTGAGGCTGACAACAGTAATTAGTAAAATAATTATTAACGAATATGAATGGGATATGCAGTCTTGATCACACTGTAATTTGGGATCGAAGTGTTAGCTTTGAGACAGAGGCTTTGTTACTCACAAAAATAATCTGTTTGATGTTTATTCAAAAAATAACATTCTTACAGTTAAATTGAAAATATATTATAGATATCATTGTTACTGCATGATATACTGAAATATTGTTGTCAGAAAAAGACGGTGAATTTAATATCCACCTCTGATCACAATATAATACATGCAGCATTGTTGAAACTGTTGGTCGATTGAACACAAGGGTTTTTCTTTGTTTTATCTATACTGTTTTATCACTGCCTGTTTTGAAAGTGTAAGATGGGGAATTCTGTTTCAAGGTCACTGCCGGGAGAAACGCCAGTCTCATTTATTTACAGAAATTATCAAGGATTTTATATAGATCCATATGTTAGCAATCTCGCAGGATGGTCGGAGGGAATAAAACCGAAAATTGATATTCCCTATCCGAGGGAAGGGTCCTTTTATGATGAGTGTATGTTATTGGCAAAGGGCATGTCACATGAAGGCTGGGGAGACCCAATATGGGATTATCCATACATGAATAAAGCTTATGCAGTATGGAAAGACATGAAAAAGGTCTGGGACCGGGGTCTGGAAAAAACAAAAATTGTTGCGTATGTAAATCGAAACCGGTGGCCATTAGAAAAGCCGCAGGGATACACTGCCCCTTGCCAAACACAGACTTCTCCCTCTGCACCATCACTGTCGATAAAACCAAAAGAGATGAAACCCTCAAAATTCAACGGTTTGGGTACGTGCTGGAAACATGCTTAATGTTAGACCGTTAAGAATGTCTGATATGGAAGCAATCTGTAAAAGTTTGCCTTCCCCACAGGAAGCGGGAAAATATGTGTCAATTTTGCTCTCTCAAACAAAATATGGACATTTTACAGGTAGAGATTTCCGAGCGGTGTTTGTTAAAAACACTAGAGAAAGACGTAGCGGAGGAAATACTGATTGAAAAATGTCCCGCATTATCACTTGACCATGATAAAATCACAAACAGCGGTACGGCTGCAAACCCACATGAGTTGTTTTAGGAGACGTCTGCTAATGTTGAAATATTTTTTAGACAGCTAAGAGAGTTTCTTGATGAACATCTAGAGAGTCAACAGGACTTATCATTTACAGCAGGCACTAAGCAGGCAGCGAAAGAATCAGCTTCTCAATTTTTTGTGCGTTTTAAGAAAGCATGGGTTGAAGATTCTAAATTGCCATTGAATAATGAAATAAAGCCTCTGTTTGTCAACACTCTGTTAAATAACATGAATCCTAAACAAGCGCAGTTGTTCAGAATAACAACTTCAAACTTGCATGATATGACTTTAGAGGCTCTAGGAAAGAGAATCAGGGAACCGGATACCTCTGGGGGTTTTTCTGTAAAAATGGAACATGCTATGTTTACAGGCTATCCAGAAAAGAGGAACACTGAACAAACGTCTGTAAATCCTAGCCAAAGGAAGAAGTCAGAAATAGTCTGCTTTCATTGCGGAAAGAGGGGCCATTACAAACGAGAGTGCAGACAGTTGCGCAAGCCGACTTCTGGTGAGACACACACAACAGCACACACCACAGAGCAACCATGAGAACACGAGTGCGTCATACCCAACCCAGTGGCACTCAAACCAAGCATAGGGGTGACCGCAGAGTGATGTCAGTTCTGATTTATGTATGATGACCCTAACATTCTCGAATAATGGGGAGGATTTGCCATATTTTTTCCTTATGATACATGGGCAGCCTCAAACCTTTCTGCTTGATACAGGCGCAGATGCTTCGTCTATGACTTCTAACAGTTATGAGGGTCCCATAAGTAATCAAATTATTCACTCTGTGGGAATTTCCGGAACTGACATTGCTTGTACTGTAACACCTCCTTTACAGGTTGCAGCCTCTGGTATTAAACCATTTTTCCACAAATTCACAATTATTCCAGGTGCTCCACTAAATCTTTTAGGTCGTGATATGATGCATAAATTAGACATGGATATTAGGTTTACTGACAACAAAGTTGTTTATTCTTTTCTGTCTAGTTTACAGGCATCCGTAGATCCTCTGCCTACAAGTGGACTGATAAGCGGCTCAAAGGCATCTGCCTCCGGTGGCAGCATGGCTACAGGGGTGGACACCATGATTAACCCGTTGTTATGGTCTCAGTTCAGGGATGACACTGGTTTCATTGATTTGGGACCTTACAGGGCTAAACTTAAAACAAACAAACCTGTCTACATTAAAAAATACCCTTTGTCTAAAGATAAGGAACAAGGTATTCAACATTTGATTGGAAATTTTGTCAAGCAGGGTGTCCTCGAACAAACACATTCACCATATAACACACAAATTAATCCTGTTGTGAAAGCTGATGGGAAAACTTGGAGATTAACTCAAGATTTAAGAGCAGTCAATCAGTTAATCATACCACTCGCACCAATTGTGCCTGATGTTTTGCCTGTTATGAATTCAGTGCCACATTTCGCACAAGTATGCTTTTTTCTCTGTACCTGTACACCCAGATACTCAGCCTTTGTTAGCTTTTACATTTAAAGGACAGCAATATTCGTGGAAACGCCTTGCTCAGGGCTATGTAGACTCACCCGCTGTCTTTTCTGCAGCAGTGCACAGAACTTTGGCCAAAATGACTGATCTGCGGGGGGAGACGGAGGAGGACTGTGAAAAAGCGTCTATAATTGTTAGCAATATACTTGCTGAAACAGGTTTCAAAGCAATGGGTTAAAACTAAGATGAACATTTCAATGCCTTGAAAGCATTATGCCAAAATGTGGGAAGCAAGAAGTTTCAAAACTGCTGATGGAAAGCCAATAGCACATGAAAATCTGTTAGGACAGTTAACTGAAGCTGTTCAGCTTCCGCTCGAAGTGGCCATAGTAAAGGTCAAGGGTCATGCTTTGGGGGACGATGAACAGGCTATAGGCAACAGAAGGGCTGATGAAGCCGCAAAGGCAGCAGCCCAAGCTCAGATTAAATCACCATTTCATCCAAAAAATGAAACACAGGTAGCAATGACAGTGCACATAACGAATGTACCTGACATTGATATCAAATTCCTGCAAAGTCAACCAACACAGGGAGACTTAGAGCATTGGAGCAAAAGTGTTTGCACTCCTGACAAGGAAGGGATTATTAGAGATGAACAGGGTAGGATAGCACTACCAAAATTAGGGTTAATTATCCTAATTAGACATTACCATGGTTTATCTCACACCAGTTGTGCAAAAGTAGTTCAAGCAATTAATCAATTGTATTGTATAGCCGATGTTCATAAAACAGCAAAGCTTGTTTTGGATGCATGCTTAACATGTGCTCAGGTAAATCCGCACAAATCAGCTAAGAACGATGCATTGACACATCCGGAAGCTCCTTTTCAACATCTACAAATTGATTTTACGTACATGCCGCCGATAGGTAATCTGAAATATCTTTCGGTAATTGTTGATCGATTCTCAAAGTGGCCTGAAGCATTTCCATGTGCAAAGGAGGACGCCAAAACCGTGGTAAAGATCTTAACAAAGGAGATATTGCCCCGTTTTGGAATACCGGGCACCATAGAATCGGACAACGTGACAAGCTTCACGTCAAAAGTCAAAAGTGTCTATTGATTGGCATTTTAATATTCCTTATCATCAGCAAAGTTCAGCAGTCGTGGAAAGATGTAATCGAACACTGAAAACACGACTAACAAAAGCGGTACTTGAAACACGAAGAAAGTGGGTTGATTTGTTGCCCGCAGTCTTGGCAGAAATAAGAATGACTCAATCTTCCACGTCAAAATTGTCACCGTTCGAGGTACTAATGGGTAGACCTTTCCCGGCCCCCTGGGTCAAAGGCCATTCTGGTATTTCTTGTTTAGGTGATCTTCAGGTGATCCAGGAGGACTACGTGACTTCCCTAGCCGCAAAGTTAAATTCGATATGTGCTGATGTTTCTTTGTGACTTCCTCTTCCCTAAGAAAACCCTTCTCATAACTTTGTTCCAGGATAAAAGTCTTTGTGAGGAATCTGAAGCCAATAAAGGTTGGAGAACCAAACTGTGATTGCCGTCACACGGACAGGAGTTCTGACGGACTACCAGCCACATTGGATACACGCTTCCAGACTCAAGTTGTTGTCTGCAGGAGAGCAGGCAAGCTCCAATTTAACATAGAATCTTAACAGGGGATTCACCTTACTACACCTCAGGGTAGAGAAAGCACTGACTAAGCTGAGGAAAGAACTACCTTTCGTGAGGTGGGGGCCACCCAAAGCAAGAAGATAGGAGGCCCATTGAGCCAACAGTGCTGACTCCGTAGCTTCCCCTGAAGTGCATTGAGGGCCAAATTCTATTCTAAAAAGGAAAAAGGGAAAAATTGTTATCCTAAATGCAAATTTCCTATATAATTCTCAGATATCAATTCCTATACTGCGTGCACACTTACAGAAGCCCTTATTGTGTTTGGCCCAGATATTCTTAAATTATTAAATGATAGAACCTAACAGGCCATGGCACCCGTTCAGGCAGCCAGGTGGACTGCGTGGAACAACTATTATTCTAATCTTAATAAGTATAATAATCACTTGTATAATCCTAAATCAACAAGTAAAATTTGAGAGAAATGAACAGCTTACAACAGACATGATTTTAAATGATGATGGTAACTGCGAGATGCCAAAACAAATGTCTCTAATAGTACAAATGACTCTGAATATTCAAGAAGGAAAACCACACAAAAATACGCAAATGCAACTATCCTTTCATTAAAGATTTTTTATTAACACCTTGTTCTTCAAAGCTACACAGGACTGCTTATAAGACCGTTGGTCTGAAAGTGGCCATTGTGAGAATCTGGATTTCGTCCTCTACAAATATTGCATCTGTGTACAATACAGAATTCATATATCATATGTATTCATTCATATTCATTCATATTAGTATTAGCTTCTATTCACATAAGATGTGCCTTACTATCTTGTTGTTTAACCTCGTTGAAAGTTGTATCATGTCTTATGTTGTCATATTTTGATACAAGTATCTGTTGTCTCCATCTCAAGGTTCCTAATGATATCTAGGGACAATTGTTTTGATACTGTAATATTGAATACGTACTTTGTGATCATATCTGATTGTTCAGGAGGAATAAGACTAAACAGAAAGTCTGGTGATTTTCCACTCTGGTGGTTTTATATGACACCTCCTGTTTCAAGCTTATAAATATTAGTCCTTTACACAATAAACATTGGACTCTGATTGAACAAGCACCTGGTTTCTGTGTCAAACTTTGTTTCTAGGCCTGAAACTCTGTGTGTTCCGTCGATTAGACTCTTCAACCGTAGAATATTGTTTAGACAAGGGGACATAAGAAGTTTACATTTTTTCAACCATGAAACTGATATGGACAGATTATAGCCTCATTTTGGACTGAGTCTGTGCAAATATTACAGAAGCTGTTTGGTGGAGAAGGTCCCAGCACTGCTTTTATATTCTCTCTCAGAGACAGAAGGATCAGGTTCAGAATGGAAACTGAAACCCTGTCCAAATAGTGAAAAAGAGAAAGAAAGCTAGAGAGATCCTTAAAGCTGTGAAATATTTTCAAATTTAATAAAGAATACTTTTGTATATGTTTTCACAAATATATAAACACCAACATAGAACAAGTAAGAGTAACTATTTTATTAATATACATAATATTTATTCACGTTTAAATAATAAAAAAATATTCAGAATATTATCACATTCTGCCTTTAAAGCCACTTTGTGCAACACTGATTACATGCCCAAGTTGTTTTGCTATATTAAAAGCTAGAGCAGGTTTGTAAAATACTGTTTATGATAATACAGTAAGTCTTTTGCTAAATCTTATGCACCTGCTAAATAATTGCCTACAGGTAAGTAATATACTTATTAAATTGAAAAAAATTGCAGTTTTCTAAAATTATTAGTAATCCCGGTTTATTAGAAGTTTGTACGCCAAAATTAGTTAAACTGTAAATTATAATAATTTGGATAGATTATAGCCAAACACTAAGCCTAATGAGTCTGTATGAGTAGATGTTTGATGGGGAAATGGTTCATGTGCTGCTTTAATGTTGTAATATGACACAGCTAAAATGAATAATGTTGTTTGTTTAGATGTACGGCATGATTTAAGGTTAAAGAATACTGTACTTTCCACATACCGTGCATGTTTGTATCTCCTCGTTTCCCCGTCTCTCGGGGGGGGGGGGGGGGGGTGTTGTTGGTGGTGGAATTCAGAGTGCAGTAATGTCCTGTTAACGTACATGTCTAGAGTTATCTGAACCGGCTCATTGCAGAAATCAGTTTTGTCTTCTAAAACTGTCTGTGCTTTCCAAACTGCCCTTTAATGGACTAAACTGAAATTATCCCAATTACCATCCCCAGACTTGATTTATCTTTTTTGATCCATCGATCTATTTGTCAATCATAAGTGATAAATATTTTGATTACAATGAATAGAAAGTACACAAAATATTTACTGTCCATGTTTTTTTATTACTGTTATAAACTGTTTAAACATTCTGAATATCTTTAACAAGTGCCTTTTAAATGTAATTTATGATGTTTAAATACTTTGAAGGCGCATTTTAACTTCTCACATACAGAAGAAAACTTGAAGACATGATAGAACTGAGACATTACAATCAAAATTAATTTCTGTAGTAAATACTAATGATGTCTGTTCACATTTTTTCATAAATACAGTGCTTTAAATGATGATATGTTATTATGCATTGATTATGTAAACATATAGGATGTCATAACTTTATATGGACAGCCTGAGAGCACAAAGATGAGTCAGGTACTCATCATTGTCTCCATAACTCAAAGCTTTCTCATAGCACTCAATAGCTTGGCGCTTCTCTCCTTTCTCTTTGTGAATGAATCCTAGTATCCCATAAGCCTTTCCGACCTGTGTGTTTTTATTGATGCGCTTCTCTGCAATCCTATTCAACTTGTTTACACTTTTCCTCCCTTCCTGTGAACCTGGGTTCATCTTCAGGCATTCCATATAGTGTTTGATTGCTAAAACTTCATCTCTTTTGCAGTACAACTGGAATTCAGCGTAATGAAAATGAACCACATGCAGTTTATCATTTTTCTCTTTGGCTGTCTTAAACGTCATCTGAAACATATCTTCGGCTCTTGAAACATCATGTTGTTCTCCGTAATGCATTGCTAGTTCACTCATAGCAGATATAAAGCCGGTTGCATGGGTGGTGGCCATTTCTAAATGATAGATGATCTGATCACGAATCTGTTGAACCCTAGATGATCTGGTGTGATGATTTCCCTCCTGCAGCAGTTGGATTTTCTTCTTTTTATAGCAGAGAGCTAACTGATGATGTGTGAGACCTGAATGAGGTGACAGTTCAAGTGCATTTCTCAATAGAGCAATACCTCGGTCCACAGATCCTTTATTACAGAAGAATTTTCCAGCATATGTCAAGACATCTGGGTTATCTGGAGAACTTTCTAAAGCCTGTTCCACCAATCTTTCAGCCTCTTTATAGCTCTTGTATATAACCAGTTGCAAAGCTAAGTAGATCTTAAAAATATCAGCATCAGTATTTGTTTCAATGGCTCGTCTCAGTTGCTTGATTACAGGTGAATTCTCAATAGTGAATTCTCCATATTCTGTTCGATACAGGGCGATGGCGTAACCAGCGTTCCACTTGCCATTTTCTGGTTCCAGATCTAAAGCCTTCTTGAAACATTCTTTGGATTTTTCATGATACTTGTAAGAAAATCTACGAAAGGTCCATCCCTTCTCACCTAGCACCTCTGGAACAGACGAAGACTCAGATGAAATGTTTTCATTTATCTTCAGGACTTTCTGCAGGTAACTTTCACACCCTGTGTAGTTCTTCATGTGGTAGTTTATCCAGGCAAGGTTTCCATAGGTGACAATGAGAGATTTGTGGAATTCCTCTACATGGCTCTCTTTGTAAAGCTTCAATGATGTCATGAGATTGCTAAGTGCCTCTTCTTGAAAACCCTGAAGGAACTTTACATATGCTAAAGCATTGTAAGTGTGTGTGAGTTCTTCTTTTTTCTCAACATGCAACTTGAGCTTTTTATTCAGCCTATTAAAATCAATGTCATCTTTTCTCAGAGCCCAGGTGAAGTGACATTCCAGCTGGTCAAGTTTTGTTCTCAGATCTCTTTCATGATCCATACTGGTAAAATAAAGCAGCAATGATTATGAATGATTATTAGGGCCCTATGATTTCCACCAAATTTGTCACATTTTTTATAAATTATTAAAGAAGACTCATTTTGGACCATAAAGTGTTTACTTAAATTCTTAAATACCCTGCCTCAATTACAGTTGTGTTCAAAATTATTCAACCTCCAATGCTGTAAATGGTTTTAGGGAATTTAGTGTACATTTGTAATTGTATTCAGAATGAAATCCTACAAGGACTTCTTAAAGAACCATATGCAACTAAAATGACATCAATTAGTTTTGTAATAGAGTAGTAAATGTTTCTTTTGTGAATTCTTCATTGACATAATTATTCAACCCCTTAAAGACTACCACTCTGAAGAACAGAGGTTCAATGAAGTGTTTTCAATCAGGTATTGAAAACACCTGTGGATATCAGGGAGCAGCAATAAAGCCTAATAAGCACCAATTAGGCAGCTTTAAAATGACTGTGATACTCCGCTCCTTCTAGACATTTACTGGTGTGGTTACAAACATGGTGAGGTCAAGAGAATGGTCCAGGAAGACAAGAGAACAGGTGATTACTCTTCACAGGAAGGGCAATGGCTATAAGAAGATTGCAACGATGTTAAACATACCAAGAGACACCATAGGAAGCATCATTCGCAAATTCAAGGCAAAGGGCACTGTTAAAACGCTACCTGGTCGTGGCAGAAAGAAGATGCTGACTTCGACTGCTGTGCGCTACCTCAAGCGTAGAGTGGAGAAAAGTCCCCGTGTGACTGCTGAGGAACTGATAAAAGATTTGTCAGATGTGGGTACAGAAGTTTCTGCTCAGACAATACGACGCACCCTGCGTAATGAAGGCCTCCATGCCAGAACTCTCAGGCGCACCCCCCTTGCTGTCCCCAAAGAATAAGAAGAGTCGACTGCAGTATGCCAAAAGTCATGTGGACAAACCACAGAAGTTTTGGGATAGTGTTCTGTGGACTGATGAAACAAAATTAGAACTGTTTGGGCCCATGGATCAACGCTATGTTTGGAGGAGGAAGAACAAGGCCTATGAAGAAAAGAACACCTTGCCTACTGTGAAGCATGGCGGGCGGTCAATCATGCTTTGGGGCTGTTTTGCTTCTGCAGGTACCGGGAAGCTTCAGCGTGTGCAAGGTACCATGAATTCTCTTCAGTACCAGGAGATATTGGATGACAATGTGATGCAGTCCGTCACAAACCTGAGGCTTGGAAGACGTTGGACCTTTCAACAGGACAATGATCCCAAGCATACCTCCAAGTCCACTAGAGCATGGTTGCAGATTAAAGGCTGGAACATTTTGAAGTGGCCATCGCAGTCACCAGACTTAAATCCGATTGAGAACCTCTGGTGGGACTTAAAGAAAGCAGTTGCAGTGCGCAAGCCTAAGAATGTGACGGAACTGGAGGCTTTTGCCCATGATGAATGGGCGAAGATACCCGTAGATCGCTGCAAGACACATGTGTCAAGCTATTCTTCACGTTTAAAAGCTGTTATAGCTGTAAAAGGATGTTGTACTAAGTACTAAGATTGAATGTCACTTGGGGGTTGAATAAAACTGATAATGATGTGAGCTCAGAAAAGACATTTGTGGTTATTTCATTATAAATGTTATGTTATATTTGTCTGACCTACACGTGCCTCTTTGATTTAATTGTAAGCAGGATGACTGAATGATCATAATCAATGTCAAACCGACCAAAACAATCAATTTCATTGGGGGTTGAATAATTTTGAACACAACTGTACCCGTCATGTCAATATAAGTGTTTGATCACATAATTTGATCATTGCAAAAAAAATTGTATTATTGTAATACCTTTACCTATTAATGTAAATGTAATGTTTATGTATATATTACCGATTTATCGGTTTGCCAAATTTATCGACCGATTTGAGCCTGTCGCAGATATTTGTGCTTTTATGCCGCAGACATGCCACTGATATAAAACAATGTACAAAACAATGTACAGGACTCTCCACTAATATGGGCACCATTGATAAATATGAGCAAAGGCGGCTGTAACAAAACATCTGGATTGTATTTCTTGTTGATCTATTATTTAAAAAAATTACAATATTCCAACATTTCATTTAAATAAAACAATCTGAAGTGGGGAGAATATAACTATTAAAAAAAATCTAATACACCCTGGTCACATTTATTGAGTAAAATATCTCCCAAGTTTATTTCCATAACAATTTGTAACAAAAGGCCAAACCCCCTTAATCATTTATCACAATGGATAAAACCAAATATATAGTTCTGATGTGCAATATAGTTCTGTTGAGCTATACAAAATACAAAATGGCTTTAAAAAAAAATAGTTAATACAAAAATTTAACTAATTTCCAACATCAGGACAATGCTCAAGAAGTTTTAATGGACTGGAGGTGTTGACCAGGTTGAAACAGGATGTGTGTCTTTATTTTCAGTGAGGGAAATAATTTGAGGGGCCAAAGACTGTTCAAAAGAGCACAGATGATTTACACCAACATTTGAAGGATCTCAAGAGATTCTGTATGAAGGAATGGACTCGGATGACTTTTTTATGCAAATGGAGGTTGAGGAAAGTTTTGAATACAAGGGTGCCAAATATTGTGACCAGGGTGTATTAGAGAAAAACATTTAATTCATAATGTGATTTTCCCCAATCTTCAAATTGTTTTACTTCGATGAAATGAATGCAATGCACAGAAACAAAGCAGATTTATTTTTATAGCGTTTTTGCTCATATTTACTAAGAGTTCTAATATTAGTGGAGGGCATTGTATGCTTGTAAATGGTGTAATTACTTAGTTTATCCAGCAGAGGACGCTCTATTGTTTGCTACTGGCGACCCAGGTAAATGTAGTGTAACCTGCGGTTTTCCAGGTTTGTCCGGTACGTGTTCGTATGGACATTGTGTGCAGTTATTTTGTCCATTCAATCGAAAGATCGGATGAAATCCATACATTAACATTCTCCTAAACCCTCCCCTTGAAGAAAGAAGAACAGAAATCGTCGAAAGTGTATAAAAGAGACGGAGTAAAGTGCCAGGTGTAAGTGGGTAACTTTATGTTTCTCCCTCTCCCTTTGTGAAATACTTAATGTACTGTAAAGTTAATAAACAATGACCCCGCCCCCCCCCCCCCCCCCATCGATATTGGACTGTTTTTACTCCGTAATATCGGTATCAGCATCGCCCCCCCCAAAAAACCAATATCGTTCGGACTCTAGTTTATACAGTAATAATATTTAGTCGTTATTAGTTACTAGTTTAATCAGTAATTATATAACGTATACTGTTTATTGTTAGCCTATATTAGATGAACAAGCTCATAACATTTTTACTTTATAATTATAAATTATAAACAACTATTTCGAATAGTTTGTAGCAAAACACTTACCTCATCTTGAGTCAGTATAGGAAATATTGTAGAAGCTGTGTGATGGAGGAGATGGTCCCGGCATGGCTTTTATATTCTCTCCCAGAGATGGGAGTATCAAAATCAGAATGGAAACTGAAACCTTGAAAGACAGAATTAGAGGAAGCCTTAAAGCTGTGAATTATTAGCAAGATAATAAAGATAAGTTTCATGCAATGGTGTAGTCGGGGTCATATACTTTTTCCACAGCGCTGTTTGCATGCGTATAACGACTTAAGATCTATATGCACTTGTTCTGCTGCTTAACATCTCCATGCTGCTTTTGTGGTCGATTACTCTTTAAATATCACGTTCACAATTTGTTCATACAATCAGTGCATTTCTTAAGAGAACACAAAATATTTATTGCGGCCCCGCCTCCAATAAACAAGCGCATCATCTTCAGTGTTGGCAATGCGGCAGCGAGGAGTTCATCCCTTCAGTGACTGAAAGAGTTCCGCTGAAGCCTTCATGTGATATTGATAAAACTGCTCACTTTTAGTCAATCCTGGTTTAAAGGGGAGTTTTTTTTCTACTTATAATAAACTTAAATAAATAACTTGTTATATAAATCATAGGGGTCCGCAGAATGTGTCTGTGAAGTTTCAGCTCAAAATACACCACAGATCTTTTATTATACCATGCTCAAATTGCACATTTTTGCATGTGAGGAGAATCGCGCACAATGTTTTGGTGAGTGTGTCTTTAAAGGAGAGGTTGTTTGAATGGTTTAACTAGATATTAAATACGTCTCTGGTGTCCCCAGAGTGTGTTTGTGAAGTTTTAGCTCAAAAAACACTACAGATCTTTTAATATGCCATGCGCTACATGACCACTTTTGCATGTGAGGAGAAACGCACTGTTTTTGTGTGTGTCTCTTTAAATGCATGAGAGCTGCTAGTCTCCGCCCCCGTTTCAGCGGAAACCATGCAGTGAACCTGTGCTTCCAGCGACAAAACAATTAAGTATGGTCACATAAAGCGAATCAGAAACAAGGTCTCTTCTTTGAACACCAAACATATTGTTTCCGATAAGCACACCGGTTTCCCCATTCGCCATTCCCGAAGCCCCTCTGGTCCCGTTGGTCCGGTCGGGACCGCATTAGGGAGAGGAAACCACGTTGCGTGTTTCCAAACCATTCACACAGTTTTCTGAAGTGAAGATACTCGAGACAAAAGCATTGCTATTTCTCCAAGTCAAATGAATGTTAAACAGGACAATCCCGTTACATGTTTACAAGCCACAGACATCGCATTCTAATAGTGAACGGACAAACGTGTCACAGTGACATTTGATCAACTTTTAAGTTGCCGCAGGTCCCTGGGGTCTTACTTTAAAAATACCGATATTTACAATTTCTTTATTTGCAGCTTTGCCTTGTTCCGTGTGGATGATTTCCATTGAAAATTAAATAAATCCATCACTCTCTTGTCTCCCGTAAGGCTGGGAACATTGTTCTGTGCACCCAACAACACAGCAGTTCGTAAGCTTTGCTACTTTTGCGATGGTGTTGGAACTTCACTCATGTGAAAACATGGACGGAAATATTATTACAAGAACTGCTGCCTACGTAGGAAAGTGAGTGAAATCTAAACCGCTTGTTTTCTCTCAGGCTTGCAGAGATTGGTCACTCCCAATTAATAAAGTGACTGGATTGTTGTTTTTCGTGATTTCTTAGTTGGTAGATGCAAAATCAATAAGTTATAGGCTATTTTCTACACGGGTTCTGAGGCCAACTCTACAAACGCTCGGTTTTAATGGGCGTTACGCAGTGAAGACACTTGGAAGTTAACACCCACCGCTTTGATTGGATAAAAGTTTGCGTAGTTGAAGCCTTCTGTGAATTTGGTTTGAGACGTACCATTAGGTTACACATTAGCACCATTCACAATTTTCCCAGGGCATTGTTGTAATACGTAAGCACGCTGTATGCGTGCACCGGAAATGATGTGCGTGTATGTACACTGTATGTGAATTGATGCTGAATAAAACGTGTTCATTAGTAAATTGCATGACGTCTGGTAATACTTCATGGTGGCAACGGTAAAACAAACTATTGCATCGTCTAATAAGTGTTCGTGTCCGGTGAAGCAGAAACCGTGAGCAGATATAGTTTATGGCTATTGAAAAAGCTGACGCGAACGGCAAACGCTATTCTCTTATATGCTCATGTAGCCTATACACCCATTGGATCTGAAGCAACACGTTGTCTGCGTGATAGGTGCTAATCGGTCCAAAGACGACGATATAACAAGTGAAAAACAAATGAAAGCATAGATGAATTTGTGACTAGAGCCAGAACTTTAGCACTGAAATGCCAATTCCCTAATGAGGAGCTTAATGAACGATTAGACAAGCTTATTGTTGCCAGCTCACCCTTTGATGCATTAAGAAATGACTTGAACAGAAACCCTAAAGGATATCCCAATGCTGATTTACTAGCAGAAGGAAGGAAGTATGAAGCCTTAGCAGATGGCAATGATCAAATACAGCAGCTCAGCTTGTCACATACAGAAAAGTTCCATGCTGATGGAAGAGGACGAACATGTCAGAAATGTGATAAGAATCACAAGCCAAGGCAGTGTCCTGCATTCAACGATACATGCTCTATGTGTGGCATCAGAGGCCATTGAGCCATGCTGTAAAAGCATACAACAGAGACAGCCATCCAGCCAGCGATAAGGAGTAAGTCACAAACACGCTACAAATACCAAGGCAACTTCAACCAAAGAAAACACCATAAACATTAAGAGCCCAGCATCAACACTGTGGAATGCAATAAAGATGACGATGAGTATTCATACCACAATCATTTCTACTCGATAACTATCAGTGCAAAATACCTGCACAGCATCCATGTAAAACAACCCAGAGATGAGGCTTTCACAACTCTGAATGTCAAATCACTCCACCTGAAAGGATGTGTACACACGCTTTGTCTGAAAATTGATACTGGGGCATCAGGGAATACACTTTCATTGCGCACATTCAAACAGATGTATGGTACATCACCACAGAGCATGGAACATATAAAGCCAGCACCCAAAGTAAAGCTAACATCATACACAGGTGATTTGATTCCCTGCTTTGGAACTATTAACATGTTGTGCCAGTACAAGGAGTCCAGATGGATAGATACAAAATTCTGTGTTGTCAACGTACCAGGACCAGCTGTAGTTGGATTACCCACAAGTGAGCTCCTTAACCTTGTGACTGTAAATGTGGATGCAATGGCTGAAGGAGAAGACGATGGTCATGTGAAAGAGTAACCAAAAGTGAACATCCAGCAAGGCATAAAAAGCTTCAGCGACCTAAAGGAAACATATCCAGACCAATTTGACAAAATTGGCAGTTTTGAAGGCACAGCAAAGCTCATTTTGAAGGAGGATGCAAACCCATGCATTGACCCACCATGTAAATGCAGCATACACATCAAGGACAAACTACAAAATGAGTTTAACAAACTTGTTAACTGGTGTTCCAGTCTCGCCTTCAGCACAAAGAAAGACGGATCTCTCCGAATTTGTCTGGATCCACAAAATTTGAATGCAAGCTTGAAGAGGTGTCCTCACAAAACTCCAACCATGGAAGAACTAAACCCCAAGTTTGCAAACGTGAAAGTATTCAGCAAACTGGATTAGGGCTGCAACTAACGATTATTTTAATAATCGATTAATCTATAAATTATTTTTTCGATTAATCGATGAATCGGATAAAAACATAAACCAAGAAAAACATTCATTTCCAACCCTTTATTCAAAATCAGAACTAAAATCTTTAGAAACTGCACAAACATGTTGCTCCTTGAACTTTCCTGAGCTGTTATAATAATAATAAAATAAAAATGGACTAACACAAAAAACATACACATGTATGCTTTACATCTGCCAAATACATAGACTTTTTTTTAAATAAAGTGCCACCTGAGCTGCCAGAACAATAAATAATTTATAAAAAATAAAGAACAATAGAAATCAGAAAATTTGACAGGATTTGTTTGAATGTCAGAACTTGTTCTCTACACTACACCTCAGAAGCACACACTCGCAGATGCGCACACACACGCAGACACACACACTCACAAACTCTCACACTGACACACACACAAACACACTCTCTCTCAAATTCACATGAAGCTTATTCATTAAATTATTACTATCATTGTAGTAAGTGCAAGCTTCATTTATACACCACATTTAAACAAAGCTTAAGATGACCGAGTGCTATAAAAGAACTTTAAAATTAAATTAAAAAGTACAACACACACAAATATATTTGTCAATAATAACCTATATGGGACAAAGCACAGAATATACACTGCAAAAATTGCTTTTCTAATTTAGTAGTTTTGTCCTGTTGTCAGTCCAAATATCAAAAAAATCTTAAATCAAGATTCATTTACTAGACACATGAAAAAGCATAAGAAATGATGTCTTGTTTTCTGAAAAAACACCTACAAATAAAGTGATTGTTTGCTTTAAACAAGCAAAATTATCTGCCAATGGGGTACGAAAAATAATCTTAATGAGATATTAATTTTCTCATGCCATTTTTCTTGTCTAGTAATCTTGATTATTTTTTTTTAGATACTTGGACTGGAAACGAGAAATAAATTACAAAGTAAGAAAAGCTGTTTTTGCAGTGTTGCTATACATGACAACAGATTGATAAATGAATGGTTCAAAAAAGGCGAGTGAATAAAAACGTGTCTTTAGTCTTGCAATGCAAAGTGCATTGTGCACTATACCCCCCCTGCTTTATTCTGTTATTAACGAGCTAACGCTAACTTGTCAGGCTAGTCAAGCTGGATAACGAGTAAACATCCGCACCAGAGACATTACGTTCCTCACTTCAAAACGGAACAAAAGTAGGATTCTGTAGTGACTTAACCTGCTGTTGAACTCTCTCCCTCCTCATCAAAGACTAACACATGTTTGCGTTTCAGGTGCTGGATCATTGCCGTGGTGCTCCCGCCATGTCGCTTTAGCATATTTAGCAGTTAACACACTTTTTCTGTTTATTTCTTGTGAAATGCTCCCACACATTGGATGACTTGGGTCGCGCGGATTTCTCTGCCTCCGTCATGTATCTTTCCTCCGCTCGTTTTTTTTTATTTTCACTCCGCCCTGTTTATGAGGCGCCGAACTCGCATCAGTGCGCGAGAGAGACCGAGTTTGTTCACTCCGCTCCGCGCTCAAATAAAGTTTTTTTTTATAATCAAACGTCTCTGTGTCACGCGACACAACGAATCGATAATGAAATTCGTTGCCAACTCTTTTAGTAATCTGCGTTGTTGCAGCCCTAAACTGGATGCAAAAGCTGGGTACTGGTCAATGCACATGAATGAAGAATCACAAGTTCTTACTACATTTCGTACTCCGTTTGACAGATACTGCTTGAAACGCTTACCATTTGGCCTTTGTGTATCTCAAGACCTGTTCCAAGCAAAAATGGATCAAATCCTGGAGGGCCTCCAAGGTGTTATTAGGAGAGCAGATGACGTTGCAGTGTGTGGAGCTAATGAAGAAGAACATGACAAGAACCTAATAAACCTGATGAAAAGAGCTGTGAAAACAGGATTGGTGTTTAACAGTGACAAATGCAATATTAAGCAGCGGAGCATATCCTTCTTTGGAAACCTTTACACGGATGAAGGAATCAGACCAGATCCAGCCAAAGTGGATGACATACAAAAAATGCCAATGCCACAAAATAAAGATGACCTCCATTGTTTCATGGGTATGCTGAATTACTTGTCCCCTTACATTCCGAAATTTGCGGATAAAGCACACAGCATGAGAGGATTACTGAAAAGTGAATCACTGTGGGCTTGGGACACTGACTATAAAAAATGCTTTGAGGATCTAAAGGCAACAGTGACTGTGGAAGCTTGCCTTAAGTAATACAACCCAACAGCCAACCTCATGCTGTAGGTAGATGCTTCGCAAAAAGTCATTGGTGTAGCTCTGGTGCAAGACAACAGACCCATTGCTTTTGGCTCAAAGACATAAGCTGAATGCCAGTCAAGATATAGCAACATTGAGAGAGAAATGCTTGCTATCATGTACAGAATGCAGCGATATCACACATACTTGTGGTCGTGACTGACCACAAGCCACTTGTCACTATATGCACAAAAGCCCTGCATGCTTCCCCACCCAGGCTACAGCGGATGCTGATCAAAACACAAGAATACACTACAACATTGTGTAGGCCTGCACGATTAATCGTTTTTGAACCGAAATCACAATTTGAAGGGCTGCGATGTTCAAATCGCAAAAGCTGCAATTATTTCGATTAAGTGCTTTAAATGTGATACAATGCACCTACATAGTATTTGACAGTTTGCTTCTGCAATTTTACGTTCAACCAATAGGGGGCATTTTAACACTGCACATGCTATTGAATTAGCAAAGAACGTCATTCGAAAAAGATGAGCGCGAGCGGGAGCAGCAGTAACGTTATGTCTGCTGAAGCGCAAAGTCCTGCGGCAGCAGACGATTTAGTACCTAAAAGAAAATGCAACGCTTGTGTTTGGAATTATTTTGGAGTTCGACCTTCTGATGTTTTTCAGAAGCAAGTGCTTTGTAAAACATGCCGAAAGTCTGTGTCGACCTCGCGAGGCAACACAACCAATCTATATCAACACCTGCAGAGGTATCACAGATTATTCTATGATGAATGCATGGCCAAAAAATCCTCAGATGAACCCACTTCGTCGCAACAACAACCACAACTGACGTCCAAGCAAACTTCAATTGCTCACGCGTTTGAAAGTAGCACACCCTAAGACAAATCGTCACGAAGGTACGGCGAAATAACAGACGCCATAACAAGGTACCTGGCTAAAGATATGGTGCCGATTAATGCGGTCACAAAAGATGGTTTTAGGAATCTTGTCCTAACGCTCGATAAAAGATATCACATACCCTCCCGTATGTTTTTTACTCGAGCTATCGAAAAAATGTACAATACGTGCAGGAATAAGGTTGAAGCTGAGCTAAAAGAAGTGGAATTTTACGCGACGACAACTGACATGTGGTCCAGCAGGACGACTGAATCCTATCAAAGTCTCACTGTCCATTTCATATGTGAGGATTTTGAATTAAAGAGTCGTTGTTTACAAACATCGTACTTTCCCATTGACCATACGGGAGAAAACATTGCTTCTGCTTTGAAAGATGCTCTAGCTGGCTGGGGTTTGAAAGAAGAAGGACAGGTGTGCATCACCACAGACAATGCAGCCAACATAATAAGGGCAGTGGAAATCAATGGATGGAAATCAATGGATGGACCCGGCTTCAGTGTTTTGGTCACAGACTCCATCTTGCTATCGGTAAGCGTTCATATACACAATATAGACTTTATAATTGGGAATTGTTCACATAAAATACATAATCATTTAGGGTCATCTATTTTGAAATTTATTTAAGAATTACCACAGTAAAATGTATTGGTGACAAACAAATTAAAACTGTTAAAATTAATGTTGGTTATTTAATATGTAATAATGATTAATTAGTGGTAACTTGAGCTTTGTTGTAAATTACTGCATATACATATATATATATATATATACATATATATATATATATATATATATATATACATATATATATATACATATATATACATATACATACATATACATATATATATACATACATATACATATATATATATATATATACACACATGGTTAACATTTCTGTAAAGTTCAGAAAAAGACCTATTTACAATATTCATTACAAGATAATGATTATTACAAACTATATTACAGAACGAATTATTAATGAAAAGTGAAGTATAGATTATTTAAAATGAGCTAAAATACTGATAAAAATTATGTTCGTTGTAGGTTCGAACTAATGCTAACTGAGATAATTTCATGCTAAGCCTTGTCCTTTTTAATTGTGTTTTTTCAGAAAATGCACTGAAAGATGACAGGGTGCATCGAGCAGTAGGTGTTTGCAAGAAGCTGGTCAGTCAATTCTCCTACAGCTGGAAAAAACGCATGGCTTTGACTGCAGCCCAAAAAGAGTTGAATCTGCCTGAACACTGGTTGATTACAGAATGCCCAACAAGATGGGGAACAAAAGAAAAGATGATTGGAAGGATTCTGGAGCAGTGTAAAGCTTTGAATCATGTGCTGTCTGCAGACAAGAAAACAAGGCATCTTACACTTACATGGCAAGACATTGAGGTATTAGAATCCATCCACAAAGCTCTGCATCCACTCCAGGAGTTTACGGATGTGCTTTCTGGGGAAGAATACGTTAGTGTTTCCTATCTGAAGCCGGTCCTTAACCTTTTGAGGACAAAGACTCTCGTTGAAGATCAGGATGACAGTAATCTAACAAGGGCAATCAAAGACAGAGTCCTTCAATACCTAAAAGAAAAATATGATGACCTGGCCACTCAAGAACTTCTGGATGTTACATAATTCTTGGATCCTCGCTTCAAAACTGATTACATCAGTAAAGACAACATCCCAGCCATTAAAGAAAGAATGATGACTGAAATGGAGGAAGCTGCAAGAAAGGTAAGAAAATGGCACTTGGGCCTTGGGGAATATGGGCAAAATGTGTTGCAACTTGAGCATTCATTTCGGTTATGAAAATGTTAAAACTTAAGGAACTTTCTTGTACTGTTTTTCAATGTTACAGAATAAAAGATCACGATGTGTCTCAGACTCAGATTTAGCAGCTGCCTCATCTGTGAAAGCAAAGACACTTGGCAGTTATTTCAAGATTTCCTCGGTGTCTCCAGAAGAACCTCCTAATTTTCATCATATGGTGGAAGCAGAGCTTAACAGCAACATAACTGCACCTGCAATTGATGGAGAAGAGAATCCCCTGGCCTGGTGGAAGCAGCACCAGGTTAACTTTCCCAGATTAAGCTGGTTGGCTTGCCAATACTTGTGTGTTCCTGCCACAAGCACACCGTCAGAAAGGCTGTTCAGTGCAGCAGGCAATATAGTTACATGTCAACGGGCATGCCTCAAATCAGAGAGAGTGGATATGCTTCTCTTTTTGTCAAAAAATCTTTAAGCACATAACCCTGAACAATGTGTAGATTTAACGCAATTAAAATGTGAAGGTTTTCTTTTTCTCATAGGACTTTTGGTCTCAGAATTATTCATTTTGCACTTTAAATAGTAAATCTTGCAATCATTGTTTCAACCTTACCTTATAGGTTATGGTCAATGCTTTACTGTAATTGTTTACAGTGTGTTTAGGATCTTAAAAGTTTAAGGTTTTGTTTGAACTTGTTAATTAACTATTTAAGATTCTGTCTGTTGTTATTCTCTTAATTTGTCATGACATTTTTGCATGACAACTTTATTTAAAAAAAATGGCCACAGTGTTTCAGTGGTTTTAAATAAACAGTGGCATAACGTTACAATAGTTTGTGATTTTGCTTCGTCTTTCTTTGATGCATCCGGTTAGAACCAACACAACAAACCTAGCTATTTTTTTAAATAGTAGTAAATCAAATTTTAAATCGCAAATCGCAATTTTGGTCAGAAAAATCGCAATTAGATTTTTTCTTCAAATCGTGCAGCCCTAACATTGTGTACCGTCCCGGAAACCAAATGGTTCTCGCATACACCCTCAGCCGACTGCCAAACCCTGAAAACAATGAAGACATTGAGCTGGATGAACGTATTGATGCATTGGATTAGGGCTGCACGATATTGAAAAAAACGTACATTGCGATGTTTTATTTTTCTGCGATATATATTGCGATGTGTAGAAATACAGAACTGTTCATCAGATGCCTTGAATTTCTCCAAAAATAAATAATTGATTCGAGAATAATTGGGGTGATTTTGTGGGCATGTTCATGGAAAGTAAACGATGTGAAACCCTGACTCGTCATACAGAGCTCTGTGGTGCCGACTTAAATGATCAAACAAATAAGTTGTGTTTCCGCGTGTTGTGGCAACTACTGCACGGCACTCCCGACAAAGTACCTGTTTTTGATCAACATAATCCTTTCTGTAGCCAAAATATTTCCAAACAATTGACGATGCGCTTCTTTTTGCGACCAAGTCGTCCTTTTCGGTGCTTTTCTCCCGTTCCTCGCTCATTTCGCCATGCGCACGCATGCAGAGGCTGCGTGTCAAAAACGTGAAGCAACAACATGTGCTTTGTGAAAAAAATAAAATAATAATTTATTACTTTATATCAGGCAAATATAGACCCGCGCAACATTTTTTTCTAAAAAAAAAAAAACTTTCCCTGCATCGCACCTCGTGCGATGTGACTATTGCGCATGCGTACATCGCGATGTCGATGCTAAAACGATATATCGTGCAGCCCTACATTGGATACAGAATTTGAAGACCCTGAGCATCATACCGTTGCTATGGTAAACTTCTCTCCGAGCAAACAGGAAACTCTGAGAACAGAGACTGCAAATGATCCAAAGCTCAGTGCATTAAAAGAAATCATCCATCAGGGCTGGCCAGAGAAACTCCAAGAACTGCCCAAAGACCTGTGCAGCTATTTGCCTTTTCGAGGTGAACTCGCCATAGAAGCTGGAGTTATCTTCAAAGGCAGACAAATACTTATACCAGAGTCAATGATAAACAACATTCTCACACAACTCCATGCGGCACACCAAGGTATTGAAAAAACACGAAGGTTGGCACGGGAAAGTGTATACTGAACAATATTAAATGCAGATATTGAGAAAAGGTGCAGATCTTGCAGTACCTGTGCAGAATACCAGGATGCACAACCAAAAGAACCTCTCATTCCACACGAGGTACCAACAAAGCCATGGCAGGAGGAGAAATACAAGTGGCCATGCTGCAGGTTCGAGCGACACCCATCGATAGTGACCTGCCATCCCCAGCAGAGTTGCTCTACGGTAGACCCATAACAACACTCCTACCAAGTCACACAGAACCGGGAAAACTGGAACACAGACAGTACTTAGAAAAGAGGACAAAGATGATGAAAACCCTACATGATCGATGCAGTGGAAGAGACTCACCCCCACTGTACCCTGGACAGTGTGTAAGAGTGCTGGACAAGGAGAGGAAAACATGGCACCCGGGGACTGGTGTGGAAAAATGCAAGGACCCGAGAAGCTACCTGATCCAAACACCAAATGGAAAAACCTTTCGACGTACCAGGAGTCACCGCCACGAAATGTATGCACCACACACATACAAGGTCCAGAAAAGAGTAACATTTAACGAGACATCAAGAAAAGATTCAACTTAACAAAGTCACAATGATTTTGTTGAAAACTCAATCACACAACCTCCTGAAACAGGGCAACACAACACAGACACTGAGAAAATAAGACCGAAATTGTTATGGTCTCGGGAGAGACAAGGCAGGGGAGAACCCAATTGCAGGCAAACACGAGATGTTGGGGGTAAACAAGGATTTATTTAACAAACAGAACACTACAAAACAGCAAAACAAAACCCACGAGGGGGAAACCAGGACAGGATAAATAATAGACTTAAACAAGGACAGAAACACTGACTAAACTAGAAAACAAAACACTTGAACAACAATGACTAAACTAACACTTACTAGGACTCAGGGTAACGGGAAACAGGAACTCGGTAAACAGGGAACAGCAACAGCTACAGCAAACATCAGACACCAAACTGTAGTACCTCAAACATTCAATGCACGAGCAACGAGACAAAGAAACATGAGGACTCTTTATAGGGGAAACAAACAGAGGAGGGTAACGAGCAACAGGTGCTGGGGATTAGCACTCAGGGAAAGCTGACGAGAAGAGAGAGGGGCGGGGCCAGAGACGAGACACGGAGAGAGAAGAAATCGTCTCTCTCCCACATGAAACAGATGATTCTGTATGATTCCACCTCTAAACCAAGAAATACCTGACAAGGAGAGGTGGAACCATGACAGAACCCCCGCCTGAAGGAGCAGCAACCTGATGCTCCTCAAAGGCACGAACAAGACAAGGCAGACTGAGACAAAGACAAGACCAAACAAAACATAGAAAACAAGACTAGGGGCAAACACGACAAGATAATGCATGGGTTGGGGTGGGATAATAAAAATAACAAACAAGGGAGGGGGGGTGGGGGCAGACAAGAAAACATGGGTAGTCCAGAAGGGGGAGGGCTGGGTGGGGAAGTTCCAGCCCTTGGGGACGCGCCAGGGCGCGAAGCCCCAGGAGGCTTGACAGGGGAAGTCCTGGGGGGAACTGTCCTAGTCCCCTGCAGGACTGCTGGGCTGGACCTCGGCTGGAAGGCCGGAGGGAATGCCGGCTGGACAGGGCTGGACGCCGGTCGGAAGGCCGGCTGGACAGGGCTGGACGCCGGTCGGAAGGCCGGCTGGACAGGGCTGGACGCCGGTCGGAAGGCCGGTTGCTGGACCGGGCTTGGTGCCGGCTGCTGGACCGGGCTTGGTGCCGGCTGCTGGACCGGGCTTGGTGCCGGCTGCTGGACCGGGCTTGGTGCCGGCTGCTGGACCGGGCTTGGTGCCGGCTGCTGGACCGGGCTTGGTGCCGGCTGCTGGACCGGGCTTGGTGCCGGCTCCTGGACCGGGCTTGGTGCCGGCTCCTGGACCGGGCTTGGTTCCGGCTCCTGGACCGGGCTTGGTTCCGGCTCCTGGGAGGAATTTGCGGCCGGGCTGGACGCTCGGACCGTCAACTCCCCACGGCGCCCCTCCAAAAAATATTTGGGATTTGACACCACCGGACTCGGGACCACCGGACTCGGGACCACCGGACTCGGGACCACCGGACTCGGGACCACCGGACCCGGGACCACCGGACTCGGGACCACCGGAATACCCAGGGCTCGAGCCGCCCTCCGGATCTTCTTTTTGACCCGCTTGCGACTAGACCTCGTTGATGCAGGGGCTACAGGAGGTGAGGAGGGGAACGGTGTGAGTCTCCCCAAGGTGAGGGCACCCACCACAAGGCCCTCCGGAATGGACCCCCACCCAGAACGAGAGGAGGTTGGCTGACTACTGGGAGAGCAGCCCTTATCGAGCTGCTCTCGAATCTGCAGCCGCTCTACCAACTGTGGGTACGGCTGATAGACCAACTCCTCTCGCTCAGAAAAAGATGGTGGGTTGTCCATCCCGGCCATGAGGTAGGCACTCACCAGCACCTCGGGGACAGATGCCCTCCTGGCCTCAACCTCCTGAGCATATACCTGCAGAGGTCTATGGCACTGGGCCGGAAACGGACCACCTCCAGCGTGTGACTGGGACGTGATGGCCTCCCACCAAACAGGGTTGGAGGTGCATGACCATCGGTCAGTGGTCATGACTGCTGCCTGCTGGGTTCTATTGGGCTCGTGCATTCTGTTATGGTCTCGGGAGAGACAAGGCAGGGGAGAACCCAATTGCAGGCAAACACGAGATGTTGGGGGTAAACAAGGATTTATTTAACAAACAGAACACTACAAAACAGCAAAACAAAACCCACGAGGGGGAAAACAGGACAGGATAAATAATAGACTTAAACAAGGACAGAAACACTGACTAAACTAGAAAACAAAACACTTGAACAACAATGACTAAACTAACACTTACTAGGACTCAGGGTAACGGGAAACAGGAACTTGGTAAACAGGGAACAGCAACAGCTACAGCAAACATCAGACACCAAACTGTAGTACCTCAAACATTCAATGCACGAGCAACGAGACAAAGAAACATGAGGACTCTTTATAGGGGAAACAAACAGAGGATGGTAACGAGCAACAGGTGCTGGGGATTAGCACTCAGGGAAAGCTGACGAGAAGAGAGAGGGGCGGGGCCAGAGACGAGACACGGAGAGAGAAGAAATCGTCTCTCTCCCACATGAAACAGAGGATTCTGTATGATTCCACCTCTAAACCAAGAAATACCTGACAAGGAGAGGTGGAACCATGACACGAAATATACTAGATCGGGACGGATCATAATCAAGCCAAAACAGAATAAGGACTATGTGTAAATCTGAGTGAATCCTGTTATTAAGTGTCTTGTTACACAGTAAATTAATAATAATGACACTGTTATTGTTTGGATGTCTGGAGACCTCCTGTGGTTTACAAATGACCTCCCCACATCAGTATTTCATTTGACACATTCGCACGGCATGATTTTAGTCAAATTTACTGACTTATTTCCCGGATGTGATGACAAGGCTTTGCGTACAGTTTATATAGCCTATGCTAGTATTGTGTTTAATTTGACCATACCTGTCTGCATTTGAGACCCGTGATTTTGAACCGGACAAAAGATTACCGCAGAGGTCCCCAGGCAATACTAATGTCGTGCGAATTGTGTTCAGGCACATCAAGCGATCTCTAACAATGCAATAGTGAAGCATAGTGCAACATTTTTTAATCACATAAGGTTGCTACACAGCACTGCTTTTTAATTTTAAACTCTCCACAAATTCAGGGTTCGACCTTTGCCTTGTTCACAAAGCAATCCTCTGAGAAATATGCGAACAAACGTGTTTTTCCCACATGAGCTGGAACGTCTTTAAAATAAACTTTAACCCAACATTCCTAATATTGGAAGGAAGGTTATGCCGCGACTGTATTCTTCCCAACCGGGGATGGCAGGATATTTAGCTATTTTAAACGGCATGTTTGCTTGTTTATTGCTTGCTCGCTCTATCTAGTTACGAGCCACTTGTTCTGTCTGGCACGAACCAGTGGGCGGGGCTAGATAAGTACTCGTTGACATTTTTCAATGGAGGTGGCGTTCAACCTCATAGATAGGTGCATTCCAGAACCTGGCGTTCTCTTGGCATGGTGTCAATAATAGACATAGTCTCAGAAACAACAGGCATTTTCAGTTTTGACACTTACATGATGTTCGCGTGAATACGATTCGCAGTTATAGCCTATAACAAAAGCTCGGGTTAAAATTCTGATTTTAATTCGTGCCTCCTTTAAACATGGATAAAGTCTTGTTCCCTTTCTGTCGGTCTCTCGACGTTGTGTCGAACCGACAGATGGGGTTTGCCCTCGAGAACCTATCAACTCTGACTACTTTTAAAAAGGCCAATGAAATTGGCGAATGAAATTTGCATGCCGGGCTCCGCCTCCAGTTGTCTGGTATAAAACGAAGCCGACGTGCTTCATTAGGATGATGATTCAGACGTTGTATCACAGGCGGCTGTCTTCCCCCGGGAACCAGCCGCCACCTCGTGTTATTCCACGTTTCGTGACAGCAGGGCTACGGCCCTGCAGTCTGCTACGGCAAGCACCAAGGTTGACATGAGGATTATTGCGAGCGATTATCGCGGCGCTCGTACCTTGCTCGTTTGATCGTTCCCCAAAAAACGGTCCTACTGTCTTGTATCTCAAACAGGTGTCGGAAACGGCGCATGATGATGAGATGTCCCTTGCAACATTGGAGGGTGACTGACTGGCATGTTTGAGCTTGATAATTCCTTGAAGATCCCTCCTTTGGGGGATCGAGATCAGGAAAAATCGGACGTCGAAAATGCCGGCCATGCTTTCCCGAGCCGCCGTGAGCATGGGGCGGCAGTGGACACTCTGGCCCCCAATGCTTGCGGCTAGATACGCGATACCCTGGGTTTGCACACAGCTCCAAGCGGATCCAAGCCGCACCTACCCATCAGTGCCGTGTATATCGGAAGTTCATAAGGAGTACGGTAAGACCTGGAAAGGCCCCCTTCTCGGCGCGTACAGGTCAAACTTGTTCTGGACCCCAGGTCTGGAGATCATTCAAGGACGGTCCTGCCCCTACCAACAGCCTACTTCAAGGGATCCTCTCTCTCTCTGGGTGTTTCCCAGCCGTTCTCACATGACGGTGTTCGGCAACTCAACGTTGTGTCATGGGGAGACACAATGTCGAGGATAAGCAGCAATCCTCTGCACTCTCACAGACAGTACACGTTGCTACATCATCGCCAGGCAGGTAAGCAGAGACGATACCCCCCCAGGGGCCCCCCACTGTGTAGATCCGCTCTGCCAGCCATCAAACCCCCCCCAGGAGGTTGATGAAGTAGATTGTACCTCTAATCCCCGGCCGGTCCCTGGGAGTCTGACAAGACTTGCCCAAACCACTACGCGGCTAGGAGATATGATCTGTCTCAGCTACCTCGTCCCTCTAGCTGTGATGTTCAACGGTTGGTGACCCGTACTTCATTGTTCTCAGAAAGGAGGGATGCTAGATCTGCAGACCCTGAACAGATACCTACTCAAGCTGCCGGTCAGGATGCTACGCAGAAACACATCTTGACGTCTACTGGATGTCAAGATGGGTTCATGGCAAGTGACCAAAGCGACACTTACTTTCATGTCTCGATCTTGGAGGTCGGGCATGTCAGTACAGAGTCCTCCCTTTCGGTCTGTCCCTTTCCCACGAGTCTTCACGAAGATCGTGGAAGCCGCCCTCACTCCCTTTGGGGTAGAGAGCTGTGCGAGTACTAACTATCTCGATGACTGGCCTTTCTGGGCACACTCTCGAGATCTGTTGGGTACACACAGGGACGTAGTGCTCCGGCACCTAGATCGATTGGGACCTCAGGTCAACCGAGACAAGAGTAGGCTCTCCCCAGGGAGAACATCGGTATGGAGATCATCCTCTTTCTTGGTACGGAACTGAACTCTGCAGAGCGCGCTTAGCCGGTGTTGAGCTGCATTGGGCATTCCAGGCAGTCAGCGGTCCCTCTGAAGAGGCTCCTGGGACACATGGCATCCTCGACTGTGGTGGTACCTCTCGGGTTGATGCACATGAGACCGCTATAAACACTGGCTACAGAGTAGAGTTCCGAGGAAAGCATAGCACACCGCCAGCAAGTGGATGGTGATTACGCCTCTCTGCCGACGCACCCTAACCCCTTGGTCTTAAGTGGTAAACTCACCCCCGCCCGCGCGGCCTCCTGGAGATCTTTTCTCGGGAAGGCATGTCAACAGACACCTTCCTGCAGGGTTGAGGGTGCAGTGTGCAACGGGCACGAAGTATCAGGGCAAGGACGAGGCCCCGTCTGCACTAGCATATCAGTGCATAGAGTTGTCCAAGTGCTGGGTATTGCGTATGAATGACTCCTCCTCTGGAGTCAGCAGGTGATCCGCTCCCTGCGGGCCACACATATCCCAGGCAATTTAAACCAGCCAGTCCACTGCTCTCTCGTCAGTTGACGCCTTGTGGAGAGTGGCAACTCCACCTCCGCGCACTCCAGCTCTCGGTGTGCTGTTTGGGAAGGCTCAGGCGCCTCTTTGAACACCAACCATTTCCCGCCTTGGTACTCCCTCCGAGGCTTCCCTAGCTCTTACCGGACCTAGTGCTACTGGACGTCTGTAACATCCCCTCCCTGGGCTGTTCCGTCTTATGTATCCTAATGAATGGTTCCCAGTTTTAGTTTTAGTAAAAACTTTTAATAAAAAATAATCATTATGCTACACTCATAAGTAAAAAAAGTGTTTCAGGAACTTAACTTTTTTATGTAAATAGCACTTTTCTATAAAATATATGTAGCGCCCCATGCCCTCCTAGGTTTTCCTGACCTAAACTCTATAGGATGGAGCACCGGATTATTATTGTCTCTCGACAATGTATTAAATCCCCCTCTCTGTTAGCTTGGATAATAAATAAATGACCTAGAGAAATTTAAGTTAAAGAGATTTATTTATAAAATAGAAATGAAATAAAACAATCTACAAATCAATAGAATTATGCAGACGTGTATATCTATATTTCAGGAATGAATAATCCCTCAAACATACAACAAAACTCAAATAGAGAGATGTACAGCTGGAAATAACTATACCGAAAAATAAACCAGATATATCCCCTAGGGAATATTAACCCCGAAAACCTGTTATTTTCAATAGCCTTTGTGTTTCTTTAATGGTCAGATAGTTTGCACCCGCACCCTAACCTGCGGATTAAACATGTGTAAGAAATACAAACTGTTGAAACCACAGTTAACAGTCCTCAATGAGGGAACACTGTTCGCTAGTGTAACAACGATCAATGTAAATTTAAAGATATATACAATAAAGTAAACTAAATTGGGCCCACTCACACACGCACACACAAACACACCCCCCGATGCAGGCCTGAGTAGTTGCTTGTGAGCGTAGGGGCCTATGAATAAGCAAACTGGCCTCTTCGCTCTTCTGTTAGCAAAATAAAATCAATAAGGGTACCTGTGTTCCTTATGCACTCACGATATTCTCATGGGCGGCACAATAAACACGATCAGTGACTTTCCGCCAGCCGTCCCACGATACCGGAGGAACACCCAACGCTTCCGGTGGCTGGGTGCGCTATCCGGTATCCCGACAAGAGCTATGTAGTTCCTTAATCGCTTCCCACGACAGAATGATCACGGCCAGCCGGCACTATTAAAGTTTGTAGCACAAAAACACTTTCCACAGTGCTATGTGATCCGGCAACTAATTAAAGGCTAACCAAACATGCTGCAGCTCTCGCTCACGGGCGAACAGTCTCAGTGAACAATACGGTAACACATTGCCTGTGTCAACCAGTACACATCAATTTACAAAAACACTCACAAAAATTCCCAATACAACTCGCGGTTTTTGGATATATCCTCCAGATCTATCTCGATGACTTTTTTCTCCTTTTTTCTCCCTCCCTCTCATTGACCAATCACCTCATTATCTCTTATACATAGGCGGGTCTAAGCACTTATTCACCCAATCAACCCAGTATAATCAAACATGATTGCAGAAACCCACGTTTTTACCAAGTGAACATAAACCATCTTCAGCATTGAAAAAAAACTTCTTAAAGGGGACACGCATATAAATATATACTCTGGGCATATACCAGCGAACCAAAGAAACAGTTATATAATACGCAAGAATAACGCATTAAGCTGTTAATAGGTAAACACCATAAACAAAGTAAAAATACTAAAAGCTTCCCTTTTGAGGGGGCTACATATAGTTTACATTACTCAATATGTTTGATTGTTTCGAACATCTGGGTTCACATTGAGGATATAATTGCATTCTGCCTAAAATGACACTTTGTGCAAGACTTAAAAATGCTTTGTTCTGTAAAACAACAAACATCAAGAGCCACAGCATTTGTAAAACATTGTTTATAATGAATACAGTAAGTCATTATTAATAATAGCTAGTCTTTTTGTAAATATATGAACAAGAAACAGTTCAGTTTTGTTTTAGTCTCATTCCCTTGGCAAAGGTTTCTGAAAGCACATCAGTATCTAAGTGTTATTGGGCTCCGCTTGTGCCTCCTGCTTGTCTTCACCAGATACAAAAGCCAAAATGTCAAATGCTTCTTTGACTTTAATCTGTGTGTTGAGATGCTTCTCTGCAATCTGTTTGAGCTTCTTGCCAGTTTGAATTCTGTCATAGCTGTCTATGGGAATTGTGTATGGCTGTGTGCTATCTTGAAATGACCAATTGCTTTGTCATCATCCTTTTTCTTATAGAGCAGAAACAAATCATATGAGGTGTGGACAGTGGCGGCTCCAGACGATTTTGATTGGGGGGGGGGCAATGTGGGGTCCAGGTCATTTCAAGGGGGGTCTCATGAAAACCCCCAAAAAATACAGTGGACACGGCTAATAACTGCATATTACTGCTACTAAACAAATAAAACCAGATCCATGCACACTGTGAAAACAATGACGACAGGCAAAACAAAAAGCCGCGTCTTTTGACAGAATATTCAGACCACTGGTACTGTTTGAACCACGAGTAACTAAAACCCCTGGATGCTAGCTGCCAGGGGCGATTCTAGGATTTTCATTTTAGAGGGGCTCAGCCCCCAATAAGGGTATGATTAAAAAAAATTATTTGACTATTAGGGTAGGGTTGTATACTACTAACCTTATTGCTATTCACTATTTCATTGTATTCTCTGTATTTCATATATGGGAGTAGGAGTACTGACTGAGCCATATACAACACTGTAAAAAAAATTGAAACGTTGAGATGTGACCAGTCACAAGAAAATTTGAGTTGGGAATGTAGATTTTTTTTACAATGAAGACTTCCTGATTCATTATTCACTGTACAAACACAAGTACACACGTTTCATTAAAAGTAACAACATGAATTATCAATTTGCCACTTCTATAAATCAATTACTTAAAAATAAAACACAAATCCCTTTACTCTACTCTTACTCTAATGTATCATGATACACTAATGATTCATTATTACTTAATACAAAAAAAAATGCATTTAATAAAACAACACAAAATAACTCCACATGATGTTTCTCTCTCTGTGCCATTCATTGCTTTCAGACAATGATGTTTGTATTTAACCATTTCTGTGCATGGCTTCATAATGTAATGCCAAGATACACCTTAAGATGTTTTCAATTTTAAAAAGTAAATTAAAATAAATCATGATCGTTTTCTAAAGTATTTTTTCATGGGTGTTAATCGCTTCATCTTTGTTGGAAGAAAAAACATCTATCACACTGTGATAAGGGCTAAGGGTGAACGCAGCGAAGACGTACAGGTATTGGATGAGAAACCGAACCGTGTATTGGTCCAGTAACATTATGTAAACTGCAATTACAAGAACTGCATCGATGCAGATGTCATATCATAGCAATCTATCAATAAATGCACACACACACACACCTTGTTCTCTGATGTTCGCTCTGCTCGGCGACCGTGCGGATTAAATAACGCGCTGAATCCATGCAGACTTAGATCAGGGGAGGAGCCGAAACTTGACGCATCGCGCCGCCGTTTCAAATTAGATTTTAAAGGGGACTAAAGCGATCATAAATTAATTAATCTACAATTTTTTAGGGGGGCTGGGCAGAAGTTTAAAAAGGGCCTAATGACGCCCCTCCTAGCTGCCCCTGCGATCCAAAAGAACGACGCGGGTATGATTTTAGTTTAGGCTGTCTTGGTTTCTCGGCTGGGCCATGGCTTAAATCCCCCGTTAAATCCACTCCACCGTCAGGATTTCCCACCATCCGTGCCCACTGTAGCGCTCGATGAGGCGCCATTTCTTTCCATCTGCTCACCTGTCTCCTCCGCCTCGGGGGCTGCGAGTTGCTTCGGTCCCACCTCCTCATCCTCCAGTTCCTCGATGTCCTCTGTTTCTAATTCTAGGATCAAGAAGGGCTCGCCCTCCACTGCAACGGGTATATTTTCACTCCTATTTCCGTCAGCTCTCAATTTTTTTTAGGTATGACGAAGCAATCCATTTTTAGCTTCAAGATGTAAAGTGCGTAGCAGCACTTGCAGGCTTTTTAGTATATATTTAGTATATATTAAATATTTTTTAATCACGGAGGGGGTGGGGGGTCAAGGCATTTTTTGGGCGGGTCTCGAGATCCCCCAAGACCCCCCCTGGCGCCGCTGGTGGGTGTGGCAGTCCTGCTTTTCAAGATCGTGTTGTGTCGTTTATCAGGCTGGTAAAGATGTTCTCTGCCTCTCCATGTTTCAAATAAGTGGCATGATACATCTGTGGGCAAAATTTGATCCTGTTGTAACCGAGCGTTTGTGTAGGTTCGCCTGAAACTTGTACTTAATAAAATAAGAAACGGATGCTTTCGGTCTTGAACATCACTTCTTTGGTTTATTAGGAGATCGCACATGTAATTCCACTCCACTCTAGTTATAGGTGCGCATGCCCACACCCCGCCAACTACGGCGAGCCCCGAGGGGAAAACGGTATTGCACACACACTTAATACAATGCAAGTGCACTCAGTATTACAAAATAAGAAACACTCAAATAAAATCTGTTACATATGTCCCCCCCTCCAGAATAAACGTCCTCGTTTATATTCCAGAACAATAAAGCATAGAAACATACATGGCCTCTAACAATAACAACTCAATGCACATTTTATAAGTAGTACACATTACATGAACCAAACACAGCAGTGCAACATGACACCACGAAAATTATGAAATGCACTCTTTCGTCTTCAACTGGAAAACACATTCGAAACAGTCCTGTGCATAGAACAAACCCTGAATGTGAGCACATACAATGAGCATAACATTTACCTCAATACATAACAAAGTCACTGAAACGGCTAGGAGGTTTTAAAATCATCCCAGTCCTACCCACATGTGGTTCTGACCTCTTTAATGAACAGAGGTCATCAGGTGATACCCTAATGTCTCTCTGAGGAGACACACACTCAAGTCCATCAGATGTGCCAGCCTCCATGGAGGAGGATGTTGGCAGAGAACTGGGCACGTTAGAGAAAATCTGTTTTTTCGGCAGCGCAGGAACAGGCAAAGTATAAGGCCGCAGTCTATTATAATGCACTACCTGCGCTCGATCCCCAGAGTCCAAAGAATTGACAATCTGATACGTAAGTCCCTGTTCACCAGATGAATCCATAACTTTTAAAATTGTGTACGGTCCCTTCCAATGGGGTGCCAGTTTCATGCGACTTTCCACAGGATTGTTCAGCCACACCATAGCACCCACAGCATATGGCTGGTGACGCACTCCTTCGTCATGGTACATCTTCTGACGGTCATGAGCAGCCTCGCTATGCATGCGGGCGCCACTAAAGGCAGAGTCCAGCTTTTTCCGCAATGAAGCAACAAAGTCAGCATGAGATACCATCATCTGCGAGTCGAGAGCAAGTGTAGGTAACAGAACATCAGCGGGGACCCGTGCCTCCCGACCGTGAACCAAAAAGTATGGTGTGAAATGAGTGCTGGAGTGTCGTGACGTGTTATAAGCAAACGCAACATGTTTCACATACTCATCCCATTCTCCACCATGGGTCAGAAGTGTCTTAGCCAACTGATCAATTAGTGTCCGATTGAAGCGTTCAACCATACCATCCGATTTTGGGTTGTAGGGAGTGGTACGTGTTTTGTTGATGTTCATCAAATGGCAAAGGCTCTGGATCACCTGCGCCTCAAACTGGCGACCTTGGTCTGAATGCAAAGTCTCTGGAACACCGTGAATAAGAACATAGTCCTCAAACAGGCAGCGTGCAACAGTCTGTGCGGTCTGATTCTGCAATGGATACAAATTGACAAATTTAGTAAAGTAGTCCTCCACAACCAGGACATAACGATTACCTTTAGAGGTTGCAGGCAGCTCTAAAATATCCATGGCCACCCTCTCAAATGGCCGCACAGTTTGTGAACCACCCATAGGTGCTCGGTGGGACGGAACTGGACCACGACGAGTCTGGCATGCCTTGCACTGCTCACACCACGCTCTGATGTCCTTGTACATAGAAGGCCAGTAGCTGAAATTTCTTGCCCGCTCCCACACACGTTCAGCAGAGAAATGTCCAGAGGCTGGGGCTCCATGCAACTGCAAGAGCATGTCAGAAATCATAGCAGCAGGAACAACAATTTGGATCCTCGGCTCACCCGTAAGAAAACAGATGACAGAGCGACACAAGAGTCCATCAATGACGGTGAGACGACTGAACTCAGTCCAAAGTTTTCTTAAGCACTTAGAGGATCCTTTTATCAGTCTTCTTGCGGGTCTTTGCAAAAGCTCCACCCAGCTCAACACAGTTCTGATCTCAGAATCGGCCTGCTGCAAAGCCCTAATGACAGATGTGGTGTAAGACAAGGATTTTAGAGCAACCATGCAATCAGAAATGTCCGTTGAGTTTGCTATAGTCAGTCCCTCAGGAGGATCAACACCAACAGAGGAACATGGAATGTCAGTACTTGGTTGATCTGAACTCACCACATTCACTTCCACCACCGCTTCGCCACTAGATTCTCCTGCACCCCAATCAGGTGTTACAGGGCGCCGTGAAAGGGCGTCTGCATTCTTATGCTGATTCCCCTCTTTGTGCTCAATGACCCAATTCAATGGATCGAGCTCCATAATCCATCGCCCTCTTCTTCCTGTCGGGTCATCTTCAATAGACATACGGCGCAGAGCTAACAGGGGTCGGTGGTCTGTGATAATAGTGAAAGAAGAAAGTCCAATGTAGTGTCGGAACTCTCTCACAGCCCACACAATGGCCCACAGCTCCCGATCAAAAGTTGACCAACGCCTCTGTGTGCAATTCAATGCCCGGCTGGCATATGCGACCACGTATTCGAGGCCGTCCCTATCCTGGGCCAGCACTGCACCAACGGCCATGTTGGATGCATCAGTAAAGACTTTGAATGGCACATGAAAGTCAGGTAGTGTCACTACAGGCTCAGATGTCAACACAATTTTCAGAAAGTTGAAAGACTGGTCACATGCAGAAGTCCATACAAAGGGAACATTCTTCCCAACAAGTTGGTTCAGTGGAGCTGCGTGCTTAGAGAAGTCTCTGACAAAACGTCTGTAATAGGAACATAGTCCCACAAATGCCCTGACCTCCGATGGAGATTGGGGAACTGGCCAATTTAAGACCTTCTCTGTGTTCCGAGGATCAGGCTGAAGACCCTTTCGAGAAATAACATGGCCCAGAAAAACAACATGATCCCTGGCAAGGTGGCATTTTTTGGGGTTTAGTCTTAATCCGGCAGACTGAATTCTTGAAAACACCTCAGTAAGGCTAGCCAAGTGTTCCTCGAATGATTTGCTATAAATTAAAATATCGTCAAGATATACCATGCAGACATGCCATGGGAGCCCCCTCAGGACCAGCTCCATCAGACGTTGGAACGTAGCAGGGGAATTAGAGAGGCCCATTGGCATGGATCGCCACTGATAGAGCCCCTGTCCCGTCGTGAATGCTGTCTTTTCTCTGTCGTCTTCGGCAACTTCTACCTGCCAATAGCCGTTAGAAAAATCCAGTGTGCTGAACCACACAGCGCCTGACAATGCATCCAGAGTATCGTCCACGCGGGGTAGGGGATGAGAATCTTTCACAGTAACACTGTTCAACCGTCTATAGTCAATACAAAATCGCCACGCGCCACATTTCTTTTTCACTAAGACCACTGGCGACGCCCAAGGGCTGCAGCTCTCCTCAATGACACCCTCTTCCAGCAGACTAGCCACTTGTCTCTCTATTTCAATACGTTTTTCAGGAGACACCCGATACGCACGTTGCTTGATAGGAGTCTGCTCTCCAGTTTTGATGTTATGTTTAATTAAGTTGCATTTTCCGGTATTTTTCTCCGAGGAGCTGAAGATATCCTTGTATTCCAGCAGCAATGCCGACAATTCCGCTTTTTCAGTTTCTGAAATAGGTGAGTTTTCCAACGATACAAGGGGGGCGACTCCAGATGCGGTTGTTGCAGCTACATCACCTGGGGCATGAAGCAGCTGAATGTCAGTGGCATCAACAGAATAAAACTCACCCAGGTGCGTACCTTCTTTCAGTGAAATGTCCTGTCCAGTAGGGTTCAAGACCCGAGCTTTTGTCAGTCCATCGTGTACAGTGGTTACTGTGTGAGCCACCACTAAGCAGGAAGAATCTGCCACATTAGGTTCCAAATAGCCATCAAAGTCGCTAGACCACTGAGTCACATAAGGGGAGGATACCTTAACAGGGACAACTGACTCACTGAGGGGAGGTAAGATCATTGTGGTCGCCAGTGACACATTGCAGCAAAGTGGAACAAAGTCTTTGTTGGTGAGGAGAGGAACTGAGATGTCCCAGAGTTGTAACTTAGCTCGGCTGAGTTCTAACGAGGCGTGATTTTTCAACAGGAAGTCCCATCCCAACAACACAGACTGCGTGGTTTCTCTCAATACATGAAATACATGCTGCCATGACTCAGTTCCCAGCTGAAATGTTATTGTCATCGTGCCCACCGTATCCAGAATCTGTCCATTCACGGCTCGAGCTGCCACATAATCCTTTTTCAGAGGGCGAATGCGAAGTGCTGGAACTGACATGCGAAAATCTTCACTAATGAGCGACACACTGGAACCAGAATCAACTAACATCTGAACCTCCACGCCTTCAATTACTCCTCTCACATAAGACACCAGCAGCTCTGGGTTGGTGTTTGTGACTTCATGAGTCTCTTTGGAAATTGAATTACTGGTAGTAGTATTGTCAATCTGAGGGCCCATGGGCAACATAGCTGGCGTTTGGGCCACAACATCAGCTACAGTCCGTTTCCCGGCCCACTACGTCGTTCCCCTGCGCCAGGAGACATAAAACGAACGCCACGCTTCCTTGAGTCATCTTCATAGCTATTCCGTCGCCGTGGACTGGGGCTAGGGCTTCGTCTTGAAGAAAACTGCCCAGAGTATGAGCCCTTGGAATCATGATAATCAGTGCCTGATTTATACTTGTCACTGTGTTGGTATGATTGTCTCTCTGGTGAACGGCCTCTCCGTGCATGGTCGAAGACACGTGACTGGCATCCACGGCCACCACAGCAGCACCGACACATTCCATTAGACTGCGAGTCACACTCCTCCATTGCTCTAGAGCACGCTTTGGTTCTCAATATTTGGTTCTCCTCTCCCAAACGTCTCAATTCCATTCTTATCTCTTTCATTTCTTCTGCCAATTTATCTACTGCTCTGTAAAGTCCAAAATTATCCTTTCCAGAGTGAACAGCAGCCACTGCACCTTCCTCACTAACACTGTGAGCAGCATTAACAGTCATATAATCAGTCTTTATCGACTCTCTAGCATTTTCGCACCGACCTGCAATTGTGACGGCTTCCTCTAAATCCGTAGCTCCTTGTTCCTGACATTTTGTTCTGAGAACCGGGTCTAGACCAGCCAAGAAACGACGAAATTTTTCTTCCTTTTGAGCCTTGTCACCATAGTCAGGAAAAGCTTCGTCAACCAACCTGCTCATCTCAGCGGCAAACACCTCCAAACTTTCCCGCGGAGCTCGAGGGCGGGCCGAAAGGCTGGCTCTGAAGCGATCCATTAACTGTCTTTGCCCGAATGCCTCTTTGAGTTTCTCTTTGGCGGCTGTGTAATCTGCCTGAACGGCACCAGGAAGGCTGTCCCACAGCAGAAACGCTGCGTTGCTCAGACGTGTCGGTAGAATTCTCGCTAACTCATAACTGTATGAAACACCGTTGTCATCCTCCGTGAGTGCTCTGACCGCGACCTCGAACTGACGAGCCCAGCATAGAAAACTCTGTCTCTCATCACCGGAGAACGGCGGCGGCAGATCAATCCTAATGTGTCTGCTGTTTTTGTCACCATCCCGTCTCGGGTGGAAATCAAACTCCTCTTTGCACCACATCCTTAAAGCTAAGACCACGCGTACCCTCACTTTCTAAAACTTTTGGCGCTAAACTAACTAGTTAAACACCCGTCGCGCCACTCTCACTAAAAAGAAATATAATAAAATAACCGCTGCCACCAATGTAACCGAGCGTTTGTGTAGGTTCGCCTGAAACTTGTACTTAATAAAATAAGAAACGGATGCTTTCGGTCTTGAACATCACTTCTTTGGTTTATTAGGAGATCGCACATGTAATTCCACTCCACTCTAGTTATAGGTGCGCATGCCCACACCCCGCCAACTACGGCGAGCCCCGAGGGGAAAACGGTATTGCACACACACTTAATACAATGCAAGTGCACTCAGTATTACAAAATAAGAAACACTCAAATAAAATCTGTTACACTGTCATGGAGTTTTTCTGGCAAGATGTTAAAATCTCTTATTTCAGATTTTTCCAGCCCCATGTGCAAAGTCATTCTAGTTGACTGAGTTAAGCTTCCGCATTTTCATGGCTGGAGACATGAAGAAGTGAGATATTATTGGGTATTTCTAATAACAAATATCAACGAATACCGTAGATATATGATTTCTGTAGAGTTCAGTTACTAGTTCTAATGAATCTTAGTTTTAATATGCAAATGATCACACACAATAAGACTACCACTAATATAAATCTGTATGTCTACATTAATAAAAAGTAAATGGGTGAATATGACATCATTACTTTTAATCTGAGTTTTGAATGGTTTGTTTGATAGATAAGCTGTATAAGCATTTAAGATTGGTCTGTTTTATCCTGTATAAAAACATAAAAAGTGACCCTTGCCCTATTTTACAAATGCAATAACAAATAGGCTTGAACAGACCTTTGCCCATTGCGCCGTCACATTCGATGTCACGGAAACGTAAGTAAAACCGCATGGATAAGTTTCGTTTAGCTGTTGCTTATTTGCCATATGCCCATTATGCAGCTATTGTAATGTTTCCTTTTCCAAATGACAAATGTCATATTTTGTAAAGTAAAAAAATACAAAGAATAAAATATAAATAATTGTTTTCATTTTAATAAAAGTGGTAGAAGGCGAATGAAATTGGCAAATGAAATTTGCATGCCGGGCTCCGCCTCCGGATGTCCGGTATAAAAGCAAGCCGACGTGCTTCATTCGGATGAGGATTCAGACGTTGAGGAAGCCCGCGTCCTTGCAACCTCCTGGAGACCTTTTCTCGGGAAGGCATGTCAACAGACACTTTCTATCAGGGTTGAGGGTCCAGTGTGGAACGGGCACTAAGTATCGGGGCAAGGACGAGGCCCCGTCTGCACTGGCATATCAGTGCATAGAGTTGTACACATACTGGATAACGCGTATGAACGACTCGCCCGACGCCTCCTCCTCTGGAGTCAGCAGGTGATACACTCCCTACTGGCCACACATATCCCAGGCAATTTGAACCAGACAGTCCACTGCTCTCTCGTCAGTTGACGCCTTGTGGAGAGTGGCGACTCCACCTCCGCACACTCCAGCTCTCGGGGTGCTGTTCGGGAAGGCTCAGGCGCCTCTTAGAACACCAACCATTTCCCGCCTTGGTACTCCCTCCGAGGCTTCCCTAGCTCTTACCGGACCTAGTGCTACCAGACGTCTGTAACACCCCTTCCCTGGGCTGTTCCGTTTGATGTATCCTAATGAATGGTTCCCTCTCCTGTTAACCCATGACCTCCCCAGGTGGACCTCCACCTCGCGGTTAACTACTCAGTCCGCATGTCCCATGCCATCTCCCCTACGGCGAGACCATGTCTGTTCCACTATCTCCTCCCCCTTGGTAGGAAGTTGCCCCTGCAGCCTAATTACGGAAGTTGCGCTCACCCGGTGTAACCCGATCCGGACGGTCTCTCACCAGTAAGAGAGATAGGCTCCAGCTGTGAAAGGTTCTATCACACTGGAAGGTTACAATTTCACGAAATCTCATGTCACCATCGCTCCGCTAGAGATTGTGATGCGATACTTATGCCACAACGCATTTCGCCCTCTTCAGCAGTTGTGAGAGCCTCTCAGGCTCCTCAGAACACAGGTGAATGAATGAAGCACGCCGGCTTCCTTTTATACCGGACATCCGGAGGCGGAGCCTTGCATGCAAATTTAATTTGCCAATTTCATTGGCCTTTTTAAAAGTAGTCAAAGTTGATAGGTACTCAAGGGCGAACCCCGTCTGACGGTTCGACACAACGTCTCGTTCGCTCCATCAAGGAACTGAGGTTACAGACATAACTAGCACGTTTTTGTGAAATTACTCCTTTAAAGGGCGCTCAACGGCAGTAGCTACTTTCATCTGTTCCGGGTCTCCGGCTCGAGAGAGATTGACACTAAAATCACGGGTTCTCTTGTGGCGTTTATCTCTTTATGACATTGCAATGCATCTTGAATCTTTGATATCTGTCACAACGTTTAATACTATAGCTTTCTTTAAATGATAAGCTATTAAATGAATCAAAGCACTTCCATAGCCCTACTGTTTAAAATCGCAGAATCCTTGTATTTTATCTGAATCCTCACTCCCTTAACAGTAGATTTAAACCTCCTTGTTACGTTTCTCCTATATTTAAAATAATGTTATCTGTTTTTACCACAATGTTTACTTCATACATTAATATCTCCCCCTTAAAAAAATTAAAAAGTATTGACACAAAGATGGCAAAGATGACAAAACTTCTGTATTCTGTAAAATCTTGCATATGTTTTTATGTAATTTTGTATGTATGATGTGTTAAAAAGATTGAGTGCTTTGTAAAAAACATTATAATGTGGCCAAAAGTATACTGGCATAGACCTGTTTTTTCCAACCTTTTTTCAACAACTTTATATTCATAACATAAGTGAAGAATTATGCATAAATATTTAACTGAAATAATTCTCATATGTTACTAGAAAAACAAACCACTGTCTTCTGGCCATTTGAGGTCAGGGTTAAGGTTGTATTGTATAGTGTACACCACTTTTTTAATTAGGACTACATCACTGGACTGGAATTAGCCTATAGCAGGGGTTTTCAACTGGTTCTGTGCCAGGGACCACCATTCTGACTACCAAGTAATCGGCGGCCCACTATTGTGTGTGTGTGTGTATGTATGTACCAGGGTTGCCAGGTCCAAGAAATATTTAATTATATGCCCATAACCCCTCAAAACCCGCCAAAAAGGAATGAAAACTAGCCCAATTTTTTCCCTGTGTTGAATCAAAGTTAACAACTCCCTAAAAACGTTTCTATTGCCATATTTTTTTATCTGAATGGTTTCCTTGGTATTGTATATATCGTTTTGTCCGGTTGAACACAAAATACGTTTTGGGATTTTTAGGAAAGCAAACAATTCTGGATCATGTTTGACTACCATTAATTTTGTTCTGCTATGGTAGTCAATGATGCCAAAGAATTTTCAGCAGCTAACATTCTACCAAATATCTTTGTGTTCAACCGGACAAATAATTGTATACAGGTTTGAAACAACTAGAGTAATTCATAACAGAATTAAAATTTTTGGGTGAAGTGTCCCTTTAAAAATATCCCACATCTGCCACGCACGCAAATGGACGAGAAACATGTTTTCTCTTTGTAAGACATTCAGAAACTTGCTTAAGAAATAAGGATGGTTACATTTACTGCATAATATATAATGTGTACAAGCACGTCAATGATTTAGTTGTTATAGACTGCGTATAGCGCTGCTCAAACGTGATATTTGGCAGCCGGGAGAATCAAGTGTTGTACACTCATGTGTGATTTCTTTCATTGTGCAACGTGACACTCACCTGATGAAATATTGGTAAAAATATCATTCTGATGCACTGTGTCTAATACCACCGCTAATTTCTCCTCTTTGGTTGAGATGAGCTCCCGCGTTCCTCCCTGTACTGTAGTCTGTCTGTCAGACTCGTTCTCCACGCTTTTGAGAACGGGCCGGTCCTTGAGTTGGCAGGTATTCTTTCGGAGTTTGAATACACAAAAAGAAACGCATCAGCTATCATTTATCCTTAGAATATAAATAAACATTTTGGCGGCCGCAGGACATTATGAAAGTAGCCCAAAAACTCGCAAACTGCGGCTCCATAATTTACCCCGCAACTGCATTCTCACAATAGCCCAATTGTGCGGGAAAACCGCGACCCTTGCAACACTGGCATGGACGTACATGTACGTATATGACGTTGGGGAAGCAAAACACAACGTTAGCAAAGCATAAGATAGACCTGATAGGTGCAAAGCAAGCCTATCCTGTGTCAGTTTGAATCTCAACTCAAACTCAAATTATTTTAAATATTTTCATTAAATTTAGTATTCCCACCAATGCGCAAATATTCTGGAAATGTTTGTAAAAATAACTTATGCAGTGCCGGCCCGAGCCTCTTGGGGGCCCTAAGCAGAATTTGATTTGGGGGCCCCCTCTCAGCACGCGGAGTCACCTGTGCTTGAAGATTATTGACACAAATGTCACGCTGAATAAAAATACTCAATACGATACTTAAATAAAAGACTTTACTCTTCAACTTCTGAATACAAACTGTCACAAAACAAGAAATAAATAATTTGCAAACGTGCAAATGCAAATGTAAATTAAATGTGCAATCTTTTAAATACATTTACAATTAGACATTTGGCAGACGCTTTTATCCAAAGCAAATTACATTGCTTTATTCTATATTCACATAGGTATTTACAATCCCCTGGGATCGAACCCACAACCTTTCGTTGTTAACGCACTGCTCTTACCACTGAGCTACAGGAAAGCTGTATAAAACCAAAATAGACAAGGATTCATATGTATTGGTGCAACCAACATGGTATTGGTATATTTTAACATTCACTTCAACACACACAGCAATGCTAGCGGGCATCACTTTAACTTATAAGATTAAGTTCCCCTTCGGCTGTTTTCTCCAACTTAAACTGATGTCTATTATCAATACGTGAAATACACCTAGATACATGTATATTAATAATGCGAGACATTTCACTGTTGATGGCGGGGATTTAACGTTCGCTCTGGTGAGCGCTTATATAAGATCACGAGTCATGGATAGCAGCTACCTCAAGTGACGTGAGCACAATATTCACTAATCTTGCAAACATACCTGTATCTTGCTCTTTTTTCTCCTCCTCTGTACTTTCCTTCTTTCTCTTTTCGGCACCAGAGGGATACATCCTTTTTTGTGACATGGCTTGTCATTTATTAATTACAGTGACACGCACTTGCGCGCCGGCGCGAATTGTCAATGCACGCGAAATGTGTCTAAGCGCAATTGCGCATTATTCAACCGCTGGCAGTCACAGCAGCAGTTGTCGGCAAATCAGATTTTTCTTATCTTGAATTATTTATTTCATTCATTTCATTCATTTCATTCATTTCATTTATTCATTTATTCATTTATTCATTTATATTAATTAATTAATTTATTCATTCATTTATACAACTTGTTTTAAGTTATTTAATTGTAAAAAAACGATTGGGGGGCCCCCTGGTGGCCAGGGGGCCCCAAGCAGCCGCTTAGTTCGCTTATGCCTCGGGCCGGCCCTGAATTTATGGAAAAAAAGTGATTTTAATAGTGAAATTAGGTAGGCTGGAATGCATGTCACGGACCACATGCAATGCCGCCGCGGACCACCAGGGGGCCGCGGACCACCGGTTGAAAACCCCTGGCCTATAGGGTACTACTTGTAGAAAAGACCTTTATTTTATACAGGATTACATGGCCAAATTACAAACAATCCCAGCCTGAAGGATAATATCAACACATGTACACATCCTCCATCATACAGGATTTACACATAGATTGCAACAATGCTTTTCTAGATTTTTTAGTAACGAAGGGCAAAAATCGGTAAAGTAGGCTAAGGCAGTTGTTCAGAAAGTATTCCGCCTAAAACATGGACTCTCCCGATCACCCCTATCCTTTGAACCGAAATGGACTGTACCAAAGTTTGTGCTGCGGTTTGCAGGTAACGGAGCGGGAAAAAAGTGAACGGTACGACAGAGTTAATCTGTGCTCTGTAAAGTTTAGAGAAGAAACAGTAGGATCTAACTTTCAAAGTGTACATTGTTTGCATATGTGTGCATGCATCATAATGTAAGTACCCGAAATATGTATACCTGTAACTGTTCGGCGCTATAATATACATATGTTTACATTTAATACCGTTACGTGACTGCGCTATTGATGGTCAACTGTTATTGGAGGTAGTTAACATTCATGTTATGTGTATATATATATATATATATATATATATATATATATATATATATATATATATATATATATATATATATATATATATATATATTTGTTTGTATATGTATGTATGTCTATTTATTTAGCACAACCTCTCGGTAATAGTATAGCGCCGCATAAGTGTTCAGAGCTAGGCTAAATTGCGTGGGCAGCGCGGCTGAATCCAGCTTCTTATTCGCAGTTTCTTATTGACGCTATCCGTTCCACCTTAAAAACGCGAAGCATCCGCTTTTCCAGTTTCTTGTGCGTGCGTGCGTGCGTGTGTGTGTGAGCGAGTGCACAGAGGATGGGCTGCTGCTTGCTGTCTAAGTCATGACCTGCTGAATGCCCCTTGAGATGACCGTGAACTTCACGTGGAACCTCCATCACCCACTCCCCTTACCATCCTCAATATCACTTTGATAGAACAGTTTTTAGGCAGCCTATCTCCACCAAGAATATTAATCACATCCAAAAGTACCTACATGTTTGAATGTGCAATATTCTAGTGCAGAGCATGCAATACGGTTTATGCATAATTGAGTAAATTACGTGTATATTTGTAAAAAGCATAGTATACACAGTTTTGTTATACTTTGCATATATATAATTATCTGTCCGTCTTACCTCTTATGTAAATTAATTATTTTCTTCATTGATGTATTTTACTTTTATTCTATATATAATTTTTTTTCTATTTCCTGTGTTTCTCTATGTACTGTATTTTTTCATCCTGAGCTCCTGAAACCACAATACGTTGCTTGCCTTTGTGTGCACAATTGGAAAATAAAGCTTATTTCGATTTTTTTTCTGATCAATTGCTCTTATATAATTTATTATACTCTTTTGTTCTTAGCCAGTGCGTTATACACACATTATATTACTATATCTATTACATGTATATAGAATTATGTAAACGTTGTCACTTGTTTTATGTACAGAAAATGTCTAATGTCAGAACTGTGTTTCTGTACAGGTATGTCTTTGATGGTCCTTTAAAGCTTCCACAGCTAGGTTTTACCTTGTCTTGATGTAAAGCATGAAAACAGACATTTTTAATGCAGCATTTTTAAGTTATTGACCCCTGAAGTTGGCATATCTCACAATACTCTTCAATGGACCGTTGCATTTATGGGTCATTTGAGGTACTACATCTCGAAAACTTTTAAGGGTGCGTTAAAATTTACACATAGGGGTTATACCCAGTAACCTTGACTACCATCTCGCCAAAAAACAGACATTTTTTACTGTAGCATTTTTAAGTTATGGACCCCTGAACTTGGCATATATCACAATACTCTTCAATGGACCGTTGCACTTATGGGTCATTTGAGGTACTACATCTCGAAAACTTTTAAGGGTGCGTTAAAATTTACACATAGGGGTTATACCCAGTAACCTTGACTACCATCTCGCCAAAAAACAGACATTTTTACTGTAGCATTTTTAAGTTATGGACCCCTGAACTTGGCATATCTCACAATACTCTTCAATGGACCGTTGCACTTATTGGACATATTGAGGTGCTACATCTCGAAAACTTTTAAGGGTGCGTTGAAAGTTCCATGTAGGGGTTATACCCAGTAACCTTGACTACCATCTAGCCAAAAAACAGACATTTTTACTGTAGCATTTTTAAGTTATAGACCCCTGAACTTGGCATATCTCACAATACTCTTCAATGGACCGTTGCACTTATGGGACATTTTGAGGTGCTACATCTCCAAAACTTTTAAGGGTGCGTTGAAAGTTCCACGTAGGGGTTATACCCAGTAACTTTGACTACCATATAGCCAAAAGGCAGACATTTTTACTGTAGCATTTTTAAGTTATTGACCCCTGAAGTTGGCATATCTCACAATACTCTTCAATGGACCGTTGCACCTATGGGTCATTATGAGGTGCTACATCTCGAAAACTTTTAAGGGTGCGTTGAAAGTTCCACCTAGGGGTTATACCCAGTATACTTGATTACCACCTAGCCAAAAAAAAAGACATTTTTACTGTAGCATTTTTAAGTTATGGACCCCTGAAGTTGGCATATCTCATAGTACTGTTCAATGGGCCAATGGGATATTTTGAGGTGCTACATCTCGAAAACTTTTAAGGGTGCGTTGAAAGTTCCACCTAGGGGTTATACCCAGTAACCTTGACTACCATCTAGCCAAAAGGCAGACATTTTTACTGTAGCATTTTTAAGTTATGGACCCCTGAACTTGGAATACGTTTAAGTTTATTTAGTTAGTCAGTTTAATTGTACTAATTTACCAACGCAAATACAGTCACACTATATTTGTAGACGAAAAAGAGTGAGTTCGAAAACAAGCATGACCTTTGGTGAAATGATGATCTTCGGGGTCATAATAGTCTGTTGAAACATAATTTTGTAGTAAAAGTAAATGTTGCCTCTAAATGGACGAAGAACGAATTGTTTCATAGATTTAAAAAAAAAAAATTGGGCTCATTTAAAAAGTCAACCATTTTTTAGGAAGGGTGGAAATTAAGTATTTATTAATTTTTATAATGGTATACCTGTGATAAAAGGCTACTGTTTTGACAATGCCTGCACTAACTTCCTTTTGCCCTGGACCATCAGTCTCCAGAAAGGGGCGCACAAGCGGTCTCTTGCACGAGTAGTATGTTCATCATATCAAAAGCAGGTGTTGTCCTAACTACCGATCATGAGGTAATAATCTCACAGATCTGGATGGAAATACTCAGAATTTAACCATATAATAAAGAAGGTGTAATGCGCATATATCTATACTGTTTATGTATATATATGTGTGTACGCGGATTACTTTTCTCACGCATTACAAAAATTTAACGCCACTAACACAACATCCGTTTTTTCTGTAATCATTGTCAAGCGCAAAATTACGCAAGGTTTCATGTAGCTCAGTGGTAAGATCATTGTTAACAACGAAAGGTTGGTGGTTCGTTCCCAGGGGATTGCACAAACCTATGTATAAACGTCAGAATCTTTCAGACAGCGCACCAGTATTAAGTTCTCTTTCGTTCTTTAATTGAAAAAAAACAGGCAAGATTATGCCAGAAAGCACATTTTGTTTTCTGAAGCATTAAATGAATATAAAGAGTTATGAAAATAGGAAGCGCATTAGACCTGCTTACGGCGACAGTTCTTAAAGGGGTCGCGTTGTTAAACCTACTGTAGAGTCACTAATGTTAATAAAAAAAAAATAAGAAATCAATTTGATTTAGATGCTTAAACAGGATTCTATATATTTAGAAATAAAGACTGTAAAGTGTTTAAGAACTTAATTGTTACCCTGGACAACAAAATCAGTCTCATGGGTAAATTTTTTATTTACAAATTACGCCTTGAACTAATGTATGGTTGTTGGGATAAGGACAATATCTGGCAGAGAAACTTTATTTGTGAATAATGATAATACCAGACTAAATTTTATTGATATTGCATTTTTTTTAAGCATTCTAATTCTTAATAGTCATTTCAGCACCTTGGGCATTGACAGAAATCACCATATCTCCTGCACAATCAACACTAAAACTAAAAGTTTGTTTTCTTGCAAGTTGGTAGACAAAGAGATATGGTATAACCCTTAGGTGGAACATTTAACACATCCTCAAAGACAGTTGTACCCTTAAAGGTTTTCGAGATGTAGCACCTCAAAATGTCCCATAAGTGCAACGGTCCATTGAACAGTACTGTGAGATATGCCAACTTCAGGGGTCAATAGCTTAAAAATGCTACAGTAAAAATGTCTGCTTTTTGGCGAGATGGTAGTCAAGCATACTGGGAATAATCTCTATGTGTAACTTTCAACGCACCCTTAAAATTTTTTGAGATGTTGCACCTCAAAATGTCCCATTGGCCCATTGAACAGTACTACGAGATATGCCAACATCAGGGGTCAATAACTTAAAAATGCTACAGTAAAAATATCTGCCTTTTGGCTAGATGGTAGTCAAGGTTACTGGGTATAACCCCTAGGTGGAACTTTCAACGCACCCTTAAAAGTTTTCGAGATGTAGCACCTCATAATGACCCATAGGTGCAACGGTCCATTGAAGAGTATTGTGAGATATGCCAACTTCAGGGGTCAATAACTTAAAAATGCTACGGTAAAAATGTCTGCTTTTTGGCTAGATGGTAGTCAAGCAAACTCGGAATAAATCCTTTGTGTAAATTTTAACGCACCCTTAAAGGTTTTCGAGATGTAGCACCTCAAAATGTCCCATAAGTGCAACGGTCCATTGAACAGTACTGTGAGATATGCCAACTTCAGGGGTCAATAACTTAAAAATGCTACAGTAAAAATGACTGCCTTTTGGCTAGATGGTAGTCAAGGTTACTGGGTATAACCCCTGGGTGGAATTTCAACGCACCCTTAAAAGTTTTCGAGATGTAGCACCTCAAAATATCCCATTGGCCCATTGAACAGTACTATGAGATATGCCAACTTCAGGGGTCAATAACTTAAAAATGCTACAGTAAAAATGTCTGCTTTTTGGCTAGATGGTAGTCAAGCAAACTCGGAATAACCCCATGTGTAAATTTTAACGCACCCTTAAAGGTTTTTGAGATGTTGCACCTCAAAATGTCCCATAAGTGCAACGGTCCATTGAAGAGTATTGTGAGATATGCAAACTTCAGGGGTCAATAACTAAAAAATGCTGCATTAAAAATGTCTGTTTTCATGCTTTACATCAAGACAAGGTAAAACCTAGCTGTGGAAGCTTTAAAGCACCATCAAAGACATACCTGTACAGAAACACAGTTCTGACATTAGACATTTTCTGTACATAAAACAAGTGACAACGTTTACATAATTCTATATACATGTAATAGATATAGTAATATAATGTGTGTATAACGCACTGGCTAAGACCAAAAGAGTATAATAAATTATATAAGAGCAATTGATCAGAAAAAAAATCGAATAAGCTTTATTTTCCAATTGTGCACACAAAGGCAAGCAACGTATTGTGGTTTCAGGAGCTCAGAATGAAAAAATACAGTACATAGAGAAACACAGGAAATAGAAAAAAAATTATATATAGAATAAAAATAAAATACATCAATGAAGAAAATAATTAATTTACATAAGAGGTAAGACGGACAGATAATTATATATATGCAAAGTATAACAAAACTGTGTATACTATGCTTTTTACAAATATACACGTAATTTACTTAATTATGCATAAACCGTATTGCATGCTCTGCACTAGAATATTGCACATTCAAACATGTAGGTACTTTTGGATGTGATTAATATTCTTGGTGGAGATAGGCTGCCTAAAAACTGTTCTATCAAAGTGATATTGAGGATGGTAAGGGGAGTGGGTGATGGAGGTTCCACGTGAAGTTCACGGTCATCTCAAGGGGCATTCAGCAGGTCATGACTTAGACAGCAAGCAGCAGCCCATCCTCTGTGCACTCGCTCACACACACACGCACGCACACGCACGCACGCACGCACACACACACGCACACACACACACAAGCCCACAGATACTCACACACACAAAGTTTTTTTTTTTTTAACGTAAAAGAAGAGAAAAGCGAGACGGTCCCTAAGCTAAGCGTGAATAAGAAACTGGAAAAGCGGATGCTTCGCGTTTTTAAGGTGGAACGGATAGCGTCAATAAGAAACTGCAAATAAGAAGCTGGATTCAGCCTCGTATGTTTATCAGCGTTCAGAGTTTTTGCTTTGTTTGTTAATCTATAGTATTTATAGCAGTTCAAAGTATTTACTAGTTGATTTATGTTTGTAATATTTTTCTATATTTCATGTTTGTTTTATATTTATTTGTTACAGAACCACACACAAGGTTTATGCAGATCAATAAACAAGATTTAGAAATCACTGGATTGAGACATTGTTGTCCTTACAAGCAATTTGTAGCCTTCAGCCTACCCGAACTAGCTATATAAAGGAAGAAATTCTTCAAGTTGGACTTGATCAATATATAAGCCTAATATAAAATTCATTGTTGGCGAAGAAACACCACCAAATACATGTTAAAAAGTATACATAGCTTTATACATATGGTTTTGTCACATTAAGAAATATCAGTCTAGGCACTGAAAAGAGGATTAAGAGTTTATCTTGCCTCACAGATATTTTATTGGGTCGCAAATGCATGGAAATCCTTTTCAGTCACTCAGCAGCTTTTGGAAATGACGGAGTAGCAACTACATAGCCTAACACATGACTTTTACAGAATATATTATATTATAATATAGTAGCCTAAATGCACCATGAAATATCATAAATAATTATATTGATATTAACACCTTAAATTAACCCTGATTAATATATAAACAATAAAGAACAATAAAGAAAATTGGCTTCGGAGCCGACTCCTGAGATAGGCGCAGGCTCCCCGTGACCCGAGGTAGTTCGGATAAGCGGTAGAAAATGGATGGATGGATGGCTTCGGAGCCCTATGGTCACAAAACGAAACAAGACAATTAAAACTGTGTAAAGTTTCTTTCACAAGTCACAAGCACAGGGTTAAAATCACCAAAACAGGACAAAAACAGGCCCAAGACAATAAATGAGCAAGCTGCTGGTAGGCTAGCAAGCTAACAATGAATGGAGAGGTCAGGCTTTTAAATCCCTCCCAAAAACAGCTGCACCATCAGAAAAAGTTACCAATGAACCAATTAACAGCCTCCATTCCTGCAACACAGACTCAAACAGAAGTAAGCATACAATCAATCAATACAATCGAGTTGTAACACCCCCACCCATAAAATTACAGATTTAAAAACTGTTTTAAACATGACATCTAGACAAAGTGTCTGGAATCACATTATAAATACCCTTTTTGTGTACAATCTTCAAATTAAAACTTTGGCAAATGAGTGCCTGCCGCATAAGGCGTTGATTCCTGTTGCACATGCGAAGAAATATAAGTGGATTATGGTCAGTATAAACAACATTGGGCAGTGAACTAGAACCAAGGTAAACCTCAAATTGCTGTAAAGCTTGCAAAAGGGCCAGGGCCTCTTTTTCTATAGTGCTATAGTTGACCTGGTGACGATTGAACTTCTTTGAATAGAAGCAGACTGGGCAGTTGATTCCATGATCATCTTTTTGTTATAAGACAGCACCAGCACCAGTCCCACTCACATCCACCTCCAGCTTAAATGGTTTCGAGAAGTCCGGAGAACACAGGAGAACAACACAACAAAGTTTTGAGGCCATCAAAGGTGAACTGACACCTCAAATCCCATTTAAAATACACTGAGCCTCGCAGGAGGTCTGTAAGGGGATTTGCAACATCTGAAAACTTCTTGCAAAACTCCTATAATATCCAGCCATCCCAAGAAATCGTCTAAGTTCTCGTTTTGTTAAAGGAACTGGGAAAGCATCAATGGCTTGGACATTAGCATCAATAGGACGAACGGTTCCCTGACCAACTTGTTTACCCAAATAAGTGACTGTAGCACAACCATATTCACATTTAGCAAGATTGAGTGTGAGGTTTGCTGATTGAAGATGCCCAAACACAGTGTCCAATGTGGCAAGGTGCTTCTCCTAAGTATCAGAGTAACACTTCCTCAGTGGTTCTCAACTCTGGCCCGTGAGATCCACTTTCCTCACGTTCAACCTAATGTTGGGAAATGCAGATTGTTTTGCATATGGGGAGAGAGAGACTAAGGATATTTGATTTTTGTTAGATAAGCATGGTGGATAAACCAAATTAGCAAAAGTCAAAGAACTGTGCATCAGCTGTGCTCATATACGCATGGAATGGACATGCTGCTCTACTTCACCGTGACCACCCAATACGATCCAGTCATTGGACACTTGTGGTGAGGTGATGTATAAACATTCAGCATGAGAAGCCACATACTACATACTGAAAGCTATGGCTTGACCTGATGTAGTCTGTTCATTTCATAAATATGTATTATTGTTAATCTGTATATGTAAATATTGATAAAATAGGTTGCAGTGACATATTATTTAACTAATGACATTTTGTTTGTTTTGTATTGTTGATTCTAACAAAATGTTAATACTGTTCAGTAAACAGTTCATTATTAATAATATCAGAAAAGTAAGCAAAGTTGATGGAGCCACTGAATGGTTTCTATAGAAACTTGCATAATATAGACAGGTGGGTATTTGAATCTATCCGGATTCAGAGTGGGAATGATCCATTTTATATAATACCACAAAAACATGTTTCTGATTAACAAATCAGAGTGACCTCATGCTTCCCAATGACGAATTCCACCATACAGATCTGATGTTAACATCAGATTACAACCTGACACATTCTTTCTGGGAATAGTCAACATTCTTATTGTCTCACAGCTGAGAGTATCTTATCTCTTACATCCGCGACAAATGGTGTTTTTGAAATTGAAGACTAGATTATTGTCAGGATAAGAAATGCTTCACTATATGATAGCCCCCATTCATCAAAATGGATTGCAGCCCTGATGGGTGTAAATGGCATGACATTACACACCAGTGTCGTCAATGTTTGATCCGAGCATTTACCGTTAATGCAAACAGATAGAGGCATATGAGTCTGTGTGGTTAGCTTGAACAGATTATACAGTATATAAAGCAGGCTTGGATTTAGTTTGAATTGTATGCACTCTGTGTCGGCATTTGTGGGAATGCTTTTCTTAACGTTAAATTAAGGGCACATTTAAATTTCAAAATTATACGATTTATAAAAACTTTGATAATCTAATCTACACAAAACAGTGAAATGAACATAAACCGTAAAAATGTATTGTGTAAAAGTAATTTATCACCATGTCCATAACTTTCACCGCAATCAAAATTTTTTTTACTAATACATTTTTTCAAAGAACATGCTTGAGATAAAATCCTAAATAGTCTGTGTGAGAATATTTTTGTTTTGTTTAGCGTCATTTCTAGCTGTAATTGTGACAGACCACAGTTAAGCTAATAAAATCAGAACCTCAACAAGACCATAGCAGTCCATGAGGTCGGAGGAGCAGAACAGGAAGTATGACATCATCACGCGCTCCTTTCTGCATGAGCGACGACAGTGACCCTGCTGGTATTACTGCACTAATAGAACATTAGGAGATGATAAAATTGCAAATGAACAAGCACAGGAATAGATTTGTCATGTTTTTACAGGCCTGGCTTCCTTGTAAATGAGCAGACGCCATTGCCTTAACATTCCAGATGTGACCTGGGCCTTATTTCATTTTTCAGCAGTCCCTTCCTAATGAATGTATATCATATTACTAGCCACCATAATTTACACACAGGAACAGATTCAATGTCCGAAAATATTTTGAATCGTTTGAATCTTGCTTTAGTTTTTATTATATAGTGTTGGTTGACTTGAGTTGCCTGCCTGCTCTATTTTTGTGCATTCTAAATTCAATTCAATTTATTTCCATACTGCTGTTCACAATACATATTGTTCTGGTGCAAGGTTTAAAAAGAATAGTGCTCTCCCCTACTGAACAAGCAAAAGACGTCATTTACTTTTATTAACCCCATGTGACACCCAAGAATTTGACAGGAAGTGATGTCATAGCTGTGCTTTGGTAATGTTTTTTGGTAAACATTTTGCCGATTTGCATTTCACATACATTTTTTTCTTCTATCTCTCTTTCTCTTGACTCATTCCCTCACTAGTCCCCCACAATTCCAGTCATGCTATTGTCCATTCCGCAGCTGGTGGGCAGAGGACAGATCTTTTGTCTCCTGTCAGTGAAGCTAAAGAGGGCAGCAACGTTTGATCTGAGTCCCTAATGAACCACATGGACATTGTTTGAATACCTTTCCTCTGCGGTCCCACAGTCTGAACCCAGTCTTAACACACACGCACACACACTTCTGCCCTCCATCATGTGCTGGAGCTCAATTGACCCAGTTCCTATAGATCCTTGTGAAAATCACCAGTAAACATCTGTTGCTATCTGCTTCTCTGACACTGATGGGGTAGTGTTAGATTACAGGCTTGTTGATGTCACTAATGAAGATATATAAATACCCTCTTATTATGATGTTAGATTACACGCCTACATGAAATTATGAATTGTTGGGAATTAAAAAAAATGAACGTTTTTGTTAATCAGTTAAATGAATCCCATGGTAGTTGTTGTAACCGTCTGGTAAATGTCATTGAAAATGGGGCATCGTGTTGCTCACATATGCTTTTTGTGGCCTTAATCTTGGCTTGATTTGGGCCCATTTTGCCAGTGCTATGATGAATCCGAATACATTAGGTGGGTCACGGCTTGGGTCACTTGTCACATCTTTCTCACCGTTTTTTTTTTCTGCATGAGGGATGCAGAATACACTTGTGGTCTCTCTCCCTGGAGATCATGCCTAACAGACGCCCATATTTTAACCGTTCCCTTCCCTTTTAATGAATAGGGTGGGATGGCCCAACGGTTATGAGCAACCCCGCACTAATGGAGGTGCTGAATAAATTGGGTACAGGGAAAACTACCTGGATGTCTAGCTCTACGAGATGTCTCCAGGGTCAGGCATGGGGGAAGTCCCAGAGGAAGCAGTTAGATGTTGGTTTCGTTATATTAGGAGACAGAAGTTCTGTATGTAGCATACGGGGTCCCTGTGCAGCGTGGCCTGCTTCCTATACAAGGAGCAGATATCTGTAGAGGTTTACTGCACTTTACCAATTTTGTTGACATGTATGCATATGTATTTTCTGTATATAGAATATTGTGCACGTGTTAAAAATAAAGCCTACACAAAAATATTTCATAATGTGTCCAATTGCTTAAAGAGACAGTTCACCCATTTTTTTTTATTCTGGCATCATTTACTGACTATCATGTTCTGTATTAATGTCTTTGTTCTGATGAACACAGAGAAAGATATTTGGCAGAACGCTTGTAACCAAACAGCTCTTGGCCACCATTGACTACGGTAAAAATTACAATAGCAGTTAAAAGTCCCCCTGAGCTGTTTGCTTTTCTACATTCTTCAAAATATCTTCTTTTATGTTCTAGAGAAAAAAGAAATGTACAAAATTTTTTTTCCTAGCCAATGGTGGCCAAGAGCTGTTTGGTTACAAGCATTATTTCAAACAACTTTAGATGCGTAAATAATGACAGAATTTTTTTGGGGGGTGAACTTTTCCTTCAAAGGTTGATTCAAAGATTGCAAGATCACTAACGTAAAAAATTGCACAAACCACCACATTAAAGTACCGCGAGAGCGATTCAAATGCGTACCGCGCAATCTACACTTGAATTGCGGTACTTAAATGTCATATGATGACAGATTTAAGCAGCGCCGCATTAAGTTGAACGCATCTGTTGTAAAGGCGCTGATTAGCATGTTCAGGTGTTTTATATCAGAGTTGGGGATAAACTCTGCAGGAAAATGGGTCTCGCGGGCCAGAGTTGAGAACCACTGCACTACATCATCAAGGCATGGCCATCTACATCAATATCGTGCTTCAGTACATTAGTGGTAGAAGGAATGTCAGAGAAAAGCAAAGGATACTTTTTAACTAAACTTACAAGTTCATCCTTAGCCGAACTAGGTAAGTGAGATAACTTTGAAGACAAACTTATCAGGGTCTCAGAGTTTGGTAAGCAGGAAAATGGAACACAAGCGGTACCTAAATGAAGTTCAGTGACTTCAGGGGAGTAATCTGAAGGTGACACCTTTTCCCGTCAACACTGCTTCCGACGTTGGGATTACAAAATAGTTGTTAAGGTTTCAGCATATTAGTTTTTCTCTTTCTATCTGGAGTCTTAATTACAAAGTCAGTGACACTCAACTTCTGCTCAACAACATAAGGCCCTGAAAACTTAGCCTGAAGTGCTGAACCAGGCAAAGGCAACAAGACAAGAACTTCGGTACCAACAGGAAATGAGCGATTTACAGATTTTTACTGTGAGGGTCTGTTGGGAATGTTTGGCCGAATCCCCTGTCAGAGAGATCTTCAACTTCCACCTCCGGCAGAGCTTCGACCAGAATCCTGAGGGAGTCTGGAGATATTGAGTCCGAAAGGACCATGTTCTCCACCTCCATTGTCAACGCGGCCACTCGGAGCTGTGTGCGTAAGGTCTCCGGTGCCTGTCGAGGCGGGAATCCCCGAACCTGGTGGTGGACACCGGAAGTAAGGGATGCCGTCAAGCTGAAGAAGGAGTCCTATCGGGCCTGGCTGGTTTATGGGATTCCCGAGGCAGCTGAACGGTACCTACAGGCCAAGCAGACTGCAGCCCGGGTGGTTGGGGAGGAGTTCGGTGAGGCCATGGAGAAGGACTATCGGTCAGCCTCAAAGGGATTCTAGCAAACCGGACGGAGCCTCAGGGGGGGAAGCAGTGCCCTACCAACGCTGTTTACAGTGGAGAGGGCAGCTGTTGACTTCGACCGGGGATATCATCGGGCGGTGGAATGAATACTTTGAGGATCTCCTCAATCCCGCCGTCACTTTCATTGAGGAAGCAGAGGCTGAGGGCTCGGAGGCGGACACGTCCATCACCCGGGCTGAAGTCAACGAGGTAGTCAAGAAACTCCTCGGTGGCAGGGGCCCATAAGACCAGGACCTTCAGCATGCACTGGGACGGTTTGCAGCCGAGTGTGAAGCGGCTGGGATGAGAATCATCACCTCCAAATTTGAGGCCATGGTTCTCAGTCGGAAAAGGGTGGCTTGCCCACTTCAGGTGGATGGAGAGTTCCTGCCTCAAGTGGAGGAGTTCAAGTATCTGGGGACCTTGTTCACGAGTGAGGGAAGTATGGAACGGGAGATTGACAGACGGATCGGTGCAGCTTCTGCAGTAATGCGGTCGCTGTACCGGTCTGTCGTGGTGAAGAAGGAGCTGAGGCGAAGCTCTCGATTTACCGGTCAATTTACGTTATTACTCTCACCTATGGTGATGAGCTGTGGGTCATGACCGAAAGGACACGATCCCGGATACAGGTGGCCGAAACGAGCTTTCTCCGCAGGGTGGCTAAGCGATCCCTTAGAGATAGGTTGAGAAGCTCGGTCACTCGGTAGAGTGAGTAGTAGAGCCGTTATTATAGACGCATTATTATCATGTAGATATTAGTGTTGTCAAAAATATTGATATTTCGATAAATATCGATACTGAAATATCTGAACGGTACCAATACTAATTTCCCGAAGTATCGATACACCAATCCTAGCCGAGCTGTCACTTTCACTTATCTCCAAAGGCGCGTTGACAAACACCACACGTGACCGCAGTGCCTGTCACGTGTCTCGTCTCATTCGCTCTGGCTAAATAGCAAAAGTGAAGTGAATATAAAAATGGCGTGTGCGGCGCCTCCGCAACCGGCTTTGATTGATATAGAACACAGCAGGCGTGCTATCTGGAAATATTTTGGATATATAGAAGCAAATGAACATGGAAAGCCGAAGGATACAAACAAGCCAATATGCAAGAGTCGCTACAGAGCAGTGCTAACAAAAGGCGCTAACACTTTAATATAGCAATATGAGCGTTGTCTCGTTTTTCACCGTAATTCGTAAAGTCCGAATGAGGAATATTTAACTGTGAATCTTTAAATACTTTAACTGTGGTCAAATGTAAATTAACTTGTGCTTAATTAACTTTAAATTAAAAAAAGGATTATTTCAATTCTGTAATTTGTCTTCATGTCGATCCAGTGAGCATTGTTTTCACGTGTGATGCACGCAAGTTTGCGTGTGTGGATCGGTGATATGTGAATCCGGCATTAAAATATGTTCATCAAATAATGTTTTGTATTAACCAGTATTTATGAACGATGAGCAATGCCTTTGCTACAGTATATTTTAATCTTTGATGACAGTATGTAATAAAATACAACGGATCATGTTTGCTCTGGTCCAATGAAAAAAAATATTAACAGATAGAACTTTGGATTTGTACATGTATTAGTAAATGTTAGTTTAAATCAACTTTTAACTAAGATTAATACATGTTTAGGAAGTATTTTTCATTGTTTATTCATGTAACAAATATCTATTACCATTAACGTAAGTTCTCAGATTAGTTACATAGTTCAGTTCATTTTAAAAGTGTTGTAAAAAAAATGTTTATTAAAGTTTGGCATTCTCTTGTAGCACCAGAAATAAGATGAGACCCGACCTGCAACAGTACATAATGCGTTACAACACACATTATGAAGAATAATAATGCATTTTACCCTTTAATAACTCTTTATAATACATTATACATGTTATATTTATCTTTAAATAATAAAAATTACCACCTTAATGTTGTGGCAGTTTTTTTCTCTGTGGTATCGAAAATGGTATCGAGTATCGATATTTTTCAAGGTATCGTATCGAAGTTAGAAATTCCAGTATCGTGACAATCGTGATATAATTCACATCCATAGTATAACAATGATTTTGCTCTGCAAGCGAGCAGCACACTGCACGCGTTTTTTTGTAATCGATCGAGCTGGCGTCTTGCACGTCATTTTAAGTTACGCCATTTCAAAAATACAAGCTATTTTAAAGCATAAAGAACTTGAATCGTCGGTCTTCAGTCAGAGCGCTCTCATGCATGCGCACACGCACACACGGACTCCGCAATCTCAAGCTGCTTGAGACAAATGTTAGATAGTTATTTTTCGCAACTTATTTATACACATAAATGTTCAGAGACACACATGGGTGTGATTAAATGCCCGTCTTGCCGACAATACACTCAAGGAATAGGCTAATGTACTAACTAAGTGTGTCTAAAATATGCTTTTAATGTTATAGCTTCATGAAAACATTTGCGGTCTTTTCAACAACATACACAATAAAGCTATGAAGGCAATTAAATTATTTACACTTATTATATAAATTCAAATTGTGCTAGTTAATCCAATGATGAGCAAAATGATTAATTGAGTAGTTCTAGTATTGTATGCAATTTTATGCAAAAAGTCATCAGTGAATATTTTTTCCATAAATAACATTTATTTCATTCAATTCATTTATTTCATTTGTTCCTTGTTGTTTTTTACTGTGTTGCTTATGGTTTACAAAATGTTCACAGAATTCTGCTGGGTGCTCCCTTCTTTCTTTTTTTATTATTAATATAAGTTTTATGATGAAGATTTCTCAGTCAGAATTAAATATCTTTCAAATGTTTCAGAGCCTGTGTTCTTAATTTCTATATAAATTTACGTTTTACACCAAATATATATATCGGTCCAAAATATCGACTATCGGTCTTATTCACATGGAAATAATCGGTATCTGTATCGGCCTGAAAACGCATATCGGTCGACCTCTATTTTAGACCGACACTAGTCGCCATGTTACCTCTCTGAATCTTAGTGCAGAGCCAAACGTGATTAACCGAAGTTAGAACGTGGCCTATTGGACAACAAAAGCAGAAGTTAACCGATTAGCTGGCGTAGATAGTGGGCGGAGTCCATCCACAAATGTGTGCAAATAATATAATATAAGCAAATAATAACAAAAATAACAAAGAATGAGTAAAAAAAACAAGCGAAACTTTATTTTGTGTGCGATTTGGACAAGATTGTCTTTATGCATTAATTTTGTGCAATATAATTTAAAATCCGTTTATAGTTCTGACTCGCGATTCCGTTCCCATATGCTGCCCCCATCCTCTCCCAACTGATTAAAAGAAAGATCAAAAACAAGTGTCAAAAGTGTTAAACGGTCTGTCCCTATCATCTGGATCTCTTGGCTTTGTCATGTTCAGTCAGAGGTCGGACATATAATAAATCTGTGTCAAGTTACAACCCTCAGTGAGTGAGATAAAGGAAACTGTCGTGAGAAAGTCAAGCATGCAAAACAAATACAAGGATTTCTGTGGAAATACGTAACAAGTCTGAAAAAAAGAGATTAGCACTGAAATGAACTGTTAGAAATGACACAGAAATAATAATTTTTATCTCTGAAATTTTTAGAGGTGTTCTGGGCGTCCCCTGGCCCCAGTAAGAAAACACCTGATAGGTATCATACAGTACAGTTAGTCCTATCAGGACCTTCTTTATGACTTTTATTACACACCTACCTGCTAATCAAAGACATCTGAGAAACACTGAAGCACAATCACACACACTTGTATTGTGAGTTTTTGGAGCAAAGTCCAAATGTGTTTATTCAGTTATGTGTGTGATGTATATACAAGTTCAAATGTGTTATAAGCATGTTTAAAAGCAATAAATGCTGTACAGTTCTGTAGTGTATGTTAAACATCTACAAATCAACAAAAAACATTTAGACACCAACAAATCTAAATAAATCATTTTATTTGGAGAAATATATATATATATATAGACATTTTGCATTGACAATAAAAAACACTTTCTTTAATTAAATAAAGATTGATTGATTTTATGACCTTAAACAAACATTAAGGGCTGTTCTCACTATGAATGACAACTATAACAAAATATTAGATTTTACAATTGATCATAATTTAAGAAAATAGAAGGGACCGATATCATTGGGATCACTTTCAGAACAATTTAGACAACATAAAGACAAACAATCTTGTTTGCTGTTTCCCAGTTTTCTGGTTTAATGCCTGTGGTTTTATTGGTTTCTCTATTATGCCTTTTGGGGTTTTGTTTTACATTTGGAATGATTACATGCGTTTCAACTCCGCCTACGTGGTTTATGGCCTTGGCTTATGTTTAACTACTTCCCTGCCAGCATTTTATAGATTTATACTATTCAGTGCTTTTGAACACTACTTTCTGAAATGGTAGTTTTTTGGTAGGGAAGAGATGTCTCTTATTAGGAAAAGGAAAGATTTATTAAAGTTTCCATTGGGGTTCTCAGTCTTGAGCCTCAGAGCAGTGCTTAACAAAACCAGTGTGATGTTAACTTCGTGTTTGGCCCATAAACGCAGCAGCTGTATGTTTTAAAGGGATAGTTCACCCAAAAATGAAAATGATGTCATCATTTACTCACCCTTAATTTTTTCCAAACCTGTATATATTTCTTTGTACTGATGAACAAAATATTTGTAAACTTACATTTCTGGTACATCATTGACTACTATAGGAAAAATAAAAAGGTAGTCAAAGGTGCCAGAGAACCGTTTACTTTCCCAAATCCTTCAAATGCATTATTTTGTGTTAGACAGAACCTATTTTGACAGTGTTACATTGCATTGTTTAATTTGGTTTTCTTGTTAAAGCACTAGAAGGCAACACCAGACATGAATTATACATACTGTACAGTATTTTTGTAAAGCTATATCAAATTAAATGTCTCAAATAAATTTGGTTCAACAATAAAACACTTCCACTGTGGTCATCAACAGATACATTGTCATCTACTAGTTAAATCACTGTGAGCACAGTCTACAATTCATCATGGATGCCATAGCGATAATCAAACAAAACATATTATACTATCATCAAAATTGTAATTAATCAAATCTTTCCAGAACATATACAGTATTTATTTGGCAGGCAATATGCATTCAATACAACTATTTACAATTCAACATTAGGAGAGTTCAACATAACACAACTCACCATTTAATTACACACTCACTCATCACTTCCCTCAATGAAATAATGGAGTTGCTGTTGCTAGCCATGTTGCTCTTGCTGTCTCACTACGCTTCCACGCGTTGTGCGAGTGGTACGAGCACGCATCAGTGCGTATGACGAAATCACATTGGGGCGTGCCATCCCTGAGCCCATAGAAATGCATTGTAGGGTCCAAAATTTGAAAAAAAGCTGCAAGGGGGCGAGGCTACTGGTTGGAGAGTGATATTCAGGCTGCTGATTGGACAATAATATTAAGACCATTATACAGTCTATGATTAAGACTTAGACCGGCTTTTTTCATGTGGCTGTCCTAAAAATATAAGTTGCTAACATTTTCCCAAACATATTGTGTTCATCAGACATCAGGCATTTTTACAAGTGTGTATAAATCATACAGACTCATCCCCAGACTTCACTTATTTTATAATCCATTTAGTATTGATCTATTTGTCAAATATAAGTGCTAAATATTTTGATTACAATGAATAGAAAGTACACAAAATATATACTGTCCTTATTTTTTTAATTTCTATTATATGAAGAGCTCTTTTTCAAAACGCATTAAACGCCAAATTTAAACCTATTCACTGCCCCATCAATGTTTCATGCCAAATCGCTATATTTCCTTGTTTAAAATGTTCTGCAAGATGCCGTTTCTTTCCACAACGCTATAAATGCCGAACCTGTTTTAGCCTGTTGTTAGCCTAATTGCGATATGGTATGTCCTCTTGACCAATCAGAATTCGCTCGTTAGTGATATTTGTTTCCTTTTTTTTTTGTTTTTGTATGTGGTGGAAAATATTGAAACATGAAATTGAAAATATTTATTTTATTTTACTATTTAATTTGTTACTATTTATTTTATATGGCTGTTGTTTATTTCATGCATTAGCATTTATTTGATTTATATTAATTTATAGCATGAGTCCCTGATGTCATATGTTGCATGTTATCCTGTTTGTTTGTTTTTACATTTAAAAAAAAAGGATAGATTTGTAGCGTTTTTAAAAAAATAAAAACAAACTTTGAATTTATAATCGACAATATTGTTGTTTCATTTAACAATCATTGTTTAACATGTTCAGACTGAGCCAACAGACCAGTTCAACAGGATAAATTGAGATTAACAAAATGTATGGCCCTATAGGTAAAAAATGTCATTTTCATGAAAACTATTAAAATGGATTTATAGCGATTTGGAAAAGAGCTCTTCATATACTGTTTAAACGTTCTGAATATCTTTAACACGTACAATCTATGATTTTTAAATACTTTGACAGACACATTTTAGCTTCTGACATACAGAAGAAAACTTGAAGACATGATAAAACTGAGACATAATAATTAAAATGTATTTCTGTAGTAAATACTAATGATGTATGTTTACAATTTTTCATAAATAAAGTGCTTTAAATTATGATATGTTATTATGCATTGATTATGTAAACATATAGAATGTCATAACTTTATATGGACAGGGTTAGGGTTAGCACAAAGATTGGTGAGATACTCATCATTTTCTCCATAACTCAAAGCTTTCTCATAGCACTCAATGGCTTGGCGCTTCTCTCCTTTCTCTTTGTGAATGAAACCTAGTATCCCATAAGCCTTTCCGACCTGTGTGTTTTTATTTATGCGCTTCTCTGCAATCCTTTTTAACTTGTACACACTTCTCTTCCCTTCATATGAACCTGGGTTCATCTTCAGGCATTCCATGTAGTGTTTGATTGCTAAAACTTCATCTCTTTTGGAGTACAACTGGAATTCAGCGTAATGAAAATGAACCACATGCAGATTATCATTTTTCTCTTTGGCTGTCTCAAACGTCATCTGAAACATCTCTTCGGCTCGTGAAATGTCATGTTGTTCTCCGTAATGTAGTGCTAGTTCACTCAAAGCAGTGATAAAGCCAGTCGCATGGGTGGTAGCCATTTCTAAATGATAGATGATCTGATCACGAATCTGTTGAACCTCAGGTCCTCTGGCATGATGATTTCCCTCCTGCAGCAGTTGGATTTTCTTCTTTTTATAACAGAGAGCTAACTGATGATGTATGAAACTTGAATTAGGTGACAGTTTAAGTGCGTTTCTCAATAGAGCAATACCTTGGTCCACACGTCCTTTATTTCTAAAGAATTTTCCAGCATATCTCAAGACACGTGGGTGATCTGGAGATCTTTCTAAAGCCTCTTCCACCAATCTTTCAGCCTCTTCATAGCTCTTGTAAGTAACCAGTCGCAAAGCCAAGAGGACCTTAAGAACATCATTGTGAGGATTTGTTTCAATGGCTCGTCTCAGTTGCTTGATTGCAGGTGATTTCTCAATAGTGAATTCTCCATATTCTGTTCGATGCAGGGCGATGGCATAACCAGCGTTCCACCTACCAACTTCTGGTTCCAGATCTAAAGCCTTCTTGAAACATTCTTTGGATTTCTCATAATACTTGTAAGAAAATCTACGAAAGGTCCATCCCTTCTCACCAAGCACCTCTGGAACAGACGAAGACTCAGATGAAATGTTTTCATTTATCTTCAGGACTTTCTGCAGGTAACTTTCACACTCTGTATTGTTCTTCATGTGGTAGTTTATCCAGGCAAGGTTTCCATAGGTGATAATGAGAGATTTGTCGAGTTCCTCTTCATGGCACTCTTTGTAAAGCTTCAATGATGTCATGAGATTGCTAAGTGCCTCTTCTTGAAACCCCTGAAGGATCTTTACATATGCTAAAGCATTGTAAGTTTGTGTGAGGTTTTCTTTTCTCTCAACATCCAATTTGAGCTGTTCATCCAGCCTATTAAGATCAATATCATCTTTTTTCAGAGCCCAGGTGAAGTGACATTCAAGCTGGTCCAGTTTTGTTCTCAAAACTTTATCATGATCCATACTGGTAAAAAAAGCATCACATTTTTATTATTATCTAGAATTAGTATTATTGTTTAACCTGTACCTATTAATGTATATGCAATGTTTATGTACATATTAGTTTATACTAGACCCCGACAAATTTATTGGTGTCATGAATCTGCCTCATCACGTCATGTCTTTCTTGGTATTGTGGCGGAGTCATAGCGAATCCTCAGGTTTTATGTGGAGAGAGGCGTTTGGGCCTTATGGCCTTCCATACTCTCTCTGAGTCTCGTATAGTTCCGTAAGTGTTCAGTTTAGTTTATGTCTGATGTTGTTATCGCAGTATAGTGTTAGTTAGTCTATGTCCTGTTATTATCCTGTTTGCACTGTTATACCCCAGTTTGGGCATTTTATTTGTGTTTCTTGTATTTAAATAAACCCTTTTTGTTAACCCCTTAATCCCCTCTGCCTGCAATTTGGTTGTTCTGTGTATTTCATGACAATCGGTTTGTCAAATTTATCTGCCGATTGGAGCCTGCAGATATGCCACACATATAAAAAAAATACAGAACACGTACAGTGCCCTCCACTATTATTGGCACCCTTGATAAATATGAGCAAAGAAGTCTGTAACAATACACTGTATTGTTTCTCTTTTTGATATTTTATTTAAAACAATAACAATATTCCAACATTTAATTTAAATGAAACAATTTGAAGTGGGAAGGATATAACATTATAAAAATATATATATAATACACCCTGGTCACAATTATTAGCAGCCTTAGAAATTCGTATGAGAAAAATATCTCCCAAGTTTATTCCCATAAAAAATTGTGACAAAAGGCCAAACACCAACATTGTTTGCTACTGGGGACCCAGGTAAATGTAATGTAACCTTCTGTTTTCCTGCTTTCTCTGGTGGTGTTCATATGGACATTGTGTGCGCTTATTTTGTCCATTCTATCAAAAGATCCGAAGAAATCCATACATTTACATGCCCATAAATCCTCCCCTTGAAGAAAGAAGAACAGAAGTCGTTGAAAGTGAATAAAAGAGGCGGATTAAAGTGCCAGGTGTAAACGGTTAACTTTATGTGTCTCCCTCGTCCACTTGTGGTGCGATTGGCCAAAAATAGTTTGGGAAATACTTAACATTCTGTAAAGTGTACAGTGTAATTTGAACATTGCAAAAAAAATGTTTATGCATATAGCCTGTATTCTGTTTATGTAAGCCGACTGTATTCTTCAGCACTCCAAACTTTTGACTGTAAGGCTACTTAACTGTCCTATAATATACACATAAAGAATATTGGCAGACACATCGATATTGGACTGTTTTTACTCCCTAATATCGGTATCAGCATCGCTCCTACCCCAAAAAACAATATTGTTCGGGTTCTAGTTTATACAGTAATAATATTTACATGTAATTAGTTTCCAGTTTAATCAGTAATAATATAATGTATACTGTTTATTGTTAGCCTATATAAGATGAACAAGCTCATAAAGTACATTTGTACTTTATAATTATAAATTATATACAACTAATTTGAATAGTTTGTAGCAAAACACTTACCTCATCTTGAGTCAGTTTAGGAAATATTGTAGAAGCTGTGTGATGGAGGAGATGGTCCCAGCATGGCTTTTATATTCTCTCCCAGAGATGGGAGGAGCAAAATCAGAATGGAAACTGACACCTTAAAAGAGAGCACTAGAGGAAGCCATAAAGTTGTGAATTATTAGCAAGATAATAAAGATAAGTTACATGCAGTGTTGTAGTAGGGGCCATATACTTTTTCCACTGTTTGCATGCGTATTACGTCATCTAAAGATCTATATCCACTTGTTCTCTTGCTTAACGTCTCCAAGCTGCTTTTGTGGTTGCTTACTCTTTAACTATCGCGTTCACAATTCGTTTATACAATTCATACAATCCTGATTTGTAGATTCATGTAGATTCATCCTCTACAATATCAGGATAATTAGACCTATCATAACCAAACATGCTACGCAGGTCCTAGTCCAGGCTCTTGTTCTGTCCACATTGGACTATTGCAATGCGCTACTACCTGGACTTCATGTTTGCATGACCAAACCTCTACAGTTGATCCAGAATGCAACAGCTCCTCTCATCTTTAAGTTACATTGACTCCCTAGTAGCTTGCATCAAATTCAAGAATCTGCTCCTGGCCTACAAGACCACCACTGGTTTGGCACCCCGCACGTCACTGGTTCTGTCATGCGCGTACCAGTGGGCAGGGCCGCATTAAGAGCTCACTGGGCCCCGGGGCTATGAGTTACTGCAGGGCCCCCCCACCACTTTAGGTCACCAACTACAGAGAAGAGAAAAAAAAATGCTTTTTTCTAAAAAATGTCGATGTTTCATGTTTCTGATGATCTGGTTAGGATAAGCATGAAACACATTTTTACACATGCTGTTAGATTAACATTAACCTGTCAACATGTCTTGAATATATAGGGGTGGGCGATGAGCTAAATGTTAGCCTATATCATCATACGGAGTCATTTTATCGAACAGTATACTTCACAGTCAAGTTATATTAATTTTAATACGATTTTTATCATATCAAAAGTTAATGGCACTAAAATTTCATAATTATTGTGATAATTTTCAATATCACAAAAAATAATAGTAGCTTAAGAAATGGATATCAAGCTTACTGATGAAAAGAATCACAAATAATAATAGAACAAAGGCACATAAGAAATCGACCTACTTGAAAAACCTTAAGCACTGAATAATATTGTATAAAGTAATCAAATATTCAATACATAGCTTTCAATATAAATTCAACATCCATTCTTATATATTTTACTAAAGTGATTCAGTCAAGGACAGTACATTACTTTCTTTCTGATGTTTGATTAACATTATTGACACAATGGCGACAGCAGCTTTATTAGCAGCTTCTGTCACTTTAAGACCAAGTGCGCTGTGCAGAACCGTCTCAATTTCACTATGGTATCAAAACGAGCATTTACAAAATAAATCCTCTCCTGCTGCTTATTGTGCCTGAGCAGTTTGAAATAATTTGTATCTATACCACAATGCTTAAATACGTGTTTAAATTATAAACTTACATCATGATGATGGCGCAGCACAATTGACATATTTCTACCGGACACATTAGCACTATCGCCACTGCCAGCCCTTTAGGCGAATAGTTTGATCAAACACAAAAAGCAATATCATACATCAATCAAGTTAATAATCAAACTTAACAGTTAATTGGTGGGGTCGATGATGACGCTGTGTCTTTATCATCAGCTCCAACATCCACCACTCCGTGATCATCAGCTTTAGTAAAATAACCCGATAGTTTTGGGATTTTACTGATCAGCTCATGTTTCCGCTGCTGTTTAGCTTTTAAAAATATCCTTTTTTGAGCCCCACTCGCACATTTTTTTTTTAAAGATGACATTTTTAGCTGTCGAATACGAAGACTGTTTTTTGCGTGGAAACTAGAATGAAGTGAAGAGTGGAGGCGATTGATTGGTTGATGCGAAGGCTATATTCTAATAAGGCGCAGACAGCCATCGCCTGATAGGCCTAAGCTGAATTGTTGTATATAAAATAAATGCATTTGATTTGGTATATCAAGTTCAAACGTGAAGTTTCAATTCACCGTGCCCTGCTGCCCACGGGGGTTTGATTGACATGCGACCTGACCAATCATAACGCGAATGCGCAATTTTGTTAATAATATTAATGAGAATGATCAATGATAATGCATGGAATATACGGCAAAGCGCTACTAAATAACAGGGCTAATTTGTGGGGGGCGTGGTAAGGCTTTGGCAATCAGATGGCTAGCAGTAATCAATCTGCTCACAGCCAATCACGGGCCCCCTCCTTGCTGGGGCCCCGGGGCTTTAGCCCCGCCTAGCCCTATTGTTAATGCGGCCGTGGTCATGTTAATGAACACACTTTGTAACGTTACTCTGCTATTGGTGTTAACTCCAATGTGCTGCTGTGTGAACTCAAGAATTCGCTAAATAACGCAGCCTAACGCCGTTTTCATAATAAGAGTTTAAAGGGGAATATAAAGCGTTCTCGAATTCTTTTACAGATTACATTATTACACAAAATATTTTAGGGGGGCTAAGATAGTACTTTAGGGGTTCTTTAGCTCCCCTAAAAAGGGCCTAGCAACGCCACTGCAAATCACCATAAAAAGCGGCGATTTTGGCTACATTCTTTCATACAGCCTCTCTCTAGGTAACCATATACATATTTACAGACGACGTGTGTTCATATTTATACATTCAAACAGTCATACATCATATATATCATATACACATTAAAAAATATATGTATATGTCTATATCTAAATTAGTATAAATTGGAATTACATACTGTAGTTCAACACACTGAGCGTCAGCAATAATGTGATTTCCTCATGTCAACGTCGCAGAACCAATTGCCAAATCCAACCAGTAGGTGGCAGCATTAACCTCGTAAAAAAGAAAAGAACTGTTCCAACTTTACAACAGGCTTTCCTAGAAGCGAATGGAAGGTAGGGAACATGAATAGTAAACGTCATATTTTGTACAACACATTTATGAACATTTTGCCAGGTAAAATAGTGTGAAATATTAATTTACGTCAAAACCAGATAGGGCTATTTCAATAGCCAACCAGGTGTGACTTTGTTGTGTAAAGTGAATAGGCTAGCCTAAAGAATGACACTGGCTAATCGTGTTTTTTAGTATATTGAATATTTTTTTATGATTATATTTTACAGTTTGAATAATATATAATTGCACGTTTTTCTATTACATTGTATGAGGTTTATTGTAGATTTATGTTAATAGATTTGAGTCAACAGAATTACTAAATTTAAATCCATATTTAAATGTTAATAATCCATCTGTTAAGCATAAAACGTGGTAAAAATCTTCCATTCAACAAAGTGGCAAGAAAAAACCTGGAAATTCCGACAGGAACAATTTTTTGGGCAGGGTTGGACGTCACAAAAAGGGGGCGTAGTTTGTACACCACACACGTATAGGAGTATAAGTAGCAGTAAGGCAGTGCTTCAATTCATACAGAACTATACAGAGCTGAAAAGATGTCTGGACTTCAGTACATCTGGGACTGCGTTCTAGGATACGAGACCTTACTGAGGTCTCCATTCTTCCCGGTGATCTTCTCTCTTACAGTGTATTTAAGCTTCTGCCTACCCTTTGTGGTTCTGGACATCCTATCTCCCAAAGTGGCACTGATACAGAGATACAAGCTTCAGCAGAAATCCAATGTGACATGGACTATGATGTGGAACTGCCTCGCACTGTCACTCTACAACCATGCAATGTACATCTTCCCACTAAGCGTCTTACACTGGTACTGGAGACCAGTGAGCTACCTAGCGACTGCACCTGGGATCTTTGAGGTTGTGAGGGATCTCGCAGGCTGCCTACTTCTCTTTGACTTTCAGTACTTTGTTTGGCATCTGCTTCATCACAGAGTGCCTTGGCTGTACCGCACTTTCCACAAGGTGCATCACAAGAATACGGCCACATTCGCCTTGACCACGGAGTACTCGGGGGCTTGGGAGACTTTGTCATTGGGATTCTTTGCTGCGGTAAATCCAATGTTACTTGGAGCTCATCCAATGACAGAGATGCTCTTCCATATTCTGAACATGTGGCTGTCAGTGGAGGATCACTGTGGATATGACCTGCCTTGGGCTACACACCGACTGGTGCCCTTTGGACTATATGGAGGAGCACCGCATCATGATGTTCACCATCAGAAGTTCAAGTCCAACTTTGCACCCTACTTCACCCACTGGGACAAACTCTTCGGCACTTTGCATTCTGAATGAACTGAACACTTGGAACACGCCAGATGAACTGACTGCCTCTATCTTTTAAAATAAAAGTATATTTATCCTTTTGTCATTCCATGAATGAATACGCTACTAACTAAAAAAACTCTTAAAAAAGGAAGCTGCTTAGCTTTATACTGTATGTGTTTCGTTGAACGTCTGTATTTAAGTGTGGTTGTAACACAATATAAATTATTTGAATTATTTAAACCCTTACTTTGATATTTATGATGCTGTTTTCATACCAAATGTATTATGTAGAATTGTGAAGATTTTTTTTTACAACTAAATATTAAAACTGTGAATTCAACACTTTAATATGTTGTGTGTGTGAGAGATTATGATGTTAAATTTTCTGAAAAAAATCAAGAGAAAGTGATTTAGTGAATTTGTAGTGACAAACTCAATTTTGGATGATACATTCTCAAAATATATTAGAATTACATCATCAATTCGTAATAAAGATTTAATTTAATGTATGCTAAGTAATACAAGATCAAATTGATTTTGATATAAAGTATTTTATTAAAGGCAGGATCATGCAAAGGTTGTGGGTTTGACACCCATGTAAACATATGTTGTGGAAAGCACCCTAGGTCACTGCGGAAAAAAGCATCTGCCAACTAAGTGTGATGTCATCTAAATTCTATACTTAAAATCCACAGACCTTTTATGTTGTGTAATAAATAAGACGTTGCTCTTTCTACAATCTTTTTGCACTATGGTGGACACAATCGTGTTTGGACAGAGCGATTCCTTGCAAATCTATAATACAACGCTATAGTGGCCGCTGTAAATCAAAAACTGCGGGTTTATTATATTTACACATGCTTTTAAACCAAAAACGGCAACAACAACACAAGCAAAAGACCATGTTTAGGTGCAGTGGCGGTTCTACATTGAATTACACCCTGGGCAAGACCCCCTTCGAGGGCCACCCTCCCCCCAAAAAATATACTGCAAAATTCTGCACAAACAATAATTTTTCATTATAACAACATAAGTGAAAAATATATTTCTCAATTGCACAAATCCTTCATTAGAACTTTTGAAAAACACACTTAAGAGAGTGCAGTTATTTAACTATTGCAATTACTAAAGTTACACTGTTACAATGTTAAGAGACACCCAATATAATCACAATGGCCATATGCTGCAACCCGATTTCCTATATTTCCCATTCAGACGTAGTGAACTACTTATTTTGTTCACCAATCAAGTCCAACCCATAATCCTTATCCTCATAGAAAACTGTTGGCAGTTTTTTTATTTTAATAAAATCACCATTATACACACGCTGATAGTCTGGTCCCATTTAACTAAATCACCTTAATAAAACAGCATGCCTCTTAACTGTGTTACAGTGATTGTTTACCCATGTATGTGTGTGTGTGTGTGTGTGTGTGTGTCTACATCCAGAATAGATTTAAGTTAAACTATACACAGTTACGTTAAATACTCCTGACTCTTAAGTGAAGTTAAGAGTAGAAAATAAATAATTATACTGCATGTGATCTTATAGCCTATGGCTATAGTAATTCTCGGGTGTGATCAAGTTGCATTAAAGCTCTATATTTTCAGATTTTGAAGAATATTTTTTCTCCACCAATATCTGCGATATCCAATCGCTCAAAAGCAGTGTTTACGTTCCATACCTCCAACATGTCCGACTTCCAGATTTGGTGACCACATAATCGTTTGTATTACCTATTTTTACTAGCCATTTTACACAGATTTTGTGCACGGCACCTTCTCAGCAAGAAGGGGTGCCAATTTCCCAATTCCCCACACAGTGAAATGATAGATAATAGAAAACCGCTTCGTGGCGGGGGCGCTGAGGAATATTTTTATTTTTTAATTGCTCGTGCTGCCCCCCATGTAACATGAAAACATGCTGCCCGGTTTGCCTGTGCCCAAAACCACTGCTGTTTAGGTGAAATAAATGTAAAACATATAGAACCCGAAGTGTTTGGTTCCAAAATGAAATTACTCAGTTTTTTATCATGTATTTTTTATTGTGCATTCCAATTAATATGAATCACACTAAAGTTGGTTGGTTTTGATTTAAGCCATAATAACTAAACAAACAGCTTAGTAACAAAATAAATTTATTTATTTTATTTTAAAATTTACATTTTGTGATCTCATTTGGAACCAAACTCTTCATATAGAATAAAGATTGCAGAAAAGAAGTAAACATACTGTAAAGTGATTAAAGAAATAAATTGTGTGTGCAATATACAAATATGATTAAAGCAGATAAAGTTATCATATTCCATAATAATATGTTCTGCTGTACAGTAGAGGGGATTGCCCATAATGTTACATTACATTAGACAATGACAAATATAAAAAAAGTGAAATAACAACATGAATCACTTTCCATGAGTTGTTATTAATAACAGTTCCGGTTTCTTACACTGCCAAATAGAGAGTTTTATTTGACCAGACATCCTGAAAAGACAATGGAGAATTTCCTAAATCTTGTGTGATTAACCAGAATTCACATAATAGATGTAGGGCCTGCATGTTTGTCCAACATAATTAAGGAAGTGAAAGTTAGAGTAGTTTTGATCCACTATTAGGAAATGCATTGAGTTGAGCTATTGCTTGAATTAAGTTTCTGTTTAAGATGTGAGATACATTTACATTACATGTACATGTAGTCATTTAGCAAATGCTTTTATCCAAAGCGACTTACAAAGAGTTAAGGAGCTACAAGCAATATGTCATAAAGGAGCCATAATACCTTAGGTGCCAATACAAAGTTACTGGTTTCAACAAAAGCTAGACCACTACTTGTTGAGAGAAAGGAATTTTTTTTCATTTGTCTCTCAGGTATTCATAGATGAGTTTTAAGTAGTTTTTTTAATGTTGTTAGAGATGTGGTTGACCGGACAGAGTTAGGAAGAATGTTCCACCAGGAAGGAGTTGTGAAGCAGAATGAGCAGGAAAGTGATTTACTGTCCTCATGAGAAGGTAATACAAGACGCCGCTGGTTTGCTGAACGCAGGGATCTTGATGGGTTGTAGAAGGGTGGAATGGAGTGGAGTGGAGGAGGGTGTGAAAGTAAGCCGGTGCCTATCCAGTGATAGTCCTGTAGGCAAGCATTAGTGACTTGAATCTGATACGGGCTTTGACCAGTAGCCAGTGGAGAGAGATGAAAAGGGGTGTCACAGGAGCCCTTTTGGGCTGTTGGAAGAGATGACTTGTAAAAGATTGATTGACAACTTGACACTCAAGATGACTTTGAAAAGGAAAGAACAGAAATAGGAACTGAAATGGGTCTACAGTTTGCATTGTAATGTACACAGTTGTCAGGCTTTCCTGTAGTTCAGTGGTAAGAGCATGCCGCTAACAACGCCAAGTTCCCAGGGGATTGTACACACTAAGAAACAAATCTATAGGATATTGCAATGTAGGTCGCTTTAAGCATCTACCAAATGCGTAAATGTAAATTTCATCTGACTATCTTTAAAAAAGATGACTGCTTTCAATGAGAATTAACGTTAATACACATTTAAAACAAAGTAAACTGAAATCCATACTGTGAAGTATATTTGAATATACAGTATGTGCATACAAGTAAGGACTCAAAAGGTCACTTTTAAATGAATAATGTTAAAAAATAGTAATAAGGTGGAATTTAGTGAGACAATGCATAAGGCTTACATATTATTTAAATGCATAATACAAGTACCCATTTTAAACCTTTGAATAAATGTTGCATGAATGTAACATGTAATAACTGAGCTTGAATAATAATATGATCTTGCCTTGGTTTGAGTGTTATTTCAATAGGCATCCTGAAAAAGACAATGGAGAATTTCCAAAAAATGCCACCACAAAACCTGTAGATGTTTTTCAAACAATATTCATGAAATCTAGTTTCTGATCTGATATTAGAAAATGCGTCAGAGGTCTGCTGTTACTGGTAGATTTTTATGTAAACAGAATTTACTTTGTGTAACCTGTTCATCGTGATGTCTTATCTAAGAACTTGGTGTCGCATATCCACTCTTTAGTTTCAATGTGTGGAAGAACTTCATACTTCATATTCATACTGCTATTAGCAAAACATTGTTGATGTAGGAATAGTATTCAGATAAAATTGAATCAGACCGCTGTCTGAATGATTTCTGTCTTGGGACCAGTTACACATGTGGCTAATAAGAACACTTTTCTGGTTTGCTCTGGAAGAACATCTATTATTTGTTTATTAAATAAAAAATATACCAGAGAAGTTTGAAGGTTAAAGAATTGTTAACTAGTGTTAAGTAGGCTTGGTGCATGATTTTCCGGGAAAAAAAGAGAACTTTACCTTGTGTTCTGCAGTCAATCTTTCAAATAAAAGCAGCTGTCTACTTTTTGCCTTCTTTTTAGTCTTAGGAAATTTTATTTAAATATTTAGATACATTATATATCGGCCAAAATATCGGTTATCAGCTTTCAATGTTAAAGAATTGTCAGTTATCTTCATTGCCCCAAATGTACATATCGGTGCATCCTTACAATATACACATCACATACTTTTAGCATTTTTCAAAATGAATGGACAATGTCACATTCAAATAGAAGTTGAAGTTGAATTTAATATCTCAAATATTTTTTTTACTAACAGTATTAATGGGAGTTTAAATGGAAAGCGTGTGATTTTTTTGCACAATGGTTGTCTCAAACCTCTTTCTATTTTAGGTGAAAAACAGATATGACCAGCTATTCTAAGTCAAAGACCCTAAAAAGTGAAAATCTGTTTCCTCGGAACACAAAACTTACTGTAACTGCATGTATCTTCCTCTAACAACGGAAGCTTGCGTAATACTGTGAACAAAAGGTTGCAATAGTGCCTCTGGGGATACTCAAGCACAAATGCATTCCACAACTTCCTACACAAGTAAGACAGACAGAGTTTTGCAGAGAGAGTAGAGAGTGAAAGATTAGCTGGGTTCAACGACACTGATGCATGCACTTCTATACTTTAGATGTAACCTAATAATATAAACATTTTAAGACTATTGTTACTTTTGTGTGGAAATTAACATTATTGACATATTAACATCTAGTGTATAAAGCGTGCATACTAGTTGAGGCATTTGGCAGACGCTTTTATCCAAAGCGACTTACATTGCTTTATCCTATACATTTTACATAGGTATTTGCAATCCCCTGGAATCGAACCCACAACCTTGCGCTGTTAACACAATGCTCTTACCACTGAGCTACAGGAAAGCTAAAAAATGCGCAAATACCGTTCAAAACATTGTTTAATTGTGCGGTGTGTTAATTGTTTGATATAGTATTTATCAGTTTGAAAAAAATGACAAAATATTTAAATTTATTTTGTACTGCCTTGAAATGTGTTTCTCATAACAGCAGATATTCCACAAGACCAAAAACAACGAAATAGTTATTTTTATCCTCTGCTACATTCTATTTACGGGTCAGACTAGCACTCCATGTCGTAATGGATAACAGCGTCTACTACATGCTTGAATGTAAATCTAAATGCAAATTATATTTTGTTGTTTCCTCAGCGCGTCTCTGCTTTATTCTGAGTACTCAATCATATTCCATTGCAAGATAGTGATCACTGAGTAATGATCGCTATACCTAATAACTGGTCATGTGACCTTTACCAAATCTACGTCAAATTCATGTGTACATCAAGGTTTTGCTGTAGGCAGGAAGCCTTAGGCGGAAAAAACGCTACCACACAGTCTTTCACTGAACAGTGGAATGATTCGACAAGAACACAAAATACAACGCTTTTAGGCAAAAATGTATAAATGCAGACAAAAAAACACCAGTGGTCAGATCACCACAGCATAGCTTTCATTTGAGGAGAAAATGGCGGTGTATGACAAAATCACTGTCTGAGTCGTGTTTACGCTTCAGAGGAAAGTAGAACAGTGCTGAGGAGATGATTGTGTACTTGCTATCATTATGTTTTTTTGTTATGGATTGAGACATTTTCAGTGACGTAGCTTATAATAACCTTAAAGGCAACAATTCTTTCAGCCAATGATACAGTTTAAATCACTCTAGGCCTCATTTTACTCTCAATTTGGCAGAGAGAACAGCAAATATTTTAATCAACGATTTTCCAATAGCTATTCAAACTATTCAAGGACTTATTGATATAACCTACATTTGTCAGTTCTCTGTAGACATGAGTCGCCGTTCAAGTATTCCTATCCTGTATGACCCAGTGGAATGAAAAGCGGGTGTAAACTGGGGGTAAATTCATTTCCTGAGAAATATTTGCAAGACTAAACACAGCTTTTGAAAAATCGCCAAGTTGATTGAAATTTGACCTTCAGCGCAATAAAGTAAGAAGGGACGTCATGAACATGTTCATGCGGAGTCCTTTTGTAAAGCACTATTGATATTACACCTAACGTAAAATTCCTTAGAGGCTTGATCCTTAAGGATGTGTGGCAATGTCTTGGGACCACTTCAATACATTTGAGGTTATGATTTACTGGTTGTAATGCATGTAGTGTCAAGTGTCATGATGCTGTCCTTCCTGTCAGTAGCTTTTTAGTTCTGTGGGTAGGGTCGTGACAGTACCATGTCTTTTGTGCTTGTTGTGCTAGACACATGGTCCTTGTTGTGACTTTGCACCACGTGTCTTCCGGTCGCGTCTCTTATCTCCCCCCCTTGTTCTCCCATAATTCTTGCCCGTAAACTGAGTTCAGATTAAAAGCGACTTTTTCTCTGTAAGTCGCCAGTGGGCGTTCCCACTAGCTGTTGCCTGAGTGTTGACATCCACTGAACACGTTAGCTCTACAATCTATCTATTGCCTGTTGCTTCTTAAAGTCGCTCTTCATTTGCATGAAGTTGAAGATTTCTCTTTACTGCATCACTAGACACGCCAAATTTTGCTACTGCTCGTGTCGCCAGATGTTGCCAGCTCTCCATCGAAATGAATGGGATCATGTTGCTTTGTCGCTTGTAATTTGAAAAAGACTTTATTGTTGATTCCCGTCACTTACCCGTCACCCGCCGTGTGTAATTATCCTTTATTAGTTTCCCCATTTAAGTCCCTCTTGTTTATTGTCCTGTGTGGTTCGTTATTGTATTCGTGCCTTGTATTTCCTCATCTGATATCACGTTCCTGTTTTGCCTGGTCGTGTGTTTAGATTATATCATGCTTTTTGGATTATATCATTTGCCATCTGGACTTTCCTGTTTTTCGCCCCCTCGTGGGAAGTTTACTGTTTGTTATGTTTTTACCTTGCCCTTTTTCCCCCTCGTGGGTTTATTGTATAATTAAAATATTTTGTTCATTCTCAACGCCGTCTGCACTTGGTTCTCAGTTTGAGTCAAGACTCTTAATTCTGTTTTAAGAAAAGAACCTAAAAATGTGCAAATACCGTTAAAAACATTGTTTAATTGTGCGGTGTGTTAACTGTTGTTCTACAGTAGCGGTTGAAGCTATTTTTAGAATTGGGAACCTAGAATAAATTATTCTAGTAACAGAAAAATGAAAATGGAATATGATGTGGGTTTGTGTGGTGCCACAGGCCAAAGATGAACCAGGTCACACTGGAATGTAAAATTGTAATGTAGGCAATCTAATGAGAAGAGACATTACAGATAAGTTAATTACAGAATAGAGAATTAAGAATTTCCTTCTTAAAGGAAAGTTCACCCAAAAATGAAAATTCTGTCATCATTTACTTACTTTCTTGTCATTTCAAACCTTTATCACTTTCTTTTTTTCCTCAGAACACAAAATAAGATATTTTGAAGAAAGTTGGTAACCGGACCACACTGGACCACATTCACTTCTATTGTATGGACACAAAACCAATGCAAGTGAATGGGGGCCGGTTAACAACATTCTTCTCTCAATCAGATTTGGAACAACTTGAGGGTGAGCAAAATGAAGACAACATTTTTCTTGTGAGGTGTCCTTTTAAAAAGGAAATGATCAGACAAAAATTATTTTACATTTATGTTACATTGATACTCCTGAAAAAAAGAGCCCCCTTTTTCCGTGCGGCTGCCTCGTGTCTACATTTAAAGTAACAAATATGCGCTCGGAAAAGACGCAAAATGTGAATTGGGCCTAAGGCTTACTTTCACTGCAGTATGTTGACTGATGTCTGTTTTGTAGGGAAGGGCACTGCAAACTTTTTGCTGAAAGCACATTTCCATGCATGACAAAGCGCTAACTTCCATAGACGTGATGTAATTATATCATTATTATTATGGGGAAGTTAAAAACAAACTTGAAGGATAAAAATAGACTGGAATTTTACAACCCGAGCTATTTATAGCATAACCTGTTTTCTCAGGTGCTATTCCGGATCTGAGAAAGATAAATACAATGCCAAATCGTATGGTGGTTTTTCTATAATAGTATTAAGTTTCTTATATGAAATAATACATTTAAGTTAGTTATAGGTCTCTTACACTTCTCTCAAAGCAAAGGCTATGCTCATAGCAAAGGCTATGAGCCTCATTGGGTCAAAGGTTATGGGCCTCATGGGTGGCATCTGCTTAGCATTACACATACACATACGCTTTATAGACACATGCAGCCCATACACTTTTGTAGACATTAGTTGATTCAAGTTACTAATGAAAACACGAACACTGGTTGTGTTCACTAAGCTCGTTGTAATAAATGACAAAAGACATACATCTGAATTCTAAAAATAGATGTATGTGCTTTTCTTTTCAAATAACTTCAGAAGGGTGTCACCAGAGTTCAATTCTGATATATGGAGCTACACATATAACTGTGGCAGGTCAAAAGAGAATGGACTACACAAAATGTGATGTCATATACAACCTGATTGGTAGAAGTTGATGTCAGGCAAAACACGATTGGTTTAAACTGTGATAACAACTGAAAACAATGTGTAGAGCTTGTCAATCGACGTCACACCGTGTTGAAGGTTCCACCATGTTGGGAGGCAGACTGATATTGCGCTCAATGGAGTGTTTTGTTTTTTCTTGTTTGATTAAGTAATAAACTATGGTCTTGCTGTAAAACGCATGGCGTGACGTCAGCTTCACATTCTCTATAAAATATGGAGTCAGATGTGTATTCATTGGGCATCTTCAGATGAACACTGAGTGTCTCACTTTGCTTGCTCGAGCAAATAAAGTTTAAACTCTTGGCATCTAGAAACCTTGTCTCTGAGATTTCTTTTTGCGATGGAAGGCTGATTCGCCACAACAATGGATGTAAAAGGGATCAAACAATAGGTTAGCTAACAGGTCAAGCATTAGATTAAAAGGATTTTGGAAAATCAGTGTGTAAATGTCCATTTAAACATCACTAATATTGACGGACATCTGTATTTTACAACACACAGAGAAGCAGAAGAAAAATAAAGAATGACACTTATTAAAACAGCCTGATTTTACAATGCATAAAATCTGCACTAAGTTCGTTCATATCCAGAGATGACCCATACCTCCACTAGAATAGTCCATTAACCAAATTATTGTTTAATTGTCCATCCCATTAAAATTAAATGGTTGATTCTGCAAATCTCTTAAAATAATCAAGCAATTTATACAAAAAACAAAAATAATACACAGAAAAATATTTAGCCTATGTGCAACAATAACATCATAGTGCTAATGTAATTTCTTAACATAGTATTGCTGTGACAATAGGGTTGTATCTATTTAAATACCTTTATTTACAAATTAAGTATAAGGGGTCCCTTCTCCATGCATCTCTCATTTAAGGGTTACTTGCCCTGAAAAACATTGAAGACCCCTGGTCTAATATATTAGTGTTGCTGTAAAAAAAGTTATTTATTGCAGATTTCCCCTGATGAGTTGTTTTGCATTCCAGCTGTTAAGAATCAGTATTGATATTATCTGTGTGAACGCTGAATGACACTTGTGGTCACACAAACGTTTACTTGAATCTTGTTTCTGTTACAGGAACTAACTGATAACTGATAAGCAGCCCAATTAATTCAAACATTTACTTTCCTCTCTTTAGATGAGATGTATTCAAACAAATGTACATTAAACATTTAGCAGGTGTCCCATAACATATGGGTATGTTTGCTCAGTGGGAATCAAACCTAGATCTGGCTTTGCTACCACCGTCCTCTCCCAGCTGATTAAAAAACAAGAACAAAAACAAGAGTGTTAAACTCTCTGTTGCTATCATCTGGATCTCTTGGCTTTGTCATGTTCAGTCAGATCATGCCTTCACGGTCTGACTTTCAACTTCAGTGTCGTTCTCACATTACTCAACATTCTTTTTCATCCTGTCATGGTGACAAAATCTATGACTGATAGGTACTTAACCAATTGCTAGCTTGTGAAAAAAACTGGAAAAAGCTGGCTGGCTGAATTTTGAAGATTTTTTGAATGAATCAGCAGCCTCCATCTGTTCTCTACCTCAGAGCTCAGTTGGAATAAAAATGATAGATACCAGTGATGGCCTATATAGGGTAACACTATAATGATTTGAGACTACTTAACGAAAAAATTGGTGTGCTTATGAGAAAATGTTAAATGACTTATGATATGAATGAATGAATTAAAATAAAGAAGAAAATCTTAAAATGTATAATGCATGATATTATAAATTTCGTACAGACAGATGTAGGCCTCCAAAAAAAATATGAAAACACAATATGGCATCTTGACCTTAATGTGATAGTTTGCCCAAAAATGTCATTATTTACTCACCCTCAGATTGTTAATTTGTACCTTTATAAATGTATTTTTTTCTGATGAACACAGAGAAAGATATTTGGAAGAATGTCAGTAACCAAACAGATCTCATCCCCCACACTGCCGTATTTAGAGAATATATACTAAATGGGGAATGAGATCTATTTGGTTATTGACATTCTTCCAAATATCTTTCTCTCTGTTCATCAGAACAAAGACAAAATCTTCCTTTTTGTTAAGCAGAACAAAGATTTCAATTCTGAAACATTCTAAAAGTAAGTAACTTTTGAAACCACTTTTGTTGAAATGTTAATGATTCAGAGTTGTGCTGAGCAGTCTGGTGTTTGTCTTGAGTAATGTACATCAGGTGATGTAAACAGGAATTAAGATGTGCCAAACACATGTTATATTTTGAGCAATAAAAAATAATTGCCCATACCTTTTGTTTCTTATTGTCAAGAGCAGTCTTGATGAACAGCAATTCATTATTCAATTCATTGACCAAAATCAGAATTAATTATTTGAAATTACACACCACTTTTTTCCGCTTACAAATGGAATGACAAAGTTAGGCAGAAATACGAACTAAAGAGAAAGGAAATCGAGCAAAAGAGTCCATTCCCTCCCACCACCCAAACACACGCGTGCATGTAGACCACAAAATATGTAGGTTAATATATAGGTTAATTTCTTCTATCCTTTGTCTAATTCTTTTGACGCATGAAGAGGATAAGCTGAAATGTTAAAATAATAACATTATTTGCCCTAAAGACATAAGCATCAGTCAGTGTGTTTTGTGTGTTCTGTCTGAAAGTCTCTTGTGTTGACTTGCTCTGACATACCTTGGAGTCATTAAACATGACAAAACCACATTCTTGTGTTTTCAGGCAGTTCACCCAGAATAGGGTGAGGATTAGGATCAAGCATTACAAATGACAAATTTGTTATGATTGCAAACATATTTTCAAACATTTTGTAAACCGTTTTCATTTCACTTTACTACAGATACAAACATAAGGCAATATGATACAGTGAGGCAAGATGAGGCAGTGACAGGGATGCCAACTTTTGAGTTTAGCATGGAGTGAGATCGTCCACCGGGGTGGCAGGTAAAATTTTTTGGTGTGGCATGTCCCGCTGTTCTCATGGGTGCAATACACTCATCGAGGAGGGGGGACGGACACGATGGTTGCCTCAAGTGTTGGGTTTTCAGCAGGCTGGGGCAGCCATTGTGGATAAGTTCAAACATTGCATCATGGGTGGCTGTGTTCCAACGGGACTCAGGCACCACCTCGTCTGCTTCCCATTCCGTGACAGCAGTGGCTACGGTGAGCAGCGAGGGGGATGTGAGGATTACTGTGAGCGTTAAATCCGTCAGCCACTGGCTCACGGACCATTCGCATCGTATTGTCTGACCGTTCCCCAAGAGACGGTCCCATCGTCTCGTTCCTCAACCACATATCGGAAATGGTGTGTGATGATGAGATGTCCCTTGCAGCATCGGGGTTTGACTTACTGGCATCTGACTCCGGCGGATTCCTTGCAGCTCCCTCCTCCGGGAACGAACTCAGGAAGAAGGCGATGTTGGAAAGTAAACCATGTTTTCCCGGGCTGCCGTGGATACATGGTGTGCCCGCCCCCGGTGCCGTGTTTCCGAGAAGTGCCTGGGGAAATAAGTAGGACCTGGAAAGGACCCCTTTTCGGCGCGTGCACGTCAAACTAGTTTCCCCACCCTTTCTTTCCTCGATGGTGGGGTAGCTTGAGGATATGTCCATCCTGCAGGTCCAGGCCAAGGTGTTGAGAGAGCTCCACAAGGGTAAGACTGACCCAGCGCTTATGCATGAACTCCGCACCGCCACCGACCTTGCTCAAGGTGACCGTGCGGGCCCTGGGTCGGACGATGTCCACACTTATGGTACAAGAGAGACACCTCTGGCCGAACTTTGCACAGATGAGTGACGCCGAGAAGGTCCTCCTCCTCGACGCACCCATCTCGCGAGGGGGGGCTGTTTGGTGATTCTGCCAAGCAGTTCTCGAAAGTAAAGAAGCAGACAGAGGCTATCAAGCAAAGCCTCCCCGCCATGACCCATGATCCCTTTACTCAGCAATATAGTCAGCAGCACTCTCAAATCGACGGTGGGTTGAGCTGCATTGCCAGGCAGGTAAGTCAGCAGAGACTCTTTCCTCCCCGGGGGCCTCCCCGCAGCGAGAGATCTGCACTGCCACAACAACCCCCTGGGTGGACGATGAAGCAGATGTACCCCTATTCTTCCTGTCACGCTCACTGGGCGCTTGGCTCGAGCTTCCTACACGTCATGGTGGCTACGGCAAACGGTCCGTCTCGGCTACTCGATCCAATTCGCCAGACCTCCGCCCATGTTTCAAGGCATCTGCACAACCTCGATCAGTGGCAGGGATGCTCCCGTACTACAGGCCGAGATCGCCACCCTGTTGGCGAAGGCGATCGGGCCCGTCCCTCTAGCCGAGATGTTCAACGGGTTTTACAGCCCGTACTTCATCATCCCCAAATAAGGCGGGGGGTTGTGCCCCATCCTAGATCTGCACACTGGCAGCAGGTGTATGGTCAATACGCTTTACTGTCGAAGCACCCTAACCCCCTGGTCTTCAATAAACTTTAAATGAACATGGGTCCCTCTCGGGCAGACACAAGGCTTGTCGTGGTGACGACCAATGTCTCGCTGTAGGGTTGGCGCACGCAGGGTCGGGGCCAGTCTTCGCTGGCAATTTAAATGCCTAGAGTTGTTAGCTGTGCTACTTGCACTAAAGTGGCTACAACCTCTCGTGCAGGACAAGCACGTGCTGGTCCGGTTGGACAGCACAGCTGCCATAGCGTACATCAATCAGGGTGGCATGCGCTCACGGCAACTAACACGACTCGCCCAATGCCTCCTCCTGTGGAGTCACCAGGTGATCCGCTCCCTTAGAGCCACATATATCCCAGGCGCCTGAACCAGACAGCCGACGCGCTCTCTCGTCAGTGGATACTTTGCGGAGAGGTCCGACTCCACCCCCGCGCAGTCCAGCTCATTTTGGTGCAGTTCGGGCAGGCTCAGGTAGACCTGTTCGCCTACCTGGACACCACTGGATGCCCGATATGGTACTCCCTGTCCGAGGCCCCCCTCGGCACGGATGCTCTGGCGGACAGCTGGCTGCGGGATAAGCGAAAGTACACCTTCCCCCCAGTGAGCCTCATTGCACAGACTGGAAAGAGGAGTATCAAGTGCTACTAATTCCGCCGTACTGGCCCAACTGGACTTGATTCTCGGAGTTAATGCTTCTGACGACAGCTCCCCCCTGGCCAATTCCCTTGATGAAGGACCTGCTTTCTCAGGGGAAGGGCACGTTGTGGCATCCCAGGCCAGACCTCTGGAACCTCCATGCCTGGCCCTTGGACGGGATCAGGAGATCCTGAGTGGCCTACCCCCAGCGGTGGTTGAGACCATTACTCAGTCTAGAGCCCTGGCCACTAGGCGGCTATATGCCTATAAGTGGCGTCTCTATGCCTATAAGAGGCGCTTCTTCTCGTCGTGGTGCTCTTCTCGCAGAGAAAACCCACGGAGTTGCTCGATCTGGAACATGTTGTCCTTTCTACAAGAGAGACTTGAGACTAACCTCTCCACTTCCACACTGAAAGGGTATGTAGCCATTATTGCTCGCTTCCATCAAGAGGATAGGGGACCTACAAGCATTCTCTGTGTCCCCTGATTGCCTAGAATTCGGGCCCGTTGATTTTCATGTGATCCTGAGACCCCGGCCTGGCTACGTGCTCAAAGATCCCACCACTCCCTTTTTACATGCAAAACAAATACAAACATTTCTGGGAAAATACTTAACGAGTCTATAAAAGAGATTAGCACTCAGAAATAAATATGAACTTTTAGAAATGACACAGAAATAATTATTTTTATCTCTGAAATTTTTAGATGACCCCTTCTGGAGTTCTTCTGGGTGTCCCCTGACCCCAGTTGGAAAACCCCTGGTAGATGTAATACAGTACAGTTTGTCCTATTATGACATTTTTCATGCCTTTTATTACACGCCACCTAATCAAAGTCATCTGAGAAACACCGAAACACACACTGTCTGTCGTTTTCAAGCTTTTGTACTACTTATTGTAAGATTTGAAGCATATGTCCATATGTGTTTATTCAGTTATGTGTGTGATGTATACACATTCTTAATGCCTCTGCAATTAATTTAAATTGTATAATAAGCAAGTTTAAAAGCAACAAATACTGTAGAGTGCTGTAGAGTATAATTAATAGATTGAAAGCAACTGCACAGCAACAAAGAAAAAAACATTTATACAGCAACAAATCAAAGGAAATAATTTTCTTTGGAGACATATAAACTGGTGCGTGTATATATATACACAAACATTTTGTCTTGAAAAAAAAAGTACTTTCTTTAATTCAATAAATATTGATTTATTTTATGACCTTAAACAAATCAGATTAAGAGCTGTTCACACTATTAATGATAACTATAAAAAAAAATCTGTTTTTAAAATAGATCATAATTTAAGAGAATAGGAGGTTTCACATCATAAAGATGAAGATAAAGAGAACAATATCATTGGGATCACTTTCAAAACAATTTAGACAACATATAGACAAACAGTCTTGTTTGCTGGTTCTTTGCGAGTGGTTTTGTGCCTGCTTTGCTTTTTGAGGTTTTACATTTGGAATGACTACATGTGTTTCAACTCTGCCTACGTGGTTTATTTTTAACTATTTCCCTGCCAGCGTTTTATAGATTCATAGTATTTACTGCTATTGAATGCATACACTACTGTTCTAAAAGGTGTTTTTTTTCGCAGGGAAGAGTTGTCTCTTAATAGAGGAGATAACTTGTCATTGGCGAGGAAAGATTTATTAAAGTTTGCATTGGGGTTCTCAGTCTTGAGCCTCAGAGCAGTGCTTTACAGTACCAGTGTGATGTTAACTTCCGGCTTGGCCAACAAAAAGCAAGAGCTGTCTGTCTTAAAGGGATAGTTCACCCAAAATGAAAATGATCTCATCATTTCTCACCCCTAATTTTTTTCCAAACCTGTATAGATTTATTTGTTCTGACGAACACAAATGAAGATTTTTGGAAACTTACATTTCTGGTACATCATCGACTACCATAGGAATATTAAAATGGTAGTCAAAGGTGCCCTAGAACTGTTTGCTTTCCCAAATCCTTCAACATATATAATTTATTAGACGGAACAATAAATGATTTCATAATTTTTCCTGCTATGGTAGTCAATAATGTCCTAGTAATGTCAGTTTCTAACATTTTACCAAACATATTTCTTTGTGTACATCAGAGCACATACATGTATACTGGTGTGTTAAAATATCAAGACTTCCCATACAGACTCATCCCCAGACATCACTTATTGTTTTTTTATCCATTTAGTATTGATCTATTCGTCAAACATAAGTGATAAACATTTTGAGTACAAGGAATAGAAAGTACACAAAATATATATTCTCCTTGTTTTTTATTTCTGTTATAAACTGTTTAAACGTTCCTTTTAAATACAATTTATGATCTTTAAATACTTTGAAAGGCACATTTTAACTTCTAACATACGGAAAAATACTTGAAAACATGATAGAACTGAGACAAAACAATGAAAATTCATTTTTGTATTAAATACTAATGCTGTCTGACAATTTCATAGATAATTAGTGCATTACATGATGATATGTTATTATGCATTGATTATGTAAACATATAGAATGTCATAACTTTAAATGGACAGCCTGAGAGCACAAAGATTGGTGAGGTACTCATCATTGTCTCCATAACTCAAAGCTTTCTCATAGCACTTAATGGCTTGGCTCTTCTCTCCTTTCTCTTTGTGAATGAATCCTAGTATCCCATAAGCCTTTCCGACCTGTGTGTTTTTATTGATGCGCTTCTCTGCAATCCTTTTTAACTTGTTTTCACTTCTCTTCCCTTCATGTGAACCTGGGTTCATCTTCATGCATTCCATATAGTGTTTGATTGCTAAAACTTCATCTCTTTTGCAGTACATCTGGAATTCAGCGTAATGAAAATGAACCACATGCAGATTATCATTTTTCTCTTTGGCTGCCTCAAATGTCCTCTGAAACATCTCTTCGGCTTGTAAAACATCTTCTTGTTCTCCGTAATGCAGTGCTAGATCACTCATAGCTTTGATAAAGCCAGTTGCATGCTTGGTAGCCATTTCTAAATGGTAGATGATCTCATCACGAATCAGTTGAATCTCAGGTGCATTGACATTATGATTTACCTGCTGCAGCAGTTGGATTTTCTTCTTTTTATAGCAGAGAGCTAACTGATGATGTGTGTAACTTGTATTAGGTGACAGTTCAAGTGCGTTTTTCAATAGAGCAATACCTCGGTCCAGACATCCTTTATTACTAAAGAATTTTCCAGCATATCTCAAGACACGTGGGTGATCTGGAGATCTTTCTAAAGCCTCTTCCACCAATCTTTCAGCCTCTTCATAGCTCTTGTTTATAACCAGTCGCAAAGCCAAGAGGACCTTAAGAACATCATCATCAGGATTTGTTTCAATGGCTCGTCTCAGTTGCTTGATTACCGGTGAATTCTCAATAGTGAATACTCCATATTCTGTTCGATACAGGGCGATGGCATAACCAGCGTTCCACTTGCCATTTTCTGGTTCCAGATCTAAAGCCTTCTTGTAACATTCTTTGGATTTTTCATAATACTTGAAAGAAAATCTACGAAAGGTCCATCCCTTCTCACCAAGCACCTCTGGAACAGACGAAGACTCAGATGAAATGTTTTCATTTATCTTCAGGACTTTCTGCAGGTAACTTTCACACTCTGTATAGTTCTTCATGTGGTAGTTTATCCAGGCAAGGTTTCCATAGGTGATAATGAGAGATTTGTCGAGTTCCTCTTCATGGCACTCTTTGTAAAGCTTCAATGATGTCATGAGATTGCTAAGTGCCTCTTCGTGAAACCCCTGAAGGAACTTTACATATGCTAAAGCATTGTAAGTTTGTGTGAGCTTTTCTTTTTTCTCAACATCCAATTTGAGCTCTTCATCCAGCCTATTAAGATCAATATCATCTTTTTTCAGAGTCCAGGTGAAGTGACATTCAAGCTGGTCAAGTTTTGTTCTCAAAACTTTATCATGATCCATACTGGTAAAAAAGCATCACATTTTTATTATTATCTAGAATTAATGTTATTGCAATAGCTGTACCTATTAATGTATTTGCAATATTAATGTATATATTAGTTTATACTAGAGCCCGACCGATTTATCAGTTTGCCAAAATAATGTGCCGACATGAGCTTGTCACAGATATATCGTCGTTTCATGCAGCATATATGTTGCTCGATGTAAGCATTTTTACAGAACACGTACAGTGCCCTCCACTTGATAATTATGAGCAAAGAAGGCTGTTAAAATACATCTGCATTGTTCCTCCTTTTGATCTTTTATTTAAAAAAATCTACAATATTCCAACCTTTCATTAAAGTAAAACAATTTGAAGTGGAGGACTTTAACATTGTGAAAAAAAAATCTCTAATATACCCTGGTCACAATTATTATTACCCTTAGAAATTCTTATGAGTCAAATTTTTCCCAAGTATACTCCCATTGATATTAACATTTTCTTAGCATAGTAAGGTGACTAGAAACGTTATGTTGTCCAGTCATGACTTCTTGTTGCACAAGAGAATAAAAATTTGGACATCTTGATAAGATTAGAGAGCACCAACATTTGAAGTATCTTAAAAGATTCTGTAAGAAGGAATGGACTCGGATAACTTGCCATATATTCTCAAACCTCGTCAGACATAAAACAAAAAACTATTTTCATGCAGATGGAGGTTGCAGATAGTTTTGAAATAAAGAGTGGCAATAATTGTGACCAGAGTGTATTAGAGAAAAAAACATTGTGATATTCCCCCAACCTCAAATTGTTTTACTTGCAGATTTATTTTTACAGCCTTCTTTGAACGTATTTACTAAGGCTGCCAATATTAGGAAAGGGCATTGTATATGCTTGTAATGATAAAATGCTTGTAAATGGTGTAATTACTTAAGTTTGTCCAGCAGAGGACTATGTCTTCCATTGTATTTTACTGGGGACCAAGGTCACTTTAGTGTAACCTTCTGATCTCCGCATACACTCAGTTTTTACACGCGCAAGTCAAAGAGTAAACGTTGCCGGCTGAAGTCCTACAGCAGTTTTTCTCAACTCTGGTTAGCTTGTTCGGGTGTTTTATATCTGAATTCGGGCTAAACTCGGCAGGAAAATGGATCTCGCGGGCCAGAGTGGAGAACCACTGTCCTGAAGGTTTGGTTTAAAAAACGTACAATTCACAATATTCTCTCGGTATTCCAAATTTATAACACACACAGACACACCGACATACAGAAATGTTTGTTTTCCTGCATTCTCCGATCGGGTTCTTGTGGACATTGTGATACCTTGTCCATTCTATTGAAAGATCCGTAGAAATCCATCCATTAACATGCCCATGCGTCCTGAAACCCCACATCTTAAAGTCAAAAATGCTTTACATTAAATACGAAAATAATTCCTGCGGATGAAAACGATTGACGTCTTAAAAAGAGATATTTGGTCTGTCCATGAAACGCGAGGTTATTTAAAACGTTAAAATCGGCAAACCACACCCACAGGCAGTTGTTTTGCTCACGCCATAGGTTTTTATTTATTAATATGACTTTGATTAATTAAACCAAATATTTTCATATCTTCTTTGAAAAAACAATACCAGGAAGTACTGGGGGACTGCGGGTGAGTAAATTAACAGCAATTACATTTTTGGGTAAACTAACACATTAATATAAAATACAATTAAAAAGACAATATTGATATCCATATTGGACTGTTTTTACTCCCTAATATCGGTATCGACATTGCCCCACCCCCCAAAAAAACATATCGGTCGGGCTCTAGTTTATACATGATGTGAAATAGGACAAATAAGAAAAAGTCACTGTACATATAAATATATATTTTTTACTTTATCATTATAAATATTATCATACAACGAATGTGCATATTTGTAGCCAAACACTTACCTCATCTTGAGTCAGTATAGTAAATATTGTAGAAGTTGTTTGATCGCGGAGATGGTCCCAACATGGCTTTTATATTCTCTCCCAGAGATGGGAGGATCAAAATCAGAATCGAAACTGACATCTTGAAAGTGAGCACTAGAGGAAGCCATAAAGTTGTGAATTATTAGCAGCATAATAAAGATAACATTGTGTAGTCTGTGCCATACGACTGCATAAGCCGAATTCTTAGTTTTTCCTCAGCGCTGTTTGCATGCGTATAACGACTTCTAAATATCTTTATTAGCTTATTCGCACTTGTTCTCCTGTTTGACGTCTCCAAGCTGCTTTTGTGGTTCCTTTCCCATTAACTATCGCGTTCAAAATTCGTTTATACAATCGGTGCATTTCTTAAGAAAAAACAACATAGCGGCACGACTTCAATAACCAAGCCATCATCTTGAGTGTTGACAACGCGCCAGCGAGGAGTTCGTCCAGTCAGTGACTGAAAGAGTCCCGCTGAAGCCTTCATGTAATATTGATAAAACTGCTCACTTTAGTCAAAGCTGGTTTAAAGGGCGCTCACCCTCTCATATTTGGGCCTCCGGCTCTAGAGAGATTGACACTGAATTCAAGGGTTCTACCAGAAAGACTCGGAAGGCAGAAGTTGAGTATTCAACATTTATTAGACAGCTGATAGACAGAATATATATATGGTTATAATAAAGATGGTTATTGGGTTTCTTTGGAGTAGGCCCTGTCCGTGGCTCGCATCCAGAGGGCCAAGAAGTCCTCCTTCAAGGCGGGGGCGTAGCCAACCCCCATGGGGTTATTTGACAGGGACCTCCTGTGGTGGTGGGGAGGATGGGGGCGAATCACTGTTGCTTCGACTGCGGACGTAGAAAGGGGTAAGTGGCAATCTTTTATGTTTCATGTTGGAAGGTGATTGGTTGGATGTTGATTGGTAGTGAGTGATGCAGGATTGAGTCTTCCTGGCAGAACTAGCGCTGAAGCTATATTTCTCTTACGCTGCTTTATCTTTTTTTGATATTGCAGTGCATTGTGAATCTTTGATAACTGTCACAACTTTTAATACTAGCTTTCTTTAAATGACACGCGATTAAATGAAATAAACCCCTTCCATAGCCCTACTGTTTAAAATAGCACTGAATCCTTATATTTTCTCTATATCTTCATTCCCTTTACAGTCGTTTTAAACCTCGTTACGTTTATTCGACATACCACAAAGTTTACTTCATACATTAATATCTTCCCCTTAAATTGATGTATTGACACAGAGATGGAAGTGATGACAAAGTTACGTCTATATCCTGTAAAATCTTCCATATGTTTTTACTTAATCTTGTATATGTGATCTGTTAAAAAGATGTGATGCTTTATAAAAAATATTTTAGTGTTGCCTTTTTCCACCAACTATTTTTTCCCGATTCTATAACTTCATATTCATAGCATAAGTGAAGAATTATGCATAAATATTTGTTGTGATCCTGGACACGTGGGTTCTCTTTTTGTCACTACGTCTATGTTTGTGTAATGTCTTTGTCACTTACCCCGCATTCGTGTTTCCCTGTTAGGCTTTTCCCTCACCGGTTTCTCATAACCTCTTCACCCTGTTCACCTGTAGATGTTCCCGACCTTCATCATTATCGCTATCTGTAATACCCCACAACCTTTGGCTTTTTAGGTTTTCCTATTTATTCCCTCTTGACTTTTGTTTTGTGTCGGACGGATCTTTTCAGTGTAAACCCTCTGATCAACTAGCACTGCCATCTCGGCTTTATTTCTAGTGCTAATGGCAAACCGTGTCCTGTCTAGTAGTATCTTTATATTATCCCATGTTTCCTAGATAAACTCTTGTCTGTGTTTTCTCCAGTTGTTCGGTCCTGTTTAATCTCTCTGGATTTTTTTAGTTCCCGTTGGCGTCCTGGCTTGCATCACTCTCCAACTACTGGCACCACTCGATTCACAAAGGTCTGCACCTTGTGCGGGGTTGCCTCATCCGAGGGTCCGGGCTATCCTACGGCTGGACATCCGATCTCCCTACCCCATCTCCTGGACGCTTAACTACCGCTGCACTGCTACATAAGACTCTCTGGTATCTATGGGACTTTAACTAAATGAGGTCTAGGTCTATGCTGAAGGAATTTCTGGGACTACTACGAACTGTAACCTCTGTTTGTACCCAAGGAACCTGAGCCTTTAAAGAACTGTGGTTTGTGTTTTGCAAAAGGAATCTCTGGGACTAGCGACGGACGGTAGCCTGTGTTCGTGTCATAGGAATCTTTAGACCTTACGCACAGTGATCTTTGTGGGCTTAATAAAATTGGCTTTTCCCTGCAATTGAGTCTACTCTCCTTGTGTATCATGACAAATATTGAATTGTCATGTTACCAGAAAAACGAACAAACACACTGACCCCGGTATTTCGGCCATTTGAGGTTGGGGTTATGGTTGTATGTACACCACTTTTTTGTTAGGACTCAATCACTGGTTTCATGCTATATTTTTATTAATGTAAATTAGATTGATTAACATATTACATTCATTAACAACTTATTCAGGATATTATTGCATTCTCCGTAAAAAGCCATTTTGTGCCAGACTGTTTATATGCCATGTGTAAATTTAAAATCCTTCGTTCTGTAAAATAACAAAAAAAAGAGCTACCGCATGTTTAAAATATTGTTTATAATGAATACAGTACACTTTAAAACTTTGCTCTAATTTTGTAGCAGGTTTGCCAGTAATTTATTGTAGATTACATGTACAATTTTGGTTTAAGCATAAACTTACCTAGGTTGTATATGTTTCTTTCATAAAACAAGACTAAGTATCTTGTCACTTTTCTTATGTAAATGTATTGTAATTGAAGTTAATACTTTTTTAGAAAATATTCCGTTTTTGCAGTGTTGCTGTGCTAATGCCAGTCTCTTCTTGCTCATTTTAAATCTCAAGTCAATGTATTTTTATTTAGATTAAATTGAAAAGTTCTATTGGAAATTATATTAAGTCTGCAGTAATGGCAAACCTGCTGCAAAAACTACAGCAAATTTCTACAGTGTAAGGCATTACTAATAATAGCAAGACTTTTGCTAAATATATGAACTGGACAAGTAACAGTTCAGTTATGTTTTAGTCTCATACCCTTGGCAAAGGTTTCTGAAAGCATATCAGTATCTGAGTGTTGTTGGGCTCTCTTGAGATATATCTCCGCTTGTGCCTCTTCTTTGTCTTCAGCAGATACAAAAGCCAAAATGTGAAATGCTTCTTTGACTTTGTTCCGTGTGTTGAGACGCTTCTCTGCAATCTGTTTGAGCTTCTTGCCAGTGTTTTTTCTGTCATAGCTGTATATGGGAATCGTGTATGCTATCTTGAATTGACCGATTGCTTTTTCATCATCCTTTCTCTTATAGAGCAAAAACAAACCATATGAGGTGTGGCAGTGCTGCTTTTCAAAATCGCTGAGAGACGTGTCGCTTATCAGGCTGGTAAAGATCTTCTCTGCCTCTCCATGTTGTCGGTTCTCACCGTAGGCTTCTGCTAAATTCACTTTGGCGTAAATGTTGGTAGACTTTAGCTCTACAGCCTTTGAAAAGTGCAGGATACATTCGGCTGCCTTAGCAGATATTTGAGCGGCAGGAAAGCGTCTTCCAGGCCTCCTCTCCCCCAACATCTGAATAAGAAGCTGTTTATGGCAAAGACCAATTTGATGATGCAGGAAAGATGAGTTTGGAGCCAACTCCACTGCTTTCTCAAGGATTGATAGTGATTCTTTAATGGAGCCCTCTGCTCGGAAGTATTTAGCAACATATCTGGTCACCTGCGGGACGTCAGGGGACAGCCTGAGGGCTTCTTTTATGAGCTTCTGGGCTTCTTGTCGCTTTAAGCTTTGGAGTTTCAGGGCCAACAGCACCATAATCTCAGTATTTGTGGGATCAAGGTTGAGAGCCTTTCTGAGCTGTGTGACTGTTTCACTGTTTTCTGTACTAACTTGCCTTACTTTGTTCATACCTTCTATTCTATATAGCACTACTGCATAGCCCACGTTATACAACACATTGTCTGGTTCTACTTCAAGAGCTTTCTGGAAACTCTCCTTCGCTCGCTCGTAAAATGATCCTCCAAGCCTCAAAAAGCTCCACGCTTTCTCACCATCTACTGCGGGTGGGTTGCAAGAGTTATCCGACGAGCCTTTTTCCATGCAAATACTTTTCACCTTCATCAGGTATTTTTCCACATCCTCTGGGTTCTGCAAGTGATAGTGGATCCATGCAAAACTGGAGAATGTCACCAGGTAGTCGCCATCTTTTCTTTTGTCTTCTTCTAATGCTGACTCAGCCTTTTGAAGATAATCCAGCGCTCTTTCCGTTTTGCCGTCCAAGTGGCTGCTGAATGCCAGAATGTTGAAAAATGTGGCATGATAGGTCTGTGGGCAAAATTTGATCCTGTCATGGAGTTTTTCCGGCAAGATGTTAAAATCTCTTATGTCAGATTTTTCCACCCCCCATGTGAAAAGGCATTCCAGCTGATTGAGTTTAGCTTCCATGCTTTCAATTCTGGAGACATGAAGAAGTGAGATACAGTAAGATTATTGGGTATTTTTAATAACAGATCTCAATGAATACAGTAAATAAAGGATTTCTCTAAAGTGCACTTACTAGTTATAATGAATCTTAGTTTTAATATGCAAATTATCACACACAATTATTTCAGATTCACATTTCGCGTCTAAAACCTTGTGGAAAACGCTAGCTGCACTGCGTTCTCCTTTTTTTTCAAAGCGCCTGGACTTTGCGCTCTCCTGGCGTCTGTCGTATTTACGCAACCAGGAGCCACGATAGCCGATCAGACAAGGAGGTATAAACAAAGGATATATGGATATATGCACTGACAATACCTTGCAATAACTCTGATACTAGATTTAGTTATGCTTTGATCATCTGTGTCTCCATTTTTATTGAGCTTGTCTATTGGCTGGTTGGTTCTTGCGCTTGCTTGCGCGGATAAGACGCGAAATGTTAATCGGGCCTTTGACTACCACAAATATAAATCCGTATGTGTAAACGGGTTAATGACAGCGTTACTTTCAATACGTTTTTGATTGTTTGTTTGAGCCACGGACAAACCGTATAAGCATTTAAGATAAGTCTGGTTTTTCCTATACAAAATATAAAACGTGAATCTTACCTCGTTTTAACAATTGAGATGACGAATGGGAGTTTTTGTGCAGACCTTTGCCCCCACTGCGCTGTCACATTCGATGTCACGAAAACGAAAGTAAACCGCAGATGGATAAGTTTCGGTTTTGAGGTAAATTACTATCGAAAGCTGTTGCTTATTTGCCATACGCCCATTATGGAGCTATTTTAATGTTTCCGTTTCCAAATGTCATATTTTGTAAAGTGAAAAAAACACAAATAAGAATAGAAATAAAATAGAAATAATTGTTTTACATTTACTAATAGTGGTAGAAGAGGGCTTGTACAAGTGCAGTTTTACACAACTTGTTTCTACCCTATAATCGTATTGGTATAGGGTGAAGTAGACATGAAAAAATAAAAGTTTCCATATGTCACATGATCATGGTGGGGGTCAACTTGATTACGTGGGAATGTTCATGTAACTGTTCCCTTAATTAGAGATGGAGAGGGGTGAGCAAGATGATGTATTCTTTGTTGACCAACTTCAAAATATACATTTGTTTATACATATGTTTTTGTTATGTTAAGAAATATCAGTCTGCGCATTAAAACGAAGATTAAGAGTGTATGTTCCATAGAAATCCTGTTTCAGTCTCTCAGCGGCTTTTGGAAATGACGGAGTAGCCGCTCGAGGCTGACACATGACTTTTACAGGATTTATTATCTTAGTGTTACAACAGGTTGTAACTTTAGGCTACTGAATGCACCATGAAATAACATTCCATTCCATTTTCTACCGCTTATCCGAACTACCTCGGGTCACGGGGAGCCTGCGCCTATCTCAGGAGTCATCGGGCATCAAGGCAGGATACACCCTGGATGGAGTGCCAACCCATCGCAGGGCACACACACTCACTCATTCACTCACGCACTCACACCCTACGGACAATTTTTCCAGAGATGCCAATCAACCTACCATGCATGTCTTTGGACCAGGGGAGGAAACCGGAGTACCCGGAGGAAACCCCCGAGGCACGGGGTGAACATGCAATGAAATAACATAAATAATTATATTGATATTTACACTAATATTAACACGGATTAAGATGTATTCCAAAAGTGATCGTTATCAGTTCGTGCAGCAAATACATTTACTTATGTCAACGAAATGATTTGTAGTGTTGTCTTTTTATTTTTTATTGAACTTCATATCATGTCATATATATATATATACATATATATATATATATATATATATATATATATATATATATATATATACACATTTTAAAATATGGATCAATATGTAAATCAGTATTACTAGGAATTATATACTGTAGTTCAACACATTGAGAAACACGTCAGCAATAATTTGATTTCCTCATGTCAACATCGAAGGACCAATTTCCAAATCCAACCAGTAGGTGGCAGCATTCACCTTGTGAAAAGGAAAAAATCACTTTACTTTACTCAACTTTACAACAGGCTTTCCTACAAGCGAATTAAAGGTAGGCTACGGAACATGAACAGTAAACGTCTTATTTTGCACGACACATGTATGAAAACATATTTTTTACGTTTAGAGAATACATTATTTTTAATAACATTTTTTTATTCTGATTGGCTGAGCGGAGTTCGAAGCCGTTATAAAATATCCCCGATGTCCGCACCATATTGCCTAAATATCATTTTATTTACTTTATTTTATGAAACCTGGCTAAGCAAATGGAATAACAATTTTATAGAAGCAATAAGCCCCGTGAAGCAGTGGGTTACAGTGCATTTTATAACAGCTGGGTTTTAGTCACGACGCGAATAAGCTGTTATGAAATGCACTGTAACCCACTGCTTCGCCGGGCTTGTGGCTTTATTATTATATTTTTACTGTTTGAATAATATAGAATTACACGTTTTTCTATTATAGTGAATAAGGTTTAACTGTAGATTTATTTTAATAGATTTGAGTCAACAGAATCGCTAGATTAAAATCCTAATATTAACGTTAATCATCCATCTGTTAAACATAAAACGTGGTAAAGAAATCTTCCATTCAACAAAGCGGAAAGAAAAAACCTGGAAATTCCAACAGGGCAACTTTTTTAGGTAGGGTAGCTCGTCACAAAAAGGGGGGCGTGGTTTGTACAACACACACGTAGGCTATAGTAGTATAAGTAGCGGTGCATGTGCTTCAAACAGAACTATACGGAGCTGAAAAGATGTCTGGACTTCAGTACATCTGGGACTGCGTTCTAGGATACGAGACCTTACTGAGGTCTCCATTCTTCCCGGTGATCTTCTCTCTTACAGTGTATTTAAGCTTCTGCCTACCCTTTGTGGTTCTGGACATCCTATCTCCCAAAGTGGCACTGATACAGAGATACAAGCTTCAGCAGAAATCCAATGTGACATGGACTATGATGTGGAACTGCCTCGCACTGTCACTCTACAACCATGCGATGTACATCTTCCCACTAAGCGTCTTACACTGGTACTGGAGACCAGTGAGCTACCTAGCGACTGCACCTGGGATCTTTGAGGTTGTGAGGGATCTCGCAGGCTGCCTACTTCTCTTTGACTTTCAGTACTTTGTTTGGCATCTGCTTCATCACAGAGTGCCTTGGCTGTACCGCACTTTCCACAAGGTGCATCACAAGAATACGGCCACATTCGCCTTGACCACGGAGTACTCAGGGGCTTGTGAGACTTTGTCATTGGGATTCTTTGCTGCGGTAAATCCAATGTTACTTGGAGCTCATCCAATGACAGAGATGCTCTTCCATATTCTGAACATGTGGCTGTCAGTGGAGGATCACTGTGGATACGACCTGCCTTGGGCTACACACCGACTGGTGCCCTTTGGACTGTATGGAGGAGCACCACATCATGATGTTCACCATCAGAAGTTCAAGTCCAACTTTGCACCCTACTTCACCCACTGGGACAAACTCTTCGGCACTTTGCATTCTGAATGAACTGAACACTTGGAACACGCCAGATGAACTGACTGCCTCTATCTTTTAAAATAAAAGTATATTTATAATTTTGTCATTCCATGAATGAATACGCTACTAACAAAAAAACTCTTGAAAACTGAAGTTGCTTAGCTTTATACTGTATGCATTTTGTTGAACGTCTGTATTTAAGTGTGTTTAAATATAAATTATTTAAATTATTTAAACCATTACTTTATTTATGATGCTGTTTTTGTACCAAATGTATTATGAAGAATTGTGAAGAACAAAGATAACAAAACTAAATATTAAAACTGTGAATTCAACACTTTAATATATTGTGTGTGTGAGAGTTTATGATGTTTAATGTTCTGAAAAAAATAATTAGCAATTATTTAGGGAATTTGATGACCTAACTAGAATTAAAGTGACAAGCTTAATTTTGGATGATACATTCCAAAAATATTTTAGAATTACATCATTAATTCATAATAAAGATGTAATTTAATGTATGCTAAATAATGCAAGAACAAATTGATATTGATATAAAGTATTTTATTAAAGGCAGTATTGTGCAAAGGTTGTGTTTGACACCCATGTAAACATATGTTGTGGAAAGCACCCTAGGTCACGTGGGATAAAAGCATCTGCCAACTAAGTGTAATGTAATCTAAATACATGACAATGTATAAGTAATGTAAAAGGTTTATGATGCTTACACCTGCTTTTAAAAGCCAACAACACCACAAGCAAAAGACTGTTTGACCAGACATCCTGAAAAAGACAATGGAGAATTTTCTAAATCATGTGTGATTTCCCAGAATTCCCATCTTAGATGAAGGGCCTGCATGTTTATCCAACATAATTAAGGAAGTGGAAGTTAATCTAGTTTTTGATCTGATATTAGGAAATGAATAAGAGATGAGCTATTGCTTAAATTTAGTTTCGGTTTAAGGTGTGGGATGGCTTGTAAAAGATTGATTGACAACATGACACTCAAGATGACTTCGAAGAGGAAAGAACAGAAGTAGTATAGAAATAGGAACTGAAATGGGTCAGCATTGTATGTGCATAGTTGTCATTTCATCTGACTATCCTTAAAAAATATGATTGTTTTCAATGTGAGTTAACCTCAATACACATTCAAAACAAAGTAAACTGAAATCCATTTCGTGAAGTATATTTGATTATACAGTATGTGCATACAATAAAGTCAAAATGGTTTAAAATAAAACTATTTCCATATATTTTATCTGTTATCTGTATGCCAGAAGATACTGAGATGTGTTGTGTTCAGACATTCAAAGAATTTAAAGGTCTAAAAAGGTGTGGAAACGACCCTAGGTCACTTTTGAATGAATAATGTTGAAAAAATAGTGATCAGGTGGAATTTATTGAGTTAAGGTATAAGGCTAAATCTAATATAAATGTATTATACAATAACACAAGTACCCATTTTAAACCTTTGAATAAATGTTACATGAATGTAACATGTAATAGCTGAGCTTGAATAATAATATGATCTTGCTTTGGTGTGAGTGTTACTTCAATAGGCATCCTGAAAAGACAATGGAGAGTTTCCTAAACCATGTAAGATTTCCCAGAAATTCCACCACACAACCTGTAGATGTTTTTCCAACAAATGAATGAAATCTAGTTCCTGATCTGATTTTAGAAAATGATTAGAGATAGATTTAATATGTAATCAGAACTTACTTTGTGTAACCTGTTAATCATGATGCCTCATCCTCACAATGTTCACAGACAGTGAAATGACTCTAAGAACTTGGTCTAAATACATATAGACCACTCTTTAGTTTCAATGTGTGGTAGAACTTGAAAAAGATTGATTGACAACTTGATAGTCACAGATACTTAAAAAAAGAGAAAAGAACATAAATAGGAATGGTACAGTATATGCATGCATAGTTGTCATATCATCTGATTATTCTTAAAAAGGTTATGACTGCTTTTCAATGTAGAGTAAGTTAAAGTGTATCAATGACAGATTAAAACGGAAAAGTAAACTGGAATCCGTAGTTTAAATTTAAAATATATTTGAATATACACAATTAAATGCAATTAAAGATGTAATGGCAAGCAAAAACAACATTTATCTTATATGTAGAAAATGATGAGATGTGTGGTTTTCAAACATGGGGCGGGGGAATCCAACACACACTTACATACTTTTATCCAAAAAAATATAAAAAATGTATGGAAAATGGTTTATAGTAAAATAGAAGTTGAATTTAATATCTCAAATATTTTTTTAAACTTATAATGTGATTAAAATATAAATGTTAAAGCTTTAATGTGATTGTTTTTCACTGTTTCACAGTGGCTGTCTCAAATATGTGTGGGACATTTCAGTTGACAGACAGATATGACTAGCTATTCTAAATCAAAGACCCAAAAAGTGAAATTCTGTTTCCTGGGAAAACAAAACTTACTTTAACTGCATGTATCTTCCTCTAACAACTGAAGCTTGCGTAATACTGTGAGCAAAAGGTTGCAATAGTGCCTCTGGGGATAGTCAAGCACAACTGCATTGCACAACTTCCGACACAAGACAGACAGAGTGTTGCAAGAGTAGAGAGTGAAAGAATAGCTGGGTTTAACAACACTGATGCATGCACTTCTATACTTTAGATTAAAGCAATAAGCCCCAAGAAGCCGTGGGTTACAGTGCATTTTATAACAGCTAAGGGGCATTGTTAGGCACGACGCGAAGCGGAGTTATAAGCTGTTATAAAATGCACTGTAACACACGGCTTCGCGGGGCTTATTGCTTTTATAAAACAGTTACTCCATATGCTTAGCAAGGTTTCATTAAATAAAGTAAATAAAATGATATTTAGGCTATGTGGTGCGGTCAGCCGTTATATATCGGGGTATTTTATAACGGCTTAGAACTCCGCTCAGCCAATCAGAATCAAGGACCAGAACTGGCAGTTTTATAAGTAACTTTAGAATATAACCATTTCAAGACTATTGTTAATTTAGTGTAGAAACATTATTTACATATTAACATCTACTGTATAAAGTGTGCATACTTGTTGAGGACTCTGTTTGATATAGTATTTGTCATTAAGAAAAAAAAGAAAAAGATTAAATTCCATTTTGTTTATTATTTTGTACTGCCTTGAATAATGTGTTTCTCATAACAGCAGTTATTCCACAAGACCAAAAAAACGAAATAGTTATTTTTATCTTCTGCTACGTCCTATTTATGGGTCAAACTAGCACTCCATGTCGTAATGGATAACAGCGTCTACTACATGCTTGAATGTAAATATAAATGGAAATTATCGTGTGTTGTTTCCTCTGTGTGTCTCTGCTTTATTCTGAGTACTCAACACAAATATAATTCTAACTGTAGGCCGTTCTTATTTCAGTTTTCTCCTTTGTAAGCAGCAAATTGTCAATCAATCTTTTTACTGTTCCTTATAAAGACAAAAGACAAAATTGTTATTCATTGTTTTTATCTTACATGTTCAGTCATATGGTAATATGTTGCAATTGTACAAAGTAGTATTGTTGTGCAAGATAATCTAGTCTATTGTATACAATTATACTTTGACTAGAAGCCACAATCTGTCTGTGTTGAGAAGGGGTGCTTTTTGTGAAACGGTTTTGAAGGACCACCGCAAGATAGTGATCACTGAGTAATGAATGCTATATCTAATAACTGGTCATGTGACCTTTACCAAATCTAAGTCAAATTCATGTGTACATCGTGGTTTTGCTGTAGGCAGGAAACCTCAGGGGAAAAAACACTGCCACACTGTCAACTTTCACTAAACAGTGGAATGATCGACAAAGACACAAAATACGACTCTTTTTGGCATAAACGTATATGCAGACATTGTCAGTTAAGGTGTTACAATAGAGATAAAACAAAACAAAGACTAAAACACAAGACTAAACACAGCTTTTGAAAAACCTTTAAGTTTATTGAAATGTGACCTTCAGGGCACTTTAATAAGATGGGACGTCATGAACATGTTCATGCGGCGTCCTTTTGTAAAGCACTATTGATATTACACCTCAGATAAAATTCCTTGGAGGCATGATCCTTAAGGATGTGTGGCAATGCCTTGGGACCACTTCAACACATTTTAGGTTATGATTTACTGATTGTAATGCTGGTAGTATCAAGACTATTAATCCTGTTTTAAGAAAGGAACCTTAAAATGTTCAAATACAGTAAAAATTGTGCGGTGTGTTAATTGTGTGTCAATGGAAACATAGACACATTACACTAAAGCATGCATCAGGAAGTGAGAGTGACTATTAATTCCACAGTAATGGTTGGGGTTATTTTTAGAATTGGGAACCTAGAATATATGACTCTAGTAAGAGACAAATTAAAATGGAATATGGAGTGGGTTTGTGTGGTGCCACAGGCCAATGGTGCACCTGGTCACACTGGAATGTAAAATTGTAATGTGGGAGATCGAGTAAGAAGAGAGATTAGAACTAGATTAATTACAGTATAGATACTTCTTAAAGAAACAGTTCACCAAACAATTAAAATTCTGTCATCATTTAAATACCGTCTTGTCATTTCAAACCTTTATCACATTCTTTTTTCCGCAGAACAAAAAATAAGATATTTTAAAGAAAGTTGGTATCTATACCACAGTGGCCCCCTTTCACTTTTATTGTAAGGAAACAAAACCAATGCAAGTGAATGGGGGCCAGTTAACAACATTCTTCTTCTCAATCAGATTTGGAACAACTTGAGGGTGAGTAAATGATGACAGAATTTACAAAAGGATTTGGTCACATTAATACAAAACACATGATGCAAGGGTAAAAGTGTAGGCAAATAAATAACTGCAACACTCTCTACATTACATTATTTTGTTATTTTTTATATTGCTAAGATATTATGTAACTCTTTGTTCCCACGAAAAGTAATTGTTACTTTCACTGCAATATGTTGACTGATGTGTGCTGTGTAGGGAAGAACACTTGCAAACATTTTGGGTGAAAGCACATTTCTATGCATAAGAAAAGCTATAACTTCCATATCAAACCTTAATATAATCATATCCTAATTATTGGGAAGTTAAAACAAACTTGAGGGATAAAAATAGAATGGAATTTTACAATCCGAGCTATTTATAGTGCAAACAGTTTGCTCATGTGCTTAACCTATATTCAGGTTCTGAGAAAGATAAATACAATGCCAAATGGATATAAAAGAAATCAAGCAATAGGTTGGCTAACAGGTCAAGCGTTAAATTAAAAGGATTTCAGTAAATAATTGTGTAAATGTCCATGTAAACATCACTTGTGTTGACGGAAATCTGCTCACTAACAATTTGCTAGCATCACATTCTTGTACTCATGAATAAAACATTGTCTAAATACTTTAGTGTCGCCATAAAAAAAGTTATTTATTACGGATTTCCCCTGATAATAGTTGTTTTGCACGGCTGCTTTTAAGAAGCTATTTACATATCATCTGTGCGAACGCTGAATGACACTGTGGTCACACAAACTTTGACTTGACTCTTATTTCTGCTTCAGGAACTAAACTGATAACTGATAAGCAGCCCATGATTACATCATACATTTACATTCCACTCTTTAGATAAGATGTAGTCAAACAAATGTACATTACACATTTAGCAGGTGTCCAATAACATATGGGTATGTTTGTTCAGTGGGAATCAAACCTAGAACTGTTTTTGCTACCCACCTCTCCCAGAGTAACAAGAGGAGTGTTAAACAGTCTGTCGCTATCATCTAGATCACATGGCTTCGTCAGGTTCAGTCAGATCGTCCCTTCACGGTCGTACTCTCAACATCACTGTCATTTCCACATTGCTCGACAATCTTTCTCATCCTATGTCATGGTGTCAAGATCTTTGACTAAGAGGAATTCAAAAATGGCTATTTGTAAAACTGGAAAGTTTCTGGCTGGCTGAATTTAAAATATTTTTTGAATGAAACAGCAGCCTAATAATCCATCTGTTATCTGCCTAAGAGCTCACACAGCAAATTTGCCAGTGTTATATGAACACTGCTGGGTGTATATATGTGTCCACACTATATTGTTTTAAAGTAACACTGAATAAATTTTGAAGATAATGAAATAAAGAAGTGATTCATTAAGTGATGATTGATCATCAACAAACACAATCACTAAAGAAAATATCAACCACAGTCACCCTGATAGTGTTTAGTATTTCCTTTAGTTGGGCTCTTGAGTTTGTCTCCAGTTGTAATATTGTGCTTTATGGGTGTCTTTATTACAGCGAAAGCAAAGTAAAAAGAAGCCAAACAATGATATTGGTAAATGGTAAAGAGCAGCAACATTATCCTGAAATAGTTTTGATGATCTTTAGTTTACTTTTGACCCTTTGTAGGGGTACCCAATTATTGTTGAAGGGAACAAAAGTTCTCAACCAATTTAACACACGGCCATCACAAATCTCAATAATGGTGACAATCGTTGGCTGTGTCCCAATTCGGGGGCTGCGTTCTTTGAAGGCTGCATTTTAAGTCACAGTAGCACGACTGAAGGCTGTTAAGGCTGCCCGATTCAAAGGTTCCTTCAAATGCAGCCCCAATATGCAACCTTATTATTGGGGTTTTTTAAGGATTGAATGAATGTATCCTTCACAGCCTCGGCTATCCAGAGATTAATTGCATGCCTTTAACGGCTTGAAACTTTTTATAATCTTTCAAAACTTCAGTTAAATAAAAGGTTATAATTCACAAAAATGGTCCATTTCAGCGTTTTCATATTATATGCTGTTGTTCATTAACATTATTGGTGCATAGTTGTGTTTTAAATTTGTAAGATTGGTTAATTTAATATACTGTTTGGGCTGTTTTAATCTACATAAACGTGACATATTCTCTTACATAAAATATCATTTTTCTGACTCCGTATTTGTTTAAAAAAGTCAGAAACGTCTCTGCCGTGTTCATGTCTCATTTCAGTTTGGTTCTTGGACTTTTGAGGCTGTGTGCTTTGAAAAACAAGACCTTGTTTATAATTCCGTGACCTTAGAAGAATCTCATTATCTTCAACACTGATTCAGTGTTACTTTAACAACCTATAGTGTGACACATATGGACACCCAAGCAGTGTTCATTTAACTTTGGCCAGTTTTCTGTTTGGAATGAAAAATGAGAGATCCTAGTGATGTGTGACCTATATAGAGGTTCCCACCATAATACCATCCATGCCTTATTCCTAAATGACAAAATCTATATCTTATGAGAAATGTTCGCTTTAGCATTACTTTAGGTGACTTTGGAACAAATAATTCAAGTCTGGAACAATCTAGAAGTGACTAAATAAAGATTTTTCATTTTAAGGCACCAACATAAGGATCTCACCGCAAGATTTTATTTATGACAAGCACTGTGATTTCCATAAATCTCTTCACCATTTATTCTTCGTGTAAAGACACCTTTTGTTGAAATGTTAATGACTCAGAGTCGTACTGAGCAGTCAGATGTTACTCTTGAGTAATGAGGAAGAGATTGCGCCAAACCAATGTAATGTGTTAAGCGATAAAAAATCATTGCCCATACCTTTTATTTCTTACTTCCGACAGCGGTCTTAATGAACAACAATTTCTTTCTCAATGCAGTGACCAAAATCAGAAGGAATTCTTTTGAATCACACATTACTTTGTTCCGCAGAAATGCCAGCTAAAGAGAGAGGAAATCGAGCAAAAGAGCCCATAACAAACCCCCAACCCACCCAAACACACGCGCGCGCATGTAGACCACAAAATATGTAGGTTCATTTATAGGTTAATGTCTTCCATCCTTTGTTTAATTCTTTTGACGTGTGAAGAGGCAAAGCCGAAATGTTAAAATTATAACATTATTATGTGTTGACTTGCTCTGATATACTTTGAAGTCATTAAACATGGCACAACCACAAACAGGCAGTTCACCCAGAATAGGGTGAGGATTGGGATCAAGCATTACAAATGGCATATTTAAGTCTTAAGCCAAATGAAACCGGGGCTACTAGTAATTCTTGATATACCTTGGTAGCACAATCCATCCGTCTATTTGACGTCTGCATTTACATCTGTAAGACATCTGCAATACGTTTGCTCATCTGCAATACGTCTCGGAGACATCTGAACGTCTGTAATATGTCTGCTAACGATCTGGAGACCTGCTGCGTAAAAACATCAGAAAGAGCAGCTATACATACATTCTAAATCATAAACATCTTATAGACATTTTTTATATGTATGACGTGTGACAGCAGACATCTCCGAGACGTATTGCAAATGAGCAAACTATGTATTTTAGATGTCTTGCAGATGTAAATGGAGACGTCAAATAGACAGCAAGATGTACTGTATGTCTGCTATCAGGCTACTGTATAAACCTGAAGAGAAACATTTTCTTTTATATATCTTCTTCAGCAACATATAATAAATATGTGTCCTAGTAGTCACAAAGCAACAACCCTCAGTGAGTAAGATGAAGGAAACTGTAGTGAGAAAGTCAAAAATGCAAAACATATGTAAGCATTTCTGGGGAAATACGTAAGTGGTCTGAAAAAAGATTTTTATCGCTGCAATTTCAGATGACCCCTTCTGGAGAACCCAAGTTCGAAAACCCCTGATAGGTGTAATACAGTGTTAGTCCTATTATGACATTTTTCATGACTTTTATTACACACCACCTAATCAAAGACATCTGATAAACACTGAAGCACGATCACACACACTTATCTTTCGTTTTCAAGCTTTTGTACTACTTATTGTGAGTATTTTAAGCAAAGTCCGGTTGTATTTATTCAGTTATGTGTGTGATGTATACACATTCTTAATGCCTCTGCGTTAAAATTCAAATGTAATTATAAGCATGTTTAAGGGCAACAACTGCTGTGCAGTGCTGTAGTCTATAATTAATAGATAGAAAACAGCCCGAAATTTGGTATAGCCTAAGAAAAAAAAAAGAATACAAATGTCTGGTGGCGTGAGAACATGACTATGGAATCAATTATCAGCCCTGGTATCACACTTTCTGAAATCACATCTCTCAGTCTTCAGCAAACAAAATGTGAAGCTCTGGAAATCCCAGACCAACGTCATCGCAGCTGTAAAGCACGTGCAGATGCCTTTAATAACAGCGTCTTTTGAATGGCCACGAGAGCCCTCTTGAGGACATATGGTGTAGCTGCAGTGTGAGGGACACAATGGGTGGCGTGTCATCAAACGACGAAAACTCTCGAGGGAAAGTCCGTGCCTCCTTCACTTTCTATTCGCGGTTTTCCCTTTCACATCATGATGCAATAGTTACTTGGAAACATGTCATCCTGTCTGACAACTTCGGAGTAAAAGGCAACTGGAAATGTTTCATTACATCTATTATTAACAGGTTTCATTGTTTGCATGCATTTACATTGATTCTTTGAGAGTATTTGTTTTATTATTCTAATGATTAAATTACAGTAGTCCAAAAAAGTTGCGTCCAGCAAACCACAAATCAGCCTATGTGTCATAGACTCTGTGTCAAATAAAATTTTAATTGGTGTTGTTGTTCAATATATTTAGTTTATTCCTGGAAATGTATTTTAATTAATCATTTTAATTATTATTATTGATTAATTATTTACTTGGGAAATATAAATTTTGTTTCCATTTATTTTAATTTAGTCCATCTGTGACATGACAAATGACAGCCTAAAGCTGTGTCAAAAATTTACTTCAAACAATAAATCACTCAAGCGTGTGAGATAATATTCTCTTTTTTAAAGACACATTGATTTGTGTACAAGCCCCAAGGAGACAAAGCAGTCCAATCAAGGCCTTGTGAACAACGTTCATATGAAAACTTGGTCAATAATGACTTTTATAGTAAACTTAAAGGTCACAGTCAGTTGATCATATTGTGGCTGAATTTTATTTCTTGGTTCAAATAAAATCGTCCTCATTTTGTCGTCTTCACTTGAGTTTCTCTGTCTCTGTCCATCTTTCAATCTATGAATCAAAATTGGAAAAAGACCAATGATTGTACAAAGCATTGCACACAGTTGTCATAAGACATTCCAGAGCTGGTTGTGAGGAGAAGTTTGTTGATGCTAGGTGTCCAATAAGACACAGGCTAGAGTCCATTAGAAGCACAGCTGCTTTGCCATTTTCGGTCAAAGCACATTCCAGAGGGGCAGAGGTTTTGTCCAGCATCCAGTAGTAGACTCTACTACATACTCCTATTGTAAGATTATTAAAGATGGGGTTTATTTGTTTGGGGCTTCCTCCGTTTCAGGTTACTAGATTTGTATTTAGATAAGCATTGCTTTAGCAACGGAAAAGTGTATGGTGAAACAGAAATGTGTTGTGTGAGCTTCTTTGTATGAAAGCATCCACCAAATGCATTAATGTACGCTTGAAACTGAAATGTAAGTTGAAACTTAAATGTCCTGGACTCAATTCAAACATGAACTTTATTGACACAGATCTTGCAATTGTGACACAAGAAACATCATGTGTTACATCACTTGAGACAATGTGTGTGATGTGGCTCATTGACAAAAATTTAATTAAAAAGGTATTGTGTCACAAGCATGAGCTCTTTTCGGAAATTCTTCCTGATCCAGTGTGACTGGCTTCAACGCGTATTAAATGTTATTACATTTAGTCATACAGCGTTTACGAAATTGTACGACGCAAATGTGTTCAAAAACACGTGAGTCAAAAGTAATTATGTTAGCTTCAAATGTGTTTCATGTTAAAACTTGTACTAGTGCATTGATATCCTCCTCCAGCTACTGAATCTGAATGCTCTGAACCAGAATACCAGACGCATGGAGGGCATAAGTCTCAGCATGGAAGGAGAACGTCTAAACATGGAAATGAAGCAGCACTATACATATCCAAAGCCATAGGGGTCTTCCATAGCAGGCCCCTTATTTTCTTACTATGGCTATTCGGCAACTCCACGACACAAACATGTGCATCACTGACGTCCATATACATCACGCACTGTATTTCTCTGTCACAGACATTGTTTTGTGTGATTTCCCGGACCACACCTTCCGCGAGGTCATTTCTTTCCTTACATGCCTCTGAGCAGTGCTCTGCCAAGACTCTCCTTATTTACAGAACAGTTCCTTTTTTGGTGCGATAAGGCCGCACATACTGTTAAAGGGGAAGGGAAAAGCGAGCTCTCTCCTTCAATGAGCAGAAAATGGAAGGAAAAGAGACAGACGCATCCTGCGAAAGTTGTTTACTGGAGAATATGGACTGAACTCTTCCTTGTCAGCAATGTATCAATACATTTGAAACTGGTGTGTTGAACATCTTCCTTTTGCTAAACTTTGATCATTGTATGCATGTGTCAATCTGACAATCTTCAGAACCCAGCATTGTTTTTTAGAAGATTGGACTGTCTCAGGGCTGAAGTTCATTACAAGCCCAAATCTTATACAAATCCTGTGTATAACACTTTTTACATTTTTTGTCACATTAGACTAACATTGTATTTTAAAGAGTTCTTCACTCTATAAACTTGTTAAACATATTAGATGTTTTTGTTTTGTAACGCTTAATGGTGATTTTGGGGTGTGCCATTCCTTGACGTAATCCAAACTTATTGTGTTGCTTCCTTGTGCGTGCAGGTCATGATGGATTGCAATTATTTTTTAAATGGCATGATTTTTGTAATACTTGGCAGAAATAATGTATTCACATTAAGCTAAACCTTCAGCAGCACTTCTGCTATTACATCCACCCACCTTTGATCTCTTGGAACATAAAAAGCATTAAAGCTGCTCTTATCCACAAAGTGAAAAATCATTCAGTTCACTTTTTAATTCAGCAATAATCTACAATTTTTTAAGGTGTGTGACACACCAAGTTATAGTAGAGCTGGGCCTAACACTGTGTTTATGTTATAGCATGGTGCAGTCCCCAAAATTTCAGAGAAAAAATGAAAATGGCCATGGAATGCCCTGTGATGAAGCAGGCGGCCGTCCTGCTGCCGCCCGGATTGGAGTGTTTCTCTCCCAGTCATCCCTAAAAGGCTTTAGTGGAGTAAAGCTACCGATGTGAGTGCAGCCCAGGCTCCTTGTTTGGATGAGGGGAGGGTGTGGTAAGCAGGGATGGGAGCTACATAAGAACATCACAAGCCTGCAAGTAGCACACCATCACCAAGTGGCTAAATCCCCCCCGGCCAGCACTGTCAGGGTAAGTGTTGTTCAGTTTGACCCCTGCAGATTTATACTTTGCATGCAGGTTTTTATACGTTTAGATGATATTTTTTGCAGTTGTGTGATTTGAGTGTACAGTTTTAAATATTACTGCAGCTCTTTTTTATTACTAAAAGTTATTTTATACTTGCTTAAATTAAAAACCATTCATAATGTATCGTAGACACAAATGTCTGTTGCAAAAATCGCATTTTCTAAGAGGATTTGTGTGTTCATGAGTAATGCAACTTGTACCTTATAGTATATAACTGAAGCAAAGCTGCCTTTGATCTTTATATTGGTATCAATCATGTGATTTTATGATGATGCTCACAAGAGTTTCTCTGAAGGCTGGAGCTTGTTTTATATACACAGATGAAAGCTTACAACAGGAAGGCTGTGGATGGCCATCTGATGTAAATTGTATGACTAAATATGGTTCTTCTGGACCAGCAACCAATCCTTTCTTTTCCCACTCTCTTTTTTTATAAACTATTATAGACAAGCATGGACAGAGGGAGGGCTAGTGAAGTCTAGAGACTGACTTGCCTCCCCATCATTTCCAAATTAGGAAGTTTTCCCATGGTGCAAATTTCACTCAGTAGAGACTGCCGGTCATTGACAGGGCCAAAGGAAGGAGACATTTTATAGGAACTGCAATTTTAATTACATTTTATATTAAATATTTAACAATATGTGAATTTAAAAAAAGAACTTCCTGCCTTTGGTGTTCAAATTACATTGAAAGAGGTTGAATCTATGTTAAAGCAAAGTTCAAAATACCAGTGTCAAAATTTAAAATATATTTTATCCAACCATGAGTTGAAACAACTCAACATGTTGAGTTAAAACAATCCAGCACATGTTAATTAAACCCAACAGTTGGGTTTGCCCATATTTTACCCAACCTTGAGTTGAAGCAACCAGCTAAGGGAATATCCAGGAAACCATTAATTTCTTTATGAATTAACTTTCTTTGAAATTCTTTGTACTGTTTTTAAGCTGTAAAGTGTTGAATACTTCTGTTGGATATATTTGAATGGTTTTCCTCATGCCATGACAGTTGTTCAATACTTTGCAATCTTTGCTAGAAACTGAGATAAGGCTGACAGTTTACAATGCTTTAAGTATTATGTGGGCAACAGGAAATTAGTGGAATAACTGAACGGATTTTTTCAGGTTGACCTAATAAGATTTTTGAACTGTTCACATTCATGTTTTCAAGCAGTAGGGTGTGGTACTGTAAATACTTTTTGGTAAATACTTGAATGGTAAAAAGCGTGCACAACCCACACATACATATATACCCAATCAAAAGGAGAACAGGCAGTAGACTGTTTTTGTATAAAACTAATGATATTTTTAAACAATTAGCATTTTAAGAAATTTCTGTATTATTTTAGTATTTTACAACACCGTCTGGAGCAAATACTGCCTGGAACCAACCTAATCTCATGACAATTTGAAACTATTTTATGAGGTCCCTAATTTGTGAATACCAAGGATGTAAATAAATTATTAGAAAAATGCAATACCAAAGCCCCTCCGCTATTTTATGACTTTTTCACAGTGATTGTCTCCTGTTGGAGTAAGGAAGGAAATCGAGCTGAAAATGTGTGACGACGAAGAAAGCACCGCCCTCGTGTGTGATAATGGATCAGGTCTGTGTAAGGCAGGCTTCGCCGGGGATGATGCTCCCAGAGCAGTATTCCCCTCCATAGTGGGTCGTCCCAGACACCAGGTACACGTCCCTCAACATGGCAGCAGGGGGCGTTAACCATTGCAAATCAATACTGTTAAAACAACCAAACTAGTACATTTTAAATGACAAAAAAATGTACATGATTTAGGTTGTAATAGAGACTGTTGCATCTGTGTTTGCCAATGTTGTATGTTTTGTGTTTAATCTCCTGATTAACTTATCTCTAACTGAAAACTTAGTGGAAAAGTGGACTGCTGCCCAGAGTTTAAGCGTGCCAAAAAAGATTAAGACACGATTTACTGGAACTCACTCTTACTTTAGTTTGAGAGCGGGGATGGAAGGCAACTCTATTGACTGTGTTATTTACCCTTGTCCTCAGGGAGTGATGGTGGGAATGGGACAGAAAGACAGTTATGTCGGAGACGAGGCACAAAGCAAAAGGGGTATCCTAACCCTTAAGTACCCCATAGAGCATGGCATCATCACAAACTGGGACGACATGGAAAAGGTATGAAGATCTTATCACCCAAGCCAACAGATAAAAAACTAATGAGAGACACTGCAAAGCCAAAGAAGGGAGAAGTCCAAAGTACACTTCAAATAGAAACAATTAACCACAATTCTATTTTTGTCAAACCAGATGTTTAAACGTTCACTTTGTAATGTCTTGGACTTAAAGGGGCCAGACAGAAATAATTAACAAAGAACCGCATAGAACTTTAAGGTGCATGGCCCCTTTAAGTCTCTCGGGAGGTTTGTGTCAGACACCTGTATGACTAGTCGCATCAGAAACATTCTTCACACCTACACATTCTAACACAAACACTTTTCCAAATAAATCTAAAGAATTCTGCTGATAATTCACACCTAAGTGCACCATTTATGTCAGGAATTTCATGCCACACGGTTTCATCATTTAACAGATGCATGCAACAGATGGTGTTATTCACTAAGCTTTGATCCCACACGATACCTCCTTATAATATTTGTTTGTTAAACCGCAATTTCCAGTTTTCAGTTACCACGAAAGAGCACAGAATGACTAATCTGACCATCCATTATCCTAATGGAGTCTGTTGATTAATGTCAGTTGTTTTTGTTTACCAGATCTGGCATCATTCTTTCTACAATGAGCTTCGGGTGGCTCCAGAGGAGCATCCAACATTGCTGACAGAGGCCCCGCTTAACCCAAAGGCCAACAGGGAGAAGATGACCCAGGTTAGAAATAGTGGGAAAGAAAAATATTGCAATTTCAGTGATGTTTGTTTGGATAATAATAAAAACAGGAAGGCATTTTCTTCTTTCCGATTGATAAGGGAAGTCAGGGGTATATCTTGTGTCATTTCTTAGTCTGTAGTTTACATCAGTAGTTATTTTAGAATGTGTTTTACTGTACTAAATAAGTACAACATAAGTAATTTTTACAAACAATGTTAAATGTGCTCACCATCTGATAAAACTTCACATAGCATACAGGTGACCTCAGACAACTCAAATGATCAGATTTTGAAAAATGTTTAAAGAGATTGTCAGATGTACACGGTAATTTATTTTAATTATACATTATTTTAATGTATTTTGGCAATGCGGTCCCTGTTGAAAAATACTGAATATGCTTAAACCAGCTCAGGACCAGCTTAAAGCAGCACATGACAAGCCTAAACCAGCAAATGACTAGCTTTCATGCTTCAAAACCTACCTATTCAACATATGCAGTTTTTTTCAAGAACGGTATAAAACGTAAAATTTTCATTTAGGACAAATATTTATAACAGAATTATTTATTTTATGTTATTTTTGCCTAAATTTGACAGTTTGTATACAGTTTTTTACATGTAGTATAGTATAGTTTTCATAGTTTTGCCAGAAATTTACTGTATATGGTCATGTGTTTGTTTGACTCTCTTTTCTATTTTTTCTTTCTTTTTCAAAAACAATGCTCATCTCTTTCTAGATCATGTTCGAGACCTTCAATGTTCCAGCCATGTATGTAGCTATCCAAGCAGTGCTGTCCCTCTACGCTTCTGGCCGCACAACAGGTAACTTAACCCCCAAACAAGCCATTTTAAACATATTATTATAATCAAACACTGCCTGTTCCTGAACAATCATATTTATCTCTGTCAGGCATTGTTCTGGACTCTGGTGATGGTGTCACCCACAATGTGCCCATTTACGAGGGCTACGCTCTACCCCACGCCATCATGCGTTTGGACTTGGCCGGCCGTGATCTCACTGACTACCTCATGAAGATCCTAACTGAGCGAGGCTACTCATTCGTAACCACTGGTTAGTCTGGAGCTGTATTAAGCACATGAATCTCCCATTTAATATTAGATGTATTAAAATACTAAGAGCTAGATGCCAAAAAAGACATACGTCTCACTGGCAGTGGCGATCTTTGTTCTTAATACTGTATATATGTTTGTGTTTTTACTATAAGGTTGTATTTGTTAACATTAGTAACTGCATTAGCCAACATTTAACTAACAATTAGCAATAAAGTTTTTCAGCATTATTATTGTTAATATTAGTTCATGTCAGCATTGCTCATTCACTAATGTTATAAGTTACAACTTTTGATTTTGAAAAAAAAAACCTTTATTGTAAATTTTATGAAAAATGACATGACAGCCACGTATGCAGAGACTGCGTCAATGTAGAGACTGTGGGTCTTAATTCCAGGGAGGCACAGACTGATAAAACATCTAGTGTGATTGCATTTCAAGTGGCTTTTATCAGTAAAGGTGTCAGTCAAATGTGTTAATGTTTTGATCTTTTTTGTGGAAACACCGATAAAGAAAAATATGTTTCCTGTGTCTGGTGGAATAATTTTAATGAAGCAGTCTCATCTACCCTATAGCTGAAAGAGAAATCGTCCGTGATATCAAAGAAAAGTTGTGCTACGTCGCACTGGACTTTGAGAACGAGATGGCCACAGCTGCCACTTCCTCTTCCCTGGAGAAGAGCTATGAGCTTCCAGATGGACAGGTCATCACCATCGGCAACGAGCGATTCCGCTGCCCAGAGACCCTCTTCCAGCCGTCCTTCATCGGTGATGAATCCATATTCAGAGTTATAGTTTACCAGATTGTTATATTGGTTATTCTCAACCTTGGTTCAACATTTAATCAATTATCTTTGCAATAAATGCTGACCTTTGATCTGCTTCATCTTAGGAATGGAGTCTGCTGGTATCCACGAAACCACCTACAACAGCATCATGAAATGCGACATTGACATCCGTAAAGACCTTTATGCCAACAATGTGCTGTCCGGTGGGACCACCATGTACCCTGGTATTGCAGACAGAATGCAAAAGGAGATCACTGCCTTGGCCCCCAGCACCATGAAGATCAAGGTTAGGACAGACTGACTTTGTGCATGTAGGGTTCTGGTCTCATACATGAACCTCACTTCCTTTTTTGTGTGTGCTTAGATCATTGCCCCACCCGAACGCAAGTACTCGGTATGGATCGGTGGCTCCATCCTGGCATCCCTTTCCACTTTCCAGCAGATGTGGATAAGCAAGCAAGAGTATGACGAGGCCGGGCCATCCATCGTGCATCGCAAGTGCTTCTAAACGGCACCTCCAAACCCCCTCTGGTCCCCCCTAAATCTGCTATTGCTTCATAGCCTGTAAACTGTGAACGTACCCTTTACTTCCCTCTATTGTTTTGTCTTTGCACTGCCCACATCTGTTTGAATGTTTTGATTTTATCTTGTCCATAAGATAAAGTGTTATTTTCAATGCGTCATAAGGCTCAGTGTGCTGCCAGTATGAACGATTTGGGATTCCCGGAGTAACAAGACTCCAGAGATGAGGACACGGAAGGTGTTTTAAGGTGGAGGAACAGAGCTTGTTTGACCTTTTGTGATAAAATATTGAGGTAACACGACTGTATGTGTTCTTACACTGCTGTGGGCTTTAAGGCAGTATGGATGTCATATCATTTGATAATGCCATGAAGGAATAAAGCTCTGCTATAATAAACACAGCTTGAATCCTTTTATTTCGGAACAATCTGAAATGCTGCGTTTGTAAATGTTGTTGTTCAGATTTAGTAGAATCAGATTACTGCACTTGCAAATTATATTTCACAATCTCAATATACAGCTGTGGAAAAAAATATTAAAATAATTTTCGTTTTTTTATTTAATATTTATAGATATGTTTAGGTTTAATTATCATTTTTTATTAATTCTACAAACTAATACCAATATTTCTCTCTAATTAAAAATAAAGTTTCTATTTGCATTTATTTGCGGACGATGAAAACTGGAAAAACCGGTCAATATAACAGAAAAGATGCTCTGTATTTTTTAAGTTCATTATCACTTTAAGCAATACCTGTACCATAACCTCAATTTTTATCACAGTTTCATCGTCTTGTCATGTTGTCAGTCTTCCACATTGCTTTTGGATAACTTTATTGCTCCTGAGGTTTGATTTTGTTGAAATTCAACAGACACAAAAAATCTAGAAAGGCTGATTAAATGAACATTTGGATTTTTTTCCACAGGTGTACATATAACTTTCTGTTGTCAGCAGTGTAAAATATGTACAGGTTTCCCACAGTCATGTAAAACCTGGAGTTATTTCATAACTTATAACATTTTTATTTTATAATTCAGATGCTCAGGCTTCAAAAACTTCTAAAAAAGGCGATTTTATTTGTAAAAGGACAATTCTGTTCTAATGCTCAGCTCTGAAATTGGTTAAAAATGAATCACATTGTGGAAATTTAACAATTATGGGAACTACATGTTTACCCAATAAGAAAACATTAGACACTTGATAAGATTTATGTGAAATCAATAAATAATCCATGATGAATCATTCTTCTTAATAATAAAGGCATCTTTTACCACAACTGAATTACGCCAGCTGTGAAAAACATATCACACGTACTCAATCAAGTGAATCACTACTGTCAAGGTGTTTCATAGTTTAAGTTTGCTTTTATTAACAAATGTGCCGAGATGATGCTTGTCCAGACACATAAACCTGTGCACAAAGAGCCACAACAGCAATGCACATTTCAGTGAAACCACTGGCACAGCCACAATCCGATGAAAATCCCATCCAAATTGTACAAGAGACACACAAATTAAACAGACTCTCTGAACTGTAGCTCTCCATGTGTAAAGGTATATTTTCTGCTGGTTTGAAAAATAACTTTCTCAAATGAAAATATAAGATCAAAGACAAAAATGTATGTCCGCTTTAAAAATAAGGGAATGTTACCCTGAGATTACAGCAAAGCTTTGTTTGACTCTATTGATCATTTTTAAGCAAAACTTCAGTGTGTATTAATACACTACAAAGCAGGCTTGAGTTGGCAAAGAAAATCTGTTCAATAACCAGTACAAGTATATTGCCTCATTTTTGTTTGGAAAAACAAAAGTCTTTTTACCAAGTATTGAGTGACCTGAAAACCACATTGTGATCAGAATTACTTCAGCATAATACTTCATTAACCATAAAAAATTAATTAAAATGTATGTCATAATAGTAAGGTCAAGAAATAATATGTAATTCTATTTTTCCTGGAATAAAAAAACAAAAATAATTCTGTTTATTTAAAAAGTATATTGTGTAAAGGTGAGAACTGCATGTGATATCAGTGGATATTCAAGGCAAATCACTCTCAAACACCCACACAAATTCCTTAAAAAAGTCCAGAAAAACAATTCACATCTCAGAAGCCTCGCTTGTCTTGCTAAATGACGCCACCTTGAGGACAACGAACCGAAAAAGCCATCAGATCAGAAGAGACATAAAATGCTTTAAAAAACACCTGGCCACAAACAAAAAGCGTACAGTTATCTAAAAAACCCACAAAAAACAATTGGAAATTGTAAAATTGCAAATTCAAAGAGTCTGTAATTCCATTTCACAATACCTTTTTGTCAAATAAATAAATACATAAAAGCCTTCAAGTAAACAGATCTTCTCAATGGTTTTCTAAAGTATCCGCTTCTCCTGTCACCTGAGGTCCAGCACTGTCGTTTTCAAGTCCTTCACCACAATATGCTTGCAAATCTGCAAACAGAAACAGCAATTTTTAATTTCTCTAAAATGCGTTTCACTTCTGTTGTAACAAAACACATTGAATAAAAGCGGCTGATTTTCATATTGATAGGCGCTTACAGTGAACAGAGGTGGATCTTTAGAGTGGGGATGAAAGCCTTTCAACCGGCAACTGGCCACTTCTCCCATTCCGGCGCTGGTGAGTCGGAACACCCCTGTGCTAAAGCAGTAAAACAACACCATTTCAAACAAGTTACTTTGACATGATCCTCTTACTACGCTGCCCTTAAACAAAACAATACCGTGCTACAGATGGTAATACAATGGTACATTGGATATTAGGATTTTCAAAAGGTTTTCATTACGTGGTTATCATGGCTAAAACAATTCATATTAACTATATTTTCATAATATCTATTATCTATTCAAATATATTAAAAAAACAATTAAATAATGATATCTGTCAAAATCACAATCAAAATTTGAGTGTAGAGAGGAAGGTTTTTTAAAGCATTTTGGCCTATAAAGAAAAATATAATCACAGTGTTTACCATACTATATTAATTTAGCATGGTCAATATATACTGTATAAACATGTTAAGTAGTGAACGTTTTAGTAAGTGTGTTAAATAAGTTTGTTTGATTTCAGATGTTTATGCAAGTTGGTTAATTTCTCTAAAAAGTATTAAAACATACAGACTGATTCAAGCAACACTGGCTCAACAAAAGACGTGAATTTAGATTGAATTGTTAATGAATAACGTACTGAACAAATTCAGCATGATTCAGATTCATTAATCTTCATCACTCTGCTGTCAAGCTTAAAACGCTTTCCATAGAAAAGCCTTGAGGTCCTATGAGCACAATGGAGGGTGTGGAAGGTTTGAGAGTATCATACTCATTGTGTTTAGGTGAGCAAACAATAGCGATGGCCTCCGGTAGCATGAGCTGATAGGAGCTGTGAGTATGAAGGTCCACGCTGGAGAGAAAGGCCGTCTGTGTCGGGTGTGTCTGTGGGGCAAACAAGCAATATATATGAATAATATTTTCTTACTCGCATGCGGACACCGTATAAATTATTAAGATGAATGTCCATGGTTATCCTTCGATTGCTGCCACTTAAAAAAGACAGTTTGTCCAACAAATTAAAATTCTGACATCACTTGGTCTCAAACCTGTATGCCTTTCCTTTACTGGAAAACAAAATGAGACATTTAACACCACGTATTTGAGTGTTCTAAATTCATGTGAAAGAATTGTGTTCAGAAACCAGAATCGAAGCTGTCAGTTTGTGTTTTCATAGTTCTTTCGTGACATTCATTGAAATCACATGAAAAATACTAAAAATCCCTATTTTCAGAATTTCTTTTTTCGTGTTACACTAATAAAATAGTCACAAGGGTTTAGTCATGATGATGAGTAAATCATGAGTAAATAAATTTTATTTAAGGGTGAACGATGACTTTAATATGCCATTTTGAAAATAACAGATTAATTTAATACCTTACACCGTGCCTACACAGGATGAAACAGCCGTGTCCAGTGTGGACAAAATGTTTAACTATAATGGGTTCTAATACGTTTATTTTGTCTTGTCGGTCGCGTCCGGTGTAGACAAGGTGTTATTTTTGAAGTTCATGGCCTGACATTCCTTAGTATTTCATTCACCAACAAGTGTTCCATTGGGAATTCATCATCAGGAGCTTTTTTGTTCCAAGTGCAAGATGTGTGAGTCAGTAAATGAACAGCTTTGTTTTTATTAGAGGACAAAAGGAGAGAGCCAGAGAGACACCCACATGAATCCAGCCCAAGGTCAGGAGGTTATGATGGTCCTGGTAACTGAAGAGCTCTTCCACATTCTCCATATCACAGTAGTCTGGGCCAGCGGATTGTTTGGGGACAATCACATGGGTGAGCATGAACTCATTGTGCGTCTGCGAGAAAAACACAAAGTTAATGGTATTATAGTTAATTTAGAATAAATGCAATATGCATGCTTTAAATTGTTCCAAGGCAGGGTTGAAGTGATAGTTCACCCAAAAATGAAAATTCTGCCATCATTTACTACCCCTTGAGTTGCTCAAAATCTGTATAAATTTCTTTGTTCTGATGAACACAGAGAACGATATTTGTAAGAATGCTTGTAAACATACAGTTATTGGCCACCATTGACTACCAAAGTAGAAATAAATGACATTCAAAAGTGCCGCATAACTGTTTGCTTTCATACATTCTTCAAAATTTCTTCACTTGCGTTCAACAGAACAAAGAAATTTACAAAGAAACTTTCCAACTATGGTAGTCAATGGTGGCCAAGGACTGTTTTGTAACAAGCATTCTTTTAAAGGGCCGCAATCCCAGAAAATGCACTTTTAAATGTTTATATACCAGAAATCAAGTCTCCAGCGTGTGTGCAGAAACACCCTGTAATTATACAAATCCATCTATTCTTCTTTTCGTAATCACCTTTAAACCACAACAGTGACACAGATCAGGCAGTTGGGGATCCCCTCACAATCTGATGTCACATTGTTTACGCCTGCCCATGACCGCTCACAGACTCCGCCTTATGAGCGGATAGCTCCACCTTTCGCCAGAGACACGGTGTCGGCCATTTTCAGGCAAGAGCAGATGTAGCCACTAGCAAGCGACAAAAATGTCTAAGAAGAAACAACAAATGTGTGCTGTTGTTGGATATAAAATGGAACATAAAAGGGAGGGCCGGGGGGAGAACTTGTGACCGACATAATTTCTGTAAAGCTTATTCATTATAACGAAAGAAAGTTATAGCAGTGTCTTTCTCGGTGAGTTCAGTGTTTTCTTGTATGTCCTAAGTGTGACAATACTCAGAGCGGATAGAAACAGAGTGCATTTGATTCAGAGAGCAGATGATCTTTACATCCCTGTCTGTCATATACTGTACAAGTACTCTGAATGCATGTTTTTGCCTATATCCCTGTTTATGTCTCTTAGTAATATGGATGCACTTGATTAATCACCAATGGCCAACATTTCATACAGCATATGTTGTTCTTTCTATGTTTTTGTCTTCTCCATTTAATTCGTATTTATGAACAAGGTATTAAGGTGATTTTTATTGCAGTTAGTGTATGGTACTGTGATTTACCGCCATATTGCTGGTCTTGATGTCATCCAAGCACTGTGCAAGCGCTCTACGTCATATTTTGCATAAGGGGAGGGGAGCAGAAACTCATTTGCATGTAAAGAGACACACACAAAAAACGTCGCGTTTTCCAATGCAGCCACAAATGGCCATGTTCAACATATTGTAATGAAAGATATGTGGTGTATTTTGATTTGAAACCTTACAGAGACATTCAAGTAATACCACTGACTATTTTTACACCTGGATTTGCGGCCCATTAAATATCTTACTTTGTGTTTAGCAAAACAAAGACATTTATTCAGGTTTGGACAGTGGTGTAGTCTAGATTGTTGTAGTGAGTATCCTCTGATTCCCCCCTCCCATCCTACTCATCTGTCCCAGATCGACAACCCATGAGCACCACCACACTCACGAATGCATAGATTATTGCCTCTATATGTAATCAAGAGAAAGATTTATTGCAAACACGATTTCATTAGCCACGACTGGGGGGACTTGCTTGTATTGTTAATCACTATCTAAATAAGTCAGTTAAGAGTTACTTTTAGCCTAAGATAGTATATATACATATACAGTCCCCAAAGCACAGATTTTATCAGCTGGCAATTTTCAATACACATTTGTGATCCATGTAAAAACCCAGCTCTAAAGTCATTTATGTGATATACTATTTCTACATAAACCCTGCTCAAAAAAAAGATCACATTAATTCTGATATTTAATAATTTCTCTTACAAAATAAAAAAGTATTGGGTGTTCTATTGATTCCCATCTGCATCTATTGTGTTTTAGGCAGGGTTCTATTAATTTTTCAGCAGGGCAACCAACATAATGTAAAGAATCTCCTGTGAAAGTATAATGATTAGTATAAAAGATTTTGATTTAGTTTGACTAAAGCCATGTCAAAGACTTAAGCCCATTGCACAATAAGTCTGAAATTTCCACATGTTAAAAAACAAATACTGTACAAACGAGAGCCAAATATATAACACCTATACGAAAATTTCTGACTGTATGTGTAAAGAGCTTTATGATAAATCATATTTAAATAAATGGTTAAAATCAAACTTTGATGCTCGTCACTAATAACTAGATTTTAAGCCTAGTTTTCACACACTGGGTCACACTTACGAGAGCAAGTTACGCCGATTATTGACATTGATATTTGTGCAGTTTTATCAAGCACCCGTTGCACTTACAGTATAGATTGCTGGCAGTGTCTCTAGCCTGACTTTCACGAGGCTTGCCAGGAGTTCATTGTAGTATAAGTTATCTCTCGTTATCTCCTTCATGTATTGATTCACCGCCAAACAAATTAACGTTTGTGAAGTTGGCTAGTCAGATACAATTTAATATGACAACAATGCACTTACAGTTACGCTAATAATAACAAATATGCTAGTTTTATTAAAGACTATGCAGTGGTTTTAAAAGTGTGGGGGGGTTATCAGCAGAAAGTATAAAACACCGGCGAACTGAGTGCGACCAGGTGACTATCGCGAGGAATGGGGACCCTGCATATAGCGTAGTATGAGCCTCGGATTCATTTTCTATAACACCTGCTGCAGCGCCAGCAGCTTCGTGTGCAGACTTACAAAACACTGAAACAGTGAAGTTTAAATGCTTGCCTTTCACAATCTCCTTTTTTTTTATCTCCCGGTTGCACCAATGGTCCAAAAGTCACAATGTCGCACTTTCCTGACACAAAACGATGTTGTTACGTATCATCGCGCATTTTTAAGTGGGTATATGGAAATTCTTGATCTTTTCTAACGGGTATACGGTGTATACCTGCGTATCACGTAGACTACACCTCTGGGTTTGGAACAACTTGCAGGTGAGTAAATGATGACAGAATTTTAATATTGGGGTGAAATATTCCTTTAAAAGTATACCTCAAATAAAAAATGTATTAGTCTTCATTAACTGTTTTACTAATGTTGTTCTAAGCCAATGTGACTTTCTTGTGTATCTCTTGTGTTCCATGGGAGAAAGAGGGTGAGTCACAGAAAAAAATACTTCAGTTTTTTGGACAAACTAACCATTCAACTAAAGTGTGGTAAACTGACACTGTTTGTAACCTTTAGACAACCACAAAATTAAATTTTTCCAACTGTGATCCATCACATAGTAGTATTTAAATAAAAATACCTACTTCAAAAACAACTTAAGCCATCACGTACCCCTGCAATTCAATACTGAATAGTTTCGCTGTTTCATGTGTGGTGAAAGTATGAGGAAGTCCTCTTTATAGTTCACATCCACACCTACTATTTACACATTATGTGCAACACCTGCGTTCTTAAACAATAAGTTTGTGAAAGACTGATGATGCAAATACAACAAATAACAATAATCATACTCCACAGCCCACACTCACTTGCAGAAAAAAATCATTTGACAATGATATAATCAGGAACTGTGCTTAGTCGCACTAGGAAAAAGGGCTTGAACCTTCTACTCAAAAGAATGTCACACGTGCACAAAGGATGATGTAAGATCTCACCAGCTTTCCACAGAGAACGCCACACGTCTCAACCCCTCTGGCAGTGTTACTGTCAGCCAGCAGAAGAAACCTGTAAGTCAGGTCTCGTGGGATTACAACCCGCCTCAGGCCATCCACACGCTGATCTAGAACCACACAGGAATATATTAGTATGACTAATAATACAAATTAGAGATGAGGTGCAGGCATACTGTCATTTAACCAAATAAATCCTGACAGGATGAAGAGTACCCCTGCGAAACAGTACCCCTGCGAAACCTCACCATAAATGGTTTTATTCTGGGATAATAACATCTTATTGCGGTGCACTTTCCAAAAACTATATATATAAATAAATGAAACAAATATTTGACTACTGAATGCTGAAACTGACCAATAAGAATTTTTGCAAACCCTAATAAACAAAAAAAAATGCGATGATGCTCACTTTGAACAGCAGCTAAAGTGGCTGCCGGTTTAGGGATAGGGAGCGCTGGTTTATTACTATTGGGGTCAAGGCGCACATGGTTTTTCGGGGTCTGGGATAAGCAGGACCCATCTGTTTGTTCAGGCACTTTGGGGACAGATTCCTCTTTGTGAACGGCCACCTCTTGTCTACGCAACTGGTCCTCAAAATAGCGGAACTGCTCGGACTCGATTTGCATCTTCCTGAGATGTGCCACGCGCTGCCTCTCCTCCTCCAACAGAGACATCTTCTGAAGCCGATCTCCACACATCTCAGCTGCCTTTGCTTGGCTCTGCCGATAAATACAGTTCATAAAAATCAGTATTAAATTAGCTGATTTTTTTTAATATTTTAAATACAGTGAGTACGGTAAAGACAGACGTTTGAGCACCAGTACCTGACTTTTCAGAAATTCACTATGTTCTTTGTTGTATTTCTCATGGAGAAGTCTCTTCAATTGATCCTTGCGTGGAAAAGCCACTTCCTGTAATTTCTGAACACAATGAGAGGATAATGGGGCAAATATTGGGGGTTGTGTTACACTGAGTGGCAAATCAATACACGTTAACTAATGCTCTCTGGGGAAACTGAATGATTTCTAAAGGATGCTTGGGAAAAACACACCTAAGACAATAACTCATATTTTGCATTCAGGGATATCAGCTTACTCCTTAAACATTAAACCACCCATTCTGATTTTCAAATTAATGTCAGAAATTCCTGACTTTTTTTGGCAGTTTGAATATTAAGAAATTAAATAAAATTCCTGTTAAGCTGCTTTGTATCAATTTTTTCATTACGGAGTGCTATGCAAATAAAAATGTATTTAAATAAATATCCATAATGCTTCAAAATGAAAGTTCTGTCATCGTTTATTAAACTGTTGTCATTTTAAACCTGTGTGTTTTTCTTTCTTCTGAAAAACAATAATGAAGATATTTTAAAAATGTTGGCAACACAAGAAGGCTGGTCCCCATTGACTTCTATTGTATGGACAAAAAACCAATACAAGTCAATGTGAACCAACGGTTTTCTGTTACCAACATCTTTCACAAAAGTTGTGAGGTGTAAATAATGAGGGAGGGCATGTAAATAATGACAGAATTCAAATTTTGAAGGTGAACTATCCCCTTAATAATAAAGTATAATTATGTATAAAGTAGGGGTGTAACGGTACGCATATTTGTACCGAACCGTAACGAGGAAAATACAAAATGAAGTCATCAAACCTATGCCCCACTCCCTTCGAAGGGCTGAGCCCTTGGAGTTTAGACTTTGGATTGAACAGGGAATTTACGTGCCATTATGTAGACATTTGGTATGCACTTGGCAATGGAAACAACGTAATTTCCTCATTATCTTCAGCTGGCATGTTCACGGGATAACAAAGCATTGTGTCTGTCAGCAGATGTCGCTGTTTTAATGACATAACTTAACAATACATTTTATATTTTGAAAAGTTCTCTCTCTCTATATATATATATATATATACACACACTCACCTAAAGGATTATTAGGAACACCTGTTCAATTTCTCATTAATGCAATTATGGTGGTGGTGTAATGGTGTGGGGGATGTTTTCTTGGCACACTTTAGGCCCCTTAGTGCCAATTGGGCATTGTTTAAATGCCACGGCCTACCTGAGCATTGTTTCTGACCATGTCCATCCCTTTATGATCACCATGTACCCATCCTCTGCTACTTCCAGCAGGATAATGCACCATGTCACAAAGCTCGAATAATTTCAAATTGGTTTCTTGAACATGACAATGAGTTCACTGTACTAAAATGGCCCCCACAGTCACCAGATCTCAACCCAATAGAGCATCTTTGGGATGTGGTGGAATGGGAGCTTCGTGCATCCCACAAATCTCCATCAACTGCAAGATGCTATCCTATCAATATGGGCCAACATTTCTGAAGAATGCTTTCAGCACCTTGTTGAATCAATGGCACGTAGAATTAAGGCAGTTCTGAAGGCGAAAGGGGGTCAAACACAGTATTAGTATGGTGTTCCTAATAATCCTTTAGGTGAGTGTATATTAGTGTTTATATATTATATAGCATATACTAAAAACGTTTTAAAATATAAAATGTATGTTTGTTTGCAAATGCTTAAGTTCACATGAACATGCCAGCTTAAGATAATGAGGAAATAACATCGCTTCCTTTGCCAAGTGCATTCCAAATATCTACATAATGCAAATGCCCTGTTCACTACAAAGTCTAAAATCAAAGGGCTTTGCCCTGCGAAGGGAGTAAGGCATTGGAATGATGACTTTATTGGGAATGTTGCCTGTGACGGCTCTGTACGACTACATGTACCGTAACATCCCTAGTATGAAGCAAACAATTGTCGTTCTAATAGCTAAAACAAAGGAATAGCTCGCTCAAAAACAAAAATCCTTAATTTATTCATACTCATGTCTTTCCAAATCGGTATAACTTACTTTCTTTAACAGAACAAAGGAAGATATTTTGAAACCAAAAACATCGGCCCCAATTGACATCCACTGTATGGACAGAAACCACCGAGACATTTCTTAAAATATCTTCTTTTGTGTTTCGATTTTGGAAACCAGCCAGCTGTCTAAAACTAGCTGGAAACTGCTAATTTGGCAACACTAAAGAAAATCATACAGGTTCGATATGACACAAGTAAAGATAACAAAATAATTTCCTGGCTGAACAATCCTTTCAATATGTCAAGTGACCAGTCAAAAACTAGTTTAATAATAAATCTGATATATACCAAAAAGACTCGTTGGACTTCACACATGTTGGTTTCACATCACTATGATGAAATGAAAGCGGAACATGCCCACACAAGGCAAATGCATCACATAAGCAGCTGGGAGCCCTACATGTCATCTAGCCAAGGTAACAGATCAGATTTACGGTATTGTGAACTAAATATCTTACCTTCATTATCACTTGCTTTTCAGGTACATTGCACTGCTGATAGTCCCTGTGACAGGGGAGCTTCTCAACAAATAAACTGTAAATATGTGAAACAGAAAAACACAGGACAAACAACAAACTTATTGGATTGTAGGTCTGATATATTTTGATTTCAGAGACTGTAGATGTACACTACAAGTCAAATGTTTGCGCACACGCTTTTTTAATAATGCTATTTTCCACATTTGAGATTACAGAAAGATCATGAAAACTATGAGTTACTATAATATAAACTAATTATAGGTATTATTATAACATGTAGTGATAAAATAACAAAACCTGTACGACTTACTTTCTTTTGTGGAACACACAATAAGATATTTAGAGAAATGTCGTAGTGTTTTTTTCTTTACACAATGGAAGTCAATGGGCTCCAATGTTCTTTGGTTAACAACATTCTTCAAAATATCTTCTTTTGTATTTTGCTGAAGAATAAAAATTTTGGGGTAAACTATCCCTCAAAGACCTTAAAAAAAATAATTGTATGTGTCCAAAATCTGACTGGCAGTGTGTATGCAAACTAAAAATATGCTGAAAAGACAGTACGTGATGAACTTGTTGTAGAGGACAAAGGCGTTCTCCAGACTACCCTCCTCCAGATAAACAGCTGCCATCCGCTCCATCTCCACACCCGACCGGAAGTAGCGCCGTGGTGTGATGTCTTCATTTATTTCGATGTTATAGCCCATCTTGCTGAGGGCCCGAACTCGCTCGACCGCCGGAAGAGTGACATCGGTGTGGTCCGGCTCAGCCGCTAGCTTCTTCTGCAAAGCAGAGCACACAATAATTGTTCCTAAAATCGGAGGCCTCAGATAAACACAACATAAGCTCTGTTCATCACCCAGCTTGAGTGAACCGGAACACCCGCCAGCACCCACGCAGCGTTAGCTTCCCGCTCCCATACTAATCGTTATACAGAGCCTCTGTTTTTAAGGGTCACCAGAAAGAGTAGGCGTCTTATCGACTTGCACCAAGACACCAATGGACTTCAATAAGGGCCTGCGGAGCTGTTACATTTTGTGACATGACAGCTTGCTTGACTTTCCAACAGTACGTGCACAAAAATCTGCGAATATTGGTAGAGAGCCAAACATGAAGGTTTTGGGTGGCCGGAATAATAAGACTGTTTGATGGTGCATTCATGAAGAGAGGACGTGAAGCGTGTGTGTATGTGTATGTGTTTGTGGGGGGGTACATCCGTTGCTTCCCTCCCTCTCGCTCTGGGATCTGAATGACGGAGCAGCTGCAGTGGGAATGCTAATGGAAATGAGTCATAGGAGCCAATCCATCCCTACAACCCCTTCAAAGTAACATCAGCTGCCCCCCTTCCTCCAACAATCCCACTCACCAGTGTGCTGAAACTGAAGCCCTGGTCCATGGTGAGTTTATGATGTAAGCTGGCAGGCTCCGATCCTCCTTAAGCATCCATCTTTCATCTCCCAAGAGGATTCCAAGCTGGGAAGCAAGAAACATTGTATCTGACAACACGGCAGCGCTTAAGAGGCCACTGGGTCGATGCAGCCTTTCCATTTAAGCTCTCAGACAACAGAAGCATGAAGCGTTCCGCACACTCAACACTGGCTTTGAATCCAGAGCATATTCTTTCTAAATCACTTACACGGTTACAGTGTCTAGTGCATTTCCACAGGGATTATGAAATGAAATTTCAGCGTCTCGGTCCAAATAACCAGGTTATTCGTTCCAGAATTTGTGCTACAGTTGCTATGACAGCTTGTTACCATGCAGCAAAATATGGTGACTCATGGATATCTTCAACTGTGAAAAAAAATCCTTGGTGAGCTTTTTCACCAAGAACAATGATGGGTACATGCTGGACAGTTTCTCTCTTCAAGGTCTTTAGTGTTTAAAAGCTGAGAGCCGTGGCACACTTTCACAAAGTAATCAAATGAAAACGTATCATCACCAATATAGAACTAAATTCACACATCTGAACGCTGCCATGGCTACTTAAGGTGGATAAGCTGTTAAAATAAAAGCACGGTGTAAGAGAGATGTGAACTGTTGGTGAGATTTAAAGGGATACTTCATCCAAAATGGAAAATTCTTTCATCATTTACTCACGTTCGATTTGTTCCAAATGTGTATAAATTTCTTTGTTCTGATGAACACAGTGAACGATATTGGAATAATGCTTATAACCAAACATATCCAAACACCCATTGACTCCCATAGTAGGAACGTTTATTTTATCTTTTTTTGTTCTTTTGATAACAAAAGAAGACATTTTGAAGAATGTAGGACAGCAAACAGTTCTGGGGCACTTTTGATCACCATTGTTTTTTCCTACCATGGGAGTCAATGGGTGTTGAGATCTGTTAGGTTATAAGCATTATTCCAAATATCTTTCTCTGGTGGTTATCAGAAATTTATACAGAATTTAGAACTCGAATGCGAGTAAATTATGACAGAATTATCATTTCTAGGTGAATTATCACGTTAACACTGAGTAATCACTCATAATGAGGGCCTTGCATAAAACTATTAGTTATAAATAATTACAAATAATTGCATTTGTATACAAGGAAAATATGTATAATCTTCATATTAGCATTCCAGACTTTTGTCGAATCATATTTCACATTTAGTCACTAACTAATATTTCTTAAGAAAGCAAAGAATGCTTCAAATAGATTAGCAATTGTCTAGATACTCTCACAGATAATAGCTAAATGTGTCATAGTGCAGGTTAAAAGAAAATTGTAATAAAATGTGGCTAAATCCCTGTAAGTGTGTATTGTTAAAGTCTAAGGAGGGTTAAAACAGTGTGAGCATTTGTAAAGAGGGATGAGAGGTTCTTCAACATTGTTTAACATAGTTTAACATGTAAACTAAAGAACAACCTATACCTACATAGTGCAAACACGTTTACGTGAAGTCAAATTATAAACTCTAACCGTAACACAAAATATATCTTCAAAATTATTATAACAAGATGACCAATGTCTTTATGGGTTTATATACTAAATATAAATGTTTTAAACAACTATTTATTTATCTGTTGTAGTACGCTAGAGGCATGCGGTGTAAAAAACTAATAATAATACAATTATACATACTTACTTGAATACTAATTATATTTACACTACTTGAAAAGTAAGTACTACACAAAAGTAACATACTTAAAGTTTTTTCTTTTACAAGTTACATGAGTAACTTGAACGCACTCCTTTAAACGGACGTGTTTACGATACAAGCGCATTTTCTCTATGATCAATACAGAACTAAAATGCCGCTCACTAAAACCTGGAGCCAAATGGAGGATCAATGTTGCTTTTTGTCAAAGATGTCAAGCCAAAAGTGTAAAGAAAATCTCGGTCCAACGTTTAAAACATTACAGGCCACATTATACAACTAGCGAATATTCAATGGCACTGAAAAGGTCAAAAATACAATTACAATGAGTGGCTTCTTCCGACAAGATAACTACAATTTAAACACTATACATACACATAAACACTCAATTGCGTTAAAAAGAAAAAACAATAATTATCCCAGGCCATATGTAATAGGCTCGTACAAAATGTGATATTGAAATAAAATAAGAAAACATACCTGTTGGTGATGGGTTGTTGTGATCCCATGCTCCACATTCCTATTACCGTCACATGTGGCACATGCTAGAATTCAGCGCGAAGACAGACAACTCGCGGAAATAAAAGAACAGGGTTTTTATTATTGTCTAAAACTATCTGCCTTTTGCTTTTGTTCCGCATGAAGGCTTTGTTCGTATTGCATAGAAACACGCACGGGGCTAAAATGGCTGATTTGCTGTTTTTCAGAGCGAATAACCTGCGATGTCAGATGGTTTGCCCGGAGCAGATGAATGCTGTTGTAAGCGGTTGTAAGCGCTGCTTTCAGCGGCTGTGTTTGGAAACCTTATAAGCGGCCTATCTAGACAGCATCTCTGATGCCTTCCTAGTTAGCTCGGCTGAGTAATAGGATCCATAAAAACCGTCTGGCTCACGCTATTGAGACACGATCAGTGTGACAGTTCAAGGTGGTGGAAGTGTCAACCGGCGCTTGGGCTCTGCGTGAGTGACGTCATCTAAGGCCGGTCTTTTTTTCTCACATCTGTTTACAAGTGCACAAGTTAATTTTGTAACTATCACGAAAGAAGAAACACAGGCGTGAAGATTTGAAACTGTAGTGACACATTTCGGAGCTTGTATGTTAGATGTGGTTTCACAGCGAAACTGAATGTAAGAATAAGTGCAAATATGTTCTAGTGGCTGTCGATGAATTTTTGTGAATTTGTTTGTGACTACATGGTCTTCCATCTAACTTCAGAACACAGGTTTGTGATTACTGTCAAGAAGTGCAAATTTCAACATTGCTTTTTAACGTGTAAATAATGTGATCTACCTTTATAAATCTACATGAACAATTTAATTAAAATTAATTATATACACAACTATCTATTGTGTTTTTTTTATTATTTGTTTTAAATCTAGATTTAACCCATAGGCCTGCAATACCGCATGAGCCCACCGGGGGGCCCCACAGTTTGGGAAGAACTGTTCTAAGTGTAGATGTGCTTTTTTGTAAATGGCTCCTCCTGGTGGATTTCAAGAACATCTAGTTTGGGTTTAGAAGCAGTTGAACAGCCATTAAACATCATCCTACAATTAAACACATATTAATCCTCTGTTGTGGCTAATTTTTTAGTAAAAATGGCTTCACTGACCAGTATGAGATTTGATTGCTTTTTCTAAGTTTGGCAAATAAACACAAACAAAAAGTTGGACTTGATTCAAGTTTTTTTGGTTGAAAAAAATAAATCTTTTGTTGGGGCAAAACAGTGGAAACCCATATGAAATGATTTAGGGAGACTGTAATTCAAAGAAAATCTTTTATTTGTCAAATAAAAATAAACAAATTGACACAATCCAGATGAAACATACACATAAATAAAGGGGTGGGCTTATACTACATTCCCAGTGGAGAACAAATAAAAATACACACATGTACGCACACACACAGACCCATATAAATAAACTAAAGATTATAACATAAAAATCAATCAGCCACAAAAAACACAGAAATAACATTACATTTATGAGATTCGGACAAACTGTCAAGCCATAACAGACACACTCTTCATAGTTAGATCAAAGTCTATTATAAAAGAAGTTTACACATATATTGAGAAGATGCAATTTATATACAAAACACAGATTATTCACAGCTCAGATTTTACAATTTGCCTCACAGTATGTACAATTTGAGATCAGAGTCCTGTAAAAACCGAATTCAAGTACTGTACGAATAGGATCCAAGGACTCATAAAAATTTCATTTGCCATTTTAACTTTATCCAGTTACAACAAGTATGACAGGTTCTCATCAAAAAGCAAACGTCTGACCTTTCTCTGTTGCACCTCCTTAATCCTAATTTTTGGGTGACTGTTTTGGGATGCAAAATTGTGGCACCCAAACATTCTAAAAAGAGAGAACAAATTTAATACTGAATTCACACAACTCTCAGAACTATGACGTCCTGTATCATAAAACATACAGTATGTGCAAGTTTTACTCTTTCACCAAAGATTCCATTTGTAGTTAAAAAAATTAAAAACACAAGAGATGATTGAAGACATGAATATTTTAACAAAGCACTGTCTTTGAAAGAACACATCGAAGACAGCGTCAGTTTTAAAGAAGGATAAAAATGAATGTTGCCTGGACTCATTTGCAGCCTGTTCTCACATGGCCATGCAAAATTAGTAAACAAGCAATGATAACAAAGTGTGATCATAATGATTAAAATATATGTCAAATTTATGTTGATTATGATGCTTTGACATTTAGGACTACATACATAACCTACCAAAATCATTTTGAAAATGGAATTAGCTGAATCTGAATAGCTACAGTATATTGTCATTTCACAGCTGTACAAACGAAATTCAAGTCCAACTTCTTGTGTTAAAAAAAATAACACAAACAAACAGGATACAAAAGATTCTTGGTTACGGATGTAACCTCAGTACCCTGATGGAGAGAACGAGATGTTGTGTGGAATCAACAGATGGGGTTCGCCCTTGAGAACCTATCAACTTCGACTAGCTTAGAAAAGGCCAATGAAATTAGCGAATTAAATTTGCATGCCGGACTCCGCCCTCAGATATCCGGGTATAAAACGGAGACGGCCTCTACAGGTCTACCTGAGCCTGCCCGAACTGCACCCAATGAGCTGGACTGCGCGAGGGTGGAGTCGCCACTCTCCACGAGGCGTCGACTGACGAGAGAGAAATCGGCTATGTGTGGCTTGCAGGGAGTAGATCGCCTGCTGACTCCACAGAGGCGTCGGGCCAGTCGTGTTAGCTGCCGTGAGCGAATGCCACCCTGTGGTTGATATACAATACGGCAGTTGTGCTGTCCAACCAGACCAGCATGTGCATATCCTGCACAAGAGGTTGTAACCTCTTCAGTGCAAGTAGCACAGCCAACAACTCTAGACAATTGATATGCCAGCACAGGCGGGGGCCAGTCCATCGCACCGCACTGCATGCACGTTGCACACTGCAGGGAGGCATCTGGCGTCACCACGACGTGATGATTTTGATTAGATTTGATTAGATTATTAGATTTAAGCATTTGCAGACATAGACAGTGCTAGAAAATGTACCGTTATCCAGTCATTCATGTGTGTTTTTGTGTTGCAGTGACAGAAACTGCAATATTCAAAGTCTGAAGGTAGTAAAGCCTGTGTTTATTTTATTAAGAAAATGTAGGCTAATCTGGCCAAAGACAAACTTTTGTTTTATAAATAAATGTTCATTTAAAAGCATTTTATGATCAGCGTATTATTGTACCATCAGAGATTGGCAGATTAGTTGTAACATCACTGAATCTGATAGGATCATGCTCAAAACAAAGAATTAGAGTAATTAAAGTGACGATCGGGTGCCGATATCTATATAAGAGAAAATTATACATGCGGGCGGGTGCCGGGTGGATAATTTATTTGAAGCAGCGGTTGCTGGTGACATTTTAGCTCATCCGCGCATCTCTAACGCACACTGAAAGCACACATGAAGTCGTGTCAAGACGCTGCGTCCATTATCCAGCTCTATCATCTCAGCTCTTGTCAGGTCGCCGTTTCCCATTCTCCGCTCTGCCATCAGGTCTGGGCATGAACTGCATCCTGCTCGCTCTGGAAACCTTGACTGGTTGAGAGTAGAGTACTGTTCTGCACTCTTTGATGCAACAAGTACAGAAGTTGTTGTTGGAAATATTCCTGGTTCCGGTTGATCGAACTAATGCAGCCTAAACCCTTAGAGGATTTGTATTATGGAAGTGTAGTGTATACAAGATTAAAAATATGCGTCTTTAGTCTAGATTTAAACTGATCAGACAATTCCTTCATCCGTTGGTCGATGTTTTCCGAGGTCAGTTTGTCAAGGATAGCCCTGATATTCTGAAGAAGTTCCTACATGAAACTAAGACATTATCACATTATTGAAACCTGCTAAACAATGGCAGAATCAAATGTGTATTCAACTCATGTCAAAGTGAGTAAACACTCCTGTGTATTTTTGTCCTCTGGATCCTGAATGCTTCCCACAGACTCTACAGTTGGTGCTGGAGAATAGGGGGTGGCCTTGGGGAGCTCAGATGGGGCTGTGGATGTGGCCTGGGACATGTGCACAATGGGATCTTCAGATGAGGCTGGGGATTTGGTCTGGGGCAGCTTGTTGTTGTTATACCTCCGCTTCCATTTTGGCCTCTTCATGTACCTGAGTAATGGTTTTGGGACCCAGAGTTGGCCTTTGTAGCACCCAAACAGTCTAAAGAGAAATAAGAATAAAGTTAATACTCTTAAACTTGTTTTTAAGTTTAACACAGTTTATATTGGTAATGTTGGAAACGTCTTGGTTACGTATGTAACCTCAGTTCCCTGATGGAGGGAACGAGACGTTGTGTCGAGAACGACAGATGGGGTTCGCCCTTGAGAACCAATCAACTCTGACTACTATAGAAAAGCCAATGAAATTTGGCGAATGAAATTTGCATGCCGGGCTCCGCCCCCGGATATCCGGTATAAAATGAAGCTGGTGTGCATCATTCACTTACCTTTTGTTCTGAAGAGCCTGAGAGCCTCTCACGACTGCAGCAGAATACGATACGTGTTTGTGGCATAAGGGACACAATGTCTCGTTCCCTCCATCAGGGAACTGAGGTTACATACGTAACCAAGATGTTCCCTTTCTGTCGGTCTCTCGACGTTGTGTCGAGAACGACACATGGGGTTGCCTATGGAAAGCGGCACAACGCTGTATCGCGTCACAATCTCTAGCGAAGCGACGGTAACAAGCCTGGGCGTGTCAGCTCGATGCTTTCGCGAAACTGTAACCTTCCAGTGTGGTGGTCAGGGGGTTCCAGAGCTTTCTTGGAGAAAGATGGGTACAGCACTGACCGATAACCTTTCACGAACGGGGCCTTAGCTCTCTACTGGCTCTCTACACTTCCTTAATCAGGAATGCGCTGCAGAGGCCACTTCCTACCCGTGGGGAGGAATATGGTGGATATAGGTATGGTCTCGTCCTTGGAGGAGAACGCATGGAACGTATGGACTGAGTAGTTAACCGCGAGGTGGAGGCCCACCTGGGGAAAGTTCATGGGTTACCAGGAGTGGGAACCATTCTCATGAGGATACATCGGACGGAACAGCCCACAGAGGGGATGTTACAGACGCAGGTAGCACTAGGTCCGGTTAGAGCTATCTGTGATAGCTCACATGGTATCCCGGCCTAAGGGGGAAGGCTGCTCTGCCCAGCCAGCCCCCAGGGTGTGCTCGTTTAGTGATGGATGGAATACCTGTTCTTAACCAGTATTTGGGTAAGAAGGGAGGTTGGTGAGATACCTATTCTTAGCCATTTGTTTGGGTAAGAAGAGAGGTAGATAGCACACTGACCCAACCTAGAGGAGGGTGGAAAGGTGCTTTCGCAGGCATACGCCCCCCCGGATGCCAGTCCTACATGTCGCCACGTAGGACGTGGACTGACACCGGGTTTACGCGCAGGTTGTTAACCCTTGCGAAGGTGTTTGGGCGCAGCCCAACCCACAGCTCAACAGATGTCTGCTAGGGAGGTGCTTCTGGCCAGTGCCCAGGAGGTGGCTATACCCCATGCGGAGTGAGCCCTCACTGCCAATGGGCATGGGAGATTCTGAGATCGGAATGCCGTCGTAACGGCATCAACGACCCAGTGCGCCAGCCTCGGCTTGGAGACAGCTTTCCCCTTCTGCTGTCCTCCAATACAGACACCGAGCTGGTCAGAGCTTTTTGAGCTCTGCGTGCGGTCAGGGTAGAGGCGCAGTGCGCTGGACACAACACGAATCGGGATGGGTCTTCCTCCCGATGGGGAGCGCCTGCAAGTTCCCCACCTCGCCTCAGAAGGGAGTAGTGGGAACTTTTTGGGCACGCATCCGGGCCTGGGTCTCAAGATAACGTGAGAGTTTCCAGGGCCGAATTCAAGGCAATCCGGGGACACGGAGGATGCTCAGGGGTCCTCTACCCTCTTGAAGGAAGCGAGCGCCATCAGGAGGGCCGTCTTACTCGGGTGAGGAAGATTGGAACCTCCGAGGGGCTCTTGGGGGCCCAGAGGCCCCCCAGGACCACTTAGGGTCCCAAGAGGGTATGGAGCGGAGATGAGGTGGATTCCGCCTTCTCGCGCTCCTAAGAACCTGGTGACCAGGTCATGTCATCCTAGAAACTTTCCATCAACTGAGTCGTGATGAGTGGCGATAGCGACTACATACACATTCAGTGTGGAGGGGAGATGTTAGTCTCCAGTCTCGTAAGAAGGAAAACACAATCCTGATCGAACACCTCGGTGGGTCTTTCTCGTTGAAGAGACACCAGGACGAGAAGAGGCGCCGTCTAGAGGCGTGTAACTGCCTAATAGATGGGGCCCTAGCCTGGGTGATGGTCTCTGCCATAGAGGAAGAGTAGCCATCTCAGGATCTTCTCGTCCCGTCTAGAGACCAGACATGGGTGTACCAGAGGTCTGATCTGGGATGCCAGAACGTGTCCTTCCCCTGATAGAGCAGGTCCTCTGTCAGGGGAATGGTTCAGGGGGAGTCGCTGTCCAGAGCATCAGCTCTGAAGCCAAGTGCGGTTAGACCGGTGTGGTGTAACCAATAACACTTGGTGCTCCTTCTCCCTGACCTTGCACGGTATTTGTGCAAGGAGGCTCCTGGGGGGGGCGGAAGGTGTGCTTCCGTCAGTCCCGCGGTCAGCTGTGCGCCAGGATATCCGTGTCGAGGGCTCTGCCTCGGACAGGGAATACCAAGCAGCCAGATGGTGGTGTTACGGGAGGCGAACAGGTTTACCTGGGCCTACCCGAACAGCCTCCAAATGAGCTGGACTGCGCAGGGGTGGAGTCGTCACTCTCCACGAGGCATAAACTGGCGAGAAAGCACGTCGGCTGTCTAGTTCAGTTTGCCCGGGGTGTGTGTGTGGCCCGCAGGGAACGGGTCACGTGTTGACTCCACCGGAGGAGGCGTCGAGCAAGTTGTGTTAGCTGCTGTGAGCGAACGCCACCCTGACGATCTGTGTACGTTACAGCTATAGTTCTGTCCTCGGACCAGCACGTGCTTGTCTCGCACGAGAGGCCGTAGTCTGCTCAGTGCAAGTAGCACAGCCCACAACTCTTGGCAATTGATATGCCAGCGCAGGGGGGGGTTCGTCCAACGCCTCGCCTGCGTGCCTGTTGCACACTGCACCATACCCCTGCAGGGAGACGTCAGTCGTCACCACGATCTCTCTCATAACCTGCCCAGAGGGACCTGAGTCCGTCGAAAAAGTCATGGAAGACTAGGGGTTATGGTGATCAGAAGCAGGGCGTCATCACCATGCGCCTGCTGCCGGTGTGCCACGCTCTCCTCGGAACTCGACTCTGAAACCAGTGTCGGAGCGGTCTCATGTGCATCAACCCGAGGGGTATTAACCCGCGAGGACGCCATGTGTCCCAGAAGCCTCTGAATTATTTCAGGGGGACCGCTGTCTGCCTGAAAATGTTCCAGGCAGTTCAACACTGGCTGGGCGCGAACTGTGGACAGTAGCGCCGACATGGTGACAGAGTTGAGTTCCATACCGAGAAAGAGGATGCTCTGCACTGGAGAGAGCTTGCCCCTCTCTTGGTTGACCTGGAGTCCCAATCGATCTAGGTGCCGGAGCACTAGGTCCCTTTGTGTACATAACAGATCTCACAAGTGTGCCAAGATAGGCCAGTCGCTGAGATAGTTTAGTACCCGCTCGCCTTCCTCCCCTCAGGGAGAAAGGGCGGTTTCCACGATCTTCGTGAAGACCGTGGAGACAGGGACAGACCGAAAGGGAGGACTCTGTACTGATATGCCCGCCTCTCGCACGCGAACCGTGGGAACGGCCGGTGTCGAGGAGGATCGAGACATGAAAGTAAGCGTCCTTCAGGTCGATTGCCACGAACCAATCCTAACACCTGATAGATGTCAGGATGCCCCTCTGTGTGAGCACCCTGAACGGCAGCTTGTGAGGTGCCCTGTTCAGGGTACGCAGACCTTTGCAACCGGCCGTCTTTCTTTGGAATGATGAAGTGCGGGTGGTGACCCACTGAACATCTTGGTTTTGAGGGACGAACTCAATGCCTGTTTTGCCAGAAGGGTGGTGACATCTACCCAAAGTACGGAGGCGTCCCTGCCTCTGACAGAGGGAGAGATGATGCCCCTAAACTTGGGAGAGTCTCTGGCGAACTGGATCGAGTAACCAAGACGGACCGCCCTCATTAGCCAGCGAGACAGTGTGGGCAGCTCTCGAGCTCCCAGGGACTGTGGCAGGTGACCAAGGGGACGGTCTGCTTCATCATTCCCACTGGGGGGTTCGTCGGCTGGCAGAGCTAACCATGTCGCAGGGGTCCCCGGAAGGAAGGTTGGCTCCGCCTTTTTACCTGCCTGGCGGGACAATGGCACACACTGTCTGTTTGAGAGTGGTGACAGCTGTCGTATGTGTACGACCTCACGCCTCGCCAGGGTGTGAGGTCGGTTCGCCGTGCACAGTCCAGTGGAGTGTGCGATAGGCTGCAAGTACACCCGGGGAGAACAGAAAACTCTGCGAGTAGTGGGCGCCAAGCCCTGAAAAGGGCCCGGCTTTGGTGACGAGGAAGGAGTCGTCCCGTACCGACCGATCAGAGCCGTGGCTGTGAAGGTTCGGGCCCGATGTTTTTCTCCCTTGGGTCTTCCCGTCAGTGTCCCTTCTCGAGAGAAGGTTGCTGACGGGGTGGAGGTTTCCCCCTCGACCTCTGCTTCCGGGGTGCCGCCTGTGGGGGCACAGGAACCGGAGCCGATGTCGAAGGGGTCCTGGGTTGCAGGGAAGCAGACGTCACTTGAGATCTCAGAGGCCTGTAGGCGGCCGAGTCGCGGCGTGAGGCTAATTGCCACTGTCTGCTTCACCGTCAAAAACTGCTGAGCGAAGTCCTCGACGGTGTTACCAACAACCCACCCTGCGAGATGAGTGCATCAGAAAGCAGACTTCCTTGGTGTCACTCTTCTGCACAAGGTATAGCTGGGGGTGTCTCTCCTGGACCACTACAGTTTACATCGTCCGACCCAGGGCCCGCGCCGCCACCTTAGTCGCCCGTAGAATGCTGTCAGTGGCGGCACGGAGATCCTGCAATATACCCGGGTCGGCCTTACCCTCGTTGACCTCTCTCCACGCCCTGGCCTGGCGGACCTGCAGGATGGCCATGGCGTAGAGAGGAGGCAGCCTGGCCCACGGCAGTGTAAGGCCTCGACACCAGTGATGCCGAAGTCCCACACGCTTTGGACGGTAGGCGTGGCCGATTCCCCCCCAGGAGGTAGCCGCCTGCGGCACAGGTGCACCGCAGGCGCCCGAGCCATCCGGGGGACCTCGACGTAGCCTTTGGCTGCCCCACCAACGAGGGAAGTAAGGGAGCCGGAGCTAGTTTCACTGGAACGGTCCGTGAATGGAGCGTTTCAAGTTTTACATAGCTCCTCATGCACCTCCGGGAAAAACATGGCACCGCGCTCCGACCTCAGGAACCACGCATCTCCGGGTTAGCATGGATGACATCACTTCTGCTTCCTCCTGAACTCGACCGCTGTGGGTGGAGCTCGGATTTGTCAGAGTCGGATGTCAGTCTCCCTCCGATGCTGTGAGCGACATCTCATCTACGTCACACATCGTTTCCGAGTGTGTGCGTGAGAATCCGGACGGTATGCCACCGCCGGTTGGGGAACGTTCAGAAAAGCGAATCGGGGTGCGATCGGCCCGTGAGCACTTGGCTGGCGGGTTTACGTTCGCAGAGTTCCCCATATCACTAACGCTGCTAACGTGGGTGGTCATCGGGGCCGTAGCCGCAGATGTCACAGCCCAGGTAGCAGACGAAATGGTGGCTGGTTCCCGTAGGAAGACAGCCACCCGTGACCGCAACTTCTGAATGACAATCTGCCCGCAGCGATCGTGTCCATCTCCCTCCTCGATGAGGGTGCCGCACCCAAGAGAACAGCGGGACATGCCGCGCTGGAGAATGCTCAGTCAGTCCTGAAAAGGACCTTTTTAGAAAAAATCTCTAACACCTCCGGAACCGCCTAGACGCCCAGGGGAAGGTCGCTGCAGGTAGGGACGATCCGCTGCAATACGTCGTAGATCCGGCAGAAGAAGAAGAAGAATTCATTGAATTCGTTCTGTTCGTAGTCATGAGCGAAGGCTCTGAAGAACAAAAGGTAAGTGAATGATGCACACCGGCTTCCTTTTATACGGATATCCGGGGGCGGAGCCCGGCATGCAAATTTCATTCGCCAAATTTCATTGGCCTTTTCTATAGTAGTCAGAGTTGATTGGTTCTCAAGGGCGAACCCCATCTGTCGTTCTCGACACAACGTCGAGAGACCGACAGAAAGGGAACTCATAAGTCTAAGGTCCATGAATATTGGATCATGAAACGAATGCGCGTGGAAGTTTTTCGCTCCTTCACCAATGTTTCCATTCGATGAAAGTACTCATCTATTTTAGTCTGAAAGTGAAAAACACAAGAATTTTTCTTGGGATACACAAGCATCAGTTGAAACATGAATTTCCGACATCTTCAATATGTCATGCTGTTAAAAGCTCACAACTGAACGTCTGCCTGCTCCGTTCCAGCAAATACAAACAATAACATAAACCCTTATGTTATCCTGGACTTACCTTTGCTTCCCCAACATCCAGTTGTTTGGCCACCGTGGTGAGGAGTTTACACAGGCACTCCAGTGACTGTTAGTCATTGTGTTTTATTCATTTAGAGAGATATTCATGTATATTTGTCTCCTATAAGAGCTGATGCTTGAAGAGCTCCCTGATGAAGTGGACATTTCCAATGGAACATCTTCGTGCTTTAGCCTTTGCCTCTGTAAGCTCCTCTTTCAATCTTTCTTGTGCGCCAGCCTGACGGAAAGAGAGATAAAAGAATGAATTTTCAGTCTGATGCATCTGAATGAAAATCTCATGAAAATAACCTGTTCAGTAATACCTGTAATCTTTACTATGGCACAACATTAACTGATGGTCTTTATATTTGATGAAAACATTAAAAGGTTTTTGATCACTGAAACTGGTGCTGCCTTCATCTCCTTCTCTTTAATGGCAAAGTCATCCTCTCTTTTCTGGTCCTTGTCAAACTGCTCCCAACAAAACCGCAGCAGAATTGACTTGAAACACACTGATTTGGATGCATGTTTTGATGGGACTCTCAACTACAAACAAAACATGAGTAAGTAACTATCTGAGATATATACCTCTAGCGCAAGTTCTGCCGGGAAGACTCAATCTTGCATCATTCACAACCAAATCAACACTTAACCAATATCCTTCCAACACAGAACATAAAAGATCGCCACTTAACCCTTCTTTGCATTTGCAGTCGAAGTAGCATTGATTCAGGACATTCAGGCGCTTGTCATGAGTAGGCCATCATGTCATGTTTATTCTTGGTTTTGGGGTGGAGTCATGGCATAGCCTTAGGTTGTGCGTGGAGGGAGAGATAGTGATCCTACAGGCTTACTATACTCTCAATCCGGTCTGCATCTTAGTTCCCGCCATCTCGTTTCCTTGTTAGCTTTCCCTCAGTGTTTAATCCCTGTCACCTGGTCCCTGTTAATTATCCTTTGTCTGTCACCCCTTTAAATAGTCCTCATGTTTCATTGTATGTGTTTCCAGTGTGCCATTATTGTGCTTCCCATTGATTTTTACCGTGATTGCATGTTCCTGTTGTTACTGTTGAGTTAGTCTTAGTAAGTGTTTAGTTTAGTTGATGTCTAATGTTGTTTAGTTTAGCGTTAGTTAGTCTAGTTCCTTTTTGCTTGTTTCCTATTATTTCTATCGTGTCCTGTTTACCCCCTCGTGGGTTTTTGTTTTGTTCCTGTCTTTTCTTGTTTGAATAAATTCTTTAACCCACTTATTCCACCGTCTACCTGCATTTGGGTTCTCCCCTGCTGTTTCATGGCAGCGCTCTTTCAGCCGTGATTTAAGTGTTACAGATTATATTTGCGGCTACACGACTATTTGCTAATTCACGCTAGGCTACTCTGCTGCGATCCTTTCATCTCAAATAGCACTTGCTTTCTCCAGATTCTTCGGGATTCAGTTAATTCTGGTTGCCTAATACACTCATCGCTCAAACCTCACATTGTGTATGGCAGGCGTTTCATTTACCAGCCGTGTCGAAAAGCTCTCAAGGGGCATCTCTGAGTATATATGCAAGATGCAGCATCATGTTAGTGCTTTCAAATTGCTTTAACACGAAACAACTTCATACGCCGCGTTCATTCCTTAAGGCTACCACCAATTTCGATTTGGTTTCGAAGCGTGGATAAGACGCCATCACTCGCGCATAGCGCATGTTAATGCTGGAACAAATGAGCAGCGCAGGTAGATGTTACACGTTCATAACCGTCCCTCGCGTGTTTTACCAACTAAAACATCAGAAACAGGTCAGGTACACTTTTATCGCTATTATCGCTTTCCCTTCCTGCGGCCATTCAGCTAATGGCCAGCATGGCGATCGTGATAGTCGATCAGTCTGCAACCCCTTTTCCAAATGTGATATTGATTTGGCTACATCGGTCATACTTCCCTGCAATTAACCGTGGTGTTTAAATATGATGGCCTAAACACCGTTTCACTTTAGTCTTCAGGGGCCCTTTTTTCACGTTACAACATCGAGTGGTCAGTGCAAAAAATCTGTGGTTGCCTCTTTCCCAGAGAATCCATGCTTGCGCAGCGTTCATTTATCTCTGTTAAACGCATATATATTTTGTTGCAGGAGCAAAGAATGGTTTACAGCAATGGCGTTAATTTGGCTCGTTGGCTTCATCCACTTTCAAGAACCTAATAAATCACAAAATAATTACTGTAATCGTAAAATTTTAGCTGGATATTTAGACTGACTATCTTCTCGATCCTCAAAGCATTCAAATAGGTTTCGTCTTGTTTGCCTTATTTGGGTGTTCAGTTTTGTTTGCTTTATTCAGTCGTTATGAAGACCGCGATAAGTGAAAGAGGTTATATGACAAGGCTGGAACGAACATTATTGTTTGTTTTTGATGTAATGTGATGTGTATACATGATTTAAGGTCAAAGGCTCCGTAATTCCAAATGCTGTGTCTGAACAGGCAGCAAAAACAGTTTGGCCCAAAAATGGCCCAAGTCTGGCAGTCCAGAAAAAAAAAAATAACTCGCCCCAGTTGCGGTTGCTAGACTCATGACAAATTGGAAGTTACGTGGCTCTAGACATAGGCTAATTGAACTCAATGCAGCCTGAACGAGTTTCAATCGGAAATAGACTAAAACTAAGTGAGTGGGTGGTGTGCCTTCAATTGGCATCACACACAAACATGCAGAAGGACAAGCACACTTATCACAAACAAGCCGCTCTGTCCAGTGCTCTTGAGAAACTGTATCGCACCTGTAAGACCTCGCAGCACAACGAGATTGCTTCAACATAATACGCTAATGGGCCTGTCTGGTGACAAATGATAATAACATACCTCTTATTTTAGGTGACAGTCAAGAACTTGATCCTCGCGTTCTGTCGAAAGTGGATTGAGGATGCATTCAAGATCCATCGTGATTTAAGATCATCAGATCACACCCCCCCTTGTCCCTGGTAAAATCCAACATTTTATCGTGGCAGGAACGGAAACTTAAGTCTTATTGTTTCACATTTGGTATTCTCAGTCTCTTCCTGATGGCAACAGTTGGTACTTGCTAAAATGGGAATGTCCGGAGTCTGTACTGATATTTTTTTCTCATCATTGCCTGTATATATAAAGTTTGCATGGTCTCATATTGTTTTATTCAAACGATGTTCATGGCTGTTTTGTGGACAAGTCAATCTGTCTTTCGTTGTACAGACAAGTTTTCAAACCAGGCAATTTTACCCTAGTGAATAAGATTTTAAGGAGAGGATTACGAACATTATAGAAGTAAAGTGCATTCCTTATACGAAGTTGTATACCAGCAGCGTAAATTCAATTATCAAGCTGAGTTTAAGTATATGTAGTGGGGTTCTTTCTACCGGAAGGAAGGAAATATGGTCAGCATGGCTGGTAAGCTTCTTTTGTTAATTAAAGTACAAAACATAAAGTAAAAGTAAATAATATTTAATTTTGGCCTCCTGGCACATAAGTATTTATTTTGTGGCTTCTGGTATCTGTCCTCATGACACCGTCTCATACGCAGGCAAACTCTCTCCCTCGATCCTCCCCTTGTGCTGGCTTTTATGCTCTTCTCTCCAATCACTGTAACGACAGACAGGTGTTTACAATCGGCCTTTGACCTACTTATTTCCCGCCGATATCCTGTCTCTCTCTCTCCAGACTTCGCTAGGCCGCGCCTCCCCTGCCACAGTATATTTAGCACCATCTATACACTCGTAACCTAAAGCCAATGTACTCGTGACAGGACTTCAGCTGTAGATTTAAGTTATTCTCATCGTTATTCCTTGATGGAATTAATTACCCTCTCAGTTTTGGTAGAATAAAAGCATAAGTTAAACACTGAAGGCTCAATAAACTCAAGTCACAATCTATATTTTTCATGGATATACTGCTGGTGTCATCTATTTTCCACATATACACTGCAAAACACTCTTTCACTTAAGTATCACAGTATTATGAAGCTTCACTAATGATTCGACGGGTTTATGATCATCTCGTCTTAAGTATTTTCATGCATTAACTGTTGGTGGTGGTGTCTCGTTTTCTCATTCATTACTCTTCGACCACATTTATTAATAGTCACTTTAGTCTTCCGTTCTGGGTATCGAGGTTCCATCTCCACGTCATGCCTATCAAAGCCTTAAGACCAGACTCCAAAACCATCATGGAAGCTCAACAAGCTCTTTCAAGTCAAGATCAAGGTATTTCATGCATCTTCTGGTGGTGGTGTCTCGCTTCCCCTAACACTCGTCTCTATGTTCTGGCCTATCGAGGTGTTATCTCTATGTTGTGGCCTATCGAGGCCTTGTCTCCATGTTGTGGCCTATCGGGCCCTCGTCTCCATGTTGTGGCCTATCGGGGCCTCGTCTCAATGTTGTGGCCTATTGGGGCCTCACCTCAGTGTTGTGGCCTATCGGGGCCTTGTCTCATCACCGGCCCGTCGGGGCCCTGTCAGTGTCGTTGCCTCACGGGGCCACGCCTCAATGTTGTGGCCTATCTGGGCCTTGTCTCAGTGTTGTGGCCTATTGGGGCCTCGTTGGTGTTGTGGCCTCTCGGGGCCTTGTCAGTATTGTGGCCTATCAGGCCTTGCCTATATGAGGTGGATTTTCAGGGACTATCCTCTGGATGTGTCTCGTTCACGAGCCCCGGCCTCTCAACCTTCACCGTCTGCATGTCTCTTTACGACGGCTCCCTGATGCCCTACTACAGTGGTTCTCAACTCCAGTCCTCAGGCCCCCCTGACAGATTATTTTAGATGTGTCCCTATTGAACACATGAACGTGACTGTTGCGGCAGAGCACGGGAGGAAGCACTAGCCCCTGCGGGGGCGGTCGCTACGGCGATACTGGCTTTGTGATGGTAATTTCTTCGTCGAGGTGGAATCGCTGGCCGCTTCGGAATTATTTCTATGGCGATGCTGACGTCAACTATGGAGTCTGTCACTGCATAGTGCAAGATCTGAGTGCTGGCCCCTGCGGAAGCGGTCCGGAGCAACATGTCTTCACGTTGAAGCGCTGGTAGTTGCTTAGGTGATTGCTGCACTTGTTGGGTGTCCTGCTGGGGAATATACTGCTGAAGTCTGTTCGGATGTAGCTTCTGAAAGCTTCCGGTGACCAGCGGCTGATTGCTTGGATTTGGGCGGCTGTGGTGGCTGCTCCTATGTGGAAGGAGTGACGGGAAAAGTTGTCTGCTGGGATGCCGGATTGTAGCAAGACAGCTTTGAGGTGCTTTTGAAACCAGAAGAGTGTGGTGATGATCATGGATGTTTGGGAGCTACTTATGGCTGTTGATGGAGAGTTGAAGATTAATTTGTGGAAGAACTGGATTCCGCTCAAGTGACCTCTGATAATGCTAGCCAGAAGGCTTTTTGCTGTGTTGAGGAAGGAGATGTAGGAAGTGATGCTGAGGAGAGGAAAAATCTGGGAAGGGAATGCTAAAAGCCTGGTGAAACGATCTGAAGCTTCTCCATGGCGCAAGATATGATTGCAGGGTCCTAGAGGAAATGGCCTGGGTAATGGAATTGAGAGGGACATCGAGGAGAGTTTGCAGTGGGTAGTTTACAGGAAGATTAACTCCGAAAAGGGTGGTACAGGTGTTGGCATCGGGTCCGCTTCGGGCACCAGCAGCCTGAACTTCTGGAAGGCGAAACATGAAAATGCGTCAGCAATCTGTTTTTTTAATCCCGGAATGTGTTTGGCTATTATGATGAACTGGTCACAGGCTGAGGTCCAGATGAGGTGTCTGAGGAATGGCATTATGGCGGGGGAGTGAGAGCAACCTTTATTAATGCAATGCACGGTTGCCTCGTTGTCGCAGTGCACGACAATGCTGGAAGCTGTCCACTCTTTACTCCATAGTGATGCTGCGACGACCAGTGGGTATAGCTCAAAAAGGGCTGACGATGCGAGAGCCTGTGGAAGTTCCAAGAGCTGGGGGGGCCAAGTGGACGCAAACCAACGACCTTGGTAAAAATTTTTAATTTATCTGTTCATTTTCTTATAGTTGATGAGGACTAACGCATCAATGTCATTTAGAATACTCTTGCTTATTTGCTATGTTGGAGCAGGACCGACCTTGTCCAGAAGGTCCTGCAGATCTGCAGACGTTTCTGCAGATATGGCCGCATGAACTGCAAGCTCAAGAGGGAATCTTGACCATATTTTTACGTTTTACCGTTCCTGCAGAGGATCTTGTGCATTTTTCTGCTCTGCAAACACCCCTCAATCATTCCTCATTGTTGATTACCCATTCCTCATTGCTGGTTACCCATTTAACCACCTTGCAATTTCTTTAAATGCTATGTTATCCTTGCGACATTCATTTAAATATGACCCCATTGCAACAACGGCAGGGTCAGATGGTATCGTTGACCACATGGGTATGTTGGAAAAGTCAACTGGGACTACTAGCCCCACTGAGACAATATCAGGGTCAAACATGGCTGATGGTCCCATGGCAATAATGGCAGGGTCAAAGTCTTGGAGTTGATGAAGACTAGACATGTGTGCCATGATATCAATGACAATTTGGTTTGAGTAGTTATAGAAGAACGAAATACAAAGTGTAATCACATCTGTATATCACTGTAGTCATAACCTTTAAGAGAAAGCAAGAGGGGGAAGACATCAATATTAGAAACAATATTAGTTTTGGGTACTATAGTAGGTCATTCACAGTTTGCAAAGCTCATAACACTTTTTGTAGCATTTTCAGTGCAGGCAATTATTGGACTGGGCTTTTTACACGCTTCAGAAATCTTTGCTATCACATGTTTTAGGAAGCTCTGTGTATTTATTATGTAGGTTGAGTGAGCCATGTTAAAACAATTAATCAAAGACTCAAGTTATCTCTTCCTTTACTTTAAATCCTCTGCACAACTTCACACCATTCACTTTGATTAAGACTTGAATGCTCCTGGAGAAAGACATTTTCTGGTGGTGTATGGTGCATCTGCATTACACTTTGAAAAACAACATCAAAATCATTTAAACAATGTTAAATCAGACCTGTATAACCAGACTTCTATTAATCATAAAATGTTACAAGGTGACTTTTCATGCACCTTACAGTCTTGCTTATGTCAATGCAAGCAAGATCCATATCACTATTTTACCATTAGCTGCTACACAATGTTTGCATTATCTTTTTCAAAGTTTCAAATGTGCCTTTTTCATTGCAATTCTTGCCATAAGGCAAGGGCACTGTCTGACATTCTCGACGATTTATCTGTTAGGCGTTAAACGACAGAGAAAGGGCCATTTCCATTTAAAAAATCAGTAATTATAGTGAAAACCTGAAATAGTGATGATCGCTTTCGAAACAGGCTTCATGAAGCTTCGAAACTCATATGGAATCAGTGCTTCGAAGCGCGTATCAAACTGGCTAAGTCACGTAATTTTTAGCACACAAGACTTTGTTACTTCATTACTGTTTTATCTAAAAGTAAACTCATAAACCATTGTCTATAGCTGATTGAACTGTAAATCAAGAAATACAAAAATTACCATGTTTGTAGTGATCAATGCACAGTGATCATCTCTGGAAGTCGGGATAAGTACCACTTAATGTGAAATCTATCCAAATTCTACTAAACAAAGAGAGCCATATTTTTTTCTTGATATATTTTGGATAATTTGGCATTTGACAACATTGCAATCCCGTTTAGCAGACTTTGTGCGACAAAAAACTTGAGATGCGATAATCATTCTTATCCACTAGATGGCGCAGAACTCCACTGAATTCACACATTGTTACAAGATAAGGTTTGTAGTTAAAATAATGTATTTTAATTGATAGAGAGTTCTATTTTTTAGTTTTACCAAAGTAAGACACTGTGCGAGAGGTTTTTATTGTGATTTTGATGATATAATTTAAATTGTAAAACCTAATGCAGGAATATACATTAGACTTATCTTCTCAGTATGTTAAATATTCCGTTCAGAAAGTGTAAGATGTACATGGAAAGGAAATGCAGTCAAGATTTACATTTACATTTCGCAATCCTTGCATCAATGAAATGTAAGTTATGTATATGTACGTAATCAATGCTTCCTCATGTTTAATCTCTTTGAGGAAATGCGTGATTTATTGTCGATATACCTGTTTACACTGGCCCCAGTCTGGTGTTTGATATGGAATTCCCGTAGTAAGTAGTGACGAATCTACACCTGAAGCGACGTGATGACGTCATCCTAGTACGCGTTATCGTTAAATGGTCACACCCTTACGATAAAACGCTGATTCGCAACCCGTCATAAAAACAAAAGAAGAAGAAGATAAACGCTGATTCGAGAGGGCAAACAGGTCACTAGAGGGTGTTAGTTTTGTATTTTTAATTCGTATTAAAGTGTTCGAGTTTAATTTTGTGGTAAAAGAGGTGAGAGGAAGCCAAATGGGTATATTGTACTCAGAGGTGAGTAACGTAACCGCCTTCTTTGTCAACTTGAATCATGAAAGTTATCTTTGAAAGGGGTTTGGACTCTGTCATATAAATGAATCGCGTGATAACTTAAATTAACAACAACTTAATTGACGCGAAATTGAATTATGTTCTGTATGACGTTAAGTTAACTGTAACCTCTGTCGACCTTCGGGATGACAAAAACGAACACAAACGGTTTTAATAATGAAGGATAGTCAGAAAATAGAGGAATGTAACGGTTACTTGAGAAACGGTATAGGATGCTTATAAATGATATTAGTTGTATTATTGTGTCTGTTTTGTAGTCTTATTTCAAAGAAAACTTATTGAGTGTTGTTATACTTTGACACTTTTACTGGCTCGTGTCGCACGTACACATCAATGGCTTTTGTTAAGACGTTGTTCGCCTGTTGTCGCGTATACACTTCAGCCACGAAGCGGTTTACATAAACTTGAAAAGAGGTTATTATTGAGTTTTATGTTCACTGTGTAAACACGGCACGCTGAGTTGTGTTTAGAAAGGGTGTAACGTTATTCATATGTCCTCTCAGTCACCTGTCATGATTGAGACGTCACCAGACCTGTTTTGGTGTCCACCGTATCTGATATTTTGTCATGTTTCTAAACAAACTGATCACATGTTACTGGTTCAAACTGATTCATTTTTTTTTGGTTAACTATTTTTTTATGTGTATCTGACATGTTCTACATCCTTTCCACAGCCCATGTGTCAGGCAGCATATGAGGATGATTTTCAAAAAGTGCGAGAACTGATTTTGACTGATGGCAGAAATGTAAACGTTCAAGATAAGACCACAGGAGACACGCCAATTATAGCTGCCTGTAGACAAGGAAACATCAGGATGGTCAAATACCTTCTGGATCACAGTGCTAATGTCTCCATTAGAAATAAGGTATCGTATTATGTTCAGGTCTAGAAGAACTGTCTCAAACCTTATTGTAATGCTGTCATCTATGCTTCAACTTGTATAACCACAACAATTTTGCGGATCAAGCTAGAATCAGAACATCCTCTTCATCTGTTTTAGGCCTTTCTGCTGTTTTACCAGCTCTGCTTCAACCTTTTGTTTTGTGTTAATCTGTGGGGTCCTCAGAAAGTGTGGTTCTATAGGGAACTAAAACGCATTGTTTCTTTGACACATGAATATGAACGTTTTATTGATGATCAGTATTTTTCTGTTCTTAAATATATCTGTGTGTATATTTTTCCTCTAGAAAGACAGGACTTGTCTGCACTATGCTACAAGAAGAACATTCACCTTCCTGGACTACCTGATGATTATTATTTTGATGCCTATTCTGTTAATTGGCTATCTTATAATGGTAAATTGACCATGTCATTTTAAGTGCTTTTTTTTCACAATCTGTGCAAAAAGAGATTATCACTGAAACTTAAACACGAACGTTGGTGTTGTTCAGTGTGATGAGAACCTCCCTATTACTTAATTCAAAATATTTACATTTTATAGTTTTTGGTAGATGCTTTTAAATGGGATTATACATGTTATGAGTGTGTGTTTCCTGGGCATCAACTTAATGAACTTGGCATTTAAGTGCCATGCTCTACCTGAAGAGCTACATGAAAGCTGGTTTTGTCTGTTTATGTTATTAATTGCCTTACGATAAAGCACTTTTCCTTTTCTAGGTAGAGAAGCAAAGAAAAAATGTGAAGATGGTTGAGCTTCTGTTGACCAGTAAAGTGGATGTAAATGCAGTAGACTATGTAAGTAGACTACCTAGTTAGCATTTCCATTTATTTAAAAACATCTCCATTACACTTCGGATAGGTTCCATACCCTGTTTGTAAACCTTTTTTTTATTGTAGAAAGGAAACATAGGGCTGCACTATGCTTGCCAAAGAAAAAGTCAGAAAATTGTTCCATTGCTGTTGTTGAAAAATGCAGATGTTTCAATACAGAACAAAGTAAGTCAATTAATTAGAAATTCTTCATGTGGTTGTTGACAAATATGAGAACTGATACCAAAGGTTTGACAAATATGAGAACTGATACCTAAGGTTTGACAAATATATGAACTGATACCAAAGAATAATCTCTTAAACTGTTAAAATGTTGCATTGATTATATTGGCATATGAGATATGTGTAAAATCTAATTGTTTGAGATTTTCTCTTACAGAATCAGGAAACACCACTAGATATTGCTAAGAGGCTGAAATTCCACAAAATCGTGGCACTGTTAACAAAATCAATGTGAAAGTATTTAAGGACATTAAAGGACTAAAGTATGTTACGTGCACCTACAGTTTGATCCTTTTTTTTTTATTTTATCACATTTTCACACATTCTATTATACTTCCTGTTATAATAATACATTTCTCATATGAAAGATGTTGCCATACTGATTTCTGTTTAAACAAGGGAATATAATATGTTTTGTTAAAAGAAGTGTATAAATGTTTATTATAGTCTACATGTGCTGTAGATTGTTTGTGTTATAATGTTATTCAGTTAATTTTTTTTTATTATTTATGAATTTGGGTTTCCATGATGTTAATGTTACAACTACAACTTGCAAGTTTAAATCTCACAAAAAAAGTGGACCAATGTATTCAAAAAAGCAAAACTATGGAAGTTACTTTAGGTTATTTATTATTAAATGTCTGTTTCATGTTTATTGGGTTTTCATGTCATGGTTTATAAACAATACTTTTTTTTTACTATTAACCATCTGTAAAAGCAAATGAGCAACATCATGTTTCAATTGCATAACAAAGGCATTAAACAGTACAGTACAGTCAGATTATCTAGTAGTGGTTAGTACAAGCTAGGATGAACAGGTGCTTTTCCTTTTAAATTCCTTTAACAACACAGTAGGCAAGAAGTGATCATCACGACTGTAATATGTTATTACCTAAAACAAAAAGATAATTTGCTTACAGCACAGAGGGGTAGAACATTTGTTTTTGCTCCGAGGACACATAAAAACAAGACAAAATGTTAGAATTAATGCTTAAAGCGAAAGCTGCTAATAAAACCTGATGTTAAAAAGGAATGTCCTTGTCATACGTGCTCCCTCATCATTTCTATCATTTTGTTGTACATCTCCTGTGGGGCGTCCATACCCCAGATGAAATCCAGATGCTCCCAGTGTTCAATGTTGCGGTGATACACCAGTTTTGGTATCTGTGTAAGCAGCAAAGCCACATCCTGAGGATCTGCTAACGTGTCCTGCCCACCAGACCACAGAGCCGTGGGTACCATCATCTCCTGTATGTTGTACACAGGAGGGGTCGACTGTAAACGGGAGCAGGAGATACATGAGTTACAGGTTTTTCATCTGGCATTTAAAGTTTCACTGGTCCTAATGAAACTGAAGGACCCGTCTCGATAAGCAGGGCAGATATGTAAGATTATAGCTAGTGGGGAAAGGTGGTTGAATCCAACATTACCTGATTATAATGTGCCATATTTCCAGTTTTTCCATAATCGTACGCTGTCAGTTTATCAGTTTTCACACCCTGTTTTAACCATACAAGCAAAGCATTGAACATCATGTAAATATTATATAAATAAAAAATCTATTTTTTGTTACAATGTGTTATGGTCTGTGTTAGTTCTTACCAACATTAACCATGTTTAGTTAATAATATTGGATTTTAATCAAAAAAAAAGTTAAACAGAAACTCTAGCATTACATATGTAAAAGTGCAGAAAATTGTGGGAGAACATCCCTAATCTAAATGCAGCTGTGCTTTACCCAGAAGCCCTATTGTGACACCACAGTGCCTCTTTTTATTCACAAAATGTTTTATCTTACCACAAAGAGCTCTCCTAAACAGCTGTTAAGGTTTTTACCTAAGAGTTTCCTCTTAAAACCTATTCACAACGCTGCTGAGAGCAACTTTAGCTTAGAGAAAGGACGGGGTTGACCTCGTTGCTATGGATGATGTCAGCAAGCTTACTGACTATGACCACAGCAATTGGCTGATATAGGATGGGTCTCTGTCAGTCATTTATTCATAGGAATATTATAGAATAAGGTATCACACTGACAAATTTAAAATAAGATCTTAAAATAAAAATGTACTCGTATTCAAATAAATTTATTAAAATCTAATTGTTGTCATATTCAATACAGGCCCAGGTGATGTAATCTCTTTTTTTGCCGACCTAATGTGAAAATCTTTGATTTCAAATGTATAGCACATGGAAAGAACTAAACAGAAAGATGACAGAGAATGTAATTTACCTGAGCCCAGTGGACCATGTTCTGCACTGAGGTTCCGGCTGGGCAGTGTGTTGTGTACACCGGAGTTCTGCTCTGTAGGCACAAGAACAAATCATTTCCTACAACACTGAGATAAAATGCATGTCTTAACAAGTTCTTTCATCATTTACTCACCCTCATGTCATTCCAAACCTGTATAACGTTCTTCTGTACTACACAAACAAGATATTTTGAAAAGTGCTGACGCCCAATCGATTTCCATGGTATGGGTACAAAACCACATTTCTCAAAATATCTTCTTTTGTGTTCCACAGACGAAAGAGTCAGACAGTATATACAGTATATAAGTGGTGAATAAATGGTGACATAATTTTCATTTTTGGGTAAACTATCCCTTTACAGCTAATCACTGTTATAAGTGGTTGATTGAGTATTACTACAGTATGCGGTTGCTTAAAAACATCATCACACTGAATTAAACGCTACCTTTAAAATAATGAGAGGTTACTGAAACAGAATTGGCTATTATGCTTTCACATAAGTGGCAATTACAAGAACAGGTGAATGACAACATCATACCATGTTCAGGTTCTTCTCATCAAAACCGCACAGGAGAAAGAAGACGTTTCCACAAAGCACACTTAAAGGCTTTCTACTGCAGAACTCGGTAGCAAAAAACTTGATCAGTTCATTCTGGGGAAAGAAGTCTTTCCGTCCAAACAGATCCTGCAAATATAAACAAATGTAAGCATAGTGAACTTACTGTTGAGCTGGTAAATTACCATCATGTTGGAGTTGTAAAGTAAACAAACTGCTCACCCAAATGAGAAACTCTGGGATGAAAGACAACTTAGTCATAGGGCTTTTTGTCAATGCCACTGTGGCAACAGGCGCCAGAGCAAAGAACATCTTGATTTTGCTGGCCAGCTCCGGCATCGTGGAGAAAGCCATGAAGGCTGAGATACAATAGTAAAGAACAAACATCAACACTGACAAAAAAATACAATCAGTATGTGTTGCCATAATCTAAACATTGCTATATGCTGCTCTGCCAGGAAATAGATACTGCTACTATACTGACTACAATCAAACAGGATTTATGAAGCATGGTGTATTATGCTAATGTTTTATTATTATGCCGTATTCACGCATCGCAAAAACTTGCATGTACAGAAGCCGCTGGGACTTGTGATAGTCCCCCACAAAATAACAGAATCAGCATTTCACCCTTTAACACAAGAGGATGCATAATGTGCACAGCATATTTTGTAGACCAGTGATTTGATAAACAGAAACACATTCTCCCAATTGCACAAAAACAAGTTAATCCATATGAAATGAAAAGAGAATGGGTAATACCTATAGTCGTTCCCTGGGAATGGCCCACGTAAAAGATTTGCTTCTGGCCAGTGGTCTCTGTAATGAAGTTTATCGCTGCTGGAAGATCCTTCTTGGCCATTTCGTCATGACTGTCTTGCACACACACAATAAACAATAGGAAGAGGAACACAGATATTTAGTTCTGTCCTTTTATTTCTCCTTAAGCTTGAAAAACAAAATTTGACCTTGTGTCAGATGATGCACTTGTGGTTTATGTGCAGCTATACCATCAAAACCCATGCAAAAAAGTGACCATACAAAAGTAGCATTAAATACCAACAAATATTATCATACCTAAACTCCCAATATTCCTTCGTATCAGGGTGGAGGTGTTTATGTTTTCTGGACCAGGTGTTCCCACGGCTGTTGCCGATCCACACGTCGAATCCAGCATCTGCTAACAGGAAGCCCAGGCTCGTATTGGGGAGGTTCGTCACCCAGTTACTCCCAGCAGCAAGAAGACCGTGTTGAAGAAACACTGCAGGTTTGCCTTCTGTGATAAGCATCAAACACTGGATTACACCAAGAGTGCCACAAAACCTTTTGATAAATGTGAATTCATATAGAGCCAAAATTAAGAGACCATTCCATATTTTCATTTAATTAGTATTTCTTGATGTATTGTGGCCATTCCGATCCAGGGTCAGTGTGTTGAATTTCAACGAAATCAAACCTCAGGAGTGACAAAGTCATCCAAAAGCAATGTGAAAGACCGACGCTTGAAATACTGCATGACAAGGAAAACTGTGATAAAAATAGAGGTTATCACATAATAAAATATTTTTCTTTAACCAAATACGTTAGCGAATATAGTGTTGTATTGCTTAAAAGTTACAATGAACTTGTTTTCTTCGCAGCATTTAAGATCTGAAAAATACAAAGCATCTTTTCTGTTATTTTGACCTGTTTCTCTAGTTTTCATTATGTTTGGCCAGCAGAGGGAGCGTGCGCATTAACTATTGCCGCATCATGCCATCCTTTCTTTTTTTGGGAACTTTATCTTTATATCTTTCAAACACAGGATATGAGCCGTCCTCTTAGTAGCACAAACAGACCTTGGGCTGATAGCATTGTTTTACTTCATACCAGCCATTCCTTATCCCCCCCTAATCCCCCTCAATTTACAGAGTAAGGGCAATGGTGCAGATGCTTTCAATTTTAATTTACATAACTCCAAAATAATGCCATGAGAGGTTTGCAAAATGTGTCTGTAGGGTTTATGGGAAATGAAGTTCTCACTGCTTTAAAGAAAATATAGGCAATAAGCTTAATCATTAAAACGGCAAGCTAGACCAAACTCTACAAAATATAAAGGAGGCTCAATGTATCTCAATGTATATCCACATACACCTAAATTTCCCAAGTGAGAAACTGTCAATTTGGCGTTAAAAAACATGGCAATCCCCCAGCGTTTCTCCTGAGCGTGCGGCATAACGTCCCCTATGACTTGGAGAAGTGGGACACCAGGAAATGAGATGCACCACCTTCAATGCGCTTATCACACCGTTTGGCACCAGCCATCCACTCACACAAACAGCTCGATGGCTTTTTACTTATTTATCACAAATCAGAATGTATTATTAACATTTACCATCTCCCAGCACGTGCAGCCTTACGAGCGCTATAAACAAAAACGGCATAAAGGGTTCCCATTGTTACCGTGGTCTTCAAAATTCCCTGGCTTCCTGATTAAGCGCGGTTGCGAGCGTACTGAACGCATTCATTTGCATAAACCAATTCTCTATTAATCTGAAGGTCAACTCAAGAACCCGGCTAACAATTGTCTGATACAATGACTGAAAGGCAAAGATGCACAAGGCCAAAGTTTCTCAAAGGCCCTCAAATCCTCCGGCAGAAGGATTTATGTCTGAGAAATGTATTCTCATTTAGAATAACATGAGACATTGTGTTAGCACAACGAAAGAGGGTAGAAGCTAATGTATGACTGCTGAATTGGTTTTCCGCTCCAGTGGCATCCCCGGTGAGATTAGCGCGAGTGCACGAGCTTTAGAGATCTCTTTGCTCATTAATGAAATATTGGCAGAGCTATATCAAACGACTGAATACTGATTCTAGACGCGCTGTTTTACAGGCCGAGAACATTTAATCACACTACCATGCGTACAGTTATACCATTTAATGTGTTTAGTATGTTTAATGTGTTTAGTATGTTTTATGTGTTTAGTACAGGTTTACCCTGCAGTGACATCACAGTGATTCCTTTGTGTAATAAACTGACGATGTCATCCGAGGACAGAACAGGTGATATAACATCAGGCTTGTTTGTAATTAGGGCTGTTAACTTAAAGTATTAATTTAGTTAATTAATCATTTAGTTCAATTATTTATTTATAGATAATATATTAAAAAGATAAAAGAATATATAGTATAATATCATAAAAATATCATATGTTTTATAGGGATAGTTTACCCCAAAATGAAAATGCTGTCATCATTTATTCATTCCCAAGTTGTTTACAAACCTGGACACGCTTCTTTGATCTGTTCTTCGACAAAAGAAGGTATTTTGAAGAATGTTGGAAACCAAACAGTTCTGGGTCACCATTGACTACCATAGCAGCTTTTCCTATTGTATAGTAGTCAATAATACGCCAGAATAACTTATTTTGTGTTTATCACAACAACTAAAATTATACATGGTTGTCACATGGTTTGTTTAACTTTTTGTTCCAGAATTTAAATTTTTGGATGAGCTATTTCTTCTATTTATATAAACAAAATAAAATGTATTTTTGTCAATGCATTCTCATCTACATTAATTAGATCAGTTGGTTATTTTGTGCAGACAAATCTCCCCCATATGTAGGACAAGATAAGAATGCTAAATCAATCAATTTACTTACAACAACGCTCACGTGTGATTCATTTAACTTTTGTATGCGTCCAATTCTGTCCTATGAATAATCGTACCTTGATAAATGTGACGGCTAAAATCGATCGTAATTTACATATCACACCCCTATAAATTCAGGGTGTAGATGCCTCGCCGCTAGATTTTGCGACATGGAGAAACGGAAATTGAAACATGAAACTTGAAAAGCGGAATCAAAAGGAAGTAAAAAACTGTTTGGAAAGACATCACTGCTGAGGTCAACAGCATTGGCGTAGTGAACCGATCTATTTATGTATTGTTAATAACACCGCAACTGTGATATTATTATTTCAGTATTATTTTTACACTGACAGTATTGTTGTTTTAAATTACTTCAGTTGTGTAGTGCATTTAAACAAAATTCTAATCTGACTTCAGTCTCGAAGAACATTGTTTGAGCTAGCCTACATTAATGTGTTAATGTAAAAATGAATGCAGATATAAATCACTGATCCTTTTTGCTGCGCAATTATAGAATAAGGTTTATATGTAAATGTTTTACAATTTTCTTCATTTAGGTGAAGAAAAAATGGTCTGTGGCGGAGACAGATGCATGTTTCTAAAGTGGATAAATGTTCCTGAAGCTGCTAATCTTGCATTTCAGGCTGGTTAAATCACGCACACGTTGTTTTATGTTTGCTTCATTAATTTTTTATTTTTCAGATCTGTCGGAGGCAAGAACCAGCCCCCACAAACCGGCCTGGAGCCTGCCACACAAAGCCAGGCAACCTCGAGCTGTGACCCAATGTGCGTCTTTCACACACACCCAAGCACAAATAAAAAACATTAAAGTATGCGTGTTGTCTGCTTTTAAAAATATTGATTATTGTAGTTTTAAATGTTTTACTTTTAATTGTGTATTTTAATTGTCGTAAATTTTCTTAGAAGTACCATAAAATCTCATCAGTTTTTTACACCAAAGTAATTAACCTGTAATTTCAAACATTAAATGTTCATATAATTAGAACAGAAAAGAAAATACTTAAATACTTGTTAGTGTAATGAAAATAATAAATCGCTTCTGAATCCTTTTTTATTGTTTTACTAAACAAAAAAATATATATTTGTCATTATTTCTTTTCAGTTATCAAAAGAATAAAGCGTACACGGACCTTCACCTTATCTCAAAACTTGCGTACACAAGCTGAGACCTGTCATGAGGTTTCATCGTAGCAACCGCTCATGTTCGTATTGATAAAAGCCAAGTTTTGCATGGAAACAAGCGTACGCACAATATTCTGGCGTACGATCATTTGGTAAATGAGGGCTACTATCTCATTCGGTAAAAAGGCAAAAACGCGACAACATGTAAGCTCTGTGTAAGCTGCCGTAGTGCTTCGAAAGGGAGAGGGGAGGGGTGGAGTGAGCCGTTGGTTGCAATTCGCAACCTCACCGCTAGATGCCACTAAGTGTTAAACAATGAACCTTTAAGAAACAGAATCTTTTCATAAAAACACGCATTCTCACAAAAGGTCACGAGATCAGGTTATTCATGAACAGAAAATCCCCAAAACACGTCACATGCGCGTTGCTTTTTTGTTCTGCAGCAGTTATGCAAGTGTGTTATAGGAGATCCTCCTCCATATGATCCAGAATGACTCACGATCTGAAGACACTTTTCTCTCTCTTTAAAAACCACAGGAGGCTAAGATGTGACATGTCAATCTGTTCATGCATGTGTGACATCATGTGTATTTATGTATGGGAGCACAGTCTGAATCAGTGATTCCTGTTTTAGATGGCCACGCACTGTAAGTGTCCCACTTAAGGACACTGAAGTCACCAGGCTTCTCTCCAGCCACCCCACCACCTGTCCCCTTGACCCTATCCCCTCCGATCTCCTTCAGGACATATCCAGCTCGCTCACACCTGCACTTACACACATCATCAACACCTCCCTGCTCACCGGCACTTTTCCATCCACATTCAAACAGGCCCAGGTCACACCCCTACTGAAGAAACCAACATTGGACCCTTCTACTCCCGACAGTTACAGACCTGTCTCTCTCCTCCCATTTATAGCAAAAACACTTGAAAGGGCAGCTTTCAACCAGGTGTCTTCCTACCTATTCCAGAATAAACTACTGGATGACAAGCAGTCTGGCTTCAAAACAAACCACTCCAATGAGACGGCACTGCTATCGGTCACAGAAGCACTGCGGCTAGCCAAGGCGGAATCTAAATCCTTGGTCCTGATTCTGCTAGACCTATCTGCAGCGTTTGACACTGTCAATCACCAGATACTGCTAGCAACCCTGTCATCACTAGGAATCACAGGCTCTACCCTCCGCTGGTTCAAATCCTACCTCTCCGACAGATCCTTCAGGGTGTCATGGAGGGGCTCGCTGTCTACGGCTCACCACATGATCACTGGGGTCCCTCAGGGGTCGGTGCTTGGACCGCTGCTTTTTTCCATCTACACGACATCACTGGGACCGATCATACAGGCACATGGCTTCTCATATCACTGTTATGCCGACTACACCCAGATCTACATCTCGTTTCACCCAGACGATACCACTGTAGCAGCTCGCATTGCAGCCTGCCTCGAGGACATCTCAGCTTGGATGAAAGACCATCACCTCCAGCTGAACCCTGCCAAGACTGAACTATTCGTATTTCCGGCACACCCTACGGTCCAACACGATTTCAACATCCATCTTGGCAATACCACAATCATCCACTCCAAAACAGCCAGGAACCTCGGAGTCATATTTGATGAACAGCTGTCCTTCAATGATCATATTGCAAAGACAACACGGTCATGCCGATATGCCTTATTCAAAATTAGAAAGATCAGACCCTATCTCACGGAGCATGCGGCACAACTCTTTGTCCAGGCCCTGGTAATCTCAAGGTTGGACTACTGCAATGCTCTCCTTGCTGGTCTTCCTGCAAAGGCTATCAAACCACTTCAGCTGGTTCAGAACGCAGCAGCACGCCTCGTCTTCCAACAGCCCAAAAGGGCTCACGTGACTCCCCTTTTCATCTCTCTTCACTGGCTACCGGTTGCAGCCCGTATCAGATTCAAGTCACTAATGCTTGCCTACAGGACTATCACTGGATATGCACCGGCTTACTTCCACACTCTCCTGCACTCCTACACCCCATCAAGATCCCTGCGCTCAGCAAACCAGCGGCGTCTTGTATTGCCTTCTCATAAGGACAGTAAATCGCTCTCCCGCTCTTTCTCATTCACAACTCCTTCCTGATGGAACATTCTTCCTAACTCTGTCCGTTCAACCACATCTCTCACTACATTTAAAAAACTACTTAAAACCCATCTCTTCTGTGAATACTTGACAAACAAATGAAAAAAAAAATACACTAACCCTTTCTCTCAACAGGTAGTGGTCTAGCTTTTGTTGAACCCAGTAACTTTGTATTGGGACCTAATGTATTATGGCTCCTGTATGAACTATCGCTTATTGCTCCTAAACTCTTTGTAAGTCGCTTTGGATAAAAGCGTCTGCTTAATGTCTAAATGTTAATGTAAGTGCAGACAGCAAGCTCTCATCTTTTATAATTCATGCTTAAGCAAGCCGGACAGAAGCATGAATAGGCTCACTCAAATCTTTATTACTGGTGCCCCTTTACCTTGCCAGGCCTGGTATTTGACCCCATGTGGGATTCGGTTGATGCTCAGGATGTACCCATCATCTGTGACCACTTCAAATTCTTCAGCCGGGTAGCCCCAGTGTCTTATGATCTCACTCTACAGAAAAAAAACAGCAGTAAATATGGGCAAAGTCCAAGGCAAGGTATTTAGACCAGCAAGCATTGAGAGGCCAATGTAAACAAACGTCTATGTAAGGGAAAGCAATTATACAGAACAGCAAACATAAGTGAGTCAATCTTTCTCTCTCTTGGAAATTCTGCTGTTAAAAATAGCAAAAGCATTGTTTGGTGCTAAAAAAACAAAAGTTCCTAAATGCATGACGACATGAGGAAGAATAGTTACATTTCTTCATATTTACCCTCTGCCCTATTTAATGTCATGACATGGTTCTTTGTCATTATAAAAGTGTATCATGCCAGTATTTTTAAATGTAATAAAAATAGAAAACACTACTTAAATTCTCAGTTTAGTCATTTTTCTTTTCAAGAGCACAATAATTTCGCTTGTATGGAGTCACACTGCTGCCCCTCTTGCCGATAGAGAGATAAATTATAATCAGAGACTTCAAAGAAATTGTGTGAGCCTGTTGGTTCCAGGCCTGCCATGCAATCTCCCCATGCATAATTAAAGGCACAGCAATTTCTCACTCCCCCTGAGTCTTCAGTCTGCTCGTTCTACTTCAGGCCACTTAAGGATAAACCCACTGCTGGCTCAACACACATTATGGGGAGGGCATGCACCGGGGGACGTGCTCCTCTCTCTCTCTATCTGAAATGAGTTTCTCTCCCGTCTCTGTATGAAGAAAAGGCTGAAAAGAAGAACTGTTTCGAGCACTTCTGCAGAATAAAACTTCAAGAAGAGCAGCACAAGTCTTATGAAACAACTGTCATGACCATTTATTTTTATTCATTTAACACTGTAATCTAAAGAGTCTTAAATTGATAGTTCACCCACAAAAGAAAATACTGTCATCATATCCTCTCTTGTCATTTCAAACCTTTATGACTTTTTTCTTACGCAGAACACAAAAGAAGATATTTTGAAGAAAGTCGGTAACAAAACAGCACGGGCCACCATTCATTTCTATTGTATGGACACATAACCAATGCAAGTCAATGAGGACCAGTAACCCCATTCCTCAAAATATCTTCTTTTGTTTTCTGTGGAAGCAAGAAATTCATTCAGTTTTGAAGTGACAAGAGGGTGAGTAAATGATTTTTAAATGACAGATACTATCACTTTAATTCACCCTTAAAGAAGTTGTTCACCCATGAAAATCCTGTCATTATTTCTGTAGAATTCTGTCTGAAAAAGAGCCTTGGTTAAGATTCTTCAAGTTTTCTGTGGTAAGTTAAAAATGACAGAAAATTGAAATGCATTTTAAGACTAAATGTAAAATTGTGCATGCATGAGACGGTTAATAAAATAAGTACACAAAAGTACAATATACAAAACGGTTTTATAATACTTTTGAATGAAATCTAAGAAATTGCTGTCTTATCAGCGTTTCTGCAAATAGATTTTTGACCCGTGTAAATCATCAAACAATGATTATAAGATATCATTGTTTAAATCCAAGAACTCATACAGTTCAAATCTAACGGCACATGAAAGCATTCATAATGTAAATGTTGTTTAATGTTTAGAATCATAGTCGGACTCTATCAGTAGGTTAGTAGGTTAGTCTGAGTAGTTTGTGTATATGTTTATTCTTGTTTGTTTTTACTCCAATGTTATATGTCAATTTTTATGTAGTGGTCCTGTGAGGCACAACGTTTTGTTCCACTGTGTGAACCCCACATGTAGCCGAATGAAAATAAAGCTCAAGCTCAACTTGACTTGAAGAGCTTTCTGATCACATTTATAAAAAATGTGGAACTGGTAATGCAGTAAATAGACTTTCATCATTGAACAACCATTAAAAACATACACTTTAACAAATGATAAGTATTTATGATAATGTGGCACAGCGGATCATGGGATTCCCAAAAGAACAAAAAAGAACAAGTGCAAACATTGATCTATTACGAAATGACCTTATGAATAAACACTGTATGTAATAAAATAGGGAACTGGAAATATTACAAATCATCTGCAAAGTTCACGGCGCAATCTGACATTACATTGATTTAACAGTTTGTTTAGCCGAAACAAAGCTGCCAAAATGAATAGGGCTGAAAATTAGAATAACTTTGTTATACATGAGTATATACACATTTTTATCACTTTCTTTGCCATAAGAAGGCATAATAAATGGGCATTTCAAGAAAAGTTTAGAAAAGTTTTTAATTTTCATCCCTGCATTTTCAGATTACTATTATTCATCCTGATTCATGGGCCACATAGAGTTTTGAGATAACAAACTTTAAAGTTTTGGCATTCGTGTGACTTTGTAGATAAAACTTTTATGTAAATAGAACCTTTTTTTGTTCTAAAATAGTCCCAAAATATAAACAGCAGTCATAGAATATGTAAATGACTACATTTTGACAAAAATGTCAGGCAGACTCTTATAATTCCAGTGCAATTTAAAAGAAACATAAGGCACAAAATAATATAAACACATTTCATCTAAATTTAACAGTAAGATGAAAAGTAAAGAAAATATGCATATTGAAACATGTCTTATTACATGCTGTAACTAATGGTTACTTACAATGTTCATATTGACTTCAGGGTCCAGCCCTCCATCGTCTTTGAAAGATGGTCTGCACTCAGCCATCCCAAATGTGATCAGTGCCAAAGAAAACCCCAACCATGCCATTTTCCTATTGAACATTCACAAACATTGATTTCATGTCTCCAAAACACCCTGATCTGATCACTTTAAAGTCCCCGTGAACCGGAAGTTTCGATCTTTTTTCATCCTTATCCTGACACATTTCCGAGTAAAAATGAATTTATAATGAGAAAATTAGTGGGCGGGGCTTGCGTTTTTCACTACGAATTGTTCCGACTTGATGCGGCGCCGCAAGATCCGACAGGCGGATGACATCAAAGTACCGCGAGAGGGTTTCGAAAACAAACTTTTGATGTTTTTTTCGAATCACTCTCGCGTTACTTTGATGTCATCCTACGCGTCGGATCTTAATGCGCCGCATCAAGTCGAACAATTCTGTTGAAATGAAACTGGTCTGGCAGCAGACTGACAGTTGAAGGGGAGGAGTTAACTGATGCTCCGGCCAAGCCGCATGCAATTTCAGATTTTAACTGAAAATTATAAGTTTTTAGTTAATGTTATTTTTTAGTTTAGTTTAGTTAATGACCCACTATTGACTTTAAACGCTGCAATATTTCATGAAAAAATAAGAATTGTCATTCTTAATTTCACTGGGACTTCAAGTATTCACTTTTTTATTCACTCATGCTAACATTATGACTCATCACGTGACTCTAGTACATACATAATAAATAGAGTCAATGTAAATTCTACAGTTAGTTTGTTTGTTGTTAAGCCTAAAAAAGGTGAACATAAACAATGAACAATTCTTGGCAGTTTTGTAAACTGATATAACAGTTACAAGACCATGTGTTTGGAAAACAAACAAATGATTTACACTTAAATAATAATTAATTATAATACGCACTTCCCACTAAAGGCATTATGTACGTTAGGCTATTATACTGTATGTCAACACTGTAAACAAGAAGAATTAACGTAGTTTAAATTTACAGATCTTCCTCAAAACGAAGGTTGTTGACGTAACGTAGATGTGTGGTTTGGAATTACAGGTAGCTAATTTACTTCAAAGCCGGTAAACACGGTTGCAAATTACTAAAACATTAACCCGACAGTGCATACAACATGTTAAAAACACTGTAATGATAACAGTTTCACGAACTTCATGTACATTGGTTCGTTTCTGACAATTCTTTGCGCAAAGTTACAGTAACAGCCAAAGTTATTTTTGATTCAGTGAAGCACATTTAGGCTAAGTATGAGCGCGTCAAGATCAGATGTATGATTTGACGTGCAGGATGCATTTATAGTCCAAACAGTGCGTATATTATAACGTTAGTCCTAACCAGTATATGACTATAAAATAATACAGGGAGTATGTGAAACTCACCTAACTTCGATTCGTATCTCCACAGCACCAAACTGGAATCAGTCGCTTGCTGTACTAACCACTGATAATGCTGAAATGCTTTGACATCAGCTGACAATGAGATCACATATCTTACTACAGTTCTTCAAGGGCTTTAATCAATCAGCCTTTGACATGCCCCCTTTCCGTGGATTTTTGTATTGTTGTCTGTTTCTTTGAACTGCTTACATTTACATATGTATGGCAATCTCTCAGTGATCCTTTGATTACTTTAAAGCTAAAAGTTGATTAATTGTGCATTGCCGTTGCCACATGATTAAAAACCCTGATAAAGCATAAACGTTTTTAAGTATTATTGTGAGGTTTATGTATATATATATATGTTTGTGTGTGTTTTTTTCTTGTACATTCTATTCATTCTTGCAAAGCTTGTGATAAGTTATTGATTCATTTCGTGCTAACCTAGGGAATGTTTTGGTTGGCCAACACAATATATTCAGCGTTTTATAATTCTTAAAGGGACACGCCCGCTGAATCGTGTGAGATCTACGTTAGCAGCATTGCTTTGCTAGTACTTTTGCAGCTGTTTATTTGCCTTTTCTAAAAAAATGTCACGGGTTTTAATAGTTGGCGCTGGACTTACAGGCAGTATATGTGCTTGTCTACTGCGAAGGGAGATGCCGAATACATTCAACATAGTCGTGTGGGACAAATCTCGGGGTGCAGGTTAGCGTCCCGTTAAAATGACAATTATTGTATATAACGTTACTCGTGTCAAACACTTTATTAAGGTAGATTGACACACGATTAAGGCAATGAATTGGTGGTTAATAGATTAAAAAAGTGGAATTAGTTAAACACAAGTCGAAACGTCCTTCTTAACTGGCGACCTGTGTTATGAGGGACGGAGGTCAGCATTAAAGTTGGTGTTAGTTCATTCATTTAAAGGACTGTTATCTTTATTACGCTGCAGTTGACGTTTTAGACTTAAGATTCTTTAAAAAAAACAGGCAAGTATCCAATATGTTAATAACAGGATGATCAATATAGAAACAACCTTTGAACTTTGTCCTTTGATTGGCAGGACACGCCCACCTCAAGAATAAATTACTATAATCATGAGAAAACAGATTGATGTATGTATCATTCAATAATTATGATCATTTTAAATGTTCACTGTCAGGTAATGTAATAGTCAATGCTTAATGTACCTCATTCAGCTTGTTTATTTGGTTTACAACAAGTGATATTCTGAACAGATTTTAGAAATGAACATTATTGAAAATGTTTTGTTCTGAGCATTAGGTGTATTAATGTTGTCACATTATAGGTGGGAGAATGTCCACAAGCAGAAGTCCGAGCAATCCTAAATGCACGGTTGATCTTGGTGCCCAGTACATCAGTGCCACACCATACTATGCCCGTATTCACAGCAGGTGGGCTATTTCTGCAAACTCTGTCTGATCTCTATGGTGTAGATATAGGATTTCTTTGGTGTGGGTTTTAACTTGGTCTTCTCATCGTTACTTATTATTTTTCTAGTTTTTATGAAGAACTATTGGCACAAGACCTTTTAAAGCCTCTCGTTGAACCTGTTGAAGGGATGACGTATAAAGAAGATGGAATTCTGAACTATGTGACGCCCAGTGGCGTCTCTTCCATTATCAAACACTACCTCAATATGTCAGGTAACTTCCTTCCTAGCGATTTATTTATTTTTCTAGATTTGCTGTATGACAAATTGGGTTGGTTTACAGCATTGGCTGCTTTCCTATTTAATCTTTAGTTTGAAGTTTCTGATCATGTAAAATTCAAAGGCAGTATATAAAAAATATATCGACATATCAGTGTTAAATAAAACACACAACAACGTTCGCTTTTTTCATCAGGGTATTTTTACAGTTTAATAACCCACATTATTGTTGTTCATAATGCAGCTGGTTTTCATCAGCTGTTTAATGACATCAAATATGCTGCCAGAAAATTATTTTTGGGTCAGCAAGACCTGAGTCTTCCAGCTGTTGTTCCTTCTAAACTTTACCTTTTTAAAAAATACACTCAGTAATTTCCTAGACAGAGGAGATTTGAAGAAGTATTTGGACCGGGGAATGCAAAATGATTTATTTACCCTAACATCAAGAGGCTTAGTCGATAATCTGACCGGGCCATTAGGAAACTGTTCAGGATGTTTTGATATTTTGCATGTGCTGAAACAAAGAACAAAAAAGCAGTCAGATGGAACTGATTTAATGTGTGTAAAAACTTTGGGAAACCGCTCAATTACTCAATGATCAACATAATAAAATAAAATGTTTATGAAAAGTCAATTTTGCACCATGTTTATCTCAATCCATTGACCTGATGTGATATTAGATTTTGATACATGTGATGTGCTAATTCACATGTATTCTTTATGTAACTATGGAGTTTAAGTTCTTTCTACTATTTCCTGGTTTCTGTGCAGATAAATCAAATCTTGACTCATACCAAATCTGATCTGATTTTCCTTCTGTGTGACCTACTTTAGTACTTTACTCTATTTCCTTTTGAATTGCTTTGTGCAATGTTGCCAACTGTGCCCCTCCCCCCTCAAGCAGGAGCAGAGGTGCTCCACAACCGACAGGTCACGCACATATACCGGAAAGATGCTGGCTGGGAAGTTTGTCACAAAGAGGGAGCTCCAGAACAGTTTGACATAGTGGTCCTAACCATGCCAGTACCACAAATACTTCAGCTGCAAGGAGACGTGGGATCTTGTGAGTTTATTACCACATCACAAACACTCACACACACTTTGGCCTTCTTGTATAGAAATTAAAATATGGATTTTGGTATGCTGTCATCCTTTGTCGGAGATGTGTTTAAACGTTTCTGTTTCACCTCCCACCAAAATACCACAGCTGGTTTGTTTTTGTAAGGAGCATTGTCACTCTTGCAAATATTTAAGCATCTCATGACGAAATCAATATGAAATCACGAGGTTAAAGAGAAAGGTAATCATTTTATAATTATTATACTTTTTAAAATGATCAATAACCACAGTGTATCTCTATATGTCTCGGATATGCTCTTATATGCATAAAGTTTTTAGACTTGAAAAGTTTTGGGGGGAGGGGTAGGCTGAACCAAAGCACGTGCGCACCCATTGTCAAGAAAACACAGTTTCACTCACCGCATGGGGTTCATGTCCGGCATCTTTTAGCGCTGGGACGACTCCATATATCAGTTTCAAACGATCTCCAAATCCAGCGTTATATCCACAGTTTATATAACATTCATCACCCAAATGCAGTGAACAAACACCTGAACTTCGCAAACGTATGCTCTTCTCTCTCTCCTGCTTACAAGTGAAAGTGACGTCTGCACATGCTCCTTCTCGTGCTCTCCTGTGGCTGTGAGGATCCTCCGTCACATTTGACTTTCATAATATCTTTTTCCATACAGTGAAAGTGAATGGTGACTGGGAATCTCAGTTTGTAACATTCTGCCAAGCATTTGCTTTTCATTTCACATTTTTCAAATCACATTTTCGTTTTTGGGTGAACTATCCCTTTAAGTACAAATATGGAAATGAAAGAGTCAGGTCTGGGTCTTGTGGGTGTTAGAGATTCTGAGAAACCGTGAATAATGAAGAGCGCGAGGAGAAAGTCACAGCTTCGTAATAAGAGCTGCATCGCAAATTAAAGGATGAATGAAAAATGGAATGAGACAGCTGAAAATGGTGGAAGAACCATTAACAAAAAAAAAAAATTTAAATGGTTTTGTGGTGTCACGCACAGAGCAGCAGAAGTAGGCCAGAGCCACATGGTTCACAGCACTGGTGATATGTAATGAAACGGCCGCACTAGAGCACCTGAAAAATGAATCTGAAGTGCTTTGGATGAAATGGAGGCTGTGTGATCAGTGTCACAGTGCAGTTGCACAGAACTTCAAATAACCAACTGAAATAGGAAAGGGACACAAATGTAAGAGGCCCCTCGCTCTATTCCAGCAGGCTTCAGATCATGCACAAATAATTCGCAAGTTTACTTCTTGAGTACACATACAGAGTAGTTGATTTATTTTCTGGAAGACTTCAGTGAATGAAAGCTCTCATTTAACAGGTTCTTTGTCAAATCATCTGGGTTTTTTTTTAAACCCACTTCAACAAGGCAAGGCTTTTTGGACTCTTTTAAGTGTTACATTGTTTTGTGACATGGCTGGTTTTACTGTGAGAACATCCATGTGTTCAGAACAACACTGCTCCTGCGAGACGCAATAAAGTAATTTCCCAAAATTCCTAAAACCCTTTAGATTTTTCATTTCTAGTGGGCTATGTTTTTCATTTATTTTCCTAATTTTCAGCATTTTCATCTTTGTTTATTTGAAACAAAGCGGTACAAATTGTCTTTGAAAGTATGTAAATCATTTGAAAGAAGGGATCATTTATAGGATCATTGTGACATTATGTTTGCTTTATGTAGGAGTTGAGATGAGCTAATTTATTTCATGATGCATTTATATGGTTTTACATTTATATTCAGAAAAAAAGTGTTATACTAGCACTTAAAGTAGCTCTGTCGTATTGGCCTTAGGACATTTGCAGGCCATGGATCCTGTTATCCTGTTTGCCATGATGTCACCATTTATGTGCATTTGTAGTGGCAGAGACTGGACAGATGGTGGCAGCAGGCAGGTATGAGCCACCGGCCCTTGCACACTTTTGAAGATGCAATCTGGAAATAATTTTAACAAAATCAAGCAGCATATTTGAAAAAAATGAATGCCTCACACTTCCTGCTTCATGACAGCATGATTCAGTAGAATCTGTTCATTGAACGCTAATCTTTTATATTGTGTGTAATGGTCTAAAAGCGAATGGGATCGTTTTTGTGCTATTTTTGGCAGCTAAAGCAAAGCTAATTTTTCCAAATTTAAAATTGTATTTGCCCTCTTTGATACTCAATTTGTAAATCTATTTTATTACCAATTTTAAAATATGTTTGAACTGAAATGCGTCATACATGCTAGAAAGGGGTTTATTGATATCAATCACTTTCAGTGGAAAAATGTAGGTTTAGTTTTTATCGGACATAGAAATATATTTATTGCCAAAGGATATGTATTGATGATGTTTGATTATAAAGTGAATATGGAGTTCATTCTGTATGTGTTCAGCATAAAAATAATGATCGAGTCCTTAACCTCACACTTCCACTCAGTGATCTTTGGCTTTCCCGTTGGCTTTCCATGTGCAGGGGAAATGAAGAGGAAGTATGAGTGTGTGTTATTTGCAAATGATGAATGGACTCTATGCACGCTGCTGTGCTGTTGCACGCCTGATGTAGATCACCACTGATTTGTTCCCTTTGATATATTACTGAACGTTTTGGGTTGGTGATTTGATCAAGCCTGAGAAACACAGGGTTACGGCAGATTTGTCCTTTCACACAAGTAACTTTTGCACAACTTTGATGCCAAAATCTTTTTTTATGTTGTTGCAAGAAACTTCCTGAAAGATTCAGTTTGGTGAAGAAATTCTGCTTCTTAATGTTTAAATGTTTTATCATATACTGCAACAACTTCCTCAGATTTTCTTTTTTTTGTTTTCTGTGACATGCTTCGCCAGTTGCCAAAAATTTACATGCGAGAGTTGAATGCAGCTTTTGCAAGCATTGCCACTGTCCCTTTGACTTGGAGTGTCATAATGTGTTTGAATGTTTTCAGGCCTCTGATTTTACACCATAGTAACTTAACAATAAAAACAGACACCTTGTGGTCATTGAAACATGCCACACACTTCACGCATGCACACACGCTTGTCCTACACACTGAGAACAAACACAAACTAAACATTGGTCTGTATCAAAGGATGTCACCTTTAACAGGGTGTCAGTCTTGTTCCCAGCGATGCTGTAAGGGCTGAAAAAGTACATTTCAAAATTAGAATCTGATTCAAATTCACTTCCACGTTGACAAGCTTGCGTATGCTTATGTTAAACCATTTCTGCTTTAGTGGTTTAAGACTGAGATCCAAAAGAGGAAGATGACCTATAAGCCTAAGAAAGCTTTCTAGTCTGAACAATTATTTCCAACAGCTTGTCTTTATTTTATTATAGAAGATTGAGCAGGTTCTTCCTAACCTATATGCTATTTTATCATAGACTTCGGTGTGTCTATCCTTTGCTGTGTGAATGTAAATAATAGATATTTTTTATTATTGGCTTTACAAAAATGAATATATTGGTGTTGATTATTATGATTTCTCTTTTGTAATCATTTATTGTAGGTATTTATTCTGCATTTTAGACAGCTCTCTAGATATATTTGACTCAAATCTGTGAGTGCAAAGTTGACTTTCCTTTTCAAAGCACTAGATGACCGCTTGTCACTCAAAGCTTGGAATCATAACTGCAGATTCACACAACCACAGTTTATAGGCCACTTGAACATATATTTATGCATGTCTCCAAACTGCAGCTTGATATTGAAAAAGAGCACATGAAATCATTTGACAAGCGCAGTTTTCATTCTTTCCTGTGTTTTGGTGTATAATGGACGAGGTAAATTGAAAGGCTTAACCCTTCAAGGACAGCCAATATTGTCTTTTTATGAGCTTTTATGTGCTTCTTGCTGGTCAATTGAATTCTAATGGACAATTGAATTTGATTGGACAAAAAAATGTGTGTAGTAGTCATCAATATTTTTGGTCAGTTTTCCCAAGAGAATGTACATTTCAAATGTGCTGAACAGGAATTTTGTCAGCATTTAGGACTAAAATAGCATATGTAATTATTTTTATATTGATTTCATGGAGTCTTTATACAGTACCGACAGTTTCAGCGGCAACAACATAAACAACCCCACCCAGAATAAATGAAAATTTCATCATCATTTACTCATGCTCTTGTTATTTCAAACCTCAAAAAAAATATATTTTAAAGAATGTTGTGGCACCTATTCAGTTGCATTGGTTTTGTGTCCATACAGTAGAAGTGAATGGGTGTGGCTGCTTTTTGGTTACCAACTTTCTTCAAACTATAGCTTCTTTTGTCTTTTGCGGAAGAAAGAAATTACCAGAGTAAATGATCACAGAATTTTATTTTTTGCAGAAACTATCACCTTACCTTTCCTTAGACCTCTGCAAAGAATCTATAAATGTTGAGTAGTTTTAATTTAATATACAATACAATTTTAATATAAAGTAATTGTCAAATAAATTGTTATATACCGTTTTACTAGTCAGACTGTTAACCAGACACAGACTGAAAGTTAACTTTGGGCCAGGCATGTGTGTCTGATGAAACACTGGGACAATAAAAATAATATTTTTTAAAAAATAAAAGATTTTTATGAATTCAGATGTGCCTCTTGCTGTTCAATTAAATTCTAAAGCATTTAATTTTACAAGAATACGTGTAGTGCAGGGTGAGTCATCAATATTTAGAATAGCCTACAATGTTTATAATACACATTTAGAAAATGTATATATTTTTTTATAATTTCCATTTCATGGGGTCTAAGGACAACAAAAAGAATATCACTACGGGTGGAATCTTGATAGCAGCTTGATGCATCATCTCAATGCCAGTTCCATTTCTCTCAATGAGCGATGATGTGCCCACACCCTTCCCATTGTGAAGTCCTTGCTTTTACTTCCTGTCCAACCCGTTCGCAGGTCTGTCGCACCAAACTTAGCTTGCCTTTGTGCCTATAGGTGATGACATCATTGTGCTGAAATAAGGCATTTTTCGCAGCTAACCTCTACGTGGCCAGCGCTTTCACTCGTGTGAATCTTTTCCACAGCTCAGATCCCCGATGGCCTTGAAACTCTGCTGATGTTGAGAAACATGATTCTTCATTTCTAACGAAATTAAAGCTCTATTTCTGGCAGGCTCGCTCTCTCATGTGGTAATCAGTCTCCCCGGCTCAGTTATTTGATTTGGGGCCTGGCTGCACGAGATAGGTAGCGTGCCGATTGTTTCCTTCCGAATGCCTTTTAAGAGCGACTGTTTATCAGCAGATATGATAAAAGGTATGACATTGTGCATCATTAAATCTAAAATGGCTCTCCTTTTGTTTCCCGTCACCAAACATAAATATCCGAGCGTATCATTTTGCTAGCAATTACCTCGAGCTTTATCCCGTGCTGGGAATACAATAAATGTGTCGAGTTACATCATCCCTTCTCTTGGTTAGAGATTCTCTTTTTGTCTTCCATTGAGTGACTGTCTGGGTTGGCTGCTTTTAAGTCTGTGAGTCTGGCGTGATGTAATGCCTTGCACTGACTACTGACAGAAACACACACTTATTTCCCCTGCACTGTCTGGCCGCTGTGTGCTCTCTGTAAAGCTCTCTCAAAGGCACTCAGGAGTCCAAACAATAGAAGGATGGTGTTTTTTCGCCATTTATAATTGGGTCGCTTAACCCTGTCAAAGTAACACTCGGTTTTGTGTTGACATGCCTTTGTTCTGCTAGTCACATTTTGACATAAAAAGTGATGGTGTTGTTTGACCAATAGTGTCAGTTTTGAATGCAGAACAGCGCTGAAGATAATTTAGTATTTACCATTAGCGGCCAGGTAATGAATTATTACGTATAACATTCAGATGGCTCATTGTCTGAAAAAAAGCTTCGGATGTCAATCATGAAATTATACTCTTCAGTGTCTATTCAGAAGAAACCTCGTTCAGGAAACCGTGCAAAACAAGAGGAAGGGGTTAAGTGCACAAAGCTGCTGAAATGAGTCACACCCCAAAAAATGACGATAACATAATGAACCAAACATCAGAGTTGTGAGTGTTAAAACATCTGAAGAGGCTTCAGAGACTTGAGATAATCTCATCCCTGGTGTGCCAAAAGCGAATGCCATTTCTGGGTAGTGCCATGATATGTATTTGGATTAGAGCAGAAGATGAATGAGCAGTGCATTGCCCTCTAAATTAAGAGGAATTTGTGATTCATGTCTCTGACTTGGAGAGAAAGGGGTTCTTTTGACAGGGCCAGGAAAGTCACGCTCTTAATAGCGGTTCCCTTGCCGAGCCATCTTAAAACTGAAATGATCTTTTATGAGTGATGGCTACTCTTGCACATTCGCTTGCCAGTTCTCTGCATGATCTATTTCATCATGCGCTCCTTATTTAACTTCAGTTTGACCAAACAAATCTGCATTTTTAAACAGTGTTCGTATAAAATGCAGCTGTGGTTACTTATTGAAATACAGGAAAAACACCATTTGGTTAAACATTTGTGGAAGAACACATTATCACTTCTTTTGATCATTATTCTTTTTTATAGAAGCCTTGTGAAAATCTGATAGGATTTTCGTAACGTGTGCATGCGCAAGATACTGTTGCTGTTTGTTTTGTCCTCAGGTCTGTTGTAGATAGAGTGTGTTATAGAGTACCACAGAGACTATTTTTGATGGCCAAACCGGAAGTTAGCACCACACTGGTACCCATGATCGAAATCCTATGGATTTTACCGATAAACTTTTGGAAGATTACAAAAATAAGATCTGTGATTATCAAAGGTTCATGATACTTACATGTTTCATCCATCAAGATCATTCTTTACAGATTAACACAATAATTATTACTTTTGAAGCCTAAATGCAACCGCTAGAAGGAAATAGCTAACATTATGCTATAAACGGACTACACTATGATCACTCGATATCAACGTCACCACCACCAAGACACCGACAACTTTTTCTAGCTTTATTATAAACGTGTTCTTTGGCAAGTAATTACTCCGTAAAGGAATATCCATCCAAGTCTAAAGTCCCCGCCAAAGGATTTAGTCGCTTTTTAGCAACATCTGTTTTTAAGACATGATGCTTTCAAAATCATGACTGGGTTATAACTGTTGTGTTTTATCTCATAGAATAAAATGTGAAAATATGTGTTGTTAACCACAAACCTTCTTTTAGGCATTTAATTAAAAAACCAATGACTTTGGGGCGATGGAACTGGAAGTGCTAAAATGCTAACTCGCTTCAGGGGTTTGCATTCATAATCTGTCATCTCTGCAGTACGCTATTGCTTTGCCTATAGTGTTGCCAAACAGAATTTCAACAATGATTTGCGGAACACATCCCTCATCTACCATTGGCAGGCAGACAGACAGCCCCACGCAAAACTCACGCTATTGGTTTTGCTACTGTTGCTGTGTCGTGCTAGTTTACCATAGACTTGGTCGAATTGAGCTGGGAATGCAAACATTAACGTCATATCCTTTTGTGCCGTGGGGGAAAACAATCCATTACAATCAATGCTAACTGAATAAATAATAACTGAGAAATCTATGTTCTTAGTTCATCACTGCCTTGAGCCATGTTCAGCTGTTTCCTTATAATGGAACTTCTATGCGAGAAACCGTCCGATGCTTCAGTCAAAACTGTTTATAAAATGTATTAATTTAACATGTTAAGACATACTCTGTTATATGATAGCTTTAATGAACCCTAGGACACTGATGTTACAGTTGCATAGCTGGAGATTCAATCAGGAACAGGTCGTTTCTTCCGTCACAGATACTGCAAGGAGTCTCCCACCCAACATGGCTGGGTTTTTCTATGCATCTTGCTCAGTTGAATGGAAAAAGTGATTTTATGTAGACCATACTGGCTAATTGGCCATGCATTTCCAATGAATTTTCCCCACGTTGACTCCGCCCCGGCCACGCCCCCAGCTGTGACGCGACACCGACCAAGTCTATAAAGTCAGTGTTTACAATTTTTGGAAAATCAACCAACCAATGTTTTATTCTGGGTTGTCTTTACATAATAATCTTGGGATAAGAGAAACTATTTTACCAAAAAAAAGACACACTTTTAAATCTTTCCACAATTCCAACAGTTAACTAAAACGTTGCATTACACCAAGAAATCAGAGTAGTCACGCATCTGAAGTAATTTACCATGATTTAGAAAAGCCAAATTGATTATGTTGCCATACTAAAGCAGCTTTTATTTTCTCTCTGAATGAGTCTGGAGTCAGAAATGGGACATATTGATTTCCTATACCACACCACTGCAACACCAGATAGCCCACACACCATACAAGCTATGATGAAAGCTTTTCACATCATCCATTAGTCGAAAACAGAGTTTTGTGCTCTCACACAGGTTTCTATTTACAACTCTGCATCATTTTTGGGCAACATATTCTCCAAAAAAAAATAGACCACCTTTGACCCACTGCTTGAAATAACCTGTGGCTTGACGTCAGCGCCAAAGTCCTCAGGTGGCTGCCCTAAATGTCTCTGTTTGGTCCAAAATTACACCCGAGCTATCTGTGAAATGCACCGCTGGCAATTGCCTTGTTTATCCGACCGATATTTCAGCCGGCATCACAGTGGCTTCGTCTTCGCTTAACTGGCTGCACAAAAGTGTCCATTATTGCCGTGTTTGTGGGGAAAGCAAAAAAGTCTCTCCAGTGAAGATATTAATAAACATCCCTGAAAACCTGTCGCTTTAAAGTGGCCTGCAGCTGTGGAAGCTTATCCGTCTCTCCAGCGGCCAGGGCTCAAACTCCGGATATAAAGAGCTGAGATGTTTTCATTTATAGCATCGGCCAAAGCCGGCAGTTTATGGATAATCTGGAGCTGGTCCACAGATTCCTCTGGGTTCCGGGCCAGCGGTTTAAGAGAAAACCTGGATATGTGATACATTATCTCTAATATTTGTCGACTGTAATATAATGAACCTGTTTCACAATGGCTAATGGAATCTTGAACACTGTTTTACAGTCAATTTACAAATGTGCTGTATTTTTTCATATTATGTTAAAGGTGATGTATGTAATATTTTGGATTTTTGGATGTAATTTTTCTATACTGTATTTTTTTACACACTTTTTGCGTATTGTTACGGTTATCTGCAGCGCCATTTTATTCCCTTCACGTTTGTCACCTGTTGGGTAAGTTTAAACTGAAAAAGTAATTAATTACTTGTTACCAAATACATATTCAATAGTTTACTTGGATTACTGTACAAACTACTCTCTCCAAAAAGTATTTCATTAGTTATAACTTATTACTTTATATATCCTATATTAACCTTGATTAGAATTAATTCAAGGATAGACATGGCTTATTTAATTAATTAAAATAAATAATAAATAACTACATCAATTATTCTTATTAACTGAAGTATACAAATGTGAGGACACATTAAAGCATACATTTAAAGTTAGATTTATATAACACTATTTTATATATTACACAGTATTTAGTTCAATTACGTCAGAAGTAACTGTTATTAAATTACATAAAAAATAAGATTAATCCCTTACTTTACTTTTCAAGGGGAAAGTAATTAAATTACAGTAACTAATTACTTCCTGGCAATCATTTAAGTAAAATCCAGTGACCTGTAGCTCTTAACTAATGCAAAATGCCAGGAAAATTTACATTTCAAGAGCTTTGGCTAAAAAACGCCCACTTCAAAAACTGGGTTTCATTCATTACAGGTCATGGAAATTCTACTTTTTAGTCAGTGAAAGCCAGGGAAAAGTTAGGGAATTTGGCGTAGAGTGGGAACCCTACTCTAAACTCCTCTACAGAGGAGTATTTCGTAAATATGTTATCTCCTTCAGTAACGAAGGGAAAACGTTACAACATCTTAGTCCTGTGCCACCAAAGCAGCTTTACAGGAGAAAAACACACAAAAAAATGTAAAACACAGCACAGTGCATGGTTTTTCTAGACAGGGAAGTTTTTCTATCTGGTTCTTAAGAGAGCACCTGGAGATGCTATTTAGTGCATACATTGCACATAGTGTGACATTATATTTACCTATTAAAAATAAAAGTAAAAAAGTAGCAATTGGGAACAATAAACAAAATAATAAAGTGGAATAATACTATATTTATATTATTTTAAAGTACACTTAAAATACAATGATAATGTATTTCTTATTGTTTTTCTATTTACATAAGAAAATATACATTTTCAACACCAATCTTGAAACCTAAAACGCAAACGTTTTTGTTTTTTGCCAGGTTGCTGGGAAGTGCACTTGCGAGTGCACATGGAGACTTGCGGTGCGCAGCTAGGATCGAGTATAGCATAGAGAAACTCAAGCTGCGTGCAAGTGTCAAGTTTAAACAGCTTGTCCTTTTAGAAAGTTTAAGAGAAACGGCGTTTTTGTAGACATGCAGCGCAGCGCAGATCCAGACATTCACAGAGGATGCGCGTGCCGCGTGCTTCTCTATTAACGAAAGCAGAACGAACAAAGGCGGAGCTACCAATACTCACTTTTTCATAATTTACACCCAGGTCCCATTGAACACCGGGAACAAACAAGATATCAGTAGTTTAAGCAGCATTCAGTTCAAACGGAAGTCATATTCAGTATTACATTTAGTCGATCTAAAACAGTGATTGTGCATCAAAAAGTGATTGTGCATCAAAAGGTTTTCAACCATGTCAGTACGCAAATTCGTTCGTTCGCGCATTTTTAATTTTGGTCTTGCATGTGCACCACTTATGTGCATCCCTGTTTATAGAACAAGCAAAATCATTCTAGTAAAAAATATCTAATAATATCTAATAAATGCAGTCTCTCGGTGAGCAACCAGCAAACAGTGCCCTGTGGTGAGGAACCACAGATAAATACAGAAAAAATTACTTGTGAGAAACCAGTCTCAGCCAGGAGGGCCAGATCTCCTCTGACCTGTCACAGCTACACTCAGTTACTTTGATTAAAGTTACTGAGTATAGGGAGGGGGGAGCAAGCTGTTGGTTGCAATCGACAAACTCGCCACTAGATGTCGCTGAATTTTATACACTGGACCTTTAATTTTCAACCATGCTATATATTTTTCATAACATGTTAGCTTACGTTTATTTATACAATTAAGTGAGCATCAATCAAAGTTAATAGATGCAGTTTAACTATTGCTTTTTGTTTTTTCATTAAATTTATTAATGTTAGCAAAGGAACATTTTTAAATATATATAGTATATTATTGTAGATGAATTACAGCTCTTATTTCAGTTTTTATATAAGTGTGTTTTTTATCACTGTGTTGTGTGTTTTTGCATGTATACTTTATTGACACATTTGCCAGCTGTAGAAAAAGACTAAGCATGCGTTAAGCTTTTGGCACACTCATGATCAGAAGCGCCATTAGTTGAGGTTTGGTTTCTTTCACGACCAAGACTTTATAAGCATTTAACTGAATCCAGCCTGCATGGAGGCCTGTTATAAGCTAATTGTGAGTCACCTTTAATGAAATCACATGGCAAATAAGAGGGCTGATTTATCAGAGTTTGTATACATCGGCAACCCGCTAAATGTTTTCAGACAACTTGGAGGCATCTGTTATTCCGTTGGCCTCTGCTGCTTAAATTGCGCATATGAGATAAAGCGCTCTTGCATCCAGGTGGTTTGGCAGCGCTACCTTCAGCTTGCTTTGGCACCCCTAACGCTGATCTTAATGCGCTGCTTTATTTTTTCCAAGTGACTTGAATATAACCTGGCTCTCGGTGAGCAGTTGGAAAAGCAATTCAGGACTCTTCCCATGCTGTAGATCATCATTCTTGCATGTCATGTCAGCAGATCCTTGTTGAAACGGGGTCCATTAGGAGCCGAGGCTAATGATGGACCTCTCGCTCCTGTGCGAAGCCCCTTTAAAGCTGAATTGGAGTTGGGCTCCCTCTACTTCACCCGGAGTAATAAATACTTCTTATTGTTGGACGCAGTTCACCAACAAGTGCATTAAAGGTTAGCTAAACAACGCTCGACTCCCTTTTTGTGTTTTGTTTGTATTTATCTTCCCGTTTACTTTTGGGAAGCTTTCCAGAACCTCTCAGGCAAATATTAAATCAACCTTTAAAGGGCTGAGAGATCATAAATTGGGAAATGGTTCAACTCTCGGGTGCACTCTGTATAGCCTTCCAGTATGCTGATACGCCGCTGTGCGGAGTCCCAGAGGGTAGCGGCAAAGGCCAGCCCTTCCAGGGAACAATGATGAATGCATGGGAGTTGGTGTGCTTGCAACAATGTTGCCTCAAACAATCAAACAATGCCAGCTCGAAAAAAAATGACCACCCAAATTCAGAAATAAACTTGTTTTGAATTTCTGTGCATGCTGGATGTTCATTCATTATATCAGCTTGAATCAAATTCATCCCAGTAGGACGTCTGTTAGATGCCAAATCGATACGCATTTGACATTGCCATTCATTCTCAAAGTAAAGAAGTACAATCAGGACAGAAACTGCCATTTGTAATATGGTGTTTCCCTTCGATGATACTAAAAGTTTTTTTTGGCCTTTTTGTTTGTCTCATAATCTTTTATGATAGTGGAATACTACACTACAAAAATTCTGTTTGTATTCACTTTCCATCATGTCGTTATAAACCTGTGTGCGGTTATTTTTTACATTGGACAACAGCTGTTTTTCACACATCAACTGACGTAGATGACAACACACTATCAAGTAGTCTATACAATTCAGCCCGTGTTATGAAAACCAGTATACTGAAAGTACATCTAGAAGTGCTACATTTTGAGAACACATGCTATTGAATGGCTTTAGCAGACTTAGAATGGAGCATAGTCTGTAGGGACAATACCTTTAGGGTAGATGTCATTGTATGGCCAAACTTGTTTACATATTTCTGCTTTTGTGTTCAGATGCAAAAGGAAACTACAGGTTTGGAATGACATGAGAGTGAGATAACAGTGACAGAATTTTATTAAGTAAAGTTTTTTAACAATACAAAGCTCAACTTCTCCAGCACTGAACACCAAATACTGTAGACTTAAAACTGTAGCTCTAGTTGGCTATGAGACAGTCACACATTCAAAAGCAGGAGAATGTTTAAATCACATCCCCTGACACCCTCCACCGATAGCTCCAATTAGGCAAACTTCTGAGAAGGAAAGCTGGATCCCAAGACCTGTTCCTCCTGGGAATATTCACACATCCAGAACCACTGTGGGAACAGTACTGCTTGACTTTGTTACTATAGAAATGACACATTAGCAGCCAAAGTGTGCTCTTTGTTTTGTGAGAAAATGCCCTTGTATCATAATTCATCACCTTTTGCCTTTTACCCTTCATTGATTTGATAGTGAATCAGAGATCGTGTTGCACAATAACACTGGATTTCAGTTTTAAGGCCAAGCAGCATTTATGATGTGTAACCAGTCCAGAAAATGACGTGGCACTCTGCATAAATATCACTAACCAAATGATTCCAGCATGCAAATACCACTTTTAAATGGCCTTGTTTTTATGTTAATTATCGCTTATTAAATCCACACAATCTCATTTGAAAACAGCACATTTTCCTTGTTCTAAAATAAAGGTCTCCTGATGTTAGCAAGGGCCATTGTGGCTCTGTTCCAAAACCTAGTGAGATGTCTGCTGCCTGTGTAGGCAGCTGTATTTTAAGGAAACAACCTAACCTAAATGAAGTCATAGGTGACTGATTCGTACTGTATGCGAATGTTCTGAATATTACATATGGCATCGTAGTAACAGTTTTTTGCACATACAGTATATAGCTTACAATTTAATGACAATAAGTTTAGCTATTAGAATGTTGCTGGGATATAGCTGCAATGATCTAGCAAGTCTGACACACAAATATAGGGTAAAATATACATTTTTAACAATTAAACAATTTCGTCTTCTTTTTTGCATTAATTTTATTTTAAGGTATATATTAGGGCCAAAAGTCTTGTCCAGAGGGCTATATTTGTACAGTTTTTGCCCATATTTGCCAATATTGTATAGCATCATATTGTATATCATCAAAATATGGTGTGTATGGTACAAAAACACTAAACAGGTATTTACTGACCAAATTGGCAATAACGCAAACTGCAGAATATAAGGGAATATGGCTTTTATTTAAATATACAAAAAATGGCTCACAAAAAATGAATCAAACATGGTTAACTATTTTTTCTGTTATTAATATTTGGTAATCCTTGTAATATTTTTTCTTTATGAACTTTGCACGTGTATTATTTTTTGCAAAGTCTCTTTATAATGCTGAGTTTCAGATTATAATCCAAACAGATGCAACATGGAAATTGTTATGCATCCTTAATAAAATATTCAAATATAAAGCAAAGATGTCAACTGTCCAAAGTTGAACATCACTTTTGGCCACCGATGTATGTCACCCATTATCTCAGATTGATTTTTGTTGTTGTTGCGAAGCTCACAGCAGTGCTTTGTGGGATTGTCTTCTCCCAGAGGGATACAAGAAACCTGGCAAAATAGACGTTTTTTCAAAATGCATTCTTAGAATTTATTGAAGACGATTAGGATAATCATGCTGGCAATTTTATTGAAGGGCCTTTATGTCAGGAGCGTGTCAATGATGCCCTAAAATACTGTGTCCAATTGAGTTTGGAACCGATTCTACATTCATTTATTTATTGAGTTTGAATGTTCATGGAAACATGTTGCAATATAATGTAATGTAATGAAATATAAAGTGTGTTGTGATGTAAGTATATATTGAACATTAAGGATTTGGTGTGAAAAAAGATTGAATATCTCTAAAGGTCTAAATACCCCTCTCTATATTCACAGCATTACTGCGTGTAGCCTTGTTTTTACCTAAACCTGAATGCACACCATCTCATGAGAACTCGTGTCACCATGGGGACCAAAATTGAGGTGCCCATGGGCGAAAAAGCTTATAAATCGTACAGAACTCAATTTTTTGATCTTTAGGTTTAGGGGATAAAATATACATGTTCTATATAAAAATCATTACGGCTATGGCTTGTCCCCAAGAAGATAATAAACCAGACATGTGTGTATGCTTGCGTGTTTGTGTGTGCATGTGTGAGTGTGTGCATGTGCGTGCATGTTGATGTAATGCAGATGTTCATAACTACCTGGGCTCAGGCCAGACTCACTCCTACATGCTCTCCTGGGTCCTTACTTTTCTAATCACCCTGTAGCTCAGTAATTCTCAAACCCTCATCCGAACACACGCTTATGAGAGGAAGCTCTGTAGGAAGACACATATCTCATGCTTTAACATGACACCACCAGATCTCATGCTTTGCTTTTGTTCACACAAACTGCAGATTATAGTTTTTTTAAGGTATTGATAGATAGTGGTGCTGTGTGAACAAGTTTTTGATAATAAAATAACTAAGTATATTTGAATTATGTCTTAATATCTTTCACAATTTTGCATTTTATGTAAATGAAAGGATCTTTATAATTTACAAGACAAAGGATTAAGAGAATGATTTTTGCACTACGGTTCTTGCGTGTCGTTTTGTAATTAAATACAACATTAACATTACGTCATTAACATACGTCAAATTAACAATGTACCTCAACAGCATTCATTATAGCAGGAGTATTCAAATAAAGTTCCAAGAGGTCCGGTCTTTATATTTTCTTCCAAATGGAGGTCCGGACAATATCTTTTTCATTTTAGCCCAGTTGGATATACTGTATAAAAGATAGGATCTTCTATCAGGCCATTTATTTTATATTTTGATATATGTATGTATCTGTGGCTTCAGGGGTATGCCCTCTTAATAGAAGTCTGATAATTAATATTTGTAAATAAAAAAACTACTGACAACATGCAAACAGCAAGGTGAATGTTACAATTAAAATGCTATATAACAATTAAAAATCATAAACAGAAAATAAAGTTACCTACTAAATTAGCCTTTTCATGCCATTTTCACCTTTTCAATTTCATACCAGAACTACTTTTATCTTTAAATAATTTCTCAATTAAAAGGTTTTTCATTACAAAATGTGAACCTGCTGAAAATTCTGAGAGGTTCCTGAGAGCGCCTGTGATGTGATTCTCAGTTGTGAAGACACGCGGCTCAATTTAAACATCCAAAATAGTCCAAAGTTTTAAATGGTTTATTAGGCTATGTCTCGCGGTCCGGATAGAACGAAGCAAAGGTTATTGAGGATGACTGCATTAAAGGTATACTTTACTACCAAATCAAAATTGTAAAAAAAAATACTCGCCCTCAAGTCCTCCTTACTGAATATGGTTTTCTTCTTGAATAATAATGCAGTCGGAGTAATATCACCACGTTTCATTTTACTTCCAAGCAGTAGAATGGGAGTGAATGGGTGTTGACTTTTTGAAGCTCAAAAAAGTGCATCCATCGATCAAAGAAATGCTCAACACAGCTCTGTGATCGTAACAAAGGTCTTCTGAAGTGAATTGATGTGTTAGTTTAAGATAAATATTCATATTGACGCTATTCCGTCATCTCTCGAATGCGAGTGAACAAGAGGCTTGTTTTTCCGAGATTCATGATCTTGAATCATTTCCATTTATGTTTATACATTTTGAACCTTTTAAGTTAAGTTCAATTAAATTAACAAGATAGTGCATTTATAATGCATTATAAATTAATTAAATCATTTCTGTCCTTCCAGAACCTTGGATGTCCAAATTCGCTGTTTTACGAAAAATTTTAATACACTGCACTGTTTAAATGATTATATACTATGTTGTCAACATTGAAAAGCACGTTTCAATACTTATTATCATTATCAGTACAGTGTAAGAAAAATCAATGTAAACATAATCCTGTTTTAATTAAAAATACTGTAAAGACAAATTGACTAAAGACTTAATGTACATTATGGCCTGCATTGTTTAAGGATTGCACTGTCAACATGCTGAGTTAGAGTGAACATTTCACCCACTCCCACATCAAAGATCCAAGGGCCGCAAAGCGTATAGTTCAACACATGCCCCCAAGCGGCAAACTGGAAAATGTTAACCTTCTTGTCCCTGAGCTACATGCATACACACTCGCTGATACTAATGTAGTCAATCTTACAGCCAAGCACGTGTCTGAGTAGCCTTGGGTTCGGTTCGCATTTTCAGGTTGAACGAGCAAAACCCTCGCAGTTAGATAATGGGTGATTTGAAGGTTTATGTTGCTTTGATGTTTACTAAGAGCATTCTTAAATTATTAGTTGGGTAAAATATCTGGGATAATTTAATCCAACGGTTAAGTTTGTCAGTTTTTCTCCAACCAATGGTTGAAACAACCCAGCATTGAGTGTAAAATGAAATATTGGGTTTTGTCGTTTTGTTTGGTAAGAAATGCCTTCACTTGTTTAATGGAATTAATCACCCAAACAACAAAAATGGATAATTTTCTTCTTCCTGTCTTTTATAATCTTAAAACTTTTCGGTACAACTTTATTTTATTCCAATTCTCACTATTAACTAGTTGCACATTAGCATATTGGCTTTTATTGGAATGTATAAAGGACATTATGATGCCTGACACCATGTCTACACTAGGAGTTGCTCAGACTAGTCGCAACATTTAAAGCTGTCGATTAGCGTGGGTCATGTGTTTTTTTATTGACACCGTACCTTTAAGAAGATGGCCGACTTTTCCAAGGACCTGCGTGTGGGACTGATGTCATTCCTTGCGCTTTAAAATAGTTTTATTTTATTTTAGTTGTTGTTGCTCTTGTGCAATAGATGAACAACAGTTTATTTGTATTTAGAAAGTATATATTAAGAGGCTATTATGAGGGAGTCCTGCAATTCTCCCGCAGCCGGCACACACGAGGGTCTTACTGCCCACACCCCATCAAATCTTGTAGCAAAATATTTCCTAGCTCTTATTTTATTGATTAATGACATCATCGACTAGGTGATGTTGAAGTGACTTTTATCACATAACAGTCGACCTCAAAAAATGTAAGATAGTTCAACCCCTAGTCTACACCAGACGCTACCGGCGGAACGCAATGGTACACGGCAGAAGCCGCAGTCACACTTTACTTTTTCTTTCCATTGACTCCCATTCATACGCATGCGAATGCAACAGACCGGAAACACAAGGCCGTCCGAAGATATTTCGCTCATGTCAAAGTTCACGTTTGGTGAACTCTGACCTGCGATTTCATGCCACTAGAGTGCATGAGACCAATAGAAGATAGAAAAGTCACAGCGTGACCTCTTTGTTTAGACATGTAAAAGATTGAGCATTCGCTCCCGCCCATTTTAGCAGCACCATCCAAACAAATTTCACACGCTCAAAGTCTAGTCTGATTATTCTAATGGGATTTTCGCATCGCGCCGCATACAGTGTGGACAAAATTTTAAATTATTTATATTGCGTTCTATTGTCTTGTCGCTGCGGCCGGTGTAGACACAGTGTTACTCTGCATCTCCTGTTTCTACATCCCTAATCCTACACAATTAGCTAAACCTAACAACTACCTCATAAGCAGAAATAAGTTTATTGAAGTTTCAAAGCATCAACATAGACAAACGTTACTGCACATGTGTGCTTTTGTGGCCCAAACTTAACTTCCGGTACACATCTGCAAAGAATAGAGTCACGGCAGATTACTTCTGAAAACAAGCAAAAGAAATAACAAGCAGATTATATTAGTTAAAGTAAGGTAAAGTATCTCTTGCCAGTATTATTTTGGGTTTTAGACAACAATAAAATTCCACAAATTATATATTTCATACGATTATTATCAAACAAAAGAATTAAATAAATAAATAGTATTATAAATCGATTCAAATATAAATGTTTATATTCTTAGCCTCTAGCCAGATGCGTGCATCTGATAAAACCGTCTATAGCAAAGTGTACAAGCTGCTGTTTTTACCATTAAATTCATTAATGCAAGAATAACTACCTATTATTACGAAATAATGGTGTTTTTACACCTTCTATGTACATAAACTTGTTGTCCTTAAACCAAAGTAGGACCTTTAATAAGTAAGAGACGCAGGAGCACAGACCTGTAGTCAACCATTGTCGTTCTGGTAGTACTTGTGCATGCCTATAGACTGAACACGCAAGACAGATCATGATGTCATATTCACACATTCATGTTTTCATAGTTTACACAGAGATAATAACTTATCTTTCTTTTCTCTCATCCTCTCTCTGTGAGGCCTGGTCATATGCACATACAGCACAGCTGCCCAAAGCCCCCCCAACTCTGCCCTTCCTAGCTCACACAGATTTATAATGTACAGACAGATGCAAAACACTCATTAGTGACATGTGTGCAGAGGAAGAGGCCATCAGGTGTGTCTGTGTATGGCCCTTCATGAGAATGTGGTTTAGTGTAAGGTGTGTCTTGCGTTTAAGGCTGTGCAGCACTCGCGAGCAAAGCGGAGTGTTTTTTTTCTCTTCGAGGGAGTTTGAATGTTTGTGTAAAATTTTGCTCATGTGGATTTGTTAGTCCTTCGACCGGAGGATGTGTCAAGGAAGGAGGACAAAGATCACAGATGTGTGTAATGAAATCAAATCCCTCTGGTCTAAACCAAGAGGATTTTTTTACCGAACTGCTCACCAATGCTCTCATTGCACATTAGTGTCATTACTTATCATCAAGCAAGCAAATACAAACTATCAGGAAGGGAGTAGATGGGAGGCGTGCATCTTTTATAAAGGTGTCGGCTATAAAAGGGAAAATGTGAAAAGGCACAATTCAGAGCTTCATTTGTCACTTAAAGCAAATTGATAACCTCTCTATGGGCTGAGTATGATTGGGAAAGAAAATTGAGAAAGGATGAATGTTCCTCAAGGTGAATATCATTTTACGTCTGCTTGCACAAATGCAGGCCGTCAAGTTCTTCTAAACAAGCTCTTTTTTGTGGAACCACAACATTTTGAGAGGTCATCATTTCAAAGAACGAGTCTTAACAAAGATGCTATAAAGGGAAAAGCAAAACTCCATGGGGAATCTGGAAATTCATTATTCAGTAGTATTGCCTAACTCTTTTTTTAGAGGCATTTCAGACTCTATCCTTTGCCCTTAAAAGTAGATTCTTGAGATAAGTGCACAAACACGCAGTTAATGATAAGAGGCAGTTAAGCTGGCATAGACTAAACCTAATGGTCAGTGTTTTCCCATCAAGTCAAGCCCTAAATGTTCTCTCAGTCTCTCAATCAAAAATTTTAGTTTACAATTTTTCTGGCGCCCCGACTGCTAAGATATTATTTTTTACTGTACTTTCGTTTACTCTCTAAACTGACTATAATTTAAAACAATAGATTGTGCAATAAAGTCGATGTTGTTTATATTCATTTATGTATTAAATGTTTCTGCTGTCAGACATAAGATAATAATTAGACACGTGTTTGGTCATATGTCCAGTCAGTAACAATGACAGATGTCTGTAGTTAAAGGTGTTTTGTACTTACTCACATGCAAGCTGCAGTTTGGTTCTGCCGCTCACTGAACAGAGAAGACACGGAGAAAGACTATTTCCACTCACTGACAGCTAATGTTTATCCAAAAAGACGCTAGTGGATTTTCTGAGGGCAAAACTCTTAAATTCACAATTCGCGTGTTTCTGCGCGCATATTAGTTATTTTAAATGAAGACGTGCGGCAGGCGCGTCGGCCCCGCATCGAGATGAAAATAGTTGTTGGAGTGCCGCGCGAAATGTGAATCGGGCCTAAAGATCTGTACGCACCACTGCGCACCTGTGTGTGTATTCTGTCGAAAGCCAACAGTATCACAATTCGCGTGCTTTGGGTCGCCGTATTCATTTTAAAACGCCGATTTCTTAACGCCGCCAGGCGTTAAATAAGTGCCGTCTGGTGCTAAATTAACGTCATACGCCGCCATGCATTTAAGTAACGCCGGGCGCCGATCGACGTTAAATTAACGTCACTCAAAAAGCAAACGTATTAGCTAATATACATAACCCCTCCTCTTCTAGGTTTGCGCGCTCTACAGCAAGTCGGAGGCCCGTTTCATCTCAAATCCATATCCAGCTACACTTTGTGGAAAAACACTTTTTTTGTTTTTCCACAAAGTTTAGCTGGATATGGATTTGAGATGACACGGGGCTCCGACTCGTGAGATGACACGGGCAACGCAGTGCGCTGATCAACGTTAAGTTGACGTTAATTTCGCACCAGACGGCGCTTATTTAACGCTTGGCGGCGTTAAGAAATCGGTGTTTTAAATTAATACGGCGATCCAAAGCACGCGATTTGTGATACTGTTGGCTTTCGATAGCTGAGTGACAGATGCATCTGCACGCCAAGTCTCTGCTGACTGGCGCGCGTTTACCAATGCAGACCAGGCATTTGTTAGTAAGCTAATGAATGGGAAACACACATCCTTTTGCGATCGCGTTCAGGGTAGGGGATGAAGCCTACCCCCTGCTGCTCACTGTCACGTTCAGTTCAGTCCATTCACGATCACATTCTGATGAAAGGAAATGATAGAATCGGGCATGACAAATTGACGTTATTGTAATCCGTCAAAATGACGGACGGCCTTCAGTTTTTTCTGTCACTGGTAAATTTTTTTATTAATGACGGAGAATTTAGGTAAACGCGACCTCTGCTCTTAAGACAGTTATCTATATTTTATTGCATTTGTGTCAGTAGATTCTCCAATTAATTACACATAGCCAGGGCCGGATTATCCAATGGGCATTAAGGGCATCGGCCCAGGGGCCCCTGCGCGCCTTGGGGGCCAAGAAATGGGGAGAACATTTCACTTAACAATGTTTTTGTTAAATTCATTCTGTCGTGTGCCCCTCTGGCCCACACACAAAACAGTGTTTCTAATGTACGCAAGTCTGTCTCTTGATTCAGTAACTTTTACAAGCCCTTTAGCAGGTTAAAGGAGAATCACAAAGCGATAATTAAATTGACTTTCCAGTAAACCTTAGCTTTCATTCAGTGGGAAAATGTCGCGAGTGCTGCCCCGTGAGCGCAGACCGGTCAGACAGGAAGAATGCATCACATTCGACAGGTTACTCCTGAATGAAATGAGAACAAAACGGCGTTTCCAACAACCTGTCACTATTTGGTGGAGTTTCTTCGCCAGTAATGAATTTTGATATAATGTTGACTGTTTAACTACCTTACTTTACAGATATTTATTCTTCGTTATTAGAAAAGCCTTTACATAGCTTACAGTGCAAAATGTTTACTTCCACAGACTAACATATAGGCTGAAGAAGTATACCTATAAAAAAGTTTAACAAATGGACAAATAACAATCATTGACAAACTCTGCCCTTTTATTTTTAGAAAAATTAAGATGTTTATGAGAAAATATTTGAGAATTACACCTACGAATATTCTTAAGAACGTCCTATTATTTATCTTAATAAAGTATTTTATTTTCTCTTAAGAATAGTTTTGTTATTGCGGTGTGTTTGTGTGTGAATTGTGGAAGAATCTGCTAGAGCTTTATTAGAGGTATTAGACCATCATTGGTAAATGATGACAGAAATTTCGTTTTGGGGGAACTACGGTACCTTTAATCATGACTTGACTTAATTTGACATATTACACATTTTAAACATAGCTTCCTGGAACATACATCTGTCATCATTTATTTACCCTCATGTTGTTGGTATTTTATAAATTGTCTCAGTGGTGTTGTGTCCATAGTAATGAAGTCAGTGTTGTTTGGTTGACTGTTCTATGTGTGAAAGAAACTGATAGAAAATTGATAGAAAATAATAGCTTCAAAAGCCTTTTACAATTCGAGTCATGGCCTTTTGAAGTGGCTTTATTCATTAATGTGGATTTGTCCAGCTAGTGAAAGTGATTTTAGACAACTCAAATGAGTTATGGTGGCAAAAATGTTCTCATATCTGTTTCATGAGATAACCCGTCCTATGTCAGGATCTTTTATGCCGATAACAATAGCGTGTTCTGCAACCAGATTCCATTACCATGAGAAAGGCAAGTCTTTTCTAGATTCATCTGACAGGGTTTGCTTTATCCCTGGGCTTTCCACACTCAGATGCTTCACCAGATTGTCTCTATACCAAGAGGCACATACATGCTCCTAATCTCCTCCAGATGTTCGCAGATGACACAGAAGGTGATAAAAGGGACGTGTCCGGGGATAGTCATGTGACCGCTTCACCTCTGTTGTCATATTCCATCATCGTCAGGTGGTTGCTTCTTAATTGAAGTAACAGTTGGTGAAGTGTTCGCAGTGACGGCAAAATTACAGCAGTGGTTAAGGATCTGTGGGGGGGGGTTGGTGGTTGTCTGCTAGGCATCGCTGTCATTTGGTGAACCGCATGACCGAAAAGCATTTTTTTATATGATCTGTTGATCCTTTCAAGAACAGTTTTTAGTGGTAGTTTAAGAACATTTTAACTGGATTTTTAGTTGCTATTTGTATGAATTTCTTTCTATACATAAAAAGTTGTGTCGTGCAAAGCACTTACCCATAAAAGAGAAAATAACTGGTGATATCTCTTTAATGTTTCACTCTTTTTCTAATAGACATCAATGAGATTAAAAAGGGGGCAGATGGAAGCTTTTGGAAGTCTTTTGTGTTTCATGTGTTTTTCTTGGGACATAGATTCAGATAATTTATGATAACAATCAAATGAAACCAGAAGAACCGTTACTTGGCTAAACTTGTCGCTCCAATATTTTGAATTTAGATTCGGATACCAAGCTCAACCACAAGATGTCAATGTACCATAATGTACTGTTTGTTTTTAATGTGACCAAACTACAGATCCCATTTAACAAATTGTTTATTTAATAAAATAAACATACAACAAAATTCAACAAATCGTTTATTGCATACAATTATTATACAGTGAAATGATAATATAAATTAAACATAAGTAGTTATAAGTATAGTTAAGTATATATATTAATGTTATTCCGAATATCAAATACTTTGCCCCCAAAATAAATGCATTTGTCGTTGAAAAAACCTTGTCCAAAAATTATTTGAGCAATTCTAGTGTTATGGATGTGATATTTTCATTTAAATCTTAAAATATAAATTTAAAGAGAATCTATTTACTATATTTAACAGTTTATATTTTACTTAACCCCCGATGAGGGCTTCCAGCAAACAGAAAAATATCAGTATATACACAAGATTTCTCTTTTAAAAGAGGGAAAATTCATGTGTTATGGATGTGACAAAAAAGAGAGAGACAACGTGCTTTGTAGGATTTCTGCGAAAAAATCAACACTCCAAAAGCACTAATACCCAACAAATGGAGAAGGGATGGCTCTTTATAGAACATTGAAGAGTTGCTGTATTAAAATGTTCATGTGCCCATTTATAAGGAATATGGACCGCAATGGATTTTACAATTAACTTACCAGACTATGGAAAAAAGTGCTTAAAAAAGAAAAGTGCTTTTTTAAAGTGCTTTAAAAACTTAAGGAGAGACGTCACATGGGTATTTAAAGCACTAAATATTGATATCTGACATATTAGTACGATATTAAACCTAAAAACTTGATTTTATCACCCTAAAGGTTAACAATAGCATGGATTTGGCTAAATGCAAAATTATTTTATCCCTACGTTTTAATTTAAAGTGGCCACAGGATACCAATCTCACTGACACTGCACATGGCTCACACATGTGTGAAGTAAAATTGATGACTTTGTGTTTTTGTTCATCAGTTTTGACCAAACATCTGTTTGTTCCTCTAGGGGGACGATTCTGCTTAGACACTAATGTTAATTAGATCCTACTTATTCCTCTCGGTTGCTTTTCCATGAAAATCCTTTCTTCCTTACTGGAAACAGGAGTGTCTTTGAGCAGAAATATGCATTCGATTCCCCAGGCGTGACCCTTGACCCTGACTACTCCAAGTACCTGTGGGCCCTGAATAACTAAAGCAGGCCTTAGTGTGACTGCTTGTTTCCAATAAATAACAGATGTTCAAGTCTGGAAACAAGGACACAAAAGAAGCCCATAAGCTCAAGCGTGCCTTTCCACAACATTCTCATTAAAGTGCCACTCACTGTCCATTTAAAGCTCTGACTGTGTTATACGTATGTATGTTATACTGTGCTTCAACCACAGCTGTTGTGTGTTTCTATGCAGTGATGGGGGAGAACCAGTTGAAGGAGCTAAGAGCTGTCAGCTACTCTTCCCGCTACGCACTTGGACTCTTCTACAAAGCCGGCGAGCGGATCGACGTCCCATGGGTGGCCAAGTACTTCTCCAATAATCCCTGCATTCGCTTCATTGCCATAGACGATAAAAAGCGCAATTTAGGTGTGTCTCAACATTTTTTTTCTTCTCATTTACATCTTCTGGTTTTGCTGTCTGTTTGTTTGTGCTTTAATTTGTCTTTCACTCAATGTGTAGCATGCGTTTTTACACTTCACACAAATCCGATTTGTTTTTTTCAAATCTGATCTTTAGGACTGTTCTCACTGTCATTTTGCTAGTTATGAAATCGGTTTGTTCGGACAGATTTGTCAATGTCCTGTGTGTCTACATCAGTTGCTATGATAATGATGCTAGCATCAGCATGATGTCAGGAGATTTTAGCTGTCGGTGTGGGAAGAAATTTAGCTTCTGCTGATGTCTACTGTAGAAGAAAGAAATCTTGCAATTTTACCAAATTTGCATTAGAGAATAAAACATTTTGCATTTGCATACTTTGTTTTCAGAATTACACTCTTCACTGCATAATCTACACATAGGGAGAGGAAAAGGTATAAAGTGGGGTGTACTTGTCATTTCCCAAATAGTGAAAAAAAGAAATCCAGTCTGACCATTCAGATTAAACCATTTTAAACTAGTTTTAAACCACATTGTGTTGGGTTTGTAAACATCGTATTTCATGTAGCTTTCGCTGTTCACATTACAAACAACTTAACTGATTAAAAAAACATATTTTTACTGCCTTTGCATTGCCCTGACATCACACCCTGTTCTTCTGTTCGCTTTGCTAGTCTATTATCTCCCACTTTCCTGTCTTCTCAAATTACGCAACATCACCGTCCAATTGAGTTTGTCTGCCTTGAAGTGTGTCATCCATAGCACAAAGGGCTGCGTCTCGAAATTATGCGGACCGCTCAAATGTCTATTCACACGAGTGCTGAAGCGCTGGCTGCATGATTACATGTGTACATATATTTTGTGATGGTGTGTGTGGACATGCATGTTTGTAAGAACTAACAGATAATGATGCACTGCTCGGTTATTGAAAATCGCATGCACATGTGCGTTAAGACCATTTTTAGATCTTCGTTCATAAAAAGCTCTTTGTGTAGAATGTTTCCCAGAAGCCCAAGCCACCATTGCTCATTGAAAAGTATAAATCATCAGTTATATAAGTTTAAGTAGCGTAGGTAAGTAATATGCAACAATGAACTGACTGAACTGCTAGTTGTGCAATAATGAATCGATACTCTTGAATTGAATTCAACAACTCCGAATGAAGTGCATGAAATGTCAGAAGTTTACCGTTACCAAACATGGTATCTTTACCAAAGCCTAGTAAGCAGCAAAATTAGGATGCCCTACAGGGCCGGCTCAAGGGGGAGCTAGGGGGGATTTTCCCCCCAGACTTTCCTTGGGCCCCTTTAAAAATATGCAGCGGACAATCAAAAATAAACGCTTCTTATTTGTATTCTCTATGATATAAGGATCTGTCAATTTAATCACAGAAAATTATACAAATTCTGCAAACAATTAAAAAGAATTTTATATTGTTAACCAACCAGAATATATGATTGCCCTCCTAGTCGAACAAGACTAGTGCCGGGCCTGCTGCCCTAACTTTCACAGCAAAATATAACCCCAGAAGGCATTGCAGTGCACTTTGTGTTTCTTATCCAAGATGACAGAACATTGTAAGTTGCTTTGGATCAGATTGTCTGCATAGGCATCTGTAAACACCTAATGTCGGTAGCTGTTGGTGTGGACATCACTTGGTTTTGGAACAGAGCTCATGCCATCTAGCCTTGTTATGTTTCTGTGTCTGATGCATCTTAGATTTTTGTGCATCTTTGACTGAAAAAAGTCTTGTGTTCAAGGTTTATACATATTTTCAATCACAAAGGTTCTGTCGGTTCACGATAGTACATCTACCGGAGTCCAATAGAATTAGTTCCTAAAAACAGCCTGTGCACCTGTCACCTTCCATCCACTCCAGTGTTTCTCAGGGCAACATCATAATTAGGAGAGCTGTTAAATTTTGCATTCTGCTGTGCTGTTCTTTCAGGCCGAATGCTCCTTACAACCTTCACGAGGCCACGCTTTAATCTTCATTTTCATTTCTATAATGTGTTTTGCTTGTAGTTCCAGTAAAGTAGGTCTTAGTCTGATCTCGCACAGCACCCCGAGCTCTCTTTGAAAACTTTTTGGCAGGCCGCTAATTATAAGCTATTAGTGTGTTCCTGCGCGTCTGGCACGAAGCACATTTGTGCAGTTGGGTTAATGTGGAGTGAGCTATATCAGGGCTATATTATGGTTCCCAAAAATCTGAACTGGTTCATTATTGATGCGAGTTTGATTACATAAGAAATCTGAAACTTATTAGAAAAGGGTAATGCCGTCTAAAAAGACCAGGAAATGTGAATTCTGATCAAAAGCACCATTCGGGTAGGAATAGGTTTGTGACTGGCGTGCTCTAGATGTGATTAATTAATTCCTTCCCATAATTATGTGTAGTGTTATAATTATATAAATAAAGAATCTTATCCAAGCAGTTTCAAAGATCCGGCTTTCAATTGTTTTGATGTCCGATGGGATCCCAGAAGGCACTGTTTAACCCATAATACAGAAGATAATAATCAGAAGATTAGTGCACAACTCTGAGATCTGAAGTTTGTACACAAGTTTCCTGAGCTTAATGGTAAAACAAATTGAACAGAGCTGTGAAGTCTTTGAGTATTTTTTTCTCTCAAGTGCATTAAAAGTCTGGTACCTAATTACTTTACTCAAGGATTTTTACTTAATTTTAAATATTAGTTTTAAAAAATATTAAAGGGGGGTTCAAAACTCTTTAATGTATTCTGACTTCTTTACAATGTTAAACATGCTGGCTTCTCATGCTTGACATGGTCAACCTGTAAAAAACCAGTTGGATGGATGATGTGGTATTTCTGTGCTTGATACATTTCTTTAAGTATTAATTTGCCATCGGAGACCGTGCAAAATTACTAGTGGATGTTAGCGCTTGTTATTGACATGTTCTGTTTGTAGAATACACTGTATGCTGTGACGGATTTTAATGAGCCTGAGGACAAACAATGTGATATTTGAGACGTTTAAAATGAAACTAAAAGCGGAGAGGTTCAGGGAACATATCATTTCAAATCCATTCACAGCAAGAATGAACGACAGGTGAATTCTCTTGTTAAGTTTTATTTTCAATTATCTTTAGGTTGTGTTGTGAAAATACGGAAAAGCGTCATTATTACAAACTAAAATCAACATCAGTCTTAGCAATAATCAATATCACTTCTCTGCCTCTTTTTAAATTAGCAGAAATCTTAAAGTAAAGTGACCTATTTGTCAGATATGGTGACCCATACTCGAAATGTGACCTCTGCATTTAACCCATCCAGTGAGTAGTGAACACACGCACAGCAAGTCGTGAACACACATACACCCGGAGCAGTGTGCAGCTATAACTATGCCTTACTCAAGGCCACTTCAATCGTTACCCGCCGGTCCTGAGAGTCCAACCGGTAACCTTCTGGGCATGAGTCCGACTCTCTAACCATTAGGCCACGACTGCACCCTAATCTGCCTATAAATGCATAGACAGGCAGCATTTGAAGAATATTTGAACACATTTACACATATTTATATTTGGGTACAAATGTAAACACATTTAAAACTATTCAGTGGAATTTTAGGGTGGAATTAACAAAAAGTCTGCAGATTTCGTATAACCCTGCTTATGAGGGAAAACAACTAGAAAGAACAACTTTATGTTAGCAAAACCTATGAGAGGGAAAATTAACACACAACAGGATAACTAAAACTATGTGATTAAAAAATGTAAGTTCATGTTTTACGGCTCCTAAAAAATTACTCACAGTATTTAAAAATTATTTTTCCCCTATGGGAGCCTATGGCTCCTTAACTGTTTTTTATGTCTGGAGCACTGATAAGGTTAACAATAGAAATTTACAGTGAATCAACAGTTATGCAAGAATAATGCAATGATGAATTGTGTGCTCATGCTTTAGTTCCGCCCACTGCCCGCCTTCAGGAACTCAACTGTCTTTTATAAATGTGATCAAACTAAAGACTAAGTATGCAATAACGCTCTATAGGCATTCAAGATTAATGTGAGATTGGCAGAAATTGCGTGTGTAACCTCCGCTTTGATGAATTAAAAATACATTTGTTTGAGTGTTCAATCATGTTTGACATCTTGAAACCAAGATTTCGTGAGAATCACCCATTTATCAAATCTAGTGGAGTAAAAAGTATGATTATGTTTTATAATCTAGTAAAAGGAATAAACATTCTTCCAAAGTAAAAACATGAAGTACGTACTTTTGAAAATGTACTTGGTTGGGAGTGAAAAATACCTCACACATCTGAAATTGAAGGTTGATTTCTTTTGTTAGATGCTCAACCACACAGTGATCAATGTCTTGTGCTGGCATAGGTGTTTGTAAGCAAACCTATAAATGTCTCTCAATTATAGTTGTTTATGCATATTAAACTGAAATAGGAGAAACTATTTAAAAATCAAACACACTCGCCTTTAATTCGTATGTAATGGTAGCATTTTTTAAATAAATTCTGTAAATTGAATTTGAATATACATATTTTTCTGTCTGGAATCACATGCAGTTTCCTGTTAACCCTGTGAACTTTGCGACAAGCTCTGCCCCCACCAAGAAATAAGTGACTCAACCAGTGGGCACGATGCCAGCCCTCTACCCACACTACATGACCTCTCTCTCTATCTATCTGGTGCTCAGTCACATTCTGGCACAAGCACACGTACACATAAACACTGTAACTCTCTTTTTAAGGAAGGTCTCTCTCTCTCTCGCGCACTCACCCTTTGCTTCTCCTTTTCCTCTCCTCTTGGCTTGGCACTGTGCCAAACACGTATATACTTTGACTGTTCTGCAAATGGAAAATGACTGTGCCTCTTGTGCTTTTAACCCAATACTAACAGTCATCCAAGAATTGAGTTGGCCACCTCACATTGACCGGTTAAGACAATCATTTTAGTATAATCACTTGGTAGACTGTCTCTCTTTTCTTGTGTCCATCATATTGAAATTAATCCTTTCATCAATGCATTTTCCTGAAAAGTTGAAAGTGAAGCATCTAGGTTTCGGTAAAAGTTTATAAACTGTTATATAAGCAACTGACTACATCTGGAAAAAAATGACTTCCTCTTTCCTTTGCTAGAAGCATGCCAGAGGCTAATATTTGATACCTTTTCCTAGAATCATACATCCTCAAACACCACGTTCACGCCAATGGACGCAATTTAAATGACTCATTGTTCCCTCTTGGTCCACAAAACTTTTCTAAACACAATTGATTTAACTGAATTAAAATCCCTCCTCACAGGTGGCCATAAAGTCCATGTGTTAACCGTGTGAATCTGCCAGCGGCTTTTACTTACAAATCGGGTCTCATTGGTCTACGTCAGAACCAGCCGATGCCTTATTTCATCTCCATTTCATTTCCAATCGGCCCGAGTCACTTCATCTCCTTCTCCAGCTGTTCAAACCCAGCCCATGTTTATAGAACCCAATAAAGGATTATTTCCTCCAGTCATGTTGAATATGTGTTTTAAAGCAGTGTTATTAGAGTGTTGATTTTGCCGTGTACAAGGCTGATATATTAGGGCTCAGTCGTGGGTCGTGGCTCTGCCGATGAGCTTGGCCCGTAATGCATTACATCATTTGGTTTGGTGTGCCCATAGATGATATCACCGAGAAACCATAGTCTGGCGATGAGAAGGCTGGACACGGTTTGGAACAGATACTAAACTCCACTCACGCTAACCCTGACCAAAGGCTTGAGACTATCAATTTACATTGAATACGTTAGATTGTGTTAATACTTCTGTCAAAAAAAGTTTATTACGTTTTTCTTTAATATTCGTGGCGTTTTCTGTATCTGCACAGTTCTTTAGCTGTCACCCTCATTTCTTTCTTCATGTAAAATGTCTCCTGGAACCTGTGATCTGTGCATTTTCATGAGTATGACCTCATATCCTTCAACAGCGTCGAATGACTTCGGGCACTCTGTGGTGGTCCACACCAGTGTTCCCTTTGGAGTCCAGCACCTGGAGAAGGAGAAAGATGCGGTGCAGAACATCATCCTTGAAGAGCTGGAGAAGGTGATGCCAGGGCTTCCTCAACCTGACAGCATCAAGTGTCAGAAGTGGAGATATTCCCAGGTAAGACAATACAGTGGAAAAGCTCAGATGATGTTAGGAATAGATTTGTAGAATGGGTTTTCAAAGCAAAAATTAATCGGACATCAGATATAATTGTTGATATTTTTTACTAGTGGGTGCACAAGGACACTATAGTTCACTTAGGTTAGTGATGATAGTGATGAAACTGTGACATATTATACCCCAAAATTCTTCATACAGTAAACGACCACTTTACGGTTCCGGTTCACAGGAAGTTCCGGTTCACAGGGACTTTAATAAGATCAACATCAAAAATATAATGTTCTGTAAATAATCCATCAGAACATACCATACATATCATAACACTCTAAAGTGTGTATTGTGAAATAATTGATCTGCGTTGGACTATTCAGCTCTATCCCGTCTACCATCACATTAGCTCTTGATGTAATCTCTGTTTGTACTTTAGGAGTTGTTTCTTCACTTGGGGGTTCTTTCAAGTATTTATTTATAAATAAATAAAAATCATTCAGAAACACTCACCTTGTGATTTCATCATGTATAGCAAGAATGAGTTTTCAGGCCTTGGCTTATTTAGGCCAGCACAACTAAAAAAAGCCTCCCGCTATACAGCAAAGGCATTCATTTTTAATAAAGCTGCTCTGCAGACTGCAGCAGTGAATAGAGAGAATGTTCTAGTGGGAAAAAAAGCTAGTCTAACTTTATCAGAAGAGAGTTGGTAGATTGAGTCTGTCTCGCACGCACACATACTAATCCGTCCTCTCCCCCCACTCGCTTGGCTCACACACACACCACACACACACACCACACACACACACACACACACATACACACACACTTACAGTAGTACGTTATGCATTCACACACTGTGTGGGACAGCGCCCTTTCTCGCACAGTTGCATTCTCTCATACATGCAAGCGGACGCGCACACAGACGTTCTGTTTTTGGGCCCCCACGCTGTCGGCCCCTGTGACATACAGCGCTGGGACCCAGTTTAAGGTCAAAGGACACAGAACATCTGTGTGGGAGCGCTGAGTAACAGAGACTGGGCCAAGGCCCGTTTAGACTGCACAGACGGGAACAGAACACTTGCTGTCATACATACACACACACACCTGTGCACGTGCCAGATCCCAGTCAAACACATAGAGGGTAGGGAGCACGAGTCGGTTAGACGCATCACAGTTTGCTGAGCATAAACCAGCAGCGCACACACATACACACACCACATGTCAAAGTCATTGACTCTAATGGCTGGAAAGACTCTTCATGAATCATGACTTTTAATCGTTGGCAAATGCAGACAGATTTGTTTCAGCTTGCAATACTTTGTATGTTTGCAAAACATTTGACTTCTCTTTGATCACACAGAATATAACTCTCAGTGTTACTCTCAATGACTTGTTTCAGTGATGGTTTGTTCTGTAGACGCTGCATTGCATACTAATAATTCTCTGCTCATTGACCTATTTTTGGGTCACGACAGCAGTTACAGAAGAAGTGTGAAAAATGAGACTGCGGTTTGTGCTTTGAAAGAATCTGAGTGAAGCAGATTTGGAGAGGTGAAGGAGCTCAGCCCTGCTTGCATCTGCTTACCTCTTGAATAACCTAAACAATTTGTTCTTGGCCTCGTTTAAGGCCTAACGTTTATCAATTGATTTACACACAGATTACCCTTTAAAGATATGAGGGGAGGGGTGCGGACGGTACGACGATAGTGCTCTGTTTGGAAGATGACTAGTATAAGCCTCAGGAAATGGACACTATTTCCTCGTCTCTTGCATGATGGACCTTGATGTTTATCTGGATGAGCGTCGGGGCAGCTGAAGCCTTTGTAATAGGCCATGCATTGAATGTGTAAATATCTCCATTTAAACAGTGGATTTTTACTGGAGTGATTTACAGTGAGGACCTGTATCATTTACGGTTCGTTGTAAAATACATAATTCATTTTAATGAGCCGCAGAGGTAGTTTATGAAAACGTAGAAGAGATATTTACTTTGAGGTTTGCAGTGGAACATGTCTGTCCTGTGTAACTGTTGCATATGTGTACTTATGACACATCTGACATATACAGTGGCGAAAGCCAGAGAACATGGCAATAGTTTTCTATTTTCTGATTGACATTAGGAGAATTTGTAGTTGTTTGCGTTTGGATTTTTGTTAATATTTCAAGAGTTTTATAAGCCTTACTTACTGAACACCTTTTTTTCCGAAGTTGCGAGTATCATTTAAATTCTACTCATTTTGACAACTACTCTATTCTTGGCTGTGGCTTAACCCAATGAAGGCGCCTCTAGTGCTATTATAAGCTCTGCATTTAACCAAATATAATAATAGCCAAACCTCTTGTGAGAACTTCCCTTATGGGAAAAAGAAGATAGAACTATGTAGACTGTAAACACTCTACATTGAACTGTATATTTTGTATAAATAAAGTATTTGAACTGTATTTGAGTTTGGAATATACAGGAGGTTGGTGTCTAATGTCATAATTGTGTAGGTTTTTATTCAAACTAAAGTTTGGTTAGTTTAATTTTATTTGAAGTCTGTCATTTAAAGTGACAGTTCATCCAAAAATGTCATCATCTGTCATCATTTACTCATCTGTGTAGATTTCCTTGTTCTGTTGAACACAAAATGAGACATTTTGAAGAATTTAGGAAAGCAAACAAATCTTGGGTCACCTTAAAAAAATCATTAAAAAAAATTCTACTATGGTAGTCAATGATGTCCCAGAGCTGAAAATAGCCAACATTCTTTAAAATACCTATTTTATACAGATTTGAAACAACTTGAAGAGGGAGTAAATGATGAACTATCCCTTTAAATATTGCTAGAACAATAAACAAAATACATGTTTCCATTAAAGCATTCTGTAATGTGACCCATTTTGTGAAATACCGCATTTTACAAACTGTTAATATCATTCTGTTAACTATTAAAATGTAACCTTGATATTTTCAATATTGACTAAGTATATCAAACGAATGGTCTTATTCTCAAAACATTAACCGACTTTTAGCCTGAATTTCAGAGACAGGGCCACAAATAAGTAAATCATTTCACTTTCAATTGTAAAATGGAAGTGCTCTGTATTTTAGTACTGCTGCTGAATGCACTCAGATCATCTCCAACTCTCCGTCCAGCCATTGATATCTGTGATCTTTTAAAGGGCAATTTGAAACATCACTTTTAACCCTACCCTGTATAATTGTATGTCAGGGAAATTGTATGTCAGGGAAATTGACTATTGAACAGCATTTTAACACCTATAAACATACATCACATTTACATGCTTGCTACCATTGGCCCTATTTGGGACACTGGACCCTTTTAACTATTATCAGTGTAAGAATGAGATTGCATCAGCTATTGTAAGCTCAATCACTCAATTTTGTTGTTCTCTAATTAGGTGACAAGATCAGTGGTGGATTGCCCAGGGCAAATGACATTACTCTCCCAACCTTTGCTGGTGTGTGGGGGTGATGGCTTCACACACTCCAATTTCGACGGCTGCGTCGAATCCGCCCTGAAGGTCTTTGAGGTTCTGAAGTCTTCTCTTTGAAAGGGGGTTTGAAAAGAAAGCCTACATTTTGGGTTTTCGTTATGGATGCCAGCATTGATTTTAGATTTGAGCCCCTCCCGGCAGGAAGATGGATGTGCAGCTCAGAGCACGAAGAAAACTGTCTCGCTGGTGTCTGCAGACACGCATTTTGTTACAAAAACCAATTACACCGTCTGGGCCGGATGCTGAGGATTAGAGGAGGACAAAGAGAGGAGCGCAGACTGATGCCTCCTACTGAACCTGCAGACGGCACAATGCAGCAGTCGGGTCTACTAAAGTCAAGCAAATGTTATCTGTTTTCAGTGTTCTCTTATAAATAAAACAATAAAAACATGCTTAATCTGTCTCTTTATATGTGGAGAGCTAATATGTCCTGCTGTATGACAAAATTCTGTACACTTATTTTAAATTATCAAAATAATTTGTATTTGTGTAACTTTGGTAATACCATAATCATTTTCTATCTCCATTTTTGTTTTGTTTTTAAGTGAAGATACATTTCAAACTTTTTCCTCCAATTTAGTTTAAAGTTGCTGTGAATACAAAATTTGATTAAAAAATAGATAATGACCAGTCAAAGAATCTTAATTATAATTTTATTCTTATGTTGATTAAATGATATGAATGAACAGTCATAGCTCTAAAATAAAAATACATTTCAAAATAATTTTATTTTACTCTGTTTTATTGAAAGAGATGTATGACCAGCCAAAGACTATAGATTATAAGAGATGAATGACCGGTCATACAATCTCAATTATTTTTTAAATAAGTTTTATTTTATTTAGGTTTATTAAAATAAATGAATGACCAGTCATGGCACTTAAATTGTTTTAAATATATTTTAATTGAAATTTATTAAAAGAGATATGTTTTATTTTATTTAGGTTAATTTTGAATGACTGGTCAAAGCCCTTAAATTTTATTTTATTTTGTTTAGGTTGTTTAAAAGATCTGATTTACCATTCATAGAATATAGATATTTTTTATGTACATTTTATTTTATTCAGGTTGATTTAAAGAGACAAATGACCAATCATAGAATATAAATAATATTTAGATATATTTGATTTTATTTAGGTTGATTAAAAAACGTTTATGGGTATGTTATAGACCCCATTTACACTTGATATAATTACTGCACATGTGTTTTTGATTGCACAGCTCACAAGAGCTCAGAGATTATGAGTGCAAATCAGACCCTTCTTGCATTTGGTGGTTTAGCGCAGGAGTGGGGGCGAAAGTTGGCCCAGCTTGGCTACCACCCCCCACTGCTCCGGGTGTGCTATGATTCTGCTAAGAAGAGAGTGAGCAGCCATTGACCGACTTGTGCAGCTTAGTGGTGCTGCATCTGGGCCATAATCTGGGACAAAATGTTTGGCAGTCAGTCTGGAAGGAGAGCTTCTGCTAATCTAGTCATAATTATGGGCGGGTGGGCCTTGGGCCCACTGCACAGCTGGGTCTGCCTCTCTGTCTGTCTTGACCTCACCCTTTCTCTCGTTATCAGTTACGTCATCTACCCCACTTTAAACTCCCCTCTCCACTACTAATATTAGCCTCTATGCCTGTACCGGTATTATATTACACTTTCAGTGAGATACACTGCACTACATCATCAATACAGAGTCAAACATCTTGTGTAAATGTTTGCAAAATGGATGGGCTCTCATACGGCCATTGAGCCATGAGGGTTTTTCAGCTATATGTAAGCCTGATAATAATTGATAGCATTTATCCCGGTGCATTAAATCCTCTAAACTATGTGCACTACATTTTAAAAGTTTGATGTCATTTGACTTAAGTGTTCCTAATGTCTCTAAACCTTTTGAGCTGAAGACAAAAGTCCAACACAATAGTAAAACAATTCATATTTTACCAGGTGGCTAATCCAATCTTGTTTAGTTCTATGAATCCTATATGTTTAGTCGGATTTGCTCTCTGCTCCAGCAATAGTTATGTTTTCCATTAAAAAAATAAACCATAAAATAACAGTTTTCCCCCTGTAATATAAATCCCCACTAATGTTCTTTGAAAATTTGCAGTCTTTTTCTGGAATTTTACATTTTTTAATTGTATTTTATAAAATACGTGAAAAATCTGTGCAAAGTTTTTTTGACATTATACATGGAAAAACTGTAAAAAAACATGTGAAAAAAACATTTTTTCTATTAACATTCGTACAAAATCATATGAATTAGCCACCTAGTAATATTCATTTCCTTTTGTGAATGAGCAGCCATTAAACACTCATAAAAGGGAACTCCTTCAAACCTGTTTAAGAACATATCAGGGTAAGACCTCAAGAAGCTGAATAATGAAATGCCAAAAGCACATTTTAATTGGTAATACGTGACTAATTTGAACATGCTAAAATGCAACATAGTTTTGATTTATTTTGGATGTTTTTAGTCGCAGCACAATTTAGTTGCAAGACCCCGGTTGGTCGTGTGACTGCTGCAAACCCCCCCTCCGACAGACAGGCCGCCGCCCCCCAGCCATCGGACAAATGTTGTGTAAAAATAATATATTGAATTTTCTAACACTTTACTACAGCATGCACTCATACTAGCGTAGACTCCAAATGTTGTCTTAGTAAGATGTGAGACCGTTCTAAAGAGTCTCACGTGTGCTTCAATGGAAGCAGGAAATTGACCTTTTGTGCGGAGGAGTTAACATGCTCAATGTCACAAATAATTGAATTTGTGTGATGTCAGACTTTTGGACTCCATCGTATAGGCAGCAGTATGCATATACATTTACACACATACACACACTTGGACATCTTTTTTTTTGTATTCTTCGTATCTATGTATCTCTTCCTCGGTCTTCTTTAAAAGGTTGACTTCTTGCTTCGGCAATTGTTCAATGTAAAGCAACCACCCACGTCTTTCATGTTTAACAGCCCGAGCAAGACTTGTTCCACCACACTTTAAATATGTTGTTGCTCTGCATAGTTTATTTCCTAAAAACATAACGTTACAAATCCAAGTGATCGCAGCATGTTTTGATTTTATGGAGCCAAAAAGCAAAGGTTAAACAGATAGTCATCCTGCTATGTATCCATTACAATTGAGCTGTATATTTCACAGTAAAAGCGTATGTACAAAATGTTGCATGTGTCTTTCTCCGGCTGTGCAGAGACCGGTCTGATCGCTAAAAAGAAGGAGCAAGGGTTTACTCTAATGGATACATTATTCATACGAGTCATCCAGCGAGGAATTGAGCTTAGCTGCCTGGGTTGCAGTAGCCTTGCCACAACGTTGCATCAGCCACCTCGCTTTCATTAATACGCACATTACCGACCAGGGTCTTTGATCTTTTTTTAGCAGTCTATAAAAAAGAATGAGCCGTGGCTGAACGCTCCATAGCTGGGTTGAAACGGTCTGTGATTTGATTTAGGTTGTTGATGGCCATCCTAAACTGATGGATGGCCATCAGGGGATGTCTGTGAGCGCAGATGAGACGGTGAATATTGTATCTTAATTGTATGTTACATCCAGTGGGTCGAAGCCTTGCGCAAACCTGCGCCCCATCCCTGTGTGTGTTTGGTGGATGACAGTCAACCCAAGCCTTTGTTCTCCTGCCATGGCTCGTTTCAAATGTTCCCCTGACTCCTTATGCTTTTATCTTCTCTGTGTGAAATAATCTCGCTCTCTTTATTTCATCCTGTTTTGCTCATCCCTTGTGGAGCTTCGCATGCACACGAGGGTCCCTCCAGAACGCCTCTCTTCGCCCCCCCCAGACCACTCGCCGTTACCCCGTTTACACGCGGTGTAATAGAGCGTGTTGGGGATCGGAGCTCCACTGACCTATTTTTCTGATGGAGTGCGGCTCCGGCTGCAGTGCATTCTGGGTATCTGATTTGCATTTTTGCAAAGTCACTGGCAGATGGCACCAGAGGTTGAGGAGATAGCGGTAGAATAATCCCGATAGACACACACATACAATGCTTCTCAACATCATACAAAATCCCCTCCCCCACTCAGTCGTATGTGGGGGGAGTACAACCGTGGGTAGAAGTTGGACCCCCCTCGCCCCTCAGAGTTGGATGATAAGCCCTGGCATCATATCATAAGTGCTAAGGCCCGCTCACATCGAGCAGGCATTTGTAGCTGGATTCAAGGGCATCACTAATAAGATTTTTTTCTCCTTCATATTTTGTTAGAGGGAGAGATGTTTTCTGGGAGGAAATGAAAGAATACAGTGCCTTGGTTTAAGGATGTGTGTGTGAGAGAACAAGGCAGACAGGAGATTGGGATGTTTAGACTCTTCTCCCTCTCAGATCTCTGGGGAGCTCAGGCTTGTTTAATTAGAGGGGTGGTGCCATGGGTAATGGGCTCTGACGTCATTGGCCCTCTATCTTTCTCTCTTTTTTTCCTCTCACAGACTCAACGGCATGACATTCTCAGCTGTCAATATTCAAAAGCTCTCTATAGATCTGGGAGGGACGACTTTAACAACATAGCAGCAAACTATTGGTAGCACAACTTTAGCTGGAGGGCTCAATCTCTTATCCACAGTTAAGGACAGCATCATTCTTTTTCAGGGGCATGTGTGGTAATCCTTGCTCAGTAACAATCAACAATTGTAGTAGTGCGGTAGTGTTAGTCTTGTGATGTAGTTTTTAAGAGAACCAGGATTCAAAGTGGAAAACTGAAAAACGTGTCATGGGTATATTTACTTTAAAATGGACTTTTTATTCAATAGTATCATGAGAATGGGTAAATTGTGATAAAAATGGAGTTTGAAGCAAATTAACTTCAAAGGTTGACAGTCAGTCTCACTAAGGCTACCACAATTTTCACTTTTGTGGACAAAATAATTTACGGTATAACCACAATAGTTAAGTGTTTTCAATGCGAGGGATAATGTACAGGCAGCCGGTGGTTATTGCAAGAATTAACCTCGACGGTGTGATTAGGACTGATGTGAAACATCCAATATTGACTTGCAATATTTTATTTGCTCATTTTTAACGAATGCAGACCCTCGGCAAGGAAAACCCATTTACTTTCGGTTTAAAGGTAAGACATGACGTTCAGATGCACCAAACATGCAATTCGGTTTAATCACTTGTAAAAATGTTAAAAGAATGTTATCAAAATAAATATTTGTATTCGGTTTATGTTTGGAAAGACCTTGGAATGTTGCGATGGGCCATTCAAAATCAAGTATTCTAGAGCGCCATAATAATAATACTATTAGACAAATTGATTTTTATTTTCTTCTTTTTTGCCATCAAATCACACTTTTAATTCGGTGGTAAGATTGGAGAGAATGTTTGTAACCATTGTGGCTCTTAAGGCAACCCATTAATCGGGTAAGGAATTATTTACAATACAATTCACAATGTTGATAATCATTTTTTTTTATTTCAGATATTGACAATACCAGTTCACACTAAGAACGATAACAATACAGGAGAGGGCTATAGCGATACTGTATAAGCGTCTGCACTTTCACATTTTAAATATGCAAGCCCTTTCAAATAGAAAGATGATTTATTGTGCAGATGGGAAGCTCTCTGCAAGGGATCTCAACAAATTTCACAAATACAATAGCTCAAAAATGGGGGCACATGACGTAGTCTATAAGGCCTTTTAAATGTCATTATTACACTGTGCTTTGGAATACTTTATTCTGATTGGCTAGTCGCTACATTCAAATGTATATGTTTCGCAGAAAACGCCTTAAAACCAAAATTACTGTTTTTTTTCTTGTGGAAGGTCTACAATTGTTACAAATGAGCTCATACATTGTTTTAAATCATTGTTGTGCTGCTGTCCTTAAGAAACCTCATATTTAAAAAAATGTTGTGGGGTGTTTGCCATAAATCATTATTATTAGTGACACTTTATGTTTGTCAATGGGTTTTGCAATTATGTAACCAAAAAAGGTCATCAAAAAGTACTGACAACACAGTTTGAAGTTTTTCCATTTCCTGAAAGCATGGACATCCGAGTTTTCGGAAGGTCAGCAACGATATCCAATAATTAACTCATTATAATACACATGATAATGTACAGCCAGCTAGTTATTGCAAAATAAACCCCAACCTTACATGAAGAAATTACAAATAAGTACCAGCCAATCTAATTACAGCAGATCCACATAAAACTGTCATTTTCTGTCTTCTGTTTCGAACCCCAGAAAGCATCCATACATCAAGGTGACTTGAGCACAAGCCGCCCAGCTAGTGCAAGCCTCCTGCCTGAGCTCTTCTCAGGGATTGTTTTGAGAGCTCAGAGTCATTAACGGGCCTTATGCTTTACGCAATGCCAGCAGGATCCGTGCCATCTGTAGCTTGTGAAATGGTGCCACAAAGTTGTCCCTGCCTGAGAAATAAATGTCCCCATCGAAAAGAAAAATCACAAATGAGATCTCTAATCTCTCAATTGTTTGTTCTAGACAAGGATTAGATGAGAGATCAAATGAAGAATTCTCTCGCTTCTCGGCCGTTTCTCCTGAGATCAAACCAACAGTGTTCAGTGTTCTCTGGAGTTTGAGAATTAGATTTTGAAGTCTGCAATGAAAAGTATCATCAAGCCCTTTGGAAATCACGCTTATTAAAGCTTTATTCTTGCTGTATGTCATTGACTGTTTTAAAGGGATATGTTACTCGAAAATTCTTTAATATATATTTACCTTCATGTTGTTCACAACATGTATGCCTTTATTTGTTCTGTGAAACACAAAAGAAGATATTTTGAGAAATGGTTTTGTGTCCATACAATTGAAGTCATTGGGTGGTGAATGTTGTTTGGTTAACAACATTCTTTAAAATATCTTCTTTTGTGTTCCGCCCGAGCCACAAAGTCATACAGGTTTGGAATGACATGAGCCTGAGCAATTGATCAAATATTTTTGGGTGAACTGTCACTTCCAATTCCTTTGCTATTTTTCCTGATTTTAAGTATAACATCTGAGGCAAAATGAAAAAAATGAATAATAACGTTTTCATTCTTTTGCAAAATTATGCAACCTTTATGCAAGTCTTATCTGCACATTCAGGAAGCGTTTGATAAAGGTTATTGCTACCCAAAGTGGGCCGTTTGTGGCTTGTTCAAACTGTTTACAAGGAAAATGTATTGTTTGGATGTTATTTAAGCATTGTGTTTGTCTACAGTGACTTGGTTGAAGATCATATTTTAGACCAGTTAAAGGTCCATGAAAACCTGTTTTACAAAGCGTGTTTTGTAAATACGTTATCTCCTTCGACAAAGATTGGTTGCCATTGGTTGCAATTCGCAACCTCTCCACTAGATGCCGCTAAAATCTCCACATTGCTCCTTTAATGCAGAAAACCAGGTAAATCTAAAAGGTTTGCATTCCTCAAACTCCCTCACTATTGTACTATTTTTCTTGCATTAGATTTAATTGAATTTCTTTACTACATGATTCTGGTTCTTACAGAGGCTGAGGTTGTAAGTCCAAGAAACAGATGTTGAATCAGTGGTTCATATGAAACCTTTATCAAGTTAAAGACGGTTTGCAGTTTGAATAATGTGTATGTGCTGGATGCAGAGAGTATAAGGTTTGTGCATATAAATTGATCTCAGACGTTATATACGAGCACATATGTGTATGATATGAACCCAGAGACATGACAAACGTCCGAATCTCTCGTGAGAAGAGCATTGAGACGGTTGGTTGTACATGCGCTACGGCAGTGGCACACCCTAACCCTTAACTTCTAGGGGAAGTGTGCACGCTCATTCTCTCAAGGGAGTGGAGACACGCACACACACACACCTATTAATGTGTGTAAGCCTGTAACACCACATACCTCTCTCTCGACTTCACCCAGATTTACTCATTCAAGTTGATTTACACTTTCATAGACATTTCTATGGTTTGTGAGCAGCCCCTGTGCAGAATAAAGTCTGGACCCACTTCAACTCCTTAAAAGTTTAAAGAAGTTGGCCTGCCATGCTGTCTGATTGCTATCTGTTCGTTTTATAGTCCTTCTCTAATTAATCAGCTTTATAAAGGGCTCGTGTATAAAAGGAAGAGTGCATTACTTGGACGGAACCACGAGCAGGACGATCTAACTCTGCCAAAGCCTTTTCAGCTCAGATTAGACCAGCGCTCTGTATAATGCACAATAGCCCTCCCATAGTTGTAAATCTGTTACAGCTTTGGACTTTAGACTGCAGAAAAGAGGGCAGAAATCTGGTAGAGCTGGCGTGAACACTTCTCTCTCATTTCGGGGCTGAGTGGGGGAAGGGAGAGAGCCGAAGAGGCACAGCCAATCAGATGTGAGGACACGTCTGTTACTTTGTTTTGACTGGTTACATACATCTCCCATCATTTCCTTATTTTCAATGCCACCAAACACTTCATATGCTCGGCCGGATCTCATATGCTGTGTATTATTCATTTAGATGTTCAAAGGTATATTAGCTTTAATAAAACAAGCCATGTATATTGCATTTCAGACAGCCTCAGACGGAGGCTTGGTGGAGATTTCAATCATCTCTGTTCATTCTTAGTCCGCTTGTAAAGTTGTCTGAGACAGCCTGCACTGACCTAAAGCCCATTGGAGTCCCGATGTGTTTGTTCGGATGAGTTTTTGATGAGACCATTAACTTCAGTCTGAAAATGAAACGCATTCTTCAAGTACACATCTGATTATGGAGCTGTTCCCTTTAAGGAAATTAATATGCTAAAGCTGGTTTAAAGATTATAGAGTTTGTGTAATATATTAGTCGCTACGCTAGTAACATTATGGAGAAACATACAACACAAGATGTAAATGCCAAGCATGATATAATAAGAACCTGGATCGATCTCTCTATTGTATCAGTAATGTACAATTTCCTTAAAGGTCCAAAGTTTAAAATTTACCGGCTCCTAGTTGTGAGGCTGCGATTTCTGTGAGGTGGCTGATGTCAATTTTTCGCTTCTTTCCTGGAGGAGATAACGTTTTTACGTAAAATTTTCTGTAGAGCAGTTTGTCCGTTAAGGGCTACTGTAGAAACAACATGGCGAATTCCATGCAAGGGGACCCGCAGGGCATGTACATAGAAATAGCTGATTCTGAGGTAATGTTAACATAACGCTTCATTATGTAAGGTCTTTATACACCTTTGAACACATACTTATGTATATATTATATTGCATTTCTGTCACTAGATCCTCCAAAGAATTACGCACTGCACCTTTAAGATAAAGGAAATACAATGGGTCATATTGAAGGCTTGGCGTTAAAAACAGCCTGTTTCTATGTGAGAGGGTAAAATAAGATTGTATATAAACATTAAAACAAAATCAAAACTGGCACATTTAGGCCACTGTATGTCAAGCTCAAAATATGCTTTTTTGCTCAAGCTTTGTTTACTGTTTGTTTGTTTTCTTCCTCTTTTCAACAGGGAGGTTGTCATAGTCACCAACGTTTGGACAACTCATCATGGATGTTTGGTCATCAAGAACATTCCTTTAGCTTTGTGGCTTTTTGAATTTGCAGGAATTGAAATGATGGGGATTTCACTGTGTATTTATTGTGTAGCCATTACTTTTAAGTTAAATAACTTCAGAATCATACACTTGATCAAATACTTTGTCAAAACACTTCCAAATAGGCAAGAATGCATATTTGATTCCAGCATGCTGTTCTTCCAGATGCTAATATCAGTACCAAGAGCATTGGATTTATTGATTCTTAACGCTGCTGACGGAGTGACTGATTCTCATACACGGGTGACCAAAATATGACCCAAAACTTTCCTCAAACCCTTACGACTTTTTTTGCTGCCTTGCAAGCACTGGAATTTTCTTCTACAAATGCCATAGACGTCTGCCCTTTTGGGTCCATTTTGAGTTTTTGTTGCCATTAGCAAATTCACAGACGTATAATTGGAGAACATATTTCAAAAGTCAGTCTGTAAAGAAAAATACATTATTGTCATGGAAATCAAGTAATTAGGACATGTGGGAGGATAAAGGAGGAAAGAATGTGACAGCATGAGAGAGAGAGACAGAGAAAGAGCAACTCTATGATAGTTTACCCGCTGCAGTGGTAGGCTGTGGCCTGCAGACACTTGGGCTTTTATGGTTGTGGGAAAGGCCAGGGGGTCACCCAAATTTCGTCAGACATTTTTTTAGAGAAAGCAATTTCAGCATCATTTTTCCCTCCACATGCTGTGTTTACTTTCATCCACTTCCCACTGTGTGGCTCCAGTACAGTCTGGGGAATATGTGTTCTCTGCTTGAACACCCCTTCCCTGCCTTTGGCTGGACTGGGACACAATCCCATCAGTTTGGTCGGGAACCGCATGCATCTGTTTTGTTTGGAGGGGGCACCAGTCACCTCACTCGGTGTCCTAGGCCAGATAACACATGACCGAAGGAAGAGAAAACTTTATGCATGAGACATGTTTGTTTAGTGGTGTAGCTCATGTTTAGTATGCAAGGGACCGGGGTTCAAGTCCTGACTTGGTGTATAATTATTTTTAAATAAAACAAGAAAAATCACCAGTGATCGCTATGTATGTGGTCCGGAAGAAAGCATGTTTGACGTTTGCTAATGAGACCATTGCGTTTCTGTAGCTCGACTGTGGATCGTTGTACTAGCAAGACCAAGGTCACGGGTTCAATTCGCAGTAAATTCATGACCTGATAAAATGTAATGCTTAAATGTAAGCCGCTTTAGATAAAAATGTGTGCCAATGTATGTACAGAATAATGTGCCACTTGGTAACAGTGTTTGGAGTAATGCGTTACAAAAATAATTTATTACACTAACTCATTTCTTTTTCCTGTAACGCAGTAGTGCAAGGCATTACTAATCAATTTTCAGTAATATTTTACTCGGTGCATGTTCAGTATCCACAAATTTGGTTACCACAAATTTTTCGCCCGCAAAACATCAAGACGTGTGCCCACACAATTGGGCTATTTTGAAAATGCAGTTGCGGGAAACATTATGGAGTCGCGGGTTTTTGGGATACTTTCATAATGTACTGCGGCCGCCAAATTCTAAATATTCTAAGGATAAATGTTAATTGATGAGATTCTTAATGTGTCTTCATATTCAGATAAAGGACCGGCCCGTTCTCAAAAGTGTGGGGAACGAGCATCTGACACAAGCAGACTACAGTACAGGGAGGGACGTGGGAGCTCAGCTCAACCAAAGAGGAAAATCGAGCGGTGGTATCAGGCCCGGTTCCTGGCAAGTGCAAAAGGGTGGGCTATCCTGGGTGGGCATTTACCACACACAGTATATGGCCACAAAAAATAAAGAGACAATTTTTTAAAGGTTTTTTTTCTGATAAGAATGTGTTTTGGTAAAATTATCATTCTTGTTGAGGCTATTTCTGTAAACTTCTGAGAACATTTCTCCCACAAAGAAATGTTGTATATTTTTTGCAGAAAATGAACTGGAGAAAAAAACGGGTCAAAACAACAGAAAATTCCTAAATTTTCTTGGCACAGTATTTTGTTTCCACCATAGCATGTAGCATGCTTTTTCTGTTACAAACCAAAGTCACTAATGTGAGTGAAGAGTGGTGTTGCTTCCAGCCAATAAAAAAATACTGAAATGTTTGGTGTTTTTTTTTGTCATTGGGTGGGCAAGACAGACGTTTAGGTGGGCTCAGTCCGCCCATGCCTGGAGCCGGCCCTGGGTGGTATTAGACAATGCATCCGAATTATGCTTTTACCAATGTTTCGTAATGTGCATGTCACGTTGCACAATGAAAGGAATCACTTGTGAGTGTACAACAGTTGATTCTTACGGCTGCCAAATATCACGTTTGAGCAGCTCTATACGCAGTCTAGAACAACTAAAACATTGACGTGCTTTTACATAAGCAATACCTTAAAGAGTAAAGATGAACACTCTCCCTTTTTGACCTAACTGTGGGTTGATAATAACCCAGCACTTTTTTAAGTTTATAGTTGATGTCTGGTTTGATTGTTGGTTGGAAATATGTTTTTGTTGTGACTTCAGCAAGTGATTATAGGGATATCATTCTTACCCCATTCAAGCAGATGACTTGTTTTTTTATGACTGAAACAGCTGCCTGGAAACATTGCGAATACAGAGACTTTCCTTAAAGGGACCTTGACTTTACAACCCGTTACACACCTGATGCCATGTGCTGCACATTCAGCAACAGAGGATTTCTGGTTCAAATCCCTCAACGCTGGCATGAGATGACGGAATATCGACATAGCGCTTACAGAGGTCTCTATATTGGGGAACCGAAGAAGAGGTCTTGAGTTTCATAAAATGGGACAAGAAAAACATGGCTTCAGCTTGACTGGAAATCTCATTAGCAAACAACTCAGGAATAACAAAGTGGTCGCTGGACTGTAAAACTCAGGAGAGAATCAAAGAGATTCTTCTCACTCTGCAGGCCGGACCCTTGATCATAGCGGCGTAGAAGAGTAATGTTTTTGATTCCTCGTCCCCCCGTGGACATTAATATTAAAACAATCTTCCTCTCTGAGAAGCGACATTAATGACTGGTGAAGTAATTATCCTTGTGACAAACTGCAATCGAAACTTTCTTAGTACGTGTGAGGAAAGGGGAGTCGGAGAGGGACCATGCAACCCGGATTCTAGATAGGCTTCGACAGAACTGTGCGCTGCTTTGATCAGTATCTGCTTCTCATGATGGTGAATCTCTCATCTCTCATTCGCTCTTGTCCTGCGTCAAGGCCTGGATGGAAGTCTTTAGGGGCGTAAGACAAACAGCGGCCCGAGCAGCAGTGGGGGTAGTATAGAGGCCCTGGTTTAGCCGCGCTGTGCGCAGCCGCTTGGGAGTGAATGAGAAGTTCAGTGGCTATTCTGATCGCTTACACAGATGTTTGTCATCCTTAAAGAGTAAAGGCTAGTCTAAATCTTTGCCATTGGGCTGTGGATGTACACTATATTCCAGTTATTCATTTTAATATTTGAAACATTTTCTTTTTTAATATTGCTGCTTGTAATTAATAAAAGCAAAAATGCCAATCTGCAGTGTGTGAGAGTGATCATATCAATGCTAATGGATTTAATACAGTAAGTATACAACATCAAGGTACTAATCACCATGAAAAATGTTGGGTTATTTTCAACCAAGCCTTGGGTCAAAAGGGAAAAAATTTAGCAGTGTGGTTGCAAATTGACCTATGCTTGGTTGTTTTAACCCAAAATCATGGTTTATGGTAATATATTTTGGGGTCAAATATGAATATTTTCCGAGTTAATTTAACCCTCCGGCTGGATTTGTCCCTTTTTGACCTGACGCTGGGTTGAAAATAACCCATCATACATTTCTTTATACTGCTAGGCTCAATTTTTTGTTTACTTTAGTTTATAAAATGTACTTTTAAGTTTACTTTAACTGTGCCTCTACGAGTAGTAAACTTTTGATTACAATTATGTGTTGTTTGTACTGCTGGAGGAAAAATGACAATGGGAGTCAAAAGTGCACTAGAAGTGTTTGCTTTCCTACATTCTTCAAAATATATCCTTGTGTCCAACAGAACAAGGAAATGGATAAAGCTATTTTTCTTACCGTGGTAGTCAGTGGTGGCAAAGAACTGTAAGGTTACAAGCATACTTCCAAATCTTAATCTGTATTCATCAAAACAAAGACATTTTTACAGATTTGGAACAATTTAAGGGGTAGTTAATAATGACAGAATTTAAATTGTTGGTTGAAGTATTCTTTAACACATAAGTATATTACTAGTTGAAGTTCAATACTTGTAAGCACATGTTTTGTAAAAAATGTATTACACTTTGAAGGACATTATACTTACAGTAAACTATTTTAGTAGGTCAAAAGTTTTAGAACACTTGAGCAAAATGTTTGTTATTATCTTATAGAGGTTTTGATGTGAAGGTGCATGCTTAAGTGTCAAAAATTTGGTTTGTAGACAAAAATATTGTTGTGTTAATACAAACTCTTTTTCATAACAACCTAACATTGTATGTAATAAAAATGTTTTTGAAATGGACTGAACAATAGAAAAAGAACAGCTAGTAATCTTACATCAATCTGTAGAACATTTCTGCAAGTTAAAGAAAAAAGGTGACTTCGCTTTAGATGTTAAATTGTTTTATTTTTGTTGGATTTTGTATTGGCAACATAATTCTCATTGTTCCATTTGTGTTATTCCACAGTTTTAATGAACTTCCTATTTTCAAAAATGTGGAAAAAATAGAAGTTAACCGAAAGTTTTCTGAAACTGTAGGCCAAATTGAGACTTTCTGTCAGAATTCAGAAATCTATTAGTATGTCAAGTTTTTATAATATGAGAATTACATAAAAAGTAGACTCAAAGTATACAAAGTATCATTCCGAACATGTTTTATCAGATAAAAACGTCAGATGCAAAAATGGAAGCATTTAGCGATTAGGAAAACCGGAGACATGATATGAGATGTTAATAAGATAATTCGACATCCTCTGGCTTAACCTAAGAATGTGTGTTCAGTGCATTCCTCCCTCTGTTCGTTTGCAGTGTTTGCTTTGGCAAGCTGTCACTGAAGGGAAAGGATCTTTTCTCCCCACATGGCTGGAGGAGGTCTGTATACTTGTGTGCTCCTCTGCTTAACCCAGTGAGATGTTGGCCAACACTGGCTCTCTTGTTCTCTGCCTATGTGTTACCAGAGGTCATGGGATGAGTCACATATGCGTAAAGGCAACACAGCAGACTTTAACAGCCTCTGCAGGTGGACAAATACGTCACGGAAGGGATGGTGCGGAGATGTGTGTGTTGTTTGAAGTGGTTTGCTTCATATCCGTTACAGTGATGTACAGAAGTATGTGTCGTTTCAGTTCATTTTTCATGAAATAGAAAAATTCAAAAGCTGTAAATGACTCATTCCAATGTGGTTTTATGTCTATAGCAGCAGGTTTGCCAGTAACTTACTGTAGATTGAATTACTACTTAATAGTCTCCTATTAGTACTGTTTTCAATTTGAGATAAATTTTACTTTAATCAAAATTAAAACACTTTTACTTGTGGGTTTCAAAACGAGTTAAAAGAGACTGTTCTCATAACTGGCATAAGCTGGCATTATTACTGGCACTAATAAGCATAGCAACACTGCAAAAAATTACATTCTTCCTTTTTTTTTATAGTGGAAATATTTAAAACTTCTTAAATTATGAATCGAAAAGTGACCTTAAATATTTAGCATAGTTTTATGAATGAAAATAAAAGAACTAGGTAAGTTTATGTTTAAAGGGATCATATGGCGCGAATACATCTCTTTCTGTGTCTTTGGGGTCTTATAAGTTGCCCATGCATGTATTAGACATGATGCAAAAATTGCAAGAAATTATGTGTCAGAACAAAGGTGTATTCTATCTAAAACTGCATGCTCACTCAGACCTACCTGAAACGCCTCGTGTAACCACACCCCCACAAATCTTCGTCAGCTCGTGGTATGAGTTAAGACCGCCCAAATGTACATGCAAGTAAGGTGGGCGTACCTGTCAGCACAATTGCTTTAGAACCTGATGTTACAAATATGGTTAGAGAGGTTACTTTTCCGTCACACGCTTGCAGTATTCGACCAATCACTACACACTGGTTAACTGGCCAATCATAGCACACCTCGCTTTTCAGAGCGATGAGCTTCGTAAAAAATCTGCACGTTTCAGAGTGTCGGGGCAAAGAGGAGATACAAACATGCAAGGTATGTGGAAAATACTGCATTTTGAACCTTAAATCATGTATACGAATTGCATAACATCTAAAACAAACGATAATATGTGACCCTGGATCAAAAAACAGTCTTAAGTAGCACGGGAACATTTGTAGAAAAAGAAAGAATACATTGTATGGGTCAAAATTATTGCCAAAAATGATTTGGATGTTCCGTGAAGATATCTTGTAAATTTCCTACCTTAAATATATTAAAGAGTTCGTAGCATAAGATCATGAAAATGACATTTCGTCCAGTCTGTTCTGTTGCCGTGTTTGAAAGTAAGCTGTCTTCCAAGTTCTAAGTCCGAAGGTGAATAAATAGCAAAGTTATTTGCTTGTAAAAATGGGAGTCGACTTTGAATCACACAAACGAGACGTGGAATGGTTCACCTGCGTATCTACGTCACTACACATAGTCCCCGCATACGTTTTGCTGAGACTGGCGCGAAAATTTATCTCTCCTCCTCCAAACACTGTCGCTCATTCGTGATGCGTGTGTATCATGTCTAGAGCCTGTGTTCTACGGTGTGAAACTAAGTCGGTCTTATTTCAACTACCAAAGGAAGAACGTCTGACGGAAAAATGAATTGTAACCATTTTTCCGTCAGACGTTCTTCCTTTGGTAGTTGAAACGATACGAAAGGAGTATAACCCCATGGGTGCACTGTGTGCACGTCATTTCACCGAACATTGGTTTAATAGTCTTGGCGCGTTCACTGCAGGGTATGTGAAACGACGATCCTTGAAAGAGGGGGAAATACCAACTCTATCTGGACCTGTTAGCTCCACCGAATCCCAACCTGTTAGTGTGACTTTTGATTTTTGTCTTAACTTCAAGAAATATTTTCGTACCTTATGTCTGTGTTTAGCTAATGCATATAACGCTAACATTAGCATGTACCATTATTTCTGGGGTGTTACAGTTTGGTTTATCTGGCTATTAACTTTGCATTTTGACACATTTGCCGCACGTGCACCTATATAGATATATTTGGGTTTCATATATATAATTTTTCATAACGTCGACTTTCTGAAAGGCTCTATGTACTATGACAACGCACAGTTAAGAGGAGTTAGTATTACTAACGTTTTAACAGTATTTTAAGAAAAAATACTATTTTATTTCATTGATGAGCAAAAGCACAACATGCATGTTGTCACACTAGGAGTTTTCATGACAAGAGTTGTCACTTGTCACTGACAAACATCCTGCTCCAGTCGTGGTGGAGTTTGTTGTGGATTAGCGTCTACTTCCTCGTCAGACTCGGGCTCAAATTGGTACGGTAAAATCGCCACCATCTCTAGCTACACATATAATGTAAATGACATCCAACCACATGTAAACCATAATGAAACCTGTAATGATGGTAGGGGGGTTCCATTTGCGACAAATGATGAACGCGTTTGACCAATAACAACAGACTACACCATCTGACCAATCACATGACACAAATAACTGCCTATTATTACGACATTATAGTGTTTTTACACATTGTATGTACATAAACTTGTTGTTGGACACTCCATTAACAAAAGTAGGACCTAAAAAAACATATGCTAGGTGATTAACAATTTCAAAGGCAATTTTCTCAATTTTTTTGTTGCATTCTCAGATTCCTTAGTTTTAAACATTTGTATTTCAGTATGTCATATGACCCCTTTAAAACAAAATTGTCAATTAAATCTACAGTAAGTTACCAGCAAACCTGCTAAACTATAGCAAAGATTTACAGTGTATGTTGTTCTTCAAAATATCTTCTTTTGTGATCTGTTGAAGAGAGAAAGTCATACAGGTTTGTCATGACATGAGAGTGAATAAATGATGAAAAATTTTCATTTCATGGTGAACTAGGGGTTCTTGGAAAGATTTAGACTGTAAAATCGTTTGTGTAGAATAAATGTGCTACTTGGTGACTCTGTTTTCACAGTATTACAGTATTATTAAACAACTCTGTCTTTTTCCTTTGTGTGTGTGTGAGAAGAAATAAGAGTCTGCCTCTCAAGGCCAAGTTTGAGGTCATTGGGGGTACGGGGCGTTGGCAGAGGTTAATGAGAATGTCAAAGGGGGTTGAACAAACATACGTCAGTGTGTGAAAGGGTTAAGAGGCTTCAGCCAGAATGGAAAAGCCCAGATTAAATGGACACTGCAACAATACATCGGATTTAGTTCAGATAACCCACATTAACAACCAGCGAGATGGAACCTTTTAGCCCTGAAACCAAATAATAAGTATCTTTACAACCAGCCTATTAACTGCCATCTGTTGGGTGGGTGACCAGACCCTCTGGCGTTTAGAATGAGAGGACGAGGGGGAAACAGAGATCGGGAAACAAAAAACAGTCAATCTGTTTTACAAAAGCGATCTATTAATGTAATTTATGAAAAATACGCTCAATATTAATTGTTAATGTAAGTATTTTGCAGCAAGCTGAAATCCTGTGGTGATCAAGCAAAGGCTTCTAACTTAAATAACCTGTCTAGTCATTCTCATCGGGGCCATTTTAGAGTTTTTATATAAATTATATTTAACTATATACAGTTATTGAGCTTTCAGATTTGAGCATCACATCTCACGCTCATATATTCAATGGTTATAAATGATATTGTATTAATTTTCCCTTCAGGGAGTTGGCAGTTTGCAGCAACATCTCTAATGCTCGAATATAATCATAATATTGTATTCCTTGAGAACAGACCAATTCTTTTTTCGAGACCGACAGGTCCCAGCATCAGGAGAGCAGAAATACCATGATCTGGCTTGGATTTAATAAAGAATCAAACAAACACCAACAAACTCCAACACCAACAAACAGCAACATTCTGAATTCTTACTGACATTGATCCAACAAACTCAACTGTGTTTGTTAGTTTGTTTGTTAGAGTTTGTTAGGTCAGTGTGAAACAGCCTTTACATTAAATCGAAACCTAAACCTCAAAGAGATTCAAGTCATTCTTCTTCCTTTGTTGATATTCAATTTGGATATCCACCCACTCTACAGGTTTCTTCATTCTTGATAACTTACATGACCAATGTTGTTACACCCCCCCTTCCCCCTGTTCTTGTTTAATTTCCACTTCCTGCTTTATTCTTGGCCTAATCCAAACGAAAGACAGCTGTGCGCCAGAGCAAGGGGGCGGGTTATTCGAGAGAGGGAGCAAGAGAGAAAGTGACCTCTTCAACTGTTTTAACAGATTGTGGGAACCAGCAAGCGCAATGGTGTGGAGCATTACCAACGCAAGGCAGCGGGGCATGGCCATGTTTCCAGCCTTCTGTGTGTGATTTCTGGCCAGACTGCAAGCTCCAGACCACATTAACAAGTGTTTGCCTTTTTTGTGCGGCCCTCTTGTATCTCACCCTTTTGCATTTCCACAATTGGCGGATACTTTTTTCCGAAACCCTAAAGAGCATTTAAGGTATATCGAACCCAAACCTTTCTTTTAAAATGTTCATTAAACCTTTTTAAGGCTTAATGATCAGAAATAGGGAAACGTTTTACAAAATATAAAATCTGCACATCAGCGCAACTTACAAATGCCTTTGGCTACATGTAGAGAAAACATCTTACTCACTGAGTGCTCTGTGAACTACACATTTAACATACGCACCCTTTGTTTCTTTTTCTTGCACATGTAGAGTTTTGATGAAATCCTCGTCTAAGGTCATTCCTTGAAAAAAGAGTTTGTGTTGTGTTGAGTGTAGTGTACTCTTGCAGAGAACTTAAAAGGATTTGGTAGGACTCCCCAGGGGCAGCTTCGACTCAGTGTCTGGTCTCCTCTGGACTTGTTCTGGCTTCATAAGGGGAGGTGGGGAAAACGCATCTGTACCGTGTCCCTTCTCCTCTGCAAGGTCACTGGGATCAAGGCACAGAGTAAGTCCTACACAGACTGGCCCAGACAGGACATCTCTCTCCACAGCAAGCCTCTGGAGACAACAAAGACCGTCTCCCAGATGGGCTTCAGAAAAATCCACTCCCATAGCAGATGTTACAGTACTAAAGCTGTAGACATCAAGGATGTTGTGTTGTAAGATAACATAGAGTGAATGAAACTTACCACGTGTAATATACTAAAGAACATTTTTTATGTAAAGCTGTCAAATTTACAAATTCAAATTTACCAAATGAGAATACCCATTGACGTTGGTTTGTGTCCATACAATAGAAGTGAATAGAAGACATTGTTCGGTTACCATGTTCTTCAAAATATCTTCTTTTGTGTTAGGCAGAAGAAATAAAGTTAATCATGTTTGAAATGACAAGAGCATGAGCAAACGATGACAGAATCTTCATTTTTGGCTGAACTATCCCTTTAATGCCATTATATAACAGCAATTAAACAAATCTAATAAAACTTAATTGAAACTGTGTTGGTCAACTTTGGGACACCACATAGCCTTAGCCGTAAGCAATCGTTGATTTTCTTTTTTGCCAATAGCACCAGACTAGCTTTTTATTTTATAGATCAAACCAAAACAATGGAGTCTGAACATCATGTTGAGTTTTTGCAGCACTCTAAAGAGAAGGGACTTGATGGATTACAGATGGACACAATCATGTGTTTGGGCACACGTCACCCAGTCAAACTAACATTAGAGGTACAGAAGCGTACAAGATACAATGTGAATACAAGATACAACTATTTAGGCAACGGAATTCAGTCAGAAATGTTAATGCAACATTAGAAAGGGCAAGAATGAACCTGTCCTATTCCACAATATATCAAAAGAACTCTATTTAAAACATAATTTCTATATGTCAACTTCCAATTTCTCAGTACTATTCGTTTACTATATGAATTAGGTACTAGATATTTTAATAAATAATCAAATAAATGTAATGGAATACTACTATGATTTATAAATACTTCACCATTTGAAAAAAACACATATAAACAACACATATACATATATGAATAAAAAATGCTTTGAAGTCATCTTTTTTTTTTATTTGAGTTATTAATAAGATTTGGGTATATGTTGAATGTGCATCTGCCTGAAAGTAATGCCACAATATATGTTCATAACTTAATTAATGTTACCGAAAACAATATTCTCAAGGCTGAATATATAAACTTGCGTCTTTCTTTGAGCTGTTGTATATAACCAGCATGTGTTCTTGCCAGATTTCATGAGGGTAACAGAATAATTCCTCTTCTTTGGGTCTCTCCAGATCTCTCAGAGGCCACAATAAAAATTGATAGCATCCTACGGAAGGAAAGAATATCTCATTCAACACTGATGCCAATGCTAAATAATTCCTTTCTGGTTCCCCCATGGTAACGCATGTCCAACTTAATCATTCCCATAGTGCAAGCATCTGTCACGAACAGCATGAGCAGAAGATGATTCTGCAGATCCTACAGCGTACATGCCGCTGTGATCAATAATGCAATATCAGTGACATTGTGAACTTTGGAAATGTCACATGTCTTATTTCTGCTCGCATTTTCTATGCATGTGATTCGATGGGCTGCAATAATTATTCAGATTGACTTGCCTTGAGTGCTCTGGTGAATCACACTTGCCCTCTGCTAGAGATGAGTAAGTTCCTCCTCCACCGCAGTCAGTTGAGTTACATTCACAGGCATACTATCCCAGTCCTGCTGCTGTGAAGGGTTTTGACTCCAGGTTAAGTCTGGTATAGTTACCACTTATTACAATTGTGTAGTATAATAAAAATAATATGTTATATGAGCCTTTGCGTGCAGTAAAATGTATGAGTTTTCCTATTGGCTTTAATAGGAGAACTTATTCAAGTGCCTCTTCCTTGTTATTTATAGATTGGTAAAAAAGGACAGGAAAACAGTTTTGAGAGAGGTGTAATCGTCCAAAACATAACACAGGCCAGATTCAAGCTCTAAAATGTCATGAAGATTAGCACAACCCACTATGCCAGATTTCATTACTCTAAATTTAGTGTTCGAATAACTGTCTTAACATAAACTAAAGATAACTAAATTGTAAAAGCTGTTGGCTGAACCTATGACAAGGTATGGACAAGGTATTTAAAAGAAATATTTATGCCAAAAGTGAACTATGCAGAGACCACAAACTCATAAACTTGAATTCCCAGCATGCAATGCATCATGAGAAAAAACAGTTGTTTCATGGTATTGCTTTTAAAGCGATATTAATTCTGTCATTATTTACATTTAAAACCTGAATAACTTTCTTCTCCAGAACACAAAAGAAGATTTTTTGAAGAAAGTTGGTAACAGAACAGCGCCAGCACCCTTTTTCTTTTCTATTTACTATTGTACGGACACAAAACCGATACAAGTGAATGGATGCCTGTTAATGACATTCTTCAAAATATCTTCTTTTGTGTTCCGTGGAAGAAAGAAAGTCTTACAGGTTTGAAATGACAAGAGGGTGAGTAAATGATGACAGAATTGTCATTTTGCGTGAACTATCACTTTAAGACCTTCTGTGGCACCTTTAATTTAAAGAGTATACAGTTTAAAGCTCAAACCCTTTCCATTTCACACTGACAAATTGTTTGTCAGCACAGACATCTACTGTTCTCAATAAAACACGTTTTGTACCCATATAGCAATTCACACTATCTAATGATGTTACAGATTACTGCTTGCATTACCCATAACCCTTTCTGATGTTAGAGGTGCCAGACAGACTGAGAAGTCTCCATTTTCTGTCTCTATGAGCTTAGCCATGTTGGCAGTGGAACTGCTGATGACTACGCAAAGTCTTTGCTGCAGATGGAGAAGAACAAGGCCCACCTGTCTGTCTGTCAGCAGACCCTTGACTCCAGCCATCCATCCAGCCAGACCAGAGGTCTTTACCTATCCTCCCTTTCTCATCACTGTATACAGAGGCCGGACGCTCCAAGGTTTATTGTAAACAAATGGACTTGAGGATGTGCTTTGTAAACACACATCCTTGTGTAACATTTTTATTGACCTCTTTTTCCATTCCTCCACTTGAAATTATGTACAGTTTTACTGCGGTAGTCAGAATGGCTGGGGTGTGTGTTGGTATGTTACAGTTTATCGTGTATCTGAGACCAAACCAAAGCTCCTGCTTATTAAGTATACACACAGTGACAGCCTGATGCCGGTCTTCATGGTGGAAGACAAGGAAGTAAATCGAGTTTTTAAGAGACTGTCCATGAGCACTTCTAGCTTGAGATATTCTGGAAACAGTAAAGTCTTTTTCATACTGTGATTAGACTGTTCTTTGTGTTGCTGTCCCCACCAGTCTTCTTATATGTCTAAGCTGTATGTCTGTGCTGGTCTATAATGTCTGAACTAAATGGCTTTGCTGGTTTATATGTCTAAGCTAGTTGTATGTCTTTGCTGGTCTATGTGTCTAAATTATATGTCCGTGCTGATATATATGTCTAAGCTATATGTCCATTATGGTATTTATGTTTAATTTATGGTTATTTATGTTTTTATTTGTCTGTGCTCTGTATGTTATGTCTAAATTAAGTCTCTGCTGATCTTTATGTCTAAGCTATATGTCTGTGCTGGTCTATATGTCTAAGCTATATGTCCATTATGGTATTAACGTTTAATTTCTGTTTATTTATGTTTTTATGTCTGAGCTATAGTGTATATCTGTGCTGGTCTATAATGTCTTAACTAAATGTCTAAGCTATCTGTCTATTCTGACCAGTATGTTTAAGCTATATGTCGTTGCTGTCCTATAATGTCTAAACTATATATTTATGCTGACTTTGTCTGTGCTGATCTGTATGTTTAAGCTCTATGTCTGTGCTGGTATATATGTCTAGGCTACATGTCCATTCTGCTATGTTTAAGCCATATTTCTAAACTGTCTTTATGTTTAAGCTGTATGTCAGCGCTTGTCTATAGTGTCTACGCTTATCTATATGTCTAACCAAGCTGTATTTCTGATCTATAAATCTAAGATATATGCTGATGGGTATGTCCATGCTGTTTGTCTATTCTGGTCTATATGTCTAAGCTATATGCTTATTTTAATCTTAAACTGTATGCACACGCTTCTGTATGAGTTTATGCTAGTCTGTATGTCTAAAATATGTCTATGCTCACTTTTTCTAAGAGTAACGTCTATGCAAGGGGCCCAGCTAAGGTTTCTGGGCCCCCTGTTTAAATTCTACTCCTGTCCACTCTGTCTTTTCGCAGTCGAGTGCGTGGGCCCTAAGTATCGTCCTAACCCCCCTTATGGCACCCCTACTCTATGCTGGTCTATATGTCTAAACCATATTTATATGTTTCTAAACTACATGTCTATTCTGGTCTATATGTCTACACTTATGTGTATTCTGGTCTATATGTTTAAGATGTATGTCTATTCTGGTCTTTATGTCTAAACTTATGTGTATTCTGGTCTATATGTTTAAGCTGTATGTCTATTCTGGTCTTTGTCTAAATTATGTTTATGCCTGTCTGTGTTTCTAACCTATAGGTCTAGGATATTTGTCTATGCTGCTCCACATATCAAAGCTGTATGTCTATGCTAATGTACAGGTCAACTATACAGTCGTGGCCAAAAGTTTTGAGAATTACATAAATATTGGAAATTGGAAAAGTTGCTGCTTAAGTTTTTATAATTGCAATTTGCATATACTCCAGAATGTTATGAAGAGTGATCAAATGAATTGCATGGTCCTTCTTTGCCATGAAAATTAACTTAATCCCAAAAAAACCTTTCCACTGCATTTCATTGCTGTCATTAAAGGACCTGCTGAGATCATTTCAGTAATCATCTCGTTAATTCAGGTGAGAATGTTGACAAGCACAAGGCTGGAGATCATTATGTCAGGCTGATTGGGTTTGAATGGCAGACTTGACATGTTAAAAGGAGGGTGATGCTTGAAATCATTGTTCTTCCATTGTTAACCATGGTGACCTGCAAAGAAACGTGTGCAGCCATCATTGCGTTGCATAAAAATGGCTTCACAGGCAAGGATATTGTGGCTACTAAGATTGCACCTAAATCAACAATTTATAGGTTCATCAAAAACTTCAAGGAAAGAGGTTCAATTCTTGTAAAGAAGGCTTCAGGGCGTCCAAGCAAGTCCAGCAAGTTCCAGGATTGTCTCCTAAAGAGGATTCAGCTGCGGGATCAGAGTGCCACCAGTGCAGAGCTTGCTCAGGAATGGCAGCAGGCAGGTGTGAGCGCATCTGCACGCACAGTGAGGCGAAGACTTTTGGAAGATGGCCTGGTGTCAAGAATGGCAGCAAAGAAGCCACTTCTCTCCAAAAAAAACATCAGGGACAGATTGATCTTCTGCAGAAAGTATAGTGAATGGACTGCTGAGGACTGGGGCAAAGTCATATTCTCCGATGAAGCCCCTTTCCGATTGTTTGGGGCATCTGGAAAAAGGCTTGTCCGGAGAAGAAAAGGTGAGCGCTACCATCAGTCCTGTGTCATGCCAACAGTAAAGCATCCTTACACCATTCATGTGTGGGGTTGCTTCTCATCCAAGGGAATGGGCTCACTCACAACTCTGCCCAAAAACACAGCCATGAATAAAGAATGGTACCAAAACACCCTCCAGCAGCAACTTCTTCCAACAATCCAACAACAGTTTGGTGAAGAACAATGCATTTTCCAGAACGATGGAGCACCGTGCCATAAGGCAAAAGTGATAACTAATTGGCTCGGGGACCAGAATGTTGAAATTTTGGGTCCATGGCCTGGAAACTCCCCAGATCTTAATCCCATTGAGAACTTGTGGTCAATCCTCAAGAGGCGGGTGGACAAACAAAAACCCACTAATTCTGACAAACTCCAAGAAGTTATTATGAAAGAATGGGTTGCTATCAGTCAGGATTTGGCCCAGAAGTTGATTGAGAGCATGCCCAGTCGAATTGCAGAGGTCCTGAAAAAGAAGGGCCAACACTGCAAATACTGACTCTTTGCATAAACGTCATGTAATTGTCGATAAAAGCCTTTGAAACGTATGAAGTGCTTGTAATTATATTTCAGTACATCACAGAAACAAATGAAACAAAGATCTGAAAGCAGTTTAGCAGCAAACTTTTTGAAAACAAATATTTATGTAATTCTCAAAACTTTTGGCCACGACTGTATTATTAAGTATAGTATACTGTATGTCTAGGATGACTTTACATGTGAATTAATTTAGGTCGAAAGTGGTATTTTCTCCCAGGGTTTAAGGCAAGTGTTTTGCATTGGATTTTTCTCCTATAAGCAGCCAGATTTTTCAGTTTGAGAGGAGATAACCCACCCCTTTTGATCAAACTTTACTTAGCTCCCAAAAGAGCAGGATTTTTTCCCTCTGCTAAGAGTTGAGGGTTGAGACAAGTGTATGTTCAGAGTGTGGGAGGTGGTTATGTCATCTTTCTCTTGGGGAGTTACCATGCTGCTGGAGTGTTGTTAGGTAACTGCAGCACAGCCCTTATTGTTAGCCAACCTGAGTGAGACTGAACTTCAGATCCATCTGTTACATCAGATCAACAGGCGAGAATCAGGACCTGCAGTGCAGGTATGAGCCCTGGCGTCAGAACGGCCTGTTTACCTCACTTACCACAAGCACCACTCCGTCTGCTGTAAGCTAACTGAACCCAAGAGAACCTCGGCGCCAAGACTGCAGCAAAGTCTTTTCTCCTGCTTTATTTAGCAGCTTCATAAAGACCTTTAAGTTTGTCCAGTGGACTCTCTCCAAATCTACAGAAAGGTAACGTGAAAAAAAGAAATGAGAATGTTCTCTGCTCCTGGCAAATCGTTAGAAATTGAAGTCGATTGTGGCCTTCTCTCACACGTGTCCACGAGACAGCAGGGCATCCAATTGATCATTTTATGTTCCAGAAGGGTGCCCATGAACCCTCTGTTTAGCAACCGCAAGGCTCCCGCGAGGCATCTTTTTGCTGAGGGCGCACTAATGCAGACTTCACAGCCAACTATTATTCCCACCAGTTCAGATGGCAAAGTGCCTTCCGAACACCTTACTGCAGCTTTGTTTTTTTCTAGTTGTAGCACATTGTCATCTTCATGTCACCAGCCTCACAGTTATGACTTTATTTCTCATATATGCAACATGATTGGTTGTTTGAAAGAGGAAAATTTGACAAAAGGGAGAAATAAAAGTGAAAGCGGCAGATGCTGATTCATCACGAGGTTGTGAGGTCAGGCCTGATGAAGGCTGTTCATCATGACATGATCACAATGCTGAATGTGGAAGGGGGGGGGCGGGTGTTGAAACTTCTGCTTTGGATTTCTGTCCTAAACTGAGCATGTCCTTGGTCAATTCAAACAGGGACGCATTATGCACTTCTGAGAACATCAGTCACGCTATACTCAAACATGTTCAATTCTGTGTGTAGTTTTTGTGCATCTCAGATAAAACGACAGAGAAACTATTCTTTTAATTGCATTAGCATGGTCTGTGTTGGGTTTCTCTATTTAATTAACTTATTAAAATTTGTACCACGCATGATTAAAAATACACAGTAAGGGAGACAAATGTAGATTTTAACATTAAATAAAAAGAAACTAAACTCAAATTACTCACAAGGGTATACAACCTATTTCGAACTTTGGGCATAATGACAAAAGAGATCAGATAAGTTCATCAGTCTGAAAACCAGTTTTCCTTGGAAATTAGTGGAATACATGCATGCAGATTATGTAAGCAAACTCTCTACGGCTCCTCTGGGTCCAACAGCGACGCCATTATTTATAGATAAAAGAGACGGAGGGGAAATCGCAGGTCATTAACATGAACAGATCTCAGGTCAGCTTCTAGACACAAAATGTGGTTTACCCGGACCACTTTTAAACCTAATGGAGATATATTTAAAACGTAAAGTTTATTTTCTGGGCACAAAGATGTATCCCATAAGGCAGTTTATTTATACAAGGTTATAAATATTTCTTCGTTCTGCTGAAAAATCGAAATAGTCCCCAAGAGAGGAAAAAACAGAACTATATATTCGTTTTCCTGAATTTATCCTCAGCTGACATGAAAAGCACCTTCTGCATGAGATCTCGAGTCATGAGTTCAGTCAGTAGTAGAGCTGTAATAGGTATGAGGCAACAGAAAAAGAAATGGTCATGCGTGGTTCAATAAAACGGACTTTTTAAAGCATTGGAACAGTGTTTGACTAATCGGAACCCAATATTGAAGCTGTTTTGATGATAAACTATTGAATTTTTTTATTACTTTCCTATTTAATTGATGCAATATTGAATTATCCTTTTAAACAAAGGCTCCTTAAAGTGTCAGTTCACCGAAAATGTTTAAATCTACCGCTCCCTCATGTCATTTCAAACCTATATGACTTGCTTTCTTCTGCAAAACACAAAAGCAGATATTTTGAAGAATGTTGGTAAGCAAACAACACTGGCCCCCATTGACTTCCATTGTATGGACACAAAACCACAGAGATATTTCTTAAAATACCATAAAAGAGTCACATACAGGTTTTGAATGACATGAGGCTGAATAAATGACAGACTTTTTATTTTTGGATGAACTATTCCTTTAAGACAAAAAGACAGCAGCTTCGATAATCTGCAAATTGTATTGACAAAAAATGTATGTGCAGGCAATCCTTTCTTACCATGGTTGTCATCTATACATTGTGACACCTCCAATTCAGATCTACACACAAAACAACAAACTGACAAGAGAATGAGACTTTATTGGATTTATGTGGAGTTTATAACACTAAGATAAAGGGCAGTTTACACATACAATTACAAACAAACATGTGATGTGTATGAGCAACATGATTACCTGTACAATATTTCATACATGGTTGGTTCGTGTACTCAGTGCATAGGCAATCACACACAGAGCAACTGTTGCACAGCACAATAGTATCTGAACAGGCTTGAAATGGAGTAAGGCTGTTTTCTTAAAGACCCAAAATATACAGAGTTTACATGATGAACTTAAAAAACCTCTGGGGGAGAGAATGGTTTCAAATGAAGCGTGACCGAAGTCCAAAGGGCCCCCTGCTGCAGGTCTAGCTGGACGATTTAGTGCACAGTACCACCCCATCCATCCACATGCACGACGTTATGTTCTACAACAGATTTTAAAGCAAGCACTTTTTCTTCAGCTGTAAACAAGAGGCACTTTGTGGCAACCACAGGCATCATAACAACATATTGCACGAATCCGCTAAGAGTGACATGAAACATACACTGGCACCTTTAAAGACGTCTTGTTTTTCATTAAAGCTTTTAAGTTAATTTTCGATGCTGCCTGTGAGCTCCACACGCCCGTGCCACGTAAGGGACATCCGAGGTTTTGCACGTTAAGGTACTGCGGCTAAATTGTCTAAATGAAACTGGGGTTTTGTGGCAGAAATGGACTGGATGTTATGTGATGTCATACATTAAAGCACCAAACATCTGCAGTTTGCGCACTTTAAGGATGACTGTAACATAACGGAAAACCTGCAGAGGGTCTCGGTCAGAACATGAATGAATACTTTCATAAATAATTTATTCTTTTTTTATCTTTTATGCTTTCTTAAAAAAACATTTCAGTCAATAACATTTGATTCTATGTTGATGCGCAGCGCAAAAATTCATGGACATTTGAATCCCTCCTCTGCTCTCGTATGTCTGATTGCTGCGAGCATTTCCATAGAAAAATTAAACTGACAAACTAACAAAAAAATACTGTGGACCGCTGACTGAAACCCTGCAAGAACCTGTAACAGTGCACACGTCTAGTACAATATGTTGCTCTCGTATAGTAGCTTTAAATAAAAGTCAGTGCTTGGGCAGAATGGTAGGTATCAAAGCAGTAGAAGAGTAAGCATTGTCAACTTCAAGTAAAGCAAAGAATACCTCCCGTGGGCCCCGCCTCCACAAAAAAGATCAAGCTTAATTTTGGCATGTTTTCAGTGATCTGAAATGTAAACAAAAAAGAGAATCCTTAAAAGGTTAGTTTTCTTATCCTGGGTTGGTTAGTGTACAATCACATGAAGGAAGGCAGTTTCCTCCTCCTGTCTGGGACGCGTATTCTTTAAGGAAGGCGAGATGTACAACGTGTGCGGTGGGCTGGTGACGAGTGTGAAGCCTGAATGTTAACAGTACAGGAAAGAGGCAGCTTACTCACTACCCTCAGTGAAGATTCTTGCCCAAGAAACTGAGACGTTTTTGTCTTTTTAGTTGTTTTCCGACATAATCAGCCAGATGTGCTAAAAAAAAGTTGGCATGCTTAAAAGAAAATCATACATTAAAATATTCTCATATATAGGGTTTTAATATTTCTGAAGCAAGCACAGGACTGTGTAAAATCTGTAGCTGCACTAGCTGGACTAACGGTCCAAACTGGAACGAGGCCTGTTCAAGAAGAGGTACAAAATTATACCATGTCAACTTCAAGCTTGGACATCAGAACGTTGGAGACTATCGCTTACGCACATCGTAGTGCACCTAACAGTTACGACGCACCGCGGTACGTTTGAATGCACCATGAGATTTGCTCCTAAATGACTATACATTGTCAGTCTGCAGTTTGTAAGCACCATTGCTGGATAAACGGCTGATCCAGGTTTCATTAGCTCATGCACCATTAGGCTACAAACAGAGAGCCATAGCTCTGATGTCCGACAGCTTGGAGAAGATTGTGAATGCTGTCGAACCAGAACTTGCATCCAAGGTTGGTACATTCAGAAGGGCTTCTCATGCACTGAGCCGTAACTGCCCAGGTTTGCATGATTTACAGAAGAGCTAACGCATTCACTTCTAGCGGATTTGGAGATGTTTGCCGCTGTAGTGACCTGGGGCCAGCATAGCCCTAGCACAAGTTTGACTCAACATGTTAAAGAACAGTCTGAAGCTATTTTAAGCTCAGATCACAAACCGTTACGAACTGAAAACGAAACAAGTGCCAGTTGAAAATGGGGAACTTGCGAGTTATAGAATGAAGTGCAGTTTAGAGACCGTTTACAGATTAAAATCTCATGGTGGGATGGCAAGGACTTCCTCACGTTTTAAATGACTTTTAGAAACCTTTTAGAAAAACATTGTATAACGTTTATTTAACAATATCGATTCCAATAACATGCACACCTTCTTGGATGAGCTATAGTGTTAACATTATTGCAACACTGGTCTCCCTGTTGTTTGTGTAGATTTGAATTAAAAAGAAAGGAAAAGGATAATACACGGTGGTGCTATTTGCAGTGTTTTCTGCCAAAATGTCATGTAGCTCTGAAAAACCATTACCACCACAGCTGCAGTAGTAATAATGATGAGTGAAAAATGGTTTCCACTGAACAACAGAACCCAAATGACACATGCCGGCGTTCCAACAGCATAAGAGCTTCACAGTAGGTAGGAAAGAAGCGTAAAATGATGAAGATTTAAACACTGGCCTTAATTTCAACAGGTGACGGAGCAGCACATTTAGATCTCCACTGGATTCTCCCACAAACCATCTCCCATCCTAAATGGGTTTCCTTTTTCCTTACGGCATGAAAATGTATTTACATAACATCTACTGTCACATTTGTATCCACAGAACATCAGTGTTGATACTTCATGGAGAAGGGTAAACTTAAAAAAAAATTGGTCAGCATTTATGTCCCTAAAAACTGGTGCCGTTTTAACGTGACGTGTCCTACTTCTGTTTGGAAAAAAAATTACTTGCTTTCAGTTCATATTCAAGTTTTCTCCTTTAAACAATTCTATTAGGTTTGTATTTCTTCCCATAAAAATATTTCAAACTTTTGTAATCTGCTCATCGTCAAACTGTTCATTTTCTGGGTCCGAGTCCGTCGTGTCAGAATATCTATAATGGTCCGGTTCATTATCGCTAACATCCGGGGTTACAGATGTGTAAGTGCTGGACTCCGAGTTGGATGGCTCCTCCACTGGTTTTGTGAAGTAAAGTTTCACCTAGAGAAAAGGAAGACCACACATTTATCACAGACTATGAATCTACAGATTCAACATTAAATGAGGCTATCCTGCTGATTTTGTAGCAGCACTTAACACACCTTGAAGTTTGGAGAGAAGTATCTGTTGGCTTTATCCTTATTCGCCTTATCCAGGTCATTCTTGGTTAAGGTCAGGATTTGATAATCCTTTTTATTTTCTCCTCGTTCTGTGGTCTGGATCCCATCCAGTTCCTTCACTGAACCTCCGTTTTCCACCTTCTCTGAGCTCTCCTCTGGTCCAGGGATGAAGAAGGTGTTCACCCAAAAGTGAAACATCTTGTCCTGATTGAGCAAACGTGAAAATAAGGGAAATGCACGTACACAAAAACTGCATCTCCTAACCAGGCCAATGCAACTATTTCAGTGACAAGCAATTTTGGGGTCTGATGCATCAAAAGACACCAAGCCAAGAGAAATGATCGGTACGCAAGTCTCCTTGAGCTATTTGAGATTAAGTACCTTTTTCAGCATCTTGTTCTGCTTGTGGAAGAACTCCACCTTGATATCTCCACACACCGGAAGCGGCTGTGGAAACTCAAAGAACATGTTTTTCTCCTCTCTCTTGGTGTGTGTCGGGTTGGAAGTGTGGATCTTCACCTTCAGCTGGTACACCACAAACTGAGGATCTGTTAGAAAGAGCACTGCAACTGTCATTCCAGCTATGCGTGTGAGGATTCTCAGTTACAGAGACAAAAAGGTGAGCCAATTCATATTAGAAATTTGAAAGAAGCATACAGGAAATAGCAAACAGCTGCTGACAGTAATGATACAAGAAAATACAAATTAATAGTGGAATTTTAAGGGCCCTATTCTTCGAACATCTGACCAAGACCACACTTCCCATACGCCTTGTTTTGGGCTTTACAAAAGACCACCCGAGAGTGGCTTCTGAATGGCAAGAACATTTTATACAGCAACACGCCTAGACTAACAAAACTGAAAAAAAAAGACAAACATTTTAGAAAAAGCTGATGTTACCCCAATGCCAATTGGTTTTTCTGAACCCATGTGGAACCTGCTCGCTCTTGCTTTTTACAGCAGTATCCCCTTGGAGAAAAAGAAGGAGATTAAAAACTGTCTGGCAGTCTGGTCAGAGTAAGAGAAAGGGCACTATGAAGAGGAAGAGAAATGTTTCAACAGGGCAGAACACAATACACACACACATTAAGTCTTAAGCGAGACTGTATAAGGTGAGCCTGTCAAAGACAGGAAAGTCACATATTAGGGAATAGAGATAAAGAGGCTGAATGAACAAATGAATGATCTGGTTCTGTAGCTTTATCCTTGTAGTCCTTATGTCTGGAGCTATTTGAGCAAGCGTCTTGAAACCTGAAAACCCCGTACGGCAGGCTCAGTCAGCATCACCATTAACATGTTCAGAATAGGGCCCAAAGGAGGTATTCAGGAGTCACATACAAAGAAACAAGGATGCAATGCTACGGAACCAGCCTACAAAATCTTTACACATGTCCTGCCACCTTTCAAGAACATTCTTTGAAAAGCCAAAGACTATAGCACACAATAATCTGCTCATAGAGGTCTATTGGGCAAGACATTCACTTTAACATTAAATTGGATTGGAAAAGTGAAAAAGAGTCATAGGTCAGTCGTAGGTCATAATTTGAAACGGGAGAAAAAAAAGAGTTTCGGCGCAATCATTTACACCTGGTATTACAAACTGTTTCGGGCAATCAGAGCAGAAGTGGATTACACTAACTACAGGTATGAACAGGATCCAAACTAAATTTTTTTTTTTTATGCAGTATAAATACTAACCCTGATTCAACCTGTCAAAAAAAAAAGACTTTACAACTTTCACATTTAAAATCATGTTAAATTCATTTAAGAGCCAAAGAATGATTTATAAAAGATTAAAACTTTTTTGTGTGTTGCAAATAAACCCCATAGAGCTTCACAGCGATGTAATTAGCAGTCTACACATTCACAAAACCAGACTCTACCCCCCAAAAACCGCATCAAAAAACGGTCACGGAAGACGCACCTGAGATGCATGCTAATACCAGGTGTAACCAGCAATCTGTCTCACCTGACCACTTGTGAACAGACCACCAGAGATGGATGGTAATACCATGTGTAAACAGAACCCAGACCCAAATATTAAGAGAGAGAGATAGAGAGAGTGAGGAAGAGAAAACTTACTGCAGGTTCCTACACTGAACATAGGCACGGTCTCAATCACCATCTTGTGAAAGAGCAAGGCAACGGGTTTGTACTCCAATTTATTTCTCAGAAGGTAGCTGTAGTAGTACACATATCGCCTCTGACTGGGAATAGTCACTCCCTGTGAAACAGCAAACATGGACAATTAAAATAAAAATCTACTCTGGTGTTTGATAAATACGTTGTAGCAATTTAAACCCATTTGAAGCACACTACTAGGTCATAATAAAACAAAGTATATTTAATACTATAATATTTCAACCATGCCAATGCAACATTGGTTAAACAGCATAAAAGTTGTTTGCAAGGCAGAATTTCATAATTGATTACAAAAGCAATACTACACTATAACAAAAAATAATTTGATCAGATTAAATTAACCAACAGAGAAATCCCCAATACCTTCTTATCTCTGGTCCTAACTTCACCGTAGAAATCCAGAGCTTCTTGTGCTTTTTTGAATTTGCCTCGGTGTAACAAGTACGCACAAATCATGACACCCGTACGTCCCTTTCCAGCTTTACAATGAATGGCAGCCACATGATTGTCGTTTTCACCGAGCCACTTATCCAAATCTTCACAAAAAGGTTTGATAAGCTCTAGCTGGGGAGGATTGTGGTCCTCGAAAGGATACTGTGCAACTGCAGGGGACAAATTCGAAGGACCGTTGACACACCTTCAACATTACGAGACACAAACTGACATCATGATTCGGAGATCTCATTTCTGCAATTCATGCATCTTACCTCTGCAATTAAATTTGGCAGCGTCATAATTTCTTTCCGCACATCTAAAAATAAAAAGATGGTAAATGAGTGCTCCAACGTAACGTTTCAAGGTTCAACGTAACGCTTTTCTACTGTAGAACTTTGCATAACTCCAATACTCAACAGAACAATGCAATCCATTCAAAATCATTTAGTGATTATTTTTATATCTTGATTTGTACATGATTGTGGCGTTTGTGCTACGCAACGGCAAAACAATCTTTACAAATGTCGGCAGATACCAGAAAACTGAAGTCAATGAAAATAAACTTACAGATTATATATCTTGTAATGATTTTTATGCTTCGAATCGAGGAACCTGTAGAAAGAAAACAATGATATCAACAATGTCAACGTTGGTTAAATTGTACAAACAGCAGCACCCTACACTACTCTCTTTGTCTGGTTGTTCACATTCACTAATCTTTACAATTCCAGGGAATTACAGCATGAAGCCTTAGAGATAATGTAACTGGGCAACCGGGACAGGCTTAAGTCCAACATGTTTGCAAAGATCAAAGCAGTTGCGCCTTTCTTTGGAGAACTAAAATATTGTTAAAATTTTGGAAAGATTAAAGCTTTGCTGTCCATTACATATCAGAATGAAATACTTACCGCACTACATCGTCTATGTTGTTTCTGTAGACACCCTCGAGTCTCTCAGCAGGAAACCCCATAGCAATTATATTAGGATAAATATCTAAACAAATCGGTCAAGGAAATCTAGAGATGTCTTTCTAGCAAAAATTATAAGCGTTTAAAAAGCAACAACAAAAATGTACAACTATCTGAACCAACATAAAAGATAAACAAAATGTAATCTTGTGTTATGATTTACAAAGCCTTGTTCCAAAACCTGTACAAAAACATTGTCAAACACAAACAAAGAACACTTTTTATACATGAGAAAGAGTTGCTACAGTATTTAGAGTCATCATTTTAATTCAGGGGCCTTCAGTATATACAAACCACAGTGTTCACTAGAAATATTCTGCTCTAACTATCAAATGAAATAAAGGATCATCACTTTTATCATGACACGTACAGGAACCAACTGTTTGCACATTTTTGTAAAAAAAAATTATTCTGTAGTTAATTTGAGAGCCTTGTTATTCATCACACAAAGCTATCAGAAGACTTTGGACTTGTTGCATGAGTATTATGGACCATTTTAGTAATCCTTTTATACGACTTTGCCTTTGAAATATGACAGTTCCTGTCGCCATTCATTTTCATCCACAAAAATGTTCCTTTGTGTTTCAGAGACCCTTAAAATAGGTTTACCATAAGAATGAGAAACTATTAAGACCCAATTTTAGATTACATATCTTGGAAACTCATATTTATGAACCGATAAGCATTGCAAAATATTAAGGTGAGGGTGGGACACAATGCAAAGCACTACGATTAAGCAACAAAAATAATGCTGGTTCAGTACCAAACCCCAGCATTTCCACTAAAGCAGCATTTTACTCTTAGTTGTGCAACGAGAGCTCAGATAACAGGATACTGGGTAATATAGAACAGATGGTCCTCGCCGTAAGAGACCAATGCATAGACCTCTAACCCAGAGGGCCACACAGGGGCACTAAATAAATCACACTGTGCCTCAGCCCAGCCTGGAATCACTTTCCTTCCTCACCTTTCTAAAGCGAGCGCATGAGAGTGCATCACTGCGTTAGCCTGACCTACACATCCCGACCTGTATTATCAAACACAATAACAACATCCCAGCTTTAGCTAACATACTACTAAGTTCAGAATTGATGGGCAGACACAGACAGAATTTGAAGCTTTTTTTGCATCTGCTCTGATGTGTACGAATAAATAACTCTGTGGAATAGATTTAAATATGTAAAATGTATTCAATCACGGGTGATCCAATTCTGTGGAAATCTGAGTCGATCTGAATACACAAACCTTTGACTCATTCCTCTGTTACAAGATTTTTCAAGTAATAACCTAAACTTCAAACGGAGCTCAAACACACCATGACTGGAACAAAGAAATTAAGCACCATTTTGCCTGGATGATGGTTATCAAGTGACATATTCCTGTATTTATGATTGGTGGACTGGTGTAGACAGAGGTTCACATGGCAAATCTGCCAAACTGTTAAGGGTATAGTTCACCCAAAATGTTTTATTCGGTCATTTACTCACCATTGAGTTTTCCAAATATGTATTAATTTCTTTGTTTTGATGAACACAGCGACAGATATTTGGAAGAATCCTTATAACCAAACAGATTTGCCCCCCATTCATTTTCTGTTGAACACAAAAGACGACATTTTGAAGAATGTTGGACAGCAAAGAGTTCTGGGGCACCTTTGACTACCATTGTATTTTTTCCAAGTCAATGGGGGAAAAATATGTTTGGTTATAAGCATTCTTCCCAATATCTTTCTCTGTGTTCATCAGAAAAAAGAAATGTATACTCATTTGGAGCAAATCAAAGGTGAGTAAATGATGACAGAATTTTCATACTTGGGTGAAGTGTCCCTTTAACAATTCTGCCACAAAAAAAAAACACTGACAGCTATTCTCATAAGCCGTACACAGGTCTTCCAATTACATCATCTGATAAAGCTGTGATCCGAAAACAGTGCCACACTACCAACACAATGAATCCTGGTTAAGTGAATGTTTCAAGTCGATACATATGACAGTGGCCCCTTTTGTCATCTGTTTGAGTTGTTTACAGTTCAAACGCTGGTTAACATATAAAATGTCTTTTGTTAAGAATCCAGATTTTTGATCTCAGCCAGAGTACTTCAATTTCAGAGGTCATAAAGAATGCTTTGATCAAGCCCAGAAACACTATACAGACAACCATATACTTTCAACACATCCTAACAAATAATTTGGTAATGCAATGCAGATCTTGTCATACAATAATTATCAATAAATAATGTTAAACTCATGCATAATGTTATCCAAATCACAGACATCTTTAGTTATAGTGACTAAAGCTGTAACAGATATGATAAATATCACTTAATGCAGTGAATAACCAGCTACAAAACAGATGCCGGTATACTAACTGGTCACTCTTTGTTATTTTGTGGCGTACTTTGCATAGAAATTGTAACTACAGTCTGCGGTGACCATAAAGCAATTTTTTTAACCGGCAAAAGATAATCCTTTGTTCTAACCTTACCTGCATTTTTTATAAACGTAACATCTATAAACGGTTATAAAAAAATCTGTCTCTTGAGTCTAGTAAACATACTTATACCCATGTATGCTATCAGGCAAGTTGTATTTAATCAGTGAACAATTTCTGTCGCTAACCAATTCCCTGGTGTTATCTGCATCGTAAAAAAACGATGATGTCAGAAGAATGACATCACTATATTTAGGTATTTTATACATAGATATCGTCTCTGTGCAAGGATTCCTGCACACCACTTTATCAACCAACAGCATGCATTTATGATGCGATGAGGGCATAGCATGATGCAATCACTTCGAATGTGTCAATTTATTGAGCTCACACACCATCTCAGCATGCATGAGAAAATCAATGCCTGGCCGTGTGCAATCCATTCATTCATATGCAACTCCTATAATAAACGATTCTTAAAACAAAAAGTCCAAATCCTTTCAAATGTACTGCTTTGACCTTGATGCTGATTTGCAAATTAAGATTTACTTGGCTTTTGTCATACTGCCTTGTAGAGAAAGAACAGCACCTAGTCAGTGATTTTATCATGTTCTCTATCTGTCCTTTCATTCTTGTTTCTTGTACATTTAAAATCCTGCTTATTTGTGGTTTGTTGTAAACCTGACTTCATTTATATTCTAAGGTTATGTTGAATGACTGTCGATAGCGTAAATACATGATTCAGTATAGTCAAAGAAATACTAATTTAAACAGCAATCCGTCAGGGACGTTTAGATCATGATTTACGCTCGTTCTACAACACACCTGACCAGTCGTCATCCAAAAATAAGATATATTTTGACATATTAAAAATAACGTTGACATATGGCTCATATACTGAGCAAGGATAAATGATGTTCTAACGGCCACCTAAAGGATCCAAGAGAGACCCTGTAACAGTATTGTATGTACACAAAAAATACATGTATCACTGTTTTTATTTTTGTTTGCAAGTGGACTTAATTTGCTACATGCCAAATTAAGATCCATTTTCTGCACGCAGCTGATGCAACGGCTCTTTGTGTGACACTGCCAGTGCATTTCATCTAATCCATCGAATATAGGCCAGTGATGGATCTTTTGTTTAAAACCCCCGAACTGCGTTTTCGTGCGAGGAGCCTTGAAATGAATGTCTAGGATTACAGATTAGCCCTCAATCGATATATCAGATTACATAAGAATAGAAAATGACTTTTTTTCAACCTTGCCGACCCTGCTGGTTAGCACAGATTTATGGACGAAATGGTTGGATGTTGAGTTGCAAACGAGCCTGGGACGGGACAAATCCAATGACTGCGCGTGCCCGGTGTTGATTTTCTGTCTGCTTGGTAACATGGTCAAATTGACAACTGACATGAAATTAAACAGCGAAGACGTTGACTTGACCCGACTAACGTTACAGAAAGCAATCGATCTAGATTCTAGATCAAGTCAAACTCCAGTCGGTGAGTAAGTGCCAGAGCCAATAGTTTCTGTAAAAACACAAATCTAATTTAAAATGAATAAACGCGGTTATACAGCAAAGATGCGTTGGTTCGGAACAAAACGCAAGCTATTTACCTTCATTGCAGACACGGAATTCGACACAACAAATAAAACAGGAACATTTGATTGATCAAAAAGGATACAGGTCAAGTCCAAGTCGAAGCCATCTGCCTGGTATCTCCTTTTGTTGCGGCTGACAAATTCCTTTATGATCCCAGCCATGGCTGTGACAGGAGTCTTTAACGTATTTAGTGTGAGAGAGGGTATTGTTGCTTTTTGCGCGGTAGGTCGTCCGGTCTGCTCGTTTTGCAGTCCTTTGCTAGCTCACCTGATAACGTTAACTAGAACTGAGTCTGCTCTCTCATCAAGGGCCTCGCTCCAAACCACCACAGGCCCGGCTTCCAAAATGCCCTCCTCTGCTCAGACGAGCCCCGGGTGAAGAGACAAGTAATTCCACACGTCACGAAATGCGATATTTCTAATTCACGGCAAGTCTCTGGTCTCACCGTGGCCGCCGTGATGGAGAGAAAAGCCGGAGAGACAATCCTCTCCGGGCGCTTGCACTTCAAGAAGGGTTTGACAGAGCCCAGCTCGCGCTCAACTCGCGCTCCGTCTGTAAGGTTCTCCGACTAACGTTAGCCGCTAGCTTCCGCGGCTAGCGCGCTAGCTCGTCTACACATCCTTAAAAATATAAAAGCCATCGAAAATTTCAACCGTCAAGCGATGCTCGGTTTCCAACACATTAAATGAAAAGTGACAGCCTCCACCAAGAAAGGTAAAAACTCGTTATTTAAATGTCGCGTAGGAGCAATTCCGTACGCTATTCAGTCACGTCCACTTCCTCCGCTTCTCCTCTCCCCTGTTAAACTCTCAAGCTTCCATCATGGCTTCCCGTTGAAAAAAGGTGACGTTCTTGTAACATATCCTTCCGCTGTTCCAAATAGTTCCACGAATGTATTATTTTACGAATATGCCCTAGCATTTTGGAATTGTAATTCAGACCATAAAGAGAAAAATACTGTACATACTGTATTCTTATTACCTCAAACTAATAAATGTATGTACCATTTCCTTTTTTGTTTCGGAAAGCGGAGGAACATGGTCAGAGCACACACGGACTACTTTTTGTTCCAGGGTCACGTGTCTACAGAATGAAGGAAGTTTCTAATATTTTATATCAGATTTCAAGCAATGTCGATATTACGTAATTCTCAGTTGCTTTCAGAGAAATCGTAGTTGGTTTTACACAACCTGAAGAGAGAATGATAACCGCGAATATATATTTTCTACTGCATTAAATGAATACTTCGAGAAAGCAAAGTAAACCCCTTACCAATGCGTCTCGACTATCTGCAATAGAAGGCAGGAAACTACTAAAATGCTTACACAAGCAGAAAAGTTAGCGCATAAATACACAAATAAATCATTTAACAAATATAATTGAACAAATAGGATATATATTCGATATACGTTAGACATTAGCTAAATCACTATGTATTATGACTGTAAGGGACTGCTAACGACAAATTGTGTTCTTTATCATTTACTCGGATGTGCATTTTGCCCCCAAGGGCAGAACGAAGGTAGAACGTTCTAGCCGCTTTTCAGACGGAACATCTTTATTGTACAGCGCCATCTGCCAGAATAATCGGGACTATACACACTAGATGCGAACGGCATCTTTTACATATTTCCCCGTAAAGGTTTTCGCTGGCTGTACGGTTTTTTATTTCAAATTGAAGATTAATCAACCATAAATGTAGCTCAAATCAACGACCTTTGCTGTTGCCGGCAGACTTTTCTAAATGGAGTCACAATAAAAAAAGTGGGTAAATAGTTACATTTCGAATGTCATTTCATTTGTGACATATGTATATCATATGGTAAACGATTTTTATATTATAATTATTGGCATATCCTTCCATTCAGTGATGGTGCAGTGACAGTCAGTATAGCTTCTCTTCAGTCTTTTCTCTTGTACTTCCGGTCCAGTGGAGGGCAGTAGTGTGCAGAGCGCGACACTTCACTGGAGACCAGAAAGAAATTGCGGAGGTGAGTGTGTCATGCAAGTCTGATCGCTTGAAGTAAATGAGGCAACTGATTAAAATTAACTGCACTTTAAACATCACTTCCAAGTCTCTATAATAACGACACTTTTGGTAAGTACCCCGTTTGATATTGAGTCTCTTTTTTGCTGTTTTGTATGCGATAATGCATTTAGACCAAGAAGGTCATAGCCAAGTAAGCAACCAACCTCCCAGTTTAGCAACATCAGCGCTCTCCAGTGAAAATGAAAGCAAACTACGCCGGGTACTTTACCTGATTTTTAAATTAGAAAGCATTTCAGCGAGGTGGCCGAAAATTACAGCAAACGGCAGCTGTCCGGATAGTCCATCCGGCCAGCTAAGCAGTAATGTTACCTGCTGAGTTTTAAGGAATAATCTAATGTGCTGCTTCAGCTGGACTTGGACATACTCCTTAAGTCCTTTGTCTCTAGTATCTGATCTGAATAATTTATTTGACTGTAAACCTGGTTTCTGTAAAGATCTGTTAAAACCCATAGACCCATAGTTATTAATTTTTTTTGTTTCTTATTTTCTTTCTATAGGTGAATGTGAGAGGATGGTATTGAAAGAGATTCCAGCTGACAATATCACCCGCCCTTTGGGCAGGAATGAGGTTATAGGATTACTCTTCCGCCTTACGATATTTGGTGCCGTCACCTATTTTACAATAAAGTGGATGGTGGATGCTATTGATCCAACAAGAAAACAAAAGGTTGAGGCACAAAAACAGGTATGCCATATACATGTAGTTTAGAAAGCTTAGCATTAAGTTTTACGAAACATGGCATCAGATATAAAAACCTGGTTTTGTTGCACTTTCACAGGCAGAGAAACTAATGCGACAGATAGGAGTGCAGAATGTCAAGCTTTCTGAATATGAGATGAGCATCGCAGCTCATCTTGTGGATCCATTGACCATGCATGTGAGTAATTTAGTCTCCATCTGGCAACTTGTTGTTATTTACCTGTATTTTTTTTCATAGTATATAAACTTTTCTATTTGCAAGTTATATAAAATCATTCACGTCCACCCACAGATTTCATGGCGTGATATCGCTGGCTTGGATGAAATTATAACTGAACTGAAAGACACAGTTATACTTCCAGTACAGAAGAGGTATTTGTTTGAAGGATCCAGACTTCTTCAGCCACCTAAAGGTAAGAAGTGGTAATGATTCCATAAAGTGTCTGTCATCTTCACTACATAGAGTTCATTTTGAGGTGGGTTTCATCTCTTTTTTTTCCAGGAGTGTTGCTGTATGGGCCTCCGGGATGTGGGAAAACTCTAATCGCCAAAGCTACTGCCAAAGAGGCTGGATTCCGCTTCATTAATTTACAGCCTTCCACTCTCACTGACAAATGGTATGGAGAATCCCAGAAACTAGCTGCAGCCGTGTTCTCTCTGGCCATCAAACTACAGCCTTCTATTATCTTCATTGACGAGATAGGTAAGGGCATGCTTTGATTGTTTTTCAGTATTCAGGGTTTCGGAAGTTAAGTGTAATGTCTAATGCACTTGTCTTAGATTCCTTTTTGAGGAGTCGTTCGAGTTCAGATCATGAGGCCACGGCCATGATGAAGGCTCAGTTCATGAGCTTATGGGATGGACTGGAAACTGACTTCAACTGCCAGGTAGAATGAAGCATCTGTTCTTCTTTGATTAGTGAGAGTCCCATCTAGCTGGTAAAAAATAAACAAGAATTGTGATTGTTTTCCTATTAAAGGTCATAATCATGGGAGCCACCAATCGGCCACAAGATCTTGATTCTGCTATACTGCGAAGAATGCCAACACGATTCCACATCAATCAACCAGTAAGATTTATGTGATATTACATACATTTTTGTAGTTCTTATGTGAAACTGTGCAGAGCTTCTTATACATTATCATTTGTTATTTATTTAGAGTCTCAAGCAGAGAAGAGATATATTGAAACTGATCCTGGAAAATGAGAAAGTAAGTATGTATTTAAAGAAGGTTTATTCCGTGTCAACTCGACCAGAGGGCCCTGGCTTGAATTTATTTATTTTATTCATTGTTTTTACAGAAGCAAGAGAAACATCAGTAGTGATGAAAAACAAAATATTAAATGCCACAGATGAATAGTTATTAAGTAATCAGTTTGTAGAGGGAGGTAATCAAGACAATTTTCAGAAATTTGGAGCCATTTTAGAGGGGATAAAAATTACATGAGATATAGGCCAGCATCATAATTATATTTTTACTCAGAGATCGGCATATCTGTTGGTAAAATCTGTTGGTAAAATCTGTTAACTTTAGCAATCCCTGATGCATTTTATGCAAATGGTTACGGCTCAGAAAGGAAGAAAGGGCATTTGTTGTGTTCTTTTTATAAAATTTGCATGCCTATAACTCCAGAACCGTTAGAGATACCTTAATCTGTAATAAACATAAAAAATGTGATTTAAATGAATGGGGATTAATACTTTTGCAAGGCACTGTACCTCCCTGTACAAATTAATTGATTACTTAATGACTATTCATTTGTTGCATTTAATATTTAGGCTTTCATCACTATCGATGTTGCTCTTGCTTCTGTAAAAAAAAAAAGAAATAATCAGAAATTCACACCGGGCGGATATTCAAAATTTGGTTGATTTGACACGGAAGGACCAGTGTACTGGCATCTCACAGACCTTCAGGTTGTTAAACGTTACAACTGCCTAAAGAGTTATATTTTTATTATATAAAGGTGGAGTCCGCTGTGGACCTTAGTGAAGTTGCAAAAAATACTGAAGGGTTTTCAGGAAGTGACCTCAAGGAGACGTGCAGAGATGCCGCACTGCTCTGTGTGCGTGACTTTGTACACAATGATGAAAGGTAATTTTTTTAAAACTAGCTTTTTTTTCCTACTACTTATGTCTCTTACAGGAATAAAGAACATGAAACATAATGGTAGCAGAGATATTAATCTAAAAACATAAAATCATTTTTTCCAAACATTTTGAGGCTTTGAAGTAAAGCATACATATTATCTTCTCATTAGGCATTATTACAGTTGTGCCTTGTTAATCTCCCTCTATCCCATATAACAGCGCAGAGGGAGATTGTATCCGTCCTATCTGTCAAGATGACTTGCAAAAGGCGATCCTCAAGATGAAGAAGTCCAGATCCGCAGGAATGCATGAGGCATTTAAGCATGTACCACTGGACTGAATGTCTTGCTGCTGTTTAAAAAAAATACATGAACTTAGACCTAATTTGTTTTTTCTCATCTGTGACATAAGGATGTGTCATGTTTGCAAAAGAGGGAACTCAGGACCTGTAAATGGATTTTTTGCCATTTCTCTGATCATCTCTTCCTGCACGGTCATTTACTTGCTCTGTTGTTTTGCCACCCAGTTGTTTCTCTCTGAATGTGGATTTTGTTGTGGTTTGTTTACTCCTGGAATGTCATCCATTAATGCGGTTCATGAAGATGAACAACTGTATAGGAAACTATTCCCAGTTACATAAACATTTAGAATCAAAAAGTGATTTTCTAAGTATATGTAACACAAATACGGCTGACTTGTGAGCACAGATGAACTCAACTGTCAATTAACACAATTTTAACTCAAGAAACACTCTTAATAAAAAAAAGGTCGGCCTAGGGAGTAAGTCATTTAAGATGTGTTTACAGGTAAATCTTAAACTTAGTCCAGAACGGAGGGGACATGACGGACATATTGTGTACATATTTATTTGCAAAACATTAAAAATGGTTGGAATAAACTAATTGATCTGTATTGAAGTGCAAGCTGTTTCATAAGCCTTTGTTTCAGATATGGAGCCAGTTCCAAGCCACTGCTGTTATTCATCAGTCTGGTATTATTCAGGCGGTTTGACGGTGTGAGTTATGTATGTATATCAGATCAGAAGTTAGTATAATATACAACTTGTCAATGTTTTCTTTACCTTGTAAAAGAACTGAATGGTCATGGGTTTGTCTTAATGGATTTTATTGTAATTACTGCTGAATGCACATTTCACCAAATATGGTTTGAAAGTTTAAATCTCATCAATTTGTACAAAAGGTAGCATTTATTAAATACATTTGATGTAAGATCATATCTTTAGGTTGGTCCCATAAGAAATTGGTAAGGCAATAAATATTCTCCTGTTCCTTCACATTGGATTTGTCAAGCATTTACTGTTTATACGCTCAGCACAATTTTCTTTCACATTTACATGTGAAACCAAACAGTAAATGGTTAATTTGGAAATGTTCAAAAATCTAACATCAATGCCAATTTACATCAATATGTATGAATGTACACTGTAAAAAAGACTAGGGTGTTACTGTGGTCATTATCTCATTGGAGCTCATAATATCTGTTCTTCTTTGTAATTACATCTGTTATTACACAATTGTGTAAAAGTTATTAAATACAAGATGTTCTCCAGAGCTGTAATTGAATACTGTAAATATCAAGAAATACAAATGATCAAAAACCATCTAGTTGAGGTATTTAGGTTTTGACTGGACACAAGTCTATAATACAGGCAGAAATTCTTATGTAAATGGAATTTTGGATCCCGAGGGGATATTGGGAACAAAAGTACCATATGATACTACTAGGTCATTTCAAAAGATAAATATAGATAAGATGTATCTAAAAATGTAGTACATGAGTCTAATAAAGATGTTATACAGTTTTACCCTGCAGGTTTGTTGTATATATATATGCTGTATTGTTCTATAAACCTATTTCTATAACCAAATCCTACATAAATAGATGATATAGATCTTTAGTGTAATTCACACTACTGTTCATTTGTCCTTTTTCAAAGAGCCATAATACTCTGCAAGGACTTTCCATGCTTTCAGAGCCATGAAACCATCTGGGGGGTTCTCATCACTGCGGGCGAGGCTCCGCATCTTGGTTCCCGAGATGAACTCAAATTCATTGTGTCTATAAAAACAAACAAAAAACACTCACTGAGTTGCTTTTTTCACAAAGATTATTAAAATATTATATATATATATATATATATATATATATATATATGAATTGGTGCCTAAAATATAATCACACCTTTCCTTGTCGTAGAAGTCCATGGCCTTCTTAACTTTATTGTATGCAGCAACTCTGAAGGGAATGATCTCCAGAGAAGTGAGGCCAGGAGCCATGGTCAACACTTTTCCACCGTGTGTGGGCTCATACAAGTCCTGCTTTGTCTCTGGATGAGGCATACCTGCTGGGTCACGTCCTACGATGTAAAAATTAGCCCCAGCGATCATACGAGCCCTGCAATGCCATTGTACCTGTAAAGGCATGCAATACTTAATAAAAATCACAAAAGACAGAATATACGATCATCACCAAAGAAATTTTTTTGAAAAACCCATGAATGATTCTATAGCCTTCGGAGGCCTCTGCTTGGGTGCACTTCCCCTATAAGAACACATTTCCTTTACTACATGGTCTTTCATTTTCTTCGTTCAGTGTAACATGTTAAGCAAGAGTCTGACCTCTGTAGGCCCGGCGTACATCATTGGTGAGGGAAAAATGGCCACAATGGTGTTTGCTGGATCCAGAACCCCTTCCTCCAGCACAGCAGCGTGCTGCTTCATGCGCCAGTCCAGAGGTACATCATCCTCTTTGGTCCAGCCACCCAGAGGATGTAGTAACAGCACGGGTTTCTTATACCCTCGTGCTAGCAGACGTCGCTTTGTGTCTTGCATCAGGAGTGCGTGACCGTTGTGAACAGGATTGCGCAGCTGGAAGGCAAAGACTGCATCTGCAGGAAAGGGCCATAAATGTATGATGTCTGTTAAAACTAAAATGCTTACACAAGAACTGTAAAATAATTTGGATTTTTCCAAAAATAACAGGTCAAAACTTGTTTTGCAAGTATAGCACAGTTCATATAGTCAACCTAAACATGCAAATGACAAAAAATAAGCTAAAATGTTTCGAACTACTCATTATGGCGTTATATTAGCACTTCTCCATGGTTAACGTTATTGCTCAAAATTAAATTTTTTACCTGCTCTCATTTCTTTACACTTCTGTCGTAGCTCTCGCGGAGTGAGACGGTAATGGTCGAGACCATCATTCCACCTAATTCGCTCTAACACCTCCAAATCTCCACCGGCCAGCCAATCACCACTCTCCATTACCATCTACACAAATCAGATAAGATATCATGTGATAATCTAATTGAGTCTAGCATGTAAAACATAAAAATGACGTGTTTTAATAAAAGCAGACAGAGAGATGCGCACTCACCTTAATGTATGGATGTTTGGGGCATGTTGTCCCCCACTGCCTGGCGCATCTCTCTTCCTTGCGGTGCTCATAAAACTCAGGGTTGCGCATGATCGCCACTTTTCGACCTTTGAACTCCAAGGCAAAAGCAGCGGAGCCGTCCAATCTCTCCTTGTCGTCCTTGGATACGGGCAGCACGATGGGCACGGACATATTTATGGTCCCACCTAAACACAGTTATTCCTTAAGCTAAAGCTACAAATTCAGATATTGGATAAATGTATAGAGGACTTCATTCAATGCTGAGAAATTCTGTTATGGTGGCTGGTAGTTTGGAAGTGTCCTTACCATCAAGCAAAGTTCCAAAGTGTAAGACTTGAAGATATTCTCTCTCTCTCATGAAACCTCTCAGTGGAGTCGCCCAACCCTCAGCTATAACCTGCACCCACTGCAAATCCAGCTACAGGACCACAAACAGAGCTTGATGTTAAAGGAAAAGTTCACCCAAAAAACAAAAAATCCTCTCATAATATGTCACCCGAGATGCTTCTTCGAAATGATGTCATTTTATCTTCTTATACAGTACTGTCCTCCAAAAAGCACATACATCTATCACCAAAGTAATCCAAATTAATCCTTCGAGTTATATATTTATTTACAGTTTGAATTCATTTATTTACATACAGTTGTGCTCAAAAGTTTACATACCCCTTGCAGAAACTTGCTCAGGCCAGGACTAAATGAAAAATAAACCTTAATTAAAAACAAATCCTATTATTTTTCCAAAAGTTTTTTCTAGATTCTGCAAGGAGTGTGTAAACTTTTGAGCACAACTCTACATTGAGGGAACTTAGGGATATTTAAGCATCTCAAGTTCCATCCAGTGAATATGTTCTGAGGCGAAACAATAGGTGAGAGAAAACATTTATTATTTTATAACCAAAACAAGAACCTTCGAGACCTACATTTACATATGCTTACAAGGTAAAAATGACAAATTTCATTGGTGCTTGTGTGTCTCGTCCCAAGCCTTCATGTTATAAAGTATTTTGTGAAGAGACATTTACATACATTTACATTTAGTCATTTAGCAGATACTTTTATCCAAAGCGACTTACAAATGAGGTAAACATGCAATGAGACATACAATGTGTCACCACATTTGAATTTAGTGGTTATTTTGGTTTGGAGTTTGGATTTCTTATGATTAATATTTGTGCTTTTTGGAGGATTTCAAGTCCTGCTTGAGAAGATAAGATGACGGCATTTTGAAATGAAAATGGAGGTAAGGAAGTCATATACATATGAGATGGTATATGGATGAGCAAATTTGGAAGAATTTTCATTATTGCGTAAATTGTTAGTTTAATGATAAAAATATGACTGAAAACACTAACTTGGATTTCAACAGTCTGAACAATTCAGTTAACTGAACTGTGATGAAATGTTTGTGGTATAACGTGCAGACGGTTGATTTCCACATCAGTACTGCATTACCTCTGTGATGGTCACAGTGGGAAGTATGTTGGCATCACTCAGTACCAAGTCCAGCTTGTTTTCTGGAACAAAGAGCTCATTCACCTCCTCATTCACACCGTCTGGCACAATACCCTGTAAGAAGAGACTCATCTTGTCAGAACTGGTCATTTCACAAATTTGGAGTCTTTCTGGCACTGAAAGAAATGAAACACCGGCCCACCTGTTCCTTCAAGAGATCTACTAACTGCTGAATACAGTCATTAACAGTGATCTCTCCTGTTTTCAACACAAGGTCTGAAGATTCGGGTTTCTCATAGTCAGAGTCTATTCCTGTAAATCCTGTGTGATATAAAACACAGCAGTGAACAGTGAACTTTTCTAGTTTTCAAGATACTCAATTTCAATAATTATAGTTGAAAAATCATAAATTTTAACTGTCTACATGTTTATGTAAATCACATTGCTGCAAATTCTAAACCTGTATGACTTTCTTTTGCAGAACACAAAAGAAGATATTTTGAAGAATGTGGTGAAACAAATAACACTGACCCCCATTGACTTCCATTAAATGGACACAAAACCACTTCTTTTGTGTTTCATATATAGTCATGCACACTGCTATACAAATTAAGTCCCACTGGTTCCATAAAAAAAGTACCTTTAATTTCTCCAGCACGAGCCTTTTTATAAAGTCCTTTCACATCTCTGCTCTCACAAACCTCCAGCGAGGCATTTATAAACACCTCAAAGAAAGGCAGACCTGCACTCTCATGGATCTTCCTAGCTTCGTTTCGATCCTATTGCGAGAAAGTATGAATGTAAAACCATCATATCACATCCAGTTTCAGACGACCTTGGAAAATTCAGAAACATCTGACATCTATGTCATCATACCTTAGTGAATGGCGAAATGAAACTAGTTATGCAAACCAAACCAGCATCCGCAAACAGTTTAGCCACCTCTGCGATACGTCTGACGTTCTCTTCCCTGTCTGCTGCTGTGAAGCCCAAATTCTTATTTAAGCCATGACGAATGTTGTCGCCATCGAGGGAATAGCAAGGAATAGCATGAGAAACCAGATATTCCTCCAAAGCGAAACCAATAGTAGTCTTTCCTGCACCAGACAGTCCTGTAGGACAGCAGCATCATTATAAACTACAATGAATTTACCAAATGTTTTATGTCAATGGCTTATAAAAGACTGACTGCAAGAAATTCTCACCTGTAAGCCAAACAGTGCAGCCACGGAAACCACTTCTGGTCCCGACCACTTGGCCACGCTTACTTCTGCTAACATGGTGAGCCTGGTACACAACATTGGTCGCTCTCTGCAGGTCCTACGAACAAAGGAAAAATGTGTACAAACAAGAAAAATGTGATAAACTGAAAGCAGGAATGCACAGAAGAACAAGTTGTACAATCAGAGCCATGTTCTTATCGGTCAAGGTTACAATTACAAGAGATTAGGACATAACACATCAAATTTCACATAAAGGTTTTCTGGGGACTTCAGGGGAATCACTTCAATGTTTTGACTGTTAAATGTAAAAATTGTAATTCTTTGTTTGAAATAAAGCTTTTAAGTGTCAAACTCTATTTTGATGAGTTGTGCTGTCTTCAGGGGTAGTTCACCCAAAAACTAAAAATCTGTCATCATTTAAACCTGTATTGCCTACTTTCTTCTGCAAAACGAAAAAGAAGATATTTTGAAGAATGTTGGCAACAAAAAATCTTCTAATAATCACATTTTCGGTAGTTTTGTTTAACTAATGTTCATAATTGAATCAAACAAAAAAAAAGTGAAAAAGCTAGTTGGAACAACTTACTTTTCCATTTCATATGATCTTATGTCATCAACAATATTGGTGCAAATTAATATTTTATGATAATGTTTAGTTGTCTCTACAACATTGTTAAAGTGTAAGTCTCTTTGGATAAAAGCGTCAGCTAAATCCTTAAATTTAATTTCACAGGGACAAGAAGTCTGACTCAGAAACATTTTTAATTTCATGAAAAAGCCTCTCAAAGCCACATTCTAGAGATGACTTGAAAGGGATGTTACCAAATAACACACAAAACCTCCTTTTCTTTGGAATGGTTCAATTTGCACAATTCTCTTCTTGTGTATTATATTTCTGTATATCTGGCCCTGTCATCAGTGTTGAGGAGGGGTCAGCTTTTAAGAGAGGACTGCTGAGACAAACACAGCTATTCATACAGGCCCATGGAGAGGTGGCCAGCTGAAGCTGGAACAGGGCCATTCAGCTCTCACACTGCTCCCTTCTCAGCAAACCCAGGCCCGTGGACACACAGGAAATCCCAGCTTGGTTTACTTAACCTAGGTTTTTTTATTTGACGAAATAAGATTTATCTTAAATTGCATTTATGTGTATGCACAAATGACCAGAAAACAGATTCAAATAGTTAGCAACTGTTTAAACACCACCCATACATTGGACGTTGATGCTAGACAAGGTGATGACAAGGGTAAACCTGAATCACACATCCTCCCATCACATAAGCATCGTTGTTTTAAAAAGTTAGCTTTCAAAAACAGAAATCGAGCCACATTTCTAATACTTTCGGATTTACGTTACAGTCGCTGATTTCTTCGGCTTTTGAATGGAAAGCTTGCGCAAACTTCAAAGAGAAGTGCGTGATCTACATGCCCATTCTGACATTACGTTACTTCTAACAATCGAGTGTTACAATTCGTTAAAGCCCAGTGACATTTCGTGGAAACATTTGAAGATAACCAAGCAAGATAATGTCGATCTGCGCAAACGTACCGTTTTCTGCTTTTTCAACCCCGCCATACTGCCGCAAAGCAACTTTTCCAGCGATGTAGTCCTATGGAGATTTACACAGATTGAAAGTTAGTGAAGTTTGTGTTAGTTCAGTTAAACTGGACACGTAGCACTCAGCGCTCTTCCTGAAATCCTCCTCCTCCCCCTGAAATCACGTCACCAATCACGACACCTCTCTCGACTCTTTTGATTCAAGTTGAATCTGATGGGTATATTTCTTTCTAAAAATGAGACTTAATGCATATACCATAATAAACATTAGCAATCAAGATAGATATATACAAATATGGGAATATGCTCTACTTTAATGTATGAATAAATATTATAAAGTTACTTTGTCCTTTGTGTGGATGTATTACATTTTATGAGACATTTTTTTTATCCATAGCACAAAATATAATCTTTCTAAGCCGAGAAACCTCCCTCAGACTCCAGAGACCCAAAGATAAGACAGTTTTGTTGTTGGCACTGTATAAAAAGCTGGGTTTTGATAATAACCGATAATAATATCATTCATATTAATGGCATAAAATATGGATAAAATGCTTAATACGTTTCAATAACATTGACTCATTGACTCCATTCTGTAATTTCTCGGACCCCTAGACCCCGTTTACTGGCCATAGCACAATATAGCCTATATTGTACCTCTATTGAAAATCCTCTGCTCTCTAATGGTCTAGATCTGTGTGTAAACAACTTTGAAATATAATATAATAAATAATTATTTAATAAAAAAACATAGAATACATTTTGGTTGCAGAAAAAAGTTTATTTGGATAATGCACAGATGTATAGAAATAATCTTACATTTTATTAATAAAAATTAACATATTTGGTAACTTAAACCCACATTTCTCTTTGGCAAATAAACCTAACATATAAAATAACAAAACCTATACCGATTTTCAAATCATAAATATTAAAAATATCCCATTTTCAAAGCATAAATATTAAAAATATCCCCTTCACCACCAATACATTTGGTAACCTCTAAAATAAATTACATATAGAAAAAAAATATTTCTGAAGAAAAACAAAGTGACAATTTAAATATAAAGTTGCCTAAAACCCCCCCACATATTTTACATACTATTGCAGATTCACTATTTGATAACCTGACTTACAGTTCAGTGTTCCTGAGGTTTTTCTGAGGCATGTCACATTCTTTTTTAAAATCACAACCTTGAAGGAGTTTTGAGTAATGCTTTTTGACTGATTCAAACAATGGAGCAAACTGGTTCATGTTGGGAAATGGAATGGGCTTCTCATTATGAAATAACTGCACTCTGAGTCCATCGCTGCATTCATACAGGACAAATGCTAAGTTTGCTGCATAAGGTACAATCTGACCGGTGCGAAATTTGCGGTTGTGCTGCTGTGAGAAGTTCTCTGCTGTCAACGGCTTTTCATCCTTGAAGAAGCCCATTAGAGAGAGAAGAGGAAGCAGAGTCTCACCATGGCCGACCTGTATTGTGGCAGTTTTTACTACTTCCCTAAATCTGGCAGAATACAGAAGATGTTACAAAAAATATGTAAATATTATTTAATAACGTTGCATGTATAGAAAGCCAAAAGTAAAAAACACTAATATGAATTTGTAATTTTAATGCACTGCATTTATGCATCCTGAATGGATTCAAATTCACTGTAAGAGAAATTCAGAGTAAAAGTATACCGTATCATTAAATACTTAAGCACCTTTTGCATTGTTTTTTTAAAAAGAAACAAAAATATGTTTCATGGCTTTATAAGAAAGAAATACACATTGAAACGTATTTCTGTAAACAAAGGAATCCAACCACTTCTAAGTCTTCTAACCTGTAGTCATAAGCAGCTTTATCAAGACGCTCGAAAATATCATGAAACAGAGGGCAGCTGGATTTACTGTTGATGTCATGTCCATATCCTCTCTTCCAGTACTGTTTCAATTCGCATTTATACTCCAGGACCTAAGAGAAAACATGTTACTCATTTTCACTGATAAGTCCAATTATGAATCTCAGGAGAAACTCAATATTAACACCACGCTCAATATATAACACTCTCATGAAGAAGTGTTAAACTGATTATAAACTAATCTCAAATTTTCTTTGTTCTCTACACTGAACTGGTTATGTGGTTTTGTAATTGCTGCAATAGCAAAGAGGTAATGAATGCAGCATTGTATGTCAGTTATATAAAATGGAACCAACATACTGAAATATCTTTTAAATTCCACATATAATTAGTTGCTGGAATCCACTAAAACAAGCAATCGCCAATTTCAAATGAACACGTACTTGAGCATCTGACTCGTCCAACAGATTACACCAGGGGGAGATCTCAGACTTGATGGCAAACTCATAGGAGCACAAAAAGTAAGCTGCTTCTGCCATATCTTGCGATGAAACAAAAACAAAATAAGAAAAATTCTTACTATTAGGAACAGTCATTTTAAACTGTTAACTATGCAAAATTTACCTGGGGTGAACTGATCATATGGAATCTGAAGCCGGTTGGCAATCTTCCTCCGAGCTGCATCCATCTCACTTGAGGACTTAAATCGATGAACCTCATTCAAAGCTGTTTTGTTGTTCTCAACACTGTTAACAAATCGCTCACAATGATCAAAGAATCTCATGAGTGAGTCATCCACATAATGTTTGTAATCCATATCTAGAAAGACAGGAATTAAAGTGAGATTACAAGACATTTCCCAAAGGCTAACAAGCAAGGTTAAACCACTGAATTTCACAGAGTGGGTGTGGAGTAAGAAGTTATGATAGATTTGCCAAAAGAGACACAAAGAATTATATCACACCACAACTCAAATTTTATTGTATACTGATTGTCAGGGAAGAAGAGGGGAACGGGATGTTACCCCGACTGATATGGGCATATTGTGTTTGGTGGCTTGAAGAGACTCAACATGGGGGGTTTGTTCAGGTGAATGAAGACGGAGCGATAAGGGGCCTCAATGCAACTTGGCAAGTAAGAAGTGTTAATAGGGATTGATAGTTGGGAATCCAAACATATTTAAACCAAAATAAAAAAATAGGCTAAATTATGCTTGCAACAAAACACATCTGTGTTGCATCTGTAGTATCTCTTACCAAAAAAAGAGATTTTGTGTATTCAAATAATTATGTTTAGAGGTATCCAAAGTATTGACAAATTGTATACCCATGGGCTGTGTAACTAATAATAAATGATATCATGTAAAAATAAAGATGACACTACTGTGCCTACCCTGCAGATCCCAGATTTTGTGCAGACCCTCCTGGAAAGCTTTGATACTGTCAACACACCGGTGTTTGGAGCTGGTGATAAAGTCAATGCGGTTGCCACTGAGACTTTCCTCGGAAATCAAAGTCGGGAATGACTTGGCCAATCGCATGGCTAAATGCCTGTGGTCATCCCGACCTTTCTCCACCAGCTTGCCGTCCATGTCTTCAGTGTACCACATCTTCCATTTGTTTTTAATGAAATTGAGCCACGGCGCTGAACCCGACGCGTCAGATACCACCAGATCAAAGAGGCGCGCGAGCTTCTTCACGTTTTTGGTCGTCGGATAACGCGTCCCATGTCGTATCACGCACACCATATGAACGGCATTACAGTTTGGAGACGGTGGTGCGACCAGTGAGGTGTTAACAAACACAATGTCATTTAAAAGATGTGGATTTACTTCCTCGTATCTGCCTTTTGTCCCGAAGTAATGTGCAATCGATGGTCGCGCGAGGATAGAGAAAGACAAACGAACCATAGTGATGCTAAGAAAAACGACTGTATAGTTTACTAGGAGGCAATTGGGTTTCATTTCGTTTAGCCTTTTGTTGGACTGTGCAATACCAGTTTTATCGAAAGTACCTGGGCTAAGTTGTTCAACCGTGTGTCATTTCGACACTACATGATTTAAGTAAAGCACGCCTCAAAACACAGAAAACCTTCCGGGTCAAAATATGCCTGACAGGCTGACATGTTCAGGTACGTCACGAAATCGTATGCTATTCCGAATGCATATGCTTAATGTTTAATTTAAGTAACAAATGTGGTGAAGAACAATATAACATTAAATCCATAAAACTATATCCTAAAACTCAATGGCAATATTATAATTTTCTTATTCAGCACCTCAGTCCTCTAGATGGCACTGGTGCGCATCATTTTACAGCAGTTTATACGTATTCTCAAATTTAAAGGGACAGTTAGGCCCAAAAATAAAAAACTCTGTTTTCATTTCCTCACACGCAAATTGTTCCAAATCTGTATAAATGTCTTTGTACCGATGAACACAGAGAAAAATATTTGGCAGGATACTTGTAACCAAACAGTAACACTTGACAAACGTAGTAGGAATTGCTTTATACATCTCTTTGTTCGGTTGAACACAAAATAAGATCTTTTGAAGAATGTAGAAAAGAAATCAATTCTGGGGCACTTTTGACCACCATGTTTAATGATGGCACATCTGTACCGGTTGTATCTAAATATTTAAGAGGATTATATTGATTCTGTGATAAGAATGTGTAGCTCCTGCTAGCTGAAATTCCCAGTCTTACACTTTTGTTCTTAAATAAAAGTTGAATGTGAGGCTATAATAGGCTAAACATAAAATATAAGAAGAATAGAAAACAAAAATTGTTTTACCTTTGACATAAAACCACAACATCTGAAAAATGGCTAAAATTGTTCATGACATTCTTTTCATTTACTTTCAAGTTTTTAATGTAGTTAATAGACAGTCAGACAGATAGATAGATTAGCAATTACTATTTTTCCCAAATAATTTTCATATTCATTTGGTTTTAAAAAGACCTTTCGAGGGAGGTTTGTGAGGATTTTTTCTTCCTCGTCTTTTAAAAAAGGAAAAGTGGAAAGAACATTCTCTTCCTGAGCTTTAGCGGATATCTGTTTCCCACACAGGATGTCATTCCCACCCTGAAGCCCCTGTTTTCCCTGCACCTAATTCGAACACTTCCACTCACGCACAGGGTTTGTCTATGTTATGTGGTCATCAGCATTATCTCATAGTTGTACCTTACAAAACATTCCCCCATGGATCATTTAATTAATAGATGCACAACTTGTATAAGTATTGAAAGAATGTGGATAAATTGAAGTGAATGTGAGCGTACGTTTTACCAATGTACTGTAAATGACAAAAGGTCGAGCATTTAACTTAAGGCAACAGACTTTGCTGGGAAAAAAGTCAAAATCAAATATTGAGGTATATGCTTGGGTGGTAGTTAGGGGTGTGGGTGGCATGATTTTTTGTACAACTCCACAAAATTTCAGAATAGTATGGATAATGTGGAGAGATGATGACATAAGCATACCTGGGAAATTGTGTGAGTAATATTGGCTGTGCGGAAAGCCTGTCGGTTCCTGTAGTTTGGGTTTCTTCAACTCATGCTGACATCACTCTTACATATGATGTTCAAGATGTTGCATAATACACCAGGTCTTCTTGAGCTCTCTTAAATTAAGTTAATCCTTTTAAAAGGCAAATATATGAATATTGTGTTTAATTGTGTTAGTTAGCAGTATTTTTTTGTTATTATGGTTTAAATCAATACAAACCAACTTTGCAATTTTTTTTAAACTGAATTATCTCATTTTTGGAACCAAACTCTTCCTATCGAAGAACATTCTGAAATAAACCTACAATAAAATACAAGCTTTTGTTATCTCTCAGGAAGAAATGTTGCATTTTTTGATCTGCTCGTTTTTAACTTTGTTTTTTCACGACAAAGCTTGTGTTGTGTTGACTATGAAAAACACGAAAATTACTACTTTTTAAAACCAGCATAGATTGACGGATTATAGTGGGCGGAGCATCTGTTGGCTGGCTAAATAAAGCGACCTCTTCACACAAGTCCTCTCTATGGATGAATGCGAGTAAGAACGGATGTGGAGCAATAAGTCTGCATATTCATTTATTTACACCAGGATTTATGTCCATCTCTCCAGAAATATATGGATTATGCGAATGACGCTCAGAACAGCCCACAACATCTAAACCGGGTTACGATGAGCTCAGTCTTTATCGTTATGTGATTGAATTTGCTTCACAAAACAGCGTTATATTTGTATTGGCGAATAACCCTGAAATTATTTGCATCGCGACTCTTCAGAGCACGAACATGGATGAAGATAATCGAGGTAACGTTAATGATTTTGTGTGTTTTTTTTCGCAAGCACAAACAGCTGTCAATCTCTGTGCCTCAAAACGTAGTATGCTGCCTAGATAGACAGCATTTCACATTTTTGTTTGCGCGTGCAAACGACTCGTAAAATAAAGACTAAGTTCACAGAAGGCAGCTCGCTTGGTTTCGAGATACATGAACGATCTTGTTTAATACTTCTATACTAATGTAAATAACTGGACCTTTTTCTTCATTTACAAAAAAGTTGTTGCATCTTTCTGGATTTGTTTCTTTTATTACATTCGGATTTGAGAGTGGAATGACATACAAGTCATATTATGGTACATATGGCGTGCTGTCGTTGTAGGATTTGTACTGGATTCGGTCTCGTTTTGCAATGTAGGTCGTGAGTTTGTTTGATGTGGAGATGCTTTGAAGTAGCTCAAGATGTGTATTGCTACAGTGGTGGTGCCAGGAGGAATCATGAGGCATTTAATTACTCCAGAGCTCGTTTTGTTATGGACCAATGTATAATTTACCATTTTGTGTATTAAAAATGCTATATTTTAGGTCAAAAAGCTTGAGTGTGCTCCATAATGATAAACAAACGTATCTATTATAGTCAATGTTTTTAATAGTTACTTGGAGAGTAGATCAGAAAGAGAGTAAATCGATAAGAGATGATGATGTCTAAAGCCTCTCCGAGCAGACACCAAAATAATGTGTTCTGGTTTTCGAATAGTTGTAAATTGATTAGTAATAGCAAAAATATTATATTTAAAAAGAATTTCAGTCAAACGTTAAAGAATCTATAGGGTTTTTAGTGTATGTTGACTTATTACACTTGTGATTTACCCCCATTCTAAACCTGTATAGGATTCTTTCTTCTGTGGAACACAAAAGAAGATATTTTGAGAAATGTCTTTGTGGTAGCCATACAATTGAAGTCAATGGGGACCAATTTTGTTTGGTCAAATATCTTCTTTAGTGTTCTGCAGTATACAAAAACTAACAGGTTAAGAATGTCATGATGGTGAATAAATGTATGACCATTAAAAGCCATCTGGTCAATCAGATATTATAAGTGAGTAGGAAGATATCAAACTTGGTTTTGTGTGTTAGATTTATTAAATGTACATGCACAAATAGGCGTCAAGATTATTTAAATGAGTTTGCACTGATTCTGTATCCAGTTAATTTGGGATCAATGTGATAGACAGTGGAGACAGGGGTTTAGATATTTATTACTATGCAAGGGCTGTTTTGGAGCACCACAAGGGTTTAAAAAACAGATCCAGGAATCAGATCAAAAACCAGACACTGGTCGATTTACAACCGTAATCACTTTATCTGTCCGAGACTATTGTAAATGTCTATAAGGACAAGAGAGCAAGAAGATGTAGAGGTACCATTAAGCTCAATACGTCTTCCCGGTTCCTCTGGTATCGTGATCCAGACAACTTCAAAGCCTTGGACTCGGCGGCTGGTTAGTCTTATCTGACCGTGGGAAAAACCAAATGGAAAACTACTTTCCCTCCTTTTTCTGTGCAGATGGTTGACTGAAAAGAAAGGGTCTTAGTATGTCAAGGACTTTGTGTCTTTATCAGAACGGCAAAAATGCCCGTTTAACAACTGCTTCGTCCTAAGCTACAGATCAACAAAGAGCAGGACCTTCTCGAACTGATTAAAGTGAGATAGTGAGTCCTGGCACTCATACATGTGGTCTGTGTTTAATTACACCGGTGTCTGGTCCAGGCCCTACGAGGTGCCGTCTGGCACCATGACACAGGCAGTGGTCAAAACCTCATCAGTGGTGTGACTTCCCCAGCTGAGATCTGAAGAACGCTGGGCCTGGAAAAACAGCTTAGACAATATAAACCCATGCAGTTATTGCTCTAGATAAGGTACAATATGGTGCTAAACAACGGCAAGATCATTGGTTTGATTCCCAGTGAACATACAACTGATAACTCTGAATGCGCTGTATGTTGCTGTAAAATAAGAATGCCTAAGAATTAGATGGACATCTATGCTTATAAGGGCTCTTGAGCTGAACAGCCCCCTTTTGTCAGTGTAATGGATGTAGGAGTGTGTTTCGCATATATTGTACTGAACCAACATACTGGTGACTTGACAATGAAAACATAGTGAATGTAGTATTTCCTGAATCATATACTAAACCCACACATATACAGGTGTGGAAAAATATACATGACACAAAAAAAAACATGTACAAATATATGAATGTGTTTTCTTTGCAGTATATGACGTCTGAACAAATCCAGCTAATCGTTTCTGTTATTTTGACCTCCAGTTTTTATTTTCTGCAAATAGATGCAAATAGAAACCATATGTCTATTTGAAATTTGGGAGAAATATTGTTATTAGTTCACACAACGAAACAAAAATGATCATTTGATCTAAACACATAAACAGTTAAATCAGAAAAATGGAAAATCATTTTGAAACTGTGGATGAAGCAAAACTATGTTGAAGTGTCATTATTTTCAGTCGTAGTTTCATGAGATGAACGCATGAGAGAGAGCTTTCAGTGCGTTTGTTGTGGCGTAAGTGCCGCATATGGATTTGATTTTAGAAAAATCTGGAATGGTTCCCAAGATGTTTTATTAGTCATAGCCATAGTAAAACCAGTGTTGGAATGGGTGAATTGGAATTGAAAACAATTAATTTTAGTTTTGAATCAAAAAAGTTAAAAGGGAAAGTGAAAAACCTAAATAGCTATTTAATGTTAAAATCTTTTGTCTCGGCATGAGATTAAAAAAAACAAACAGTACAAAGAATCCTTGTCCAATTTTCCACCCACTGAGTCAAGTCTGTCCCTGAGCCCCGTCTTTTTAATGCCAGGAATGCAAAAGTCGACAGCCTTGCATACTTGGGCATTACTGCTTTATCCTTTGCAGGTTTTCCAAATGCATGAAGGGTAATTGAAGAAGATGTGGGGTTATTACTGAAGACATCACACATGCAGTAGTCTGAAAGATTGGGTGATAAATATATTACTTTAATCATGGCAATAATACCATTAATAACATACCATGGGGGAATTTTATTGTCTTTCAATAAGGTAATGTCAAAAGGAAAAAGTCTACTAGCAATATTAGCGATTATGTCAGTTCTTGTTTTAAGATAAAACATAATTATACCTTTTTTATTACGTTAATCTTTTAACAGAACATCAAATGCTGATATGATGCGGTGTTATTAGACTAGTTTTTCATATCATATCTTAAATTGATAATTCACCCAAAATTAAAATTCTGACTTCATTAATTGACCCTCTTGCCATTTCAAAGCTCTATGACTTTCTTTCTTCTACAGAACATAAAAGAAGAGGTTTTGAAGAATGTTGGTAACTAAAAAACAGCGCTAACCATTCACCTCTATTGTATGGACACAACACCAATGCAAGTGAATGGGTGGTGCCATTGTTCTGTTACCAACACTCTTCAAAATATCTTCTTTTGTGCTTTGTATAATTTTCATTTTTGGGTGAACTATCACTTTTATATAGAGCAAAATGTTGTTTGATTGTCCGGTATATACACAGTGAGTTCTTTAGCTCATATTTTTGTAAATGTACGGCAACAAAAAAATCTGCAAGACTCTAAGAGGATAAAGAGAAACACACACTGAGAAGGAAGTAGAAACTCTTTTCCTTTTGGTCAGAGATAAGCTGTCTTTTTTTCCATCTGTTCCACAGAAATGCATGCAAATATCTTTCCTTTTTTTGAGTGTTTTCTATGCATCATCTCTGAAGCTACTAAATAATGTAGAGTGACCCAATTGAAGTCCTTCAAGTATTGCATCATCTGTATTACAGGACCATATTCATTACAATGATTGACAGATGCATTAGGATGCACGATAGACCCCACATACAGTAAATGTGATCGAGACACATCCATATGTACAGTAAATGTCCTGTATTTAACCTCCCATGTAAACAACAATATGTGTTTGTGTGTATAAAATCAGTGGGTAAGGGATGTGGATTTTGTGCAGCTGGCATCGTGTGCTGCTATTGAGAATAGGGATGAGATACAGTAAGAGGGATTGAGGCCACTGTGTAGATTAAAGAGGCTTGTTGCAAAACCCTTAATATCCAAATTCAGGCCCAGGATCATCAGCGTGGGCTGAACTACAACGTTTTCTCCTCATTTGTGCTCTTCAGTACTGTCAGCAGTTTCACGAGCATAATGATTTACTGCCATACTCATGGAACGAAGCCTTAAATTGACATTTTGCATATCTCAACGTTCCTGGTTTTCCCACAGGTCAAGATGTAAAGTGTTGAAATGAATCATCACAAGCTGCTGATTATTTAATCTTGAAATTCCTCTATTTACATATTTCTTAGTTTTTAAGTAGCACCTTTTTAATGTTGTAGTTTACCTCTTTAAAAAAATCCCAAAATATTTTTTTTCTTCGTAAAATTAAGTTTTTCTGTTTTTCTTGTATATTTAAATTTTTCTGTAATTAAACATATTTAAAAATTACAGGAAAAATCGATTTATAAATAATTTTTGGAAATTATATGTTGAAAACGTGTGAAAAAAGTGTACCAAAGTCTGTTTTGTTTGTATCCTGTTTTGTACATAGTCTGCCAATATTTTGGGGGGTTTTAAAGATTTTTATTGTCAGCCTCAGGCCAATGTTTGCCTGCAGTTATAATACGGTGTCCTTATTTCTAACAATTTTCCTCCCACAAAATTTCAAGATTTTTGCCAATTCCACAGGCGAGTTAGAGGAACTATTATTGCCTTCATATTTAAAAGAAATATTCTATTTTTACCCCAACACTTTCACTTCAATAATAGTTGTGCTAGTACGTATGACCATACCCTGACCCTGTTGCGCAATGAACAAATGGTTCCTCATTAAGATTTAGTAGGGTCGGTCTTTATAAAATAGTAAAAGAATGAGAAATGCCATTGAGCTGAATTGAAAAGCTCTGGTGATGGCAGTGAATCAGCCCAAAAGTGTTTTTGTTAAGGTTGGACTCTGATTCATGCACTCATTCTCAACTTCCCCTCCATTGTCATGGGGCAAAACCAGACAACCGCAGGAAATTCCCCCTGCCCCTCTTAAAAACCCGTCTAATCCTGCTGTGCCGAAGATACTATTATATAATGAACTCATACTGTCCAGATTTACAGGGAATGCGCCACAAGCATTTAAAGTCCCCATCTAAAACTCTCCAGCAGTCTGTCCTACTTGTGAAAGTTTGTTGAAACTTCAGATGCAGGCAGTTCAGGAATATACAGGAAAGAAGGTCCTGTGTGAATTCATTATATCTGAAGCAATTAAAAACCTCTAGAAATGAGTTAAGGCATGCGCATATTATGCTCAAAGGTTATAAATCTTTTAATAGTGTTACCTAATCTAATCTTTTGTGTTTCAGTAGGCCCCGTTCTGCCCAATAGCTTGTAAATAAATGGCAAAAACTGTGATGGTCATCAAACATTTTTCTCAAACACTTCCCTGTCCTTCATACTGTATGTCTTATCTTCACGCTAAAGGCTGAGCCAAGAGATGCTCAAACACTGCAATGTATCGATAGCATAACAGAAAAAATGCTATTATCACATGGCATACCTATAAAGTAGTTGGAATACTGGAATAGGACAAATACATTTTATTTATTAAAAAATGAATTTAGTTTAGAATGTTTTTAAATTTAATTAAAAAAATTCAGAGTCCTGATGGAGCTTGATTGTCTGTATGGGACATAATATATTTTTTCATTTTAACCTTTGTATGTTGTTCATGTTTTGTTACTCAGCCAATGTTCAAATGTCTAGTGCACTGACATCATTATTAGTTTTTTTTGACAGTTTGTATAATAAAAAATACTTCACAGCAACCCACTGTAAACACATAAATGGGTAAAATTTGTAAATAAATTTGGAAAAATAAATCTCATAATTTTAGTAAACATTCAAAACGAGTTCCACAGATCCAAACACCCTATAACCCTTCAAATCAACTGTAAATATAATAACTTTAGGATCACCTGGGCTGACTTTAACATGGGAAGCTTCTTTGAATTCTTAGTATCTCACTTAAATGCTTTTTTGAGAACCTTCATATTGCCAGATGAGCCGTTTTTAAATTATTATTATAAAGTAACGTAACATTTTTGCCCTCATAGTGCCTGATGATCTGTCAGTTGAAGAAAAAGATGAGCTGTCAAACATCAGACGAAGAAAAAAAGAGCTGCTAGATGACATTGAGGTATTGAGCATTTTTAAAGTCCCCACCACAATATCATTATATATAATTATTTATATAATAATTATTTTTTTCTTTTCTGATATTAATAAATAAGGAATTTTAATTAGTTATATATTACTAATGTTTATTGTTAGTTTAATAGCACCATGTTTTAAGTACATCATCAGTGCTTTAACCTTTCTTTATTCCTTTAGCGGTTAAAGTTTGAGATCACTGAAGTCATGACCGAGATTGAGCATTTAACATGTGTCAGAGAAAAGTAAGCACTTTTAGTTCCTCATATTCTATTTTCAGACCTACAACGATTAGCTATTGATTTTACAGGTTATCAATTGCAGTATTTGTGTGTTTGTCAAAAGACTAGCCTGAAGATTATCTACATTTCAATCTATAACTATGTTATATCTACATTATCTACATTTAATTTCATGTTACATTACAGCAAAAGTACTCAGAGGAACAAACAGATTGCAGTCGGAAGAAAGAAATTTAATATGGATCCTAAAAAGGTGAGTTCTCCATATTACTTTGCTATTAAACATGTTTTCCATTGTTTTATCCCCCCTTACTGTAGCAAACAAATAGTACATATCACATATTTAAAGGCTGGGATTAGATTTATGTATTGTTTAGATTCGTGTAGCGTGCACAAAGATTGTGAAGTGGAAACTGGTTAACATCTCAAACATCTTTGCAGGGAATCCAATTTCTTTTGGAGAACGATCTTCTGCAACACACACCTGAGGACATCTCGCAGTTTCTCTATAAAGGGGAGGGCCTAAACAAAACTGCCATAGGAGATTATTTAGGGGAAAGGTGAGTCACAAATCTTACAGAGCAAGACCTGTGTTTATAAGAGATATGTGTGTAATGTAAGATAAGGCCTGTCCATAGAAAAAGTTATTGTTCTTTCAGAAAATTACTTCCGTATTTCTAACAGCCCAAAACCACCAGTCACCAATAATGTAAATATTATGTCACCTTTAGCGATGCATCTGACAACATGTGATTGGCTACAAATGTTATTGTCACTGTAGCTTAATAGTAAAGAAAACAGCTGACAATGCCAAGATCATGGCTTTGATTACCAGGTAACACGCAAACTAATATGTATTCTTTAAATTAAAGTATCCGCAAAAGCATTTCATATTTTGTCTGTATGCAGGTTTGCAACAGCAAAAATCTGCTAGCTCGACAATTGTGAGCACATATAAAAGAGCCAGCTTGATATACAGTACTATATCTGAAGATGTAAAAATAGCCGTGTCCACGTAAGCAACCTGTCCAACTTGATAACAGTAGTAAGGCTGTCTTTGCTGCGCACTAGTCTGCAGCTCATGTACAGTGTTCTCATTTGCTGCACATGAACTGTACACAGCAATCACTGTTAATTGTATTTACGAGGAGACCTGGAACATGTAATTATTGTCGATGTTAAAAGGACACTAACTGAAACAAGGTACCAATTTATCAGCACATACTCAGTCTTACACAAGCTTGTTTCAGTTAGTGTCCTTTTAAGACCCTTGATGTGTTCAAATGTAGCCAAACCAAGACTTCGGTGAATGTTTGGATTGTGATTGTTTCGAACCTGTCTGAAATACACTTTAAATTATGTTTTGTCATCATTTTTAGAGATGATTTCAACATTAAGGTTCTACAGGCTTTTGTGGAGCTTCATGAGTTTGCGGATCTTAACCTGGTTCAAGCTTTGAGGTAAGATGTGTACAGTATGTCCAAACACTGCTGTCTGCTCTTAATATGAACCAGTATGTTATTTACGTAATATTTTAATATTTGCATTTTTAAATGAGTAGTTCACATCAAAATTTGCCCTTATTTACTTTCTATAGTACTTTTATTCATACTATGGAAAGTCAATGTTTTGAAGTGAACTCCTCCTTTAATGATTAAATATCTATTTTATTTAGATTTATTAAAACCGTAACATTGCTATTAATTTTCATCTTGTTATGTCTTTGTTTTATGTCTTTATTTGAAGTAAGACTCCTCTTTCTCCTTGTAGGCAGTTTTTGTGGAGTTTCAGACTTCCCGGTGAAGCGCAGAAGATTGATCGAATGATGGAGGCTTTCGCTGCCCGATATTGCCAATGTAACCCAGGTGTCTTTCAGTCTACAGGTGAGGCACCCATGTTTGCCTCAAAACTTCCAAAATTCTGACATAAATGTGGCATTCAAATTTTAGTGTTTGCATGGTATGCACTGTTCTACTACTGCTTTAGCAGCAACGCCATATAAGTATACTTTACATGATGATAAACGGAAACGTTTTCCTTGGCGTTTTTAAAAAGTTTTGCGTACACACGATACGTTTTCAAAACAATCTCCATTTACACAGATCTGGGAAAACTAATAAAAACGCTTTATTATGCATGCCAGGCCAAACACTAAAAGTAATTTAATACATTTGTCGGCATGTATATCTGTGAATGTTGTCGTTATAGTTTGTGTATATAAATACTATGTCGTAATGGTGCGGTAAATCCACTATTGGCTGGAGAAATATTAATAAGTATGTCACGCAGCACAAACAGACAACCTGGCCGCCATAATTGGTATGGGAGTACTCGCTCATGCCTACAGACTGAACGCGTAATACGCATGCGTATGACGTCTTCGTTTTTGGAAACACCCCCTCAGAGTTAACCGGGAGACGATAAGGCTTTTGTTTTCAAAAACTTGGTTCAGTCCCCCAAAATGCAGTTGTCGTGTAAATGAACAGCCAAAACGCATAGAAAAGTCTGTGTAAACAGCCTCCAAGAACCTTGGAGGTTAGTGGCGCTACACGAAAAATGCCTTGTTCTTTAAGTCCCCTTGAAGTGAAAATCAAGTTTTTAATGTTGTTTATACGTTTTTGTGGTGTTTTTAACTTGCCTTGTTATGCTTTGAAACTGCCTCTGTTTACGACGTCGTCATTTGCATATTCATGAATCAGTGTAAACTAAACGAAGCAAAGGTGCAGAATTACATTCAAGTCATTTAAAGGCATGAAGAAATTATCACAGAAAAAAAAACTTTTAAGTGATGTAGTGGGACTTTAATTGGTTGGATGTGTCAGGTCACGCCGCATCCAGTGTGCATCAAAGTTAAAGTTATAATAGGTTCTATTGGGTTCTAAAGTCTTTTGTAATGGCACATCACATCCTGTGCAGACCGTGTGTAAGAGTGTAGTATGAATGTTCCATCGGCGATTGCATACACTTGTAAAATTCATACACTTGACGCCTAGTACAATATTTAAATGCATAGTGTGTGGTGTGTGATGTACCATCATTTGGAACACAACTTCAGTTTTTCTCTCTGTGCAAGGAAATGTTGAAATACGCAACCCTCTGTGTCTCTCTAGAGAATCTGGCCCACTCAACAGAAAGCTTTATATCTGCCGGTCAAATAGTGCACATATTGGCACATCAGTTCTGAACGACTATATAAAATGCCACAGACTAGAAATGGACTGAAAACATTGCACTAAAACTAGTCGCAGGGGAGTTTTTAATTCCTGAAATATTCATATTTCCGTCTTCATTATTTTACTTTCAGCATGATTCCTTCTAAAGATCCATAAACCATCAGTCAGATTAAAAAGTGTCCTTTGTGTTGCATCATGTGAAATGTTTTTATAATACAAGGCAATCGTAGGCAACTAAGGAACGATTAAAATGTGAAAAGGAATTGCAAGGTTTTAATATCCTTATAAAAATGCTTTATTTACTCCAGTGATTTCTTCTCTCGCCAGACACGTGCTACGTTCTCTCATTTTCTGTCATCATGCTGAACACCAGCCTGCACAACCCAAATGTTAGAGACAAGCCCAGTGTGGAGAGGTTCATCTTAATGAACCGGGGCATCAATGAGGGTGGAGATCTGCCCGAGGACCTGCTCCGAGTCAGTTTCTGCTTTCTGCTGCGGCGGAACAAGTTTCATACGATACACTTATGTAACCACACAGCACGCATTTACATAATGATTTTTTGTTCCCACAGAATTTATACGAGAGCATTAAAAATGAGCCTTTCAAAATTCCAGAAGATGATGGGAATGATCTAACCCACACATTCTTCAATCCGGATAGAGAGGGGTGGCTGTTAAAATTAGGTTTGTCTAATCTAAACATATCTATCGGTCATGCATCGTTTTTTTTGGGGGGGAATTTTAAATGCATCATACAGCAGATGTTTTACTCTGACATCATTCCAAGCAGTAATGAGCTTTAAGCATTTTTTCTCATAGCATAAGTCTCATTGTACTTAGGATCAGAATAGATCATTCTGATATTACAGGCGGATTATTATAGCGTTTAAGATGCTTTTATGAGTGATGATACTTTTATGTCCAGTAATGTGCATTAAAGGGATAGTTCACCCAAAAATGAAAATTCTGTCATTTACTTACCCTCAGGCTGTTCCAAACCTGTATGAATTTCTGTGTTGTGCTGAACACAAAGGAAGATATTTGGAAGAATGTCAGTAACCAAACGTATCTCATCGCCCATTTACTGTCATAGTAGGGAAAATAAATACTACGGGAGTCAATGAGGGATGAGATCTATTTTTATTTCTGACATTCTTTCAGATATCTTCCTTGAGTTTAGCAAAACAAAGACATTTATACAGGCTTGGATCAATCTTAGGGTGAGTGAATGATTAAAGAATTTTCATTTTTGGGTGAACTATCCCTTTAAGCAAATGTTTGTTATAAACAAGAAACTGCACCAGCTCCATGCAATGCAATTGTTCCGATTATTCAGTGATCTGTTTTAACTTGCAGGTGGGAGAGTGAAGACCTGGAAGAGGAGATGGTTCATTTTGACCGACAATTGTCTGTATTACTTTGAATATACAACAGTAAGTTACATGCTCAAATCATTGCTAAAGAAAACACTAGAAACCCACTAAAAACTATGACAAAATTATTTTTTTGTTGTGTTCTGGGCATTATTCCAAAAGGATTTTAATGGGTCCCATCTGCCGGATAATAACCCACCAATAGAATCCATCACATAAACACCATTATAGTTTCTATTAAAGCCAATACATTTCCTAGTATAACCATTTTATAATAGGAAATTATTTCTATGTCATATTTTATATGTTTTAATGTCACAGTAGGAAAGTAGAGATGTGAGATTACAAAATCAGAAAAACTAAATTCTGTGTCTTGTCATATACTAGTGCTCTGCTCAACTGAGACGAAACAAGCACATGATCTCTGGGTTGGAAGTGAGCATGTGGCTGGTTCAATACCAGACCCATGCACAGAACACAATCGCCTCCCGCTCTGCCATCTCATCAGCAAAGTGGAAGGAAATAATGTTTTTTTTTTGCGCCTGGCTGTGTTCCATATTTAGACTAAGAGACAGACAGTCAGTAGTTGCTGATGACATTTTTTTCCAAAGCTCCCCATCCTCCAATTCACGCATTGAAACATATTAAATATAAAGATCTAATTGCTTAAATTAAAAAAAATGAATAAAAATGAAAGGATTACATGTGTGTTCACAGGACAAAGAGCCTCGAGGGATCATTCCACTGGAGAATCTCAGTATAAGAGAAGTCGAGGAACCAAGGAAACCTGTGAGTTCCTCTTGATGCTTGAATGTTAAGTGCTGCGTTTGCATTATTATTGGAATTGCATAGCTATAAAACAACACGTAACAGTTCAAGTCCCTGTGAACCGGAAATTGTGATCGTGTTTACTTCCATATTCTGACGCCTTTTGACTGAAACTGAATTTTGAATTAGAATTTTTTCCTGCGATTTGATTGGATTTATAAAAACAGTCGTTGCATTTTGATATGGAACCTGGAGCAGAATAACAGTTGATGGGGAGGAGTTAACAGATGCCCCGCCCAAACCGTCTAACTCGCATCATTTAAGATGGATTGTCACTACAGGACGGAAGTGCATTTTCAGATTTTAACAAGATTATGAGGGCACATGATTTTAAAAAGAGAAGGTAAGCTATTTACAGTAAACGCTGCAATATTTCTAGAAGAAACAGGAATTGGTATTTTTTATTTCATTGGGACTTTAAATTCGAACGTGTCAGTAACCTCAACAGTTAAAGACAGACAGGCAACTGTATTTACAATTTGACAGATGGATTTATCCTGTTATCCATCCATTTGTTTATTGCTTTATGTCTTCCCTGGGAATTGAACCAATGCCGTTAGCGATGCCAGCGTTTACGCTCTGTCAGTTGAGCTACAGGACTGTTCTGCGTTCTATGCTTCTTAACATTTTGCAAGTACATAGTTATAAATGAGTTAATTTGAATGAAAGCGATGTTGTCAGGACAAAGCCATAGATGAATGATTTGCTGTTAAAAGCGTTGCCATAGAAACGAATCAATTACGATAGGATGTGTGCCTTGTACTGTAATCATAATCATTCTGACACAATGTGAAACTCGCTCTCTGCTAAACTGTTTTTTATAACGCTATATTTACTAACTTAAGTTTGTCAATGGTGATTTAAAGAAGAAAAAGTGATCACGTCATATTTTAACCTTTCAGAATTGCTTTGAGCTCTACAACCACAGCCACAAGGGGCAGGTAATAAAAGCATGCAAGACGGAAGCCGACGGGAAGGTGGTGGAGGGGAATCACGTGGTGTACAGAATATCGGCGCCCACCCCCGAAGAGAAGGAAGAGTGGATTAAATCCATCAAGTAAGACTTTATCGTGTCAGGGTTTATCATTTTCTTCCTGTCTGACCGAGGCGTGTCAGCTGTAGGTCATGTGCATACTCGCACATATGCAAACTAAGACTATCACAAATGATCACAGCTGTACAGTAGTTTCAGTGTTTTAGACCTTGACTCTGGTGCGTACACATGAAGGGACTGGGGAAATGAGAATGGCTCTCTCGCATTGTAGTGCTGACAAGACTAATGGAGTCAGACTGACCCAAGTCCTCTCAAGGTTAAATGGGTTTCCTGAGGATAAATCGGCATTTATCAGCAGAGAAAAGGGAAGGCAAAGAGTGCTTAGTCTTTCATTGTTTAGCCATAAGTCTGTTTAAGAACACGCCAGAAAAGAATGTCCCAGATTTCTTTGCTGCGCAAATACCCCATTTCTCTCTGTGTTATTGAAATATATATTCCAAATATATCCTATGTATTCAGCACTACAAAATACTGTGTGAACTTGTCTGTAGTGAAATACAGAGTCCAACATTTTTTACATACCTGCCAGAAAATCTACTCAGTCAGTTACAGTAATAACCATATTAGATGTTATATTACAAATAGATAGATGGATGGATGGATAGATTTTGAGATTTTCCTCTTACTAAAGGAATGCATAGTTTGTGATTCATTATTATTTTTATGATGACACAGCAATTAAACAAAGATAAACACACTTATGTTAAACGAAGTTATGAAACTTTTCTGAACCAATTTTTCTTTTAATTTCTTTCACCCAAAAATGAAACTTCTGTCATCATTTACTTCCCCTAAGATTATTCCAAACCTCTACAAATTTCTTTGCATCTGAACACAGAGACAGATATTGGGAAGAATTTCAGCAACCAAACAGATCTCAGCCCTCTTTGACAGCCATAGTAGGGAAAATAAATACTTTGGGAGTTAGATCTGTTTGGTTCCTGACATTCCCTAAATATCTTTCTTTGTGTTTAGCAGAACAAAGAAATGTATACAGGTTTGGAACAACATGAGGTGAGTAAGTGATGACAGAATTAAAATTTTTGGGTGTGCTATCCCTTTAAAGCTCATGATTTTATAAATCTGCACTTTATGGAACAGATGCAGCTCATACAGTAGTGTATGTTATCCAACAGAACTACATTTATTTTATTACACTTTGGCCATGTACTCTGTGACATGGCCTATTCCTAGTGAATTTCACTCACATAATATTTAAAATCATTCATAGATGAACACATATTTTAATTTTTTGTGTGTGTGTTCATGACAGCACAAGATTGCTACATAGAGTTCTGAAAAAGAAAATCTTTGGTGTCTTGGTCAAACATCTTTAAAAAAAAGTTGGAAATGTCTGAGGTTTTCTATATTGTATTTGAATTGAGGGTTTCATATTATGTGTCATGATAAAACAATGGTTACAAACTTACTCTCTCTCCCCTTCCTCTGTTGTATTTTGAGGTAATGTGGGTATTGTGTAGGCAACTTTGTAGGTGTCTAGTTAACACACGTCCTGTGACTCATCTGGAGTAATGTCAGTCTGTGGTCAGTAAAGGCCGTTTTACTGCAGAAGAAGCCTCAGCACGTTCTGTGCAGCTACCAGGAAATATGGGTCACCCACACCCAAAACAATTGCAACCATTTAGTTATTTACAGGTTTTACCCATAATTCCTCAATCACTGGTTCCATAAAATACCTTGATAGCTTTATATACATTATGATTGTATATTGTAATAAATATGCTTCTGTGGGATTTTACAGATTATTTTGACTTGTTTTGTCTACAGGGCGAGCATCAGCAGGGACCCTTTCTATGACATGCTGGCCACCAGGAAGCGGAGAGTGGCCACTAAAAAGTGAAGCTGTGTAAATGTTGAACCTTGGGCTTGGGTTTTAACTGATCAATCTTTACACAGACCCTTCTGATCTTACATGTGACATAAAAGAGCTTTCAGAGTTTAGGAGGAAGCAGGACAATAGTGTTAAACTTAAATTGTGATATTCTAAAGGATGTGTGCTAAGAAGATTCTCAATTGAAAAAAACAATGGATAGTATGGAGAATGTTTGATGGTGCAGTTATATACTGTTTTTGTGTCTGTCAAAAAGGAACTTTAAAGAGTGATAACATATAAAACTATGCTACAAAATCTGCATTATTTCAAATGTGGGTCAAAATTACAGTGAGTGGCGCCCCCTGCTGCCTACAGCATGAATCACAAATGTTCAGGTATGTTTCTTAGATTCAGATTCATTGTAGAATTTTAAAGTGGTTATACAATTTCAGTGTACATTGTTTTATAAACATTTCAAGTTTTATTGTAGTGCTGTTAAATACTGTTCTATGTATTCATTGCATCGATCGTATAAAATGTTCTCATAGCCATTTAAATCAGCAGGACTGGTTCTATTAATTCCGACACAAGTAATCGGACAACACTTGTACATTCTATTTATTTCTTTTGTTATAAGGTCTTTAAAAGTATTTAGAAATATGCTGTAAAACTAACATTTTCTTATTTTCCCTCAATATGCTGGTAATACTTTGTGTTCTCAACAATACTACAAATTCTTCTTAAGTTTATTTAAACAGTTGCTGATGTTAAAACATTTGTTGTGTTTTGGAACATTTGTAAATCTGTTATGTTTGATTCTTATACATATGCATCAAAAAGGCAATGATTGCTTTTTTTTTATTAGCTAAAACAGGCTCTTAAATGTAGATTGTTTTTTTTGTCTGTAAGATATGTAATTGTTTAATGCAAATACAAAAAACAATACAATACATACAAATAAACTAATCCAGCCCTGTTTACTGAATCATCATATAGATCAAATAAACTACATGTTGATAAAAATAAATTTAAAGGTGAGTGTCATCTCCAATGTCATGCAGCAATAATAATCATTTTAACCTTTAAAATACAGAAATTGAATATTTTTTTTACCGGAAAATAATAAATTAATGTTTTTGTCAGGTACAGCTATAAATGTGAATCTGCTTGCAGGTCAGATTTCTCTTTGGGGGTATACTAGTCCTGTCCTGTAGGCGGCAGCGATGGTGCAGGTGGCAGAGCTAGGCAACATTTTCTATAAATACTCCATTCAAAACAGAGGTATAAATCTTACTGCAATAGATTCATGTGCTGACTTTAGCTTCTGTTAAACACTTTGATGTCAAATTTTAATAGTATGTGTTATGAAATGGTGTTATAGATTTTCAACATATTTCAAAAAAATGTTACCAATACCAGAATTTGATTTGAAAGTTGCTAAATTTGTGGTAGCTCTCATAATTCACATACAATGTGGAATGTTTTGTTTAGAGATAATCTACACACAAAAATGATGGAGTATATTATTGCTTTCTGTATGTTTTTAGAAGGCCAGCAAATGGGTATAGTCTATAAAGTAGCTGTGGGACATGAATGTAAAACATGTGCTTTGAACAACTTTTGAATTCTTTAGTTGTCACCAAACATTCTGAACAATACTTTGTACAGAAGCTATGGGAAAATACAAATTTTGCGTAGAGACGATCTACTTTACTCTGTTAATCTGCACCTTTTAGAAATTACAGTATTATTTGCAGGTTGCCAGTAACTCTGTAGATTTCAGTTCATGTAATTTAATGGTTTGTTCAAAAATAAATTATCATTAAACATTAATTTTGTATTTACAGAAAAACCCCATAAAATAACAGCTTCATGCAACTCATTCTGGGAATCAGATTCAGAACAGAAAAAGTTGAATGATTCTGGTTCCTAGAATGCTTTGCATGAGGCTGTATTTTATAGGCTAAAATATTATATTATAAAATACAGCCTCATGCAAAGCATTCTGGGAACCAGAATCATTCAAATTTTTCTGTTCTGATTTTGGTTCCCAGAATACTTTGGATGAAGCTGTTATTTTATAAAAAAATTTCAGTAAATATAAAGTTAATGTTTAATGATAATTTATTTTTGAACAAACTGTTGCCATCGAATAACATTTCAATTTACAGGAAGTTACTAGCAAACCTGTTGCCAGAAATACTGTAATTATTAAAAATTGTAACAGTGTTGATTGTTTTTAAGGTAGCCCACGATAAGACTAGTATTGATAAGATTAGTATTGTCAGTCAAGGACTTTAAAAGGCCTTTAGAAAATAAAAATGTATTAACTACCTTAAACTCTATGGGGCGGTTTCCCAGACAGGGACATTATGCTTATGGCCTGTGCAGTCAGACCCTATAATGGACATTTCCTTATTAAGTGTTATAAATAATTAATGATTTCAAAAAGTTATCAGCATAGGAGACTGCGTGTACAAAGAGCATTTAAATTAAATTATTCTGTAATCTTACACAAGGTAAAGGCAAAAAAACTAAAATAACCTATTTCAATGTGATCTTCACTGTGATCATGGTACAATACAAAAGATCAAAAGTGAATCATTCTCTTATCGTGAAGATTTAAACAGTCATCTAATCTCAAGTACTATCCTCACCAAAGTCTCACAGAAATGTCATTCTCATTTAGGTACATCCGCTATCACTGCCTAAATTACATCTTCCTAAATCAAACAATACTAAATGCAGGCAATGGTTTGCATCCAACTGCATTCGATTCAAAATCCCAGTTTTCCATATCATTTTTTGTACAGTCAAATTCAATTTATTTTTATTATTACCTGCTCACCGTGTTTAATCAGTGCATCCATCCTGCTGTAGTTTTGTTGCTGAAACATGCGTTTTTTTTAATGAAACTGAAGGCTGAACAAAACATCTCACAAATGTTTCTTTTATATGTAAAAAGGAAACCCCACCCTTTACAAAACCAAACTCTTCCCATCATCACAAACATATCCATTCATTCCAACAAAATGCTGTAAACACAGTGAGAGAAAATATTACAATTTTAGACATTAAGGCTGTTTCCTCTCACTCAACATATTGTACACTGTATACATTAACTTTGACATGCTACAGTAAAATGAATGCGGTGAATAACCGTTTTTTATGTCTCTTTTGCTGAGAAAACAAAACATTGACATATGTCCATAGAGTGGCATTACAGAAAGTGTCTCTTGTGAATTCCTGATACAGGACCAAAAAACAAACAACTGATACTACAGTTCAACTTAGATTCACAGTATTATATAGACTAAAATAAAGTGGATACAATAAAACTAAACGTCAACAATATAAAAAAAATAGATGCAATGAATTTGCATTCTTGACAGGTTTGATTTATGAATTTCAGAAAGGGAGAATATTACAGTGAGATGCTTAAAAGATGTACAAGAGACAGCGAAGCAAATATCTTATGTCCTCAAGTGTGTCCAGGTTAACTGTGATGTAAGTGCACGTGTAGCAATAGCAAAGTCTGCTCTTCTGAGACAGTTCTCTCAACCGATATGTGAAAGCGGTGACATCATAACTCCAAAAGACGAGCAGTCTTTCTCCGCCGTTGCAGCATAAAAACGGTCTTTCCTTTTCCCAGGTTTGAATCCTTAAAGGGAGAGCACGTCTCATCTTCACAAAGTGAGAAAATCCTGAGTCTATGTCTGAGCAGCAACTCTGATGTTAAGCTCCAGGCTTTTGTTTTTAATCGCATATATTAACTTTATATAGACTTTTTTCATGATCAAAGTTCATATCTGTACAGTGTACTAAAAATCATTAGGCTTAAAAAAAAAAGAAATAATGACATTTTAAAATTTATTTTGCGGTAAAAATATAGTATGTTCTAAATGTTAAGCACCATGTCGGGAACTCGGTAACTGTAGATATTGTCTTCACATGCTTTTATGGGTGGTTTCCGGTTCTTAAAAGAAACAGACCGGACAGAAAATGATTAGAGTTGCGATAACTTGGTAGAATATAAAGATTCTTAAACATTTCTAATGAGATTTCTTACCTTAGGTATGAGAGAAAAAACACTTTCTCTTCATTGAGAATTTGTGATTTCCTGTGAAAACCAGAAGTCAATCAGACATGTTCAACATTTAACAAAACCAAGGTATCATTTTACAACTGTAAGGTTATAAAGATCAAAATAAAGGGTGACCGTTAGGTCAATAGATAAGCTTATAGAGGGTTTCATTGAAGTTAACCCGCTTGCCCGAAGTTAACTTCCGATCTGTTTGTGTTGATCCGTCTGGCTAGTAGCTAATAATAGAACTATTTATATTTTAATAATTTATATGAATATTTTATTATATAATAATTGTATTAAAAGGGACAACGTTACATGGGCCATTCAACAAATTGTTTATTTAATAAGCAATTTGTTGAAATTTATTGTATATTAATTTCATTTAAGTTTAGCCAAGTAACAGTTCTTCTACTGGTAACCCATAATAATAATGGCTAGTCATACTCTTCACTTGCTAGATTATTTAATTGTTATCTGTAGGAACTCTATTATTTGTGCATGTGTACTTGGAAGTTACGTTTGGGCCACGTTTGTTTATGTTGTGGCTTTGAAATTGTCTATAGCTAAATTTGTGTTACCATGGAAAGATTATTTTTTTGAGTAAAACCATGGATGATTTTCATCCTCATAAATTTTATCTAATGACTTAAAGGGATAGTTAACCCACAAATTAAGATTCTGTCATCATTTACTCAACATCAGATTGTTACAAACCTGTATAAACTAATTTGTTCTGCTACACACAAAGGAAGATATTTGGAAGAATGTCAGTAATAAAACAGATCTCATCCTCTGTTAACTCTCATAGTATTTATTTTCCCTAGTATGGCTGTGGGGGATGAGATTTGTTTGGTTATTGACATTATTCCAAATATCATCCTTTGTGTTCATTAGAGCAAAGAAATTGACATAGGTTTGGAACAATCTGAGAGATAGTAAATGATGACAGAATCTTCATTTTTGGTAGAAGTAGAAACATAAGCAATCTGACAAACAGGAGCTAGAATACAGTACTATCAGTTTGCTTTTTGTACATGAATAATTTATTAGACCTTAGTTTAAGCTGTCCGCCTTCATGAAATAGCATTTGGCAAATGTAGATGATATTCTGAAGAAAGTGCACTCACTTTAACATCTGCAGGGATTCGGTAGACGCAATCAACATCTCCATTTCTATGTGAGTGTGTCTTTGTGCTGTTGACAGTGGTACCGTTTCTGTGTTTGACATCTTTCTCCAGTCCATTTTGACAGAGGTCAGGTTCACTTCCACTGGAACAGCTCAAACCGTTTGCTGGACAACACAGAAGAAAATATTATCGTGCCAACACACCCAAATAACATCAGTATTTAAAATGGACAGTTCACCCAAAAATGAAACTTCTGTCAGCATTTACTCAACATCACATTCTTCCAAACCAGTACACATTTCTTTGTTCTGCTAAACTTCAATACCTGGAAGAATGTCAGTAACCAACAGAACTCATCCCCCATTGACTCCCGTTGTATTTTTTTCCTGCTATGGCAGAAAATGGGGTATGAGTTCTGACATTCTTTCAAATATCTTCCTTTCAGTTCAGAAATGTATACAGGTCGAGTAAATGATTACAGACTTTTCTTTTTTGGGTGAAGTATCTCTTTAAAGATTATTTAATCTTATTTGTGGTTGATATAAGTGATATACCTTTATGTCCATTGAGCTGTTGCTGGTCCTCCGTTTGATGATCTCGGCTGCTGCTGTGAGTAGATTCAGAGCTGAGATGACGACTTTCTCCACCGTTTCTCGATCTATACTCGTGTTCGTCCTGCTTATAAGTGCTGTCTCTCTCGGTGTGAGGCTTCTCCTCGTCCCACCTCTTCTTCTTTTTCTTTTTCTTCTTCTTCTTATGTTTCTTAGAGCTGCTGTCCTCATTTACCTCTGAAGGGTCTTCCTCTGAGCGTCTACACGTGTAACAAGGATCTGTTAGGCTACTGGCAACATTTTCAGACACATACATTTAAAAAAGCACAATTCATCAACACAATAGTCGGAACATCATATCATCAAGAACACGCAACACACCTGAGCATTATTTTAAGTTTTCAATACTTACAACAATACTTCACTGATTGTTAGTTCAATAGTATTTGCAAAGCAGTTTCAAAAACATCAGCAACTGGTAAATCATACTTGTAAAGATAACTTGGCAGACCACACTTATTTGTCATTTTATATGAAGCTCTTTCAACTCGCTTTGAATAAAAGTATTTGCTTACTGAATAAATGTATGAATGAATACGTTTGATGCTATAGATTAAATGTCGCAAATGAAATAAAACCTGACCTGTGTTTGTCTTTGTTCCTATTCTTTTTTTTGGCTTTCTTCGCCCGGCACTCATCTGTGCTTTCTCTTGAATCCGCCGACAAGCTGCGTTTCCTCTTGTGATGCCCAGGCGGTGGGCTGACAGAACGTGGAGATCTGGCTCTTGAGCTGTTTTCGCTGACCATATGGACTTCCCTTCCTCTGCCACCATCTGCCCCATTGTGCCCGTTGCTGGAAACCCCATCCCTGCTGTGATGTCCTGAAGAACGATAAGAGTTGTGTCCAATCCTATCGTTTCTCCTCTCTCTACTGCGACTCCGTTCCTCCCTGGGTCTTCTTTGATAATGATAGTGCTCACGATGGTGGTGTGTGTACCTGTCCGTGTGTCGTTCCCCATTGCGATCTCTATAATAGCGTTCCCTGCTGGTAGAACGTTCCCTGTTGGGACGATGCTCTCGATGGCTGTGCCCGTAGCGGTACCTGTTCCTGTCATCATATTCTCTATGGTATCTGTATCCATCCCTGTCTTTCATGGAGGATGAAAAGTGTGGACGCTCTACAAGTCTATTGTGGTCTTCACCTGATCTTCTTCCCTCACCAGATCCAAACTTGCATGGGTGTGGTGGTTTTGACTCTTTAGTTTCACCTTCCGAGCACCTGCGTGTTTCTTTTAACCTGTGTGGGCTTGTGTGACCATCAACCGGATGGAGGCGGTCGACTGTATGGTTGACCTGAAGGTCTGACATGCCAGGTGCTGTATGGATGGCATGATTCTGAATCGACTCAGCCTTTAAGGCTGCTTGCTCATTGTCCTTTGTCGAGACTGAGGAGTCATTTGATGGATGTGCAGAAGAAGTCTGAGAACAAGAGTCTGATGAAAGTTCATTCATTTTGCTTGGAGGTGAGGAACGATGTTGAAGGTCTGTACTTGGTGGATTGGAGCTGTTGAATGAATGGAAGAAACAAAAATATATATATTTGGTCATCCATGCATATTAAAAATCCTGACATTGTTTTTAGAAGAAAGAAAAGCAAAACTATGATTGTTGAGCATCTTACCTTGACTGCGAACCCAACTGCGAGTCCAGACTATCAGATGGAATAGTTTTATGAGACGAGACAAGTGAAGTACCTGTAACCTAAGGATACAAAAAAAGTACTTTGACAAAAGATATAGGGACACACACCCTTTAACTAACCATAAAAAGTCATTTAAATGACAAGAAATGTCTCTTTTCATATTGTACCTTATCAGTGTGATTAAAACCATTGGCTTTGGGAAGGCTGTTCTGAGATTTATGGGTAGATCCTGAGCCATTTTCGCGCCCGTGCGTCTCCGACAAGCCGTTGGATCCGTTTGTCTTCGAGGTAAGCTGAGGCAGTGAGCTAGAATTGTGGAGTTGGACCTCATCCTTAATCCCATTCCCATTGATTATCTTGGGACGTTTAGCTGTTCCGTTCTTCAAGGCTCCATTCTCCTGGTCAGATTCCTCTGAAGACTCCTGACCGTAAGGGACCAGAAAAGCAGCTCCAGTGTGAGTTCCGTTGACCTGCTTGGCCTGTGGGACATCTGAGGTAGTTATTGAGGTGGTGGAGGATGTGGGAGTGTGAGAAGATGCGTGAGAGATTGAAGACAAGGAGCAATTAGGATTTGACTGGGTCTGGGCTGGTCTCACAGGCTTGCCCTGACCTATGAGAAATGTCAACTTCGGCCTCTTAGACGAGTCGGGAATGCCAATGGGTCGAACGAGGGGGCTGGATAGAGATGCGGAAGAGGATGAAGACGATGCGGAGGAGGATGAATGAGACGGACCAGAAGTAATTTTGGTCCCACCGCAAAAGCTTCTGTTGGGTTTCGAGCTACTATGGTAGTCCTGGTAGTCCTTTGATGAACCGTTTCCGTTGACATATGACGAATTCTGCAAAGTAGAAAAAGTGAGACCAAATCAGAATAACTTCTAGATCCCTGCAATGCTTTTTGTCATTTGTTTCTCTTGCAGTACCTTTGTCATATGTGGTGGCAACTGAGGACCTATAAAGGATGTGGAGGTGTACTGAGGTCCATTCATCTTGAGTGGAATGGATGGTCGAGGAGATGACTGACCGGGTGTATGGTTCACCTGGCCAAAGTCACTTCTGTTTTTCAAATCAGGTGACCTAAAATCCAATCGACACATGCGTATGACTCTTCAAAGCACAAGCTCAACTCACATTGAGTTTTCATTTGAGACTGCTGCTAAGTGAATAAAGACATGTACCTGATGTAAAACAGCAAGTATGCCTGCTGGTTAAGCACTGCCCTAATATCACTGAGAGATACAGATGAGTCGTTCATCTGATACCACTGCCCATTACTAGTCTAAAACAGAGGATGGACTCATGTCATACAAATTTTAATTCACACATTTGGCAGGCGTGATTTACAGTGCATTATACAAAAGTATACCAGTATACGTGGAGATTCAGTGATTTAAAACCTTTACCTTTATATAGCAGTAGTAATGTCCAGCATGGCAACTGAAACCAGAATGAACCAGCACAGCATACAGAGCATAAACCTGCGGCTCCCCATGAGACTGAGACATGAATGGACGCAAGTCTAGATGCTCAGTGTATCTTACATCCTGCAAAAAAAGTCCACAGCTAAAAAAAAATTCTTTGCTCAAGATTAACTAAATGTGTATATAGAATAGAATAGAATAAATAGAATATCCTGCATGACGTGTTATCTTAACGTGATGGATCTGGTCATACCAGTTCATCCGCATTCACTGCAAGCAGTTACAGAACAACTGCTAAATCTTTGTGTTATGACACTGTACCTTTGTGATTTTTCCTCCATTGAAGTTGGCAAACCGCTTCAGTGAGATGGTAAGAACATTAGAACTGCGGTGAATGGTGAATCTCTTTGAGGCGGTGACCATTTTTTTACATCTGCCGAGATAAGAAGAGTCACTATTAGCTTGCATGAAACTGAATCAGAGGGCAAAACAAACCATTTTGAGAAATTCTTTGGTCTCTAAAGCTGATCTCTCTTCACCACAAACAATATTTATATAAAAGCATATGCAGGAATTTTAAAAACATTACAAACCATTTTATTAAATAATTACACTAATTCTTCATTTCTTGGCTAATATAATTAATGATGTGGCATTAACATGCAAATACGCACTTGGAGCATTTGTAAGCGTTATCCCCATCCAGTTGCTCAGGCTTAACAAACTGTTCAAATGCCTTCGTAAGTGTCTGAGCAGTCTGTAAATCATAAAATAAAATAAAACATTTAGTATTCAATAAGAGAATCATCACATTATTGGATGATTATCTGATTCGGACATGCACTTTGCCTTGTAAGTAAATTTTCTTTAAACGTAATGTGCACTCACCTTTATCTCCAGTGAAATATCCAGATAAGGGTCAAATGTGTCAGAGACTGCTTTGCAATTCAAACATTTGACTGTAATAAAAGATGTGTGTATTAACAACTGAACCAAAAGGAAAAATCTGGATTGGCAGATTAAATATTAAACCATGTTCCGTCAATCATGTCACAAATTATTATCAGATAAATTACAAAATCATCATTCAACATCAATTTTATTATTTCAAAACTTTCGGAACATGCAGAATTCGGAAAGGATTCAACTTAAAGGTAAAACAATCTAAGAAAACAATTAAGAAACCTAAAAGCTACATTCTAACCGATGAGAGACTGCTGACCTACCTCTGGATCTCAGATAACCCCCAAATATTTGATGTACAAAAGTGGTAGCCTGCGTTTGCCTGTCCAGTCTGACAAAATAAAACAATTGACACATAAAACAGGATGCAATAACATTTTCATAACTCAGTAATACAATAACAGTACTTCAGGATTTAGAATAAATGGAAATAGAAAAATCTGTTTCAATGTTATGGCTGCAAACTAAAGCTTACTTGTTCCCAGGCAGGCAGGACTTTTGCATAGCATCCACTGTATACCTCAAAAACTCATGGGCGTCTTCTTGACTTCCAAATCTGAAATGCTTTCCAATCCCTGTTGTAATCAAATAATCAACAGATCGAGTTATAAATAACCGTCATCCCAGATGATTCCTTATCACCTAACTCAAGGAAAAGCACAGTGGCTGTTTTTGTTTTTAAAGGGACATCATGATCAAACAGCAATTATGTGACCTTCACCTTCAACTCTTATCTTTATGACTGTGTTTTTACTAGCACTTGAGGGTTGCCTTAGCACATAAGCACTCCTTTAGGTCAGTCTGGCAGGAAAGCATCTGCCGATAATATAAAGTGTATAGAACTATTCCGAAAACACTTACGTTTCAGTTCATTTAGCACCCCGATAGGCTTGATGACGTTTCCGGAGTTGGCAAACACCTGGATGATGTGATTTTGCATTGTACACATCATGCAAAACCCAGGCTCATGACCTGAATTGGAATGAGAAGTCCTTTAGAACAAAGTCATAGCAAACCTTACATCCAACCTTGTGACAGCGGCACAAAGAACTTACATGTTTTGGAATGCTCTCTGGTCAGCATGTAGTTCGCAAGGGGAGCCGTGTATGTTAAACACTGGAGGGTTGAATTTAGGAAACAAGTGTTGCCCAGGTTCTGGAGACCCGATCCAATGCGATGGCTTTGGTTCCATTTCAAGCAAAGCCGCTCTGGGGGAAAGAGGACCTTCTGAGGAGGAGCAATGCCATCCCCACTGGCCATCACCACTGCATTGTAAAAAGATGAATGACAGACATTATTCATCTCTAAAATTATCTAAGAGAGAAAACATTAAGAAACTATATGTTGGGTAACCCCGGTTCTCTGATAGCATTAAATGAGGTGTCTCACTATGGGTTACGCCCTTTCCGCTTATTCCTCAAAAGCCCCATTACATTAGGCCAGCCCTTATTGGCTGGCAGACATGACGGTTGTGCCTGAGGAGTGGCTACCCACGTAGTATAAGTAGCGCAACATAGCATCAATTCCTCATTCAAAACTAGCACACCTCTTCCTCGCTTCGGCCAGCAAGGAGGGTAATCTGGTGAGACAATTTAATTAATGCTATCAAAAAACCTGGGCTACGCAAGTAACCTACAGTTGTCTTTCAAGCATACGTTTCGGTGTCTCACTATAGGATATCCTAACTCCCGTATTGCCAGATAGCCTGTTTCGAACTTGCCTGCCAATTAAGATTCACTCAGGCTGAATAAGTGAGGGCTCAAGATCCCACACTCACTACAGCATGCGCAAATGTCCGCGCTGTAACATCCAGAGTATAGGAAGAAGACCAGCTTGGCGCTTCACAAATGTCCTGTATAGTGACTTTAAATAGACCACTCTCTCCTCTGACAGCTGCGCTAAGATACGTTACCCAGATATGTTTTTGATTGTGTGGGATTTGTGTGGCGTGAGAGCTGCTTCTCTACATTTGACAAACACTCTCGGACTGAGGGACACCTCGAAAGGGAGACCTAAATACTTGTATGCCACCCCCTGGAATGCAAACCTCAGGTATTTTCTGTGGGGTAGATACATCTTTAAGTGAAAATATGCGTCCCCAACTGCACAGGAGCAACAACTTTAGGAGTGTAGCATGAGTGAACATTCTGAACTTGTATTTACTTAGCAATTGGTTCAGTGTGCGTAAATCTAATTCTGGGCGGAGAGAGCGCGTCCTGTGCATCCTTTTTACACTTTTTTACTCTCCCCGCCAGTACTTTGTTGGGCACGTTACATTAAAAAAGTAATTGGATATAGTAAGTAGTTACTTCCCATTAATAGTAATTGATTAGTAACTGAGTTACATCATTATAAAAGTAACTTATTATCAAGGAATGTAACACATGCCTTACCTTTTATAACAATTTCAAATATGTCAATTAACTTGGATGCCCCCAATTTTAAATATGTTAAATTAATAAAATGTAAACTAAATAGTATGCATTATTTGTATAAAACATGGTACACTAATCTTCCCTATTTTAATGTTGCTGTGAGAGACACCTATTAAATTCTATATTTCATGTATCAATATATTATTATTGTAAATATTATCATCATAACTATACTGGAACAATAAAACACAATAGAATAGTTCAGAACGTTTCCTGTTTATTACACAGACCACGACTGGTCAACAAATAAGTCTAAAAATTAATTATTCTTTGAAAGACATATACCATTCCCAACTGCAAGACATACTGTAAAACTTATTTTTCGTAGTTTCTTAGAAAAGTAAAGTTTAATAACAAGTGCTCTTAATATTTTGACAGCTTTCCAGTATGATAGTGGAATGTTAGTTTGTGCATACTTTATATTGCATTTTAGGAGACAAAATATTGAATTACTCGCAGTTATTGTTAGACAGCGGAGCGCAAGGATAGCTTCACTTTCGCTTTGGGAATGTTATAGGTTTGTGTTGTCTGCAGCAGCATTACTGCCGCACTCCATCCATTTAAAAAAGTCTCTGTGCTCTGTTTCACATTGCTGTGACGTCAAGGCAGAATGTAAACAAATGCCCACACAGGCTGTAGTGTCATATTTTTTACTGCGCAGCATGGATGTATATGTTTTCAGTGTGGATAGGCAGCATTTGGAAAACACTTGAAAACACTAGTGTGGTCGAAGATCATTTTAAAACTAAATCTTTGTTTTCAAAGGAAAATGTATGGAAAAGGTCTCAGCTAACTTACTAAATTTGTTGCGGCATGTGACGATGTGAGGTGCTTCATAGAATCACTTGCCACTGACGTAGAGCCTCTTTCTTCCTGGGAATAAGTTGCACGTTACATACACATTCCTTGTGTTTCACCATAACGAGGGGAAAGTAGTGCTTATATATCCAGTTTGCGAAAGCTACATTTGAACTTGTTGCTCTTGCCATCGCTCTCTGACTCCTAGGCATTGGTGTACTCTATGCGACTGGGTTGGTATGCGAGAACCCACCCTGCTCTGCTTCTGGTTGGCAAAAGCTGAAATGAAAGGATGAAAACTGCTTCAGTCAGCTCAATTATAGCAACGCTGCATTTTATTGTCGGTAACAGTAACAGCGTAACTGGGTAAATAGTAATTTGTTTGATTTATTTAGAACACTGTTATTCCCATCACTGCTCCGCGCACCAGAGAAAGAATTATTCCCGTGAATTGCGGGGGGCATGAGGCAAACTGTAGTCTGTAGCCGAACTGTATTGTTCTCAATACCCAACAGGACTGTGTATATTCTCGCCAATGGCATATTTGCAGTGTTCAGGCGCCCTATTGTGACTGAATCGGGAACGAGCGTGTAGTCTGTGCTGCGCATGTGTGAGCGTTCTGATAGCGTTGAGGGCCCGGACTGAGAGAGCGACGGCCTTGTAAGCTGTGGGGTTCGCAGCTGCCACGCGATTCGGGTGTAAGTGCGTGGCGACTAACTGCTCCATTGGAGGCATACGGAGAAGACCCTCCTTCACTATTCCATCCAGGTTTATAGTCCTTCCAGGTGACCGGCACTTCTTCCAAAAGCTCTGGAAAAATCAGAAGGAGCCTCTTCAGAGAGAAGAAACTCAGATTGTCCCTCCTCCTCAAAGTCAAGCAAATCCTCCTCCTCTTTGTATGTACTAGGCACGTTATGGAGGGGATAGCAAGCATCAAGCTGTTCACCCCAGGATAGAGTCGCCTTGGTGGGCAGCTCCACAGGAATGGATACCTGCGGGGTGACAGCCGGAGCAGGGCTAGCTGACATGAGGGGATCCTGGCCAGATAGGCTAGCTTTGCGTGCTAGCCTCTGGCGGAGGCTCTTCAGAGTGATGTTTGCGCAGTGCTCACTGGAGTATCGATCGCTTTCTGGGCATGTTTCAGCCAAAGACATGCAGAGCAGACCTGGTGTGTGTCCTTCCCTGAAATCTTGTTCCAGCACATGCACAACCATGGAAGTTCCCCTCGCTAGCCGGTGCAGTCTACATTGCTGCAGCCACCGTTGGGTGCTTAGAAATCCTGCAATAGGCTAGAGTACCAATTGGAGGATTTAAACGAAAAGCGGCATGGTGAACAGCAGATCATAGACCCACTAAACCAGCAACAGGTGTGGAGGCCATAAATGGCTATCTGAAAATAAAAAGGCTTCTGGTGTGAAGCGAGAAGAGATTTTTAAGTGTCGAAATGACGCTGTGTTGCGCTACTTATACTACGTACGAAGCCACTCCTCAGGCACAAGCGTCATTTCTGCCACCAAATTGGGCTGGCGTAATGTAATGGGGCTTCTGATCCGTATCCCATAGTGACACACTGAAACGTATGCTTGAAAGAAAACGTCTATGTAAAAATGGCGACAAAAGAAACTTTATCAAATAAAACAATCATAAGAAGCACTTGCCTTGTTCTCGGGGCCTGTCAACTTGAAGAGACGTGTTGTTACTTCCATTCACAGTCGCTCCAATGTTTGGGACCATGCAAGCAGTTTTGGCCCTTGAAATGTCTGTAGCAGAGTGACCAACACTCCAGCTCGAACTACTGCTCTCCATGTCTCTGCAGGAGAAAGGTGTGAGGGAGCTGGAGTGCTTGAACCGCACTGACTCCAGGTCAGGTTTCTCTGGAGATTTGTCAACTATGGTCATTATTCATTTTCTGGGAAAAAAAACATATTTATATTCATTCATTTAGCGAAAGCTTTTATCCATTTGATTTACAGATGAGGAATACAACAAGTGAATTATCTTAAGAAGATAACGGTCATGAGAAGTACTAGTATTTATTTCTAAGATATAGTTAAGTTCACGCAGAAGAAGTGAGTTGAATAGTGTGATTGATTTGGTTGTCCGGATGGAATTGGGAAAATGTCAAGGGATGATTTTGTGACTCTTTGTGATGGAACCACAAGGCACTGTTCAACACAGCAATCATCTATTCAAAACACCTAATACTTTGTTGAAAAAACAAAGGGAAAGTTCTCCCAAAAATTAATTTATGTCTCAACGTTGAATTCCACAGGTTCTGAGAAACGCAAGAGCTAATAAGATTCAACATTGAGATATATGGAGCCAGGATGTTGATTGTAGTCCTCTGAATATTTCATAAGATCAATAAAAAAGGATATTTTAAACAGAAGGGTTAGGTTTAGTGCTCTAAAATGTATTGGTAGATGGCTGCGTTGACTGTGTACTTCAGAAAACACAGTGGACCAAAGTCCTCTTTTCAGATGAAAGTCAATTTTGCATTTCATTTGGAAATCAAGGTCCTAGAGTCTGTAGGAAGAATTGACTTTCATCTGAAAAGAGGACTTTGGTACAAAAAGCTGGTTTAATGACCATGGTGGTACTGTACTAGGGATGTGAACATCGATGCTGCAGTATCGATATATCGATACTCAAAAGATGCTATTTAGGTATTGATATTTTCAGAAAAGTATCCATTATCTGGTTAATTACATTAATAGTTTCAGCGTAACTAAATGTTGTTAGCTCTGTGCATGCAGATCAGTGACACTATATTATGAAAGTACTAGCTCTCGCAACAGTTTGACGTCACACACGGATCGGTCTCCGGCTGCGCAGCGAGGTCACATGGACGTGCAATTCAGCTACGTAACGTACACATACACAACACGCATGCCTTGCACACTTCCGCATTAAACAGAGGAGTGAATTGCAAGATGGCTTAGAGGAAGCGTAAAAGTTAAGTTAATGTATGCACAGTTTATATTGTTTGTAATTTTATTAATTGTATTAAGATTTTTGTTAGTTAATCAATATTTTTTCCTTCAAAATACAGTATATTACAGTACAAACAAAATGTTAAAACTTGACAATTCTGTTTAAAGTATCATTTTTATTTTATTTTATGTAATATTCAGATTTTCTCAGACTGAATTTGGGGTTTTCATTATCTGTAAGCCATTATCATCAAAATTTCATTAAATAAAGGCTTGGAATATTTCACTCTATATGTAATGAATCTACATAATATATGGGTTTCACTTTATGAACTTTTAAATGATATTCAACATTTTTTAGATGTACCTGTATACGTGATTCAATACTGAAGTGATCCATTTTGCTAAATAAGCTAAAAATATATATCTAAATTGTACCCACAATATTATTGCATCCCTTCAAAGACATTAATTTAGCTTTGTGGCTCAATATTGTGAAGGATATGCCCTTTTTGGAGTTTTTTGCTAGGAAAGGACAGCATTTTACTCATTACTCCAATTGTGTTCAGCTGAAGAAAGTAAATAATGCACATCTAGGTAGCACGAGGGCGAGTAAATTATGGGATGAATTTCATTTTTGGATTTACTAATACAGGGAGATTTACATAGTGTTGTGTACACTATGATTTTTACCTTATAGCAACATCCACATATTTGTTATGTGAAGTTGCATGCATATATTTATACATCATACAAATTAATTTATTCTGGACGTGATTCATCGTTTGACAGCCCTATTAATTATCTTTTTACTCATACGTATTGTGTGATAAAATATTAATAATGGTTTATTCCTAAACAAAGTTTTGAACAACTTATTTATAAAAACATAACCTATTAAAAACCGTTCGTCCCATACATTCCAGCTATTTTTAAATTTGTAAACAAAATATTTTTTCCAACGTCAAAACTCAAATTAAAGAAGCTTTATTGTTTCCACGAAGTAAGGGTCAGACAATGCATTCCAAAAACCTAAAAACACTCAAATGACTACAAGAGGAGAGACATCGCGCCAAACTGAATGCGCCCATGCGTACTCGGACATTGAACTGAACTCTGCTCGCATATGAATCGACCCGTGTGTTACGTAAAGCACAAACGGTGGTCTTGATCGGACAGAAATACATTTTACCAGCCAGCAAATAATTAATAGCTTAATGTTTGTTTGTTTGTGCGTAGCGGCTGGTCTGTTGACGCTAGTTATTAAGCTGGTAGTCAGCACGGGCCCGAAGCCTTGGCTTCCTTAAAACTAACGTTACAGTTTACAGTAAACTTTTATCAACACAAAATGTATATACCAGTAACGTTTCGATGAGCTGAATAGACTGCGATAAAAAATAGAGTTCAAATACTACGGTGTCGCTTCGTGTGAGCTTTGGTATCAGGAAATTGTCGTATAGTACTACACACTTCTCCTCGCACGTCCGCCAACTGTTATCTGGCATGCTAGGCAAAAGGCTTCACGAACGAGATAGGCCTCCGCCTCGCGACATTTTATACATAATACATGTATTTGACGCCGTGTTCAAATTGAGTCAAATAAATGTTAAATACATTTTACTGGTTGACTGGTTTTCGTGTCGGCGCGAAAACGTTTGACCAAATTAAAGCTCGCGCGGCGGTGTAGCCAGAAACGCCATGGTAACGGCGAAACGTAACAATACAGACGGAACACGGCGGTGAACATGGTCACGCACTTCCACAAGCTCGTATTACGACCAGGATAACGTTGAGATATGTGGGATCTATACTCCTAAACAACACAACAGCGATACATTTAATCGCCGAAATTGTATTTAATCGGAAACAGGTAGAAAGGAGGGGCACGGCATTTAAAATTGACCGGCCCCGTAGCGGAGAAGGCAACGCCGCTGAAAGCTCCTCCGGTAGACTCATTGCGAAACCCGGTGTTTTCAATTTCGTGCCACGAAACTAAAACAACCACACCACACACGGTGGCCAAAAATAACACACAGCATTCACTTATTATATTTGAATCAAACAACGCACATACCTGTACATTTATGTTTAATTTAAATGTGTTCATCCATTCTAAAAATCCAAAGCGCGTCCGGCGGTGAACAATGACGTAGTTTCCCCACGGGTGCATCCGGGCACTCTCGTAATGTCAGCCAACCCAGAGTCGCGTGGATGTGGCCTTAAAGCACCATCAAAGAAGCGGAGTTTCCTTGTTGCTGTTAATTCGTCGCAAAAGAAAGCAACGCAGCATTTATACCAAACATTATTTAAACAGTTTAAGAATTTCACGGGGAATTTCTGTGCGGTAACGTGTTGTGCACATTGTTGAGCCATCTTGATGTCTAATATGTGGATCGTTCGGTAGGTCGTCTCATCTATATCAACGAAAATGTATTCTCATAAGATCTAAGCGTATTAATTATGAGGTAAATTGATGTAATTAATATACCATTAGATATATAACTTTTTTGAAACAAATGTTTTATTTTATTATGTAATGTATTTTATGGATTATCATAAAATGTTAACGTAACGATAGAGACATCTATTAGTTTAGTTGTGTTTACATTAAAATCCAGAGCTTTACATTTTTTACAATTGTTGTTTTGCATTACTATTACGGTACAATTTCTCTGGATGTCTCATTACTTATCCTCAGCAAAGTAGTGTGAGTATTCATGATTATTATAACAATATATTTGCATTCAGTTCACTTTTAGTCAAATAAAGACATTATTCAAAATGCTTCATTGGTATGGATCTTTACTGTACACTTGATTCAAGTTAAATAAAGCACTCATTTTTACACACACACAAGCAGAACTGCATTACCTCGTACAACCATTTTTAAAAAACAATTCACTTAATGTACAAGTATTAAGCACCGGAGTACAAACATTTTTAGGTATTTTCCAGACCGTGCATTGCACTTTGAGAGATCTGCAGCTCACTGATCAGTCTCCTGAGCTGGAGAATTTCTTCTTCTTGCTCATCAATCGTACGCTTTAAACTATGTACAACCTACAATATAATACAAAAGTAAACAGGTGATGTTTTAACAATTTGCAGGTTCAAGCATGTTTTATTGCTTAAAATGAGTATCATTTTATTCCCCAAAAATGATGTATAGAGCCACGTACCACGTCATTAGCGTTGAAAAGGTCACTATGCAGTAACTGAGATGCACTTGGTCGCATGGAAGGATCAGAGCTGGTCAGCAGTTTGATATACTTGGCCAATAGAGGCCAGTTTTTGGATAGTGTCTCAGGGACTTTGCCCTGCCTCAGTTCTCCCAGTGTGTGAACACGCTCCATTTCAGTCCCAAATGGCTGGAATAACTCTAATGCAATAACTCCAATACTGTACATATCCGACTGTAAAAAATGGAATATATCAGAAGCACTGAGCATCATGTTCTTCTCCATAACAAATAGTTATAACATGCATAAGAGTAAACAGACACGCACTGAAATCAGCATTAATAACAACGTACTTTGCATTATAACAATGACCTTTATGTGTTATCTGGTGTGTTTACCTTAGAATCATAATTAGAGCCCTCAAGTTGTTCTGGTGCAGCATAAACAAATGTTCCCACACCACTGGTGTGAGCAGAGTCTGAAAAATGGACCATGATATCTTATTTACAAAACCGCTGTTTTTAATTATTGGCGCGATGGCGCCATCTACTGCTACCTTCACTTAAGTTATCAGTAAACATTTTTGGTATTACAGTAATAATACAGTAATTGTATTTGCCTAATGTAAATAAAGAATAAGTTGCACATACTCTTACCTGTGTTTACACCTGTTTGAGAGTTGGAGGGTAGCTGCTCAAGTTCCTCCATTACAAAGTTTTGGCACGCCAGTCCAAAGTCTCCTATCTTCACATGACAGTCAGATCCATGGAGGAAAATGTTTCTAGGCTGTACATCAATATACACAATTGCAACAAACAAAGAAATCAATTCATTTTTTTAACTGACCCAAAATATTTGTGCTATACGTTTTTTTTAATGGACAGGACAGTGGAGAACAGACAGGAATTAATCGGATAGAGACAGGGGAGTGGGACTGGCAAAGGATGTTTGAGACAGGAATCGAACAGGCAGCAAGTGCACTGGTACTATATGTCAGCCAACCAACCACAAGGCCATTGGCACTGACATAAGTCATCAAATCTTAAAAAGTTTAATTGTTTTATAAAGTACATTTTCAAAGATCCAAGGAGCAATTGGGGCAATACCAGCACTATTACACACCATTGCTTATACAAACAAAGAAACTAATAGATAAGAATTTGTATTCTTTCAAATTTCTATTCAAATTTGTATTCATTTGTTAATTTCGCTATATCTGTTTAATGTAAAAACCACTGATGACCATGATATAGTTTTATACTAAATTGAGGCTTTAATAAGAAAATAGAACTACCTGTTGGTTTTAGTGGAACTTAAGCGCAACCATGAAAGCACCAATTTGGTGGAAAAGTTTGTTGTATCTAACAGCCTCGAGAACGAACAAACTTACTACTAACTAACATCTACGAGACATACTGTAAGTATAATGGACAACCAACAAAAATAAGTACACATACCTTAAGGTCCCTATGCATTATTCCACGGGAATGAATGTACTCCACTCCTTCAAGTATTTTCTTTAAAATATTTAGTCCTTGTTCACAGTCAACTGACTCACAGGCGTCTGTTAATAGTTTAAAAGCCTTTAATAATCCCGCCATATGCTGTCATTGTATGCTTAAAACATTTGACTCTGCAAAAGCTGTTCTTTTTTAAGTATCAGCCAATTTAATAACAAATTATACATGCTATTTGTTGTATAAAGAATCTGAGCAATTCATGAGACAAGAATTATATTACCAATCCTAATAAATGACATTTTAAAAAGGTGTGTAAATACTTGGGTAATTTCAAGTAATGCTCATTTCAGACAGTGATCTCACCTTTGGAAACTGGGAGTTGCTCCATGGTTCTTAAGTTTCGGTCTTGTATCCAGTCTTTTAAAGATCGCTCGCATAACTGCATTTGTATGTAAAGCATTAAGTGGAACTGAACCTGCACACATCAGACAAAACCATTTTGAGAGTTTTGTAAATGTAAATTATTCTGCATAATTTCTTATGATTATGTCAATTAGCAAAACAAGTTATTTTCCAAGCCAAATATTTACATGTAAATTTGTTACAATCTAACGTTATTGAACCTCATACCTCATTTGTCTGCTTTTCGGACACTACAGGACTTTCTACATCAATGTACGAGTTATTGTTGAACTCCAGTCTGTTTTGACTAAGGCCATCTTCTGAGATTGCCGAGTTGTCCCACGTAGCTGCAGGACATTTGTTCACTGTAGTGCGAGGTTTTCCCAGGAACACACATGGAACAAAGTTCTGTGGGTTTCGTTTATTTTTTGGACACACAGCACGATCCACCTCGTCTTTGGATGTCGAGGGTTTGACTGAGAAGCTCTCTAGTGTAACTTGATTTTCTTTGGCTTCTGGTTGGCCAGAATGTTCAAAAACAATGGACGATCCACTACTGCTGTCAGTGCCTTCTTGTGTGTTCCTTAAAAGCAAAGTTTAGGTTCATTTCACTGCTATAAAAGTGTTCAGCTTAAAAATGCGTACTAAATATCTTACCCATCTTTCTTTGAAGGTTCCTTCAAGGCAGGAAAGGCTTGTGAAATAAGGGATTTGGGATCTAGAGGTGAATAGAAATTGTACCAGTTTGTACCATTTTTGCATGCCTTTTTCATATCACCAGCAAAAACAAAATAAAAGCAAAGATTTAATGATTAAATAGGAGTCTACTTAACAAAGCCAATTTATGTTTTTATTGAGAATGGATCATTCATTTCACTAACTTTCCCCAGCAGGCTGAACATGCTCCATCCAGGCAGTGTGATATCCAACAATATTAGGATGCTGGAGGCTGGAGAGGACTTTAACCTCTCTAAGAACCTGCGAGAACAATATGCCATTTATCCTCAGAATTTCTTTCCAAAGGATTTCAGAGACAAATGAATGGCAACACTTACACAAAAATAACCTGAGACATACTTTACCTTCATGCAGTCATCTCTTGTTACTTTTTTAATGAGAATTTTTTTCACAGCATAGTCCTGACCATCCAGCTTGTTCGCAACCTACAACAATAGAAAAAGTCTTTAGAAACACTTTAAGATTACATGCATCTTTTAAGTCTAATTTGACAAACAGAAAGGAGCACATTGATTCACTGTACCTTAAACACTTTGCCATAGGATCCTTTACCTAGCGCCTCGGTTTCATCAAACTCGCTAAGGTAGCGGGATGTTTGTGCTTGGAAAAGAGCCTCTTTGGTTCTAGGATAGATAAACATATTTAGATTAATTCATTTTGTCATTGTATATTACAAAACAGTTAAAGAGCTGTAAGTTTCACCTTAGACTTTGGCCTTCTGCGCTCAAGTATCTATGGTCCTGAAGAAAGCCGCAGGTTAAGGAGGCGAATAGCAAAACGGGAAAACATTTTCCTAGGGTTTGTTGATAAAATATTAGCTGTAACAATCATAAACCGAATGAAATATGGGAATTACCTGGGCAAAGAGTGATGAACTTGTTGAATGCAGGAGCTCTGTAAATGCACGGTTATGCTGCAGTCGTACTGTGCTGAACTCATCACTGATAGCCATTGGAGAAAGAAGGTTCATGGCTGCTAAACGCTGGCCAATCACTGAAACCAAAGAGGTATTTATGAAATATCTGCTCTTATATTATACATTTGGACAAATAAACATTATAATAAATAAACATACTAGTGACATTGTTCACTAGTATTTTCTAATAGCTCACCCTTGAACAGCATGCGTGATCGCGTGGTGTCACTCTCGTAAATAAAGCACAAGTGTTCCAACAGAGATCCCAACAGCAGGTGGTTGGGAATGGCAGACGCGAATTCTTGGATAGATGGGTATGGTCTACCCGCCAGCAACACATGGTTATTGTCAGAGTCCGAGGCTGCATTTAAACAACAAAAGCATTGTGAGGAGAGAGAGCAGTTTGTTTATATATAAGGGATATCCCATCCGCTAAAGGAATAAAAACTTTCTGGAGTAAAGTGTCCATGCATCAATCAAGTGTCATTATCTTGACAGTTCTCTTTTGGTATAAAAATGTGTAAAAATGTTAATTCAACACATATAAACCACATTAAATGTCTTACCTTCAGCAATAACCTTGGCAATTAAAGTCATAAAGTCGTTTTTCTCTGAATCCATTGGGACATTACATTTAATAAACAGTTACAGTACCTTGTTAACATAGCAAATAAACATCTTGGCAGTGCAGTTTGGGGTGGGTAAGGTCGAACTAACTTATCAGCTTTAACCATTTTCAAATTACCCCCACACCCTTAAGAAGGCCAAAAGATTAAATATTGAGTAGGAGGGACGTTTATATTGCATTAATGCATTTTTGGCCATTGTACTATTTTGCAGCCATCATCTCTAACATCGTAAAAGAGTGGTAAACGTTTGTAGACATGTAGGCTACTTTTTATGTGTTATATGTAATTAAATGTTCTAATATAAACTGCACATCTTGCAGACTTTGCTTCAACTGTGCACGAAAATAGGCAAATCTAAGCACTGGTTTACTATTAATACAACTACATCCTCAACAAGGGCGAGTAGTCATTGATTCAATAAGTACTTTACAAGTCACAATTTAACAGACTTACTGTCAAAATGGACATCATCCTCAGTATCTGCCAGACTGAACATTCCTCTTCTAGGTCCCCTATCTAGGGTGGTAAGGCCCCTTCGGAACTGAAGGCTGTAACTGTTCATATTGGAAACTACACTGCTACTCGAACTTTCCTCTGCCATGACGGTCTTCGTTGTATAAAACGTCAACGGGTTGGTCTAAGAGACACTTCGGTATATCCCATCTATTGGTTATATTACGAAGGACACAACGTATAAGAAAACCAGTCCTTTAAAAATGGCAAACCCGACTCACAGCTTTTAAGACCGTGAGAACAAAAATATCTCTGTATAGTAGCATTGATCTGACGGGACACGAGTAAGGGAGCGTTTTAAAACGTGTGCCTGATGATAATATTGAAAACATAATATGATGCATACAAATGGCAAATAAATGTCAGTGATGTATGTTTTTATTGTTATTTAATACGTCTATTACCACAAAAAAACACGTTAGAAGGATAAAAATAAATAATTGTGAATTTCGTCTAACATTGGATGTGCACTTTGTACACAATCCCTATTTGAGGAACCACGCACAGGATGATGAAACGTATTTCAAAATAAAAGAGCACGATGTAATTTCGGTAACATGCTTTTATTATAAAGCATTAAGAATATTTTAATACATTTATAATCTAATTTACGAGAATGTAAAGTATATCTTTTTATAAAATGTATTTCAAAGCATTAAAAAAAGTTGGTGTTTAAAAAGTTTTAACAAATTAAAAATAAATAAGGGGAAAATAAGCAGTACAGTTTATACAAAACATAAAAACAATAACCGTTGATCACACGCTATCCATAACATGGGGTGACGTTTACGTCACACAGCGGGAAATGTCTTCAGAGCAGCAGAGGGCGATGCAGTGAAACGCGTGCACTGGTAGTCAAATATGAAGTAGTCCATCCCGCCGTGTATTTGTAGTTTATCAGTATTGTGTCGTTGCTTTTTTCTTTTAACAATGAAGCATTGAGCTTTCGCTGCTGACCTGATAAACGCATGGACAAAATGCTCTTAAAATAGCTACAAGGCAATGCAGCGGTTTGTTATGCTTCTCTGATTGATATTGCCATCACATGTAAATACAGTTAAAGCAAGGATGTCAGATACGTGGTAAGTTTTTAACGCTTTGCATATACCTACTCCAATACGTAACTTTATGTGTATGTGACAATGCAAACACTTCCTTGCCCCATTTTCTTGCTTTCATTATGTGTAAAAGCCCGGGGTCTGCAGGAGCCATTAAAGCAATAGACAAGCAGTCTGTTCATCAGATCTGTTCAGGGCAGGTGGTGCTGAGTCTGGCCACAGCTGTGAAGGAACTGGTGGAGAACAGTATTGATGCTGGTGCCACTAATGTCGGTGAGCTCAAGAAATGATGGATCCTAGGGAACATTGCATTTAATCTCATGCTGCAGTGCTGCACATGGTCAGTTTTTTTATCTCATGTTTATTCATTTAGATGTCAAGCTAAAAGACTGCGGAACAGAGCTGGTGGAGGTATCTGACAATGGCCAAGGTGTTAAGGAGCAATATTTTGAGGGACTTAGTAAGTTAACTTCTGAGCTTGGATGACTAGTGATAATAGAAATCTGGGATGCTTATTTATTTGCTCATGTTTTCTCCAAATCTACAGCTTTGAAACATCACACCTCTAAACTTAAAGACTTTTCTGACTTGATTCATGTGGAAACATTCGGATTCCGTGGAGAAGCCCTCAGCTCGCTCTGTGCTCTTAGGTAATAATTTGAATGTATTGACTTTATTTTAGTTTGTTATGTTTACTTTGGTTATAAATGTGTACGATAATACATGTTTTATATTGTAGTGATCTTAGTGTTGTGACCTGCCACGAGAGTGCTCAAATCGGAGCTCGACTGGTGTTTGATCACAATGGTCATCTCACTCAGAACGTGCACCATCCACGTCAGCACGGCACGACTGTTACTCTTCAGAAACTCTTTTCCACGCTACCAGTTAGACACAAGGAGTTCCAGCGCAACATCAAGAAGGTCTGCAAGAACATGGTTTTCAGGGTTGTTTTGCTTATTTGGAAGAGAAGTAACTGGATTGTGTTGTTCGACAGGAATATGCCAAGATGGTTTTTGTCTTGCAGTCATACTGCATCATTTCCACTGGTGTGCGCATTACATGCACCAACCAGATTGGACAGGGCAAGCGCACCACGGTCCTGTGCACCAGTGGCTGTAACAGCGTGCGAGACAACATTGGAGCTGTTTTTGGCCCAAAGCAGGTAAGAACACCGACAACCTGAAGTTTTTGCAATGATCATGCAGCTTAACTGGAGGACCGTTGAGGTTTGATCCATGGCGGACTGTTCACCTTGGCTTATAATGCTTTGGATTTAAAATGAGGTGTTTTTGACAAATGTAATGCTACAATGAATAAACTCAAATTTTTGTTTGTCCACAGCTTCAGAGTTTGATTCCCTTCGCACAAATATCTCCTTCTGACTCAATTAAGGAAGACTACGGTCTCAGTGGGGTCGATGTCCCAGAAAACCTTTTCACGTTAGTCTTTGTAAACCCGTTTTCTCAATTGTTTCAACAATTGTCATGACACTATATTCAGTTTTAATGTAAAGCTCTACCAATTCAAATGTTTGTGTCTGATACATTAAAAAAATTAACCTAACAAGTACACCGTGTCAACACCGAACGCGACCAGTTCTAATGGGATTGTTGAGTCGCGCCGCATCCAGTGTGGACAATATGTAAAAGAGAACGGTTTTGCAACGCATTGCATCGCTCCGTATTCGGTGTAGACACAGTGTTAGCACACATAGGTTAACAGGATTGTTGACTCACCAAGCCTGTAAAAAAATATGTTTTGCTGAACTCAAAAATTATATATTTGGGAGAAGGTTTGTAACCAAACAGTTTTGGGGCACTATTAAAGCGGGCGTAACACACAGGGTTTCTGCCAATCTCATATTAATCTTGAGTACCTATAGAGTAGTAGTGCATACTTCGTATCTTCGGAGAGTATTTAGTTTGATCACATTTATAAAAGCTAGACACAGCTTTACGATTGTTTCTGAAAACATACAGCGCGTGCGGGGGTGAGGGGTAGGCTGAACCAAAGCACGTGCCGCCCATTTTCAACAAAACACGGACATCAGTTTCACTCAACGGATGCGGATCATGTCCGGCATCTTTTAGCGCTGGGACGGCTCCATATATCAGTTTCAAACGATCTCCAAATCTAGCGTTATATCCAACGTTTATGTAACATTCATCACCCAAATGCAGTGAACAAACAAATACCTGAACTTCGCGGACGTATGCTCTCTCTCTCCTGCTTACAAGTGAAAGTGACGTCATCGCATGCTCCTTCTCCTGCTCTCCTTGCTGCCGCGTGGCCATGCCGTCCAGGAGAATTGTCCAATAAGGGACTAAGAAAAGTTGTTTTATATGTTTGAAAAATCTTTCCGAAACCTGTTTGATCCTGTCGAGCACAGAAATACTACGTAATACGCCCAACTCGTTTTTTGACAAGTTGACCATGTTAAGCAAGAGAAGACAGCACGTTTAACATTGTTAAGAAGTCAGAATGGATGAAACACCGTTGCAGGGCCGCTTTAACTACAACAGTAGGAAAATAATCTACCAAGGTAGTCAGTCAGTGGTGCCCCAAAACTGTTTAGCTTCCCACATTCTTTAAAATATTAAAATATATATTATAATATATTATTATGTTATACATAACAAAGAAATGTTTACAAGTTTGGAACAACTTGAGGGCGAGTAAATGATGACAGAATTTTCAATTTTGTGTTAACTATCCCATTAAAGCATTTCAGTTTCAAATGATGATAATTGTTGCTGTTGTTGTTGAATTTTAGCATTGAAGGGTTTGTGTCACAAAGTGATCATGGTGTTGGTCGAAGTGCTACAGACAGACAGTTCTTTTTTATAAATAAACGTCCCTGTGATCCTGTAAAGGTATTCAATTAAATTAATACAAATATTTAGGATTTGAATTGCAATAGTTTGTGTTTATGGTTATGTTTTTTGTTTGGATATTATACAGGTATCCAAACTTGTGAATGAAGTTTATCACATGTACAATCGGCATCAGTACCCATTTGTTGCTCTAAACATTTCTGTTGCTTCAGGTAAGATGCATAGACGAATGCGGGAATAAAAATAAATGCTAGTTCTTCAATGTTCTGTTTACTGTATATATATTTTTCCAAATTGTCACTTACCGTTTGATATTTTAGATTGTGTTGATGTAAATGTCACTCCAGACAAACGTCAGATCCTTCTACAAGAGGAAAAACTTTTACTGGCCACTCTGAAATCTTCACTCATTGCTATGTATGAGACTGGGGTCAATAAAATCAGTTTCAATCACATACCTACACCAATTACCAGTAAGTTTAATTGAGTCGAAACAAGTATTTTAACCAGTCAAGAAAGGTTTTGGTTTGTCTTAGTGTCACATTTTTAAATGTTCTTCTTTCTTGTAGGTCTGTGCAGAACGCCAAAAGCTAGTGCCGTTTCAGAAGATCAAGACACAGATTCTGTCTCTGAAGCAATTCAAGATAATGTCGCCGAGTCATCTGCCTGCAGCCGAAAGACCTCCATCAATTTAGCTGGACTAAAAGAAGCATTTTCAAACCATCAGGCTCCTGGAGTAAGCTCAATGCAGTCTAGTCATAAAGCTGCTTGTGGTGGTCCGTCGCAGAAGATGATGTATTCCTTTGTCAGCTGCTCCAAAAAAACGCATGACGTTATAAGAAAGCCTTCGGCATCGCTCACAACTTCTGTATCATCTGTGAAAAGTTATACAGTTTGTCTAGGTAGATTTAAAAGCACCTTTAATAGTGATACTGATTCTGAAGTCGCAGACCAAAATTCTACCAAAGAAGATCCAGAACAAGACTCTGTTTTACCAGACTCTACTGTGCATGAGAATGGTGTTAAAACAGAGACGGTGGATGAAGCTGTAGACACAGAGTTCAGGAGTTATGATGGTTTGATGCCAGAGACAAAGTCAGAACATGAGGACAGAATCTTTAGTCCAGAAGCAAAAAGACCTAGACTTGACTCCAAAATCAAAACGGATTCTGTGGAATTGTTGGATTCGCCTGTTAGCATACAGAAGAAAACAGTGCATTTACAGTTTTCTCTTCAGGAACTTTCTAAAAAGATACAGAGGTTACAGGCACAGCAGAGAGAGGACAGCGATAAAGAGCCGAAATACAGACGGTTCAGGGCAACGATCAGCCCTGGGGAAAACCATAGCGCTGAGGATGAGCTTAAGAAAGAAATAAGGTTATGTGACGATTCCATTTAATCTTTTAAAGAACCAACATCACGCTTCATGGGGCAGTTTCCCAGACAGGGATTAGACTAGTCCTAGCCTAAAATAAATGTAAGAGCTGTCCAAACGGAAAACAACTTGCACGAACATATCTAAAAACTACATCATTGCCTTTGTGTTGTATCAAAATGCATACAAGTAATGTTTTTAGTAAGGCATGCTTGTTAAAATCACTTAAATTTCTTTGCCTAGTCCTGGTTTAAGATAGTCTATGTCTGGGAAACCACCCCCATAAATGTATACATATTATCATTTACAAAGTTTGCTCTTTTTACAGCAAAGATATGTTCAAGGAGATGGAAGTCATAGGGCAGTTCAACCTGGGGTTTATTATCACCAAACTGAAATCAGACCTTTTCATAATCGACCAGCACGCCACGGATGAAAAGTACAACTTTGAGATGCTGCAACAGAATACCGTCTTAAAGGGACAGCGTCTTATAGTGTAAGTCGCATGTAAAACACCACTCAGATAAGGTAGTATTCAGGAAAGACTTTCATTTGAAATGTTTTTCCATCTGCAGTCCGCAAAATCTTCACCTCCCTGCTATCAGTGAAACGGTTCTTATAGAAAACCTTGAAATCTTCGGAAAGAATGGGTTTGATTTCCTCATTGATGAGGAGGGTAAGTTAACAAGTAGTGTTTTGTAATCTTGTTAAATTTTTCTCAAAATTAATGTTAGATGCTGTGTTATTCAGCTCAGGTTATGGAGCGGGTGAAGCTGGTGTCTTTACCAACGAGTAAGAATTGGACTTTTGGCCCGAGTGACATTGAGGAACTCATTTTCATGCTAAGCGACTGTCCCGGAGTCATGTGTCGTCCTTCACGCGTACGGCAGATGTTCGCGTCCAGGTCATGTCGCAAATCAGTGAGTGCAACCTGTTTATCTGTTTAAGATGCATAAGCTTTATACATTATTTATGTTGGGTGCAATGATCATTTCTGATTTTGAAGAGTTATTCATCCGGTTTTGTTGTCCAGGGTCACAAATGTTTTTTTTTTACATGTACACTCACATGTAAAATGATGTCTGTTTACCCCAGGTAATGGTCGGCACTGCCCTAAACACCACTGAAATGAAGAAACTTGTGGTTCACATGGGGGAAATTGAACAGCCTTGGAATTGTCCACATGGAAGACCCACAATGAGACACCTTGCTAACCTGGATATGATTTCTGTGGATTGAAACACTGTTGCTATGTTTGTTTGTTTGTGATTTAAGTGACTCCCAGACAAGTTTTAATAAAGGATTTTATTGATTTTTTTTCTTTTAATAAAGAAACTTTGTAATAAATATTCTTATTTCCTAGTTGTACTATTATGCACAAATTATGTTTTTTATCTCATAAAACAATTATAAAAAGAAATTAAGATTATAGATCAAATTTCTGCTAAATCGATATTTAAATTAATTTGATTTGTCGTGGTCATCATGGGACTGACAGCGGGGCGGAAAAGGCGTTGAGAGAGTCAAAAAGCCAATAGGGGCTGGCTGCAGCCGATGGGGCGAGTGGAGACGGACCCCTCTCCATCTTCTTAACTTTATTAAAATATCAAGTAACAAACGCCAGGTGGCAGCCAATCGCCTTAAACAGTAGGCAAGCCAAGATTATGACGTAAACTTGCGGAACTGGTGCAGTAGTGGGCTCTTGTCTCTTCACTTTTATTGGTTCTATGTAGCTATATACAGCTTTCCTGTAGCTCAGCGGTAAGAGCAAGATTGTGGGTTCGACCCCAGGGGATTGCAAATACCTATGTATAAATGTATAGGATAATGCAATGTAAGTCACTTTGGATAAAAGCATCTGCCAAATGCATAAATGTAAATGTATCTGTTTTTCTCTGAACTGTGCCTCGCTAAATAATTGTTTATTTGCATTTATCAGTGCCATAATATTTTATAAAAAATAATTATAAAGTGTGTGTCGTTATTAAATAGCCTAATTTTTAATGCAGTATTAATTACGTGAGTTAATTGGAAGACAACTCATTCTAGAATAAAAGCATTTGATATGCAGATATTTTTTTAGTAGTGTAGGCACAGCATATGATTGTTAATGAAAAGATAAAAGTTATTTTATTTTGTTAAGTATATATTAATTAATAAGTATATATTATTTTTACAAGAATTTTTTTTATTGCAAAAATATACTGCATGTAATTCTTGTTCTTTCTGTATACAGAGTGCAGTGTATGCAGAGTGTATTCATCTTTAATTCCTAAACAGACCCTTTTTTAAGACTAAATATCAAATTAGCCTGAAAAAAATATTATGTGATTGTGATGCAGTTTGTTTTTGTTTTATAACAGTGGTAGATGGCGCCAAAACCGTCATCAGAAAAAGAAGAGAAATGGCAAATAAGGTGGAAACATTATTTTGGAGGCGTGCTCTACCGTAGTGTACTGACACGCCCCATAGCGCACGCGTCTCAGCGTTGCAAGCGGCACGCTCCGCTGTAGTGGAAATACGCTGTAGCATTCCTTAGCAACCGATGTCTTGTTGCTATGTACGCTCCGCCGTTACTCCCGCGTGTTAGCTGGCCAGCTTAGTTTGCTTCGCTATGGATAAAGCTGACAGAAAGAAAAGATATGACGGATCTGTACCAGAATTATCGTTTAATAAAGACTTGAAACAGTCATACGAGTCAAGTTTAGAGTCAGTGGAAGAGCACGAGGATAGAGAAACGACACTGGAGACCTGCTCTAATGCGTCAATGCCACCCAATAAAGATACCATCCGCGAACTTTCCATTCTTCATCATCTAATCGTTGAAAGGTCAGACACACATTCATGCAAATGTTCAAAACATGTAAATAAATAGTAATTATTGTTCACTGGATCATTTTTTTCCTTCAGATATGAAGGTGATAAGAGTGGAGATGTGTTTCATGGGCAAGGTGTCGCTTACTTTCAAGGTGGCCACGTATACAAGGTGATTATAAACCCGACTGTTGTTTGATAAATAGCAGAATTTCGTTATTGAATAGCTTTCTAACATTTTGCATTTATTAGGGTAGTTTTTCACACGGGTTAATGCACGGGCATGGTGAATATATCTGGTCTGACGGTTTGAAGTATCAGGTATGTAGAGAGTTCACAGGGGCCATTCATCTTTTGTTTAAAATTTAACAGGTTGATTTTGGTCAGGATTACATCAGTCACACAATACCTCAGTGTTTTATTTTAGGTCAATTTTTACACATGCATTTACTGGAATTTACTGGAAATTAAGGGAGTTGTTATTCATTCCCAGCTGAAAAAAACGTTACGGATGGTTAAATATTAAAACAGGAATTGCATTGGTTTTAATGGAAAGTATGCAGTGCATTATTGGTAAACGTTAAAGGGATAGTTCACATAAAAATAAAAATTATATCATGAATTACACACTCTAGTTCTTCAAAACCTACGTTTTACTGTTTGGATGAACACAGAGAAAGATATTTGGATGAATGCTTTTACTGTATTTAATACTTTTATTGACCACCATAGAAGGATACATGACAATGGTAGTCAAAAGTGCCCCAGAACTGTTTGCTTTCCTACATTCTTCAAAATATCTTCTTTTGTGCTCAACAGAACAAAAATATACAGTATATATTTTTTTCCCTACTATGGAAGTCAATGTTAAATTTCCAAGAACTGTTTGGTTATATGCATCCTTCCTAATATCTTTCTCTTATCAGAACAAAGACATTTATTACAGATTTGTAACAACTGAAAGGTGAACTATTCCATTAACTGGTTGAAATAAATAGAACACTCAAAACACACATCATAATAATGTTTTAATGGTAGAAATGTTACTGAACTGTTGCATTTGGCAGGGTGATTTCAAATCAAATGTTCTCATGGGGTGTGGGACTTACTCCTGGCCAGATGGCAGCACCTATGAGGGTGAGGTACATAATGGTATCCGCCATGGTGTCGGGACCTACAAATGTGCCAAAACCAATACTGTGTACACGGGCCAGTGGTGTCTGGGCAAAAGAAAAGGAAAGGTATGTCCACACACATATCTATAGTCTTAACAGCTTTCTCGCACAATAAATCTTGACTGGCGTGTTGTGATTGTCACAGGGAATAATGTACTATAACCAAGCATCAACGTCGTGGTACGAAGGAGAGTGGATAAACAACAGCAGAGTAGGCTGGGGAGTGCGTCAGTATGTGATGTTATAGCACACTTCCTTATTCAATAATAAATCAATAATGCATTTTGTCAGATCCAGCACAATTATTTTTTTAAATCTACTTTCTAACAGTCTAATATGTTTTACTTAAGGTACCCATCTGGAAATGTATATGAGGGTCAGTGGAGTAACAATGTTCAACACGGAGAAGGAAAAATGAAATGGATTCAGTTGAATGAGCAATACAGTGGACAGTGGGTGAATGGTATACAGGTTTGTGAATATTTCAAGGACAGTTTCTGGTCTGTTTTTTATAGAAATCTGAAATCTAAAGTATTTTATTATAGGATGGAAACGGGACGTACACATGGTTCCGTAAAAGAGTTCCTTGCTCACTGTACCCTTGTATGAACGAGTACAGCGGGGAATTTGTTCAGAGAATGCGCCATGGTCAAGGAAAGTTCTCATATGCCAGTGGGGCTGTTTATAGCGGAGAGTGGAGACATGATAAAAAACACAGACGGGTAAATCAATGTTCCAACTGCTCATGAGATTATTGTGTTACTTTATGATAACACCAGTGGTTCTTTGCAGGGGAAATACACTTTTGAGGATGGACGCATATATGAAGGAGAGTTTGCTAAGGACTGCATTGTGGATTTTCCAGCTTTCACTCCTGGCATGAGTACCCCGAGCACTCCTTACCCTGATGATAGTAAATAATAGTTTTATTTTTTTATATATTTATTTGTCTCATTGTTTAAAGGTCCATTGTGTGAAATTAAGCGGCATCTAGTGGTGAGGCTGCAAATTGCAACCAATGGCTCACTCCACCCCTCCCTTTAGAAGCCCTACGGTGGCTGACACAGTTCTAAGATATTGTCACGTTCTCACTTCTTTGTTAAAGGACAGGGGGGACTGACCAGTAGGACATTCTGTCAGAAAGTCCAGAACGACTGTCCCACCGATGGCTGTGAGCAGCAAACTGGCCATCTGGAGTATCTGAACTTTTCCCGGTGGGCCGCTAATGTATGTAGCCGGAATGGACGCTTGAGCCGGACAGACGGACGTTATTAAGGCGAATGCATGCAACGCAAAGGCATTAGCGAGACGGACACGTAGTATCCATGTAACGCAATGACACGTTAAATAACACCCTCCCCCCTTGACAGAAATGGTGGAGGGCTGATGCAATCAAACACAATCCCCCACCCCGTCGACAGGGGCCATTTCTGCTTCCTAGTCCGCCCCTGCTGAAGGAGACAACGTATTTACAAAACACGCTCTGTCAAACATTTTGTCTGTTAAGGGCTTCTGTAGAAACAACATGGTGAATTCCATGCTAGGGGACCCCTGGGATAGAAATAGTTCATTCTTAGGAAATAAAGACGTAATGCTTCATTATGTAAGGTCTTTATAGTCCTCTGAAAACATAGTTACAAGTATATTATATTGCATTTCTGTCAATAGATCCTCCAAGAAATTATACACTGGACCTTCAATTTAAGACCAGAAGCTTTATAAACGTAAGTTAAAATATTATTCCATACATCTTTCTTAAACCATCAGTCTTTATCTCTGCCTTAGGTGACTTACCCAAGAGACTTCTACAGTCAAGCAGTAGTTCCTCACTGCTTGGACCTGACATGACTTTGAACATCCAGACCCTGTTAAACAGACTCCCTGAGACTCACAGGGATCAAGAGCTCAGACAGGTATCTGAGATGAATCTCAATCAAATTTGTGCTGCCATCTAACTAAATGGGTTTGTAATGTCTGTGTATAGGTGGAATTTGCCGTGTTAAGACACATTGGTTTGCTGAGGGAAATATACAGCTTTTACAGCAGCCTTGGACATGAGCAGACTCCAGATAAAACATTCCCGCTCACTCAGCTGCAGTTCTTACGCTTCCTCAAGGACTGTAAAGGTCACCAGCATGGGATGACTCTTGCGCAAATAGACCGTCTCATCAAGGGTAACATCTTTGCATTTAGGAAAATTTGGGATAATGTTTCGTTGACAATAAAGCAAATCTTTTGTTTTTTATGGACACAGAAGAACTGGATGGAGTCTGTTCTCCTTTTACCACCATTCTTCCAAGAGAGTGCATCAGCTATATTATCATCACAGCGTATCATATTTATTGCAAAGATATTGAGTATGAACTTTCTGTCATTTTTATTTAACATTCCAAAGAGTTGCTTTCTGGTCACAGAACATATTGTCATATTTCAGGTCCTCAAAAAATCTACTGGCAGCATGTTTTTCAAAGCTCCTGAGGCAGAACATCATTCCAAATGCAAAGAATGTGAAAGGTACAGACCATCATGATAGATGAGATTGTGTGACTGTTCATGTCAAACTTGACACAGACACAACTTGTCTGAAATGATGTAATGTAATTTTGTATACTTTTTGTACTTTTATTGTTGACCTACCAAAGGCTAAATTCTTTTATACTTTTTGCAGGGCCTCTATTTAGATATCCGGTCCATTCTGTTGTTGCTTGTAACTACACTGAAAGATGCTGGAACATTTACCAGGCCTTATGTAAAGCAAACTCAGCCCAAACATTGACTGTAAGGCAGTTTATTTTGATGCTCAAGGTAACATCCCTCTTATTCTAATTTATGCTCAGGTTACTAAACAAATAATAACAAATTGTTTTTAAAGGGAAAGTACACCTAAAAATGAAAACTCTTGCCATTATTTACTCACTCTCGTGTCATTTCAAACCTGAATTCCTTTCATCTGCAGAACGCAAAATAAGATATTTTGAAGAATGTTGGTAACAAAACAACTGCAGTTTCCATTGACTTTTTGTGTCCATAAAATAGAAGAGAATGGGTACCGTGGTTGTTCACTTACCAACATTCTTCAAAATATCTTATTTTGTGCTCTGCAGATGAAAGAAAGCCATAAAGTTTGAGATGACAAGAGGGGGAATCAATTATGACAGAATTTACATTTTTGGGTGAACTGTCCCCTTTGAGAATGATAGTTCAATTGAAAATATTTACTTTTTCTAAGTGACTAAACCATTTTTTAGATTGTCAAGAACTGCAATGTTATGTTGTCGTTTTATCCATTTCTTGAAAAATTCTTTTAGCAGAATAATTAAAGAAAAAATATTTTACATAAATATAAATGAATAATTACTTTTTGCATCCAACTATAATACATACTTCTTTGTGTTTACAGGATCTCTGTATATATGACGATGAGCTGACTGCATCTAAAGTACTAGAAATAGTCTCTGTTGAAGATCTTGCCGTCTATGATGGAACCCACAGCAACTTAGAACTAGAGGTCAACAGCTTTGCGCACAAGATATTTTTTTCCAGTATGATGTATATTATGATTTTCTGATGTTCGTTTTGTTTACAGATGACTTTTCTAGAATTCTTTGAGGCTCTGCTAGGCTGTGCTGAGGTTAAAGGCAAGAAAACCCAAACTGCTGAGAACGGCTCTGACACAGATCATCAGTACCAAACCGTACAGAATATTACACACTTTATTACATTATTCCAAATAAATCATAGTTAAATAGGTTGTGTAAATGAGTGCTTTTACGCTTGTGTTGTCAGTACAAAGTTTCCCGAGTTAGACTTTTCTAAATATCAAATTTGAGTTGATGATTATCTGAGCTGGGTCGACCGCTAACCAGATTGTCTCCCTTAAGGTGGTCCCATCACATGAAATGGCTCATTTATCCATATGTGAGAGGCCGGAGCAAGGACTATATCCGGCACTTGCCTCAAAAGGTTTTTCACAAATCTAAAAATTCATTCTTTTGTTAAATGTAAAGGAGCACGTAGTTTACAATACACTATATTCCTATGAGACTAGTCGCTCTAATAATAGTAGTCTTATAATGCTGACATCACTTTTCTAGCTATGACACATTTAGGTACTCCAATCATATTTGAGATCAAGAGGTAATATTTCCAAACAATACACTTTGTCAACCTCTGCCTAATTCTAATAATGGTCTTATATACTCAGAGGCTGCTGAAAGTACTGTAGGTGAGGTAGATCTGGAGGGCCGGATACAGAAAACCAAACAGTTCCTGTCTCAGACATTCATTCCAGCATACGAGCACAGCGTGAAGGTGAAGGAGCTGATGAAAGAGGAGAGACTCAAGCTGAAAGAAAGAAACGGGATTTCTCTTGCAGAGTCAGTAAGGTAAAAAATGACTCGAGTAACAGTTTAAAGTGAGGTTAGGCCAAGTATGTTGCTCTATACTTGGAATTTGTAATCTACATTTAACCCATCCAAGTGCACACAGCACTGTGGCTCGAACTGGCAATGTTTGGGTTACAAGTCCAAGTCTCTAACCATAAGGCCACGACTGCCCCAGTCATTTAACCAATGCATTAACCAGCGCTTACTTGTGACGATGTATTTCAGACAAAAGGAGTAGAGTGAGGCAGAGGAGGGACAAAAAGATGAAGACAAAGGTCCAGACCATTATCACTCGCCGCCATTGCCTCCTCCTCCCATGAACCCTGTGAACTCCACAACATCTGTTGTTTCCAAAGAGTCACCCATCAGCCAGAGGATGAAAAAGCAGTAAACTCACAGGATACAGTTCAATTGTATTCATGAATGATTTAATTGGTTTTAAACAAACAAACTGTAAAAGCCTTTAAAAAACTGAATATATTTTCTTGGGGCAGAACTGCATAGAAATATAGCTTGATCCGAATGGTATTATAAAGTACAAAATATATGAGTAGCAAAACACTTTAGTATCACATGAATCTAATTTGCTAACAAAAAATAAAACAATCGGACAACTTTGACATTTGACTATGGTTGTGCTATTATTTATTTGTGGGAGGTGTGAATGTCATCAGGTCGTGTTCACACACTGACTGTCTCACTCTCTCCCTCTTCTCTGGGGTGAACAGCAACAGATTGTCCAACAACTAGAAATAGAAAAACACTATCAAACAAACTGTCAGGGAAAGAAAATTGGATTATCAAAATCTTTCAAGTTTTGACATACAGTGATTTGAACAAGGTTCCCATGGCTCATAAAAAACTGAAAATTGTAATAAAGTTTACACTTCTGATGTTCATGCTTGAAATGATCAAATTTAACATCAATAAATGAATCATTAAAAATATATGAATTAATAAAAATGAATGTTTATACTAAGCATATGGGTGTTTCTCATAAAATCTTGGTTTCCAAAGCGTGATTGTTTTAAAGTATTTGCATCTACAATCTTATTTTATTTAATATTAAACATATTTAACATTAAAATAAAGCCTGATATGTTTAAAAACATTTATTTCAAAACTGAAAAAAAAAATGAAAACATAAGAATTACTAAAACAGTCTAAAATGCCAATACCATGGCATGTTTTGCTATAATAATGAAAAATGAGATTTTCAGCAGGAAATGCAAAACACGAAAATCTTTCCTATGTTAAAAAAAAATTGTGCAAGGAATACAATTATATTTATCATGATAATTTTTGTGTTAATAAAGTTATATATTTAAAATCATTACTGCCACGATGTTTCAACAGTTTCATAAGAATAACCCATACAGTTATAATTCAACTTAAAATAAATATTAAATATATCATGCCAACTAGACATTTGTCAACTAGAAATTACACTTTTAGAATCTTTGTGATTCTTTAAATCCCTTTTTTCTAGTAACCATAAACGATTGGAAGTCATGGGAACCCTGTTGAAAACTGGAGAAGGAGAGTTCAAAAAGAAAAAGGACATCCACCTGATCAGTCCGGGGTGTGAAAAGCATCCTGGGAAGGGCTGAGACAGGGGTGTGAGAGAATATGTGAGTGCCCCCAAACCAACTGTGACCACATGTGAGCATTATGACTGAAAAAACCCTATAATGAAACACAAGTTACCTGTAGGGGTTTCCAAAACATCCACAGTGCGCTCCTCTACCGGAGACGCTTGGCTCTCCATCTCAGCATCCACTCCTCCGAGAGAGAACCTCTCTTCTGTAAGCCTCTGTACTGGAGAGATGCTGTATCTAACTGAAGGCTGTAGGTAATGCTCAATGTCCAAACCAGCATCTCCCTTAGTAACGAGGCCAAAAAAAGAAGAAGAACCAGGGTTATTACCACCCTCTATAAATTATACATTTATAATAAATCAAGGTTTGATTTGGTACGTAATCACCTCACAATCTTGATTTCCAGTCATTTCAACATCTGTACTGCTTGGAGAACTGTGTGGACAGTACAGACTGTATGAGCTTGTGATTCAGGATGGCATATTCTTATAACAATGGCCCGATATAAAAAAGCTTACCTATCACAAGCTGAAATGACAACCTCATTACTGAGTGCTGTAGAAACTTCAAGATCTTTGGCTGGTGTGGATGGCGTCAGGGTTGTGGAGACGGGGCCACAAACACGGAGATCTGTCTTCACTTCTTTAGTAGCAGAACATGATTCTGCTCCAGTTGGGATCCCCTCTCCAGAGATCAGTTTTTCTTCTGTACTCTCTTGGCAGGAAGGGCTACACACCATAGACTCTGCAATGTGTTCTGCAAGCTCAGGACAGGGTTCTGAAGAATCAACAGGAAGCTCTGTTTCTGACTTGCTGGGTGCGTCATTTGACTGTTCGGCTTGACTGTTTTCTGGTGCACTGCTGCTGTTATCTGATTGAATCTGTGAGGTACAGGTCTTAAGGCTTAAATCAAACTGAGGTGGGTTGTTGTAACAGAACTCAGTGTCTGGTGAAACGTGTACAGTTTGGTTGCGTTCAGGGCTGATCTGAGGGGCTTTGGGTGTCTGTGGCAGGGGCTCAGTAGAATGTTGAGGAGTAGAAATGGGTAACACGTCAGAGAGGTTTCGAGAAGGTGTGCAGGGGAGAGGAGAGGCATGAGAAACTGCGTTTGGTCCGCACCGCCTGCTTGGAGTGGTAAACTTGGAGCACTGTGGTGTATAGACAGCATTGATTCGAGACGATCGCCTAACCAAACCTGAAAAGAAGATTCAACTCCTTCAGACATGAATGAAGGGACATAGATCTTTTTTTCTTCTTTTCAAAGATAAATTTTACTATCAATATGTTTTTAAATGTACATCTAAAATGGAAATTTGTTGTTCTAATGTTATCCGTTTATTTAATTAATTTTAATATAATTATTTATTATATCACATTATTAAAAAATTATAGTAATAGTTACCATAGTAAATAGTTATTTCCGTATAATTGCCAAATTTCCACTCAATTTCAAACCTACTGAATATTATAACGATAAGTAATGTATAAAAAATTCTATGTCAAAAGATTTCATTATTCCTTTCAATGAATTTAAACAATTTTTGACAATTAAAAAAACAGACAGACTTTGCCCCCATTGACTACCATAGTTGGAAAAAATACTTTATCATTTTTTTTGTTCTGTTGAACACAAAAGAAGACATTTTTAAGAATGTAGGACAGCAAACAGTTCTATTGCACTTTTGACTACCATTGTATCTTTTCCTACTATGGTAGTCAATAGGGGGCAAAATCTGTCTGGTATAATCATTCTACAAAATATCTTTCTATGTGTTCATCAAAACATTACATTTATACAGATTTGGATCAACTCGAGTTGAGTTAATGATGACAGAATTTAATTTTTTGGGTGAACTATCCCTTTAACATTTTGATTCAATTATAAAAGTTCTGTTGGTTACATTTTGTTCAAACATTTGCACCGTTTTAAAACACTGAAACAGGAATTTCTTCTGAACCAGGACTGTTAACATCTTCTGAAGTGGTCTATATTATCCTGGAACTCCGTAATACACAACATTCTTACCTGATGGCTTGACTGGGCTTTCCACCTGAAAAAAGCCTCCATGAAACACCACAGTTTGAACAGGCAGTGGGTTGGCAGAGGACGCAGGGGCAGAACTCGAGGCATCCTGGTTGTTGTCCGAGGTCTCAGGAGCTTTCCGATCTGCATGCTTGGCTTTCATAGCCGCCTTTACAGCAGCTAGTCGACTCTTAGCTGCAGCACTCGCACCTCCACCTGCTACAGGCTTCCCTCCAGCAACAGGAGGCTTCTGCAAAAACACCAACACATAAACAGACGTGTCAGCTGAACGGTACATTTTTACCAAGAGAACCATCAGAATGATTTCTATGTGTGTATTAAGCTGGTGTGGAACCAAGTTTTTTAAAATTACAAATATTTATTTAAATTTATAAATATAACAATATTAATGTACACTGCTGATAATCTTACTTTGACAACTCTTTTTCTGGCTTCAGGTCTAACTTCCAGGTCCTTCCAGTCTCTTGCTTCTGCCTCCTTTAAGGCGATGAATTTCTTACTAACATCTTCCACCTAAAAAAATTGTAAATACTTAGAAAAAAGTTAAAAATGACTAAGACGTCTTTCGCAATGTTTAAAATGAACTTAACCTGATAGTAAACCATGTCCCAGAAGCCCTGCAGGTCAGTGCAGGTGGTTATTTTCTCTCCGCGGCCCAATTCACAGTCATCCACAAGCCCGCTAAACTGACCGAATCGTTCTTTCATCAGCAGTCTGGCCTGACCCACAGCAGTGCGCATCAGGTCTCTTGCTACGGGAACACGGAGAAACACACTTTAGTGTATGAACTGGGTGCTGATTCACACCATAATAGATGAAATAATTAGTTGATGAACACTTACTCTCTTCTGGGATAGAAGTATCATCGAAACGTGACTTCCACAATTCAGACAAACCAGTCAAATTTTCGGTCTCGCTGACCATCACTGCCCTATTTGGAATATAAAACATGTGTTGTCATAAACAACCCAGTAAAGTATCAAAGGAGAAAATCTTGAATGTTTTCTCTACGCTGTCATGACCTTATGCATTTACATCTTATCGTTGCTTAAACAATATACTTAAACAAACACAATTACATATTACAAATATATACATATTAGATGTGTCTTGATCAAAAATAACTTGCACTGACGTATCTTAAAATATATAATTATGATTGTTTTGTCTCAGGATGCACACAGCATAGTTTTCTTTGTAACGTATGTTTTTAAAAGTGAATTAAATATCCTAATTGAACTAAGGCCTAGTCCTGTTTTAAGGTCATCTCTGTACGGGAAGCCGCCCTTATGTCATTATAAATATATGCACTATTAAAACTAGTCACTGCAATAATAGATATATAAGAGTAATTGATCAAACCCGTCCTACCTGAAATAAGCAACATCATGCTGAGGCTCCAGAGGAACTGATGGAGGCGATGCTGCAGTTGGGGTTGATGGCTGAGGGGACGAAGGGACAGGAGGAGGAGAGGATGCTGGGAGAGGGTTGGAAAGATGATCTGGTGGAGGTGTAGATAAAGAAGTTGAGGGGGAAGAGACAGAAGGAGCTGGGAGAAGAGCTTTTGAAGATGGGAAGGTGGCCTGCATGTTGGCTTCAAAATCAAAGCTATAGAAGAGAAAAACAATTGGATCATTTCACAGATCACAACCACAAACGGCCAAAATATGAGACACATTAAACCTGGTAAAACAGGTATTCATGTCCAGCTTATTATGAAATATTTTACATTTCAGTAAAAGATTGTAGATAAGAATGACAGAACTTTGATTTGACCTGAAATACTTTGAGAATGATTCATTTTATTGCTTGACATGCTTTTTAAACTTGTTTTACTAATGAATGTTTACATAAATAATGAAAAACTTTTCAGAAATAAAATATATCAGTTACGAGCCAGTTCAACTGGTTAATATTTATAACATTATAATACAACACTTTACAACGTAATTTTTGGATGTGGTTTTGAAATTCGTTCTATGAAATCTTTCTTCCAATAGAAACTGACTTAATATTTTTTGTATAATAATAACCCTCACCACACGGTAAACATTGTGTTACTAAAAACACATAAATAAGTAAGTTTTTCATCAACGGGACAGGTAACCACCATTAAGTTTTTAGAATGTATACCTCGGTGAGAGGAAGGAAATGGCTGAACGTGGAGAGAGAGGTTCAGGCTGGAAGGACGTCAGTCCATCAGGAGGCTGGAACACAAAGCCCTGCGGGGCAAATGAGGAAGGAGTAGCTTTGGGTTCCTCCTCTCTCTTTGAACTGACAGAATCAACGGAGGTCTTCTTTTCAGCAGGCTAAACATATCAAAACACAAAATCTTATTTCATGTTCCCAATTACAACCAATTCTCAAAATGAACAAGACAAAAGACAGATCATTCACCTTATTTTTAACCTTATGTCCAGGATTTGGTTTCGTGTCGCCTGTGTAAGATAACAAGATTCACATTAACATGCACCACATTCCAGCCTTCTATAAAACATGCAAGAATAAAACACGGTGATGTTACCTTGTAAAGCTTTCTCTTCGCCTGTAGGGGGCGCTGCAGGACATTTAACAGTCGATCTTGTTTTGTGTGCTCTAGAATCTAGATAACAAAGATGGTGACCTATAGTAAGGTTGTGATAGAGGGAAAGCTTTCTCTCTCATGTAAAGACAATGTTTTAAAATGTTACAAGGAAGAAAACTCACCAGCAACCGGTTTAGCCACAGGTGCCGGTTTTGCTTTTGCAGAAGATCGTGTGGTTGGAGGCATCACAGGTTCAACTGTAAAATAAGAGACAACAATAAATAGAGCTACCATTAGAAGGACATACAAAAAAATATACAAGTATCTATATAGCAGAACATTCATAAATTCCAAATGCACTTTCATAGATCAGTTTGACTGAGGGCGAGACCTGTGGCTATTCTGCCTTTAGTGGAGGTCAAAGGTTTAGAGTTGTTCTTGGTCTGAGCTCTGCTGGGTGGTGCCATCTCCACTGTATACATACAACAGCATTAAAGCATTACAGATTACTGTTATTTGAAATAATTAACATTTTCAATCTGATTAGTAATTAATGTTTGGTTATGTGAAAAATAGGGATGTAACAATATGATCGATATCGTGTTATCGCAAAAGCAAAATTGTCTCAATATAATCGTGGTGACATGACTGTATGAAACGATAGCTCTTCCGGGCCTAACAAAGAAAGTTAAAAAAAAATAGATGTTTCATTTGTCAAGGTCCATCTGGTGCAATTATTTTATAAAAGGGATTTTTAGGTCATTTGACCCACCTTATACTATAACTCATCCCTCTTAGCAACAGTTAAGATTAGCGGATAAAGAAAAGAAGGCTTATTGCACCTTTCCAGCTCATCATTTGGCATTTTAAATATTGCAACAAATACCGTACTTACATTATGCCGAGGTATGATCGCACAGTGAGATTTAGATATTGTTACATCCCTAGTGACAACTATGTGTGAACATTCTGGACTAACCACCTTTCTTGGGAGCAGCTTGCCTTTCAACTGCTGGCTATAATAAAAAACAAGAACAGTACACAATAAACAATGACAAAAAACTCTCACATTGCGACTAGAGATGTACCGTAATAGACACACAATAATATCTGTTTACAGATTTATTTACATGTAGAACTATAAAGACTTGGATTTGACTTTCAGAAGATGAAACTTTAGTAAAGGTACCTTTTGATTCTGCATCATAGATCGGGTCACTCTTGTGGACTGGTTAGGATCTGCGATCATCTGATATGATGGAAATTGAGAATCTCTGATCAGAATTACAGTCTGAGACACAATCATCTTTAAATATTACACCCATATTCACTCACCTTTCCTCTACCTGTTCCAGTAGAGTTTGAAGGCAGATACCCGAGCGGCTGTGGTTTATACAGGCCGACCTTAAAAACACTTTTCTTTTCTTTCTCCCTCTTTTCTTTGTCTTTCTGCAACGTCTTGTTCTCCTTGTAGCGTGCAAGCATCTTCTTCCTCTCCTCAGCTGCAGCATTCACATTTGTTGAGGGAAATCGTAACTTATTATGAAGATAAACAGTGCCAAGCCAAACATAAAACAAAAAGGAGTATGAACCTTTAACAGCCATTGTTTTGGATGCATCGCCTTGTGTATGAATGATGCTGGATGCATCCATTGCCAGCTCGATCTCCGGCAGCTGGTCCAGGTGTCTGCGCAGGTTCTGCATCTTCCCCCGGTTCTCTTTCTGAGACTGAGACCTGCGTCTGGACAGCTTCATTCTGATCATGGACACACTGCTGTCCCGCTTGTACAGGTGAGCAAAGCGAGACTCCATCCTACAAAAGTTATCACAACAGACTGTTACATCCAAACAACCATTTATTTGTATAGTAAGAAGTCTATGAAAAACCTTAGCTCAGTATACTGTGGTAGGCTATATGAGACCAGTTTTATTGCACTCATGTTTTATGTTGTTCCAATGGCTTCCATTGTTTACCTTATTTGTAAGTCGCTGTGGATAAAAGCGTCTGCTAAATGTAAATGGGTAGAAATTAGGTGTTGAAAGATTAAATTAAATAAACAAACCACAAAGATCCACCTAGTAGAAAGACATGTTTATTTTCTATAATACTTCACGTCGAGTTTGCTTTCTGCTCATACTCCAAACCATGCATGTATTTTCTTGGTTTTGTACACTACTCACTTTTATATCTATTGAATGTAAATGTTAGGACTAAGGTAACCTCTTTTAGCACGGAAACATGTTTATTTTCTCACCGGAAACCCCGTCGATTTAACTTAGTTGCCAAGGTGAACTTTATTTTTTTTAATTTGGCCTTTAATTAACAAATAGAGAAAGTTAAATGATCTTTGAACTGCTCGTGTACAGCGGTCGTGATCTAATATAAGTAGTACTCAATGACACTTTATAGTAACGTTAAACGAATTAAGACACGTTTTGAAAAAATAATCATCTAATCGATATAGATCGACGGATTTTCTTACCTTACTGTTCTTGAGGCCCCTGAAATCGCAGAATTCTGTATCAAATATGAAATAATCCCGTCGTGATTACACTCAATAAACCAACGTTTCTCTTCCCCGAGTACATAACATGCAAGATGGCGGGCAGGTTTTGAAAAATCAAGACGGCTCATCTGATAGGCTGCCATGCTGCGCAGAACTCTTCGTTAATTGGTTACGTTTGGGTGACGACATGCGTCGCTCGCTTGACGTAATTCTGCTGAATGGGAAGTCGTTGATGTTTTGTTTTTGGAAAAATGAATTTATGATGTATAATTCACTAAAGATTGTGGGGGATGAATGTTCATTTTGCCTTTCTGTTGTTAATCATAAAGCTTAATAAAGGACAAAAAAAATGTTTTAGAAATATAATATTTAAGAGATAAGTACTACAAAATAAAGTGAATGTATATAATTCTTGAAACATTCTCTTAATTATTTAAGATGCCCGTTTATAGTTTATTTCCCCCCATTCTACTATGGTTGTCATAACGAGTATATTTTGATCCTTTGTTTGTTATGTAAATCTAGTTCTGCGATGTTGTTAATACTTAAATTTATGCAACAACCAATTACATTACAAACAATAATAATAATAATAAAGGTCAAGGTGAATCACTCAGAGCAGATGTCCACGGAATATAATCATATATTTAGGTTTCCCATGCTTTGTACATTAAAAAACGAAAGTACATAGATTTAATGAAAATGTCAATTTATTAAGTCATGGATGTTAACAGATCACTAATGACATTTAAAATAAGACACAAAACTTGAAAGACGCATATTTCGAAAGTCAACTTAATTATTTCTGTAAATGATAAAACAAATCTGAACAATCTGTATGCAAAAAAGAAGAATAGAGCTGATCGATACTTTAACATGACTATGTACATCAAACAAACAAACAAACAAACAAACACAGAAGTCATCCTCTCTCAGTAAAATTCAGATTTTACAATTAATTACAAGAAAGCAACCACCTTTTTTATAGATTAAATAAAAATCTAAAAAATTGCATGATGTGAAAAATCATTTTTTACAATGCAATTATTGCATTACACTTATGCCGTCAGTAAAACCTGAACAGTTGACAGTTTTAGTGTAGTGAAGTAGTCCATGCCCATCTCTCGCTTCAGTCCAAGAAAAAAATATTATTGAATTGTGTCGCACAGAGCCTCTTTACCTCCTCTGAAATAAAGAACATATTGAAATACAATTTTAACTTCAAAACTACCAAGACAAATAAAAAAACGCTTTTGTAATAAACTGCTGAACACAATCTCACACCATAATAACGTCACAGTCTGTGAATAAATACAGCCTACCATTCACTTCAATGAGGTTGGCATTCTTCTGGTTTAAAATCACATACAGCTCCCTCTGATCAGACTTCTTGCCAACAACCCAGTAATCCGTCATTGCTTTAACAATGATTTCCTCGTCCTCATCAACCCTACAAAAACACACAAAGACTTTGTCTCAATACTTTCCAACAGAAAAATAATCTTGTTCTAAATGTATGCTACATTTCCTAAACCGATATAAGCAACACTCACCGAGCAAAGTCACAGTTGATGTCTCCAAGGATTTTCATTAGGTCCGGGTGGACGGAGGTAAGGGACACGCTGGTGGTCTTCCGCATGTGGATGGTGCTTTTCTCCGCCAGGTTCATATGGTTGAAGTATATGAATTTAAACTGAGGCTCCTTCTCTGGCCTACCAATACAATTGGAAAGAATGATTAAAAATGCATTCCCTCCCTGTGCAACAAGCATGGAAGAAAAAAAGCAGTTTGTGTGTGATTAGTAGTATGTTAATATGATATGAGGGATTATACCACCCAAAACAACACTGTGAGAGTGCATAATGCATGGCTCAGGTCAGATCAGGACACATTATTAAGATATGATTAATGGATAAGATCTGGTAACAGGTACTGGAGGAAAGATGATAGAGTGGACCCTTCTCTCTTAGCATGCAGGCGAGTGAAAGCCTTGCCCATATTTCTGAATAGTTACGTGGGTCACAGGATGACCCGACCATGAAAGATTGATGCATGTATGAGAAGCAACAGGAAGTTGAGTTGTAGATAAGACTAAACACACACATAAATGGGTTTAAAGGTGCTGTAAGCAATTTCCCTGATTTCTGATGCACTTTTGGTTGTGTGTTCTGGTGTGAACCATCTTTGGTAGGTTTTTTTTAGGGAGTTAATTTTCTTCTGCAGTTAACGTAGAGCATTGGATTACTGACCCAGATATTCTCCGGTTAATGTTGTACTGCTCACATATGTCAGAGGCTAGCAGAGTGAGTTGGGGACCAACTAGACTGTCCAGTTGCTCGCAAAACTCACGACTCAAATCCACTGCCGCTAAGGGCACAGAGAAAATCATGATGTGAGAAAATGGTTCATATATCTGTTTAATACACCCATAAAACAAATTCTCTGGTATCAAGTCCTCTCATAATAATATACTTAAAGGTTATTTTATAATATTGGTAAAAGAAAGATAAGAGACTTACCATTTACCATGAAGCATACAGCTGCACTCATTGCCTGGATTGAAAAGAGATTTATGTTAATTGTTAATGCAGCAAAACGTTTACCACTTTTTTTCCCTTTTTGGTAAAGAAAAACACTATGTACTTCATAATAATGACTGTAAAAAAAAATCTGGGCTGGGCTAGTATTAATCAGCCACTAAACTGGTTTGTTATTAAAATCTGCCAACCTCAGTCTTGTGATCAAAGGTACAGTAGCCTATTTGGGCTTTTCTCACCTTGTAAACAATCAAATGTAGCTCCTCGTAGCTGTCCTCTGTGTTGACAAATATCCGGGGAAATCTGAATTTTGCATCTGGATCTTTAAGATTTGCTGGTCCTGTTAAAAATCTGTTTTATGAAAATAGATGATAAAAGGACGATTAATACCAGTGATAAAGTGATAAACTTTTTTGCACAAACATTAAGGAAATAAGGACTTTCATCATGTCTGTGAGTAGACAGTTGAATGACTCAAGCCAACAAGAACTCCTAAACAACTATGACAAATCATAAAAACTGTCACTGGTTGTGCAGGTAACATCATACAGTATTAATAATCAGGGGGGTGTAAACATTTGACCAGGGCTATTTTTTGAAATTCTGTTATTATACTTTGGTGTGAACTTTATGCTAAAGGCGCAGTTTGTAAAATCCGTCGCTAGAGGGAGTTAAAAAGTCAATTTCCTACAATTTACAAATAGTTGGAAACAATTTAGGTACATTAAGTACACAAATGAACAAAATATATAACACTGGCCAAGTGGTATCTGGACATTTTACCATTAAAAAGTTATTTTAAACATTTATTTCGTAAAACAACTTGTTCAGTGCATGACCAAATAAAAAATTAACAATAATCTTCAAAATTCCTCTTCATTTTCACAAAATGTTCAGCATTTTCCAAATCCTGCAAGGGGGATGTAAACTTTTGACTTCAACGGAATATTTTTGCAAACCAGTCAATAAGCAGGCTAATTGATCGCACAGATCGATATCCAAATGTTTTACTGTGGAATCGAAATTGGGAATCGATAAGAATCGAAATTGCTTAAGCAAAGTCGAAATCACAATCGATAAAATTAAAATAATACCCAACACTATTCATGCAAAAAGCTATAATGTGGACCAGGTTATTTTTTACGGGTCAACAGTTTGGGTATTCCTCCTGGTACCCACATTAACGGGAAAGATCATGTTTAAAAAAGTTCATGCATCCTCATGTCTTTCTTCTATGAAACACAAAAAACATATTTTGAGAAATGTCTCTGTGTTTTTGTGTCTTTACAATGAAAGTCAATGGGAGTCATTGTTGTTTGGTTATCAACATTCTTACAAATATCTTCTTTTGTGTTCTTCAGACGAAAGAAAGTCACGCAGGTTTGAAATGATGTGAGCATGGTAGAATGATTAAAAGTATTTTATTTTTGACTGAACTATCCCTTTGAACACTTACACTAATGTAACTCTGCCAATTATTTATCAACCTCTCGTTGACTGATTCTCATGTTAATCTGTACATCTTATAATTCATTACCAAAAGCAACCCCTTATCATTTTTGGCTTATCATCCACAACTCATCGAGCAATCACATGTGCCAATGTGAAGTCTGTTGGGCTCTTTGTTTTCTCTTTGCAACTAAAGCAATTCAATTACTCATGTGCAATGTGATATTTGGCAGCGCTGGTTGATATGTGCTGTCCTAGTGTGCGGTTGACTGCTTGTGTTCCAAAAGCCTTAAAGAGCCAAGCGCCTGCTGTTCCAACCCCTTAGTTCTTTGCGGGAAACATTTGGATACTTGCCTTCCGTAGTGCAACAGATTCCCAGTCACCTCTGGCCTGAGAGGAGAGTCCCTTCCTGCAAGCTGCCAAACATTTTCACATACACAAAGACATTTATTAACATAGATACATTGTTATACAGATGGCACGTGACTTTGGAACACTTTCGCAAAAACATAAACTGTGTGAAATGTGTTACACCATACGCGGCAGACGTCCAATGACATGATGTGACTACTGACTAAAAACGTTTTGGTATAAATGATCAAATTTCCAGGGACAATTTTTAAATAGTGAACCGATTCTGCACAATCTCAAGTATTGCTGCAAATGCTTTTAAAGTACAAACAGTTAAAAAGTTCTTAAAACAGTATAAGACCAGAAAAAGGTATGAATTGTTTAACATATCTGCATGGTTCCTAAGGATACTTTATTATATTTATTATGTAGATGTTGCTTAAAGCGATATTTCAAAGGCAACACAAAATTTACTCACCCTCAACGCATCCTGATTGAATATGACTTTGGTTATGAAGAATAATGCAAATTTAGTTTGCATTACTCAGGAATTATAATTACTGTGGAGTTATAATACCACATATAATTTTTCATCCAAGTGGTAGAAAGGGGGCGATTTTTTGAAGCCGAGCGAACGTGAATCCTCGTGAACCTGAGGCTTGTTTTTCACTCCCATTCTACCGCGGAAGAAAAATTATATATTCAATCAGGATGACTTGAGGGTGAGTAAAACCTGGGGAAATTTAGTTTTGCCTCTGAAATATCGATATAAAGGGACAGTTCACCCAAAAATGTTTAATTCTGTCATCATTTACTCCCCCTTGAGTTGTTCCAAATCTGTATAAATTTCTTTGTTTCGATGAACACAGTCAAAATATTTGGAAGAATGCTTGAAACCAAAAGGTTTTGGCCATTTGACTACCACATTAGGAAAAATTACAATGGGAGTCAAAAGTCCCACAGAATTCTTTGCTTTCTCTACATCCTTCAAAATATCTCCTTTTGTGTTTATCAGAACTTTTTTGGCTAAACCGTTCCTTTAACAAATAATCTTCTCACCTCAGGTTCAGTGTGCCGTGGGAACAGTGAGGTTGTCAGGTATTTGAACAGAATGCGCATGTCGTCCTGCTCTAGACCACTCCTGCAACATAAGGATATAAGAGGAATAGAGTGACCAAAAAGTTAAATCAAAAACTCTTTATTAAAGCAAATTACACTGAACATTCCCCCAACCAACTTCACAAAGTAGTACATCCTAAATTCTTGTAAATGTTGGGCACTTGTTGGCCGCTTTTTTCCTCTCTATAATATAAACGTATCAATTAAAACATTTAAGATGATTGGGCACCAACTTATATTTTTCTTTATTATTATTTCAAACACTAACTCATAAGCCTTCAGAACAAATGGTTCATACTTGCTAAACCTTTGATTTTGACAGTATGTAAAACACAATAGGGCGAAAGTGTTCAAAGAGACACTTATTATTTTATAGTATTATACTAGAGGTATTCTTAAAAAGTAGACAATTCTGTAAGTGTTTTTTAAAAACAAGATGTGACGGTCATGATTTTAAATCCTCAAAGAGGATTTAAAGGCATGTTTTAAGTCTATCTGGATCCCTGTGCCGGACAGTTTGTGATTAAGAAGCTTAGGCAGTGCTGTTTTATTCAGTCCCTGCAGTCCTGACGCGTGTCCTCAACATCACTTAAATCCTCATTCACATCACACTCTCGCAGCATGAGCGATGTTTATCAAAATCATTATCTTGTTCCAACTCCTGCTTTAACTTAATCTTTAATTTACTCCAATAGCAAACCAACCACTTAAAGTGACAGTTCACCTATTTGCCCTCATGTCATTTCAAACCCCTGGGAACATCACATTTTAAAGAAAACAAAGATATTTGAGAATGTACTGCTTTTTTTCTATACAATACAATAAAATGGTGACAGGGAGCTGTCATGTGCTAAAATGCCCCCCAAAAAATCCATAAAAAGTCATTAAAACTGATGCACTACCTTCAGTATCTTCTTAAATTATATGCATTTAAAGGGATAGTTCACGGAATACAATGAAAATAATTCTGCCATAATTTGTTCGCCATCTTGTCATTTCACACCTGTATGATGTTTTCCGGCAGAACACGAAAGAAGATATTTTGAAGAATGTTGGTAACCAAACAACGGCAATACTCATATTCCCTTGTATTGGTTTTGTGTCCAAAAAAAAAAAAAAGTGAATGGTACCGCCGTTGTTCGGTTACCAACATTCTTTAAAAGATCTTCTTTATTGTTCTGTTAGAGAATACGTTTTTGGGTGAACGATCCCTTTAAGCTTCTATTCACTCAAATCCCCCAAAACACTCATATATCAAACATGAATGTGTATAAAAGAACTACCACACAGATATCTGTTTCCAAAGACATTGGTTTTAGTACTAAGACATCACACCTTACAACCACCAGTCACCATTTACTTTCATTGTATGAGACAGAGCAGAGTGAACATTCTACTAAATCTGAAAACAGACACATAAAAGAACATGGGGATAACTAAATGATCACAGATTTTTTTTGGGGGGGCTAATATACTCCGTCGTAACTGTAAGATATGTAAAGATTGTCATTCACCATATCAGCTGGTCGTTGTAAAGGAAGGCTGTGTATTTAACCAGACTCAGGCTCTCTTCTACTCTATTAACAAAAGACTGGATCTTCAGGTAGGTCATCTTGTCCAAGGGGAAAAAGCCGATTCCTCCAAACACATCAAGCAGATCACATGACTGAAGGTGAAGCGTCTGCAGGTACTGTGGCAGAAATAAAAAACGTATGGTTTGCGAAGTAAACAAAAATACTTACAAATATATGTGCAATAACAAATGGACCGATCAATTGTATATCACTAATTACTAATAAAATGTACATTAATATAGCATAAAAGGTATTAGGATTGAAATTCTAAAGAAACGTCCAGAAGTGACAGTACAACCCCACTATGACCGCAAACATGGATGGAATTACCCAAGCGTTCCTGACAAGGCTGACATAATGAAATCTGACAATTAGATGTGCTGAGGTGACTCTGCACAGCAGTCAGTGACATTTAACCTAAGGTATAGAATGCACTTTCACTTAGAGCTCCAGGGCACAGCTCAGGTTAGGGAGGGGGTGACGCGGAGGGTTTCCCTTGACCAAAGTTAAATTATTCAGACAGGCGAGTTAGCATGTTGCCCTCAAAAGAAATTGAAAACCAAAGAAGCAATAAGACAAACATGGACAAGTGAGATTGTTTGGCATCTCCAGTAACAGAAGACGCAATACCGGGGGAAATCACTGATTGGATTTTCATGACAGACATGGAGCTCTTTTGCACAATTTCTCACCTTTCAATTGTACTAATGTTATGTGTGTTTCATGCGTAACATTATGACTCCCGAGATGTCTTTTAGTATGAAACCAAAAACACACTGACTCAAACTGATGGTTGTCCCGATTGTAACATATGCATGCACCACGCAGACTACAGGTATCCACAGTCTACCTTTTATCTGATTGAAGGATCGAGTTCTCTTAATTAATACTTCATTTACCCTGTAGAAGAACTTTTCAAGCTTTTGGATAAGCAGTTCCACACCACCAGCTTCAAACGCTCTGCTGAATGTGCCATTGAAGAGCTTGAAACCACCAAAAACAACAAAAAACATTATTAGCATTATACTGTCTGCACAAAGAAATAAAGACAGAAAATCAAGCAGAATCAACTTTTATTTTAGATTGTTACATTTTGTTTTTACCTTATACATGCTGTAGCACTGCTGTAATACTGACCCATAAACTGAATCCTGAAATACAAAAAGAGGAGAAATACATTTTTGGAGGGCAATAAAAACGATTTAAATGCTGCATAAAAGGCTAAACATAACTTACAATAATTTCATCTTCTTGGTATTCTACAGTTGGTGGTTTACCATCCTTGTTGGGTTTTTCTACCATTGGATTTCGAACAACCTTGACAAAAGAAAATGCAGATATGCTTAAGTCTCAGACTATTTTGACTTTATTCTATGTCTAATGTTTGACTTCAATTGAAAGTAAAGGTCAATAAAACATCAGAGCAGCATAAATGTACCATGACCATCCAGTAGTTCTCCTCGGGCTCATGAAAAACCTGTCTATTCTTCTGAGTGTGAAGAGATTTGGCTGGTTTGGTTGGACAGAAAGTTCTAAATAAGAAAAGATCAGAATAAGCAATTGTAATAATAATAAAAAAAATCATTTTTGCCTGTTGTTATCTCAAATAAACCCTTTTTGTTTTTTAACAGGCATAAAAAGAACAATACAGGGTTTTTAGGAGTATCTATTGACAGAAATGCAATAAACTATACAAAACTATTTCTTATGTAATGAACCGTTATGTTTGTAAAACCTTGTATATATTGTAAATTGTCTGTATCTACAAACAGAGCAGCCTTAAACGGACAAACAACTCTACAACACGCGTTTTCTCTCCCCTGCAGTATAGTGTTGAAAGGGATCACGGATCATCCGTGATCCATACTGATTGTGCTTTATGGTTCGGAATGCATGTGACCCACGGATTAACTGTAAATTTATTCATAGTCATTGAGTAAAAGAGTAAAACACGCTCTTGCTTTCTCTCCAGTTTTAGCGCCAATGCACTCTCGCTCTCTCTCTCCAGTATCCTGACGAGTACAATATGAAAGTGGTTCCAGATAAACAATGAAGCTCAAAACTGCTCCGTCACACGGTTAACATTAATATTAAAACAACAACAGCAACATATCTTGGTTCTAACGAACAAAACCACTATTACTCATATACTGATCCAAATCAAAGCAACCTCCTCCGGGGTGATTTTTAGACAATCTTTCTATCCAACATCACTGCTGGAAAGTATCTACATAAATATCTATGAGTATCTCTGCTAAAAGCATTAGTACCACGGGTCCTAACGTATCTCTGCTCTAAAGTCTTTATAATATTAACGGCGGTCCGAGCTCCTGCCTGACTTTTATCCCTCTTAGTATACTTAAAGTCCACAGACCTTTTATTCTATGTAATAAATAAGACATCGCTCTTTCTATAGTCTTTCTAATGCCCGCTTGATCTCTTCCCTGCGTCAACATGAGAAGACACGCTGTCGCAGCCGACAATATCTTTTTGAACTGTGGTGGCCACCGTCTTGTTTGGATTGAAAGATTTGTTGCAAATCTATAATACAATGCTAGTGGCCGCTGTAAATCGAAACTGCGCCTTTAAATCCTTGTTTTTATCCTAGTAGGATGCATACCTGGTGAACTGAACAATGGCCTCACAAAGTCCAACATTCCGTATCTTTTCATTCTTCTCTATTTCAAGGGGATGGTAAAACAAAATTTTCTTTTCTTCCTACAGAGAAAAAAAAGCCTTAAGACTGGAATATGCTACACAACTCAAAATCTAAACACATAACAAAAACTAGACATCAAACACTTGCAGACTTTTTGAATGTTTGCAGAGAAAAACAGGTCATCACACACTATGCGATAAAATCTGCAGACTAGCGCAGACTTGTCTTGGATTTGACTTTCTGCATCAAGTCCAGACTGAAAATCTGGGCAAAAGTCTTGTAGTGTATTACAATCTTTATACACATATAATACACATTTAACATTTAAACATACAATAACCCAAACATTACAAAGAAATTTGATGAATGTATACAGATTTGGAACAACTTCAGGGTGAGATAATGATGACAGAATTTTCATTCTTGGGTAAACTGTTCTTTTAAGACTGGTGCACCACATTTAAAGTATTCTTAGATTATATGCATTAAAGCCTTTATTCATTGAAATCTCTCTCATCTTGTCATTCATCTCTATTTCAATGGTGTGGTAAAACAAAGATTTCTTCCTACAGAGAAAAAAACTGCCTTATACACATAATAAACGTTTAACATTAAACATATAATAACACAAATATGAAGAATACTGGATTTTGTATGTTTTACAAATTTTACGCAGACCCAGGCAAAATCTGCAGGCTTTATGTTGGGAGGAAATCTGTAAAATTGTCTAAAATGTAAATGTGGAAATTTTTAAGAATGTGAATATCAGTCTTTAGTGACTTGAAGCATAATCAAATTGACAAAACTGTTTTTTGAACAAGCATTTAAATTCAATAAAAATTGTTCAGCAGGCACAATTACGATAAATAAAACAAAACCATTCAAAACTAGCTATGTTGTATGTTTAGGTTATTCTACTAGTAAACTAAACTAACCTCGCCCTCACGTGGTCCAAATTTAGGGTTATAGATGAAAAAACTCAGCAATGATGGTGTGTACTGTTTCTCTTGTGTTCCAGAGGCCATTCTTGGGCTTATAAAGAGAAAATAGATAAAGTACAAAAAGATGTTTAGCCATGTCTGAATGAAACGTCTTTAAAATAATTCAGAATTAGACTCAAATGACAGCATCATGCTTCTCAATACCTGATCATCAGCATTGGTGTGGTCTGCGTCTATGGTTCCCTATTTGCTTATTATGTTTGGCATGCATGCCTTTCACCTGTAAACATAGATGTTTCTTTTATGAACATACAGTGAATTACTATTACTGACAAATACTCTTTACGACCAAAAGTTGTGTACACTTTTTTCTTAAAGGTTTTAAGATATGTGCACTCAGAGGATGCAATGTAAAAGTCCATTTAAAGTTACAGAACCAAACAAATCAAATAAAAGACTTAACTTAAAACCTACATTTGTTTATTACATTGTGAGAAAACTAAAACTGTTGTTGACAAGCGAGTACATTTCTTATTTGTCTAGTAAACAACGGAAAACACAAAACAAACAAAAACGTTTGTAAACCACACAGGTAGATAGAGACATTAATTATTAAACTAAAGCAAATTGATAAAAATATCACACATGTCATAAGACGGTGCTTAAAATTAGCTTATTACACAGTATAGCAAGTTAGCTGTAGCAATAATCCGACTGCTTATTGCTACGCTTTAAAAGCGAGGACTACCATACTACTATGAGCACGAATTGTTTCTCACCTTTTACAGCATGTCAACAAAAACAAATCGTTTAATGTGTTATCTCATGAAGAAAACAGAGCTGAGATCAATGCAAATGATGGACTTCCTGCTCTTGACAGTCGCCAGTGTGTTCCAGTTGAACCACTCCGGTAGGTTACAAACGTTATTCAGTCACAGTTCCGTGTCACGACTTGTCCGCGGGACCTCATTGTTCACAAAAAAAAGGTTTAGATGTCATTATTGTTGCATTAATTGGGGTTCAAATATAGTTATTGTTGCATTAGTTGGGAAACTTGCACTTTAATGTGGTTTGTAAATATGTTTATTACCATCTCTGCGGTCATCCTTCTAAGAAGACTACTGTGAAAAAGGGCATCCTTAAATGTATACTTCACAAATAATCTGTCGTTATGTATTCACCCACATGTAGTTAAAAACCTGTAAATAATTATTTCTTTTGTTGAGACAAAAGAAGATATTTTGAGAAATGTCTTGTCGTCTTGTGTATACATTGTGTATACAGTGATGGTGTCCAGTGCTGTTTGGTAACATTTGGTAACAAATCAAAATATCTTCTTTTTTATTCTGCAGAAAAGGAAAGTCACACAGATTGGAAATAAAAGGAGGGTGAGTAAATAAAATCATAAAATACATTTTTGGAGGGGATAATCAGATGCCAGGATTGATGAGGCATTTTCAATTCCATTGTTCTAATGAGCTAAGCGGTAACCCGAGTCGGATATCCTTGCCATTCAGTATTGAGAGGCCCTCTTCACTGAAACTTACACCTGCTCTCACTGTCTGTCTCTTTTGTGCCTCCTTAGTTTGCTTTACAATCTATAGTTTTATTGTTTTTAAGGCTCCGATTATATGATGAAAGTAAACTACCTTTTGAAGTTTTGTATTTGCAGTGAGCTATATTGTATTTATGGATTACAAATGCACATGAGGTAATGGAGTGCTGGTATATGTAAACAAATGAAACACTAAAATACTTTGAATAAAAGCAATATTAGATGGAATGACTTCATAATACCCATTCTGCAAACTTGTGTGGAAATCTTTGATCAAATATCCTCCTTTTATACAGTTTTTTGAGAAAATTAGATGTCATCTCGGCCAAGCATAATAAACTGAAGTCAGCTGATGAAAATTTGCTCGTACCTCGTTGAGGACATTGGATAATGCACAAACAGTCTGTGATTACTGCACCTTATTGCAAAATAAAACCTGACATAGTGATCACTATTGAAACTGGTCACCATTCACCATTATTACTTTTACTTTCAGATTTAGGTTTTCTTCAATTCATTATTTGTTCCATGTAGCTTCTCAATAAAAGTCATGTGAAGTCATGTATTCTAAAATTATTATAATTACAGAAAATTTTGAAAATGATCATTGGTGGAACAAACATATGTCATAACCCAAATTTATTGGCTGAGCTAATGTTAAAATGTCATCCTGGTCAGGATTTTTAAGCACACACAGAAATGTCTGTTTTAATGCAAAGTGTGTATTAGTTTTATGCAGATAGGCAACATACAAACGCTTACTCCGCACATTAAGGTGGGATATGATTTTTTTACAAAGCATTGCAAATTTGCATCCAAACATTCTATTCATTTTAAAGTCATATGGACGCTTTCCTTTAATTCAGTGGTAAGAGCATTGCATTAACAGTGCAAGGTTGTGGGTTCGAACCCAGGGGATTGCACATACCTAAGTATAAATGTATAGACTAATGCATAGTAAGTCTCTTTGGATAAAAGCGTCTGCCAAATGCATAAATGTAAATGTCATATGCATCCTTAAAACAGTTTCATATAAATCATGTATGTTATGATAATATTTTCTACGTAACGTGCTATGCACAGATAAATATATTCATATATATTGAACACCAGGCAGCAGCAATAATTCAAAAGCAACAGACAGAGTTTAAAATAAGTACACGCTCATGGCCAGAAGTTAATTCCTGGTCTCATTGTGGTAGTGGTCATGTCCAAAAAGCTACATTAAGACTACAGACTAACACAGAAGGCACTGTGTAATAAACTCTGCACATTCATATACGGCTAAGGATTAAAAAAAAAAGTAAACAAACAGTCCAGTTTTAATTACTTTATTTTATTTTCCCTGAACAGTTTTGTCATTGGTCATTTTGGGGTCAGTGCAGAACAGGAACACAGACACAAGTATTTAAAAGACAAAATAAATGTGCTGAGGCAAAATGTCAATTAGAAACTTTGTGTAAAAAGCTGGGAAAATAAAGCCACAGTGTTGTAGCTCTTAGCCAGAGACTGGGATTGAGTATGACTGAGGGCTTTCAGGATAACACCATAGTCTGGAACTCTGAAGAAAAAGGAATATTAGAATTAAAGAGACAGTAATGAATAATTCAATTTAGAATACACCAGGGAAATAGATTTAATAGATGCTAAATGTTATTAGAAAAGAAAAAAACACTAGGGAGTTTAAGCAACAGAATGGGGTCCGTTGATGTTTTTACTCGCTTTGTTAGATTTATTTGCTGCTTTAAGACTTTGCATTGTCCAGACCCATAGATTAGCATGTGTCATTCTTTAATCCATCCAGTCCTAGATTTTAGTTATTTTAGAGTCAAAGAAATAGCACTGTAAATAAATACATTTCATAAGACTAGAAAAGGTTACCATCTAATCCAATGGTGCCATCGGCGTCTTTATCTCCAGCTGTAAGGAGGCTCTTGATCTCTTTTTCTGTCAAAGTTCGGGCCCCAGGGGAAAATCTCTGGAGAAAGAACCTGGTGCACACATGTTTGTTACTGAGAAAGAAAACTTTTTTCTTTATTCACTGTTGATATTTGTTTCAAATGTATTCTGAATGCGTGCTAAGATAAAATAAAAAAATTCAAGGACGGATTTCTCTTTCTTTCCCTGGGTTATTGACGTTATATAATGCAGATACATTACATAAAACATGGACAGAACAGAGGACAGCATATTCATGGATTAAATCTGAAAAGTACTCTGAGCTCTGAACATTGGCCGTCATGAAAATGTAATGTACTGTTAAGCTTAAACAAAAGCAATTCCCTGAATGCATGTGATTTTATTATACGGCATATGTTAGATTAGCGGAAGCACAAAATTCGTCACATTAGGATTATCTGGTCAAATATTTAAGAATGAGGCAGGACTATGAAGATAGAAAATATTCAAGCACAAACAAAATGTGACATATTAATAGAATATTTATATAAGATTTAAAGCAAGCACAAATATCACTTTGCTGTGTTATGTATTTGGTATACTGTGGTCTTCCAGTACATCGTTTGATACTTAAGTGAGGTACATGATGGGGAAAAAAGAGGTTATGATGACCTACTTGAGCTCAGCCTCCTCAATACTTCCACTATTATCTTCATCTAAGATGGAGAACACTTCCTTCACCTGCTGAGAAGTTTTCTGACTTAAGCCACAATGTTGGAAGAACTTTTTGTAATCAAAAGTATCTGGAGCTGTTGGAGAAATGCACATGAGAAAAAATATCAAAAACATTCTTACTATCCTTTTTTATTCGTTTTGGTTATTGTTTGCTGTACCTTGGCAGTTTTTGACAGCATTCTCTATGGCCTCAGCCGAGAGGATTGAAGTAAGTGACATATTTAAACTGCTAAAGGAAAATTGTTATTTATTTATTCTTAAATTTTGTCGTTGCAGTGGCCCATGTCTTAACATATTATTGTATTTATTACATTGTTTATTCTTACACTCTTTGTGAGTCTCAAACTTGGTAAAATAAATATCAAAGAAAAATTTAGACAACAAATAAGAATGGTAGCCTGACCAACTGTAAGATGTAAATCAAAAGAGAGATTTTAGAGATAACTGCATCTCACCGCTTTGAAGATTCCTGCTCCTGTGATCCTGAGTAAGAAGTAAGGCTGTGTGATAGCGGCTCCCATCCAGTACGAACTTACATATATTTATATATTTGTGTGTCTATGCTAATGGGACGGACAAAGAGTGACGCTTGGGTTACCTGTCCGTGTATCAAATTCTTGTTGCATGGCTCGCCTTGAATTTCTAACTAATTATCCTTTTCTATTTAAATGAGGCACATGCATTCCGCCCAAATTTAGTGCGTGCTGGATTAGAAAGATTCTCTCTCTCTCTCTCTCTCTCTCTCTCTCTCTCTCTCTCTCTCTCTCTCTCTCTCTTTACCAGCAACAACAGACATGCAAAGGATAAACCTTGTTGCCGTTTGTTGGGTATTACATATGTAAATGTGATGTAATCGTTGACCACTGTTGCAAAACCTTTGATCTGTTTCATATGATTTAGTCATGAAATATCTTCAAGTATATTGTGCTATGTTAATTAATAACAATACTGTAAGTAGTAATAATTGACCCTCTTTCAATGTTTAATGTAAGTGTTTATGCATAATGAAAATACATTTCAATTTTTCCATTCATTTTGAGTTTCTATGCAATTTACTGTTATTTAAATGAGGGGTCAATAGGTCAACTGAGACTATAGCTGCTCGTACAACTTGTCTTTGAATTTGTTACTAATCTGACTGGTAATGATTGAGCCCTCTGCCAATTAACTTTCTGCATCGTCTGCTCTTCAGGAAAATCAGTCAGAATTCAAGGTAAAGTATATGTATAGCTACCAAAAACAATAGTCAACTTACTGAATGTGATTAGTGAGAACATTCGCTGACCTAGATTCAGACAGATTAAAAATGCCAAATTCAGAATGCAATTTCATATTGCAATGAATTAAATATGTTCGGTCATAAGGTAGTAAGGTACGACACTGTAATTCTGAAGAAATGAAATTACCAAGGGCCACTTGACCTGTCACGGAAAGGGGAATAAGACATTGGAGCCATCCATCCTACAAACACACTGAAATGTGAAACTGGTTATGTTACAGTATAGTGATCTCTCCATTTACTGTTAGTTGTCTAATTTGTTAGTACAATACAATTAACATGTTCTTTACATGCTGCCTTTTGTTGAGTCTGCAATTCACATCAATGTAAAGAGTACCTGAAAACCAAACTTGAGTTAAAGTACAGATACCTTGCAGTGAAAATTACTCCATAACAATTTACTGTAGCTGTTTGCCAATTTACTGTAAATTTAATTTACAGTAAACATACTGTATTAATATTTAAAGTACCATTTAATTTGCTGTAAATGTATTTATTATATTATATATTTTTACTTCAAGAAACACAATCATTTTACAATGATCTTTCTCTAGTAATACAATGTAAAATGTCCTGCAATTCATTTAAACATTTTTCATTTAACTGTAAAACTGTACAAATTTTAAATTACTCTATTTACTGTAACATAATTTCATTAAATTACAAAAAATAAACAGTGACAAATGAGTAACTTGTCACAACTTTATTATTAACTGTTCAATTGTAATACTTGAACTTGTAGCTCTCTTCACAAACTGCAGTCACATTTATACACAATCAAGACACAATTTAATTTCTTACATAACCTACAGAAGGTGATAACACAGACATTGTAAGGTTACTGTCACAGTTGTTCTCTGTTTTGGTTTGTTTTTGCCTTCTGTGTCTGATGTCTTTATTAGTTAATTAGTCCCTCACCTGATCCTGTTTCCCTTGATTGCGTTTCCCCATGTATTTAGGCCCTGTGTGTTCCTCAGTTCCTTGTCTGTGATTGTTTAGGTCAGCGGTTCTCAACCCTGGTCCTCGCGCCCCCCCACTCTGCATGTTTTTGTATCTCTCTTGTTTAACACACCTGATTTAAATCTCTAGGTCATTAGAAGAGAGCTCAATGAATGAACCCCGTTCCGATTGACGTGTTCCCTGAACTGTGTTCATTGCTCTCTAATCCCTGCACACAGGAAATCGGTTGACGTTAATTTAAGAACACGAATTTGCGCAACACTACTGCCTGCAGCGTCTTCACACAGACAAAACCTACTATGGAAGATTGAAGGGTTATTTAACAGTAATCTTGAGATTTGTGCAACATTATGCCCATTTCGAACTGGAATTATGGCAGAATATCTAGTGATGTTTACTTCGCAGGGGTCTTACGGGCGTATTGAACAAACCTCCGAAGCGGTAGGAGAAGCATACAAAAGCCGGTCCCATCCGACCTTCCCGATGCCATCGAGCCAGTCCCATCCGGCCTCCAGAGACTTTCAGTGCCGGTCCCGTCCGACCGTCCAGAGACCTTCGAGCCGGTCCCGTCCAGGTCTCCAGAGGCCTTCGAGCCGGTCCCGTCTGGTTGTCCAGAGGCCTTCGAGCCGGTCCCGTCTGGTTGCCGAAACCGGCCCCGTCCAGCCTCCCTGTAGGCACCTGGACATAGCCCAAATATTTTTATGGAGGGAGCCATACGGGTGCGATGGGATCCTCCCCTCTATGTCCTGGGACAGGACCGACCCCACGCCCCTGTCCGACGCATCGAAAAGTCGGGAGAGTGCAATGACGGCCCGCCACACAGAGCAGCCTTCACCTTGCTGAACCCCTGCTCGCACTGCTCCGTCTATTGGACGGTATCTGGTGCCCCCTTTTTAGTGAGGTCAGTAAGCGGGCTGGTGTGGTCCGAATAATTGGGTACAAACGTTCTATAATATCCCCCCAGCCCCAGGAACTGCCGCACCTCCTATTTGGTCTTGGGTCTCGGTGAGGTCGCATTCACCTTTCGATAGTCCACGCAGAACCGTACTGAGCCGTCGGTTTTAGGTACGAAGACTATTGGACTTGCCCAATCACTGCTGGACTCTTCTATTAGACCCATCTCCAGCATAGCTTCCAATTCTCTCTGAACCACAATTTTTTTGTGTTCAGGTAGCCTATATGGACGACTGCGCACTACCGCACCCTGTTTGGTCTCAATGTGGTGCTCTATGAGATTCGTGCTGCCGGGCAGGGGCGAGAAAACATCCGCTAATTCTGCTTTCAATTTTGCAACATCCGTGATCTGGGAGGACGAGAGATGATCCCCCTGGAGCCAGAGCGAGAAATTGCACCTTGGTGTTCGCCTCTGGTCCGAGATCATCCGCTCTGCTCACTGTCGTCGCCAGCATCACGGTGTTCCCCTCACTCCCCTTTTTGAGGAGGTTGAGGTGGTAAATCTGATGTGCCTCGCTCCTGTCCGATCGAACTACCTCATAATTGAGATCCCCTATACGCCGTGTGACCTCAAATGACCCTTGCCACTTGGCAAGTAATTTACAACTGGACGTTGGGAGTAATACAAGCACTTTCTCTCCCGGTGCAAATTTACGTAAACTGGCATCCCTGTTATACTGCCGGCTCTGTCTGTCCTGGGCCTGCAACAAATTCTCCATTGAGGGCCACCCCAGTGTCTTTTTGGATTCCCACACGGGAGATTAATCGAAACAGGACATCCGCAACACTGGTCGTCGATATGGTGCATAACGGCACTGCCTCGGGGTATCGCGTTGCGTAGTCCACGATGACTAGCGCAAATCGATGCCCTCTTGAGGATCGCTCTAACGGGCCGATCAGGTCCATGCTAATTCGTTTGAAGGGGATCTGCATCAGGGGAAGCAGGCACAATGGTGCCCTTGCGGTGGCCGGTGAGTTTACCAACTGGCATTCAGGACAAGACGAGCACCACCTGCGCACGTTCTCGTGAATACCCGGCCAGAAAAACCGGGTCGTTACGCAGTTTACGGTTGCAGCTTGTCCTAGGTGCCCCGCCATTGGATTACAATGAGCCGCCTGGAAAAGCATTTCCAGATGGCTTTTTGGTACGACTAACTGGGTTGTATCCTGTTTTCACTGAGTGTCCCTGGGTCACTCGATACAACCTGTCTTTTAAAATGGCGAAATACGGATAAGATAACGGCTTCACAGGTTGGAGAAGTTGGCCGGTCGATGGTGAGGACCTGATCAAAGGCGTGTTTGAGCGATTCATCCTGAGACTGGACCCATTGGGCGGTCTTCCTGGGGAGCTGCCCCATGAACTGTTCCTGTGTCACCTTATCCACGATGTTATCGACGGTGCTGGCGTCGGACATCAGCCATCTGCGGCAGGCATCCCAGAGCTGGTGAGCGAAGGCAAAAGGCTGGCCGCGATCCCCAAGCTCCAGTGACCGGAAGCGCTTACTGTGTTGCTCGGGACTCAGTCCAACCAGTGCGAGGATAGCCTTCTTGAGGTCCGCGTAGCTGAGCAGGTTCGTAACCGGTAGCTGCTGGGCGTCCATCTGGGCTTCTCCTGTCAGGAGGGGGATGAGTCGGGCTGACCAGGCGTCTGGTTGCCATCCGGATATCTCCGCGGACCTCTTAAATTGCTCCAATTAGGGTTCCGGATCCTCCTGGGCTCCCATCTTGTGGAACGGGATCGTAAGGGGGGCGGCCGATGTTGAGCTTGTGCCTCTCTCCTGGCTCAACCAGCTCCGGAACGACTCGCGGTATTCCTGTTGGGTCTGGACGAGGGCCTGGAAACGTCTCTCTTGGTCCTCTCGGAGAGCCAACAGGGCCTGATGGTGCTCCTGGTGAAGACCGGCAAGTGAGGTGAGACTGCATGCTGGAGGTGGCTGGCTCCTTTCTTCCCGGGTTTTGGCAGCAATGTAACAAAGTTCGCTAGTAAGGAAGAAAGGCAGGGTCGGCGTAGCTGGGAAACGTATGATTCGTTTATTACAATCACTTCCGGGTTACAACTTCCCGTATCAGCAATAACTTTATACAACTCTTTGTCGAGTACGATTCCTTCTTATAATTCTGGAAGCAACGTCTCAAGGCTTCTCCATAGGTTTCCCAGCCGGTCTCTCTCTCCTATTCCATCTCCTCCGCTGGCTTAAAAGCGTCTCCTCGCCAATTACTAAAATGAGAATCAGGTGTTTTCAATATGCCGTTGATCTGCTTACTCACCGTGCTTCTCCCGTCTCTCTCTCTCCGCACAGACCGTGCTGAACCATGCCCCCCCTTACCAAAGATGAATTCATACGTTGGGATGATTCACTGCTCAAAGCCTTGCATGTTTCATATGTTACTACACCTCTCTGAATTCCCTATATGATGAGCTCTGTTATAAAATCATAGCATGCATCATACTATGTCCATAACCAAGTTTAGGTATTTAATGCAAACTGACCATAATGTTAGAGCTATGCAAATGAGGCGCCATGAGAAACAAAGAAACTTTCTCTGGCCCACTTATCACTTTCATGCCATTGGCCCGCAGGCCACCTGGGGGCAGGGCAGGTATGCATTTAAAAACATCATCACCGATCCACTTCGAAAATTGGGGAATTGGAAGGAAAAAGAAACAGAATGCGGAGGAAAATCCAACGGACACCCTGGCTTACCGATTAGGCCATGGAACTTTGGACTCAGAACCTAAACTCAGCGTTTCAACAGGACTGCTTTCTGAAACCATTCAAGATTTCTATCAATGCGCATACGGATGTTGGTCCAACACCGAGATAACAAGTATCCGATTCTATATATAAAATAGCTGCGTTAAGAGCTTGTCTCATTGTTTAAGATGATTTTATTGGTTTTCAGACACGTTTTACCTGCCTCGCGGCCATGCCCTCTCTCTCTCTCTCTCTCTCTCTATTACTCTCACTCTCTCTCTCTGCGCCTCCTAGCGCGTTTGTATGTTTCATGTATTTGCTTGTGCTATTGCGATCGTAATTATGTTTACCATGTAGTAGAGGTTTATAAAAAAACATAAACTAATCACTTAAACTGTGTTTCGTTAACTGTGATCTTAAGCTTTTTACAGACGCCGCCCCCTCCATTGGTTTCTGGGGATTTTTTCAAGGACAATGGTTCGTAGAGAAATGGCCTAAAGAATTAACCAAATTAGCTTCAGGTTCCAACTCTTCTGCGCTCTACGAAATATATCCCATAGCTGTAATGATTCTGCCTCATCATGTCATGTCTTTCTCGCTCTTGTGGCAGGATCATGGCAGAGCCTCATGTTTTGTGTAGAGAGAGACATAATATTGTTGTCATGACATAATATGCGCTCTCTCCTGTCTCGTCTTTGGCCCCACCCCTCTCGTTTCCTTATTATTACTTGTTAATGATTTTATGCCCTGCAACTGTTCCTCCATTAATTTTATCTCTATTTAATGCCCTTGTGTTTTGTTCAGCTTCATTTTGATTTGTGTGGTGTTGTTCCTGTGTCTGGTTCAGTTAAGTCTAGTTTAGTTATTTGTTATTTAATTCTAGTGGTGTCTTTATTCTTGTCTAGTGTAGTTAGTCTATGTTCCTGCTAGGTAAGGCAAGGCAAGGCAACGCAAGCCAAGGCAAGGTAAGGTAAACACACAGATAGGTGAACAAGCAAGGAAACATGGCAAACATAACAAACATAGCTAAATTAACAAGCACAGGGCAGCAAACACAAGGGTAATAAATGGGGAGCAAAATCAAGAGGAAACCAGTGCAGGACATGAACTGATTAACAATCAAATCAAGAGGACGAGAAACGAGAGAATCATGAGGAAACGGGGACAAAGACGAGACCTGAGGAAGCACATGGCATGCTAATACTAACAAAGTCATGTCTTTCTCACAATGAACCTCTGAGTCTGTCATGATTCTGCCACAAAACTCAGAAAGACATGACAAAGAGAGGCAGAATCATGACAGTTGCCCTATCTGTGGTATTTTGATGTATTTCTTTCTAGGCCTAACAAAGCCCTTCTTTCACAGCCTATCATGGCCTTCCTCCTTATCATCTTTTGGGGATTCTCTTAAGCTTAAAGGGGCTTTTGTCTATGGCATATTGTGGCTTTCTCTCCATGGCCTATCATGGCCTTTTCTCCATGGCCTATCGTGGCCTCTCTGTCTACGGCCTATGGTGGCTTTCTCTCTATGGCCTATCGTGGCCTTTTCTCCATGGTCTATTGTGGCTTTCCTTCTATGGCCTATCATGGCCTTTTCTCCATGGCCTATCGTAGCCTCTCTCTCTATGAGCTTTCTTGGCCTATTTTCCATGGCCTATCTTGGCCTTTATTTCCATGGCCTATCGTGGCCATCCTCTCAATCGCCTATCGTGGCCTTTCTTTCTACGGTAGAGATCGACCAATACATCGTTTTCCCAATAATTTTCCCGATATTTAATACATTCCCATTATCGGATATCTGTTTTCTAATATCGGATTCACCGAAAAGATCTGCCATCTTGTGGCCGTTTAGAGAATTTCATGCAGGACCGTCAATGCAGCAGAGCCTGTGAGGGGAGACGCGACAGAAACGACAGCGTGCACAGGTTATGTATACTCACTCTCTTTATTAATACACATATTTAACATTAAAGTAATTAATGGACGAATGAGATGTTACATTTAATGCCTGACATGTACATTTTGCAGCTTTGCAAATAGAGACAAACTCACTGAGTCGCGGCCTAAGCTATCAATTAATCCCCCAATAAAGACGTAACTTTATATGAATTAAATGAAACAGAAATGAATTAATTTATTCCATAATAGTTTCCCATACAATGCGTTTACTTATTCAGTGTCACATTTTGTAATGTTTGTATCCATCCGTAATAGTGACTGTATCTGTGATCGATTAACTAGAAGATTAACAGCGCTTTTGCGTCTTCTCTCTTTCCTAACCTGTTTGATGTGAGTTTACGAGCGACCCCATGTGTGTTCTTTCTCAATAAGCTCCGGGTTTGTGCGAGTCCTCTTTCCCTATCAATGAGTTTGGTGCAGTGTTTGTGTTTCAGACCCCTCTATTTATTTTTTTAATTGGTTAGAATTATTTATTTTTGGTACAAAGACACTTAAGTAACAGTGCACTTTATTTTCACTCTTTTAGACACCTCTATAAATTGGTGTATAGATGCAAACGTTTTGCTTTGTATGCAAGAAGGAAGTGATTGTTCTAAATAAAATAGTTTGTTCACTTATGTTGTAATCTGTGTCAAAACAGAATTATAACAGTACCTAAATGTATGTTCTGCATATCGGGTATCAGGCACATTAACATGCAAATATCGGTATATATCTCTGTTTAAAAAAAAAAAATATATCGGCCTATCACTGCTATAGTGGTCTCGTTTCTTAATGGAAATTATAATGTTAGCCTATATCTTCTCCTACCCTTTGCCTAAATCTTTATATTCAAGACCCTACTTTTTCCTTTCTTCATCATCCATCACAAAGAATCGATATACCACCGTTATTTCTTGCCTTTATAATTCCTCTTCATAACTAACCAGTAACCACATATTTTTGTATGTTACAGGAGCTCCCTACGAAACACCTGATGGTGGGTAGATTTATATTAAACAACTTTTGGGCCGCCCCTACCTACTTATGCAGGCAGCAATAGCAAGAATCTTCAACCCTCCAGATATATTATATTATTGTCTACCAAGATCAATGTTAAAGATGTCAAATGACACGGCTAAACGAATATTATGTTTTGTTTTAGATGTAATTTAATGTGTATACACGATGTATGGTTTACTGTTTTTCCTTTTATATACGACGTTATAAAGACTATAAACAAACAACCATATACAACATACATCGTTTGTGTGAGATATAAACAAGCTCGCATTACAGCAGGGAATGGTAATATGATAAAATGTTATGAGGTGACGTACATTCGCGCGGGGTGTGGTTACACAAAGCGTTTCACGCAGGATTGGGTTCGCATTCGCTTTTAGATAGAATGCATCTTTTGTACCGACACTTCAATTTTAGCAAATTCACGTGTTTGATACATGCATGGGCAACTTACCCCTGTCATACATATGGCGTGGGAAATGTCCTATTGGGCAATTCAACTGTGCTGAAACAGTGGGATCATAACATCTAGCCCATTAAGCGAATCTTTTAAGTGCGCATTTCAAAATAAACTTTATTTCCTTTTTATTATACATTCTTAAGTACTTGGGAATTTAGCTCATTTGCCAAATGAGAGCAGGAGAAGGAGCATGCGCTGACGTCACTTTCACTTGTAAGTAGGAGAGAGCAAACGTTAGCGAACTCATTTATTTTCTTTGTGAATCATTTCTATGTGACGCACTTTGAATAACCTTTGTGTATGAAATGCTCTATATAAATAAACGTTGCCTTGCAATGCCCAAACGTGAGAAATTGTTGAAGTTAAAATTGGGACCTCAGCAAATTCATAAATAGATGAAAAAAACAGACACAAAACCAGAACTAACAATGCCACCAAAGAGCAAAACAAGAAACATATATCTGGGTCATTCCCTGTCAACTCAAAGGTCCCCAGTTCAATTTATTTCCTTTTTACAGAAGCAAGACCAAGATCAGTAGAGATGAAAGTCAAAATATGAAATGCCACAAATGAATAGTTATTAAGTAATCAATTAATTTGTAGAAGGAACAATTTTCACTCTAAATTTGGAGCCATATTTGGGGGGATAAAAAATGTCATGAGCAATATGCCAGCATAAGTACTTATTTTTACACAAAGAACAGTATATCCGTTAGTAAATCAGTAATCAGTCATTTTAATTTGTGTTAGTTTTTATTACAAAATATGCATGCCTCAACTCTAGAAACATTAGAGATACCTTAATGTCCTTTTAGATTCTTGTTCTTGACCAACTTGCCTTTGGGAACAAGATTTTTATTAGGATCTAAATGTGGCTTCATGAGAAAACTGTAAAAATGCACACATTTTCAGTCGTCAAAAATCTGTTATTTCATTTCTTTTAAAGAGGAATGTCTGAAGAACAAATAGTGTTGAATCTAGAAATTTATCTTTTTTCTTTCTTTTAAAACAACTGCATTGAACATTTCAATTTGAATAACATCTTAGTACAAAACTATTGAAATTGCTAAGGGACTACTGAAGTTGAGGCACTTCAACTTGGTCTCAATAGTTCATTTAAAAGATATTATGGTTATCTAAGAAAAATACTTTCTAAGATAAATTACCAAGAAAGGATTTTTCAGCCACATGTCATGGCAAATCCCTCTGTGATGGCATAGGAGGTACGTGAAACGCTTGGCTGCAAGGGCCAGTCTGCAGGCTAGCATCACAGACCACATTCTCACTCGTTCCAGTGGGTTGAACATCATATCAAAGGGATCAAATGTTTCTATGTTCCTAAGGAGGATGTAGAGGAAACAATTGTAGCTCAAGAACTTCGCTTTGCCAAAGCAAAGAAGATTCCAGGGATACGCAACCACCACTTTTTCATACCAGATGTAAAAGGTCAACTTTGCATGCTTCGAATTTCTTCTGACACCTTACTGGATCTTTGGTCTTACCAGATGATCTCTTCAAAATGAAGCAGTATATGCCTTGACAATAAATTGCAGCAGTGTATGATCAAAAGTGGTATATTGGCAGTATTGTGGAGTGTGATGAAGAGAGGCAGGATGTTCTTGTGTCCTTTATGACCCAAGTCGTATTTCTCAATTTTTTAAGTGGCCAGGACGTGATGACCAATGCCACAGTCAGGCACATTCTGTGTCATCTTTCTGTGCCTTTAACCACCACTGGTAGGCAGTACTACTTTGAGGCAGAAGACGTTCAAAGAATAAACTGCTTTCCAAAGTTTTGAGGATATACATTTTTGAAAAAAGTGAAAAAATGTGCTGTTCAAGTTTAACAGCATTGTTTTCCTCATTTTCAATTACAATATATTTTTTAACTTTCAAAAATGAAGAAAAGGAAATTATTGTTTTTATTAGAATAAAAAAATACTGTAAAAAGGTTCAGGCTTGAGGAAGAAAGGAGGCGGAGTCGGCGTGGCTGGGAAAGCGTAAGATTCTTTATTACTACAATACTTCCGGGTTGTAGACCTGCTCATTTAAATACACAATCTCTCTGGTTGTGACGAATCCTTTCTCTGGATCGGATACTCCTGGACACCTTGTCTCTCTCCGTCTGTGGACGCTTGCTTTCCCAGCCTGGTTTCTCTCTCCCTTCTCTTCTCCTCCCTCGTGCCTTAAATGCGTCTCCTCGCCAATTACTAGAACAAGAAGCAGGTGATTTCACTATAGCGTTGATCTGCTTACTCACCGTCATACTCCCGACACGCCCTTTCGCCGCAGACCACACTAAGCCACGCCCCCCTTTCCACATACCCCCACCGCCCGACTCAGGCCGAGGCTCCATCCGGCCTGTAGCCTCGTCCCCCCACCTCCGGGAGAGAAAGTCGGGCACCGCCATCTGAGTCCCCGGCCTGTGGATCACCTGGAACTTGAATGATTGCAAAGCAAGGTACCAACGAGTGATCCGCGCGTTGGTGTCCTTCATGCGGTGGAGCCATTGGAGGGGCGCGTGGTCCGAACAGAGCGTGAACTCCCTTCCCAGGAGATAATACCAGAGGGTGAGGACCGCCCACCGGATCGGCAAACACTCCTTCTCTATGGTGCTGTACCTCATCTCCGTCCGTGACAGTTTGCGACTGATGTACAGCACCGGACGATCCTCCCCCTCTATCTCCTGGGACAGGACCGCGCCCACGCCCCTGTCCGAAGCATCAGTCTGCAACAGAAAAGGGAGTGAAAAATCGGGAGCGTGCAATAACGGTCCGCCACATAGAGCAGCCTTCACTTGGGTAAACCCCTGCTGACACTGCTCCGTCCATTGGACGGTATCTGGTTCTCCCTTTTTAGTGAGGTCAGTCAGCGGGCTGGTGAGGTCCGAATAATTGGGTACAAACCGTCTATAATATCCCGCCAGCCCCAGGAACTGCCGCACCTCCTTTTTGGTCTTGGGTCTCGGGGCGGTGGCAATAGCTGCTGTCTTATCAATTTGGGGACGCACCTCTCCGTGACCCAAGTGGAAGCTCAGATACCTTACCTCTACTCGCCCAACCGCACACTTCCTCGGGTTAGCCGTCCGCTCCGCCCTCCTCAGCGAACTCAGGACCGCTCTCAAGTGCTGCATATGCCGCTGCCAATCATTACTGTATATGATGATTGTGGCAAGGGGGGCGTGGTTTAGTGACGTCTGTATCGGCCAGGAGAGACACGGGAAAGACGGTAAGCAAATGAGCCGATTGCAGATTAAGATCACCTGCATCTCGTTACAGTGATTGGTGAGGAGACAGCTTAAAAAGCTCACACTCCTGTGGATCGAGGAGAGAGAACTGGGAGACGTTGACGAGTCCTGTGGGATCAAAGAGTGGAACTATTATCCGAAAAGTCAAGTCGTGTGGACTGTCTAAGGAATCTATCACCTGATGTGTGAAGCGCCATTGCGCCATTTTGTTTTGAAAATAAAAGAATCTCACGTCTCCCAGTGAACTGCCGACCCCGTGTCCTTCCTTTTATATATAGATACTTTGAACCTTGTTACACTGGTGCCGAAACCCGGGACAAGGAAGGACCAGAGCCGCCGCCATGTCTCAGCCAGGATCGCCGTTTGCGGAGGTTATCCAATCCCTCGCCGGTCTTCACAGCCAACACCACCAGGCGCTGCTGGGTCTCCGTGAAGACCAGGAACGACGCTTTCAAGCACTCGTCCAGGCCCAGCAAGAAGACCGCGAGGCGTTACGGAGCTGGTTGGACCAGGAAGCCACCGCCAGGGTGGCCAGCTCCCCAGCGGTAAGCCTGCCTCTGCATAAGATGGGGGCTCAGGACGACCCGGAGGCTTTCCTGGAGCTTTTCGAGAGGTCTGCGGAGATTTCTGGCTGGCCACAAGACGTTTGGTCGGCCCGGCTGATTCCCTTGCTGGCGGGAGAGGTGCAGTTGGCCGCCCAGCACCTGCCAGTCCAGAATCTCCTGGTATATGCAGACCTCAAGAAAGCCATCCTCCAGCGAGTCGGACTGAGTCCCGAGCAACAGAGGCAGCGATTCAGATCTTTGGATCTGGGGGATGCAGGCCAACCCTTCGCCCTGGCTCAACAGCTCCGGGACGCATGCCGCAAATGGCTGATGGCTGACGGAGGCGACGTCGACAAGATCCTCGATCGTGTGACACTGGAGCAGTTCGTGGTGCGGCTTCCGCCGAAGACCGCACAGTGGGTCCAGTGCCACCGACCGGCGTCGCTGACGGAGGCCATCCAATTGGATGAGGACCAGATGGTGGCGTGCCCCGGGGTCGCCGTACCCCGTTCATCTCTCTCTCTCCAACCTGTTTCTTCTCCCCCTCCCCGACCTATTCCCTTTCCCAGGTCTCCGGCGTCATTCCTACCCAGGCCCGCACCCAGGAACCGAGACCTGATGGGGAACAGTCGACAATACTTCCGGGGACCTGGTCGATACATGCAACCTGCCGTCTCTCCTCCTCCACAAGCCTCTCCTCACCAATCCGTCGGCTCATTTCCTGCCGCTAGGGCGGCGGAAAAGTCTGGGCCGACCTGTTGGCGGTGTGGGGACCCAGGTCACACGATCGACCGCTGTCAGATGATGGAGGTCGGGACGATGATCCGGGTCCCCTACGACCCACAGGTTGCCCTCGATTCAGCCGGCCTGTATCAAATACCTGTGAGTATCAAGGGGAATACATATCAGGCCTTGGTGGATTCAGGTTGCAACCAGACCTCCATCCACCAACGCCTGATTCGGTCCGTGGCAAAGGATAAGAGCCGTATGGTTAAGATACGGTGTGTAAACGGGGATGTGGTGAACTATTCTTTAGTGACGATGCCTATACAATTTAGGGGTCAAAAGCATAGAGTAAATGTGGCGGTTAATCCCCATCTCAAACATCCGCTAATTTTGGGGACGAATTGGCCGATGTTTTCTGTACTATTGGGGAAATTATGTGCGGATGTTTCCTCGGGAAATCAAGGGCGACGGAAGACCGTGGTTGTGCAGGCGGAGGAAGCTGAGCCGGAACCTAGAGGGACTGATCCAGGGGAACGGAGTACCGTAGAGAGACAAAATCTCTCTCGGTGTGATGATTTTGCCCTGGAACAGTCTCATGACGACTCGCTTAAAAATGCGTTTCAGCAGGTTCGTACCATCGACGGACAGCATCTTCACCCTGCACAGCCGCTTGTCTATCCGTATTTTGCCATTTTAAAAGACAGGTTGTATCGAGTGACCCGAGACACTCAGTCAAATGATACAACACAATGAGTTGTCCCACAGAGCCGCCGGGAAATGCTTTTCCAGACGGCTCACCGTAATCCAATGGCTGGTCATTTAGGACAAATAGCAACACTAAACTGTCTAATGGCCCGCTTCTTTTGGCCGGGCATTCATGAGAACGTGCGCAGATGGTGTGCGTCTTGTCCTGAATGTCAGTTGGTAAACCCACCGGCCACTCCTAAGGCACCATTGTGTCCCCTTCCGTTGGTTCAGGTCCCCTTCGAGAGAATTGGTATGGACCTGATCGGGCCATTAGAACGGTCAGCACGGGGACACCGTTTCGCATTGGTCTTAGTAGACTATGCGACACGATATCCCGAGGCAGTGGCTCTCCGCAACATTCCGGCTAAAAGTGTTGCGGACGCCCTGTTTAGCCTTATCTCCCGCGTGGGAATCCCGAAAGAGATTCTCACGGATCAAGGCACGGCGTTTATGTCACGGACTCTCCGCGAACTATACGGATTATTAGGCATTAAAGCAGTCCGTACCAGCGTCTACCACCCACAGACGGACGGCTTGGTCGAACGCTTTAATCGCACTTTGAAGACTATGATCCAGAAGTTCGTACACGACGACGCCAAGAATTGGGATCGGTGGCTAGAACCCCTATTATTTGTGGTACGAGAGGTCCCCCAAGCCTCCACGGGGTTTTCCCCCTTTGAGTTACTCTATGGACGCCAGCCCCGTGGGGTTCTGGACGTCCTAAGGGAAGCTTGGGAGGACGGACCCTCAGACAGCAAAAATCAAATTCAATATGTCCTGGACCTGAGAGCAAAACTCGATACACTGGGGCGGCTCTCTATGGAGAATTTGCTACAGGCCCAGGACAGGCAGAGTCGGCAGTATAATAGGGGTACTAGCTTACGTAAATTTGCACCGGGAGATAAAGTGCTCATACTACTCCCCACCTAGAGTTCTAAATTACTCGCAAAGTGGCAAGGGCCGTTCGAGGTCACACGGCGAATAAACTATCTCAATTATGAGGTAATACGGTCGGATAGGAGCGGAGCACATCAAGTATATCACCTTAATCTCCTTAAAAAATGGAACGAGGTGAACCCGGTGATGCTGGCGACGGTAGTGAGCAGAGAGGATGATCTCGGACCAGAAGCAAAATGTCCACTTCAATCTCTTGCCCTGGCCCCGGGGGGAGATCACCTCTCACCCTCCCAGCTCACCGAGGTAGCCAAGTTGCAGGCAGATTTTGCGGATGTGTTCTCGCCCCTACCCGGTCGTACCAATCTCATCGAGCACCATATTGAGACCAAACCGGACGTAATAATTCGCAGCCGGCCCTACAGATTACCTGAACATAAGAAAAAAGTAGTTCAGGAAGAATTAAAAGCAATGCTTGAGATGGGGGTAGTAGAAGAATCCCATAGTGATTGGGCGAGCCCGATAGATTTGGTCCCTAAAACAGACGGCTCAGTCCGGTTCTGTGTGGATTATAGAAGGGTGAATGCTGTGTCGAAATTCGATGCATATCCGATGCCACGGATTGACGAGTTGCTGGATCGGCTTGGTTCGGCTCGTTTTTTTTCGACACTGGATTTAACTAAAGGGTACTGGCAGATTCCCCTATCTCCTCTATCCAAAGAGAAAACCGCCTTCACCACGCCGTTTGGATTACACCAATTCGTAACACTTCCATTCGGGTTATTCGGAGCTCCGGCTACCTTCCAGCGCCTCATGGACCGCCTGCTGCGACCACATGCGGGGTATGCGGCGGCATACCTGGACGACATTGTCATATATAGCAACGACTGGGAGCGGCATATACAACATCTAAGGGCGGTACTGAGTTTGCTGAGAAGGGCCGGACTGACGGCTAACCCGAAGAAGTGTGCAATTGGGCGGGTGGAGGTAAGGTATCTGGGCTTCCACTTGGGTCATGGGCAGGTGCGTCTCCAAATTGATAAGACGGCAGCAGTTGCAACCGCACCAAGACCCAAGACCAAAAAGGAGGTAAGACAGTTCCTGGGGCTAGCGGGATATTATAGAAGGTTTGTACCTAATTATTCGGACCTCACTAGCCCGCTGACTGATCTTACTAGAAAGGAGGCACCGGATACCGTCCAGTGGACGGAGCCATGCCAGCAGGCTTTTACCAAGGTGAAGGCTGCTCTCTGTGGCGGGCCGTTATTGCACTCCCCTGATTTTTCTCTTCCTTTCTCGTTACAGACGGACGTGTCGGATCGGGGCGTGGGGGCGGTTTTGTCCCAGGAGACGGGGGGTGAGGAAAGGCCGGTGCTGTACCTTAGTCGAAAGCTCTCTAGGAGAGAGACAAAGTACAGCACCATAGAAAAGGAATGCCTCGCAATCAGGTGGGCCGTGCTCACCCTCCGCTACTATCTCCTGGGGCGCGAATTCACGCTCCATTTGGACCACGCTCCTCTCCAATGGCTCCACCGTATGAAAGATACCAACGCGCGGATCACCCGTTGGTATCTGGCGTTACAACCCTTTAAATTCAAGGTGATCCACAGACCGGGGTCTCAGATGGTCGTGGCCGACTTCCTTTCCAGGAGGGGGGGGGAGGCTACAGGCCGGATGGGGCCTCGGCCTGAGTCGGGCGGTGGGGGTATGTGGCAAGGGGGGCGTGGTTTAGTGACGTCTGTATCGGCCAGGAGAGACACGGGAAAGACGGTAAGCAAATGAGCCGATTGCAGATTAAGATCACCTGCATCTCGTTACAGTGATTGGTGAGGAGACAGTTTAAAAAGCTCACACTCCTGTGGATCGAGGAGAGAGAACTGGGAGACGTTGACGAGTCCTGTGGGATCAAAGAGTGGAACTATTATCCGAAAAGTCAAGTCGTGCGGACTGTCTAAGGAATCTATCACCTGATGTGTGAAGCACCATTGCGCCATTTTGTTTTGAAAATAAAAGAATCTCACGTCTCCAAGTGAACTGCCGACCCCGTGTCCTTCCTTTTATATATAGATACTTTGAACCTTGTTACAATGATGTCATGAAGGTAGGCTGCGGCATATGTTGCATGAGGTCTGAGGATACGATCCATGAGATGCTGAAATGTTGCCGGGGCCCCGAATAAACCGAACGGAAGCGTGACGAATTGGTGAAAACCGAACGGCATAGTAAAGGCTGTTTTCTCTTTGGATAATGGAGATAGGGGGATATGCCAATATCCTTTCGTCAGATCCAATGTCGAATAAAAACGAGCCGTCCCTAGCCGGTCAAGTAATTCGTCAATTCGAGGCATTGGATAGGCGTCGAACTTCGACACCGCATTTACCTTGCGATAGTCCACACAGAACCGGACCGAGCCGTCGGTCTTTGGTACTAAAACTATCGGCCTGGCCCAGTCACTATTGGACTCTTCTATTACCCCCATGTCCAGCATAGCCTCTAATTCCTTCTGAACCACAATTTTTTTGTGTTCAGGTAACCTATATGGGCGGCTGCATACTACGGCACCTGGTGTTGTCTCAATATGGTGCTCTATGAGATTCGTGCGGCCGGGCAGGGGCGAAAAAACATCTGCAAACTCTGTTTGTAACTTCACAACATCCGTGAGCTGGGAGGACGAGAGATGATCTCCCCCTGGCGCCAGAGCGAGTGATTGCACTTTGGTGTTCGTCTCTGGCCCGAGATCATCTACTCTACTTACTGTCGTCGCCAGCATCACGGTGTTCGCCTCACTCCATTTTTTGAGGAGGTTGAGGTGATAAATCTGATGTGCCCCGCTCCTGTCTGACCGTACTACCTCATAATTGAGATCTCCTATTCGTCGTGTGACCTCAAACGGCCCTTGCCACTTGGCGAGTAGTTTAGACGTGGACGTGGGGAGTAATACAAGCACTTTCTCTCCCGGTGAAAATTTACGTAGTCTGGCTCCCCTGTTATAATGCCGGCTTTGTCTTTCCTGTGCCTGTAACAAATTCTCCATAGAGAGCCGCCCCAGTGTATGGAGTTTTGTTCGCAGGTCCAAGACATACTGAATTAGATTTTTGCTCGCGGAAGGTCCGTCCTCCCAAGCCTCTCTTAGGACGTCTAAAACCCCGCGAGGTTGATGACCATAGAGAAGCTCAAAGGGGGAAAACCCCGTGGAGGCTTGGGGAACTTCGCGGACGGCAAATAACAGGGGTTCCAGCCACTTATCCCAATTTTTGGCGTCTTCGTGTACGAATTTCCGGATCATGGATTTTAATGTGCGATTAAAACGTTCGACCAGCCCGTCCGTTTGTGGGTGATAGACGCTGGTCCGAATCGTCTTAATCCCCAATAATCCGTACAGTTCGCGGAGTGTCCGTGACATAAACGCCGTGCCTTGATCTGTGAGAATCTCCTTAGGGATCCCCACACGGGAGATTAGACGAAACAGGGCGTCCGCAACACTGGTTGCTGAGATATTGCGTAACGCCACTGCCTCAGGGTATCGGGTTGCATAATCCACAATGACCAATGCAAATCGATGCCCTCGTGCGGATCGCTCTAACGGCCCCATCAGGTCCATACCAATTCTTTCGAAGGGGACCTGAATAAGTGGAAGTGGGCATAATGGTGCCCTGGGAGTGGCCGGTGGGTTTACCAGCTGGCATTCAGGACAAGACGCGCACCACCTGCGTACGTTCTCATGAATGCCCGGCCAAAAAAAACGGGTCGTTAGGCGATTTACAGTTGCAGCTTGACCTAGGTGCCCTGCCATCGGATTACAATGAGCCGCCTGGAAAAGCATTTCACAACGGCTTTTGGGAATGACTAATTGGGTTGTATCTTGCTTTGACTGAGTGTCCTGGGTCACTTGATACAACCGGTCCTTCAAAATCGTGAAATACAGGTAGGATAGGGTTTGCGCAGGTTGGAGAAGTTGTCCGTCGATTGTGCGGACCTGTTCAAACGCATGTTTGAGCGTCTCGTCCTGAGGAAAATCATCGCCCTGAGAGAGATTTCTTCTGTCCACCGGGCTCCGTTCCTCTGAAACTGTCATCAGAGGTCCCGGTTCAACTTCTCCGACCTGCGCGACCGCTCCTCCCCGCTGCACTTGGTTACGCCCAGAAACATCCGCACATAACTGTCCCATTAATATCAAAAACAATGGCCAATTCGTCCCCAAAATTAGGGGATGTCGGAGGTGGTCGTTAACAGCCACCTCTATCCTATGTTTTTGTCCCCGAAATTTTATGGTCAGCGGCACCAAAGGGTAGTTTACGATATCTCCATGTACACACCTTACCTTAACACCGCGGCTCGTATCCATTGCCCCGAATTGCATCAAGCTTTGGTGGATTGAGGTTTGGTTACATCCTGAATCAACCAAAGCCTGATATGTACCCCCCTTATACTCACAGGTATCTGGTCTGATCATAGGACAGCGGTCGACAAAATGTCCGGGGTCCCCACAACGCCAACAGGCCGGCCCAGGAGTCCCCGCCGCCCCAGCGGCAGGAATCAGACCCCCGAATTGGCGAGGAGAGGCTGAAGGAAGGGAAGAGGCATGGGCATTGTTGCCCGGACGGTGGTAGGATCCCTCCGGGGACCTCGTAGCGCCGTTAGGTCCCGCCTCCGGCGAGAACCGCGTTCGCAGCGCTGGCCGCGGGTAGAAACTCCCCCGAGACCTAGGAAAGGGGACAGGTCTCGTAGAGAGAGAAGAGACAGTATATACAGAGAGCGATTGTAGGGCTACGCCGGCCCCGGGGCACGCCACCAGCTGGTCCTCTGCCAATTGGATCGCCTGGGCCAGCATCGTCGGGCGGTGACATTGGACCCATTGGGAGGTTTTCCTGGGTAACCTCGCCACAAACTGCTCCAATGTCACCTGGTCGATGATGGTCTCGACGGTGCTGGCGTCGGTCATCAGCCATCTGCGGCAGGCATCCCGGAGCTGGTGAGCAAAGGAAAAAGGCTGTGTCCGATCCCCGAACTCCAGAGACCAGAACCGCTGCCGATGCTGCTCAGGACTCCGACCCACTCGCTCGAGAATAGCCTTTTTGAGGTCCGCATACTTCAGCAGGTTCTCGATGGGGAGTTGCTGGGCGGCCATCTGGGCTTCTCCGGACAGGAGCGGGATGAGACGGGCAGCCCACGCGTCCTGATGCCAACCTGACAGTTCTGCGGACCTCTCAAACAACTCGAGGAAGGCTTCCGGCTCGTCCTGGGCTCCCATCTTGTGCAGCGGTATCGTCGGTGATCCAGTCGGTGGAGGAATGCCTCTCTCCTGGCCCAACCAGCTCCGGAACGCATCACGGTCCTCCTGTTGGAGTCCTGGGGGGGTCTGCATGTTGGTGGCGGTCCTTCCTTTCTTCCCGGGTTTCGGCACCACTGTAAAAAGGTTCAGGCTTGAGGAAGAAGAGTCGGCGTGGCTGGGAAAGCGTAAGAATCTTTATTACTACAATACTTCCGGGTTGTAGACCCGCTCATTTAAATACACAATCTCTCTGGTTGTGACGAATCCTTTCTCTGGATCGGATACTCCTGGACACCTTGTCTCTCTCCGTCTGTGGACGCTTGCTTTCCCAGCCTGGTTTCTCTCTCCCTTCTCTTCTCCTCCCTCGTGCCTTAAATGCGTCTCCTCGGCAATTACTAGAACAAGAAGCAGGTGATTTCACTATAGCGTTGATCTGCTTACTCACCGTCATACTCCCGACACACCCTTTCGCCGCAGACCGCGCTAAGCCACGCCCCCCTTTCCACAAATACATTTCTGGTTTCAACATAAACTTAAAAATTCTTCTTTATTACAACTTTTTTCGCATCAAACTGAACACCTCAAAATTGCAACAAATCCAGGTCGACACCATAGCCTACGTCCATTACAAACACTCAAGTCTCAGTTAAGCTCAAGTACTCATAAGGAAACCAATATTAATCAAAAAGATCATTTCAGTAAACAGATACTTAAAAGTAATGTTAAGTAAAATTACAAAGGTCCTATGCTGGTTTTGCCTTATCACCAACTGCAGTCATGTCTTCCCACATAAAACACCAGTCAATGACCTAATAATGCACCCACATTTGCATAAAGCCATATTGACAAGTTTCTTTAAGTAAGGGCAAAATGTACATGATGATGCCCTGTAAATGGTAATATTGCTTCTTCTGTAGCAGAAATAAACTGCTGCTGAAAATTTAGGTGCCCTGCAAAATGTAATCAGTAATTGCATTTGTCATTACAAATGTAGTGGAGTAAAGAGTACAAAAACGTATTAAAAAATGAAGCCAAGTAGAGAGTTAAAGATGCTTAAATCTGTAATATTCAGTACAACTACAAAGTAGCCAAAAAGATACTTAAGTAGGCTACAGAAACTAATTACATTTAGGCTACTCCAAGACTTTACACCACTGCATCAATGTTTAATAAAAGGAAACGAGATTTAGAGTAAAAAATGGTTAAACTGCCTGCACATTTAACAAGCAATATGGTATTAGAATAACTAGTTTAAAAGTTTATCATGAGAGTGGATGCGTCAGTAGACTCTTAAAAAACATGGCACCAGACGCCCTCTAGTGGCCGGAATTCGCCACTTCACGATGTTTAAAAGTGTGTCTGTCATCAGCATCTTTAGTTTGGGTTTCATCCTCTGAGTATGCACCTAGCACACATAGTCGTGCACAGACACGGCTGGTTGTTTAAAGTGATAGGTAAGGTTTACAAGTCATTGTTTTGTTATAAATGCATGCTTTTGAAATGTACTTGTTATTTTATTGCATTTATCAATTATCTGATCATTTCGAAAATCATTGTTTTTTTCTTATTTTTTTCCCACCATAGCATATAGAGTAATGTAGAGTTAAATATGATATAGTGTGGATTTGATGGGACTTCAAACATCATTTACGTCAAAAGATACACATCATTTACGTCACTTGCAAAGTAAAAGAAGAACGACTAAGACATGAAAAAGATTATTTTTTATTTTCGCATTGTCCCTTCCCAAAAACAGCTTTATAGATTTTACAGTAACTAACATTCATATCTACAACATGAAAGACCGTGTGATATTTACAGTCATTCCGGACAGAATGCAGCATGGGAGTGGACAGCCAGAGTTATGTATAAAAATCAGCCACCTAGACAACAATGGGGAGTTCTATGGCTACATTAGTTGTAACTTTGAGATGTTCAGGAGCCATTTATGCCTTGATCATGGCAGCAAACTCTGTAAATGCAAAGAGAAAAGAAATTCATGAATCAGGAGTGAAACATTTGGAAGGCGATACGCTGACTAAAAAAAAGAGTATTTCTTACCATCCACTCCAATCTTGCCATCACCATCAGAGTCTCCAGCTTTCAGGAAGGCCTTTGTCTCTGCATCAGTCAGTGCTCTAGCACCAGCAGAGAAGTTCTGCAGGAACAGTCTGAAAGTGAAGACAATCAATTATAAGTAATAAATATCCTGGATGTAAAATCGAAGCGTTTTCTAAGGCATTTGGCCACTTACTTCAGCTCATCCTCCTCAATGAAGCCGCTCTTGTCCTGGTCAATGACAGCGAAGGCCTTCTTGATGTCATCTGAGGACTTGGCAGCCAGACCGATCTTGGCAAAGAAGTTCTTGTGGTCGAAGGAGTCAGCAGCTGAAAGTCAATTTTGTCAAGTTGTTAGCATAATGGTGGGACTTAAGATATCCATAAAATGTACTTAAAACAAATACTGTAGTAGACTTGAGTTCAAGGGTATTCAAACAGACACTGAAATATCTTTTAGAAAGGATGTCTCAAAATATCTTAGAGTTGCAATAATTACTTTGTGTGCTAAGATTTTTAATATAAGAGTGAATGAGATTTACACTTGAATGGATGCTCTAGTTAAGGTGAAATGTTACCTGAACAGGCCTGAAGGGCTGCAGTGATGTCAGCTGCATTAAGAGATCCAGCTAGTGCCATCTTTAGCCTAAAATAAAGACAAACGCATATATGAACAATAAAGCTAAGTTTGACCACATACCAATTAAAGTAAAACACAACAAGATGAAGATGAAGATGACCCGCTCCCTTGCTGGGACACTTGTATAAAATCAAAATCACAAATCCCACCCAGTCCTCCGCGCGGTCAAGTCGATATCCCCACGCCATGTAAAATGACGTCAAATCCAAACTCGAGGAGAAATAATTCCCAAGTCAGGTGGCTCAGACTTATCAAACCATCCTCTCCAGGTCATCCCAGCGTTAAAAATTGCTACGTTGCATGTCGTCTTCATCTCTCTCTCTCTCAACGCAAGATACCGTGAGCTTGTAATGTGCCATGTCGCTTCATCTATGCGGACACTCACCTCTGGTTGATTCTGGGGTTTGGATAGGAAGGGATGAAACTGGCTACTGCGGTGACCACCAACTCTGTGACTTCCACCTTTATATACCTCTACTCAACCGAAATATAAGGCATAATGTAATGGACACCACATGGGAGGCAGTTGGTTGAAAAACTTGTCCAGTAGTCAGGCTGTTCTATTTATATGCGCTTCAATGAAGATGCATAAAAGGTACGTATGTGTAAGTCCTTAATATCGCGAGGGCTAATAATATACGATGCTGATATGGATGAAAGCTCTGTATGTTTTGGGAGGATGAACAAGAAGTGTTTTGGTCGTTTTGCGTGTGAGATTTCGCCATCAGTGTACAGCGCGTAACCGGGGCGCTTCCAAAGGGAAGCGCGTGAATTACATATGATCCCGCTATACTGCTTTATCAGTTGTAACAGTACTTTGGGGGCACTTAAGGTAAATACACACTCAAGGGGATTATAAGGATTGTAGTGTACTGTTTGGTGTTACTTGAACTGGGATAAGTATTTCAGCTTCGGCTCTTGGCACTACTCGAACCCCATGAGTCGCGCGCGAGTTTTGCTTGCCTCTTCATTTCAATGTAATCAAAAACACACCAAAGCATAAGCTATTATTAAAAAGATACGTATGCCTTATAAATACGTCTGGGATTTAAATTCATATGAGGTTTAGAAACGGCAGAAGATTTTTTGTGGGTTTTTAAATGTGTTTGTTATTTTGCGTGCGATATTTGAAATGCCTAATAACTTATTTATTTTCACATAATTATAACTGTCGTCATTGGTGGTTGTTTTGTAGGTTAGAATTATGATTCATATATCATTGACTTAAATTAACAAGTGTTAGTTGCAATGTGAGGAACTATGTATAGATGGGGAGAAGGGAAATAAGTCAGATAGTCAGGACTCACTTATCTTCAAATCTTAAATAATTTACTGATAAATCAAGTTTAAAGAAATGTTTTGGACATTTTGTAATAGAGATCTTAAGAGATTCTTGCCTACGATTAGTGTATAGATAAAAATGATTAAGGAGAAATGATCACACCATCGCCCATTTTGCTAAAAAACATACAAAGCATTTAAAAAAAAGTTTAAATGTGATTTGTTTTGAGATGCTTCTAGCTGAATAAAGAATATTTAAGGCATTGACTGGTGTGTTGTCTGGTTATTGCTGTGCAGCAGGTTAGTGGGTCTCTAGAACTTCATAATTATATTACCAAAGGACAGTGTTATCTGTGGAGGAGGGGATGCTGTCAGACTCAGACCACCAGAGTAAAATCTTAAAAGGACCTGGTTGTTTAGTGTCTACCTGGTGGTGTAGCAGGTGTCATGGACACTGAGGAGATCCATTGGATGTCCCTGGTAGACTATCTTAAATCAGATGGGATGAGTAAAAAACATACCAGAGCAGATTTAAATTTAAAGGGTTCATATGGCGCAAATACATGTTTTTCTGTGTCTTTGGTGTTTTATAAGTTGTCCATGCATTAGACACGTAAAATTGCAAACATTAAAGTGTCGGAACAAAAGATGCACTCTATCTAAAAGAGAATGCTCACCCAGACCTGCCTGTAACCACACCCCCATAAATCTACGTCAGTTTGTGGTATGAGTTAAGACCGCCCAAATGTATACAGAAGTAAGGTGGGCGTACATGTCAGTAGAATTGCTTTGGAACCTGATGTTCCAAATATGGTAAGAGACATTACATTTCCGTCACACGCTTGCAGTATTCGACCAATCACTACGCACTGGTTAACTGGCCAATCATAGCACACCTCGCTTTTCAGAGCGATGAGCTTCGTAAAACATCCGCATTAAAAGAAGAGATACAAATATGTACGGCATGTGGAAAATACAGTGGTTTTGAACCTTAAATCGTGTCTTCACATACATTTGAAAAAAATAATTATGAACATTTATTAAATTACTATTCTAATTCTAAAACAACAACTAACATCTCTTAATAGATTTATTCATTTTGTTCAAAACCCGTGTATGACTCTTTCTTCTCTGGAACACAACAGAAGATATTTTGAGAAATGGCTCAGTGGTTTTGTGAAAGGTGTTTAGTTACCAACATTATTATCTGTTTTTTGTGTTCTTATGGGTTTGGTATGAAATGAGGGTGAATAAACGAAGCATTGTAATTTTTGGGTGAACTATCCCTATTCTCTTAAATAAAAGTAAAAGACACAATGAATAGTTAATATCCCTACAATCTGCTTTAACAATTGTTTTTTTTACTAGACCAAATGCTAAAATGTATATTCTAGATCTTTGCCAAACTATAAAGTATCAAACACCCAAAAAATATAAATCATAGTTTGAATAATAACTATTTAAAACAAATACATATTTTTTGGCACTCCTTAGATCTGATTCAAAGTAGCACATTACACATTGTAGGGGAGTAAATCAAAATCCTAATAATCATCTCAGTGTTTCTCCCCATCTGAATGACAATTTATTTTTTTATCGCAGGCTTCAAATTTCTCCTTTTCTTTTACTTTCTGTTAAAAGTTACTTTATGTGAGTTTAGATGAAGTTGTGGCGTTGTTTTAAAAGTGCACTGCGGTAAAGACAGCCTGTACAGTACACTTCAAAACGCCTGCAGGATCTAAAATAACTCTGCACACTCAGTGTAAGTGATGCCTGGACATATCATTATCTCACTTCCTGGTGAGGACATTCACTGAGCAAGCGCAGAAAATCTTCTTTGAGCGTCTGACATTCTACACTTGCATTGGCAAAGTGCTTAGCTCTGTCATTTCAGTATTTTGTATTTCTGTTTTTTCATTATCTGTTTAAAGATTGCAACATTGTCCATTCACATGCCCAAAATGAAGTGGTTTGTCTTTGCCTGCATCTGTATTGATTGTCCTATATGTGTGTGAAATATTTGTGAGAAAATAAGCAGAGGAGATAGTTTTACATGAAATGTATTTTTATTTTAGTGCAAAAGAGATTGTATATTTGCACACAGAACAATACAAAGAAACAACATTCATAATAAATAGCTTTCCAAGACATTGGATATGCGTTCTTTGCGAGGAGGAGTTTGCAGGGCTTTCATAAATAAATATAAAAAAGATCTAAGCAGAGCTCTGGTTCCAAAGACGAGGGTCCATAAAGGTTTTAAGCCTTAACAAGCACAGCGAACTCTGTGGAATGAAGAAAGAAATGAACATTTAGTTGGATTACTTGACTTCTCATTTTAGCAATTCACTTTTTTATCAAGGACAAAGATTTAATCATGGATCAGCCCGATTGTTAATAGTATTATTAGCATATAAATATTATTCAAATATTGATTCCTAGATAAAAGGGATCTTTTTGCATTTAGTTCATCGATTTTGTCTATGGTTTTGTTTGTCAAAGATAAGAAGTTTGAAAGTTGTCGAAGCTAATACTCAAATTCTGATAGCAAAAACCAAAGAACTGGTTAAATATATTAAAGTGGATTGTAAGAAAACACATCTTTAACTTGTTTTGGCACAAAGTTCAATGTAATAAAGTAATAAAAATTGTAGATATAAGGGATTTAGTACCATCAACTCCAATTTTGCCGTCACCGTCTTCGTCTCCGGCAGCGAGGAAGGTCTTGGTCTCAGCATCAGTCAATGCTCTGGCGCTGGGGGAGAAGGTCTGCAGGAAGAGTCTGGAAACATTGGAAAGTTTTGGTGAGAGGATGAATGTTGTGCATCTCTGAAGATCCAATACTGAGTTTAACATTGTATGTTATAAGTATATGACTTACTTCAACTCATCCTCCTCAATGAAGCCACTCTTGTCCTGGTCAATGACGTAGAAAGCCTTTTTGACCTCATCGGCGGATTTTGCGCTCAGGCCGACCTTGGCGAAGAAGGTCTTGTAGTTGAAAGAGTCAGCAGCTGTAAATACCAAGCAATGATCATTGACTTATTTGTTTGCATTAAATTTTTCTTTTATACCATGTCACCTGTATAATTCTAGTGTCTTACCTGCGCAGCCAGCGAGGGCGGCAGTGACATCCTCGTCCTTAAGAATTCCAGCGAAGGCCATTTTTGAGATCTGGAAAATGGAAGTGAATCGAGATGAGTTTTCACTTGTAAATATACATCAATGATTCGTGTAGACACGGCACACAGTGTAGGAAAATCAATTTGGCAGGTTAAAGCCAGGCTTTTCTAGGAAGAATAAAACTACATTCATTTACAACAAATAAATCTTGAAAAAATCTAAAATTGAACTTTTCCTTAGAAGCAAAAGCAAGTATGGAGAGTTACTCCACCAAACAGACTGCATGTATTTACTTTGCCAGGTCACCCATTAGAGTTAAGCTTTAAAATACGATGTTTGCCTCTGAAAAGCTGTAAAAGGATTCCAAAATTCAAAAAATAGCTGGTCCTTGAGTTGGATAACTGAAAAGATTCATATATTCAGTCCTGCTGCTCTTTAGTCCATTCACATCCTCAATTTGTTCCTCCATTTTTTTAAGATATTCCATAGTGATAAAGAGATGCATCCTCGGATTCATCCTCCATTGCAAACTCACCTTTGGGCTGCTTCTTGCAACTGTTCCAGAGATGTGAGACGAATGTCCATAGCACCAGTGGGCTTGACTTTTATACTCTTGTCTCTTTGGCTGTAACAGACACCGTTTGCTTAGGTTGGGTTTACTTTCGAAAAAATGTGTCCAATGGTCATATAGCTCTATTTTTAACCTTTACATGGGGATGTTCCAAGTCCATATGGGAAATGCAAGAGATTTACGTTAGGGTTCCTGTACACCAACATCTCTGTGTTTGCAAAAAAGTTTTTAATGTAATATTTCAGAAGTGTGATTCTTTTTGGGTTCGTTCTCTTTTTTACCATGTATTTTTTATGCATTATGCCTTGTATATTTTGCAGGCCAAGAGAAAGAAAGTTTATTAAATTAATGTATTTTTTATTTAATTTAATACTGTTTAATATTTCTTTTTTGGGGAGGGTGCAATGGGTTTAGGAGGCCAATGCACCGTTTACAGTTTCTGACTAAATATAATCCATACATGCAGTATGACTGTGCTAAGCAGATTCAGGGACAGCTGAAAGCTTAGACAGAGGAGCAAAAGTTTCAGATTACTGACAAATAATATGAAATAATGTTTTCTTCTTACAAGGCAACTACTAAACAAAATATTCTAATGAACAACACATTCTTATCATAGCTTATTATAGTAATAGATGTAGGTCTATAAATGTATTTTTCCAGAAATACATATTTTATAGATATTAGATACACTGGTCATAGGTCACCAAACAGAATCAAAAAGTTTTGACAGAACAGAATTTCTGTGTATTGAAAAGTGTTTTAAATTAAAGTTTTGCACAAAACCACATAAAATAAGCAATGGCATTTTGCTGTCCTCAAACTTGGCAAAAACCTTGTTCATGTTTGTTTATTTGTAATGTGTGACATTATTTAATTTCTTGGTAATTTCCGAGTCAACACAACTATTGTGAATTATGAATTGCAATTATGAATTAACCCTTGAAATGTCTTCGAATAATTTGTTTCTTGCGCTGTGGTAAAGTGTGCTGAACTCTGTAGATTTGCACCATCCCATCCGATCTTCCCATCTCCATCCATATCTCCAGCCATGAGGAAGGCCTTGGTTTCAGATGCCGTTAAAGCACAAGATCCTTTCGAGAAGTTCGCAGAAACAACCTATGGGTCAAAAACAGTAAGTACAGTATTCTCTTGAAATGAGTCATCTATATAAACATTATGTAATGCATCTTTTGTAATTTGTATATCACATGATATTGTACATTTGTCAGCTCATATCACAAATTTTTAAGTTACCCTGCTACAAAAACACAGCTATTAAGTAAAGCAAACAGACAAACAAACACAAAAAGTCTCATGATTTATTAACCGTATAAGTATCTCAATATACTGACAATAATTGTGAAATGAAAAACCATCAGGTTAATACCACATATTTCATAAGAACATTAAACGTCTTGCCTTCAAAGCCAAAATGGTTGTAAACTTTTCTCTCTGCCTCCCTATACTTGTATTTTGAATGTAATCTGTTGGAAAAAAATGGGAAAATAAAAAACTAAACGAAAGATGAATTTCACTGCACCCGTTTATTTTTATAAATATCAATAGATATCACAATAATATCATGGGATGTTTTATTTTATGATAGTGAACGTATGATATTGTGACAATTATGAGACAACTGCAAAATGATTTTCAGTTTTTCTGAATTTATTATTTATGTGTTTAGGTAAACATATCATTCAAATGCAATTATATGGAATCAAAATGGAAACGGAACAAACTTTTCCAAAAAAAACCCACAATGTTTGCAGATCTTGTATACTAAAAGGGATAGTTCACCCAAAAATGAAAAGTTTGTCATGAATGACTTACCCTCAAGTTGTTCCAAACCTGTAAACATTTCTTTGTTTGGTGAACACAAAGAAAGGTATTTGGAAGAATGTTAGCAACTGAGATTTCTAGGGCACCATTGACTTTCATTGTATAAATAATTCTTGTATAATTGTTTTCTTCTTTTAAACAAAAGAAATAAGAATTTAGGAAACAAACAGTTCTGGGGCACCTTTGACAACCATTTTAGTTAATGGATCACCAGGTATCTAATTTGCGAACATTCTCCCAAATATCTTTCTATGTGTTTATGTTACAGAACAAAGAAATGGGAACATATTTGGAATAACTTGAATGTGAGTAATTCATGGCAGAATTTTCATTCACTTTAAGGTCATTTTCATGTTTGAACATTAGAAAACAAATAGTTTTACATGTATTGGATCAGTTCAAACTTCAACTTTCATTCGTCCTTACATTCTCTCAGTCTTTCACATTTCTGTTGTGTAACTTGTCTCTCAGTCTTTCACATTTCTGTTGTGTAACTTGTCTCTCAGTCTTTCACATTTCTGTTGTGTAACTTGTCTCTCAGTCTTTCACATTTCTGTTGGGTAACTTGTCATTCCAGCATAAATGCAGATTAAATGCAAAACTCAAGTGTCCTCTCCATTTCTTGAGCTTTATGATAACAGGTTATATTTGGTTCAACAAGATGTTTTTTCCTTTTTCTTTCAATCTTCTTGTGTGCTTTGTTCACTCGGTTAAAATGTATATCCTGTTATTCCTCAGTTGTCATATGGCTTGCTGACAAAAATGATTTAAAGGCAACAGTCTTGACACAAATTCTTCTGAGATTTCTTTCCACCAAACACACATCAAAAGCACTGGATGGCCGAAACACAATCAGATGAAGTGCACCTGTTTTTGTGTGTTTATGCGATCACTGGCTTTGTCTTTGCACGTGCCCGTCCACAGCAGGTTGACTGTAAACTGATGTGACGTGAGTGTGACTTCCTCTTTAGCCTTTTTTCCTGAGGATGGACGTCTGCCTGTTTGCGTGGGCTGCCAACCATGTTCCAAAGCAATGACAAAAACATCCTTCCAGCTCACTACCTGCTCCTGCGGCCTTGTCCCTCTCCATACACTACCTCTTGTTTTCAGGAAGGCCATGTTTCCTGACTGACAGAGATTGGGGCTGGACTTTATATTCTCAGGAAAACAGGCATTCTGTGTGCTTGTTTATATTTCATACGAGTGTCTGAGGGTATATCCTCCTAAACATTTTTTAAAAGAGATTAAACTGTTTTTATGGCTGGAATTTTACAAATTGTTCTGCATGCCTGTGATGGTGAGTGAAGGCGTATTATTTTCTCTACATATATTATAGCTTTTCTATTTATCTTGTATAAAAGCAATTGAAAAAAATGTGTTGCTGTTATTTTATTTAAAAGTCTGTAAATTGTAAGCATAAGTATATACCGATATAAGTATAAAAAAGTACTTTTCCAACTTTGCTTCTCTTGAGCCTTTATTCTTTTAAGAACCACTGTAACAAATCCCCAGTGAGTTTTATTTATTACTGTTTTTCACGTACATTGTAAAAAACTTTTTTGTACAAAATTTCATTATTCAAATACGGTTACAAAACCGTCAAATTACAGAAAAAGATTGCAAAGCAAAACAGGGAAAGTGTAATTTTACTGTATATTTTTTACAGTTTATGAGGACGTGTTTATTTTTATCTTTAACTATGGACGTGTCTTCTTAAAGCTGAACATGATGAAAAAATGTATAGAATGAAAATGTTTCTCTTTTTTCAAGCATGTGTGTTTACCGGGAATTGACCTATGACCTATGTGTTGTTAACACCATGTTCTAGTTGAGCTACAGTGATATGGAATGATAGACAAATGTATTTAAAATTGACACAATGTACTTTTATGATGTTCACATGTTGTGGCGTGACATGATACTACTACTTATTATTATTATTAAAATGTATTTAAAATAGGATACTTTTAATATTTAGGCATCTCATTATTTGGAAAGTCAAGTTTATTTAACAAATGTATAAAAAAATACCTCTGACAAAAATACAAATATTTATTAAATATTTAAATTAACTAGTCTAGGTGAAAATAGAATAAAAAAGGTCAAAAAACTTTTTTTCAAAATTCCCCCTATACATTCACATTCACATGTTAAATCTCAAAAAGTCCATGTACACATGAATCTTTTTAATTATTTTAATAGTTTCATAAATACTTGTTAAATTTGACAGTGGGGAATAATTAACAAGCTGCTAATTGAGAAATGTGTATTTGAATCCTTACCCTTCTAAAACACGCCCCGTTTTATTTTAAGACGCTCATTTTCCAAGCCAGCGTTCTCAGTAACCGACTGAAATATCTCGCTGTCTTACCCCTAAATCCCTCCTAATGAAGTTACAGCTTGTTTTATTTCTCCAGTTGCTCTTCATATGCCAAAATCATTGTCATCAGATCATTAGATGTATGTACAATCTCTTTTAAAAGCTGCCCTTCTTAAAGCCAATCATATCATAAGTTCATAATTACAGGCAGACATTTTGCCGTTCCGTCTCTCGGCTACAGTTGCATCTCCATCTATTTCCAGTTCACCAGCTGTGAAAGAGGCATGCCAATGGGACTCTCAGATTTAGCCAAGCCAACCGCTTCACTTTTAGTTCCCGCCCCTCCTTTTCCCTGACATGGATCACTCAGCACCAAGTGTGCGTAAGTTGGAATCCGTTTGAGTACACGCATGGACACCCTAAAGTGACCTCAGTCCAGATCCCATCATTAGCCGTAAATCTAAAAGCCGCCACAAAACACACAAACTCATTAAAGCCCGTTTACGCAACACCTGCCTCTCATATCCCATGATTCCCCCTGTCTCGCCCCAACCCTCGGCACATGATTGGTGTAGAGCCGCGCTGCTGGATGCACTTCCTCCTACGCGTCTGTGAAATAAATGAAGCGCTAATTGAACGACCCATCTCGCCAGGCTGTGAATTCCTCTTGTGCTGAGCTTTGATATGCCCATTGGATCTGGAAGTGTGGCAGGAGGCCAGAGAGAGTCCTGGTGTTCCACAATGACCTCACTTAGACTTGGGTCAGTTGTGTAATAGCAAGAAAGATTTTGAACTGCAATTCTGATGCCCATCCTCAACAAGGCCGTGAGCAATGTCATGTTGACATCCAAAAAGAAGCCATTCCATGTGCTTGTGTACTGTAGGCATGTGGGGATTAGATCTGGACAGCAGCTGCCTCTGCAGCGCGAACAAGTGTGAGAATGTTTAGAGTGGCGTCCTGTTAAAAGATTTTTTCAATGCCTCACTAAATGGTTTAGATCAATGCTCTGGATTAAAATGATTGTGGTTAACTTGGTCCATTAAAAATAAAAGCGAGTGGCTCTACGGTTGCCTACAGTAAAGCGTCTTTACATTTTTAAAGGTTCAGTGTGACATTTTTTGGAAGATCTTTTGACAAAAATTTGGTAAAATATACATTATTATATCTTCAGAGGTGTATGAAGACCTTACATAATAAAGCGTTATGTTTTTATAATGAGCTATTTCTATCTACACACTGCGGGTCCTCTTCCATGGAATTAGCCATGTTGTTTCTACTGTAGCCCTTAAATGGACAAATTGCTCTACAGAATGCATTTTGTAAACACGTTATCTCCTTCGGCAAAGAAGGAAAGACATAGAGGCATCTTTGTCCTGTGTCAGCCATCATAGTGTTTCGAACAGGAGGTTGAGTGGAGTGAGCAGTTGGTTGCCATTCACAACCTCACCACTAGATGCTGCTAAATTTCATACCATGGACAATTAAGGCGAATTTAATTAGCTTTACAAGTCATTTGAATTTAAATGATATAAAACTGACATAAAAAACCTAGTTGTATTTCATTTAACTTATGTATACTTCCGCAGTGTCACACTGTATCAATAATCATGGTTATTAATATCACGGTTCTTGACGATGGTGAATTAGAGACCCCTGTGAGTTAATAATAAATACTGTATTAACTTAGCAAAATGAGCAATGATGGTGGTGCAATCATTCAAAGTGGATATTTGTGTAGTTGCCCGTTATTGACAGCCTTCATAAATTGAATATGTATGAAAGACTTTAGGGGTACAAAACGTTCTCAATCTCAGTGGGTTATTTCTGCAGTCAGGCACAGCAGTAATGCATTTTGGACCGAACCACAGTCAGCCATGCAACAAGAGCAGGGGTCCAGCATGCCAGCTGCATTACGACTTAGTAGCTGTCCTTCTGCTTGCTGCTTTGGGGTTTCCCTATGCCACCTTTGACCTTGCTCTGGTTGACAGGATCTCTTCAATGGACTTCACGCTTAATACATTAATACAAGCGGAAACAGTCATGATGCTGGTTACGAAACCTGGTGGTGCATTTTTGCAGCGTTTCATTCTGCAAATGTTTTTGTTCATATATAAATTCTCAAACTGTTTTAGGGAGTAAGATGTCAGCCAGGCTCATAACAGGTGAATTGTGTTTCTTTGCATAAATTCTGTGTAAACATACGGAAAAAGTGAAAGATGACCTCACTGATGACTTATTGAGTCAGAGGTTACAGGTTAAAGATGTGATTAAGTGCTGTCAGTCTGCTCTCCAAGTCAGACACATTCAGATTCACATCATTAAATACAGAAATATAGAGCCGAAAATGATCAATTTTTTATTTATTGAAATATAGTAAAAGTAAACTACAGTAGTACATATATCTCATATTATACTATAAATAGATTATACTATGAATAGGTTACATTAAGAGTGGAATTTGGAAAGAGAGAGGAAAGCAACACACACAACAACATAAAGCTTTTGGGTGCAGATAATTTACATGATTTCTGAAAAACAAATTGAAATTGAAGCTTTTTTTGTTTTTGTTCTTGAGCTGGTTTTGTTTACTCACATTTTATGGGCTGTTTGTATAGGTCTTACTGAATAAACAGCTTTGTAAAATATCCTTGATTTCTTTTTAAATTAGAAGTCCACTTAACCACATGACACAGAAACGTGATCCATAAATGCATTTCAAAGGCAGAGGCAGACTGCCGAGACTGACAGTGCTTATTTTATTTTTAGATTATAGTGACACAGCATATAACAAAATCTATGAAACATCCCTGCCCATAAACAGCTTTCATACTCGATTAGACTAGAGTACAGAGTATTATTGTTGTATTACTGTTGTATGTTGTTGTATAGACATAAAAATTCTTGGTTTGATTGCAATAACTGATATATTATTATACACAGTAATATGTTAACAGTGTTTACTGTGTTTTGTAGAGTGACAACTTCATCAGTAAAGCTCATGTACCTCTTCTTTAACCAGAAATGTGTTCCAATAAAATAAACTCCTTTTAGACAGATATTTTTTTTTTTTTTTTTTTTAATGATCTACCATTGTATTTTAAAATGCATTTCATATAACTACAAATATGAAAGTATGATATAATTTAACTGATATTTATTGAAATATGATATGATATATGATACATGATATATGATATATGATAAATGATATATGATATATGACATACGACATATGACATGACATTACATCCGCTACATTACATCAGCCAGTTTTTTTCATATATTTACAAGTAGGAGAAATCATGATTATTTAAGTTTAATAGGGACCGACCATCTACAGTTGAAAGAAAAAGTATGTGAACCCTTTGGGCATACTTGGATTTCTTCATAAATTGGTCATAAAATGTGTTATGATCTTCATCTAAGTCACAACAATAGAGAAACACAGTCTGCTTAAACTAATACCGCACAAACATGATATGTTTTCATGTTTTTATTGAACACAACATGTAAACATTCATAGTGCAGGGTGGAAAAAGTATGTGAACCTTTGGGTTTAATAACTGGTTGACCCTTCTTTGCCAGCAATAACCTCAATCAAACGTTTCCTATAGTTGCAGATCAGATCTGCACAACGGTCAGGAGAAATTTTGGACCATTCCTCTTTACAAAAGTGTTTCAGTTAAGCAATATTCTTGGGATGTCTGGTGTGAATCGCTCTCTTGAGGTCATGCCACAGCATCTCAATCGGGTTGAGGTCAGGACTCTGACTGGGCCACTCCAGAAGGCGTATTTTCTTCTGTTGAAGCCATTCTGTTGTTGATTTACTTCTATGCTTTGGGTCGTTGTCCTGTTGCATCGTCCATCCTCTGTTAAGCTTCAGTTGGCGGACAGATGGTCTTAAGTTTTCCTGCAAAATGTCTTGATAAACTTTGGAATTCATTTTTCCATCGATGACAGTAATCTGTCCAGGGCCTGAGGCAGCAAAGCAGCCCCAAACCATGATGCCCCCTCCACCATATTTCACAGTTGGGATGAGGTTTTGTTGTTGGTGTGCTGTGCCTTTTGTTCTCCACACATAGCGTTGTGTGTTCTTTCCAAACAACTCAATTTTGGTTTCATCTGTCCACAGAATGTTTTGCCAGTAGTGCTGTGGAACATCCAGGTGCTCTTTTGCAAACTTCAAACGTGCTGCAATGTTTTTTTTGGACAGCAGTTGCTTCCTCCGTGGTGTCTTCCCATGAAGTCCATTCTTGTTTAATGTTTTCCTTATTGTAGATTTGTCAACAAAAATGTTAGCATGTGCCAGAGATTTCTGTAAGTGTTTAGCTGACACTCTAGGATTCTTCTTCACCTCATTGAGCATTCTGCGCTGTGCTCTTCCAGTCATCTTTACAGGACGACCACGCCTAGGGAGTGTAGCAACAGTGCTGAACTTTCTCCATTTGTAGACAATCTGTCTTACCGTTGACACATGGACATCAAGGCTTTTAGATATACTTTTGTAGCCCTTTCCAGTTTTATGTAAGTCAACAATTCTTGATCGTAGGTCTTCTGAGAGCTCTTTTGTGCGAGGCATGGTTCACATCAGACAACATTTCTTCAGAACAGCAAACTCAAAACTGGTGTGTGTTTTTTATTGGACAGGCCAGCTTTAATCAACACATCCAATCTCATCACATTGATTGGACCCCAGGTTGGCTGACTCCTGGCTCCAATTAGCTCTTGGAGAAGTCATTAGCCTAGGGTTTCACATACTTTTTCCACCCTGCACTATGAATGTTTGCATGTTGTGTTCAATAAAAAAATGAAAACATATCATGTTTGTGCGGTATTAGTTTAAGCAGACTGTGTTTCTCTATTGTTGTGACTTAGATGAAGATCAGAACACATTTTATGACCAATTTATGAAGAAATCCAAGTAAGCCCAAAGGGTTCACATACTTTTTCTTTTAACTGTATCCAGGGTGTCTGCTGCCTGTGGCCCGAGATGCTGCGGCTCCAGCCCTTAAGACCCTGAAGAGAATAAGCAAGTTTAGAAAATAGATGATTAGCATGCTAATATGCAATTATAACAGCAGGGCAAATGTCATGTAAAATACATCAATTTATATATTTCCAGTTCAACATCCAATTTTTACACATCCATGGGTCTATTACTATTTTAAAAACATCACCTTTGAACCATTCAAATTTCAGCCTTGCTTCATGTGATTAGATTTGAGAATCATTGGACACAATTTAATAAAATGGATAGTTGTGGTCCTTGATGCTGATTGGTTAATAGATGTGTTTATTCAAACTTTATAACAGCTATGACCTCTTTACAGACCTATTATTAGAATCACATACAGTACCATAGCTGACCGCGGTTCTGTTAGTGTTTACATGTCAGGCTCAATCTCTTCTAATGAAAATATGGCATTTAATGGTTTTATTTAAAATATTAATTTAGCAGAATTAGACCTTTTGTTTCTGTTTGCTTTACTAACTGAATACTTTTGTCAGAAATTGTTTGGGCATCTCCACACAAATCAGATCTCATATTTCTGGTTGCATAACAGTGCAAAGTTAGATTACGTCGTGTACTAATTTAGTCATCAATAATGACAAAATGAATTAAACAAGGGACTAATTGTAAAATATGAATCCTCTAATCGAGTTATGTTTATTCCTATGGATCCTCAAATCATGTAAGGAGGACTTAAAATAGTGAAAGTGGATTTGGCCTGAACTGGCCTCTGTTCCAGTTAACAGCTAACTTCCTACCGCTCTAATTTAAGATGTTCAGTAACTCACACCCAGTGCCAAATCAGCCCTCCTCAGATCATCTCTGGCAGAGGACAGATATTATAAACTTGTCCACTAAAACTTTATCTGTGCATCAGATTTTTTTAATGTATTTTGTTGATAGTTTTTACTTAAATAGCAATGAATATGTTTTTATTATTTCCTTAATAGAAATCACTCATATGTAGTATACATATATATATATATAAGGAAATAATGACTGTTCTTTCTAAGCTTTATAATGAACATTTATATCAAAGTACTTTCTGGCTTTCAATTTTTCTATGGCACACTAAAAAATAAGCACATAAATGAATTGGGTACTTTGTCACCATATTAACTTCCGCCGAAGACGCTAATTTATTTGTGTTTACATATGCATCTTATATTACTCACACCATTCAGACTGTCTGCACAAGCTGCTGTACAAGGCACTTCCCAACGTTTCCAAAAAAGGTTGCGGTGGCCAAGGCTGACGTTTCATTTTTGTCCCTTACCCAGAATGCAACAGGGCACCGGGCGAATGGAGTAACTGTTGTTGTGGGGCATGCACGACTAAGTGAGACTGGCTCTGATTTGCATGCTCAGAATAAGCCCGAAGGTATCCAATTACACAGCTCTCATGAATTGTTCGGTGTCACTTGTCATCTGTTTGAAGGATATGATGATTCTGCTTTTCGGGTGTAAAAGGATAGGGTGAGGTTCTGGTCCCCTTTTTTTGTGAAGTGTTATTACTCAGTTGGTGGGACAGTCGGTGCAAACCCATTTAAAAAACAGTGAACCTTTTTTGGAAGCATGCTAAGTTACAGTCAGCCCACTTTTAGGTTAGCCTTTTTGTGTTATGTACCAGGTTCTGGAAGGAAAAAAATGTTTTTAAAGATTTATACATTACATGAATTATATATTTAAATGATATTATGAAAACGTAATGGCATTCATATCAAACATCTAAACATTTGCATGACATGACTTATTTTAATTCATGGCTAGTTATTATTCACCTATATTGTCCTTATTAGAAACAAAAACAACACCTGCTATTATTACATAAATGTTTGTTTTCAATATCATAATACATTATTTAAATTGTTCCAGTGCTGGTTTTCATATTCTTAGTGCTTTCAGCTGCTAGTTTTAACAGAAGTTGGGTGTGGGTCTTTAGTATCGAAAGCTTGAAGCAAAACTGTTATGAGTGTACAACATTTCCCATGAAGAAACCAAAGCTCTGTTTCACTTCTTGTCCTGTGTGGATTAAACTGCCATATGTGTTCAGCTGCACGTTTGCTCCTCCCCACACCAGGCCTGACAGAGGGAGTGCGTGTGTGTGTGTGTGTGTGTGTGTGTGCACCATGTGTGTGTGTGTCTGCTGGGAACAACATCCTGATGCTGTTAAGTGTTGAGTAAAACTCCAGCATCAGTGATTTTGTTGCCAGAGGAGCACAATGAGCCTCAGGACCACCCGCCCCCTTTGATATTTCCTTAGGAGATACAACTCCTAAACCACACGTGGTTGGAAAGTGTAACCCCTTAATTATTTATTTCAGAACTAGGGGAGTTTGCTTAAATTTCATGTACTATATATCAAAATTCTCTGTATTTAACAGACAACAACATACAAGAGCAATAAAGGGACATACTGTATTAAATGATTTGTTAATCCCAGATAAATAAATGAAAAATAAATGATGTTTATTTGTATACATTTATATGTATTTGTCTCTCTTTATTTTATTATATTTTTTATGTGCACATCACCTCAGATATCAAGACATCAAGACCCCATTCAAGTTGTGCATGAGGTGTTGTATTCATAAATGGCCACCAGATGTCCATAAAGGCAAAATGGGATGTGCGTTTAATAATGTCCAGCAGAGGGCGCTACATTATACACTTAGTTCACTCATTCACTATTTGGGCTGCCTACACATTTTTAAGTACAGCCAAATTTGCTTAATAAAGCATTTCAAATGTTTAGAGTTTTGTCCAGTGGTGAGTGCTGTAACAAATAAAAATAAGATAAAACTGCTTAACTTATTTTTATGATTTGAAGTAATGTAAAACATTTAAATGTAATCTGCACAGATCCAATCTGGTCTTTTTAGGACACATGCATTAAAAAAGCTAATATTCCCAGACCTTCCCAGAGTGTAACTGATGTGTTATTGTATTACCCTGCCACTCATTCACACTCTTCTGTCAGATTCTGATGATACTGTAAATATTTTCTATACTTTTTCTCTCTTTCATCTACTTATGTTCGGACAAAGTCTTGCTGTCCCAGTCTGTAACAAGGTTTTAGTGAACATCAGGCTAAAGATGCCAGCACCCAGATCACATACCTTCATATAAGCCTTATTTGAACTTTAATAGTCGCCTTAGAATTGTCTATCTGACGTTTTTGTCCAAATTGAGTTATTCACACATTCTTATTCTGTGACAATGTATTGATATTGTGATGTTTTGTACTCTGTATACATATTAGGACATGATTTAGAAAACAAAAAGGTTTTATAGTCAAATGGAATGCAAAAAAGTTTGAAGCTTGTTATCTTAAAACTGCACAGAAACACAGAAAATGTACCTAACAGTTCATCATTTCTCAAATTTGTCCTTTCAACAAAGCAATGTTTACGAGTAAGTGCTTGTGTGTGTTTATTTACAGGGTGGGGAAAGAATAGTCAGAGGTTTTCCACACCTGTTGGACACAAACATGTTGATCCAGGGGCTAAAGGAGACAAGGATTAGTTACCACAACACAGAGAGATTTCCTTCATGCATACAGATGGTGTGTGTGTGTGACATTTGTGTGTGTGTCTTAACTGACTTCGTCACAGTAGTTATTGAGTCAGCGCACTGAGTCATCCGTTTCAGGGTTGCCTAGAGACAGTGGCAGGGCAAGCGTTTCCTATTGCGCATTCGCTGATGCTTGGCACCAATATTTATTCAAGCGCTGCAGTAAGAGGCCAAGAGAAAATAATTGATGCATTTTAAGGCAATTGCAATGATATTCAGCTAGCCGTAAAGCTTTACATGTGGATTATGTTTTTCATGATTACCTTTAGGCTACTTTGGCACAAAAATGTGTATTGCCTGAATTCAGTTATTTGAATGAAAAAAAATATTGTTTCCCAAAGTGTCAAGTCAAAATGAAAGTTGTTTCAATATTGTTTCCAAACTGTGCTCAGTATTCCATTCCATTTTCTACCGCTTTATCCGAACTACCTCGGGTCACGGGGAGCCTGCGCCTATCTCAGGAGTCATCGGGCATCAAGGCAGGATACACCCTGGATGGAGTGCCAACCCATCGCAGGGCACACACACTCACTCACTCACTCATTCACTCACGCACTCATACCCTACGGACAATTTTTCCAGAGATGCCAATCAACCTACCATGCATGTCTTTGGACCAGGGGAGGAAACCGGAGTACCCGGAGGAAACCCCCGAGGCACGGGGAGAACATGCAAACTCCACACACACAGGTCAGAAGCGGGAATCGAACCCCCAACCCTGGAGGTGTGAGGCGAACGTGCTAACCACTAAGCCACCGTGCCCCCCTCTTGTGCTCAGTATAGCTGTTAAATTCATAATTTGATAGGCCTACTTATAAATAGTAACATATATTACTATAATATTATTATTATTATGATAATATTTTCCATCATGTAAAATAAATGCCTTTCTGTATCGGACAGCGTTGTGTGGTTCACCACCTAGTGGCCAATTAATGCTCCTACCACCATGAAGGACTTGCCACTGAAGATAAAAATATGAAAAAACTTGTTTGGAGATATTACATGTTTTAAAGCATAAGTGAACACAAAATAAAAAATGTGTCCTTATTTCTTCACCCCCATTTTGTTCTTAATAGAAACAAATTTCCTAAACAAACTGTTTTTGTGCAAATGAATTGTGAGCCAGCAGAAAAGAAAACAGAACTGAAACCTACATAAATTGTTGTTTTTCCAGGTTCACCACTTCAGAAATGTTAACTGGACTTCAGGAATAAACTTATTTGTTTTTGAATGATAGTTCATGAAGTGGTTTTACAGGTTTCCTGTTGAAAGATGCGTCATAGCGGAAGATCAAGTATTGCCAACCAAATATTTACCAAGTAATGCACAGGGTTTGGTTTGCTTGTGAAGATAGTGTTTCCCTTTTTCTGTTTTAACACAACCCCCTCAACAAGAATATTGTGAGTCCAAAAAGCAGGTGGAGACTCTTAATTCACATATTCATAGTTAAGACCAAAGGTCTCAGGTGTCCCCTACAAGTCAGCACACAACTGTGAGAATTAAATGATTAAAAAGGGTTTTAGAAAATGACGTTTCTTGGTCAGACTAAACTTTTAGGTGATATTATATGACTTACAATGTGACATCTTAAAGCATGAATAAAAATGATGGTTAATTGTTTGCATGGTCTATAAAATACAGTTTTTTAAAATGATAGTTCCAGTCCTGTAAGCTGATTGGCTCTGTTAAAAACATGACAACAGTTGTAATGCGAGGATGCGAGACATTTTAGCTACACAATTTAATATCCAAACCATTTACAAATTAATTTCCTTCATTTTGTTAAAATATTGTTTACAATTTGAGCAAATCAAGTATGACTTAAAAAAGCAATTATTTTTAGTTATGTTTTGCATCATTTACATGGACCATGTGGCTAATAAAAATGTAGTGCCTGAAGATGTCGACTGATGCAGCATTTCCTTGGCATCTGTCGAAGCTAACCTGACATAACAGGTTGTACTTTTCCCCGCTCGTTTGACTGTCTTTTGGGTCATGGAAAAAGTGACTTGACCCCACTTCCCCCTTTTATGACGCGACATGAGTCAGGCCTGAGTGCTCTAGCTCCTGAGCAGTGTTTGATCCAGTCAGATCACGGATGATGACATAAGTAGGATTATGACATAAATGTGGGATGCATGAAGATTTACATTATTTTCTGGATTTTGCAAAATATGCAAGCCAGTGAATAATATACCCATTTACTATTTAGTCTTTTACAAAAAAACTACCTAAAAAAACTCATACATTCACTACAATCTTATTATATTTTTAGATCCAAGCAATAATATTCTTTAGCTATTCTCTTGGGCCTTTACTCAATAAGATTTGGCCAAGCATTGCGTGTCCGTAAAGGTCCGGTGTGTAATTTGTTTGGAGGATTTATTAACAGAAATGCAATACAATATACATAACTATGTCTTCAGAGGTGTATAAAGACCTTCCATAATGAAGCGTTCTGTTAATGTTAACTTACAATGAGTTATTTCTATCTACATGCATCGTGGGTCCCGTTGCATGGAATTTACCATGTTGTTTCTACAGTAGCCCTAAATGGACAAACTTCTATTGAGAGCGCATTTCGTAAATACGTTATCTCATTTGGCAAAGAAGTGTAAATGTGATGACATATTTATCCTGTGTCAGCCACCCTAGTGCTTCGAAAGGGGGGGGTGAGCGGTGGAGTGGCCGTTGGTTGCTATATGCACCTTCACCACTAGATACCGCTAAATTTCATACACAGGAGCTTTAGAGGGGTAGTTCACCAATTTTTTTTAAATTCTGTCATTGAATTTCTTCTGCAGACCACAAAAGAAGAAAATTAAAAAACTATTGTTAGCCGAAAAATGGCAGTACCCATTGACTTGCATTGTGTCCATAGAGAAGCGAATTGGTATTGCTGTTGTTTGGTTACCAACATTCTTCGAAATGTGTTTTTTGTGTGTGCTTCACCTAAGAAATTGGGTTTTGAAACGACAAGAGGATGAGTAAATGATGACAGAATTTTCATATTGGCCTGAACTATCCCTGTTCGATGTCCTGAAAGCTGAACTTCAGTTTACACTCCACAACAATGCATTCAAGTAATATTATATTTGTATAAAGAGTGAATAGTTTTCCAAAGTTGACATTACGTATTTGTTTACAACTGCAAGTGTCCTGGAGTTGAAAAGGAGTTGTAGACTGGATAGAAAACCTGGAGTGGACCATGACTGGAGTGATTAAAGAAGTTTTGAACAGAATGGGGAATGTCCTGTCTCTCCACCTCAACATAATCTTTTCCAGTCTGTGAATTGCTTGAGTGTTTAACAGAGTTTGATGGTTTGGCCTTTTTGAAACAATCTTCTTTGGTAACTTTACATCTAATTCCTTATTTCAGAACTGTTCTCAGAAGTGTTTTATTGAAGGAATACCACAGTCATGATCACAGCCGTGCATATATTCAGTCATACAACACCACTCCTGCTTGAACTTGAGCCTGACCATATTCTATTACGTTGTCTATAAGTTGTTTTATGTTCTTAACATCAGATCAGTGTGAAGAAACATTCAAGTGAACAGTGCAGGTGTACAGACTTGTGTTTGAACAGCTATTTTTACATTCAACCTTGAAGGCAGCCAGCTGTGAGCTCCGGGTCTTGTTTGAGCTACGAAACTCATACTTGTTTACTGCAAATTAAAACACATTGAGCCGTATCATCTTAAATTGTCATCGAATACACAATTAGTCCTCTGACAATGTCTTCTCTGACAGGTTGTACTGAAGGGAATGTAACACTTAGCATGGGGCTGATAATGAGTGACTTATTTACACAAAGGACTAGCGAGCAGCGTTGGCGATGGAACCTCAGTGTAGAGTATGCAAATGAGAGAGTAATCTTGAAACATAATACTACGATGAACTGTGGTCAACCATAAAAGGTGCATCTATCATCTATTCATATATCAGTAGTACTAAATATTAAGTTGTAACAGGTGGAAGTGTGGGTTTATATGCATGAATGGTATTTTGAATAAGTATTATTTGGTTGTGTCTGTTCGTGGTTTTGCACCAGGATGACTCTTCGCTTATAAGCAGATTGCTATCAGTAGAAGTGGCCACATATCGGCCGGAGGATCCACACTAAATAAACTGAAGGTTGGGATAGAAACTGTTTCCATAGTCTCATCATTCAGGGCCTTCTAGAATAGTCCAGAGCAGCAAGCCCAGGTATTAGTCTGAGGCCAAACATACAGCAACCAAGGACATCAGTACAAGAGGGAGGGTTTATTTGAGCTGATAGCTCTTGTGAGTTAAACAGGTGTGAAATGCACTAACTTTGGGAGGAAAATGCTTGCAAAAAAAACATTTATTTTATTATATCCCTTACAAGATGTGACCCAGTCTATGAAAGCTAGGCTAAAGTCTCATAATCTAATAGTGAGATAATGAACATCAAAGTTTTATTTCAACCATTGATTTAACTGCTATGCCTTTAACTTTTGACAAGGCCTTGCTTAAAGATTTTAAGATAATATTTTCACAGAAGGTTCTTTACATTATGCGTGATGATATTATGTAGAAAACAGCACATTTACAGTTGTGTCGAAATTTTCTGGCTTCTGGGGTGCAAGAGATATTCAGTAAAATAACAGGTTTTCTCAGTTTTCTTGTAAATTTGCAGTGTTTTCTTTAATTTACTAGATTTTGCTGTAAAATATGTGAAGTATCTGTTTAAAAACAATAACATTTTGTAAAATTACAGTTTTTTTGGGATACCATCCGTGAAAAAGTACTATAAAATTATTATTTTTTAACAGTGTAATGCATGTTAAGGTACTTAGAAAATATAGATGTAATTTAGTTGTGTACTCAAAATTTAACCACTGTTACACCTACTTAATGTATTCACTAAAAAATAGGCCAACATTGTCTCAAGTAGTACTTTATTATACTTTGCTTGAGCAAACTTAGTAAAAAGAACTCGAAGTGTATATTCAGATATCTTGCTTTTATAAGCATGAGCGGTTTGTATATGTATTCGAGAGAGCAACATGAAAACATGAGAAAACGGTTAAATGCCTTACATCTTGCCTTTAAGTTCCCTGTGGTCAGGTGAAAAATAAACATGTCTGTGTTTGATCTGTCTGATGCCACCGTTTGTTTAAAGGGAGGTTCCCTGTACACATTCGATGAGACCTTAAGACAAAAGATACATGACAGCCCCTTAAAATGTTTAAATGGAAGATCAATTTGAAATGCAAATGACTATGCAAATATTTGAGTGTTTTAAATTGATAAAATGATATGGAAACAGTTGTATCTCTCCAGTCACATTCTTTGTTTCTTTTCTTCTGTACCTTTCTTTATTTCACTTATCTATAAAAAATAATTCCACTTGAAACTCCATATTTACTACTGGAAAGTCCCCACCGGTGAAACGTCTCAGTGTGTTTGTGATTTGCATGGAACATTTAATCAGCAGTGTTTCTCCTCTTCTTTACAGCACTTGAAGTAAGAGCAGAGATGTGGCACAGCGCTGTCATCATCATCGTCTGAACGCATGAACAAGATTCAAATCTCTATTTCTGATGCATGCGCCAGCTCATGAGTGACTAAAGACAAAACGGATCCAGCATTTGATTGGCTGAAAAAGCGCAACGTGGACATCGAGCAGCAACAGGTAGAGCGCATGTGACCGTTATCATTTCATTCTGACTGCGGCGGTCAGCTCGACAACAGCGCGCGCAGTGACGCTCTTATCGTTTACACTCGTCACGTTGAGTTTGGCGGACATTCACTTTGAGGTAAGAACAACTTTTTTCCTAAAAAGCAATGATTGACAGCTAGTGCATGAGGCTTCTAAAAGAGAGAATGTAAATGTGGACGCCTTGATATTTACTTTTATACACGAACTTACTTAAATCTTACGGTTTTCCTTTTAGGCAAATTACTTGAAAATTAAATCGCTTTCCGGTCTTAAGAAAAAGATATTTAGCCTAATTGTAGTGGTGTAGCCTACTTTTCCTTAAAAATCAACTATAAGTAGACGGCCTATTATATAAAACAAAAATATACTTGTAGTAAATATTAAAAATATATAGTAACTAAATAAATTAAGCATGTTTGTTGTTTAATATATATATATATATCCTTATGTATTTTTGTAGTAATATTATAAAATAACAGGATTGAATTTGTGGTTACCACGGTTTTACAAAAAACCACGATCTTACTGTAGTAAGGTTAATAAACCAGGATTCAATATGCCCTCGGTTATTTATCTCTTTATTATTCCCTTATTAAACGCAATATTGTTTACGTATCTAGAGAGGATTTGAGATTGCAGTACTTATGAGCTAATAGCCTACTTGAAATGCTAAATAAGTTTCGCATTATAAATGAATTTCTCTAAACAAGTGTGTATGATCATAGCAGGGCCCAACACCAGGGTGTGGGTGAGTGAAGCATGAAGTCCAAAAGAAAGGGGTCAAAACGGAACGGTCAATCTTGGGCAGAGCAGGATGACCCAGACTTTACGCTGGAAACGGAGCCAGGTTCCAGCGAGCAGGAGGGTTCAGAGGCGTCCTTGAGGCTCGACCGGACGTGGAGGGCACGGAGGAGCGACGGCGGCTCACGAGCGGGCACGCGCCGCAGGCGACACATCGGCAGCGCCAAGGAGCGCAACGTGCGCAGGCTGGAGAGTAACGAGAGGGAAAGGCAGAGGATGCACACACTCAACAACGCCTTTCAGAACCTGCGCGAGGCCATCCCTCACGTCAAAACAGACAAGAAACTTTCTAAGATCGAGACTCTGACGCTGGCCAAGAATTACATCAAGTCGTTAACCACCATCATCCTGGGCATGTCTAGCGCGTGCCTGCCTCACGAGAAGCAGGAGAGTAACGCGTCTCGTCTCCTGCAGTGTTATCAGCAGCATCTGGAGGAGGAGGGCGAGGAGGATCTCTCCAGCTACCTGAAAACTATTCACACCTTCAGCCAGGGCAGCTGACACACACACTAGATAACAGACTCACTGTTGAATGAGAGGACATTATAGTGACGGGCCACGAGGAAGTGACGCAACGTGGATGTTATTTGCCAACCCTACATCAAAATTAGCTTGTAACCTTTTCAATACGAGTCATGCGAAGTAAATCTTCTGGTCTATTAGAGGTTATAATATATTTTGAAATGAAAAAGTACAGAGTTGTGGAGTAGACTTTATATTTATTGTGGACACAAACCATGCACAATGACACTGAAAGCTAAAGTGCTCTGAGATTCACTTTACTGTTGTTTTCTTACAGCAGCATTTTCACAGAGCCTATCCGTCTACACTAAATAAGTTAAAACTATTATATCGATTTCACTTTCAAGTTCACAGACCTGTGGAGAGATCATTTGTCTAGATGCTGTCAACTCTCCCTCTTTCTCTCTCACCTGCATATATTTAATATAAAGATTTTCTTTATTTACAGCAGTGACCTTAAATAATGCCCACAATTTATTCACATTAGGCCCTTAAATACCAACATCCAACTGTATAACATAAATAGTTCAAATTTATACAGCCACATATACAACATTACTTACTAGAATAGGAAAGATAAAAACAATCAACATTTTAGTATAAATACTGTTACTCTCTGAAATTTGTGCTGCTGCCTTTAAACAGAATTATACCATTGTTTTGTGTGAATGGAAAGAAATGTCATGTCATCCTGAGGAAATACATTTTTCATAACATTGTCAAGTTAAATTTAAATATTGCACTTTTTTGCTAACTCCAAAAACCAAACGTTTCCTCCTTTTACATAGTACCACATTGCCATTTCACCTTTGAGTAAAAATGTGAAATAATCTATTTATCTGATATAAGAAGATGACAGAAGTGTTATTTCAGACATCTTTTTGATGTCTTGGCCACTAAATTATGCAACATTATATGCCGCTTTATGGAGCCTCGCACTTGACATGAAAAAAATCTATATTGTGGCCGCAAATAAGAATTGAATAAATGATTTATTTATACATAAGCATGTTTTTAAAATTTGTTTCCTTGTTTATGGTAAATTGTGTCCATGTTTTAGATTTTTTTTGTAAACAGGTTCCCCGTCACAGTCATGATTTGCAAACATCACCAAAGATGTATGGTCCATAACAACAGCCACATCTTTTATTATTAAGGAGTGATGAGTTTATTAAATTGCAGATAGGAGTTTTTTAAAAAGTGAGCCCGATTTCTCAAACTAGAGAAATTAGTAAAACGTGGGCACAATTTATCTTTAATAAGGCAATGACTTATCAAAACATGCACAAGTAGTGATTAATGGTAGGAATTAACTCTGAATTCATTGATCCCATATAATTCTTTCTCTTTGCGTGGCATGTGCCGGGTATCATACCACTCCTATATAATTGCTGTATTTTTTTTACCCCATAACTCACGTTTAATGACATCGTATCCAAACTGAAAATTAATTTCAGAAGCAGTTGTTTGAATTGATAGCTTTGTTTGTAATGTTTTTGTATTCAATGGCCCTAAACTCCATTTAAGAATTGCGAAAAAAGCAAAACGATATGACCACAAACAAATAAATAACCATTAAATTAAGATCCTATCCAAAAGTGTAAAAACAAAAACGACTGGAATAAAAGAGAGAGCAGTACTGGAAGTGACCGTGTTATCCACGAAAGCACTTGAAACAAATGTTTGTAAAGCTGACATGAAGACACAGGCCAACAAGAGGACGTGATGAGTCATCTGCACACAGGAGCTTGAACTGAAGTGAGCAACTCTCTGTTCTACAGAAGAGAAGTGAATATGGCTACACTAGAGATGGTTAGTGAGAGACACTGGGGGTGCTTGACTAACATCCTACTGGGTTTCCATTGATCTCAGGCTGGTTATGGGTTTGCAGTGAGCCTGATATTTGGTGGCTGCTGTTGTCAGTTAAGGGTGGCATCTTGATGCGAGGGGCTTCCACGGCATTCCCCCTTATCGTTATGTGATCCCATCCACCCTGAGAGGAGAACACAAGATTTCTCATTTTCAACCCATTCTATTCTATTTTATTGTCTATGTCTTTAAACGGCAAATATAACAGTTTGAACTATATCAGCATTTCTTACCCCAATGCCATAGTCCCACGAGTGACCTTTGGGTTCTGTAGGCAGCACCCCCAGCCGGCGACATACAGTTCCACAGCTGAGACTGTGGCTACCCTGCACTTTATCTGCAATGACCCACACCTTAGAGAGAAAACACATATGTTGCATTTAAAAGGGGAAAAACCTAGTCAAGTTAAAACAAACTTGTGTTGTGGACACACCATGACTCAATTCAAGTTTTGAGGAAGTCCTGATGCCGTTGAAATTTATTTATGCTAAATCTATACTGTACAAATAAAGTAAAACAAATATTCTAAAACTGACTTGGCACATATAGCTACTGAAAAGTTAAGAGATTATTCCACATTTTAATTTCAAATCAGCATTTCTAGATGTATTGTGACCATTAAAGTCCAGTGTTTGTTGAATTTTAATAAAATCAAACCATAGCACTGATATATAGTCATCCGACTGTAATGTGAAAGACTGACAACATGACAAGATACATGAAAACTGTGATAAAAAGGTTAGCACATAAAAACATTTTGTTTTTCCTTAATACATGTACAAATATTGCCATGGTATTGCTTAAAAGTGAAAATAAACTCTTTGCGGTATTTACAGCCCCCCTAATCCAGAAAATGCACTTCCTGTGTGTAAGGATTGTGTGTACAGAACCACCCGATAAAAATCCAGCCGTTTATTTTGTTTTAAAATCCCCAATAAACCTCAACTGTCCTCTTGAACAAGCTGTCGGCATTCTCTCAGTAACTTGACTTCACATTGATTAAGCCTTCCCTATGACTGCTGATTTGATCTACTCCCGACATCTGAGCCTCTGAAGACGCTGTGGATTTGTTTTATTTCTCAACGGAATGTGCAGAAGACATCAGGTGAAGTCACTTTACACCGCTTCACAAACGAATGTTAGTAAAATGCTGGATTCATAATGGGTCATGTTTTCAGTTTTTAAACATATGACGCGTTTGTCACGTTTAAAAACAATGTGCTCGTTGTAAAGACATAATGCAAAATGCATTAATTTAGGAACAGCATCCTTAGTTTTAAAAGGGGTCTTATGGCGCGAATACGTGTCTTTCGGTAATTCGGCATTGTGCTTCTTGTCTGGTGTGTGACCCGCCTGACTCTTGGTGGAGGAGTTAACCGATGTTCTGCCAAAGCAGTCTAAATGATGTCATCAGAGGGCGGAAGTGCATTTTCGGATTTTCATTAAAAATTGTGAGGGCACATAAATAAAATAATGGCACAGGAACATTGTTTACAATAACGCTACGATGTTCCTTAAAAAAAACAGATTACATTTTTTTAATCTGATCATGAACTATAATGCATCAGTAATCCATATTCTCCACATCCTTATAACAATTTATTAGGAATTATTCCAGACCTGGTCTAGAGGTCCCACTGATACTTTTCGCACATTATTAGAGATGTGCTCCCAAGATGAGCCCTGAGGGTAACTGGGGGTCACACCCTGTCTGTACCACAGGTTACCTGCACGAAAAGGGCCACAGAACAGACAAAACAGTAATGCTTAAATTAAACAACTGCACTTCAGTTATGCTGTATGCATATACATATATTTAACAGCTCCTTTGGAGACCATCTTCAGTAGATCAGAAGATGTGTATTGGTTTACCATTGTCATCCACAGTGTAAACGGACGTCCTGCCCACTGACACCTGTTTGAGCTTCTGTCCGGCCGGAGAGGGGATGTGGTACCAGCAATCTCCTATAAGCACAGATAAAACTTGCCTTTGAAATGTTACTGCAGGCGATGTCGCAACATTAGCATGATAGGCAGAACTTGAGCAAAACATGTTACGTGACAAGAAGAGCATGTGAATGATGGTGCGTTTATTTTGATGGAGGATGTATGAATTAACAGTACATTACAACTCGGAAAGAGTCAAAAGAGAAATTTACTAGTCATGATGGAATGTTTTTCTCTCACCTGCGGGGTCCTGGACTGATACAGAGCCCCTATAGAATGCCGAGCCATCTTTAGCAATGGCCCACACCTGATGGACAGCACCTATAGAAATGGACTTGAAAGGCTGGTCAGTTCCTACGTGTAACCATGACGACCCCTGAAGGGAAAAAACACATCGCTTTAGTGAGAGTAATTGCTAAATTGTATTCACAAGTTATGACCTTATGAACATCTAAAACATTATGTAGATCAATTATCTTTAATCTAAAAAATAATGAACTTGGCCCTTACTGCAGGGGTCAGTGAGGTGACACCCAGACGACACAGGACATCCCCTTTGTTACTGATGGCCCAGAGTGGCACCTGTTCTACTGTGTTCTTCGGCCCGCACGGCAGAATTGTTACGTCACTTAGAGGTATAGGCGGAACCTCCTGCCAGGGGCCGGTTGTTGTGAGTTTACACTTTCTAAGAGTAAAGAACAAGGTAATAATCATAAAGTGCATGGATGAACAGAGCTCAGGAGAGCAGAATATACATTTTGAAGCATACCTGGCCCAACGCCTGCGCCGGACAAAGTCCTTTAATGTTTTGTTTCCATGGTATGACCTAGAACAGTAATTCAATTAAAAGAAAACATTAGAGGGGATTAGTTCTCTCTCAACCTTGCGGGTAAAAGTAATATTTCTGTACACTGTGATTAAATGGCTACATGACTCCAGTGAGTCGACTAAATGGTCGCGGCATTTCAGCACAAAAACTTGCATCTCATTCACAAACAACCCAAAGTCTAGCTTAACCAGATGAGAAATGTGCTGAAAAAGTGATGTGATGCAAGAATCAAGGTTTCAGTTTGTGACCAAGTAAGTTCCAGATATGAGAAATGAGTTAACTGATAGCGCAATTTCTAGTATTAGTAGTAAGAAAATATTTAAAAACTAAGCATAACTAAGCATTTGAAAAAATAAATAAATACTTTTGAAAAAAGTTTATATTAAAGTAAATATTATTTAAAAAACAATTTGCTTACATAAATTATCAGCGATTTATGAAGAAAATTCTAAAGATCCCTAGGTACATAATCTTCAAAAGATCTGGGAAAGTAATGGCTGATGAACGAAAGCGTTTCCGTTTTTCTCCTCACACACAGCTCTGTTGCAGACATTTAACCACCAAACGGAAGTCACAGAAGGCTGAAGGAGACTAAAGGCCATTGCATCGAATTTGCGTCAAATTTTCACACAAGTAATAACAAAGCTTGCAGTGGGTACAACTGTACGACTTACGCAGGAAAGTCCGCTGCATACTGCCAGCCCTCTCTGTCTGTTCCTAGTGCCACAGCGTAGTCAATAGTCCACTCTGACACCTGCACGGCATAATGCATACATGTACAAAACCTTTCACACTCTTTCTATTAAAATGAATCCAACAATTTAGCACACGACCACAACGTAATGCATTTATCTATAGATTGAATATGGGTAACAATACATACCCATGTCCAGTTTGGGGAGGGTGGTTTAGAATTAGTTTTGGTGCACTCCTTCAGACCTGAAGCATCACTCCACATGTACCGATCAGTAGGGAGACCCCTGGTGGAGAATTAGTGGACTGAGAACACTGAGTATGTCTAAAACACAAAAGCGTTAATTGTATAATAAAGCTCAGTGTTTACCTGTTAGTGTAGCCAGTGACGGGGTTCCAGCGCTGGTTCTCATATATATAAACACTCTTCACATCCGTCTGTGTGTAGATGTTATCTGTGCTGCTCGCCAACCCTACATGTGTGGAATGAACTTATATTAACTTAGAGTTTATTTATTAAATCATGAAATAATGGTGATGGATTTACCCTGAAAGAATCCTCCTCCGTAGCCTCCAGTATGAACCCAGGCGGTGTGGTCGTAACCGATCCCCCACACCACACCAAGACTGTTAGACTCAATAATACGCAAATGGCCTCCGACTTGACGCCAAAACCTGTTCACAACGAATCATAAACACCCTTAGAACAGTGTTATTTTAAAATAATTTTAGACATCAATTACATTTGTAGATATAAATATATAAACTACATGTTTATATATATTGCTAAAAATGTAGGCCAGTTAACAATTAATCGCAGATAATCATATCCAGAATAAAAGTTTGTTAACATAATTTATAACCGTGTACTGTGCGTGTTCATTTTGTATTTATTATAAACACATAAACATACGTGTATGCATCTTAAAAAATATTTGCATGTATTTGCCAATAATTTAAATTATACAATATATAAATATTTATTCATTTTTATATTGTTCTTAAATATATACATGCATGTGTATGTGTTTATAAATACGAAATAAGTATGAACAGTACACAGACATATATTATGTAAACACAAACTTTAGTATGGATGTGATTAATGTTGATTATTAACAGCCCTACTAAATTGTAATCCTTACATCTGATCACATGGTGTTGGATAGAGCGATGCTTCAAGTTCTTTCGTAGGCTCGCTCACAAAGATGTCACCTTTACAGGTGATCGACCAGATGGCCTGTTTTGAGGGAGGGCCTTGTATACCTCTGGAGTCACAGCAGGAAACGCTGAGTAGAGCCAGCTGATGGGTTTAAAAAACAGGTTCAATACAAATTGCAGTTATGGAGATAAACATCGCTTATGTTATTTGCTTACCCAGTCGTACATCTCCAACTCTGCTGTAGCAGCCAGACGGATGGGCCACCTCTGTTTGGTTCTCTCGGCTGTGTAGATGGCAAACGTGTGCTTGGATTCATTGAGTACTGGCACCAGTATTGTCACTTCATTGATGAATGTGTGCAGATACTGGAAAAGAAAGAAATAAATGCAATGGATTTCATAAAGTTTTCAAGCATTTAAACAGTAGACGGCAACGATGTATATAGAAATAGTTTACCTTCTTCTCATCGTTGAAGGTGTAGTAGATAAACAGAATGCCATCCTTGCTGCCGTCCACTCCTGAGAACTGCTCCAGCGCAAATTGAACATCCACCCACTTATGAGGTTTCCAGTCTCGCCACCACTGCATGCTGCCCTTCTTCACCCACACGGACTGTGAGGGGGATGAGAATCAGGGACGTTATTCAGTTGTTTTTGATTTTGATTTTGAAAGACAGAGAAGGTTTCTAGGGGCACCTGAATGTTCTACCAGGTTGAAGGATGCTGCCTATAATATTACAACGGACTATTATTCTAACTTTTGATCACTTACTGTCGCGATATCAATGACAGTCTGGATACAATCATATAAAATAAATGACAAAAAGCAATCGTTTAGCTTTGAGGAAAAAATCACATGAGGTTTTCTGTTTTTAAGCACTACCTGTTCAATGGCCTGCTCATAATGTGTGAAATTCTCCATTTCTCTCTTGGAGCGTTCGCTGAGCTGCTCGAAAATCTGTTTGCGCCAGGCCGCTGTTTGTGCGGGTGTGATAGAAAGAGACATGGCCTGCATAGAGCAGTTCAGTGCTGCGGAGACAGTTATCAGAATGAAAGTCAATAAACATAAGAATAATTCATTAAAAAAATCTACAATAATTGATTCAGGCTCACGTCAAAACCTGCATATGACTCTTTTCACTGTGGAACACAAAAGATGATATTTTGAGTGGTTTTGTGTCCATACAATGGAAGTCAAAGTGGATCATTGTTACCAATGTTCCTCAAACTTTCTACCAACGTCCGTCCGACGGTCTACAAACATTCTTAAAAAATCTTCATTTGTGTTCTGCAGAAGAAATTTATCCAAGTTAGGAATGACAAGAGGGTGAATAAATAATGATTTTTTTGTTTTGGGGTGAAATTTAAGGCAGTAAAAACCTGCCACTATCATTACATTCTGGACTAAATTTGCAATCATTAAATTTTATTCACATCACTGTTTTATGAAATAAAATTTTTGCGTTTTAGATTCTTTTGAAAAGTTATTTCATTACATCTATTTAATAATAAAATAGGTTTTTTCTGTTCTGTAAACAAATATCACACTGGGACAAAATTAAATACTACAGTTGTATAATAATATTTTCAATAAAATATTTACAAATGCCTTCAAATATTTCTTATTAATAGTTATGGTTTACTTACCATTATATTACAGTTATCTTATATTATAAAATGTGTGACTGACCTGTGGATGTAGATGAGTTAAACCAGTTAAGCTGCATGTGACTGTCGACCGCACATCCTCCTCCACTGACCCAAGCCCATTTTTGATGCTCATCAGACCCGTAAAGCTCCTCCTGGGCCAAATTATAGGTAGCTACAGAAGACAGACTGCTGGTATCGGCTGTGTCACCCGCGGTTCCTGAAGTCTGAATCTGAGCCTCTTCCAGGTCCACATTGCTCCACTGAGGGTCCAGCCCACCTGATTGGCTAGGAGAGAGAACCTGTGCTGGAGAACCCCTGTCCTCCGCTTCCTTTTCCGCAGATTCCTCCTCGGGGATAGACGGACCAGCTGCTGGTGCGGACGCGTCACGCCGACCGATCTGACCCTCGCGGTCGGACACCAGCTCTGAGATGAAGCTGTCACTAGTGACTTTAGGGATACGTGGTTTAGGGTTGTCTTCGGTCTCAGATGCGGTAAGAACTCCACCCACTGCTTTCTCAGTATCAGGGTCAATGTCACTTACCACAGAAGCTTGAGACTCCACACGCACCTCACCACCAAAGAAACAGCCAGCGCTGTAAAAAAAGAAAGATGTCCTCTAGTGATGAGTCTCTAAGTCTTTGTTGGCGCTGTAGTTATGACTGTGAATAAAGGCAAAAGCCAACCTCTGAAGACTGTTCGCGCTGGCACTAGAATGGGAACGATCGCTGTCTCTGGACACAGACACAACCCTCCAGGTCTTCCCACTCAGCTCGCTTGCTGTCACGCCCTGACGGAAATACACCGCTCGGTCCTCAAAACCTATCGCCCATACCTGAGCAAAAAAGCAAAACCACACACACTGAATTCTAAGAGCCTTTAAATGAAAATAAATTAAATGTGAAGTTTCCTGTACATAACACATCCTACATTTGTATAGAATATGTGATTTCTATCTTTGAAAAATGTGAAAAATAAATGTATAGATTTTATACTTATTTTTATACAATTTTATACTAAATTTTATCTTGTTTATTATAGATTATATTCCTTTATTTTGTACTATTATATATTACAGGGCTTGACATTAAGCATTGTCATGTGGTTGTCCTTCGGACAAGTAAATTTGTCATTCACACAAATTTGTACAAACATTACTTGTCCGTGTCAATACAATTGTTTTGGATCCTGATTAGTCAAGTTTGCTTATAAGCGTTTTACCTAGTGTCCGCTGCAACCACCAACATTTGTTCTATAGCAATCATGGAGAGCATTAACAAAGGCAAGCAGTAAATATTATTAGTGTCAGGGCTGTACGTTAACTTTTTTTGCAAACAGCACTGGTGGTCAAACAGTTGTAGCACAAGTATAAAGATCTGTTGTTATCATTAAAAAAATATGCAAGCGCAATTCATCACATGAATAGTCAGGTGACTGACAAATGACATTAATTTTATAAAGATAGATACATTTTTTGCATTCATTTTTCTAAGTTCTGTTTATTTCCTTTTTTTATATACTGTACAATAGAGGTTCATTTGTCCACATAAATTACTGTAGTATACTTTAGTGATATTTACTAGTAAAATTCTTAGATACAGTTATTGAACCTTACTATAGTATGCTACAGTGTTTACTACAGTTTATCAATTTACTACAAGGGTACTACAATTTCCTTTAGCTGCTACAGTATTTTGTCATCTGTACTCAAACATTAAAATGCACGTCAAATAAACTTTCAGATCCACTCTGGAGATGATGTTCATGTGTTCAAATGCTCATATAGTACAGACACAGGCAACTTCTCGACCATCACTCTTGTATTATGATAGTCTGTGCACCTCATTCACCCAGACACGCAGAACAGCAAGATGACATGTTCCGCAGGATTCCGCATCCTCATCTAGTTATATGGACTCAATGCGCTTCACCATTGATTATTGTCACACACAAACAAGCATAACCACAACAAATGCAATTAGGGATGCAACAATACCATTTTTTAAAGACCCAAGTATGAGTACCGATATTACAAGTACAGAATCCCAGAACCTAGAACGCATATGTTTTAGCGATTTTTAATGATTGTTCTGCATGTAATCTGGGCGGAATCTTTGACAAAAAACGTTAATTATCTCAGCTGTTTAATCAAAGTGATGCAGTTTTGAAGAAACCTACCCACATCTAAGGAGTGAAAAAAAGAGAACAAATGAAGATAGAAGAATATGGTTTCTTTTGTTTAAAAGCAGAGACTCTGTTCTTTCATTGGACATATTGTTTGTCCATATAATCCTTACAGAAAATGTACTGTGAGCCATTCAATTTTGGTGAAAATGTTAAAAAAACGCTGGCGTAGGCTGGCAACTTTTTTTTAAAAAGGCTGGTGGCGAAAGAGTTAAATTTAGTAAACATTTTTACTGATAAGAAGCACAATTTTACAAGCACATTTACTTCAGTTTGCTAAAGTAAACAACATATTCTGTGGTCTAATTCTAAAAAAGAAAGGGGGGTGGTGTGGTAAAATGTGAGTGTATTATAACTTGTTCAAGTCAACCGGACTTTTATTTTGACAGGATGCCGCAAAGAGCGTTTGCTTTAGTTAAGCGGACTTTTATTTTGATGGATCGCCGCAAATGGTGTTTGTTTATGTATTCGTGTCCTGGCTCTGAAAGCTTCGCAAGCACAATCAGTTTTTTTACCTGGATTCCTCGATTCCGTCCACGTTTTCCACATTGCGGAAATCATAGGGCTCTATATCACGTGAGGTATCAGTGTTTCATTACGAGTACAAGAACGAGTACATGAGCTTGGTATCGGGCCGATAACCGATACTGTTATCGGTGCAACCCTAAACGCATTTCACACCAACATGCGGCTCTGTCTAATACACCTATTCTTATTATTCTTAGCACAGATCGATTTTTTTCGTAGCATTGTTATTACAATTTTTTTCATGTTACTTGTCCGGTTGGGTAAGTCAAATTCTCTCTCACTTGCCCATAGAAAACATTCACTTGTCGAAGACAAGCGTTAATGTCGAGCCCTGTATTATATTATATTGCCTTTTGATGGTCAAGAATATGTTATGAAATAAAACCAAAATGATGAAAAAAGAAGAGTACTAATCTTTTACCTGGTCATTGAGGCCTACATTGATCATCACCATCTCTCCAACCATACCAATCCAACCCGAGCCACAAGGATTATGAGAATTCACACCCCGTCTAAACCAGACCTATTGAACATTAGAAGATAAGGCAAAGGTAAGCATAGAAACACAAATGGTCAAGTTTGACAGCAGCCACTGCTTATATAATATAAGACTTGCCTTATGATCTTTAGTAACAGCCCACACTACATTTACACCAACAGCTACATGCACCGCACCCACTCCAGGATTCGGTGATTCCACTGTGACCCATGATGTACCTGTGAATAAATGGATATTATCACATATGGATAAAACAACTAGACATACATGTAGAGAGATAACTTGACAAGAGTTAACATGTCATGTACTATAGCTTCAAGTTTCAATTCAATTCAAGTTTATTTATATAGCGCTTTTCACAATGTGTATTGTTTCAAAGCAGCTTTACAGGGGCAAACAGGAAAAACAGAAAAACACAGCACAGTGCATGGTATTCATACAACGAGTAAGATCATACTAATAAATAATAGCTAATTTCTAAATAAATAAATAAATGCTCTAAAAAGCTCTCACCCTTAAGACAGTCTCTGCCAATGCCCTCTCTGACCAGCAGGTGACCCTCCCACAGGACGGCCCACACCAGGTCACCCGGCCCACAGCTAACCTGCACCACCTCCCCAGGCACAGCAACCTCCTCCCAAACAGAACCTTCAGGATTATGATAGTGGATGCCGCTCCTGAACCACACCTGCTCCATACAAGACCAACATCTTTAGGTCCAAAGACAAACGGTCTAATGACAAAATACTGTTAGGCTCAAAGATCAAACTTCAATCTGTGGATTATACAATACTGTATGTTGGCAGCCATCAGCTTTAATTCACATTTGGTAAAATCGTATTTATCATGGTAAGGTTGAAATTTGCATGGAATGTCTCAGAATGAGCAATGACCTTTCCCTGGAGAGACACCGCCCACAGTGCCAAACACCCTCTGGGTTCCTCAGTGATCTCCCAGCCACCACAGCTGATGTCATTGAAGGGGTCGGGCAGTGCTTCGGTCTGCTCCGAGGGGATCTGCTATCACATACTAACGTTCACCAGCATGTACAAAAAACACTGACAACACAGTTTCCTGACAAAGACACATTTGTGCATGTACCCACCTTTACCCAGGCATCCTGTGACTTGTACCTTCTGTATCGTATCCATCGACAGCGTCGCACGCAAGAATTCCACTTTTTATCTTTCGTGTACATAGCTGGAAAGTCAATGGCGTACGTCCATCCCTGAAGACAGCAAAGGTGATGACCCATGGCGTAAGGTGAAGCATATGTGAATTCTGTGAAGTCAATACTGACCCCTTTCTCTGTTGGCTCTCCACCAAAGTTTTCATCCTGGTGCCATTCTGCCTCCCACTCCCAGTTCTCAGAGGGCAACTGAAACCCACTCAGCGGCTGGTGATTCAAACCTGTGGCATCACTCCACTGCCAGCGATCACTGGGCAACAGCCGGTCCGAGAAGCCATCGACGGGGTTCCACCTCTGTCCGGGAGCAGATAATATTAGTAAGCTTAGCCCAAAATTAAAACAGGGTAACACTGATGGTTCTCAAACCTGGTTCTCATATGTCTCCTCTTGGTAGCGAATGGGCACATCGCTGGCATGGACATTCAGGTAGATGTTGTGGTCACAGGCGATGCCCCAGCAACACTGCTGCACAGCGGAGACACGTTTGAACTCCAAGTGAGCATCGCGACAATGTTCCCACTGCTGGCCCGCTGTTGAAAGGCTGTAAACCCTCCCATAAACATCCACAGCCCTCAGGAGGGAGCTAGGCATGATGCACCCTGCCGCAGGACATAAGAGAGATGGAGATAAAAAAACAACAAGGTTCAGATAAACAAACAACACAGCAGCAATTTTAGGGTGCTTTCACATATAGTTTGTTTTAAATTAACCAAACCCAGTACTAAAAGTGAACCAGAAAGGGAACTAGCCAAAAATGACCTCATTCCTTTTGCTGTTTACAATAACGTGGACTCAAAAGAGAACCCAGTTCCTTTTTTGGTCTTCTTAAGCACAAAAGTAATCTCAGATCCTTTTTTGTTCCCAGTATTACTTCATAAAAACTCACATTTCAGTTTTCTGTGCAGCAGTGGATTAGGGGTATTCAAAACTTTACAATAAGTAAGAAATAATTAACGACAGGCCGCTTCGCGTCATGGCCGCATTACCACCTATAGTGTGCATTAACTTTCGAATAATTGAACGGACCAGAATCAATTATTCCACTTATACTACGGTTACCACACCATAGGACATTGTTCAAATGTTTAATTTCAATGTTTGTCATGTTATATCGTCTTTTAAACGCTGTTGATGGTAGGACTACTTTCTTGCGGATCTTTAGTTATTTAGTTATTTTATTTATTCGATTTCAACATACGTATTTCTTGTTTTTGAAATGCTTAGTTTATTGAAACAAAACTGCACACGTTTCCATAAACAGCAGAGTTTGACATTATAAATGTCGACGGTTTAGCCCCTACCTACATAACAGAGCTTCTATAACATTAAAACCCATCACACTCTCCTAGATCTCAAAACTCCAGGCGTTTACTAAACACCTAGAATAACTAAATCCACCAAAGGGCACAGAGCTTTTTCTCATCCGTGCACCTAAACTCTGGAATAGCCTTCCCGATAATATTCGAGGGTCAGACACACTCTCCCAATTTAAATCTCAATTTAAGACATATCTTTTCAGTCAAGCATTCACTTAATGCATTCTATCCTAAATAAACCACCGGGAGACTGCATTTATTTATATATTATTTACTAGACTTATCTTGCTTGTTCTGTAAACACCATGCACTGTGCTGTATTTTACCTTTTTTGTGTTATTCTATTTTTCATATTTTCTCCTGTAAAGCTGCTTTGGAACAATGTACATTGTGAAAATCACTATATAAATTGAATTGAATTCAATCTGGGGTCGATTTTCCTCTTGCGGCCACGCCAGGGAAGGTTTGCCACAATTCCATGGACCTTAAACTTCTTAATAATATTTGCAACTGTTGTCACAGGAACATTGAGCTGGAGATGGTCTTGTAGCCTTTACCATGTTTGTCTATTATTTTCTTTCCGAGCTCCTCAGACAACTATCGTTTACCTTCTCTGGTCCATGTTCAGCAGTGTTGGGGAAGTTACTTTTAAAAAGTAGTGTTTGCAAATTACTTCTTTAAAAAGTAATCCCTTACTTTACTTAGTTACCCTCTATGGAAAGTAACTTTTTACGTTACTCGTTACTTTTATGGTGCTCGACTTGGGCAGAACCCCATCTCATTTCCTAATTGTGTATAGTCCTACATAAAGTTCTACTATGGAGGACATAACAGGTGTTTTCTTTTGTATGCCTGTATGTTATGGCTACTCCATATATCAGTAGTGGTAGATACATACTGCAAACTCTCGAAAGTTTACTTTAATTCCCTCTCCATTTTCTGATAACATTCATCCATATAGCCCATGAAAGTTTTACGATCTGGCCATGGTGGGCGAATGTCTCCTGTTACCTCTATCTTTCTGAAAGTGGGAGATTCGACCGTATTGATGGGCAATGACGACGAACGAAGCAACAAGTCTGTCCAACTCTTGTTTAGATACCTGGTGAAAATTAAGTTTTAGCTGCTTATCTGGGCTTGGACTCGACAGATCATCATTTCCCCGGGGATCTTGAGCTACAAGCCTCGTGTTAGCATGTTTTGGTTTCAAATGCTTGGTGAGGTTGGCTGTTGAGTTTAAAGCTCCTCACACTCGAATTTTCCCAATTATTTTAAATCATTTCGAAATTATTATCAATCATTACCTCCATCCCTCAAAAGTTACCGTTGGTTGCTCTGCCACGCTTGCCATGATGACTGACTGCTCGCTGCATGCTATTGCTAGTACCAGCCTCAGTGTGGACGGAGAGGCTGTGACTATTGAGCAAGTGTCGCTGTCAAATCTGTCCCTGGGAAAAGGAACGTTGTGCCCAACTGAAAAAGGAACTATGTTTCGTTACCATATTTTCAGTGGTAAGGCATTACACTACTTTTTATCCAGAAAAGTAGTTACGTTACTTTAAGACGTTACACACAACACTGATGATCAGTGTGGTGCACACAATGATAACAAACAGGACAGTGATTACTTTTCTCCGTTTATATAGGCTGAATGGCTGACTACAAGATTGGATACATGTGTGATATTAATTAAAGAAACTAATTAGTTTGAAATATCACTACAATCCAATAATGTATTATCTTTTCTAAGGGGTACCAACAAATGTGTCCAGGCCATTTTAGAACATCTTTGTAGAATAAGCAATAAATCATGTCTTTCCACAGCTTCTTTGCTTTATTCTATGACATACCAAAGGCATGCAAGCATACATGATACAATAGCTTTTAATTTCATCACTCTTCAGGAGGAATGAAGTATTATTTCAATGAGCTGTAAGGGTTCCAACAAATTTGACAACGTTTGTATATATTGATTGTTAATTTCTGAAAAACTGTACAACTTGTTAGTTTATTACATTATCTAATTTTACAATATTATAATATTAAAATAATGGGTAAGTAAATGTCGACATTAATCAAGATTATGTTGATACTGTGATGATCCGTAGTAGGTCAGATTAATAAATGTAGCAATTTAATTTAAAAAATGAAACTAGTGGGAGATCTTTCCAAAAAAGTACTCCTAACTCAGACCAAAAAAAATATATATATTTTAACGTCACCATTATTGAAAAGAACAGAAAATATAATAAACAGAACTAGACTTGGTGCATGATTAAGATTGGTGAACAATGATGTAGAACTAAATCAAATAATCAGTTAATTTTAATTACAATATAAACTACTCTAATTGATCTGTTAATGATAACTGTTCATGTTTTGGGACTTCGTGAGATGTTTTGTTGTTCAGCGCACTGTTTATCTGAGCCTGCAGTGTCTGCGGCACACCTGGCATTTCTCCGGTCTGGGACTTTATTGGTTTTATATGTCACAAAGAAATCAAACCATAAATGGACCCACAAACAAACCGTACTCAGACCACCTCCAGAGGAGGTCTGAGCACAGTTCGCTTTTGGGGCCTTTTAGGGGGGTCAGAGATCACTTGGTCAATGGAGAACAACTTGGTTCACATATACACGCAGAACTGCTCCGATAGCATTTGGAGGGTTCAAATGAACTACGTGTGAAAACACCCTTAGTGTTTAAAGAAACACAAGCCACATAAAGTCAACTGGCTTTAAAGGGATACTCCACCCAAAAATGAAAATTCTGTTAGTAATTACTCCACCCAAGTTGTTCCAAACCTTTATACATCTCTTTGTTCTGTTGAACACAAAGAAAAGTATTTGGAAAAATGTTAGCAACTGACATTCTGAAACATGATTGAATAACATAAAACTTAAAATGGTAGTCAAAGACTTATAAAAATGTCCTTAATTCTTCAAACTATCTCATTTTGTGTTCAACAAAACAAAAAAAGATACAATAATTTTTCCACTATGGTAGTCAATGATTTCCTAGAAATGTTAGTTGCGAAATTTTTTCAAAACATCTTTATGTTAAACATAACAAATACATTTATACCAATTTTCTTTTGGGTGGAATATCCCTTTTAAAAAAATGTGAAGTAACTTAATGCTCTGCCTCGGTTTCACTCTAAAACAATGAACTGTATGCCTTGACAGCAGTTGTTTACTCAGCTGACTAGACGTCAACTAACAATACACTCAGCTCTAGATACGACATAATACATGATACTTGATGAACGACACAACAGCATCACCATATTTTGAACAAAATTAACATGTTTCGCTGGAATTTAAACGAATTAAAAGATTTATTTATCCTTATAAATCTTTATTATATATATATATATATAAATCACTTTCAATAACATTTTTGTATACAACTTGCTTTAGAATGGATAACATTCAGTATAACTGAACTTGCTGTATAAATTCTGTCATTATTTACTCTCTTGTCATTTAAAAAAGGTGTATGACTTGCTTTCTTCCGACGAACACAAAAGAAGATATTTTGAAGAATGTTGTTAATTGGTCCCCATTTACTTGCATTAGTTTTGTGCCCATACAATAGAAGTGAATGGTGGCCAGTGCTGTTCAGTTACCAAATTTCTTAAAAATATCTTCTTTTGTGTTCTGCGGGAGAAAGAAAGTCATACAGGCTTAAAATGACAAGAGTTTGAATAAATGACGTCAGATTTTTTAAACTATCACTTTAATATAACCTTAATAAGTCAGTCACCGTAAAACAAAACTGAATTTTAACTTCATACCATTAAAATAAATATTAAGAAGGGAATTAAGAAAGCTAAACCCTTTTGAAAGGGATAGTTTACCCAAAAATACAATTCTGTAATCATTTTTTCACCCTCATGTCGTTTCGTTTAAAACCTGTATATGACATTAAGTCAGGACCTGGCCAAAGGCTTAGTAATACTAAAACCAAGTGAAAGCACAAACAAAATCAAAACATTCCAATAAATAGTGAGCTGTTGAAGTGAGATCAACAGCTTTAGGCTCTTTTTTTAAGTAACGACTTACATAAAAAGAAAACATCAAAATATCCACATTTTAAGGCAAAAGCTGTGATCTTTGAGGTCACATGTTGGCAGCTCAACCAATAGTATTCACAAACATCAAATAGTTAAAAAGGCCATAAGTTCTACAATAGATATCAGATTTTTTTATGCATTGTGATATACTCCACATCATACCACACCCTATATTGTTACACGCCTATTTGACTTAGTCATGTATTTATTACAGATCCCGAAGCTGCACTAAAACGTTGAAATTAACCTTGGAGATTAAACCTTGACGTTATTTTATTGCCTCCTAGTCCTAATCTTTTCTATACAGGAAATGCAAAACTGCTACCCCAGCAATACCATCTATCAGATGACAAATAACACACTTCATAATGACTTCCTCAGTCAGGGAGCAAAAAATTTGCCATACTTCTGAATACACTGTAGACCCTCTTACAAACATTTAAGGAACAGTCTACCCAAAAATAAAAATTCTGTCATCGTTAACTCACCTTCCGGATGTTCAAAATCTGTATAAACATCTTTGTTTGGATGACCACAGATAAAGATGCTTTAAAATAATGGTTATAACCAAACATTTCTTGGACCCCATTGACCACCACGGTATGAACAATTTCTTTGTATTTTTGTTCTGTTGAAAACAAAAGAATATATTTTGAAGAATGTAGGACAGCAAACAGTTCTGGGTCACTTCTATCACCATTATCATTTTCCTTCTATGGTAGTCAATGGGATCCAAGAACTGTTTGGTGACAAGCATTCGTCCGAATATCTTTCTCTGTGTTCAACCAAACAAATAAATGTATACAGGTTTGGAACAACTTGAGAGTGAGTCAAAGCAACATCCCTAAAAGCTTTACAACAAAAGCACTGTGGTTATAGAATAGTAAAATGGTAAATGCCCATCTAAATGAATACTGTATTTATGTACAGCATTAATTTGATACTATACAGTGCAGTAAAATATCATGTACAATACTAGAATACTACAATTTCTACTAACCTAGAGACTATTATATAAACTGTATTATCTGGAATAAACAACGATGTGATATTATTTGGTAACGCTATCTGTATCTCAGTGAAGACCACAATGTTACAAAAGGTTCCTATTAGCAACACATTTGATCAGGAACGCTAGGATGTAACGGATAAATGTTCATATTGTTTGTTGATGACATTGAACGCTTGTTTGTTGATGCAGGTAACGCACGTAAACCAACACTGACAACACATAAGTTAGTAGATAAAACGTTAATACGACATTGCATGCAAATAAACAGAGATAGTCAGATACAAGCGGCTACGTGTTGAGATGAATGACTGCATTTCTTCCGCAGTGACAGGTGGAGGCAAAAGACACGACGACATTGAGGTAAATATCATCACTATTCATGCATTAGATATGTTAGCGTTACCTTATCTGCGTCAGGGTGTAGAGCACTGTGGGTATGTTGTCATTTTGCAGGCGTTTAGTTGCGTTAAGCCTGTCTGTGATTGCGTCTACTGCTGTTGACTCTCCTGAAAACCCAAACAGGAAGTGCTAACTGTCGCGTTGACGGGCAACTGGTTATTGTTTCGGTAGGGGGCGCCAATAACTCAATAACTGAAAGGCTCGTAACAGTTATATGTGACAGTGCTTCCGAAAGCATTTAACCCTTTTGCACTTAGTTATAGATTTGACTGTATTTCTGTGTTATTGCGTTGGGCATAAATTGTCAAAATTGTACACATGAAATATACTTTATAGTAAACTACAGTAAATTGTAGTATCCTGAATAATCACTGCACTTTATTCTCAACTCAACTCAACTTTATTTATATAGCGCTTTTTACAATTTTCATTGTTACAAAGCAGCTGAAAAAATAAAAATTCTGTCATCGTTAACTAACCTTCCGGATGTTCAAAATCTGTATAAATTTCTTTGTTTGGATGACCACAGATAAAGATGCTTTAAAATAATGGTTATAACCAAACATTTCTTGGACCCAATTGACCACCACGGTATGAACCACGGTATTTGGCATCTATTCATAGATGCCAAAGTATTCTGGAATAGGCTATTGGCAAAAGTGAACCGATGATCATACTAAATACCATAGTATAGTTTTAATATTTGAAGTATATATTTATAGAACTCCAGAATATACTTATACATAAGAATAAGTTTATAATTGCAAATACTCAATTGTAGCAGTTTTTTAAAGAGGGTTTATGCCTTTGGCGGATGCTTTTATCCAAGTGGTTTGCTTGCAGTTCAACATTTTCGTTATTTTAACAGATGTGTTTTCAGGTTAGTGAACCCACATGAACAAATACAGTGGCAAGAAAAAGTATGTGAACCTTTTGGAATTTCATGGTTTTCTGAATAAATTTGTCATAAAATGTGATCTAATCTTCAAATAAGTCAAGGATATTGACAAATAAAATGTGTCTAAAATAATAACTCAACTTTTTTTATCTTTCATGTCTTTTTGAGAACAACCAATAAAACTTCATAGTGCTTATGGAAAAGTATGTGAACCCTTGAGTTAATGACCTCAAAAAAAAAATGTTTGAGTCAGGTTTAAGCACACCTGGGGTCTCGCTAAGATAAAACGTTTGGAGGTGTTGACTGCAGCTACTATGACTGATAAAAACCCCTCAAACTTTTGGAGTTTGCTCTGCACAAGAAGAACACGCTTATGTGAGCAATGCCTCGCCAAAAAGAGCTTTCAAAGGATCTACGATCAAGAATTGTTGATTTGCATAAAGCTGGCAAGGGTTACAAAGTTATTTCAAAGACTTTAGAAATTTACCAGTCTACAGTTAGGCAAACAATCTATAAATGGAGACACTTTGGGACTGTTGCTACTCTACCAAGAAGTGGGGCCCCAGTGGGTCAACCAGTTGGTTCACTTACTTTTTCCACTGCCATGTTAAATGACTGTGTTCAATGACATGAAAGATCAGAATTTTTTTGTTATTATATTTAGACAATTATGTTTGCCAATACCCTAGACTTTGATGAAGATCATATCACATTTTATGACAAATTTATTCAGAAAACCATGAAATTCCAAAAGGTTCACATACTTTTTCTTGACACTGTATTGTATACTTTAGTATATATATTACTATTCCTTAAGTATACTACAGTATTTGAATCCATACTGTAATAAACCATACAATAGTAAATATTAAAATATATCACAGAATTTGGTAACGCTTTAGATTACACCCCGCATGTTTATACAGAATTTACAGTGTAACTAATTGTAACAATAATGTATCTCTGTAGGTAAAGTGGAACAATATGCAATGTTTGGGGAATAAAGATGTAAGAGTTAGGAAAACGTAAACAATATTTATACTGTATTTCAAAACTAAGGGGTATGCTAAACCAGTGGTTCTCAAACTTGGGTCCGTGACCCCCGGGGGGACACAAGATGGATCCAGGGGGCTACAGATTTTGGGGCATTTTATGAAATACACAATTTTAGGCAATCAAATAAAAGAAAATTAAGCCCACAAACCAAAATAATTGACAGCATTGTATGACTGAATATGTTTTTGGTTTAATTAAAATGTTAAATTTAAGATTATACGTTTTTATTCGAGGGGACGCAAAGAGATGGGGGGATTCCATACAACGAAAAGTTACTTTAGTTACGGTGTAAATTCTGTTTTACTATTGCACATTGGTAAATTGCAGGCTGTTTGCTAAAGTTTGCCCATCATTTACAAGTTTATATCAATTTGCTGCTAAAACTGCTATAATATTCTACAATGAACTACAATTCACTACAGCCTACTATTCTATGTACTAAAGGGGTTATATTGCTGAAATTTTTTCAAGAGTTTTTCATGGTCTTTGGTGTGTTATAAATTGCCCATGTATTTCTTAGACACGTAAAATTGCTAAAATTTCATAGTAGGAACAAAAGATGCATTCTATCTAAAAGCGAATGCTCACCCAGACCTGCCTTCAACGCCTTGTGTAACCACACCCCCACGCATGTAGGTCACTTTGTGGTATGATTTGACTAAGACCGCCCAAATGGATACGAAAGTAAGGTGGCCAGGTCTTGTAAATCTCATTGTACTGTTGCCGGCGCAGCCTGATGTTCCGAATGTGGTAAGACAGTATTCGACCAATCACTACGCACTAGTAACCTGGCCAATAATAGCACACATCGCTTTTCAGAGCGATGAGCTTTGTCAAATATCAGCGCGTTTCAGAGAGGCGGAGCAAAGAGGAGATACAAACATGCAGTGAATGTGGAAAATGCAGCGTTTTTTAACCTTAAATCTTGTATACACATTGTATTACATCTAAAGCAAACAATAATATTCATTTAACCCGGGTTTACTTAAGTATATTACAGTACTAGCATCTCATTTAAGATTTTTTGAGCTGATTTGAGTAAATTACACTCAAGATGTCATATCAACGGTGAATAATCTGCTGGAATACCTAGTGACTGTAACACTGGGAAAAAAGACAGAACATAAATGCTGCTGTAAACATTTCCGTTAAAGTGGTCAAACCACAACCTATGCATCTTAATGTATATAACGGCACTGTAATGCCAATGACAAAGATAAATAGTTTGTTTTCATATACATCTTTCTTGGGACAAACTCTATTGAAAGGAAACATGTCATTTAAATATAGCTACATAATGTCAAAACAATTTTGGGCGGTCTGCATTGGGGTCTCTATTGACTACAGCACAGACAGAAAACTACCCAGTTAAGGCCTGTTTGTCACGGCACATTTAGACATGTTAAGATACTTTATATTAACAGCACTGGGAAATAAACCATATTATTTAAAACAGTGGTGAGATCCCAAAACTAAAACATGGCAGAGAGGGGTGCAAACTTTTAAACAATGGCTTGACCGGTTTCATCCAAATCATTTCACTAAAACAGATTTCAAAGCATTGGCCATGAGTATGTGACAATAATAATAACATTAGAAAAAGTTCAATGTAATTTCTTCATACACTTATAGTATATCTTTATTTCAAAGGAATGTGGTGTAAAAGGGAATGGGTCAATAAATCAATATTTCAACACAAAAAGTAAAAGGTCTATAAGAACAGTTTCCCCGATACAAGAAGACGCTAGCGGCGGCATAACATATACACAACCTTATCATACTTTATATGTTAAGAAACAGCATTGACAAAGTACCTGTCTTCTATCAGTAAGGTAAAAATGATTATCAGATAATCTCCATTTAAATCCAACATTGTGCATTTTTCCAAAGACTGTTTTTATCACACATTTTATTAATATTTTACAAGGTTAGTAATAAAAAAACTTAACAGTCTAAACATTTTTCTCCTCTAAATGTGTAGAAGATGTGCAGTGAGGATTTCAATTTAAAAACAATGATATTGTACAATGGAAAATAAATCCACATGCCAAACAAAACACTTTGGCATCTGGGAAATTTAAAACCTCACACAACTTTGGTGGAATTTGAAATGAAACAAGATTTCTTTTGTGTTTCGAAACAAGGGCTATAAGGCCATACTTCAGTTGACCTTAACAAGAACCTAGTAGACAGGGGACCAATATGGTCAGAAACTAAGTATAGCCTACATTGTGTAGAGGTAAAGAGCTTGTTAAGCGCTATGTATGAATCCAGTTACAATGTAAAACTATAATTTAATCAATAACTAAAATTCCTATAAATAATGACACATGAATTTAAATGTGCTGGTGTTCGTTTAGAAACTCTGTGGATTAAAAATGGTGCTGTAACAGAACCCTTTCATTTGGTTCCTTATATGCACCGTGTCATTATATTAATTATATATGAAAACCTCTCAGACACAAAAATGTACATCGGCTTGTGGGGGACCTCATCAAACGATCGGTGCCGATCTGTCATTTGTGACCGTGGGTCGTAGTCTCACCGTGGCAAATGGATTCCCGCCCCTGAGGAGGAACAGTGACAATTAGGTTAAAAGGAGAGGGATAAACTCTAGGTAATTTTACTGGTACTGCTAATATATTTTGTTAAAATGACTCACCCTAGCAATGGATGCATGGACTGACCGTTTGGCACCTGCTTATAAAAAAAAAAGAAATGATAGTGAGTTTCCGATCTTTGGAGCTTATAAGTAAGCATTGCCATTTCCTTGTTGGACTGGTTTGATGAGGATGTCAATGCCATTCTGTCACTTCGCCAGGCAACTTGAGCACTTGGAACATTCGCTGTGTTCTGTGAACTCATTATCTGCGTCAGGAATCTTGATAATCTTGAAACGCTTGCTTGCTTCAGCTAAGGGTTGACTTATCAACAAGTGTTGACACCTAATCAGAAACCTCAAGTGACAAGAATCTACATGAGCTAAAGATAGGTTTTATAATGTTTGCTTGTGTTTCATGTTAACATTAACTGATCCAATAAAAAAATTCAGCATGTGCCTTCTGATCTATTTGATATAACGATCAACCACAATTTATAGTAGGATATCTACGTCATAGATATCTTTGGTATGAGAATTATTTCATATCACCAGAATCATTGCATTACAAACAAGCGGTGCACAAAAACATAACATTCAAGTTTAGTCCATTTCCAGCCCAAACCTATAACACTATATGGCATTGGTTACACAAAACTTGCACATGAACCATATGGACTTTCTTGCTACTTTCATGATGCAGAACATCACAGCTTGAAAGCAACCACAGTCACATTCCCATTATTACATAATCGTAATTGAGGTTAACTTCTATCCAAACACATTTAGCCGCCTAATTAAAACACCTTATTTGATGTAAGTGCCTGGTGATCTGGGGCTTAATTCTGATATGTGGGGACATTCAGCTGTGTCTCCAAGTCTCCCGCATGATGTCACAACCAGGTAGGGAGCATTTTTTTGATGTCTTTTCAATTCTTCACTATGATAGTAATGCAGAGTATCCATCTACCCCGCCCTACACCCCCTGGCAGCTGACAAAGGTTATATTACTCTGAGTCTATATCCAGCTACTAAGTTCCTGCAACCGAACATAAAATTAAATAAAAATAATTTATATACAGTCACGGAAAAAATTAAGAGACCATTCTAAATTGGCACTGATTCCCCATTTCTACATTCATTGTGGTCATTCCAGTTCACTGTCTGTTGAATTTCAACAAAATCAAACGTCAGGAGTGACAAAGTCATCCAACAGCAATGTGAAAGACTGACAGCGTGTCAAGACACATGAATACTAGGTTATCACATACAGTAAAACAAATATTTTTTATAACTTTTCCTAAATTCTTGTCAAATATTACTGTTATATTTCTTAAAAGTTAATAGGAATGTGTTTTCTTTGCAGTATTTTTGTTCTATTGTTTTTTCAGAAAAATATGGTAAATTTGTCAAAGAATGAAACAAAAAGGATCATTTTACCTAAACACTTATCTATAAATAGTAAATGTTGACCTTTTTTCTGTAGCTGTATGTAAAAGCTCATAGCATAAATGCACAACTCTTTTGTATTGTATCCTTAACACATCAGTGCTGTTGAGCAGCATGGGAAAGCCGTGGTTTTAAATTTACTCAAGAAAGGAACCTGATCTGATCAGGGAGTCCCTCCTGAAATACACATCAATGGTTTGCTTATTTCATTCCAGCCAGAGAACAAAAAAGGATCGAAAGGAGAGGCCCAGGTAGAGGTTCTTTTATTTGTCTGCTTGATCTACCGGTTGATCTAACCGTAGTTCAACTGTTGCTTCTATCAAATACTTGTGTATCATAACAAAAAAGCCACATTGCTGGTTTTGACGTCACACTGTATTGTGCATGCAAGCTTAAAGGGATAGTTCACCCCCCCAAATATTCTGTCATCATTTATTAACCCTCATGCCATTTGAAAACAGTAAATGACTCTTTCTTATGGAACACAATCAAAGATATTTTGAGAAATACCCCTCCACCTCCCGCTAATACTTCTGATGACTTTGCCCACTTCTTCACGGATAGAGTGGAGACCATCAGCAGGAAATTCGTTGCTCAACGCATCCCTGATCGCTCTCATACCCCTTACTATCCTCAACTCCCTTCTTTCTCTCCCTTTTCGGAGTCTGATGTCTCCAAAATTCTCCTTTCCACCAGGCCTCCCACCTGTCCCCTCGACTCAATCCCTTCCCAACTCCTACAGGCTATCTCCCCGTCTCTACTGCCTCAACTCACACACATTATAAACACCTCCGTCCCCACTGGTACTGTCCCCACCTAATTTAAACAAGCCCTGGTAACATCTTTAGTCAAGAAACCAACACTCGACACCTCAGTGGTCAGCAACAAAAGAGCTATCTCACTCTTCCTTTCCAAGGCCCTAGAAAGGGTTGTATTTAACCAACTCTCTGCCCATCTCTCACAGCACAACCTTCTGGACAGTCAAAATCCGGCTTTAAAAAAAGACATTCCACGGAGACCGCTCTTGTCTGTCGTCAAAAACCTACAGCAGGCATGTGCTAAATCCTTGCCATCTGTCCTCATTCTGTTTGATTTCTCTGCTGCATTTGACATGGTGAACCACCAGATCCTGCTGTCCACTCTCGCCAAACTGGGCATCTCTGGAACTGCACTCAGACAGTTCAGAATCCAGATCTCACTAGCTGACAGATGGAGTTCCTCAGGGATCAGTTATTGCTCCTCTACTCTTTTCTATATATACCACCTCCTATACTTTCCTATAGCTCTCATACTTTTTTTATAAAGATGAAAGGCAGCTTTACTTCTCTCTCCAGTCAGATGACCCCACCATCTCTGCCCGTGTCTCTGCCTGCCTTCTGGACATCTCTTCTTTGATGAAGGATTATCACCTTCTACTCAACCTCACCAAGACAGAACTCCTGGTTGTACCAGCCCACCCATCCATTGAACACCACCTTAACATTCAGCTCGGATCCTCAACTATAAAATCCTCCAAGTCTGCGAGGAACCTGGAGGTGATGTTAAACGACCGGCTGAAATTCACCTCTCACATCGAAGCAACCACTCGAACTTGCAGGTATGTGCTCTACAATATCAGGAAAATCAGGCTGTTACTTTCGGAGCATGCCTCTCAGCTGCAAGTCCAAGCTCTGGTCATATCAAGACTTTGCTACATCAATTCTCTACTGGCCGGCATTCCAACCAATGCAGTCAAGCCCTTGCAAATGATCCAGAATGCAGCTGCACATCAAGTTTTCAATAATCCTTAAAGAACCCATGTAATACTCCTCATGATTTCTCTTCACTAGCAGCCAGGTGCTGCCCGCATCAAGTTTAAATCACTGACACTGGCCTTCAGAACCGTCACAGCAATTTAGCCTCTATACCATAACTTACTGCTCAATGTCTACATCCCCTCCCGTCATCTTCGGTCTGAAACTGAGCGAGGCACCAAATCACCTGCAAAAACCTTTGCTCATTCGGTTCCCCATGTAATGGAATGAACTGACAGCCTCCACCCGAACTGCAGCATCCTTCACAACTTTCAAAAAACCTCTCAAAACACAAACGCCTCATCCATTTGCAGAGGTGCGTGGGCAACAAGAGGCTTGATACAGGCTCATTTCAGTTAAAAAAACCTTATTACATTATTATATTTATTTCTCTTAAGACATGTCACTTACCCAATGTAAGAGTTGCTTTTCTGAAATAAAACCTGAATAAACCGAGGCCGCCAAATGTGATCTCCGGAGGATTTACGGATGCAGCCTACGAAGACGCAGCTACTTTGTCCAAGTTTCTAAAAGTACATTCTAAAATGACCGCATTTCTCCTTGTTTAGGTCTATGTTTCTTTAGAGCCTGTTGCATTTCATCTTTTGTGCATTTATTTTGAATGTTGCACTATGGTAGCTACAGTATATGTTCACGGAAATATAGTAACGAAAATCAAATATACTTTTTCTATATTTTTCTATCATTTAGGCTTACTAGACACATTTTATGTCAGAGTGGGATCTGAGCCGGATTTGGTTTACCGGTAAGCGTAATGTGATCGCAGCGTTTGCTTGATCCGTTAGCGACTGAGCGAAGCCCACAATCATTGAGCGAAATATTGAGTGGAGCGACACACCGCTCCGCTTCGCTCACATGCTCTGCTCCAGCTTTAATCCTCCTATTAGCATGGCCTTGTAAACTAACGGTACTAATACAAATATCCTCTTTTGTGTCCTGCAGAAAAAAGTCATATACTGTTCATGTTTTGAATGACATGAAAGTTAATAAATAATCTCTTCACCAGTTTCTTGTAATTTGACAAACTACAGTTTTGTCGTGACTTCATTGCTGCAAATTGTAAACCGGCAGCTTCATCAACTATGCACTCAGCTTGCACATTAGCATCTGCGTTGTGTTTACCGTGTTCTTTGGAGAGGGGATGGAGGGCTTGATGGGTCTGTCCCCGAATGAGTCACTGTAGTCAGGCGGGGGCAGCAGTACGGGCTCCTCCAGCTCCCCCCGGCACTCTGGACCATCAGTCTGATTGTGCATCAAGCTCTCCACTCTGCTCCACACAAATTACACAGACGACAGTCATTCACTTGATCACTTTCATTTTTGAACAGATGAATAAAAACTGTAGCTTTTAGTTGAAATGCCATCGATATTTCCTCCCCAAATTTGAAGATAAACCCCAGGTACCTGTTCCCGATCTCTGGCTCATTGTAAGTTCGACAATAGGATGAAGGAAACCAACCCCGTCTGCAATTAAACACAAAATGTAAACTATAATGTGCACCATGTCTGACAAAAAAAATCTGTCATTTATGAGTTCTCACAATATCACAGATGTAAAGCAGAGCACAATGTAGTATGAAGAATGCATTTGGATGTGGTTGCTTAGGAACTGTCACACAGCAACTTTGAACTCAGTGTGCGTCAGTGCATCAAGACTGTTTATTTCTCAAAATAGTGCTGGCGACAACATTATCACTAGCGAGGGGAAACCTGCGGACCCTGGACTTTCAAAAACAAGACCATGCAAAACTCATGTAACTGACCTGTCTGAAATTGTTAAAGGGGGCTTTAAAATCTGGATTATTTAAATATTTGTCATTATGATCTAGTATATCAACATGCTCACAAAAATACCTGTCCCTGTTAGGTACTGTACTGTAAGCAAAGGTCCAGTTATATTAACTACTTTGTTACTGGTAACACTTTACAAAAAGGTGCTATTTATTAACAATTACTAACAATGATCAACTTGTCCACAGCATTTAATAATCTTAATTCATTTTAATTTCATAATTACTAAAACATTTTTAGAATCGAATGTTATGTCTGTTAACATTAGTAAATGCACCATGAACTAAGATGAATAATTGCATTGACATTAACTAACCTTAAATAAGAATAAAAAATGCTGAAAAATAATTGGTTCATTGTTAATTAATGTGAGGGACAAAGAGGAGATAAAAACATGCACAGTATGTGAAAAAAACACAGTTTTTTACCTTAAATCGTTTATACACATTGCATTACATCTTAAACAAACGATAATATTAGTTTTAGCCGTGTCACATGACCCTTTTAAGTCATTTTGACTTTAACGTTTTAGCAACATTAACTTTTCTGAGCTGGAAATACTGGTTCCATGTCTCGGACTATTTAATCCTGTTCATTTTGGAGAAATATGGTGAGGCATGTTTGACATGCCAGGCATATCAGAAGTGAATGCATAGGTCATATGCTGACTCTGTAAACATTTACCATGAAAACATCTTCACATAGCAAAAGAATGACCTCCCTTCATACCAACAGCTCACTGATGACCTCATGGAAAGTGACGTAGACTGTTAACTGTTACTGACACCTAAGTTTGCGTCCATATTGTGCATCCAATTTTCTAATCGAATCATGACAAACTATATATCATTGGAAAGGTCTAAGACTCTACAGATTTCTTTGGTGTTTTTTTTTAAAGAAAAACAGAAACTTTTTTGTGTATTTTTTACAATAAACCTAACAGCATACATTTAAAAAAAATTGTGTGTTTGTATGATTGGTTTTAGCAATAATCAGCTACTTTTCTTTTTTCAAACGAGACCAACCAACCGTAAGTCTGTATTCCAAAGAATTCATGAGTTACCGCCATTTTAGTTCCAACATGCGCTTTCATGTGTAGGCTCAAAAAGTGTTCCGACTTAAAATGCTCTACCTTTCAAAGGTTTAGGTCACATTACAAATTCTTAATTAATATTTTTTACCAGAATTTTATCTCATCAAATCAATGCAATAAGACAAATGTAAGTATTTGTAACAATAAAATTTTAAATAAAAAAACTGGGACTGTGCATTAACTAATGTTTATTGTTAATATTTTGATTTTAATAATGTATAGTTAAATGCTTAAATTAACATGAACCAAAATGAATGAATGATGTAGAATTATTGTTAGTTCATGTAAGCCAATGCATTGCCCAATGTTAACATATACAACCTTACTGTAAAGGTTTCACCATACTAGTTTTAAACATTCAGACTTATGTCTTCAGATCAAAAAGGTTTTTAAAACCATGAGAAACATTTCAGTTTCAAGAGACCCTAAACCTTAGAATGGTAGTGAATATACTGTATGTTTAAATGACAAGGAATGGCCTGAACTTACTGTCCAGCATGTTCTAGTTCTCCATACAGCCATCCGTCCCGCTCCTCTTGAATCAGCAGTGTAATGATGTCTCCTTCATCAAAGCTCAGCAGAGTCTCATTATTCCCTGCTGTGTGGGGGAAAATAGTTTGTACCCTAGTCTTTTTTCCCACATCCATCCCGCTAGACAAAGACGTAGATCTGGACATGCCATTTTCATCAAGACTGTCCTGATCTGTTGATTTCAAAGCAAGTGTTATTTACGTAGAAACATGTCAAACAAGATGAAAGCATGAGAGCATTGAGCCTACCTGAGTACTGCTCAGATGGGATGGGGCTCCTGGGAGCGTCCTGATAGAACATGTTGGCTAGTGGACTCGTTTGGGCTTTGAGCGACGGGGCTGGAGGCGGATTCACTAAATTTTTCTGAATAATAATAATAATAAAACAATGTGAAAAATGTTAGAGTGGGATATGAGTTAAAGTCCAAAAGCCAATGCATTTTGCCAATAATGTAAATTGTGTAATGTCAATGAATGTAAAGGATGTTTTTTGTGAGACTGACCCTGCTGCTGCGCTCCGCCGTAGGCGAGGTCTCGGGTATGACTGACAGTGGGGTCTGAAGACTGTCAATCATGGTATTCACTGTGTCGGGCACTTGGGTGGCATCGGTACACTTATCCTGCCAGCTGGGAAGTTTTACAGTCAGCAACTCTTTGGCCTGTGGAAAAGACAAACAGTTTAATGGAAACCAATCAAACCATGTTGGAGGACCAGAGCAATGTAAATCCATAAATGTAACTTGCCCTGGTTTAACATAAAGAGATGGTGAATTAAATATATGTAACTTCAAACTAAATTCTTGATTTTCTGTAGGTCACCTTGTCATGAAATGCTGTTAGCTCATAAGTGAAGGCACAGTGTTTATCCACTAGGAAACAGAATCTCCTCTTCTCCTCCAACAGGGCTTCCCTGCATCCCTCTGCAATAAACGCCTGCATGTCTGTCTGCCGGGATGTGATGGTCTCTAAACACTAAAACCCATAATCAGAAAATATTGCTGAATCACATAACTAGAATCACACAACTTTTGCCAATGATAATCATTGAATAACACTGTAACATGACGACTGATTTGCATACATGAATAATCCTAGATAACATTAAAATACTGATAAGAAAATATTAACATAATTGTCTACATTTCTCTGAAATCACAGTAACTTGCTTAATATCAATAAGTCAAGATACAAAATGCTCTAATGCAACCCTTGCTTATGGACAGCAAGTGCAAACAAAAATGAATGAGTAAAATGTTAACAGTACATCTTCGGTGAATATGCTTTCTATGAAATGCAACGTAACACTGCGGTAATATCATAAATTGTGTTAAGGGCTGGTTATACTCGACGGAGTCGCTAGTTCGCCTGGGTGCGCGCGCCAAATATGACGTCATCGCGGTGTTCGCTTTGGGTGAGCGTGAACTCATTTCGCGTGGCGGCGTGCACAACATTTATTGTGACTCGAGCGAACAGTTCGCGCGGCGCCACAGTCAACATGAAAGCTTTGAAGAGATTTTGGCTGAACATTTACGCCTGTAAAGACATCTTTAATCATCAGTGTGTCTGTTTTATATTGTATTCAGAATAAAACAATATTTATAAAAATTGCTCTTTTGAACCGTTCTTATATCTTCTCATTTTATATAACATAAAGACATCCAATGGGTTAATCTATGGCAATGTACATTTAGCAGTCCCAAACCAACAATATGTAGAAATGTGTCTGCATTATGCACAGAAATGAAAGAGTGAACAAAAAGTTTGATATAAAAATGTATTAAATCAACAAACAATATTTCGAAATGCATTTCCCCGTCCAGCACATACATCTGCTTAACAACAGTGATGTATTCTACATCTTCACGTTTTGTGGCATGCAGTGGGTGAACATTCCATCTCCGTTTTAGCCCTTTTTTTGATAGTAGCAACAACACAAAATCTCCTACGTTTCCTTGTCGAGCAGCTGCTTGCAAGACGCCATTCTGAATGATCTGACGTAATTCCGGTAAAATTCCTACTTTTCTTCTACTTCCTGCGGATTTACAGAACGATTTCATTTGTGCGCCCCGTGTCTTTTCAAAGAATATCTTAATGGCGAATGCGTCAAGTTTAAACGTCTCGTCCATTTGGGGAGTTGCGCGTGCGGACAGCGGAGACTCGCGAAGCGGAGCCAGGCTTTTGTATAAACAGGCCTTTAGAAGTCCTAGAAATGACTGTGATGTAAAAAACAGTCACATGCCTCCACATAACACGATGGTGTGTTTCTAGGAGAATAGATATACAGTGGAGAATAAAAATATCACATTTAACAAACAGACGAATATCAACAAAGTTAGTAATCGTTATCGGCCTATAAAAGCAATTTTCCGGCCGATAGTTTGAAAACAGCCGATGATCAGGGCAGATATATCCTGTCAATGAGAAGAGGAAAATGCAATGAATTTGTTCTCTGTAAATAGAAAATCTCAAGAAACATCTCAGTTTGATGTTCAATATTAATAGTCATTAAATGAATTAATAACTATTAGGAAACTACTATCTTCAGAATTGGTATTGGCATCGGCAGATATCACTCTAAATTATTAAGTATCTGTGCATCTCTAGTATCAACATTTCAACATTTAAAAAGGCCACCACACATGTAGTCATTGTTTTGTGAGTAACCTATTTTTCAGACAGTGGAATCATTGCATTTATCCTTCTTTACAGGATAGCCCTTCCTGTAATAGCTCTGGGTCTAGGTTGTCATAGTGACCATGGACGTTTCTTGTTTCCTTGGAGTTTTTTTTCCCAGTCTTATGTCAAAATCTTTTTATTTCATTTTCTACTTTATAGTCAAGTATAGAGATGGATGACTGAAGTTGTATGTTACAGCAGGGCATTTTAAACTGTTTGTTATTACTTTAGGATTTGTCAGCAGCATAAACTGACATGTTTTTGGAGGATGGATGATCCCAGACACAAATGACGTTATATGAAAAGCAATAAAGCCGTGCCGTTCAAATGATGTCATAATGAAGGTAAATGAATGAATCGGGCGACACACAAACCGCTTTCGGGCAACAAATACTTTCGTGTTGAGAAACAAGTTTTTGTACAAGCTTCTCCAGCCCCACCCAGAATGATGGTCTGGAGTGTGCTGTTGTGTTTACAATAGTTTCATAAGACTTTTTTTCTCAGTCAGACTCGCTGCGATTCGTAAATGGCAACCAAAATGATGGATGGACTAAAAGCACGCCATTGTTGGTTTCTTTGTTAATTTCAATTTGCCTTCATGTATCTTTCAAAACAGGACTGAAATGCATTCATAAGCAAACATGTTATGTAAACAGATTTTCACTGCTATTTGTTCAAAGAAGCAATGACCCTTTAAAAAGAAGCTCAATGGTGATGTACAACAATAAATAATCCAATGCAGGCTAATTTCCAGGAAAATAATAAACACTGATTTGATGAATTATTTGGGCCGATTGCATTATACAGTAATACAAGATGCTCTTACCTCATTTTCTTTGAATTGATATTTAGAAGAATTCTTCCCTTGACTTTTTCTGCGCATTTTCTTCAGGTCAGCTTGTGATTTGTCCAAACAGTCTTGTCTTATTTTGTGCTCTGACTGGTATCTTTTGAAAGTGGCCTAGATACATTGTAAAATCAATGAATTAATGAAACATTCCAGCTGCATGTCATATTTGTATATTAGATATCGCTGATGTCCTTGGTATTTGTTTTTGCAAATATACAACCAATAAAACGTTTTAAAAAGTCAACTTTGAAAACAGTGTTTTTTCCATTTCCTGAAAAAGTAATTTGGACATCCGAGGTTTCGGAAGGACAGCAATGATATAAGTCTATAAGATTAAGATCTGAATCAAAAGTTGGCACCAATAGCCCTTTTGTTAGCGCGCCAAAATATAGTGCCGGTGCGCTCACGGCGACCCGAGTTTCTTTCCCGACTCGAGCATCCTTAGCCGAACCCGCTACCCATCTCTGTCCAATTATTTCCTGTCAGCTCTATTCTGTCCTATCCCAATAAAGGTGTAAAAGCCCCTAAAATATAACTTTTAAAAATAGATCCAAATGATACAATACTTACATTCATGTACTTTATGTCCATATCTGTTTTCTTTTCCAGTTCGGTGATGAGCTCCCTGTGGAACTTCTTGAACTGATGCAACAACATCAATGACAGAGGAATAAAATCAATAATGGTGATATAACGTTGATGTAAATTCCCCAAATGAGAAGCTATGACTATGTGAAGATCTAAAAAAAAGGTTTTTTTTATCTTCCGGGGTTAAATATTCATAACACATTCTTTCTATGTGAATTCCAATGTGAATACCAGAGAGTTTCTGATAAAAAATGTTCTTCAGGGTATACAAGTCTAAAGAGAGCGAAGGGTCAACAATTTTTAAAGTCACATACCACAGATAAACTCCGTTCAAAGAAAAGCACACACCTTCCCTAAGGCCAAAAGTGCTGGTATATGAATTATAAATGTATAGTACAGATCTTTAAACAAACCTCATTTTCAAGCATGTGACTATAAATGTTTGAGTACAAACAGACTTATTTCTTTAATGCTAATACCATATTTAGGCAGACACCTTTTCTCATTTTTTTCCATTAGCGCTTCTCCCACTAGCACTGCCCAATGAAAACTCTTTTTATATATTTGTATTGGGAAACAAGAGCATTACAAAGTCCAATGTCACCTAACCTCTACCTACCTAGTAGTTCAAATAAAAAAGAAATAAAACTGACTTACAGATTCCTCCAGTTCCAGTTGGACCTTCTTATGCACTTCTGAAATCTCCATGAGAACCACACCTGAGAAAAAGTGAAACATTTATGAGTCTTAAGTGCTGTTGTAAATATTTCTAGGCATTTGTACCTCAACATGAACACTTTCCGACTGCAACTTTTCAAGGACATTCCATTCCTGATTAATGTAGGCTTCACAATCACCAAGTAACTCCCATCCATCCTTGTGAGTGAGTTAATAAAAGGTTTTCTGATTTTAGTTTTCTGGTCAATTTTTTGCTTTCCAAATAAATTTGGCAAATAATAGTCTGACCTTTGCTTACACAAGCCATGCGAGAAATTTTAATCATCAAAGGCATAGATACCCGTCAGCTAAAACACACACATCATGACATAAGCTTCATTCAACATCTTTACCATTAGTGTAAAAATGCCCAAGAGAATGTCTTTCAAACTTAATGGTTGTTGTCAATACATATAGAATCCTATTAAGCCACCAAAATGAAAATACCTGAAACAAAACCACGTTTTCGTGACAAATGCAGGTGGACTAAAAGATGGAGACTAGCTGACCTCACAATATCCAATAAACATAAAGCTTAAATTCTATTATCGTATGGACAAAATGTGGTCCATACTATGTATATCTACTGTATGATCAGTTGAGTGACAGCATGTCAGAGCACCATTAGCTCTGTTTGCAGTTGGGATTGTTTTTATAAACAAAAGTGAGTGAAAGCAAGATGTGCATTATGGTTGACGCACATATAGTAGTTTTAATAGCATTATTAGCATGGAAAGGTCAGCAGGGTGAGCTGGTAAATGCGGTCTTTGTATTGAGAGTGCCAACAGAAGCCCAGAGATGACGCATAAGGGAGCACAACCTTACAAAGATTACAGAACCCAGAAAATGGATTACCATTAGGTCTCCTAAATCCCCCAAATGTACAGCTTTTAATGTTATAGATTTAAAATCGATATGAGATGTCAATATGAAATCTAATTTTACAATTATTTATTTTAAAATTATAATTTTTTATAATTTGTTTTTCAAAGGGATAGTCACCAAAGAATGAAAATATAGTAATAATTTACTCATCCTAATGTTGTTACAAAACTGTATAAACTTTATTGTTCTGTTAAACACAAAAGAAGATATTTAGCAGAATATAGGAAACTAAACAGTTCTGGGGCACCATTGACTCCATAGTGTTTTTTGCGCTACTATGAAAGTCAATGGTGGCCAAGAATTGTTTGGCTACAAACAGTCTTCAAAATATCTTTCTTTGTGTTCAACAGAACAACAAAGATAAATATAGATTTGGCACAATTGGAGGGCGAGTAAATGAAAGAATTTTTTCATAAAACTTTACTTTTTAGTGGACGTTATTAATCTCTTTTTAGAACTTTTCCTCCAACCAACTGTTTGTATCCTGGTATTTAGTGGCACTTTCCATGAGCCAATCTGATCCTGTCCAAGACAATCTTACCAGAATTTGGGTAACAGTTAAGAATACTGTTTCTTACTTAATGTGTAACTAAGAAGGAATTACTGCAGAACTAATAAGTAATTCCTCATTAATACTGATATCGGCTCTATAAATTACTAAGGAAGATGTGTTAACTAATCAGTATGGAGTAGCATTTTATAATTTTGTTAAGTAACAGTTAACTAAACAATAGCTTTCAAATTCAAGTATTCCTCCTTAAGAACTACTTTTAGTTATCTACGAATTCAGATACTACATAAATAACTATAAAGTAACTACTAATAAACAGTCATATACACAATTGACCATCACAATAATCAAGCAGTAGACATTTCTTCTTCTTTACTATTGCTAGTACTACTATTATGGAATTGCACTACTATTGCCACTATAACTACTACTATTATATAAATGCAATATGCCTTTCATGGAATTCTTGTACTTAAAAAGAGTCGTTACAACAAACTTTGTTTTGTTTTCAATAACCAGAAATCAACTCCCCCACTCCAACTGCCTAGTCATAATTAGCCACTTACCTCAAATAGGTTTATGATCTTCAAGTACAGTATGTGTGTCTGTTTTCCATAGTATATATCACGTTATCATTAAATATTACCCTGTATGTAAGGCAATGTCTAGTGGAAGTGAAAAAAAACAGGGAACCCTTTATTAATGTATGAATAATTACTACATAATTCTGAGAGACTTACTTAGAACATGGAAGAGGATTCTAAAGTGGAAATGTAGGGAAACCATTAATAATAACCACATAATTCAACGGGTTCCCTACATTTCCACTTTAGAATACTGTTCCAGGTGCCAAGTAATTCTCTCAGAATTATGTAGTAATTCTCAATACATTAATAATGGATTCCTTTTCATTTTCCATATAATACATATTGCATTTCCATGATAGTAGTTCTAGCAATAGTAAGTAAAAAGGAAATGGTCACACTTCAGTGTAGGGGGCAATTCTCACTATAAACTAGTTGTTATTAGCATGCCTATTATTGGTATATTGTCAGTTTTATTAGTACTTATAAAGCACATAGTCTGCATGACCATCCTCTACATCCCTAATCCTACCCAATACCAAATCCTAACAAATACCTTACTCCCTATTTATTTTAAATTAAGAGTATATTGGAGAAAAAGTCATTGTTAATGGTTGGTTAATAGTGAGAACTGCCACCGTTACTGAACTGTGACAGAAGAAATGTCCACTGCTTGATTATTGTGACGGTCAATTGTTTATATGACTACAAACAATCTTCCAAATATCTTTCTTTGTGCTCAACAGAACAACAAAGTTTATATAGATTTGGAACAATTGAAGGGCGAGTAAATGAAAGAATTTTCACTTTTGGGTGAACTGTGCCTTTAATGCATTTTCCTGATTTACCTGTGCCTGTCATTAGTGCACAATGATATATAAAAAAAGATCACTGTCTTCATAAAACGTTACTTTTCAGTTGACGTTACAAATCTCTTTTCAGACCTTTTCCTTCAACCAACTGGTTGTATTCTGGTATTTAGTACCACTTTCAATGAGCCAATCTGATCCCGTCCTACACAATCTTACCACAATTTGGTTAAGACTTATAAAATAGTTAGAAATTTGGGTAACAGAATACTGTTTCTTACTTATTGTGTAACTAAGATGGAACTACTGCAGAGCCACTGCTTGATTATTGTGGTGGTCAATTGTGTATATGACTGTTTATTAGTAGTGACTTCATAGTTATTTATGTAGAATCTGATATCGTAGATAACTAATAGTAGTTCTTAAGGAGAAATTAGTGAATTTGAAAGCTATTGATTAATTAACCGTTTCTTAACTAAATTATAAAATTCTACTTCAGACTGATTAGTTAACACATCTCCCATAGTAGTTAATAGAGCCGATATCAGTATTAATGAGGAATCACTAATTAGTTCTGCAGTAATTCCTTCTTAGTTACACATTAAGTAAGAAACAGTACTCTAAAGCGTTTCCGAAATTTCGAACTATTTCATGAGGTGGCTAATTTGTCCGATCGTGCAGTTCGTTATTACGCCAGTGACCCTAGGTTTAGGGGTGAGGCTATAGGAAGGACTTCCATTTTAGAGTTTTCTAATAACCACAAGTTTTTGTACGATTCACAATGTACGATTTCATACAAATTAGCCACCTCGTAAAATAACTATGGATTCCTGTGAGATCAAATTGTCCCGTCATCAGGCGTGTAATAACACACAGGCTTCCCTACGCTGCAGCCTAGGGGCCCCACCTGTTTAGGGGCCTCTGGTTTGGCAGATTTTTTTTACTTTTAACAGTAAATATTAGGAGATCATGTAAATTACATTTCATGTAGTGTGTATTGTTGCCGTGTTTGAATGTAAGCAGTCTGCCAAGTTGTAAAGGCGAATGTGAATGAATAACAAAGTTATTGGCTTGGAAAAAAGGGAGTCGACTCTGAATCGAGTCCTGCCCTAGTCCGATTCGCGAACCGCCGCGGATTTTCGTCACTATATATAGTCCAGCCCACGTTTTGCTAGGACTGCCTGCGAAAACGTTTCTCTTCTCCCCCAAACACTGTAGCTTGTGAGCCTCATTTGCGGTAGACCAATCATAGCTGACTAGAGCATCTGGCCAATCAGATCAGAGTAGGCTGGTGGAATGGATTTAGATGGATGATTTCCCGTACGAATCATTTGAGAGTCAGTCAAGAAGTAAGGTAAGAATAACTGCCTATTAAAACAAAATGTTTTAACACCTTGTACGTAATGTACATTAACTTGTTGTTGGACAATACATAAACCAAAACAAAATGTCCGAAAGAAAGTATAATAGTGGAGCACAAAAACGGAAAATAAAAAAATTAAAAGAACATCGTGACTAAGATAGCAGCAGGAGGACTGGCAGCACGCATTGGCTAACATTGGCGCTGTGGTTGAAACAACTGCAGTGGGATCCTTAGCTGTAAGCTCATTATTTCATCTGTAATATTTCAGGGAGTTATTCCACAATGACAGGCATATTATACAGATTGGTTTTAGGGGCTGTTCATATTTTGCATATACTTGTATAAAACTGGAGCCTGCACTCTCCTGGTGTTTGCCGTTGCTAAGCAAACAGTAATGTAGAGGAAACACTGTAGTATTTGCTGTCTAAGTGTGTTTGCATCCCGGTGCGTTAGTACCCGACGCCCCTATAAGCGTTGGTTTGGTGTCTTGATTCTTTCAAATCCTGGTGCGTTTGCATTCACCTAAGATATGATCTATGATAGTAAACAGAACATTGGTCAATATTTTTTGTTTTTTTATACACTTGGCCCTTACTGTATGTTTACTTGCAGAGCTTTCTACCGCTTGCAAACAGACTATTTATCAGGACTATATTTTAAATCTGAAAACATCGTATTACCATTAATTTGCCGCTCTGATTTCACTCGCACATGCAAAACAATGCAGGCTCACTCTTGGCCAAATCCAAGGTAAATTACCAAGGCTATCATCTCTTACATGTGTTATATTGAAGTCAATACATTGAAATCGGCTAAAGCGCATGCGCAGAGTTTTCATGACAGCTTTTACATCAGCTATTTTTCATGCAAACCACGCCTGTTCCGAACTAAACTGCAAGCGTGAAAGGCACCTGAAAGCCAACTAAGGGGGAGGGCTTCACCCAAAGGCCACCCTAGGGGCCCCTGACCACCTTAATCCGCCCTTACCTGTCCTATATTTTAGTTGTTAAACAGTTTGTTTCACTCAAAAGTTGGATTAAAAGGAAAAATGGGTAAATAATACCAGAACGGGATTCATCCTCTTTTCACACATTAAATCGCTATTTAAAAATGCACACTTTTGAAGAGTGTATATCACGTTTCATGTTCCATGAGATTAACGATAGTGATTGATAGTACCCTGTCTGAAAATTGTGCTCTTAAAACAAATCTAAAATGCCTTGGGAAAGCATTTGTTCCGCTTTAGGCACCTCCAAGCAAAGACATTTAAAGAAAACCTCAACATATAAACATTTCAATGACAGATGGGTCTTGATTTTACTTTGTATTTCATGGGCAATTTACATAGGGATATTTTTGTTTACAGCAGCATTTGTTTGGGTTTGCTTGCTGATTTTAAAAAGCTTTCCTGAGTTCAGTTTAGATTCGCCACTATTGGAAAGCATCACAATGACTGAAAAATAAACAGAGCAGCTATAAATCACAGAAAGAGGAAAAAAGTGTTTCAGTATCTGTTTCGGAGGATTAAAGTGAAAGTGCTGAAGAAATATTCCCGTCTGACAATGGCAACAAAGAACCTTGTAATGTAATGAAATTTATCAACCTTACACAGCCAAGTATCTGTAACACGTTTCATGCCAACTAATGAGAATATCACATCTACATACACCGCGGGTCCCCTTATATGGAATTCGCCATTTTGTTTCTACAGTAGCCCTAAAAGGACAAACTGCTTTACAGAGCGTGTTTCGTAAATACGTCATCTCTTTCAGCAAAGAAGTGAAAACCTGATGACATCTTAGTTCTGTGTTAACTACCATAGTGCTTCGAAAGGTAAGCTTCGGAGTCAGCTGTTGGTTGCAATTTGCTTTCTCACCACTAGATGCCACTAAATGTCATACACTAGACCTTTAAAAGAACAAAAGTTACTTTGCATTTGGATGTTCTTGGGCTTAATTTTAGAAGAATGAGTCAGCGTAGGAAAGGGGTGGTGACCAGACTGAGCACCTCTCACATTCCTGTCATATAGTTTCAAATGTTTAGATTCCCCACAGAGAAATCACTGTGTTAAAGGAATTGTCCTGAGACTTGCTTTCACCTATTCTGGACCTCAGGCAGATAATGTTCACATGTCAACAGAGGGTCAAAAGCAACCACAAGCCATGCCTTATATACACAACAGCTTTTCATAATAGAGGCTAACATCACATCCGCTTGCAGACACTGATATGAGCCATGGTCTTATGACTCCTGCATCACAGCCGTTTGGATCATAATGTTTTTTGGGGGGATTTTTAGGTGTGCGTTTGGATGGTGCTTTGGTGCATTTGAGCCATGATGACAAAATCTCGCAGCACGGCTGTTTGTTTTGTCTGTTTGCTGCCAGTCTGCGCAATACATGTGAGAGAATTCACACTGTCTGGTGGTGGCCACCTAAGCAGTCTGGGAGAGTTTCCTAAACGTTTCACAAATCACACACATCTGTTTTTGTGCAAAATACAGATAAGACTTGAGCTTAATACACGATTATCATTTTCTCTGCCCAATCCCAAATGACCAAACAGATAGCAATATATCAATCTGATTAAAACTATCAGACAATATAAATTCAACTGTTGCTGGGTCACAAGAGACAAGAACCAATCCTGTCCGAGGTGTATCACGTGAATGTGGCTAACACAGACTTTGATTTAAAAAGAGGAAATAACTAGCACTCAGTTTTCCAAGACACGACAATGACTCATCTAATAAAAAATGTGAAGTCGCTCTTTGTGCAGACCACGTCTGCATCAGCAAGTCATACTCACCAAACTCTCTGGACACCGGTGATTCTGCAGCACTTTCCCCAATCTTTGAGACTGCGTCAAAATATACCTTTCCGGCCATGGTCATCGCTGTAAAACACACATAGCTCACATTGAATAACAGGTACTGAAATCGACGCTGGATGTATTCTCAAATTTTGGCCCGAACCATCATCTTATGTTATTGTAGCTTGTCTTTCATTTACATAGTGCAACTTCATGATGTGCATGAAATAATCTGGTTACCTGACACTGATTTCTCATAGCTCTTCCCCAGGTTGACTAGATTTCGCAGCCCTGGATTGAACTGCTCCACCACATTCTAGAAAAGCAGGAAAAACAGCTCATACTTTCAAGTTGTTGTAGAAAGCGATTTGTCGTGGCTGAATGAAACTTCAGCAACTTCAACTACTGACACAGTAAAATGCATGCGCTGTCCTTAAGACTGCCCAACCATGTCATTGCTAAATGAAATTGCAACAGAGATTTATTACACCTTACTATTTTCTAAATATAGCTCCATTGTTGCAGTTTAATCATTTACTTATATTAATTCAATTGCCTTATGAGATCAAGGTCCAGTCAATCCTGGACCCTTTGCCTCTCTATTGAAATGTCCCACAATGTAAATCAGGGCAGTTCCTCTGTTAATTCCCCAGGCACACACCCATGACAAAACAATGAACTGTCAGGTATGCAATAACAGAAACACTGCAGCACAAACAGGTTTCCAACCCAGAAACCCAACATAGCAACAGTAATATGCATTCATGTTTGTACTATGTACCTAGTTGAACCTTTTTCATTATTAAACTCAGTTAAACAACTTTCACAAATCTGCATTTTACACCCGGCAGTCAATGACGAATAAAGAAAGACGCACTAAGCTGTCGACCGCCCCTCTCTCGCGCGGTACTTCGATGTCATACGCCGAACAGATAAAGTGAGTTTGTACCTTATACGTGCTCTCGGTGAGTTTGTTCACGTCGTCCGGGATTCGAGACATTTTGGCAGGTGGTCCTAAAAAGTCCTCAGTGATAATTTGTTTGTTTCGGCTTCCCAGTACGAGCGCTGTGCTTTCGTCGCACCTGTGAAGAGTGTGTGGACGCGGATAGAAAAGGGGCGCAGATGCGCGCTCACGGTGAATACAACGCACGGATGGACTGAAGGAAGATGAAACCTTTCTGAGCAGCAACCTCATGCCACGCGTGGAAAAGGTGGGATCGGTGACGTCACCTGGCTGACTTTCTTCCATTTAACACAACTTACAGTTAAATTTAAATACTGGTAGCCTACCTGGATATTGATATTTATCTTATGATAGACCTTGGCATTTTATGGTTCATGCAACATAATTTCAAAACATTGAAAGAACGAATAACAATATCACAATAGCCTAATAATAATAAAATATGTGGGGAGAATCAACATTGTTCAAAATATATGGGGCAGTTGTAATTATTTATTATTTTACATTTTATTCATTATTTATTAACAGTTCGTTAAACATAAATTCATAATAAAAAAAATAAACTCTACATAATGAAACTTGACTTGTTTTCGAGCTTATTTGGTGTAGCCTATACAAATAGACTACAAATGTAGCTTTACATGTTTTAATTTAAAAGTCGCGTGTAAATCGAAGACTGATATCACATTTATGAGGTATCAAATTAATAAACTATTGGGGACTATCTGAAACTTTGCAGTACACAAATGTAAAGCGCCACCGTGTGGCCATTTCACTCATAAGACTGCCTCGTGTTTTGGGGCGTTACTGTATTACCGTAGTTTTACTACTAATACTATGGTTAAACTGTGGTTATTGTAATGAGCGACCATAAAGTATTTGGGCTATTATGGATTTACTAGAAATAAAACCAAAACAATAGGCTATGTTTACATTTTCATAAACAGAGATGTCTTCTTTATACATGAACAAAATATACATTTGTGTTTTAAGACATTAACATTAACATATAACTATATTATATTTCAAATGGTATGTTTTACCTTTATGTACCAAGTCTCTGACGTTTGAGTTGAATTCGTGGATTTGTTTCGGTTCTGCATGAATTTTATTCTTTTGCAACACAATACACCCCCTTTATATAAGGACAAGAATTCACGTGGATGTGATTTCAAGCCTTTACCAAAGAGTGTGAAAAGACATAAATGTAGAACTCTGTTGTAAGTCACAAGCCGTCATTTAAACCCATTTGAAGAGCCACGCTGAAGAGTCCACATGAACTGTAAATACAGCTTATAGTTCAGAGTAAATTAAACATGGGTCCCCGATATAGGTAATCAGTTTAGTTTTCAGGTCTTGTGTTCATATTGAATGTGGAATATTTCAATCAAATTCTGCGCATTTATTTCCATCAGGATCTGGAGTGTTCTGCTTCACACTTTTCTCTCACTCATCTCTGTTGCTGTTGGCATACCCGACAACTTAATCCATTCATCTGGTAAGCTGACTAGTCCTCTAATGTCTTTTGGCTTGGCTGTCACTTTGGTGTTTATTTTTGACACGTTGTTTCCATTCTGCCACAGGAGATGTGCCAGGAAAGATCACCTTCCGTCAGATGGAGGGGAATTACACATATTTGCGGGACAGTGGCGCTCTGGCCTCATGCGTACCCACCCTGGTTACTTTTGATCTCCTTGACCAAAGGCGTAACTTTCGCTCTGCTGTTTTCAAATACACATGGGACTTTGGCAATGGGTAATCTATGTCCTAGCCATTGTTTCACTTATGTAACTAATTTGTATAACCTAAACCTAAATCTAAACCTTTAACTATACTGTCATTGTTTCTAGAGAAGTGTTTGAATCTATGTCCTAGCCATTGTATACATATTTATACTAACCTCAACCTCAACCTAAACCTTTAACTATATTGTCATTGTTTTTAGGAAAGTATTTGAAGGCCCAGACCCTTTTGTGCAGTGTAGCTACTCCACACCTGGGAATTACACATTTAAATTGTGGATTGGAGCCAACATAACCAAACAATCCAGAGTTAACGGGCTGTACTCTATAGATTTGACTGTGTTAGGTGGGTGCAACATCACTATCACTTGTCATCAGTACTTTTATTTAAATCGGTACAATGTACTTATAGTGTTAACATGTCAAAAATCAACTTCCGACTAAGTCTCCTTTTGTTTTGTAGATGCCATACAAAGCATTGAATTGAGAGGACCATTGAGTTATAACGTGGACCAAAGGAGTAGCCTGTCCTTTCAGGTTGGAGGAAGGTAAATACATTTAAAGTATAGCTCAACTGAGAACATTATTCAGATTTTTTGTATAATTCTTTTCCAAAGTTGTTTATTATGGGTCAATGACGCATAAGGATTTTCAACTTGCCAATTTTGAAATAGAAACAAATAATAATATGTATTGCAGTTAGTCTAACATTACGAATGTGGTGTACACATAAATGCAGAATATCATTTTAAATGAAGTGATTTCCGTGTTTTTCATTTATGAATTGGCCATAGCCATAAAAAAAGTCATGTGGTGCAAACGTGATTTATCTTAAAATTAAATAATTTCCTTGACATGATTAGCAATTTTTTTACAAATCTTTAGTTTTTAAGGTGCTTAGAAGCCAAGTATTTGCATTTCTTTGAGTTAAGTTATCATTTCATATTTTTGTTCTATAATTTTGTCTTAAATGAACAAACTTATATTTCCTAAAAATCACATACAACTTATGCACTCTTAAAATGAATGTCTTCATTTTAACACACTTTATGTGTTACTTTCAACACACATTGTGTACACATTAATGTGCTGTCCTTAGCTGAACACACAGCTGTTTTTAGAGTTAAAGCATGCTGAGATTCATATTTCAGCCACAAAATGTGATATATTTTATTTTGAATTTAATACAATTATGGATATTATTGGTGGCACCACACGAGAAGTGGTCGTTATATGTCATTGACACCTAATATATTTTGTTTTTTTCTATGATGTGTTGAAGTCCTCCGGTTTGGTACTGCTGGAGAGTTTTGCCTGATTGTCAATCACCCAGTCCAATGTCCTGCGACTCAGTCAGGCTTTACGAAAACATATTCAATCTGAACTACACCTTCACATCAGTAGGAACGTATTGCTTAGAAATCAGCGTGAGAAATAATATCAGCAATCTTCAGACATCCTACAACATCCACGTTCAGGACAGTCGTAAGTATAGCACATTCTTTCAAAACATTTTTGTGTGTATAAACAGGCGTGATGGAGAGTTAGCCAGTACTGATTGTAGGCATGTTGTTAAACAAAGGGAAAATAATTGAAATTTGAAGCCAAACTGCATGCTTATTTATGCTTTTGACAAATTCATTTTTCTGCATTTACTGGAAATTAAACCCATGACCGGCTAACGTCATGCTGTACCAGCTGAGCTACCGAAAAAGTGGCCTCAGTGCCAAAGAATTGTAATTTGACAGCAGCAGTTTTATATCTGATTCATTATTCATGCTGCTGCTGAACAACAAAGATGTCTGAATTACCAGCAGAGCACTTTTTACATTTTCATGCAGATTTTTTAGTTTGATTTGATTTTATTTCTGTGTAAGCTCACACATCAATAATATTTTTTCCTCAGCTGTGAATCACCTCATCTTTATTTTGCCCTGTGCTGCAGTGATTTTTGCTACTCTCATATTCATCTCTGTCTCGGTGTGTTGTCCACTGCAAGAATCTGGTTTTGTATGTAAGACACTGGTGAGTGATGCGCAACCATTAAAGCTAAAAATGAGTATATGTTGTCTTTATATACATCTGGATCGCACCATTCAGGTTTGTCCACCAGAGGCTAATATACACCAGTTTCGTGAGGATTCAGCCCATTGGTTTACAGCCTTTTTATCAGATATTGCCACTAGTGACAATGGCACTATTTGGCATTTTCTTATAGGATATTTGACCACATATCCTATCAGCATAACAGTTTAAGTAAAAGGTTCAATTGATAAATAATTTTTGATGCATTTAGCCTACTTTTGCTTTAAAGGGATAGTTCACCTATAATTCTATCATCATGTAATCACCCTCTTGTTATTTCAAACCTGTATGACTTTCTTTCTTCTGCAGAATACAAAAGAAGATATTTTGAAAAATACACAATAGAAGTGAATGGGTCCCCCGGTTGTTCATAAAAACCAACATTTTTCAAAATATCTTCTTTTGAATTGTTGGGTGAACTGTCCCTTTAATGACAAGAGTAATTTGTGCCAATCGATGACTATCCCAGCATGCTGTTAGGTTTTATTTTGTGACCTTCTAGGGAAGCATAAAAATGACACATTTTGTACAAAGGAGCTGATTGTCTCAAAATGTACTTTAGTCACACATAGTGTGGAATTTGTAATACTTTATTAACATTTGTAGATTTGATTTCCAGATTATCATGGTTTTACCAAGTTACATTGTTGTACATTTTGTCTTCTTTTGTATCAGGTATCGGATATGAGTTATGATGCTGTCACAGACATTGAGATGCATGCCAAGGATGCAGCCTCCCCCTTGAAGGATAATTGTCCATTACAAACATCTTCCAGAAGAATTGAATCACAGTCCCTTCTTCATCAGCAAGGGATGTACAGTCATTAACCCTATTTAACCCAATTAACCCTGTTAATTCCATCTGATATTTCTTAAAATTAGCTTTCATTGTATTATCTTGAATTATAGCCATTCACATTTATCAAGTACCCTATAGTGTCATTCAGATCTGTATGACTTTTTGAAGATATTTTGAAGAATGTTGGTAACCATTCAACATTTGCCCTTATTGACTTTTACAACAACAACAAAAAACACTGACACAATTCTCAGAATATCTTCTATTATGTTCCACAGAGAAAGGGTCATACAGGTTTTGAAGGTGCAAACTCTGAAATGGTTTTAGAGGTTTATGAGGGTTTTGCAATGTTTTTGGGATATTCCGAGTTCAATTTTTAAACTTGAATATAATGTACAACAAGCACTGCTGTATAGAAGGCTCATATGTCTTTGCTAGATATTCATACTGAAAGCTCTTTCTACTGGAATAAATGAATCTGACCTGTATATTCCTGCTGTGATGATCAATGACATTTGCCATCTGCACTGTGAGGTATCAGGAAGAGAAGTATTACAGCTCCACAAGGGACTGAAAAATACCTCTCTGGGTTAAAGGCTATATATATGTAATGCATCATACTTCTGATAATAACTGTGCCCTTCAGCTCAACAGTAGCCGAGGAATTACTCTTATCCTTGGAAGTGTAGAAGTAGTGTGCATGTAAAAGGACAATGTGTTTCTTTAAACAGGTTTTCAGACCAATTAGTTAAGCAATGATATGGTGCATATTTATTACTACAAGTATCTTGGGAAATGTTGTATTTAAGGATATTTTAGGTCACTTAAAGGGACACTTCACATAAAAATGAATGATGTCGATTTTTTTGTTGAATTATTGTAATGCATTCAAGGTTGTTTGCAATGCCTTAAATTTTTGGGGAACTAATGGGGAGAAGTATAATTCAAAGCAACCTTTTAGTATTTTTTTTACATTGGTGTTAACTTTTTACACAACAGCATTTAAAGGTTCTGTGTGTAAGTTTCAGAGGCCACTTGTCAGGGTTTGTTAGGCTCGGGACTCGAACTCGGGTCTCTGGCGTGACAAGGACCCGATTCTCCCACTGAGCCATGAATATAGTGGATGGGAACCCAATTGCAGGCAGACACAAGGCACGGGTAGTACGGGGTAACAAAAACGTATTTATTATATATAACAAAAGAAAGGCAAAACAAAAACCCACGATGGGGAAAACAAGACAAGATAATAATATTAAACTCAAAACAAGGACACTAACTCACTAGACTAGAAAATAAACACTGGATACAAACACTAAACTAACACTTACTTGACAATGACACAGGAAAACATACAGGTATATCCACAAGGTATCTTCACAAGGTATATCCACAAACAGCAAACATGTTACAAACAATGAACCAGCAACGAGACAGAGAAACATGAGGAATCTTTATAGGGGAGGGAACTTAAGGGGGAACAGGTGCGGGGAATTAACAATCAAGGGAAAGCTAATCAACACAAACTAAGGAACAGGAGGGCAGGAACAAATGACGTAGACTTGAGAAACAAAGGATCCTGTATGATTCCACCTCAAGACCAAGAATTACCTAACCAGAAGAGGTGGAATCATGACACCACTATTGGCGATGTAGGAAATTGCAATCTACAGCTCCTCTACCCCCCTCTCCCTCCCATTAAAGAAGCTACGGTTGGCGTCACTGGACAAAAGGGTTCCGTAAATGATAGCGGCCATTATCGCAAATTTTGCTTCTTACTGCAACAAAGAACCGTTTATATTTCTAATAAAAAACATGATTATTATTATTATTGTTCTTCCTCTTCTTCTTCTGCTAATCCTTCTATGTAGTCGCTTTGCAAAAAGAACTAGTCCCGTGCATCCTTCGTTTTACGAAACGCGCTTAGTTTGGCCGTGTAGTGATACTATAGAAACATGGCTGTGCACATTGATAAATTACATGTAAGGGTGTGCCCGCGGTGTATATACATAAAATGGCTCATTGTAAGGTAATATAAACATTTCGGTTCATTTTGTAAGGTATTTCTTCACCACTCACAACATAGTTTTGTATTATATATTACATTTTGGTGAATAAATCCTTCAAAATCCTACACACTGTACCTTTAAAGCATACTTCATTTTAAGAACACGTCTGTACCCAATTCATGTCTGTACAATAGAAGTGAATGGGTACTGCCGTTGTTCGGTTACCAACATTCTTCTATATATCTTCTTCTGCAGAAGAAAGTACACTCTTAACAATCAAAATACTTAAAAGGTTCTTCACAGCGATGCCATAAGAACCATTTTTGGTTCCACAAAGAACCATTTAGTCAAAGGTTCTTTAAATAACCATCTCTTTCTTACTTTTTTATAATCTGAAGAACTTTTTTTCGCCAGAAAGAACCTTTTTTGAAACAGAAAGTTACTTCAGATGTCAAGTCATACAGGTTTGAAATGACAAGAGGGTGAGTAAATTATGACAGAATTGTCATTTTTGGGAGAACTATCCATTCAATAGCATTAATAAATTATGTATGTGATTACATTACATATTTTACAGACACATTTCAAATATATCACTTTTTACTTTTTTAGATGAAAGCCGCTCAATCCATCATAAATCTTGCATCAAACATTGCAGAAAAAATGTATTTCAAAGCTCATAATGTTGAACTGTGATTGGCAGAGCACTGGTAAACTACATTATTTAACGTGTTAATCACCTCAGGAATGTGAGCTGTTAGGAAGCAGGAGATTTTCTCTCCCCGAAGATAAAGGTCACAGAGAGCTGTTTACCTTGAGGAATCCAAACATTATACCAACATCTGAATACTGTATTCAATAAATTCAAACACAACCTGCGAACCTTTTAACCCAACTTACACCCATCTCAAACTCATTTTTGATTTTTAATAGTTAGATGGAGGTTTGTGAGATGTCTATCTCCATTGACAAAAGCTTTAACTCGGAACTGATCTCATCCTTTAAGTCAGGCTAATGCTCTCAGAGCCACCTGTCTGACAGAACACTGTCATCACATGTCATCACCCTCGTGTCTTACTTTCTTCTGAGCAACACGGAAGAAAATATTAATGACCAAAACCACGGTTATATCAGTTACATCTTCAATTATGTCTTCAGAAAACAGTCCTATCTCATTATGATATTTCCTCTTCAATATTTAGAGCGCATGAACTAAGATAGAAATAAATATTAGAGCATGTGTCTGTTAAAAAATCAGTGCTTTTATTTAATGGCGCTGAAGGAATCATGTTATATTCATCAGGTTTAAACCTCAAACGAGGAACTGTAGCAGAACAAAAACAGAGCAAAAAAAAGTCTTGAAGGTTTTCGTTTATTTTTCATTAGCAAAAACACAAATTCACATTGTCAAGCAAACCCTGTAAAATAATTGGCACAGTAATCTAAACCAAGGCCATATATTAAACAGAAATATGGGTATCTTAAAAAATGCATTACAGCGAAAACACTAAATTACATTTATTTTGAAAAAAGTTTAAAAACAAATATGATAATAGGCCTATTTAATAATTCATTTTTTTAACTGACAATCTCATTAATAACATTTATTGTCATTCTGTAAACATTCAAAGATGGGCTTTGGAATTAATTATAAATGATTCTACAATGAGAATAAATAATATTAAAAATATAAAAATCTATTCATTCATCAAAATATATTACAGCTGAAGGTTATTGCACATTAACACAAAACTGTGGTTTTGACAATTGATCAAGCTAAAGCTACAACAGTCCTCTACACACATTCCTATTATGTGTTTCACTCCACTAAATTATATAACACTGTCACACAGACCAGACGTATACATCAAAATGTGCTTAGCAGCTGTGTACACTTTGTATAAAATATATTACTGGTATCCCTTGTTTTGTAACGAGAATAGGTGTTTTACAATTCAATATCTTTATAATTTTGTAAGGTAGGTATGCATATTTTCTGTGTTTGGGACCCTATTTGTATTTAAAAGGATATAGTTCACAAAAAAATCATTGTTTACTCACCCTCTTGTCATTTCAAACATGTATTACTTTCTTTCTGCTGCAGAACACAAAAGAAGATATTTAAAATAACTGGCACCCATTCATTTAAAAAACAATAAAAAAGGTTGCCTGCGCTGTTCAATTACCAACATTCTTCAAAATATCAGATTTTGTGTTCTGCAGAAGAATGAAAGTCATACAGGTTGGAAATGAAGACAAGGTGTATAAATTATGACAGAATTTTAATTCTTGGGTAAACTATCCTTTTAAATAAAAATGGGGATCCAAACACAGTAAATATGGATACCATTATACCTACAACATTTGCTTTAAGATACAAATTCCTTGTTAACAGTATGAAGAATATAATTTAAAGCTCATGTTGATAGTATTTATGCTTTATACACAGAGTGCAACGCTATTAAATGTATCTTTATGTTCTCCTGAAAAAAACAACTTTAATAGATCATTTTCAATGATTGTGTTTAATAACATCAACAGACATCTTTAACCATCAAAAAGCCGGGCTTCACAAAGCTCAAGTGGCCATATTGATGCGCCACCAAACACCTCAATATTACTTTCGGTCCAGGCCACCACATTCCCAGGCATGTAGGATGAGCAGTTTGCCATAGAGATAATGTCAGAGGAACGCAGAACCCGATCCCAGATGTTAAAGTGGCTCAACTCACCCACAAAAGCCTGGTTGGCATCAAAACGCCCACCCACTATATCCTGTAGAGGCCATAAACAACAGGCCTTGTTTAAACAACAACAATAATCACTTACAGTATATTCACTTTTAAAGGATTTGCATTCGGATGCTTGATCTACTGCAATATTGATTTCCGTCTGATGTCAAGTTTAATTTAAAATGTTTTAAAGTCCATTAATCAATAAATGGAATAAGAATACGTGTAACTGAAAAATCACATTTTTTTTCTTCTAATAATTACCATTTTAAAATGGACCAAAACCTAACTGTGTTAGTTAATTTTAGTTTTGATTTGTCATCATGATCAATTAAAAAAAATTGGGGGCGGGGGCTTCAGATGATAGTTATGTAAAAGATCTGATTTTATTCTCACCTGCTCTTGGCCAAGGATAATGACTCCACCAGGTTTGATCGGGTGCCAAGGAGCGAGGTTCTCACCTGAACCCAATTTTTGGCCATCCTGGTAGGCTTCCCAAACCCCATCCCTAACAGTCCAAGTGATGCAGACATGATGCCATCTCCCATCACCCAGTGATAGAGGCAGTCGCGCCACCTATTTAAAATAGGATGGTGTTAACAATATAGTCCACCTAAAAATACTCAAACCACCAGTGGTTATGCCATCCCAGGTGAGAATGAGATGTGTGAGATCCAGTAAAGGTGAAGATTATTTGTGATTGGAGTTTCAGTCTGTTCCTAAAAATAGCTATTGTAATGGCAACAGAAGACTTAAAATATAACACATACATTATTATTTACTTTATTCACCAATTCTTTTAATATCACTTTATATGTACAGAAAGAAAATATGTGTGTTGATACAGGGGTGAGCAAACAATGGCAGACAAAAGTAGATTTGCAATTTGTTTTTGACAAAATGGATTAATATGTGAAAAACATGCTTTTCTTAACATGTTGGTTGTGTACCTTGTCATTGATGATTAGTTCTGGTGGGTTACTGTCCCATTCGATCAGTACAATCTCATTTGCCTGCCCTGGCACTCCATAAGAAAAAGGGGTTCCAACACCAGGGGTTCCAAGGCTTGCACTTGACTTAAGCCACAAGCAAAGAGTGAAAGCGTACATTTCTGGTAAGCTTCTCTTCACTTTTCCATAATGGTAATTTGTGCGTAGAGGAAGAGAGATTTTGAAGTTCTCTGATGACTTGAATCCAACTTCCCCTGCAAAACAATTTGATTCTAGATTGATTCAGACCTATGGTAAAAGTGACTACAACAAAAATAACCCCCTGAGCACTGTAAATCAAGGAAGCCCAACTTTTTAGTATAAAAGAAACATTTGTTTTTGTTGCTAACAATGATCCACAATCAATGTAAATATACAAGAGAAATAAGAAAAGTTTTGTGCAAACCATTCTCAAGTTCAGAAATCCTATTGGTGAGAAGATTGAGGGCATTATCTGTGCGTTGGTGATGAGCTACAGTTTCATTATATAGCTGCGACTTCTCTGCCTTAAGTTCATTGACCTTCTTGAGCAGTTGATTTTCCAGGTCCTCCAGTCGACGCTGCAGTAGATTTCTCAGGTCATTAGGGAAGGAGGCACCAGAGATGTTGGCTCGCATTTGCTGTTGCTTTAAAAAATCAAATAAAAATGTTTTATGTGGATATACAGTATAAGTAATAGCATAAGATATTTGCTATATGGGATTTTAAATAATTAAAGATCCAGTGTGTTATTTTTTGCTATTATAGTGTGGGTTTATTGACAGAATGTTTTTATGAGCTATTTCTATCTTACATCGCGGTTCCCCTTGCTTAGAATTCGCCATGTTGTTTCTACAGTAGCCCTAAACAGACAAACTGCTCTGAGCGTGTTTTGTAAATACATTATGCCCTTCAGCAAAGAAGTTGAAAACATGACGACACTTTAGTTCTGTGGCAGCCAACCTAGTGCTTCGAAAGGGGGGGTGGAGTGAGACGTTTGTTGCAATTTGTGATTTCACAGCTCGATGGAACTAAATTTCTTGCAGAGGACCTTTTAAGGTATACTTCAGGCCAGAAACAAAATTTCCCCATGTTTTTCTAACCCTCAAGGGATCCAAACTGTACATGACTTTCTTCTTGAAGAATAATGTAGTTGAAGTTAAAATACGTATAATTTTATTTCCAAGCGTCCTATTGGAACAAAACGAAAAATGTTGCTTTCAACACTGGAACTTACTTATTTGACACAGGCAGTATCTTAGCCTGCGTCATTTGCCAGAAAAACAAGCCTCTGGTTCACACGCAGCAGAGGGATAATGAAAGCTAGACATTAACGTTAATAGCGATATCAATATGGAGATTTCTCTTAAACAAACAAGACTTTGTTGAGACCACAGAGCCGTGTCGAGCAGTTCTTTGATTGATGGATGCATCTTTTGGAGCTTCAAAAAATGTACCACTTTTCACTCACATTCTACCGCTTGGAAAAAAAAGTGATATTGGTATTATTACTTCAGTTGCATTATTCTTCAAGAAGAAACCATATTCAGTGAGGATGACTCGAGTATGTCTTGCATGAAGTATCCCTTCAAGTAATTATGCCCCATTAAATGCTTGGTTATTTCAACAAGGGTTAAATTACTTTGTTTTGTATTGTTTGACACAAGTAAAACAATTTTTTTCAGTTGGAAGTTTACCATAATATGTAATTTATGACCTTGCATGTGAAAACCTATAAAATCCTTTTACAAAGTGTGAAGAACATTCTTTGAAAATATATCTTTAATATCAATTGATTAAAACCATAACGAAATTAATGGTTGAAATCATATTGATGCTTATTATTTCATAGATCATGGGACTTTTGCTTAATTGTTCAAAGCCAGGGTCATATGCAGCTAATGTTGTATGCAAATCTGCCCATTCTTCACAATTATGTTTGTATTGCAAGAAAAATCAAGAATTTCAGATCAGATACATGTTAAAGGTTACAGTAAGTGATATTTAAGTGACACATTCCAGACACTTTTGGGACATCCTATATACCTTAAAGGACATTTAAAGGACAGGGATGTACTAACTAACTAATGAGATAATCATTGTTAATCTTCAACGCCTCCATATAATTACCAAACTAGAGAGAAACATTCAGCACAAGTGCACAATTTAATCTCTATATATATATATATTCCACATGCAAGAAGTGACAAAACAACGTATATAATGATATACAGTATCTTACCTCAAGATTTTCTAATCGATCTTTTAGACTCTGCATGGTCTTTCCAAGAATGTCAATGGTGTCATTGGAGTCTTTAGGCACATCGTCCATCGTTTCCTTATTGCTTTCCCGAAAATATTCAGAATCAGTCTCACATCGTGACAGTTTAGACGTCAGCTCTTTTATCGTCGCTAAGTGATTCCCAATCGTCTCCTTTTGTTGTAATATTGTCAGTCGAAGCTGCATGACAGTGTTTCTCAGTTCATCCTCTTGAACCGTTGCGCTCTGAACAGGCGGAGGTTGCACCGGACAACTTTTATCCACGTCAATGGGGATTGCAGTACACAAAAAACGTTCTCCCTTCTCATCTTGTCCATGGACAACTTTTACGCACGTAAATGCATAGACGCACAAAACCCCGGCGGCAAAGTGGAGCATTTTCTAGAGATAATAGCGTGTCGTATTGCTACGAAGTTCAATGATGAGATGCACGCGAGGGAAATATGATTTCTTACCTTAAACTTCACATGTCCGTTAAGTTATGTGATAAAAAAAACTGGATTTAAAGTACTGAAACCACACTTATGTATATTATAAAGCCGTACTATATTTTCATTTAGCCTGTACCTTGCACATCGACTGTCCGCTGACTGCGGGCGCACCTCCAGATTCGTCTGTGGTTGCGCGCGCCGTTTAGCCTATTCCTTCAATGACAGGTGCGACTAAACTGTTTCCTTAACTAAAAAGAAGTCACATTTAAAATACTTTGTTATCAACGATGGAGAAACAACTGGTATGTTTTTGTTATTTTGGGTTTAAAAGACGAAAAAAAATATTTGAACGTCGCGATACCATAAACGTTAGGCTACGAGTCGTGCGCACGAATGAAGTGGATTGGCTATACGTCAGTGGCTCTTCAAGAGGAGTGATATAATATCCTTCTAAACAAATAAAGTAAGCTAATAAAGAAAGAAAGTAGATCCGCAAATTAAGCAGTAAATTGATTATTGTTTTAAATAATTCTGCACTGTATACATGTATTGCGCAGTCAAAGTAAACTACTGGGTTTAAACAAAACAAGAAACTTTAAGGGTGAGGTCAGAAAAACGTTTCATTGTCTTTGTAAGTAATAAATAAAGCACTCACACCCCAAAACTCCACCACTTCTCACTTTTAAGTTTTATCTGCATGTATATGGATGTTGACAAGATGGAGTTAAGTGAGTTTAGTTTTACAGATCACCTTGAGAGGTCAGGTCATCTGCAGTGCAGTAAATATCATAACAGCAGCACATTTTAAGCTTACCAAGGCTGTCATGCTGACCTAGGGATCAATCGTGATTTTTTTCTGTTTACTCTAAGGCCATGCAGAAAAATACACATTTCCATCCAAATATTTCAAATATTTATAACCAAATGCCCTCTGAATAAATCTATAAGTAGAAAAAAACACGGTGCTTTCCGGACTGGAGGTTGAACAGGATCGTGAACTTGGCTGTCGACCAGGGGTACTGCAGAGAAAAATTGATGCTAGGAGCAACTCAAGCACATACTGCTGAGTCTTCCGAAACATACCGGTTGCAAAAAATAAACTGTAAATAGGGCTTATAATAAATACTGTATTGGTATTAGTTCTGCTGTGGTGTATACAATGAAAATAATTAGAAAATTTGATCAAAATCATATGACTCAACATAACATAATTTCTTATTATCAATTTTTAAAGTTCAAGTCACTCTCCATGCTATAACTATATAGACCAAATGTAGGCTAAATCACTGAGTGCTTATAATAAAATATGTTCAGAAGAAAGAGGGCCCTCAAAATTATGATTCATATTGTCTACAGGAGAAATATAATGAATGGTAAGTCCATTTGTACTTTGTGTGCTTTTGTACTGTGTACGTATAAACTATACAGTACAAAAAAATTGTTATCTTAAAACTATAATGCATCCTCTTCAAGAGCAGTAGCCTATGTTGCCCATGAATAAAGCTCTTAAATGACTTCATGTTTCTAAAAAAACAGTGAATAAACAAAACCCTTTATACAAGAAGTAAGTTACTTATGAGACCAGCACACAGACACACACTCTTGCATCTCGAGAAAACCCAGGAATTAACAATGATGTGTATAACCTACACTCATTAAACTGAATAAATGAGAGCTCTGTTTATGATGGGAACACATTTGCTGTTAATATGTGACCTTCTTTAGAGACTGTTGGGAGTGAGTCATCAGATTTCCAACAAACATGCAGTAGCTGTGCCTAAAATGTACCACTCCCAGACAATTTTCTTTATTTTTTTTACAGCATTTACTTAAAGCAGTTTTAAGGCTTCCTTTCCTTAATTCAACATGTTCATTTGAAGTGTGTATGCATTATTTAGAATTTAGCTTGCTGAACAAAACAGACCTTCATGTCTTCTAACAGATCTCTTGACAAAATAGTGTGCACATGTAATAGATACATGTGCCTGGCCCAAAGTTAACTTTGTGTGTTGATCGGTCTGCACCAAATAATATATAAAGCCCAATTATATTTAATGTAATTAATATACATTTATATGATTATTTTATTGAATAATTGTATCTAATAAACATTTTGTTGAATTTTTTAAATAAACAATTTAACGTGTAACTTTGGCGCACTTAAGTAAAGGTACTGGTTACCCAAAATAACACTTATTGTTTAACTTGCTAACTTTACTTGTTAGTTCTTTTGCTTTTTATCAGAAAATATCAACAGTGACTCTATATTTGCGTGTGCAGGATGTTAAGTTTGGGCCACAAAAGCATGCATTCGCGCAGTTATGTTTGTTTATGCTCATTTTTTTTTCTTGCATGTTCTGTTGGAGACTGGATTGGATTACTTCTATGCTTCCAGCCGACAGAAGGGCCATTGAAATGATAATGTAACCTTTTACCATCTGGGCTGTTAAAGCTTCACCAGGATTATATCAGCCACTGCTGTAAATTGTACTCACATATTTGAAATAGTCAGTGCGGTATAAACTATATTTCAACATTAAGCATTTTGTGGATTTTTTAGTGTGTCTCACACTCATATCAAATCATAAGTCTCACTACACTCACCAAACTCCACCTGCTGTCACATTATCAACTGCACTGCTCTGAGAATAAATGTATTTGCATATATATATATATATATATATATAAAGTATTTAAACATAGAAGCAATAATCAAACTCAAAGTCCTTTTAAAGCATGACCAAAATATGTCATAAATGTAAGTCTGTTGCGTTTCCAATTTGCAAAAACATTAAATATAGTTTATATAGTTGTATAGCTAATATACATATCAATCCCCAACTACACTTATTTTAATCTGCTTGGGCACTTGTGTTCTTGAGGGTAACTGGCTTCACCCACTAACAATTACATCAATAGCAATGGCAATGGCAATGGCAAATTTCGGGTTATTGCAAAATGGCTAAGAAGAGTTGAAAAAGACTTTACATCTATACTTCCTGCAGATACTAATTATTTGTTTATCATGCATCGAAATACATGTTTTAATAGTTGCTTCATTTATTTCTGGAGGCACCCTGTCTGTTCATAATTCTGCTTTTTGGTTCTCATTTTCCAACTCCCCCAAGTGGTCATGTTGTGTATTGGCATATTATTTGTGCATTGACTTGTTTACTCAGCATCTTTATTTATAAATGGAAGCAATAAAACAGACCAATGCAGCAGCTCTATAAACGACTTGGACCAATCGTATATAGGTCAGTATTCCACACAAATCTGATTCAGTTTAACGTGTCCAGTCCATAAATTATTATAATATTTTTTTCAATACATTTCGTAACGCAAAAACGAGACGAGAAACGGTTAGTTAAAAACGACTGTGTTGACTTGGGTGCATTTTTTTTAAAAAAATAGACGCTTATGAGTCAGTTGAATGGAAAACTGTAAGACCATCATTTTCGATGGTCTTCTAACACCTGCTTGGTCTGGTGTGTCCTTCCGCGCGGGTCTATATTGCTGTCTAAATATGACAATCACTGATTAGGACAACACTCCCGATACCCTGTCTTACTTCCAGTAGACTAATTTGAAAGTATACAATTAAAATGGTAATGTTTATAAAATACAAGTTTTCACAAAACTAGAAATAGATAGGTACAACGGATTGATTTTACACCCTGCACTAAATTTCATTCGGTCTAGCGGAAGTTCATTTAAACTCCTTCCTGTCCCCTTGCTGGTAAGTTGGTGCTGTTTTATTGGGAGTAATTTAGCAGTGTATATGCAAAATGAGCGAAAAAGTCTGATATTACAATTTGTGTGTGATAGAAACTGCATAGGATATTTACACTAATTCGGTTAAAATGTGAAAAGGTTGAGTTCTGCGTGACTTTATTGTGACTTGATGCATGTTAGCAGGCGGCTAGTCAGTTAGCGACAGCGGGCTCTTTGTAAATGGCCTGGCGTGCAGCTTGCATACTTATTAAAGCATAAACATTTTATCATTTAGATGCGTTTAAATTGTTTTCATCTAAGCTTTTTAACTGAGGAAATTATTAACCTTTTAATGTTAGATGTTATGTGCTCGAGCGCATCATATCTCGTCAGTGAGCGTGACTGCAGTAGGCGTGTTGTTGCAGTTTGGCGCGCCCACCGCTTCCCCAAAACTAACGTTACCCATGAAGTTAGACATTGTACGGCATTGGTCTGAATGACATTCCGTTTTATTTCTTGTTTTGTGCATTTGATATTTAGTATAAATGCAATGAATTGAAAGCATTTGTTATGTAGTGTCAATGACGACGTTGTATTGAGCACAAGGACAAGGCTCCTAGGTTCTTCAAATGTGTGTCAGCCTGTTAAACTGAATATTTCAGGATCAAAAAAGTTTTTTATAAATATTGTGATTAAATTGTTTGGACTGCAATGGTATCATCATGGTGTACTTAAAAGTGCGATATTATTATTATTATAGAACGTGAGTTTGATAATAATTCAGTATCTGTATTTGTGTGTTAAATTTGTCAAAGGCTCCTCAATTGCTTTTGTATAATACTTACATTCATGCATTTTATTTCAGCAAAACTAAAATGTATTCATCTGGTAAATTAATATATAAAAGCGTTCTTAAAGATCATCAGGTCCCTGTATTATAATTAGGTTATGCACAGAACAAAGTGATATTTAGTTTCCCCTTTGTGTTTACTCTCTTAAAAAGACGGCATGAACTTCTACTGAGATCAGCGCAGACATCAGTCTGCCCCAATTCAGCGCAATCCTGTCTATCCCGGCCGCCACCATGTCCTTTGTCCCCACCCCGAGCCCCACGGTGGTGGATCAGACCACCCTCATGAAGAAGTATTTGCAGTTTGTGGCGGCGCTGACTGATAACAACACACGTGAGTGTGATCTATTTTGCTTAAAATAATTTTTAAATATGTTTTCTCTTGTATTATCTACGTGTGTTAGTACATATATAAATGCGATTGACCGTTTAATGTATGGTGTACATAATGGGCTTTGTTGCAATACACCTGCGACGGGAGATGGGTTGAAAAGTAGTTGCTCATTGCTTGTGAACTCAAGATGCAGTAACTCACAGTCTCATTTCTCCTTTTAAACATCAGCGGATGAGACAAAACTGAAAATGATGCAGGAAGTCAGTGAGAATTTTGAGGTAAGCCCTTATATCCTATACAAAGCTTGAGATGCAAGATTGTAACCTCACATGTCTTAATTTCTATTATTCTCCGCAGAATGTAACATCCTCGCCACAGTATTCAACTTTCTTGGAGCACATCATCCCTCGTTTCCTAACATTTCTTCAGGATGGAGAAGTGCAGTTCCTTCAGGAGAAACCAACGCAGGTGTGTTACTGCTGAAGTCATATCCCTATTCTTCACTGAGCTCTTATCCAATTCAATCAAACTCAGGTGTTTTTGTCTTTTTTGTTTTAGCAATTAAGGAAACTTGTTTTGGAGATCATCCATCGAATACCAACTAATGAACACCTGCGGCCTCACGCCAAAAATATCCTCTCTGTCATGTTCCGCTTCCTTGAGGTCAGCTTGCTTTACCGCCTTTGGTATATTTTTAGACATGATTTCTAGATTGTGACAAGTGACTTACTAATGAGTCGGTTCTCTTTGACACTATTTCATGTTGAATAATGTTACATTATTTTGTGTTGTCTGTTAATTTCATATACTTGATTTTTTTTTAGTTCTTTTAGTTTTATTATTGATTCTGAGTGAGTCAGAGACACTGAACGTCTCCTCTGTATTTCATCTTTCAGATCGAAAGCGAAGAGAATGTCCTCATTTGTTTGCGCATTATCATTGAACTGCATAAACAGTTCCGTCCACCGATCTCTCAAGAGGTGAGATGAAGCCCTCTGGCACTCTATTATGCAGGACAGAGTTTGCTCTTCCATGTTTTAATATAGTTTAATAAAAAGCACTCAAGACTCCCATCTCTTTTAGATTAATCACTTCTTGGACTTTGTGAAGCAGATTTACAAAGAGCTACCTAAAGTAGTGGTAAGCAGTTTTTATATTAGGTCACTTAAAAGTATTTGCTTATGTTGGGCTTTTACAATTTTTTTATAATAATTTTTTTTTGTCTGTCAGACAAGATATTTTGAGAATCCTCAAGTTATAGCAGAGAACACAGTGCCGTCCCCTGAGATGGTGGGTATGATCACCTCAGTTTTGGTGAAGACCGCGCCAGAGCGTGAGGACAGCGAGACCAGGACGGTCAGTACACACACTGTAACACATTACAGTAACCTTAATTATCTCTGTAGTGTTGAGAAATATGATCAGCAAAGACACAATGATGAGAGCGATGTGCTTTAGTCCAGAGAATGGTACTGTATGTGTGCTGGTGTGCGCGTGTGTGTGTGTGTGTGTGTGTGTCTGACAAATGTACCAATAATCCTGGGCGCTGAAAGTAAAACTGATAAGATCTGAGTGTCTGTATGCTGATATAATTTGCATTAAACAATTATTATTTGCCTGTATTATAGTAACTGATTTGGATCATTGGTTTGCTTTCATTGAGTCTTTCAATGCAAATATTTAGTTTTATTTACAGTTTATAGACAATAGAGGGCGCCAAGTGCCTGCTGTAGATCTTCTGTCCACAGGCTTTTATCAAATGTAGTGTTAAAATTCTAGTCCTTTACTCTCAACACCACTAGAAACGGTCATGTATGTGTTAAAAGAAAAATGCATGGGATCGTTGTTTTTTGTCTGTTTCCTCAGCATACCATAATCCCCCGGGGTTCGCTGTCACTCAAAGTGTTGGCAGAGCTGCCAATCATCGTTGTGCTCATGTATCAGGTGAAGGCTCATACAAACATCCATTAATGATTGACTTAATGCCAAACATCCTTTTGTAAAAGGACAGTGGGACTTTTGTCTCCTTTCAGAAGGATGTTTTCAACAATCCATAAACCCTTCATGCCATTATTTGAACACAGGTTGTCAGGTTAAGTTTTTGTCAGAAATCAATTTAGATGTTTTGGTGTTTCGGAAAAGCTGAGGCATCTGCTGGATATACAGTTTTCTGGATTGTTAGAAATCAAAATACAGCTTTTGTTTTACCGTTTTGACATTTAATGGTCCAGCAGGTTGTTTTTTTGCATACATTTAGAACCTTTAAATATCACTAGAAATCAGACACTGAACATGTGCCAGACATGATTTCGATATATGAGATGTCTTAATGTTTTAATTTGTTGTTATAAGTAAGTAATTATTGCTGTTTAAATAGTGCAAATCTTATAAAATGCTATTTTCACACTAATGGTTTTTCCGTCTGATGTCTTTCCTAGTTGTACAAACTGAACATTCACAACGTTGTATCAGAGTTTGTGCCCCTTATCATGAACACCATCATGCTGCAGGTGTCTGCACAGGCTCGGTCAGTGACCCCTCGCATCTCTTTGAGTGTGTGTGCACGTGTGATTGTGTGGGGTGTTACATCACTAATGCACTGAAATGGCTTATGTCAATGCTGTTTAACGTGTGACAATTAAAGTTTCCCTTTATTTATGTCAACAACAGGCAACACAAGCTCTTCAACAAGGAACTTTATGCAGATTTCATTGCCGCTCAGATTAAGACCTTGTCGTTCCTCGCCTACATTATTCGCATCTACCAGGTAAACTAACACAGGCCTTAAGAAACCAAAGATCTAGCTATCTATCAAAACTTGCTTTAACTAGTGACTGATCTGAAAATGTGTGTTTATACGTGTGTGTCAGGACTTGGTCGGGAAGTATTCTCAGCAGATGGTGAAAGGGATGTTGCAGCTGCTGTCGAACTGCCCCCCTGAGACGGCTCACCTGCGCAAAGAGCTGCTGATCGCTGCCAAGCACATCCTAACCACGGATCTACGCAGCCGTGAGTCACCCTCGCTAAATATTTCGCAGATTGTTGCCTGCTAAGATATGCAAAACGTCTGCTATTGTAGACACGGCTGCATCTACTGTTAATTATGCACTTTGTGCCACTTTGATACGTAACGGCGGCATTCTCTTTGAGCATCGCATCCCGATCAATAGCATTCGAGAAGAATCTGATACACTCTGCTAAATCATTAGTCCTGTGGAGAAGGTTAAATGAATCAATGAGAAACTCACTGTTGAGACTTGGCATTGATGTATCTCATGGTTCTTCGGGGCTTTCACTATTGTGGTGGGCTTCAGAATCGGCGACGGCATCTGATGGCGTCTGTTTGTGTTGCAGAATTCATTCCATGCATGGACAAGCTTTTTGATGAGTCGATACTCATTGGATCTGGATACACTGCGAGAGAGACGCTAAGGTAAGAATGCAGATTAACCCCTCTCATGTCAGAACGTAGATTAACCCCACTCACGTCTTTGAAGCTCATGCAGGTGCGAATAAATCTGTGATGGATTCCAAACCTAGACAATGTTGTTCAGTATAAAAAAAAAACATGTTCCTATTAAAGTGAGCTCAATTTTGAGTCATCGTAGGTTTGCTTTAGATGATAAAGGCTTTTCCAGAAGTAGAAACTTAATTTTGGCCATAGGCCAAAGACGTCATGAAGTTTTCATAGAAGCTATCCCAGATTGCATTGCGCCAAGATCACTGGAAAAATCTATTAATCAAAATCCCGGAATGATGCAAAGAGTTATTCATTATTTAATGTTTACTCTGTATTGTATAATTTCTGTTTAAAAAGTTGCTGTTCATTTCAAATGCTGGCTTTAAAGACAACAAATTATGTAGAGGCAACTCGCTAGGTTTTGGACTGAAGTCATAGATGTTGGTTTTGTCATCCCTCCCTAACAATGCTCTCTGTACTGCTGGAGGCCACAATCTTTTTCCTCCCAAGTTACTGTGGAAAAGCAATTGGGAGCTAAAAGTTGGGTTTCCATCAAGGGCAGCACATCAGAATTGATAGTTAATGGTGCGTGACTGAGCTGAGATGCCCCACTGGGCAGAGGAGATCCAGGTGTCTATCTTCATGTGCCAGGTTCTCCTGGCGCTGCCCACTGTCTGTCTCCCGGCCCCAGATGTCATATGCCTGCCAACATCTCCCACTTTTCATCCACAGCTCAGCCGTCAGCCTTCAGCAGGCAAATTTGGCGGGACTCGAATGTGTCAAAGTCATTAGTGTCGTTTATACTGAATCTTTGACTCAACCTCAACTAAAATCTGACCCAAGATATTAACAGCAAGAGTTTTTTGCTTTGTAGGCATGTTTGTGATCCTTGTTTGTTTTTAGTTGTTGGGGGCATCTTAGAAGCAAACATTTTTTGCTTTTGTCTAACACAAAGAGTCTGTTGTTCACTTTTTAGGCCCTTGGCATACAGCACATTAGCAGACCTGGTCCACCACGTAAGACAGAACCTGCCGTTGACCGACCTATCCTTGGCTGTGCAACTGTTTGCAAAGAACATCGACGACGAGTCACTCCCCAGCAGTATTCAAACCATGTCCTGTAAGCTGCTGTTAAATCTAGTGGACTGCATCCGATCCAAGAGCGAACAGGAAAATGGCAATGGCAGAGATATTCTCATGAGAATGCTAGAGGTGAGATGGGTTACGCTGTGTGTTTCTGATCGTAAATGTCACAGTACACAAAAGATTATACCAAGATGATCCGATGTGTTCATTTAGACGATTATTTGATTCCTCCAGGTCTTCGTGTTAAAATTTCACACCATTGCACGCTATCAGCTGGTGTCCATCTTCAAGAAGTGTAAGCCCCAATCAGAGATGGGCGTCGCTGACCCAGGGGCGTTACCAGGAGTTCCAGCCACTCCCACTGTAGCTACGCCCGCATTGCCTCCACCTGCACCCACGACACCTGTGACCCCTGCTCCACCTCCAGCCACGGCCTTCGATAGACCTGGGGATAAAGAGGACAAACAGACTTTTCAGGTGTCAGATTGTCGCAGTCTGGTCAAAACGCTTGTATGTGGAGTGAAAACCATCACCTGGGGCATCACCTCTTGCAAAGCTCCTGGAGGTGAGACGGATGTACCTAGAGCAGTCCTTCTCTGGTTTAGCCATGGGACCCACATTTTCCCATGGTTATCAAGCCGCGACCTTCTTTTTAGGACAAATTTAGTTTTTATAAAACAAGTGACTAATACTAAAATACTATCACAAATTTGTGACTAACTTTTGGACTAACAGTAATGAATGAACAGTCTGTAAGCTAAGGCTATTTAATAGCAATCCCAAAACATTTTTTTTATAAAATTGTTGGTTTGAGCCACCACCGTTATATAAACATACAAAATAATACAAAGCGAAAATAACATGTTATTTTGGGGTTATGGAAAAAAGAGTTACTATGGTGAATACGCAATACTAACATAAACTGTTAATGAAAGATAAATATATGAATATCATACCTACACGTAAATCCTTCCCACCTAACACGCGTAGTACATTATCCGTTATAAGAATTTTAGGTACTTTACTTTAATTTCACAAGTTGCATGCCATGATCGTTTCTTTTGCGCTTCAGTGAAGAAAGTTTGCCCCGCCCTTTTTGCGTGAGTAGCGCTGTATAATGTCTGACAGGACCGTTTTTCTGAGGTGAAAGACTTTTATTTGCTTAAAAAGTCAAGAAAATAACGATAGAATAATGACACAGGCATGGGACAGCATTCATTTGTGCACGTCTTTCAAAATTATTAAATGAAAACATAATGTCTCGCATCAGGAAGGCATTTTGATTCTTGATGTTGTTTCTTAGACTGAGCACTGTACACTTAGACGGGTCAGTATTCCTTTTGAATGACTGTGTGTTTGCTTTTTGTTTTGTATCACAGAAGCTCAATTCATTCCCAACAAGCAACTCCAGCCTAAAGAGACCCAGATCTACATCAAACTAGTCAAATATGCCATGCAGGCCTTGGACATCTACCAGGTACAACCATCCGCTGATGCGACATATAGACTCACTTAGTTTGCTCAGATCAGCGAGCAATAGAGACCATATTCAAAGTACACATGATGCTGAGAATTAAAGTCTACAGATTATCACAGAGCCAACCCCCTTTTGGCTAGGTACAGATTGCTGGCAATGGGCAGACGTACATCCGTGTTGCCAACTGTCAGACGGTACGGATGAAGGAGGAGAAGGAGGTTTTGGAGCACTTCGCTGGGGTCTTCACCATGATGAACCCTCTCACCTTTAAGGAGATCTTTCAGACCACCGTCCCGTACATGGTGGAGCGGATATCTAAAAACTACGCCCTACAGGTACTGATGCTACTGAGGCATCAGAAATAAAACAAATTGCCTGATAGGATTTAACGAGACATGAGCAGCTTGCAAGTCTAACAAAAATTGCTTATTTCAATCAAACATTTAATGCATCATTTCTCTGATGTTGATTTTTCATACCCTAAAATGGGCCTATAACGCATAAAAAAGTTTACAAGTGTGCCTATTGAATAAGTATGTTAACAATTGTGATTATTTGCTTTTTTATCCATCAGATTGTAGCAAATTCCTTCCTGGCTAACCTGACCACCTCTGCACTTTTCGCGACCATTCTGGTTGAGTATCTTCTGGAGCGACTGCCTGAGATGGGCTCCAACGTAGAGCTATCAAACCTCTATCTCAAACTCTTCAAACTTGTCTTCGGCTCGGTTTCTCTCTTTGCTGCGGAAAACGAACAAATGCTCAAGGTGAGCCTTTCCTCGATGTTATGCCAAATACATATGCAGAGGAAAGGCCAATAAAGACCTATATTGTCTTTGAGTCAGCTAAGATACTTATTTAGAGTGTGAAGAAAGTAATACAGTTTTCAATCCTCACGGCTGTTGCGACACTGATATCTAACGCCTCCGTGGCAGTAGCGTTCCGTCATTAATTTTAATGCGTTCTGTCAGCCCTTTTGATGAGAAATGACACTTGTGCATGAAATTGACAGGAAGGACCAGAGTGAAGGTCACTTTGAAATACTGGAATTGAACAAGCTTCTGTTGCTCAATTCCTTAGAGCCATCGAGCCCGACCCTCGCTAAAATTGTTATCTAATGCGTTGAAAAGGATGTGTTTTAGCCAAAGGTTTATTTTGCACAGCATTGTTTCATACTTATATTAGACCTCTACATTATTGGGAAATAAATTTGATTTATGATTTGCGACTTTATAAAATATACAAGTTTAGTTTTCTTCAGAAGGATGATTGAATTTCTCATTCTCTTGTAGCCTCACCTTCATAAAATAGTGAACAGTTCCATGGAGCTGGCTCAGTCAGCCAAGGAGCCCTACAACTACTTCCTGTTGCTGAGGGCACTGTTCCGCTCTATAGGCGGAGGTAGCCATGACCTCTTGTACCAGGAGTTCCTGCCTCTCCTGCCTAATTTGCTGCAAGGTGAGCAGATGACCGACTGTAGGGTGCTTCAAAATGAATTGAAATGTTTGTCATGATAAGGAGTCACTGACCTTAGGCATGTTTAGGTTTGAACATGCTGCAGAGTGGCCTTCACAAGCAGCACATGAAGGATCTGTTTGTAGAACTGTGTCTCACAGTTCCTGTGAGGCTGAGCTCTCTTCTGCCGTACCTGCCCATGCTCATGGATCCACTGGTGTCCGCACTCAACGGTTCTCAGACTCTGGTCAGCCAAGGGCTGCGCACGCTGGAGCTCTGCGTGGACAACCTGCAGCCTGACTTTCTCTATGATCACATCCAGCCAGTTCGTGCAGAGCTGATGCAGGTAAAGCCACTGAAATTGGGACATCTAACACATCTGAAAGTGGGTCTGTGCGGTGACTGAAGTGTTTACTTTTGCAAACAGGCATTGTGGCGAACGCTTCGTAACCCAGCCGAGACTATTTCCCACGTGGCTTATAGAGTGCTGGGCAAGTTTGGAGGGAGTAATAGGAAAATGCTGAAGGAGTCACAGAAGCTGCAATACGTAGTGACTGAGGTTCAAGGCCCAAGTATCAAGGCAGAGTTCACTGACTGCAAAGCTGCCATTCAGCTGCCCATGGAAAAGGTGATGTTTCTTTATTTTCATACAGCCAGTGTTTCATTTGAATGTCACACATGATAAATGTCAAAAGTTAATTTGTTCACCCTATTCTTTTGAATCTCCAAAAATCAAATATATCGTTAAAGTAGTCTATGTGATTCTGGGGGTTTATACATGTCTTCTAAAGTGAAATGATACGTTTGAGTAAAAACAATTAATATTTTGAGCTATCAAAGGTGGTCCACCAATACACAATATATTCCAGTTTATAGGAAAACGTACAAGACTTTCAAAGACAAACTTTATTTTCGACCTGTCAGCTTTAGTAAGACGTTAGAATATTTGGAATTACAGATTTCAACAATATTTCGGTCAATAATCGGTATCGGTCGAAAGCAATTTTTCCACTATGGGGTATCGGCCGATAGTTTAAAAACAGGGCAGATATATCCTGTCAATCAAAAGAGGTCAGAAAATACAATGAATTTGTGCTATGTGTATAGAAAATGTTCAGCAACATGACCAGTTTGAAGTTCAATATTAATTGTCATTATATGAATAAATACCATTCAGAAATCATCCGGGTATCAGTATATTACCAATTTCGATAATTTAGTATCGGTGCATCTCTATTTGGAATCATGGGTGGCTTTTATAAAACATTTCCCTTTCCTAATTACATTGGTAAATCTGATTAACTTTTAGAAAGTCACGTTGTTCTGAAACAACACATGGTTGAGAAACAAAAAAAGTATTTTTGGCTGAACTATTACTTCTGTAAGAAAACTATTCATATTTAATAGAACATTGCCAACACTGTTGAAAAATTGTACGTTGGGCGAAATGAGTTCTTGCACAGACTGTCCCGCAAGGCTTCTTATAGAGCCATACGAGATTGTCACGTTCCCCCGAAACGTCACTTTTAGTTTCAGGCTTCCTCAGCAGCCATCTCTATAAAAAGAAACAAAGCCACTTACTTTAATGTGTCAATTTGCCCTCAATATGCGTGTGTGTGGGGGTTAGAAGAGCGATTCTCGTGTAATGAATCCTTGTCAAAGAGGAGTGTGTGTGCAGAAAGACTTCGTCTTCCTCAGGTAATTAAATAGATCATCAGGCTGTAAGATGTGCTCATCTCCCCCCACACCCCCCCAATCAATCTCTCCCCGCTGCGCAGACGGGATTATTTACTCCAGCTAATGGCCCTTCCTGCTGCTCCTCGCTGCTTGGGAAAACAGAAACTGTCATTTCTGTAATTGTGTTCACTCCGCAAAGATGGATGCCGCCTCCATTGCGCCGTTGCCGCATAATTTCATTTGCATGCGCCCTGCGGATGCCACAGGCATCAGCTGCTGTTTACAGCAGCCCTGAGTCTGGCGATACGTGTTTGGACAGGCTACCACGCCAGCCTCGCTCTTCATTACTCACACTGTCCCCCACAGGACTTTATGCAGTTGTGATCAGTTTGTCTAAGACAATGCTGGTGCGGTTCGATTTCGTTCTTCCCCCTTTCCAGGTGGTTTGTAAATGAGAGTAAATACAGCCGAGTTCTTTAAAGCTCTCTGCAAATTTGCTGCTGTCGGAGACAGATTGTCTTCAGTCAGGGCTGATGGTGCTAGCATGCTAAGTCTCTCACAGCCCTGCGTGAACGCTTGATTAATTTTCGTTCTCGTAGTCGCCTTGGAGATCTCGCCCGTATTCATTTGATTTGCAAACATCATGGTTTTAAATGAGGAGAATGAAGCGTGCGCTGAAGGCCCGTGACTCCACTGTGGAAGCCTGGAGCATTTGAAAAATGACACTGCTCATGTAGAAGGACCTCTCGGGGATTGAACATGTGTACAAGGTTATGTGACATTTATAATGATGTCTCAACAAGGCAGAACAGCTCAGGACCCTTAGGAATTGTAAAACAGTGCCGTAGCACCAGGTATGGCCCTCGTTTCCTCAGCTCGTGTGTCATTTATTTCACCTTTTTCAAGAGCACAGAAGTATCAGGAGAGAGATAACAGATCTCCTAACGGGTCCTTCGCTCCGAAACGACCTGCTGCCTGTCAGTGGTCACGGCATCTTCGGTTCTAATTCATCACGACAGCTCTGTGTTTCTGGTTTCTCTATTCTCGAGTGTCAGTAATTAGCTCATCTTCTCCCTCGACGTGCCCCGCCACTTTAGCTTGTCTTTTTATAATTTCGGGGTTGAAGAGGCTTCCAATCACTGCTGCCGAATGTTTAATGTGTGATGGGTCTTTAAGTGTCATCGCAGAGTATTTCACTCAAGCGTGCAAGATGAGTACAGTTTCAATGTGCAACGTAACTTGAATGAAAAATGGTTTATCAGACGTGTAAATTCTTGGAGATTTACTGCAGTTTAACGGGTCACGTTTTTTTTTTTAATCCGAGTCATTCAGTCTTAAGCTATTTAGAATTTCTTTTATTAATAGGGATATTTGCTCTATGTGTGTTTACTGATGTTTTTCTGATGTATTTAGGCTATTGAGACCGCACTCGATTGCCTGAAGAGTGCCAATACTGAGCCGTATTATAGACGGCAGGCCTGGGAGGTGATCAAATGCTTCCTGGTGGCCATGACCAGTCTGGAGGACAACAAGCATGCCCTTTACCAGCTCCTCGCACATCCCAAGTAAGACCACCATTTAAATAACGGTTTATGTGTTCTATATATTTATTTACTGTATACAGTTGTGGACAAAAGGGTTATCTGGAGGGAAGTGTTTGTACAATATTTCTGTTTAATGTAAGGAGACTCAACGAAATGGACAACGAAACTGATCCTGGACAGGGCTTAACCCTTGTCCCAGACTAACTTAAATGTTGAAATCTTGATCTGTTTGTTGATCGAATGTATTAGTGCAATTATTTTGTCTCAAGATGCACATAATACTTTTAAAGTGTGTTTTTAAAAACAACGTAAATGTCATAATTTAACCAAGGCCTAGTCCTGTCTTGAAGGGATAGTTCACCCAAAATGAAAATTCATTATTTACTCCAGTTGTTCCAAACCTGTATAAATTCCTTTGTTTGGTTGAACACAAAGAAAGGTATTTGGAAGAGGGTTGGCAATTTCTGGAACACAATTAACTAACATAGTAGAAAAAACACAAAATTAGATATTTTGAAGGATTTAGGAAAACAAACAGTTTAGGGCACCTTTGACCATTTCAATGTTTTCTTCTATGTTAGTCAATGATTGCCCAGAAATCTCAGTTGCTTAACATCTTTCTTTGTGTTCCACAGAACAAAGAACTGTATACATGTTTGGAACAACTAAAGGTTGAGTAATTCATGACAGAATTACATTTTTGGGTGATCCCTTTAAGCAAATCATTGTTTGGGGGAAGTTTTTATCGTAAAAAAAATTATTTTGCAAGAAGGAAAACAACAGCATATCAGGAAATATGTGGGTTTAATGAAAATATACAAAATAAATTAAAAACAAAAAGCTACTAATGGTACTTATGCATACATTGACTGCAAAACTATCCGTTGTTAGTATTTTGTAGTTATTCTCCTTGAATCATATGTTGACAAACTTTCTTCTGAGTTTCTATACTCAAAGCACAACTTTTCAGTATGCATTTTCAACACATTTTTAATTGGTATATTTGAACGGAAAACAAATGTGTCACTGTCTGGCAGCTTCCGCTGCAATGCATTCTTCATTTTTTTTTTTTAGGTATTTAGCAGATGATTTAATCTAAAACAACTTCCAAAAGTGGCTACAACAAAGCGATAAAGCATTCTGGGCCTTGAACAAACAAGCTTCTGCAATTTCCATGTTTTGGCCATGTGTGCAGCTCCTCTGGGCCTCATCCAGCCTGGCCGCCACTGTCTACAGTGTTAAAAAGTCTAATTACTCAGAGACATTTCAACTGGCTGCACAGGAGGCCGGGAGGGTCACATTACACAGCCATTGATCTCCACGCTGAGGCTAATTGACTGTACTTCATCCGTTTACCCCAAAAGCCAGTCGCACGGGCCCCTGCCGAAATAACCATCCAACGGTTATATAGAACGAGAGCTGTCACCGCCGTCAGATGTCTTGATTCATCACATCCTTTTTCCCTGTTTCAATGTGCCACATTACGTCGGTCACCATGAATGGGGTCCTTTCAGAGGACTGAATGCGCTCTTAATATCGCAAATGCCAGGCTGGATAATGAAGTCTCATTCGAGTGGCGGCGTTATGAATTTGAATTGATCTGGCCGCTGTGCCCGCCTCTCCGCCACTCGGCCTTCTCCCTAAGCCAGGCCTTTTAAATAGCGATAATGGAATGGAGCGATCCATCACCACCGCTACTGGCTGTGGCATTATAGAACACAAGCCCGAGCACGGATAAAACACTCACTCCATCACCGTGGTGCTTTCAGCTAGGGTAAATAACCAAACATGAGACAAAACGTCAGGCAGACACAAAACCGGTGTCCCGCGGGGCTCGGCTGTCCAAACGCAAAGAGCTTTTTATGCTCGGTAATCAAATCAAATCGTCTGATTGGGTTATTCAGCCTCGGGCGCGTGTAATGGAACGACTTTATGAATGTGTTGTGACTTATAAGCTAAATCTTGTTTGCTGGTTTTCAACAGCTTTACTGAGAAGTGGATCCCCAATGTGATCATCTCTCACCGGTACAAAGCCCAAGACACCCCGGCGCGGAGGACGTTCGAGCAGGCTCTGACAGGGGCCTTCATGTCAGCTGTCATCAAGGATCTCAGGCCCAGCGCTCTGCCTTTTGTAGCCAGCCTGATCCGGCATTATACCATGGTGGCTGTGGCACAGCAGTGCGGTAAAGAGTCTTTCTGCGGTTTGTTTTAACATATTGAGGTTTATGTGATAGTTCACCCAAAAGATAAAATCTTTCATCATTTATGTAAGAATGACTTTCTTCAGCAGACCACAAATGAAGATATTTTGAATAACATTGGGGCCCCATTGACTTCCATTATATGGGCACAATGGAGACGTTTTCAAAATATCTTCTGTTGTGTTATACGTTAAGGTGCGGTTTGTGAACCATCGCTTTAAGATCAACAATAACTTTCAATGCCATGTCTTAGGTCCTTTCCTGTTGCCGTGCTACCAGTCGGGCAGTCAGCCCAGCACGGCGATGTTCCACAGCGAAGAGAACGGCTCTAAAGGGATGGACCCGCTCGTGTTGATAGACGCCATTGCTATATGCATGGCCTATGAGGAGAAGGAGCTGTGCAAGATTGGTGAGGTGGCGCTGGCTGTCATCTTTGATGTTGCTAGCATTATCTTGGGCTCTAAAGAAAGGGTGAGTGTTTTTCTTCTTTAGTTGTGAAATTTAACATCACTTTTTTGCAGTATCATGCAGCCTTATTGGTTACACGGAAGGCATAGATCTAACAGATCAAATTGTATTACTTGCAAAAGAATAGTGCCTACAGTCAATCCTTACAATTGGATTTGAAAATTAAACCTGTATTGGGTGTAGTGGGAACAAAGCCAATAACACAGAATGTTGGCTTTTTATTGGTGTTATTGGGTTTTTAAGGCATTATTGACATTTATAAGTCTATACAATCTGATTTTCTTTTCAGGCATGCCAGCTGCCGCTGTTCTCCTACATAGTGGAGCGACTCTGTGCGTGCTGTTATGAACAGGCCTGGTATGCTAAGCTGGGTGGTGTGGTGTCCATTAAGTTCCTGATGGAGAGGCTTCCTCTCATCTGGGTGCTGCAGAACCAGCTCACCTTCCTCAAAGCTCTGCTCTTCGTCATGATGGACCTCACAGGAGAGGTATAAACATTCCCTAACCCCTAACTGTCCTGCATTTTGGGGTAACCTGCAATGAATCATAATGCTCCCTCTTAGGTATCTAATGGTGCCGTTGCCATGGCCAAGACGACGCTGGAGCAGCTGTTGATACGCTGTGCTACTCCTCTCAAGGATGAGGAGAAGACGGATGAGCTTCTGGCTGCCCAGGATAAATCATTCCACTTGGTGACCCATGATCTTGTTCGAGAGGTCACCTCCCCCAATTCAACCGTCCGTAAGCAGGCCATGCATTCCCTGCAGGTGCTGGCTCAGGTCACAGGCAAGACTGTCACCATAATCATGGAGCCCCACAAAGAAGTATGTCATCTACTCCAATGAGATTATGAATATTAAAAAAGTAAGTTTTTGGGCTAAAGTTTACATTTCTGTCTAGGTGCTACAGGATATGGTTCCTCCAAAGAAACACTTGCTTCGTCACCAGCCCGCCAATGCTCAGATTGGCCTGATGGAGGGAAACACCTTCTGCACCACCCTGCAGCCCCGTCTCTTTACAATGGACCTCAATGTGGGGGAGCATAAAGTGTTTTACACAGAGGTGAGGCTCAAACAAAAGGTGTTAAAGTGGATTAAATAAAAAAAAACAAAGCATGACAAGACATGTGAAGCGCTTTTCTCTCTGAGCTCCAGTGTCTTTGATTCCACAGTTGCTGAACTTGTGTGAAGCGGAGGATGCCGCCCTGATGAAGCTGCCGTGTTATAAAAGCTTGCCGTCATTGGTGCCGCTCCGCATCGCCGCCCTCAGTATGTGTTCTCCTTGTTTTACCAGTTGTTACTGTTAGCAATCTCTGTTGCGCAGAGCCATATTGATATATGCAAATGTATTGGTCACTGCCACATTAATATTAGTGAAAAAGAAGCATGAAGTGCATATGACGGCTTAAGTCATAATCTTTATGAAATCTTTTGCTTATTCTTCCTTGTGTTTGAGTAGATGCCCTGGCGGCGTGTAACTACCTCCCTCTGTCGCGAGAGAAGATCATCCCCGCCCTCTTCAAGGCCCTCAACTCCACTAACAGTGAGCTTCAAGAAGCTGGAGAAGCCTGCATGAGAAAGGTCAGCCATCTCTCTTCACCAGCCTCCTTATCTCTCCCTTTGTCATGTCTGTGGGTTTCTTCCATGAGCTCTTCCTTTGCCTGCCGACTCTAATGAGTTCTGCCAGAAAAGATCAATACAGGATGGAGTGAAACGAGCAAAAATGAAAATGAATTTGGCCTTGATGCATCATCTTGGTGCGAAAAACTGAAAAGAGTTTTTCTTCTGTCTCGAGTTGACAGGGCTATACTAAAAAGCTGGATTTAAGGTGCCATTATTGTGTAATTTTCCATGTGTGGTGTATGAAAGTCTATATTAAGCCGCTTTGTTTGGACTATTTAATGGCCATACATGCGGTTTTAAATCCAGCTAAGGTAGTGTTTTATGTTTTTGTGTGTTTCTCAGTTTTTAGAGGGAGCCACTATTGAGGTGGATCAGATCCATACACATATGCGTCCCCTGCTGATGATGCTCGGAGACTATCGCAGCTTGACGCTCAACGTGGTCAACAGACTGACGTCTGTCACTCGACTCTTCCCAAACTCCTTCAATGACAAATTCTGTGACCAGATGATGGTATGCCGGCGCTCTGAAAGAGTTCACAAGTCATAGAAATAACCTTCGTAAATAACATCTGTTTCTGTAGAAGATCATTTTCACTTGTCTCAGATTAGAACGATGCAATGAATGCGCTGAAAGGTACAGGCTTAAAATGGAAGTGTAAATGGGCATTAACACCGACAATTTGTTTTTTTGCCTCAAAACAACTGGAAATCGCTTGTTTTTATTAAGAATTGGTTATTTCTGGTGACGTGAGGATGATGATCAGCACCGTTTTTTACGTGATGTAGTTTTGTAAGAGTTTTACTTTTTATGCCAAAAAATAGTCACGTGGAGCACAGACAGTAATACTTTATGCTTTCTGGTATTAAACACAATTAAGAAATGTTGTCTCGGCGATGAACTAAAACTAATTAAATTCAGGAAAAATTCATAAAAAATGATTCTTAAAAATAAATAAACAGGGAAAATAATAAATAAAATCACGTAAGCACAAAAAAAAGAAAAAGCTAATTCAAAATATGAATAAGACTACAAGAATGCTGAAAACTAAAACTCTGCCGATAGCATGCTATAGAAAGCTTTGATAAAGCTTTGTTTGCCATTTAAAGGTTGCTGTTTTAGAGTACAGTGGATTACTTCTTAATATACTTATGAATGAAGTAGAGTATAGTTCATTGTTCCATAAGTCAAAGACTTCATGTGTTTCATGTTCTTGCAGCAACATCTACGCAAATGGATGGAGGTGGTGGTGATCACACATAAAGGAGGCCAGCGTAGTGACGGCAGCGTGAGTAACAGCTTATTTTTGCAATCAGATTCAACATACGCCAGGTTTTGTTAACTCTTGCTGCGGCATCTTTCACTCCAAGCCCCTTCTCCATCCGTCAGACAAGAAATCGTATGTTTTTCCATTTAAATATCAGTCAAAATTCACACTGCCAGCATCCTCATTGTTTAGCTCTGTGCATAACAAGGGATTTGTAGATGTAGAGAGCTGAACTGGATCACCCCGGTCTGACTCTGTGAGTGACCATATTACAATCAATGATTAATTAGGCGCCAGCCGCCCTCGGCTCTGCTCGGAATTCTGGATCCTGGTTATCTTGTTTGACAGATAACCTTGTAGAGGAAGTAAAGGTGAGAGGGGGCGGGAAGCTTACTGTTTCGGATAAAGATGCCATTCTTTTGGTGTCGTTCTTGCCCTGCCTTTCTCTAAAATGTATTGTAATTACATGCAAATTGGCCCTCTGTTCCTGCAGTTCTTAATATTCTTACTACATTGACAGAACGACCGTCCGTACATGACAATGAGGCAGGGTCAGTTAGGTCCAGGGGTGTTGGGTGGCCCCGGAAGATTAGTTTAAGTCATAGCAAGATAAAGGTCAAATCAAGGATAGAACGCAGAACTTAGAATCTTTATGAGAGTGCACGCTTAGATGAGGCTTTAGAGTTTTTATTCTGTTGTTTTATTCTATGATTGTTGTGAAAATATCTGACAGTGGCCCAAATATGGTAAAAATATCTGATGGTTTGAACATTTACATTTCTTTTATACATGTGAGCGTGAAACATTTATTTATTTATAGTTCTATTACAATTCTGTGGTGCTGTTTATTGTGGTATTTTTATTTTCATGTAGCATCAATGTTTTATTTTATATTTAGCTCAAGTAAATTTTGAGCTTATATCATTAAGATATATTGCTATATTGCAAATAAATAAAAACACATTATAAAAATACTTTAAAAATGATTTTCCAATTGTCACGGTCATAAAATTTGAGATTTCTGTAGTACAGGGAAGGTGTCTGGCGCATGATTCGTGAAGAACATTTTTAGTAACTGTTATGTTAAACTGTTCTACAAGTAATATAAATGTATGAAAATATTTTCCAAGTTTTTTGTACCGCTGATGGTTAAAAAGCAATAGTGTGATTTTCGTGTTTAGCATGTAAAACTTCATATAGAGACATGAAACACAACTTTTCAAAACCATTTTCATTGTGTAATCACATACTCATAAGCACCATACATTGAGTCAAACGCATGCCGTCGATCCATACAGTGCTCATTACCCACACTGCTTTGCTGATTGTTTGTTGTCTCCTGTTTGGCGCAGCCTGCCATGGAAGGTGTAGAGGTGAGATGGTGGTCTGCTGTGTGGTCCTCACCGGCTCCGCTCTCATTATACTTGTGTTTTTACTCTGTGCTGGTGCAGTCTTTGTAACTATACCTCTGTGTCTATCTGTGGTGTTGTGATTGACCCCTGTGTTTCACATTGGAGGTCCCAAACCTGTTACCACACGGTGCCCCTTGGAGGTTTTTTCAGGAAAACAACCTGTCTGAATGTAGAAGGTCCCTCCCACTTCATATTCAAACTTTAGAAACAGTTTATTTGTCGGCGCCAATAGCTATGACATATAGTGCCAGTGGACTTGCTGTCAGCCCAGAGGTCGATTCCCATCTCGAGCGTCCTTTGCCAGTCCCACTCCACTGTTTCTTACCAAAAGCTTTCCTATCTGTTCTCCACTGACATATTAAATGAAGGCAAAAAAAACCTAAAATATAACTTAAAAAAACAAAACAAGTTTATCTCGCCTCTCATATGTTTCATGTAGATGTTCTTCAATATGTGTCCCAGGAGGAACTCCAGGGTTTCTTCTGATGGGTTACCCACTAACCATCACTTTGATGCGTTCATCTTTTTCCCCTACAGGAAATGAGAATCTGTTCGGCCATTATAAATCTCTTCCACCTGATACCGGCTGCTCCTCAGACACTGGTCAAACCTCTGCTGGAAGTGGTGATGAAGACTGAGAGGGCAATGCTTATTGAGGTACAAAAATGTTTCAGTGCTGCATAATTTGGTGAGAAGAACTGTCGAGTGAAGTAACAACTGGAGCTTGCATTCACATTTAGGTTCTTGAGGCTTTAACTGGTCCTATTTGATTACATGGTGGTCAAACACATTCGATTTACAGGCCTAGAATGCTGTTTAGTCCAGTGTTACGGTGTTATTAAAGAGTTTCGTGCCTCCATAGGCGGGCAGTCCCTTTAGAGAACCACTGATTAAGTTCCTGACGCGTCATCCATCACAAACAGTGGAGCTCTTCATGATGGAGGCCACACTCAATGACCCACAGTGGAGCCGCATGTTTATGGTATTGTTGTTTTCCTATCTTTCCTTACTTTATAAAACATTGTAAACTCAAATTATGCCTTTCTGATGATGTTTAAATGCTGTTTCTCAGCTTACATTTACATTTGTGGTTCAAGCTAATTATTTCAAACGCATGCCTCTTCCTTGGTAAATGCCTGTAACTTTTCACCATTTCTCCCTTTGTAGAGTTTCTTGAAGCACAAAGACGCCAAGCCACTTAGAGATGTGTTGGCTTCAAATCCAAATCGCTTTGTCCCTCTTTTGGTTCCGGCTGGAACAGCAGCGACTGTGAGGCCTGGGTCACCCTCCACCAGCACAGCCCGTCTTGACCTGCAGTTTCAAGCCATCAAGGTGCCCCATAGTCTCTTCATTGAACCTATTGAGGTTTATTGTCATGTATTTCTCTTCTATAGAGCCTGAATTGTTAATAAGTATTCTTGCACTTCAGATTATTAGCATCATAGTGAAAAATGACGAGGGCTGGTTGGCTGGGCAGCACTCTCTGGTCAGTCAACTCAGGCGTGTGTGGGTCAGCGAAGCTTTCCAGGAACGCCACCGCAAAGACAACATGGCTGCAACTAATTGGAAGGAGCCTAAACTACTGGCCTTCTGTCTGCTTAGCTACTGCAAGTAAGTGATTTTCAAGAAATTTGTCATACAATTTCTTTCTCTGTTGAAACTTGGTTAAATAACCATGGACAAGTTTAAAAAAACCCATTCCTAGGTTTAAAACGGAAGTTGTGTTTTATTCCTCAGGCGCAATTACTCTGAGATCGAGCTGCTCTTCCAGCTGCTAAGAGCCTTCACCGGCCGCTTCCTGTGCAACATGACCTTCCTGAAGGAGTACATGGAGGAGGAGATCCCTAAAAACTACAGCATCACACACAAACGGGCGCTCTTCTTCCGCTTTGTTGAGTTCAATGACCCGCACTTCAACGATGAGCTCAAGGCAAAGGTGAGGTTTCGTATACATCTGCCACCTGTGGAAATTTACACGTTGGGAGACGCTCTCAGTTATGTATTTGCAATGACCTCAGATGTTTGATTACGAGCATGACAGATACAGCAACACAAGCCAGTGTTTCTGCGCTCTACTGTAAGCATTACAATAAGCACCTTTGTGGCTAAATTTCTGAAGAGAGGACTGTGATGCCGCTGGCCATCTGGCTAACAAGATCCTGCTGATTATGTATAATCTAGATTGGGAGGCAGCAGTGGCTGGCCATCCATAACGCTTGAATCTTTAAAACTTGAAGATTCACAGTCAACCATCATCTTTAAAGAGCGCTAAGGAATATCTCAAGGTTAATCAATTAGCCGTCATTAACATTTATTTACCCTCATGCCATTTAAAACATGTATATCACTATTTCGTCCGTAAAACACAAAAGACGATATTTTGAGACATGTTTTTGTTGATTGTTTTTCCATACAATGGAAATCAATGGGTTGCGATGTTGTTTGGTTACCAGCATTCTTCAAAATATCATATTTTGCGTTCTGCTGAAGTAAGTCTTACAAGTTTGGAATGGCGTTAAAGAACAGCAGAAGCTCGTAGTCAAACAGTCTTTGCAAAGCCTGTTTTTGCTTTTCTAAATCACCCCTTGGAGCCAAACACGCGTCATTCGAACATTCCCTGGGAGAGCACAACAGCTGCATGCTATTTTACACGTTTAAGGTGAATTTTGCATGCAGATGGAGCCTCGTGGTTTGGATGTGATGGATCGTGCAGAAGAGGGGTTGTTGTGATCTATCATTCATGTGAGCTTTAGAGGGGCTCATTAGAACGAGTAGGTATAAAGGTACACCTGCGGTCCGATGGCCCTCTGATAGAGCAACTTATGTTTGAACAAACCCGCTTGACCGCATGCACCACTGCAATTGACAAAACAAAGTATAACCTCTGCTAAAGGGATGCACAGAGCTAGTTTATCTCATGGCTTAACTCGCAACTTGAAAAAGTTATGACATGGTTATTATCTCTGTGTTGTTTATCTTAACTTGATAATGTAGAGCGGGGAAGAAGTCATTAGTGTTCAGAGACACTAATTATACAACACGAGAACTGAGGTCTGGAAAGTCAAGGTTGAAGGAATTGGGATCTTCGAGTCTTTGCAAACATACGCTCATAAATAGACCAGTCAGGAATATAACGTTCATCAGAGTGATTATTATCACTGAGCTGCATTGTGTCCTGCCTGCTCTGTTCTGTCATTGTCACTTCTTAATGACTTTATATCTCTGAGCTGCCAAAGTTGAACATTTATAGAGATATAATCAAATCATGGAATTTAAATCATATGCTTAAAAACCTTAAACATATCAGTCAATTTTTTGACTGTGTCTGCAAGTAGGAAGCTGTGTCTGCAAGTAGGGAGCTGTGTCTGCAAGTTTACAAGTTGGGAACTACACCTTTGAAGATACATCTACACACATTTCTTTATTTCAAGATTTTCATTCAGTGGTCAAATTTCAAAAATTGTTGTCTGTATCATCAAAATCCAATTCGATAAACCTCTATTGTCAACAGAAGTAGAGAATGTTTTTTTATTAGTCACTATTGATACATTTTTATTCCATGTGGTTTGTGTTTACTCTGCAGGTGTTGCAGCACATCCTGAACCCAGCCTTCCTGTACAGCTTTGAGAAAGGAGAAGGCGAGCAGCTGCTGGGGCCTCCTAATCCAGAGGGTGATAACCCTGAGAGCATCACTAGTGTCTTTATCACCAAGGTAACCAACATTCAGCCAGCATCTCTGGTCTGTAGTGGAGCTGTCAGTCTCTGTTCATCAAATCACTAAGATCACCTTGTGTGACCTCTGGCTCTTATTTTACTGGGAGAAATGTCAAGGCCACACTAAAGGTCAAAGTGTTTGCTTTTATTAAGCTAATGTGATGAGACACGAAGGTGGAGGTTAATGTCTTCATTTATTTCACACTTTAAATTGATTGTCTCTGGCCTCCTGGCTGTAATCATAGCAAAGAGCAATCAGTCTGGTTGTTTCCAGAAGCATGTGTTTAACACATTGGACAGGAGAGGAACCTTTGAATGTTAAATGAATAACATTGAAACTTGTATTATGTTGGCCTCAGTGTACCTCTCCTCATTATTTTATTTTCTGTTTGCACCAATGTGTTTAAAAAAAGAATGAAGAATTAAGTGATGTAAGCAAATTTTATGGATTTGGAGATCATTTTATTCATTTTAAGATCTGAAAAACCTATATGTAAAACCATTTACATATCGTCGTTCTTCCAGGTGCTGGACCCTGAGAAACAGGCGGACCTTGCAGACTCTTTGAGGATTTACCTGCTTCAGTTCTCCACTCTGCTGGTAGAACACGCCCCTCATCACATCCACGATAACAACAAGAGCAGGAATAGCAAGCTGAGGCGTCTCATGACCTTCGCTTGGCCGTGTCTGCTCCCCAAAACCTGCGTGGACCCCGCTTGCAAGTATAGCGGCCACCTGCTGCTGGCTCACATCATCGCCAAGTTTGCCATTCACAAGAAGATTGTGTTACAGGTACTAGAACCAGAACATGAAGTAGCTTACATGTCCGTTTACCATATGACACATGTGTGCCAAGTTTGATTTATCGCATTGTATTTCCCCAAATGTCAGTTACCCAATCAGAACAGACCTATGACTTCTGGTTCATGACTAACTAGTTATAGCATCTTAGAAGTGTATAACAAACAGGACTGTAGCAACTGTAGGAGATATAATGCATCTTAACTTTAAGTATCTCAGTTACTCAGTTCTTCAAAGGATTTAATAGCAAAGGCTCAAGAGTACCATTTAACAAATCCAGTGATTGAAATGCCTGACGTTTACTCCCTAGCGAATCCAAAGTAGTTGACTTCAATTTGACTGCAGTCTAACTTCTGCTGTAAACTGCAACTCAATGTCGATGTGTTTGTGTACAGGTTTTCCACAGTCTTCTGAAGGCTCACACCATGGAGGCCCGTGCCATCGTCAGACAGGCCATGGCTATTCTGACGCCTGCTGTACCTGCTCGGATGGAGGACGGCCATCAGATGCTCACGCACTGGACCCGGAAGATCATCGTGGAAGAGGGTCACACGGTTCCTCAGCTGGTCCATATACTGCACCTCATAGTTCAGCACTTCAGAGTATGTGACTATACTTCACTCATGCACACTGTAAAACTTATTTTATAGGGCAGGCATTGAACATGTCCAGAGTTAGTGATCGTATTTATGGCCTTGTTTGTGACTAGGCTGCTCACCGTACGGGGTTTTCTCTACATGGTTATGTGTGTATAATACTATTTCGTAATAATATTTGTGTATTTATTTCATATATTTATGAATTTATCATGTGTAGTATCAACAAGATATTAACAATATAAATGTCATTAATATTATGATTATTGTTAATACCAGGATATTGCTACACCCCTATTTGCAACCTCTGGATAATATCACTAAAAAGTATTTCTATATTTGATGAATCTAATATTTATGTATTTGCTCTGAAATTCCTAAAACAAAAATTCTGTTAGAAGTTGTTTTAAGAAATACATATAATGCAAAAATATAAATACTGTAAAAATCTTGTTAGAAATACTTGTGTATGATTTTCACTCAATTTTATGCTACATGAAACATATTTTTTAACCTTCAATAATCAAGCAAATCTGTAAAAAACTACTATATTTTACTGCATTTCATTCACTACTGAATTTATTAAAATATTAGGATTTGCTTTGACCCCACGTATCTCTCTGTACAGGTATATTACCCTGTTAGACATCACCTGGTTCAGCACATGATCAGTGCTATGCAGCGATTGGGCTTCACACCCAGTGTGACTATCGAGCAGAGGAAGTTAGCAGTGGATCTGGCTGAGGTCATCATCAAATGGGAGCTCCAGAGAATCAAAGACCAACAGGTCGGTCACCAGAAAATGAGACGGTCAAATCAAAAGACTTCTGTTGTACATTTATTTGGATTTTACGCTGGCCTTTAATCATCTTTATTTTTGCAGCCGGAAGCAGATACAGATCCAGTTAATGTCGGGGAAGGCACGAGCGGATCTGCCGCTGTAAAGAGAGTAATGTCTGTGGACTCGGCGCAGGATGTGAAGAGATTCCGCACGGCCGCTGGAGCTGTCGGCACGGTGAGGAAACCTTAAACCTCCCGCGGCCCGCGTGTGACCGCTGTAATCAGTCTCTCACTCTCTCAGTCTTGATGGACTCTGCCATGTTTGAATACAACAGCTGCATTGTGTTTGTGTCTGTATGCGCAGGTCTTCGGCCGCAGTCAGTCTGTGCCGGGCACCGAAGCTCTCCTTACCAAACCTGTGGAGAAACAGCACACAGATACCGTGGTCAACTTCCTCATCCGCATTGCATGTCAGGTAAAGGAAGTGCTCTCGCTTTTGTTTGAGGAAAATCTCTATTACAGCTTCTTAGGTTAAACCCTTGCTCTGCTTTCGCAGGTCAATGATAGTACTAATGTAGCCGGCGCCCCCGGTGAGCTGCTGTCCCGCAGATGTGTGAACCTGATGAAGACGGCGCTCAGGCCGGACATGTGGCCCCGTGCTGAACTCAAACTGCAGTGGTTTGACAAGCTCCTCATGACTGTGGTGAGTCTGAAAGTCATTACTTATAAAACAATGAACCTTTTTCTCCTTTATCTTTAAATTATTTTGTTTTTAAGGTTAAACAAAAAATGTCTCGATTTGTAAGTGAAACGGGATATTTAACAAAGAAAACATTGGAAAGCACATTTTCCATCAAGAGTTGATTGGATTATGAAAAGTAGCCATTACTTATTGGGTTTTGGAGGATAGGTGTTGAAAAGTACAAAAATATTGTCTTTCCGGTTTAAATGAAATGAGAAAAATGTCCTGTTCAAAAGTTGAAGAGTAAAGGCTTCATCCCAGAGAAGATTTTGTGGTGTGCCTGTCATTTGTCATATCTCTTTCCTCTCACATCTCTCTTCATTACCTCCAATGCCGTTCCAAGAGCAGTTCTGATGCCAGCCAAATCGATATCCCCACTCTTATGCCTGATTTTCTTTCTTTGGAGTTCACTGGTGTGACTAATGCAGCTGTCAGATGAGAGAACAGATCTCAGTGTGAGCTTCAAGCACCTGAACTAGTTTGCTGGATCTTTCCATCTCTCTCTCACTCTCTTTCTCTCTCTCTTTCTATCACTCTCGGTTCTTCTCAGGGCCATATAGTTCTGCTCTTCCCTATGCTGATGTTGTACTTAGATTAAAACACTTTGCTGTTGCTATGCTTCTGACTTTGCTTATGTGCAGATCCTGCTGGGAATTCCTACTTGCAAATTTGGGACTGGTCATTATGATGTGATTTTGGTTGAAATTGTGCGTTCGTGCTATGTCCCAATTACTGATTTCAACATGTAAAACGCTTTGAGTAAGAACGTCACACGTCTCAAAACAACAGTAATTACGACACGGCGTGAATGCAGCATGAAATAAACACAATAGGCAATTTCATGTTTGTTTTTCTCCTTTCGCTGAGGAAAAGAAACAAAACAGCTTTTTGGCACTAGTGCAATAAAATGAGAATCAGAGAATGCACATTAGGTGTGTAATTGATTCTTCGTGCATATTGTCATTCTTGTGTTGCACTACAGAAAGATGGGAAATGTTCGGTTGTCTCATCAATGAGTAATGATTTCTGGGAATCTTCATAGGGTAAAAAACAAAACTTAAAATTTGGAATAACAGCTTTGGTTATATTCCATACCAGTCTGGGTTCTTTGTGATTATTTATTTAACGCCCCGATCTTTCAGGACTCAAAGAAAGAGTTTCCCACTGGTGATTAAGACATGAATTTACATTAGTCTCATTTATATTGTTGCAAAATGACTTGAAGGCAGCAAGCTTGCATGCTTTTTTCTTGTGAATATGACAGTCAGCTGTCATTCCCAGACCAAATTCTGACAATGATTGACACTTAACATTTTTGCTTGAATTGCATTTATATTCTCTTTATGTTTTGGAATCAGCCTAAATATTTCAGTTTTTTGAATACAGCGAGAATCCTTTTATCCGTATTTTCGTTGCAAATGCCATGCAACTTGTGTGCAATTGTGTCAATCAGGAAGAGGATTTCCATACCGCCATGCCTCCGTCTGTATTTCTTTATTTTCAAAATGGGTTAATGATACTTCCTGTGGTATGAGTTTGACGGACAGGTCACTCAGCATCCGTGCCCCAGAGCTCTGTGAGGGAGTGAGCGGCTCTGTTCAGCTCTATCTTATCCAAACTAATGAACAGCACCACAAATCCGATGGGCTTTTATCATCTCATTGTGCTGGCTTGTCAGTGATTAAAGAACAGGATTTAGAGGATGGGCTTAGCTTTGTGCACATCCGTCTGCTGGTCCCCTGGTCCCTAGGGGTCACATCTAACTCTATTGTCAATATTACTCAAGTCTTACCTTTCTGTGGTCCCTGAAATATGATCAACACGGTTTTGCTTTCATTGTACCAGGCGCAGGGACTTTTTTGCCATTAGGAAATGAATAAATATTGAATAAGAAACACCAGTTTCCATTCATTATAACAGTGATTTCGTATAACTATGCACTGGAACAAAATTGCCGTCTTGAAAACTCCTTAAGAGTTAAATCTATTGCAAATCCTGTTTTTTTTTTAGGAGCAACCCGCCCAAGCAAACTTCTCCAACATCTGCACAGGACTGGAGATTCTCAGCTTCCTTCTGTCAGTGCTTCAGCCTCCGGCCATCCTCGCTCACTTCAAGCCCCTGCAGCGCGGCATCGCGGCTTGCATGACCTGCGGGAACACCAAAGTGTTGCGCGCTGTGCACACCCTCCTGTCCAGGCTTATGAGCACCTTCCCTACAGAACCCAGTGAGTAGACCAGCCACGATTGATGTGATCGATTCTCCTGGAGGTCTCGGTTGAGCATAACCGTGGATATAAGTTGGGCAAACAATAATTCCCTTATTTGATTTAAAGTACATCCGGAGTGCAGGATACAGTCAGGGGGAATCATTTTACAGGCTTGTGTTATGCTCCGCAGCTGCCAACAAACAAATAAACAGCTTGACTTTCCACAGATAAGAAATGACGAAACTGAATGGATTTGCTTGTTTTGAACATTCTTCATAAGCTGTAGATCACAAGACCTCTTAGGCGGTGTGCCGTAACTTTACACTGCAAAAACGGTAGCTGCATAGTTTGTGTTGGTAGATTGTAGTGCATACTTTGTAGTGCACACTACGTAGTTGACAATACTCAACAATGTATAATCTAGCCTGCAGCTCATACCTGGTGCATAATAGATTAGTGAATGCTTAGTGAATGATTAGTGAATGCTGTATTGCTGTGTAGTAGTGCAAACCACTTGTAGTGCACATGGAGAGTACACTGTGTAGTGTGTTCTTGATTGTAGCGTTTGTGTCCTGTAGATGTTTTACTAGCATTCACAAAACAAGCCCCTAATTTGTATACAGTATCCTCAGTTTTCAGACTAGACATATCCAGGTCGTGCTTGTTGTGTTTACTGTGAGAGGTTTGGGGCATTAAAACCTTTTCTCTCAATATTTTTTGTTTCTTTTCCTCAGGCACATCCTCGGTGGCTTCAAAATACGAAGAGCTGGAGTGTTTGTACGCTGCCGTAGGGAAAGTCATTTATGAAGGCCTCACCAACTATGAGAAAGCCAGCAGCGCTAACCCAACTCAACTGTTTGGTGAGAAACTTAATAACGCCTGTACTTTAAGACCAAAGATTCTGATATTCTGAAAATGCGTTCCCCGATATGAAACTGAGAATTAAACTCATCCAAATCTGGTCTTTTCGAAAACTTAGTTTTGAATTTCTTGTCTTTGATTGTGTTAAAGGAACAGTTTACCTAAAAATCTAAATTCTGTCATCATTTACTTACTATCGGCTTGTTCCAAATCTGTATAAATGTCTTTGTTCTGAGGAACGCAGTCTGTTATGGTAGTCGATGGTGGCCAAGAACTATTAGGTTGTAAGCATTCTTCCAAATATCTTTCTTTGTGGTCATCATAACTAAGACATTTATTCAGATTTGGAACAAGCCGATAGTAAGTTAAAGATAGCAGAATTTTAATTTTTGGGCGAACTTTTCCTTTAATTTTGCATTACCTCTTGTCTACGCCGATGCATTTCCAATTCAATATTTTCAAAAGGAACGCTTAATTCACAGCTTAAATCATTCATGTAACCAAAAGGTGATAACTCTAGCAGATAATAGAAGTTATTGGTGTTTGATTTCTGCCCAAAACGGCATCATTAGTCAATAAAAGCCTTGCTATTCCGCTCTAACAGTGCTCTAGAGTTACGCTTACCCCTGATGTACTGGATGCATCTGTATCGGGGGTGACTTTTTACATTTATCTTTCCCTCCCAGAGCCGTGATCTAAGAAAAACATTACTCATGCCTTTTTCCCCCGTAACTCGGTTAGATTTCTCCCGAAACGTCCTTGTAATACAACGACAGGGACAAAGAAGCTGCACCCAAAGTCATTAGCAGGCACGTGTCGCTCGCTGTCCCTGACAGCGTCGCGAGGACTGCGGGGCGTCGTGTTACAGTTTTCTCTCCTCTCTGCTTCCAGGAACGCTGATGATCCTAAAGTCGGCCTGCAGCAACAACTCCAGCTATATCGACCGTCTCATTTCCGTCTTCATGCGCTCGCTGCAAAAGATGGTGAGGGAGCACTTGAGCCCGCAACCCAACCCCGGAGCCGCCGAAACCAGCACAGGTGACTATTTCAGAATGTTTCAAACACTCTGCACAAGCTACCGAATGAATCCCTGCTGGCTGGTGATTCGAAGTAAACACGTCAAGCTAATTCGAGAATACAACGCTTGGCTCAATTTAAACAATTTTGTGATTTAGCGTTGGCCGCATTCTGACATTAACCCATTTGTACTCACTTGGGAATGTTTCCTGCGTTTCAGAAGGCTTTAAACATTTTAGTGTTGGTTTATTTTGGGAGGTATATGGAAGCCAGATGGGCTAGGTTAAGATCTATTGCATTGTCAGGTCATCTTGGCAAAGAACTGGCAGTCTTACTTAAAGTTAGCCTTTTGACATCAAGACGGAAAATATCTGCGCTCATCGGCACAGCCATAATCCTGTCTGCAGTCATCTGGAGGAGTTTAAAAAGTGGGAAGAAAGACAAAAAGACACGTTGTCACCTTGGAACAGAGCGCGAGGAGTAGTCAGACTTCAGCATGTGGTGTCCGTATTTGACCACTGGGTGCTGCAGGAGGGCCGATCAGATGTCCTCAGACTGGCCCACAAATCCATTCATACTGAGAAACATCTTCTGTGATTGAAGTAAAAAGTCTCCCACTGTGTCCAACGAAATATAAAATCCAGACAATCCCGTGCGCTCAGCGGTTCTTCTAGATGCTATTATGATTTTTAAATGGTACACGAGATGGGATTGAACAGACATGCGCACATTCGGCGCGTCTAGAAGACTTCAGAACGCAATGTCACCCTGACGGCGTCGGCCAAGACCTCCACACAGCATGTGCCAGAGTCGAACTGGAAATCAGCCTCTAACATATTCTCCCCCAAGGGTTCGAGTGATCAGAACAATCACATTTTACCTTGAGCAAATCAAGCAGAAAATACATTCAGAGGCCAGACTAAACTCATAATCCTGTCTCTTTCTGCTCACCGTGCCAGAATTTAATCACTTTCTACAGTTTTTTGGCAAGGCAGAATTTTGTATTTTACAGTTCATATCCTCATCCGTCTTTTAGAGGTTTTGATGTATGTTCAGTTTGCGCATTTGAGATGTATGTAACACTGACTGAACCTCAACCTGAGGGTTTGAGCAAGTTTAGGTTCTCCTGGTTATTATGTTTGGGAAATTACAGAATGCAGAAAATGCGAGGTGATGATAGTGTTTTGTGGAAGTGTCAAATGCTTCTTTCTTACTGCGAGCTCTCATTCTTGTGTGCTAAATGTAGTGACAAGCGAGCTGGTGATGCTTAGTCTGGATCTGGTGAAGACAAGGTTATCAGTCATGAATATGGAAATGAGGAAGAACTTCATCCAGGTCATCCTCACCTCCCTCATTGAGAAATCTTCAGATCCAAAGATTCTTCGAGCAGTGGTGAAGATTGTGGAGGAGTGGGTTAAGAGCTCTGGTAACCCCATGGCCACTAACCAGGTAAATATCATGATTTAATGAACTCTCAAATGGCTTCTGTAATCCAAAAACAATTTGATGAAATTAAGATGCATCCCAAAAATATGAGCAGCCACATTAACAAGCCAGTCACATTTGTTATGTGCTCAGAAACTTTGTGAGGTAGCATTGAGGATAGCTAGAAGGGTAGAAAGTTCACCAAAGGTCGTGCTCTGCCTGGCTGCGTGAAGCACCTGCACTTCCCAGAAAACCCCAGCATTATGAAAATAGGATTTTAAGGTCTATTTTTAACAAGGTCCCTGAATAGTTAGGTCTGAAGTTAACAGTGTTCTTTGTTCATTTCAGCACAGCTTGTGAACTTGTCACAACACAGGATCACAGATCCCAAAAAAGAATTTTCTCACTTCACATGCGAAAGGCAGTTAAAAATGCATAGAAGCAAAAAAATAAGATATGTATTTTATTATGTGACATAACTGACTGTAAAGTGACTGTTTAATGATTCATCTGGACAACCAGTATTCAATAGAAAGCTTCTATAAATGACACTTTTATATCTTTAAAGGGATAATTCAGCCGAAAATGAAAATTCTGATGTCATTTATTTACCTTCTTCTCATGTCAAACCTGTATGAGTTTCTTTATTTTGCTGAACGCAAAATACAATATTTTGAAGAATGTCGGTAACCGACCGGGGGCGATTTACTTCAATTGTATGGACACAAAACCAACACCTATGGGTACCTCCATTGTTCGGTTACCAATATTTTCAAGACATCTTCTTTTGTGGTGAAAATCACATTTTTTAAATATACGTCATATAAAATTTTGTAGTGTTTTTATATAACATGCTTTAAAGAAAACCATGTGCACATTTATCAGTCTTCACCTTTGCTGAGTATATTCTCTTTAAAGCAGCAGTTTACTCAAAAACAAGGTTTTCATTCAAGCTATTTTAGGGCGTTTAAGAAATGACTTTCACAGGATAGTGTTTAAGTTTGTCATTTGGATGATCAAAGATTAGTTTTAAAGGATTAAATGATCACCTACATGGGACCAACAGAAACCAAGGTTGAGGTTTAAAACCCCCCAAAAACCCTAATATTAGACATAAATCAGGCTATATATAAGACACGTCCCGCTTCTGTAGGCGTGCTTTAATAACCAGCCTTGGTTTACTCTTTGAATGCATCAATGTTAAACATTTGAGCCTAAAGCTCACCCCGCTGTAAATTAGGTGTTGTGTATTTATCATGCTGTGGCCCGGACAGCCGAACCCAGGTGTCTGTTCTGTTAGCTCAAGGCGAGAGAGTAGACAGGGAGAAAAAGAGCCGAGCAAAGGTTCCGCTCATCTCTCCCGATAGATGAAAGATAAATGGAGGGTATCAATCTGACCCCCTTCACCAGCACCCCACACCTCTCCTTTTTTCAATCCCTTTTCTTTTCTGGAGCTCTCTCTCTTTATCTTCATTTCTCTGTTCTTCTGTCGTTCCTAGGTGCCTAATCCAAGAGAGAAGTCCATTCTGCTGGTGAAAATGATGACCTACATTGAGAAGCGCTTTCCTGATGACCTTGAATTGAATGGCCAGTTCCTGGACCTCGTTAATTACGTCTACAGGTAATTACGACGATTAATCACGGGGTCCGCCGTCCGCTCCGGCCCGCCATTTATTGCCATTAGCAACGAGACTGCGGATGCCTGGGTGGGTGGCAGATCGGGGGGGTTTATCACTGAAGTGGGGCTGGAGGCATTAGGCGGGCCTCCCTCACCCTGGGCGTGAGAGCGTTTATCCTTCGGCAGGTACAATTCATTCTTGTAAGAACCCATGGGCCTAAATCAACATCTAGTGCTTGAACACATTATGTGAGTTTGGTATTGACTTGTTTTTTTTTTAAAGACCTACAGTGTCTGGTCATGCCCCATTTAATAGGGTCTCGGAAGGTAAAATAAATATCTCGCGGCATTTTTGTCTGAAGCCTTACGTGTTGTTTTTTGCAGAGATGAGAATCTCTCAGGAAGTGACATCACATCAAAGTTGGAGCCTGCATTCTTGTCGGGGCTGCGCTGCAGCCAGCCGCTGATCAGAGCGAAGTTTTTCGAGGTGTTCGACACTTCCATGAAGCGACGTGTCTATGAGAGGCTTCTTTATATTTGCTGCTCGCAGAATTGGGAGGCCATGGGCAGCCATTTCTGGATCAAACAGTGTATTGAGGTACAGACCATTCTCATATAAAGAGATTTGTAGTCACTTTATTTATTTCATGATCTCATCCAAACATCATAATGAGAGATTATTCGGCAAAATTTTCTCATAGGTCACTATTCGGCCCTCTTTAGTTTTTTTATATTCACTCTGATGTAACCGTTCTGTCTTTCGGCTGTTCGCACAACTCACAATCCATCTCGGCCACAATCAATGCCGCTCCGGCTGGTGAATTATTAATGCTGTCCTACACATGCCAGCTGTGTTCACCGTGCCATGATGGAGCAGAAGAACATTCACATCTGAAGCTCCTCAGCCCGCATCAAACCTTTAGAAATATATGCTAGTGTCATAGCCTCTCTGTGGTTCAAAACGGCAGCTGTTAAATGATGTGGGTGGGTGCCATTTAAGTGTGAACGTTAGCTGCTTTTCTCTCCGTGGAGAGTCTGTGGCGAGCCGCATGGTGTGATCTTCACATAAGGAGCAGCTGTTTATGTGCGTGGTTGAGGAATCGTGGCAGTTTAGAGTTTGATTCTGTCGTCTCTTTCACAGCTGCTGCTGGCTGTTTGTGAGAGGAACACCACCATTGGCACCAGCTGCCAGGGCTCCATGCTCCCCTCCATCACCAATGTCATCAACCTGGCCGACAGCCATGACCGCGCAGCCTTCGCCATGGCGACCCACATCAAGCAGGAACCTCGCGAGAGAGAAAACAGCGAGACCAAGGAGGAGGTCAGTTGTGGCGTTTTGTAAATACAAACATTTTTACACGTTTAATGTTTATCTGCTTATTTTTTTATACATAATGATGACTAATAATCCGATATCATTGTAGCCAGTTCCAATAATTTATACTTTTTCTTTTTAGCCTTTCTTAGCTGAAAAGCATTCATTATAAAACATGAAATGTTAAAACGTTTAAAGAAAATCCTCTTGACTGAAGTTTAAATTCAATGGCATGGGAGACCTAAAGTAAAAAAAATGTTTCCCACATTTGGTGTTTTTGTGACCTTTTTATCTGTAGGATGTGGAAATTGACATCGAGCTGGCACCTGGAGACCAGACCAGTTTGCCCAAGACCAAGGAGCAGGCGGAAAGAGACTCGGGCAACCAGCTGCACATGCTCACAAACCGCCACGACAAATTCCTGGACTCCCTGAGAGAGGTCAAGGTGAGACATCACCCCAACATATGCCGCCCTCACGGCACCCTCAGGCAACGGAAAATAAAACAAAGCTTTTATGTTAAAGATACAGCTTTGTCTTTTATTTTAAAAGATGTTTGTTGGAATGAGCAGTTTCACACACGAAAGCCATTTGTTGTGGTTTATTTATTATGCATTAGTTTTCTGGTTCCTTTTATCTATACCTGGCTGCTCTCTCATGAGCATCTCTATTAAGGCGAGTTTGATCAGGGTAACATGGGATTCCGTCTCCGAGTGCTTTGAGGTCACGGCGTCATTGATTTCTGTTTAATCCTGGACAAGGCGCTGTTTTATATGCACCTCTCTAGCAGGCTTTAGATAAATGATGAAGTGTAAGAGTTCAAAGCCCTGACCTTCCTCCGTCGCCCACCGGAGCAGCTGTCAGGAACCAAAGCACACATTTGAGTTCTGACTTATGCTAACAGCTCGATTCCTCTTACGGTCAGAGGGCCAAACCTTAACCTGCGGTTATGCCCTTAGAATTATTCAGTGGCTAGAGGTGATGACCAGTCATGCATAGGAAAGTACAGCGGTCCCATATGAAGAGTCATTTTTCAAGAAGAATTTAATGTACCTGGTTTCTTTTGCCCTTGAACGGGCTGCGTCGTAGGTAAAGGGGAATTCGTAAACGTGTCTCCACTTTAAACCAGGCTTAATATTGGTATTATTGGCCCGGTTTTGAAGACTAGTCTAGTTCCAGACTAATATAAATGTTTGATCTGTCTATAATGAAAATAACTTGCACTGACATATCTTAAGATATGTCAGTGCCATCGTTTTTCTCAAGACACACATGAGTTATGTTTTTCTAAGGCATTTTAATAAAAATGACTAAAATATCCCAATTTAACTAAGGCATAGTCCTGGCCTTAAAAATATTAAAACAGTATTAATTTCTGTTAATTAAAATGTAATAAAATATAGGACTAAATATTATAAGAAAACTTAAATGAAAATTTAAAGTTGAGGCATTAAAATTATTAATTAAAAATAAATAAAAACTAACCTGAAACGGAACAAATGAAATTAAATGACGTTAAAACAAATAGATAAAATGACAAAAGCACACCACAATTTAACCAAAAAAACGTTTAAACTAAAATTAACAAAATAAATAAAAATAAAATACCTTTCTTTTGACATTAAAAACCGCTTACAAATCGAAAGTGATAAAATATGCACCAGGCTTTTTTATAGGTAACTAAAAGTAAATCAACTTTTTCTGTTAATTATAATTTCTAATAAAATATAGGATTAAATATTATTTGAAAAACTTGAAATGAAATTTACAAATGTTGTCTTGGCAATCAAGTTAAATGCATTAAAATTAGGCATTAAATGTATTTGTTGAAAATAAAAACAACTAACCTAAAACTGAACAAGTACAATTAAATAACTATATAAAAAAGAAATAACATCGCAAAATTAATAATATAAAAATAAAATAATGGCCTATTCAAAAATTTACAGTAAAAAAATAAAATAACTGCTAACAACTTGACAGTGGGATGAATATGTGGGTTGTTTTACGGGTTGTATTTTATATTCCCTCTATGAAAAAGATAATGAGCAGAATTTTTTGTGAAATCTTCACAAGATTAATTTTACGATATTTGAAAATGCTAAATATCTGTTGCTAGATTTAACAACCAACCAGCTTTAACTAAATACCAGCTGATGTACTGTCTATTATAAACCTCCTGTGTGTGTTTAGACCGGTGCGCTGCTGAACGCTCTGGTTCAGCTGTGTCACATCTCCACCCCGCTGGCTGAGAAGACCTGGGTTCAGCTCTTCCCCCGCCTCTGGAAGATTCTGTCAGACCGCCAGCAACACGTGAGTACCTCTCTGTCCCAGTTTTCAACAGATGTGAGTGAAAATATGGCCTTTTCCAACTGAACTCTTTTTCATCTTAACGCGATGACGCGAGACAGCAATGGCTGCGGGTTTTCAACTGACCTTTTGTTGTGTTTAAAACTGTCTGTTTCACTAACTGTCTGTTTCGCGTCGTGTTGTTAATGGTGTCAGAGGCTATGACTCTATGCTTATGTTGTAGCCCTGTGTATGATTGGGGCACACGGGCTGTCTTCATGCCCCCATCGCTGAACTTAAGCAAGCAGCATTTGCTAATGAGCGGAAATGAAACCTTTTATGCAAATATAAGAGTGTAATGGACCAGATGTCTTAAGTATTAGAAATCTCATTAAAGGACTTTAATTTGGAATGACTGGGGCTGTAAACTACAACACACAACACTTTGCATAAAACTAGGACATATTTACTGCACCTGCCCAACCCAACTCGTTTTCTTTAGTGTTGGCATTTCTATGAAATATTAATAATGAATTTTCATTGATGTTTGGTGTGTGAAGAAGAACTTGATGTTTTCAGCATCAAAAGATACTTGGGTTATTTATACTTTTATTCATTCCGGTCTTTGTTGTTATTTTCTGATCAAACTCAGTAATATATTTGATATTTATTTATAATATTGTATAACCACTCCAGGCGCTGTCAGGCGAGATGGGCCCGTTCCTGTGTAGCGGTAGCCATCAAGCTCAAAGGGACTGTCAGCCCAGCGCCCTGAACTGCTTCGTGGAGGCCATGTCTCAATGCGTGCCGCCCATTCCCATCAGGCCCTGCGTGCTGAAGTACCTTGGCAAGACACATAATCTATGGCTGCGCTCCACCCTGATGCTTGAGCAGCAAGCCTTTGAGAAAGGCCTCAGTCTGCACATCAAACCCAAACAGAGCACAGAGTTCTACGAGCAGGAGAGCATCACGCCTCCACAGCAGGTACAGTGATGCGTAAACTCTTCAGTCTCTGCCATCATTGATATTCCGGGCACAGCATCTGAAGGTTCCTCCGTGTCACCTGGAATTAACTTGTCCACTGAATTTTCAATCGGTTTATTTTTGACCTGTCAGCGAGTGCAGTTTGATGTTTCCTAGCATTCATGCTGCTTATGCTAAGCAGTCATATTTGTCCGCTTCTGAATATGGATGTGTTTGTCCCCTATATTCTTTGAGGATGCGTTTTTCATATTCCCCCAGGAGATCCTCGACTCGCTGGCCGAGCTCTACTCCCTGCTGCAGGAGGAGGACATGTGGGCTGGGCTGTGGCAAAAGAGATGCAAGTTTCCCGAGACGAGCACTGCTATCGCATACGAACAGCACGGCTTCTTTGAACAGGTGAGTCGGAGGGTGAGTGTACCATCCCTTTTGTATATTCGTATATATTAAGACACTGACAATAATGGTGGTTGATCACCAGGCTCAAGAAACCTATGAGAAGGCGATGGAGAAAGCTCGCAAGGAGCACAACGCCTCACCCGCCATCTTTCCAGAGTACCAGCTGTGGGAAGATCACTGGATACGGTATGTTTTTTTTTATGGGAAGTTCCTGTAAAACCTCTGATTCAACACTTGAGGCCACCTCTCATTAAGCCGGTCTGACACATCGCGATCGCGCTCTTAATTTGACATACTGTGGTTTTGTGCCTAGTTAGGAGGTGTGATACCACAGGTTTTTACAGGACGTTATTTTTCTGTCCTCATTTAATGCAAAATAAAACAACCCAACATGCCCGTTCTAACAACATTCGCTTTGCGTAATGCAACATAATATAAAAAATATTTACATTTTATAACTTAAATGTTATGTTATTTTGTAGTTGTTCTAAAGAGCTGAACCAGTGGGAACCTCTGACTGAGTACGGACAATCTAAAGGACATAATAACCCATATCTGGTGCTGGAGTGCGCTTGGAGAGTGTCTAACTGGGCGGCAATGAAAGAGGCTCTGGTGCAGGTAAACCCAGTTAGCACACACAAAAGTGAATATTTTAAATGAAACCTTAAACATGTGTTTAAACGTAGCTGACGGAACATTCGTTATTTGATTAAAGAACTGCCAGTAAAAATAAAAGCACAAAATGAAACATATAACATTAAAACAGGTCACATGTCGACAGCTTAAAGAGATGAAAATTCTGACGTCATTTACTCACCCTCTTGTCATTTCAAACCTGTATGACTTTCATTCTTATACAGAACACAAAATAAGATATTTTGAAGATTGTTGATAACCGAAGAATGGGGATACCCATTGACTTGCATTGGTTTTGTGTCCGTACAATAGAAGTAAATGGATATCTGCATTTTTCGGTTACCAACATTCTTCAAAATATCTTCTTCTGTGTTCTGTAGAAGAAAAAAAGCTTGTCTGAAGTAACAAGAGGGTGAGTAAATGATGATAGAATTTTCATTTTTGGCTGAACTATGCCTTTAACCAGTTTAGAAAAGAGGCTTCAGAATAGTACTTGTCTGCTATAAGAATTTGCTTAGTTTGTTTAAAGGTCCAGTGTGTAATTTGTTTGTAGGATTTATTGACAGAAATGCAATGTAATATACATAACTATGTCTTCAGAGGTGTATAAAGAGCCTACACAAAGAAGCGTTATGTTTTTATTATTTTAGTATGATCATCTACATACAATGTCAATCATAGTGTTTAGAACGGGAGGTGAGGTGTGTAGTGATCAGTTGGTGACAATTCGCAACCTTGCCGCAAAATTTTACTGACTAGGTCTTTAAGCAATGAATCTTTGTTACCTCAATGAGAAAACCTCTCAATTGAAACACACTTTTTTTTTTTTAATACAAACTCATAAATATGAATTCTTCATTATTTTCCTTCAAGGATGCTTTTGGCTAGAAACATTTTTGACAGTACGTCATCATACTTTCACTTTAATATAAGTTCCATATACATCACACAACCCTACACACAGTTCATACTTTAAATATCACACACAGTCAAATAACCCATTAGCAGAAGTTCCCCCCTTAGTGCTAAACGTGAAAGCACGTGACTTTTATTATGCAGAAAGTGACTCGCTAACTGTGCTCGCAGAATTCTTTATGACTCTTCAGAATTGTAGCCTTGCCTTCGGCGGATAATTTATGGGCTTCACTTCTAAAACAAAGTAGAAAAAGTGCATGATGGGCCTGGACACATTATAAATACTCTTGGCTCTTGTTCAAGGAGACTTGGAACGAATTCATTCAGGTTTCTGTCCTGAGGTGACATCTAATTAAATTGTCCAGCCCCGCAGACCTGCGCCTCCCATCCCGCCTTCCCCCCTCCTTTTGCTTTGCATCTAATATTTACGGATACGTGCTTGAATAATTGCTCAAACATCTGCTGGGAAGTGATTTGTTTTCCCCGTTCCAGGGGAGGCAGCTTGGCAGCGGCGCTTGCTCTCGGGAAGTTGAAATGTTCCCTCTTACAGGCCAGCCATAACACGGTTTTGGCCTTTAAGTATCGCGATAAGAAAACACTGACCAGAGCGCGTAAATTCATATTGTCCAGCACTACTTTGAAAGCTCTATGGTTCATCCTTTGGTTTTGTATGTATCAGGTGGAGCTGAGCTGTCCCAAGGAGATGGCCTGGAAGGTAAACATGCATCGTGGCTATCTAGCCATCTGTCACCCCGAGGAACAACAACTCAACTTCATCGAGCGGCTGGTGGAGATGGCCAGCAGTCTGGCCATCAGAGAGTGGAGAAGACTGCCACATATTGTTTCTCACGTGCACACCCCGCTGCTCCAGGTGAGTAACATCACACGCTCGGGCTGACAAACATCCTTTTACCAGACGTTCTCCAGCTGCGGTTTAATGTTCTCAATGCGTTTTCAACAACTTTCTTGAGCTGGGTAGCTCAATCAGAACACCACCAGCGAACCTAAACTTAATCGATTGTCAGTTTAAAATAATGACATCTCAAAAGCACAACATCTGGTCAGGCATCACCAGCAACCACACTCTCAGGCGATCGTTCTCCGGCAGCATAGAGAATGTTTAAAACAGACATTTTTCTTATAATTGCCGTCGTCCCTCTATAGAATGTTTTTTTTTTCTTCTGTCAGACTCTTTCTCTCTCTTTTAGGCCCTTTGGCTCTTCTGAGATAGTGTTGACTGCTCCATTGTGGTGTTCAATAGGCTGCTTTTATTAATATTCAGTAGAAAGAAGTGCCTCCTGACTGCCACACGCATAATCAGGCAGGACACACAATGGGACGAAGGCGAGGTGATGTGCGCGTGTAGATTAGGGTAATGGGCGAGAGCCGGCCTCGTGCCATGTGCTCCAGAGACCGTCAGCTCTTTTGGAGCTCCCCTCTGATGCGATGGCAAATATCACAGCCAAATGTAGGAAATGAGGCGTTGGTGACTGTGGTTGTGCAACACGGGCTGTTCAGGTTTGTGGCTGATGGCTCTGTGATTCCATTGAATACCATTGTAGTGAAAGTTGCTTTATAAAATTCTTTGTTGAACACAAAAGATGGTTCCTGTCCGTTCCAGTACAGTTTTGATAACCATTGTAATTTTTCCTACTATGGTAGTCAATGGTGGCTAAGAACTGTTTGGTTACAAACATTCTTCCAAATATCTCTCTCTGTGTTCATTAGAACAAAGACAGTTATACAGATTTGGAAAAACTCAAAGGTGATTAAATGAAGACAGAATTTTCATTTTTGGGTGAACTGTTCTTTTAAATATGCAAGGAAAGAGGACCAATCACATTTCAGTATACAAATCGAAGTATGCAAGGTAAAGAGAACCAATCACATTTCAGTATACAAATCTTAATTTGCAAGGAGAGAACCAATCACATTTCAGTATACAAATCTAAATAAGGGAAAGTGGACCAATTACATTACAGTATACAAATCTTAACATGCAAGGCAAGAGGACCAATCACATATCAGTATACAAATCTAAATATGCAAAGAAAAGAGGACTTATCACATTTCATTATACAAATCTACAAAAGACCAGTCATACTTTAGGATTATGATGATGTCATCGCTGTTGATGGCATTTTGAATACTAGGACAATGGGCGATTTTTAGACTATGCTTACATTTTCTAACCAAAAATTTGATGGCATATCAAAAGCTGAATTATCTACAAAGTAAAGTTTGAAGACTTTCTGTAAGTTAAGCAGTTTTGGTTGAAATGCTGTATACATAAGGTTGGGGGTTGAGAAAAAACGGTTTAGGAATGTTTAAGGAAGATAAATACAATCAAGCCTTGCAGGCACTTTAAAAACAGCAGCAATAAAGTCACAAATGACCAGTCTTTAGTCGAACCCTCTCTGTCCAAGAGCAATTGACATCACTGATAACTGAATTTACTGATGAATGAATCTGTTTACACCTGCTCTCCTGAATGAAACCATACCCGAAAACCAAGTCCAACACGAGCGATTGAAAGGAAGAGAGCACCAAGACAGAGAGAGTGAAAACTGCTCGTAATTACTTTCCCCCATCAGATAGGGTTTGATTAAATACCTGCAGGAAAATTAAATTTACATGATGAATGGCCACTTCCAATGAAGGTTATAATGTGCCATCAGCTGATATTAACAGATAATTGGGAAAAATATTGTATTGCATAATTTATTTTGTTTTGGGGGGATTTGATTTGGCAAGTCCATAGACTGATTCGAGACATTTATCTTGTAAACCAGGTATTAATGTTGAATGGATTGTTTTTTGACGCGTGCCTGTGTGTTTGGCGACTGCCGTAATTTATTATCCTGGCTTCTCGAATGCATAATAAACAGTCATGATATAAATCAACTAGCTCACATGATTCTCATTCAGTGTGCTGATGCCCTTCGGTAACTAAAAGGTGTGTATTATGTTAACATGATATGTTAAGGTCATCAGGGGGTTTGTTGAGGATGGGTGAGTGTCGTTCGTGGTCATCGTGCTCCGTATTTTCTACTGGTGTGGTCTTAGAGTCATCTACGAGCACGATTAAGCGCAGGGAACAGACGCTTCTGTCCTCACTCCCTCTCTCTGCCTGCTATCGGAGTAAATGGCTTTTAAGAGACTTTGATCCATCCATTCGCCCGGCCACGTCAAGACTGCATTGCTCTTTTTCTTTCTCAATAGGAATCATAAGCCTGTAATACAGTCACAATAATGGATTTCAGCGCTGCGTGCGTGTGATATTTGGATCCATGGATGACTGTGGCTCTCAGAATTAAGTTCCACTGCTCTTTTTTTTAGGGGTTTCATGCGGAGGGCTCTTGCAGGTTTCATCCACTCATTTAGATGTTTAACGTGAAGCACATGTTCATGTTTGTTTCTGGATTCTTTTTCAGGCGGCCCAGCAGATCATTGAGCTACAGGAAGCTGCGCAGATTAATTCAGGACTCCAGCCCACCAACCTGGGCCGCAATACAAGCCTTCACGACATGAAGACCGTAGTGAAGACCTGGAGAAACAGACTACCGATCGTCTCAGATGATCTCTCGCATTGGAGCAGCATTTTCATGTGGCGGCAGCACCATTATCAGGGTATGCCTGATAGAAGTGTACAGTTTACATTTACATATTAACTTTTTCCAGAGGATTCATTATGTATGCATAATAATACAAAATGAGAAACTAACCACTGGACATGAAACTAATGTGTGAGTGTGTAGTTTTTCCTTTCTCTAGTGGGTAAAATTTTGACCCTGTATATATTCTTTTGCAGCCATTGTGACTGCTTACGAGACCAACACACAACATGACCCAAATACTAATAATGCCATGCTTGGCGTACATGCCTCCGCTTCAGCCATTATTCAATATGGAAAGATCGGCCGGAAACAAGGTCTGGTCAATGTGGCCTTGGACATTCTGAGTCGCATCCACACCATCCCCACTGTGCCTATTGTAGACTGCTTCCAGAAGATCCGCCAGCAGGTTAAATGCTACCTGCAGTTGGCCGGTGTCATGGGCAAGAATGAATGCATGCAGGTGAGTAAACGATCCATCTGTCCAGTATTCCAACACAATGTCACAGGAACACATTACTATTTTGAGAGGTGGCTTATTCGTATAAATTTTATTACAACCTCTAGGGGTGGGTTGCAATAAAGGGTAAAGAGACTCCGCTGTCAGACCAAATCACAAACCAAAGAATATCAGGTTAACTTTCATGGTATTTATTGTTCAAAATTAATATAATTAATAGATCACAAGAGTTTCATCGAAAAAAAGGGAAATTAATGTACAGACAGAAAGCTTGTCTTGAAGCAAGTTTTCGATAGTAGAAATATGAGCTTCAGGGTGACCCCTTGCCCAAAACAACAAACAAAACAATTGTACGAATTAATAAGGGAGAAATAACAAACGTGTTAAGATGAAAAGAAAATACAGAAATTGAACCCATATACCTTAACATAAACAAAGGAAAATCAAAAAGGGCAGGTCACCCCTACGAATTAACTTTCTCTTTTGCTTGTTATTGGATTGATAATGTAAAAGGCATAAAAGAAAACTATACAGAACAAACTATGTTGTTTTGTGGCTGCCTGAGCTCTACGACCGGCCCGAAAAATCGTAAGAGGCTTCATTCCACCGGCTATCGGAAACATTCTTTGCAGCGACCAATCACCGTCGTGGGGCAGAGCCACAAATACACGAGTAGGCAACTTCCATTGAGACAAAGCGAGAGAGAGAGAGAGAGAGAGAGAGAGAGAAGGAAACACACACAGAAAAAATTACTTGCCACCCCAAATCACAGTATCGTAACAATTTGTATAATATTATTGGTGCGGTTTAGTGTGATCTGCTTTCGCATCAGTGATGTTAAGTTTAGCTGTCAGGTTAGGGGTGGGGATTCATGCTGTAAGAATTGATATGAATTAGCCACCTCACAACGTAGTTACAAATTCCTGTGAGATCAGCTTGAATAAGCAATATCAATGAAGGTTTAATATTGAAATATTAGGGATTGAAACATTGGATTCATGGTGCTATTGAGACAATAAGTAGAGATTCATCAATACATCGCCCAATAATCATTATCGGTCGCTAAAAACAATTTTTTACACTTTAAAAATAGCCGATGATCAAGGCCGATATATATATTTTCAATCTGAAGAGTTGAGGAAATGAATTTGTGCTATTTATACAGAAAATGTTCTGAAACATCACTAGTCAATATTAATAGTCATTATATGAATTGATAACAGTCAGAAAGTTAAGAAATATTAATCTTCAGAAATGGTATAGACAGATATCACTCTGAATAATTGGTATCAGTGGATAAATTCTCTAAAAATCTTTAAATGTATGATGTTAATGTTAACTGTAATATACATGACAAATGTTGCACAACTACAAAATTTACGTTTTGCATGAGTAAGAAAAAACTTTATAGGTTAAAAAAAGTGTGAAAGACAAAGCGAAATTTTTATTACAATAATATGTGGTTTTAATTTTTAATATTTAAAATAATACTTTTATGAAGAGAAAATAATAATACACTTCACAATATTATTCAAAGGTTTGATTATGCATTCAATTTATTCATGCAAGAGATTCAAGCAGAAAGTAATATATATATATATTTTCTGCAGTCAGTTTTTTTTTCTTAACAAATCCGCTTTACCGTGTCGACCCACCTGCTCATATTACTGTTTGGCAAAGTCTCTTAATCCAAATAACTCCGCTCTCATTAGGCTGTGAATGACTGCATTGCTGTCAAAGTAAGAGATGCATTGCAAACAGTGTAAGGAATGGAGCTCTTGCTGCAGCATTCGCTTAAGCCTGATTAATGGAGCTGCCTCAGCTGAGCTCAAGTCATTAAACTACCATTGGATTTAATAAGTCTCTCTCTCTCTCTCTCTCTCTCTCTCTCTCTCTCTCTCTCTCTCTCTCTCTCTCTCTCTCTCTCTCTCTCTCTCTCTCTCTCTCTCTCTCTCTCTCTCTCTCTCTCTCTCTCTCTCTCTCTCTCTCTCTCTCTCTCTCTCTCTCTCTCTCTGCTATCACTTGGACCTGTTTCTTTTATCATTGCTCTGCCACACTCTAAACCACTGACTCTCACCTGGCACTCATATATTGAGCTACAGTGATGTCTATAGATGATATAGTATGTTGTCTGCAGTGTCCACTTTTGATGTTGAAGGAAACACAAGATGGACCAGTCCAAAAAATGACAGGGATCCCAGATATGTATTACAGTGTCTTTACATTTTTTGCATTAACTATGACTATAAGGATATCAGTAGATAAAGATGACTCTATGGATACTTAACTTGGAAACAGTTAAATTATCTAATTTTACAGATCATTTTAAGCCATTGTTTTTTAGACAAATACTTCAAGAATAAAACCTTTTCCTTTTAAGCCATCTCAGAATATCGAACATAATCAGAATTCTACAGAAACTGGCATATACCATGTTTTTTAGGATGTAAAATCATTCTAGGTGAGAATATGAAAAATTCATATCTGTAAAATAGGAGGAATTTCAAATGCAATCATTGTTATTGTGTTGTCAGGGTCTGGAGGTGATTGAGTCCACTAACCTGAAGTACTTCACCAAGGAGATGACCGCAGAGTTCTACGCACTCAAGGGCATGTTCCTTGCCCAGATCAATAAGTAAGAGTTGATCCTCGGCTTTGTTCATCTTCTCTCCTCTTCTGCCTGTCACTTAATCGAGCCTTCTCTTTATCTGCCTCTCGCGCGCTTTCTTCACCCTCAATCGACACCGTGTGTGTTATCTCGTGTCCCGTGCGAGTCTGGTTTGCCCTTACATTAAAGAGTCTGGGACAAATCATTAAGAGCTCACCTCTTAAAATGAACATCAACAACAAAGAGTCATTATGGGCGGGGTGGATAAACATCTGCGTGTTTGTGCCGCTAATCATCACTGCTAAGCCTTAGACCAATAATGAGGTCAGAAAAGATATTAGCAGTCAATATGAGAATATGATGAGTAATTAACCTTTTATAGCATGTCTGCGGCAAAGGATAATGGTGCAGAGCTCATGATGAGTGATCATCTCTTGCAGCACTTCTATTGAGTGGCATTTTCATGAGTCGATCTCGGTGACAGTCTGTCATTTAATGGGTACACTTTTTAGAATACAGTAGATTTATTTTTATTGCGTTCAGGTTAGATGCGTTCCAATGGGAGACGTTAAACAAACAGAAACGGATCAGTGACTTATACAGATTTATAATACAATGGAAAATCTATTTTTTTATGAAATTAGCAAAGACAAAGAATTATTTATTGTTGTTTGTTTGTTTATTAAGTTTTTCTCATCGATATTTGGGTTTAGTGAATGTAAAAATATCTAGTGAAGCCATTATTTAAAGCTAATATAAAGACTTTTTTTTTAATTTTTTAAGCTGCAGATTTATAAGTTGAAGAACTGTTGCTGATAAAGCAAGCTGCAGTTTTATGCTTTAAACAGAGATGGCAATATAGAGGCAAAATTGATGGTGTTATAAATATCATATCTTTGTGTTTTCTTGTGGTTATTCCATTTGACATTTGAAATCCTGAACTAACTTTGCCACTTAAAAATATTTCCGAATTGAAAGAGTATGCTGACCTTTAAACACAGTAAAGATGGTTCTTCTCTGTGTGATATTTCCTGTTTTTTATTTTATAATAAATGTCTTCCTGCATGTTGGTTATACCACGCTGACTTTGAATTGGCAGATCTTTTCAAATATTAATAATATTCCAGAGCAAAACTGTTTCACTGCTTTTCTTTTAGCAATGATAATAGACAATCCCTTTTGTTGCATTGTCACAAAGAGTTATATTTCTGAAACTGAAAACACGATCATAGAAGTACCTGTATCTTCCATCACATCCATAATGATCTTAATAGATCAAGACTAAAATGAGCGTCATTTAACCGAACCATCAACTCATTCAGATGAGGGCCCCCTTAGCAACACCTGAGCTCAGTACAGACCCCGTCTCTTCATCTTTTCCCCATCGTGGACGCATTGATGGAGACCCAAGAGCCCGGCGCTGGATTGAAATAGCTTATTAAATACACATGCTGAATAATTAACTCAATAGCAATTTGCGAAATCTCTGCGATCAGCAGAACTTTCCTCCGGTCTCAGCAGGGCTCTAATGCAATCATTACATTTTCGCTCTCTGTGAATATTAACGTAGGGATTTGATAAAGTAGCGGAGCTGTCGGAGAAAGAAGTCTGACTCTTGACTAGGCGCGGAGAGTTCATATGCTCTTCAGGCCCGACTTTCAGTAAAGGCCAGGAGCGGGAACACATTATACATGTCCACGACTGACAGAACGCTTCAGTGGATTTGGGCTCACCTGACTCCCATCGCAATCAAGTGTAAATCTGTTGCTTGCCACGTACTCATTAAAAGTTCTCATTATACATGATTGGTTTAGTAGGTGTCTCATGTTGGGGTAACATTTTGGAGATGTGATGGTGAGGGCGTTGGATCGGTGCATCGATGATGACTCAGTTATAATGTGCTTTATAAGTCTCTCTTAGTTTCTGCTTTTAAACTGCTTCTATAAAGGGCTCTTGGAAAGATGTGCTCGGGGACAGATTCTCAAAGCTCTGAAGGGGCAGGTTAAACAATATTGGACTCGGTCAACTGATTTTTGTTAGGTTTTTGAAATAATGGTGTGATGTGTTCATCAAGATACTCCTTGTTGTCTATTGAAGTTCCTGCAATGATTGAATTGATAAGATTCATTTCGTTTGCCTTCGTTTTACGGTAGCAGATGTTTTACTGTTTTCAAAATGCTTATGGGTCATTCTGTCGAATGAGTGCCATTTGTTACCCTAAAAATTAAACTCTTAAATTCTTTGAGTCTAAGAACATGCATATTTTATTGTTCCAAATGTGTATTGGTCAGTCTCAGGTTATTGGATGCATTTTGTAACAGGATTGAATTTTCAGCATAGAATTAGCAAAAATATATATTTTTTAAATAAACAAATTACCTCTAAAGAAATAATAGAGGTTACAGGATTCAACACCCCCAGTCATACCTTCAAAATAATAACATGCAGAAAAAATTACTTTAACTTTTTTTAACATGATCCATATTATGCAATTTTCTGTTCTGAAAATATGTTTTGTATGTTTTAAGGTTTTCAAAAGGGCAACAGGACTGAGATACATTAAAATGCGTATTTTGTCTACAATATAATGAGTCTCTTCTTAAAGAAAAAGAGATTATTTACAGCATATGAGATGTAAAATCACCCTAAAATCCAAATGAAAGAACTAAGATTTAATGATTTGATGGTGTTAATACATAGATTGCCGAAACGTATAACACGTTTTTCTAGGTAGTGAGAAACAGAAATGGCACCGATTTGGTGCATTGGCCCTTATGTTCTTTAGATCGTTGTGGTGTTGACTTTACACAAAACATCTCTCCAAATTCATGCTTATTAAAATATTTCAAAAAAAATTCAGGTCAGAGGAGGCAAATAAGGCATTCTCAGCTGCGGTGCAGATGCATGATGTTCTGGTGAAGGCCTGGGCTATGTGGGGCGATTACCTGGAGAACATCTTTGTCAAAGACCGCCAACCCCACCTCGGCGTATCTGCCATCACTTGTTACCTACACGCCTGCCGCCATCAGAACGAGAGCAAGTCCCGCAAGTACTTGGCAAAGGTAAGAGCTCTTCATGTGTTCTAGTGTTTTGCAAATGTACTTATTTTAAAAAGACACTAATAATGTCAACCTGACTGATTGATTGTTGGATGTCAGCAGAACTGACTAGTTGTGACCCGCTCTGCCTCTCTACTCAAATAGGCACAAATAGCCAGCGCTAATTCACCTTGTGCACGACCATTTCCACGATTAGGCTCAGTTGTTATCTAGCTTCTGGCATGCTAACCAATGCTTGCCTAACATTTTAATGAGCTGCCGTTAAGACACAAAAAAATATTGAGACGTCAGGTATTTAAAGCTTCTTGAACTCATTACTACAACGATCTATTCATAAAATATATAAAACCGGTATGCAACAAAAGTTAATATATAATGTATATATAATATTATATAATTAATAGGAATCGCTAGTTAATCAAAATATTTGAATATAATACGCAAAAAAGAACACGCTAGGACCTCATTTTGCTATGGGAGAATGCTATGCCGGAAGCCAGTGTAAAACTGAGATACGGGGCGGAAACACGTAAGCAGAAGGGGTGGGAATCGTTTGGTCCCTCACAATCGATTCAGAATCAATTCTTAGGATCACGATTCGATTCAGAATCAATTCTTGACGTACTAATTAGCATACAGAAAACGTGATTACGTCGCATTTGCGCTCACAGAAAACGTGATTACGTCGCATTTGCGCTCACAGAAAACGTGATTACGTCGCATTTGCGCTCACAGAAAACGTGATTACATCGCATTTGCGCTCACAGTCAGTCTAGTGTTGGCACTTTCGCTTCAAGTCTTTGAACGGTCACATATTGTATTGTTATACAACTGATAGTGCCCAATAAAGCCATTCTCATTTCCATTCTCTGTTGTCAGACATGTGACAAGTGTATAATAGTAAATAGAAGCGATTTAGTAGTGCCACGCGTTAAACGACAGTCACATTCACGAATTGACACATCCTATATCGCTATATTGCATTCATTGGCAGTTCAGCTGCTGTATTGTGAATTGAATGCGTTGTTTCTCCCTGCCTCTCACTGCACTGGGTAGATGAGGAAAAAAAACATCCTGAAATGTATTTAGTTATATTGAAGTTAAGTACAACAGGGCTGAATGGTTTTCTCTTTCTCGACTGCTTGTGTATGCTTCGCTGTATCTCTATGTGAGGTGTGCGCTTTCTAACTGGACGGGGTGCTGCACCTCTCTCGCAGTTGACTTCCGCCTTTTTTGTTCTGTTGACATCATGTCATTATATGTACTTATTACATTTAAAATAGTTTTTTTATTTGTGAATCGATTTGAATCGCTTGAAGACTGAATCGCGATTCATATGTGAATGGATTTTTTCTCCCACCCCTAGTAAGCATTAGGGCATGCTTACAGTGCATTGTGTCTCTTAAACAGTTTAACAGCCATCTTGATTGTGTCAAACGTGCCCAGTAGACAGACTCCTTCAATTACCAGAACCACCAGCAGCGCTTTCCACCCAGAGGTTAAAAGCTTCATTCAACCTCTGTCAGTCCAATCTTCACTGTTCTCTGTAGCCTGACCCCTCGCGACGCCTGCATAAGCCAACCAATGAAACACCCCCTGAACTCTCCCGTGGGTCGTGACCCTATGAACAGATGGGCCACCGTGGCCCAAACGTACAGTCACAGAGAACAATGTGTGCTCGCTTTTTCTCTCTGCTCTTCAGGTAAAGTGGTCAGCTCAGACCACAGACTGCGTATTAATAGGGCAGCATCTTTTTCGACAGGCCTCTAATTAGTTTTACCATTAAACCAATTTACCATAACACAGAGGCATACTCTGCACTCATTTTTGGTCCAATAAACCCATTCTGCTCTCTGATGGCTTTGTTAAATGGAGGGCATATCCGTGTCCCAAAAACACGCATCAATGTGCTCTCTTTCTGAATTAATGCAGTTGCAACGGAGGAGATGCTTTGCAATGATGGATGTAATTATATTATTAGACCCGATGATGGCTTTTGTATGGATATCATACACGTGGAAGCCTGCTCGCATTGTATGCCACATCAAACAGCTCCACACCATTTGCCTTTTCCGCTGTGGGGTTTAATGCGAGGAGCACATTAGATTACGTCTGGAGTGCCGCTGGCCACTAAAGCTATAGAGACGTTGGCGTAGTTTAGGCTTGATTAATGAGAATAGCTGTTCGCTGGTTATCGGTAATTATTCGCAAGTCACCCGGCCCGCCGCTGTCGTGAGCTTAAGGTCTCCATCAGACCTCAACTTGGCGTTTGTGAACTGTTGACGTTCCTTCATTAAAGAACCCACCAATTAAGAGTAGCTTACTGTTGGAAGACATTTCTCTGTTCATTTCCTTAATTGTCCATCTCTGTCTTCACTTCTTCAGGTGCTGTGGCTATTGAGCTTTGACGATAAGAACACTCTGGCAGATGCTGTAGACAAATACTGCATTGGAGTGCCGCCCATCCAGTGGCTTGCCTGGATCCCTCAGCTCCTCACATGTCTGGTGGGCTCGGAAGGGAAACCTCTCCTCAACCTCATCAGCCAGGTTGGACTTCTCTCTATACTACCTTTTGTTAGTCGCACATTTATATTTGACTGATCTATCTGCTTTGGGGGATACAAATCTGTTTAAGGTTAAATGAACATATGAATGGCCTTGTTGTCCCTCTGATTTAGATGAATTGCTTTTGCTCTTTTTAGCAGGAGACAATGTGCCGTCAGTTCCCCCTTTGTCAAATTTATGCGTACTGCCTCCCTTCTGCCTTGTTAATTATTTATGCAAAGCATTGTTATTAAGTTAATATCAAACGCTCTCGAACTGTGGAAACAGAACCGCAAATTAAACAAGAGACTAATTTGCCCTCCTTGATGGAGTTTTATTTCCACGCCATTTAAAGAGCTCCTGAACTTCAAAGAGGAGACAGCTGCTCCAGGGGCTGAGAAAGAGAGAGAGAGAGAGAGAGAGAGAGAGAGAGAGAGAGAGAGAGAGAGAGAGAGAATGAAAATGAAAAGTTCATCCAAAATGTTTAATTCTGGCATCATTTACTGTTGTTCCAATAGCGTATGCCCTCTTAAAAGTTCAACTGTGATTTACTCAATATTTTTAGCGAAATAATTCATACTCAAACCAATTGAATACATTTTTTAAAGCTGTGAAATCAATAAATTATGTTGTTTAAATTTAATAAATGTAAGTAAAAACTCAAGTAAATCTAAGTAACTAAGTAAAAATATATTTTTTTATTAAATACTTCATTCTTTTTCATTAAAAACAGGTACATTTTAAATCTATCTATACTACAGGTACATTATATCTATCTATCTATCTATCTATCTATCTATCTATCTATATATATATATATATATATATATATATATATATATATATATATAAGTATATATATAAGTATATATAAAGTATATAAATCATATCTTTATCTTAAATGGACCTGTTGTCATAAAACTGTTTTGTTATTAGATTTATTTCAATTTTGAGCCAATTACTGTTTCAGTCATGGTTCAGTAAATTAAAACTTTAATAAATTAAAAAGAAAAGCATAAAAATGTTAATTAATACATCAGGCATAATTTTACAAGTGTCTATTCTAGTAAATGGCATACATTTTTTTCATACATTTTGTCACTGAAAGCCATGTCCTTTAGTGTTACACCAGATCCTGATTTTAAGTCGGGCAAATCCACAAACAACATCAATTTGCTAAAAAGACCCCATTCAAGATCATGTTCAGAATCCTCTGTGAGGCACATGACGTGTGTACATGGTAAATTTTTGTCTCAAATATTTCACTTTTTTGGAACCACTTTAAAAGTTTTATGTTGTTGTCCTTTGGTGTGAAGCCCCAAATGTATATTTTTTATTAAAAAACGATATCTTAAACTACATCATCATGGAAAATTATGCAAATTATGTTTGCTTACTGCTGTTGACAGGTTAGCTAGAAACGGCAAAGTCATTAGCTGAGACAAAAGGCCACTGGTGTGGACAAGAGGACAAGGTCTTTTTAAAAGCATTTTAAACAATTCAATAATAATAATTTGACTCATTTCTTATTCATTTTTGACAATTTGTGGTATACTCAAATTGAATAAATACATGAATGAAAAAAATCTGATGTTTTTTCAGAAAATGTATTGTAAGTCTCATGAAAATAAATCAAATGTGGTACTTTGGTGTTGAGACTTTGTGGGAGAAAAATGAATGAATGGAAGAGAGCACCGATCTTTAGGGAGAATATGATCAATGATTCACAGAGAATGGAGAAGATCCTAAGAGAATGACACAGAAAGAAAAGAGAAACAAAATGATTCCTTATAGAAAGAGCAGCCTTATACTTTATCAAATTTATTCACATCTTATTGAATAGAAAAGCTTCAGTAACATTCTGATTGACTGACATAAAAAATGTTTTCTGGGTGAAAGATGTTGGAATTTTTCTTCCATTTTACCTTAGATTGTAATGTTTTGTCCATGCATTTATGAATTTATATCTATAAATGTTTCAAAAATTGTTGAAGTTAAATAAAAAAGCGTAGTACCTCTCACTTTCTCATTTAATGCAATAACTTTTCTGTCCTTTGGTGTGACATAATGTCCTAGGTGTGACAAACATAAAAGAACCACAAATTAGTTTTTATCTCATAATATATTAAAGAACTGTTTGGCTATTGCAGTAGGGGAGCTATAGTCATCACTCATCTCAAAATTGTAGAATTTTCAACAGTTTAGAACAGATGACAGCAAATTTTGTATCGTATTTATTGAAAACAAACAAGTCATGGGGAAAAATAATGTCATTTCATACTTGATAAATAACACTTCATGAAAAAGAGTCTAATGTGGAATATAGTTTCCTCTCATGCTATTAAGAGATTTTTTTCTTAATTCTTGCCATGTCACACCATAGGACATTTTAGTAAAAATGATAAAAAAAAACAGTGAAAAAGTCGACTAATTAAGTGACACTTTATATTTTCTGAAACCTCTCACTTCATCCTACATTAATGTCTATTTTTTATTTAGAAATGGTGTTTTACACAATTTTTTTTTTTTACTCCTTATTCGTCAACTACCCATATATATAAATATGTCCCACTAAAAAGTTCACTTAAATGATCTTAAAAGATTTTAAGTTACTAAAGCCGTTTATTCTTGTGAAATTTACTATGCCACTGAATAATTTTTTAGCTTGTGACTCTAAAAAATGTATTGAACAAGGATGTGTTTTGAAAATGTCATGGTTCCATCCATGGTTCCATTTTCCTAGTTTTCTGAACCCTACTTTTGGGTGAGAATAAAATATATATGTAGGTCGTTTTTCACTCATCTTGACCTCCACTCCACGTTCTTTTTGGCATCCGAGAGCGTTCATGAGATGAAGCAGATCAGTCAGACCTGTTTTGTGAATTGGAAAAGCCTGTGGAAAGATCTGACTTATAAGAATGATTTGTTCACAAACTACTGCTTCTCTTTTGCATAAGCCGAGGAGAGTTAGGTGGAAAAATTCTGAAAGCTCTAGCCTCATTCATTGTAAATGCATAGAAAAAGACATTCCTCAAAATTTCTCCTTTGGTGATGATGAATAAATGATGACTTCATTTTCCTTTACTCGGGGTGGACTGTTCCTATAACCTACTTCTAAAGGTGCCAAAATCCTTCTCTCGTTCGCTCCAAACGAGTTTTGCAAAAAGCTATGCCTGCCGTCTCTCCTCACATACACGTTTCAAACCAGCGACTCCTAATCTCTCCATTCAACTCAGACGCACACATACACTGGAAATGCTTCACTTTGAGATTAAGTGCACTTGAATGCCAGATAAGCACCAAATGAAATGGATATGTGTGCACACCATCATCTCAATTAATGGAGTTGTCAATGCCGTTTCGGGAATGACGCGTATCCTTGTCGAAAGATCTTTTGGTCAGATCTAATGGGGAAAATGTAGTTGTTTTGTAAAACTCTCAACATTTTCAAAGGATGAAGCACCCTTATCTTGAGCTCTGAATTATTTAGCTGTGCTCCTCTTGGCGGGATGTTTTAAAAACGTTTGCTAAAATATTGATGAAGGTGAGCTGCAGGGTGCCTCGAGATGAAACAGAGGCGAGGAATACTCAACACCTTTACACACACACACACGCCCTAAAATATGATGAGGCTTTTCGCCAATTTTAGGGGCGATCTCTTTCCCTTTCGCCTCGTTCATTTTTAATGCCACACTTAACAAGCTCTTAACAGAAGGCCATTGCTGCTTTTCATGTAAAAGCCCATCTGGACGCAGAGGTGTCTCTTTACGCCTAAAGGCCAGGCTGCTTTCTGAAGCAAGCTTGATGGTGATCAAGTTTCCTCTCTAATGGCCTTGCTTGAGCTGGGTGCCGTGAGAACTGAGAGGGGCTGCGGTGAGTTTTACGAGGAACGCTGTCTGATGCCTCCATGCTTGTCCTTATTCCCCTCACACTGAAATGGACACATTCACACCCTCACGGATATCACAGTGGTGGGATGTTATGGATGTGACATTTTTAATCAAAACATAAAATATTAATTCTCAGAATGTATTTATTACTGCTATATTGAAGCATTTGTTTATATTTGATTAAACTCCAGATTATTCCAGACAACAGAATATTAGTCTATGCATGAGATTTTAAAAGAGGGCAAATGAATGTGTTATGGATGTGACAAAGAAGTATGCATGTTTTTGAGAGACGACATTCTTTGTAGGATTTCTGCGAATTAAAATGTTCAAACCAGAAGCAATAACATCCAACAAATGTAGAAGGAATGACTCTTGAAAGAACATAAAATGGTTACCATATTATAATTTGTGTGCTCATTTAGGAGGAATATGGAGTGTTACGGATGTGACAATTGTGTTACGGATGTGACAATTGCATTGCGGATGTGTCATATTGAGCTATTTGCATTACGGATGTGACATTTGCATTACGAACGTGACGGGCGCGTTGCGGACGTGACGGGCGCGTTGCGGATGTGACTAATCGGTTACGGATGTGACTAATCGGTTACGGATGTGACAATTCTATTAGCACATGAAAATTCATTTACCTGACTATGAAAAACACAAAAAATCTAAATTATTTTTCACTTCGTCATCTGTCTGCCATTGCTCAGCCAAACAGGATGTGCTAAAGGCATTGGGTGAACGTTAAAAGTGCAACATAAAATTGTCTTTATAATTTAGAAAATATAATACAAGAAAAACATTTGTCTTTGTGTAAACGTATTAGTGTCATTCTGACAAATACATGAGCTCTTAGGCCGATTATTAAACAGTATGAACCTTTTCTGTGATCTTTTTCAAGGGCACAGCAGATTTCACTGTGTGTGTAGTTCTGGCTTGACAAGCTTTTAGCGAGTGTCATATTGAGCCATGGTTTTAATCTGCCCTTGATGTTTGTCCATCTCCTCATTCCCCCTACGGTTTCATTTTCAAAAGCCTGCACTATCACCGAAAAGTTTCAAAACATGTCAGCAGCACATTCCCCTTTCTCACTTCGACCGAGCCCACAGGGACTATCTGAAATGTAATCCGCCACTGTTTCTCTTAGGTTGGACGTGTGTACCCTCAAGCCGTGTACTTTCCCATCCGAACCCTGTACCTGACGCTGAAAATCGAGCAGAGGGAGCGCTACAAGAGCGGTACGAGGTTTTTTAGAGAACTCCCATTGAACATTATAAAGCACAATCAAATCAAATTCATCTTTCCTGTCTTTTGTGTTCTTGTACTGATGTTCGTTTTGTTTCAGACTCGGGCCAGCAGCAGCCAAGTTCAGCGGCGGCCCAGACCCACTCCGCGTCCGACCCCGGTCCCATCCGAGCCACGGCTCCCATGTGGCGCTGCAGTCGGATTATGCACATGCAGCGTGAGCTCCACCCCACCCTGCTATCGTCTCTGGAGGGCATCGTTGACCAGATGGTGTGGTTCAGGGAGAACTGGCATGAGGAGGTGAGCTCGAATGGGTTTTGGGATTTTCAAAGTACCTGCCGTTTAATTGAGCATTTTGTATTCATATAAACGCATTTAATGGAAACTTTTATAAATCTGTTGTATGTTGGGGAAGACTTGAAGCAACAATTATTAAAACCGAATTAATGTTGGTTACATAATTTATTTATCCTGGATAGTCAGGTATATTGCAAACAAATGCAAAACATGAACGAGATCCCAGACTTATGTGAAAAATTTCTCCCCGCTTTACTTTTAAGCGTGAAAAGCCCATTTTTGTATTCCAGAAGTGCTTACCTCTTAAGGCACATCAGCCCCGAGCACAAGTTAAACATGACGTGAATGCGTTTTCTGTCCAGTTTGCTTACGTTCTTTATCCCTACGCCCTGCGCTCTCAGCGCCACATACACGGAGCGGTTTTAAGAGGACCGGCTGACCAGATGAAAGCTGACAGGGGGAACGATTGGGGCTCAGTGAGGCTGAAAAGTGCTTTTGCAGGGCAGGTGGACGCAGGCACTCCGGTGCTAATCGTGCTTTGGCTGGGGGCTCGCCGTGATTGATGGGTAAAGAAGGATCGCTGGGAGATTGGATTTGCCATGACAGGGCCGACGAGATGATGCGTCAAAACCGGACAGAAACTGAAAATGGGCGACACTCCTGTGGGACGCTCGCCGGTAGACAGCAGAGGAGGATGGAAGGACCGGGCAGGGATAGAAAGTTTAGCAAGGGGATTTGGAGGTGGAAAGAAATAGAGTGTACGGCGGAGTAAAACGTGGGTTTCATTTTGCAGACATTGATTAAGCGTAGTCCCAGACTAAATTAGTCAGCGATCTTCTTCACTTGAAGTCTAGGCGTAATCTCTGCAGCAAAGACTCGTAGAGGCGGGATTTTCCTGATTTCTCTGGCGAACATCTGGGCTCTGAAGGATTTAAAGTGTTCTCAAAATGGCAAATGTGTTGAATATGTGGAAATTACGTTATCCTTCATGGGTAATTGATGAAGACTGGTTAAACATTCATTTTCTTGTAGCTTCTCGCTCGCCTCACTCTTTTCTGTGTTTCTTTCCTCAGGTATTGCGTCAGCTCCAGCAGGGCCTGGCCAAATGCTACTCCGTCGCGTTTGAGAAGAGTGGAGCCGTATCAGATGCTAAAATCACCCCTCACACGCTTAACTTTGTGAAGAAGCTGGTGAGCACGTTTGGGGTGGGGCTGGAGAACGTCTCCAATGTGTCCACTATGTTCTCCAGTGCGGCTTCTGAGTCCCTAGCCCGTCGAGCTCAAGCGACCGCTCAGGACCCTGTGTTCCAGAAAATGAAGGGCCAGTTCACCACAGGTCAGAACACACACCAACACCACCATATTCCATATTTGTGCTCAATTTTACACAAAAAAGTCATTCAAATCAAAACTCAATTTTTTTTTACCTTTTGATGTAGCTAATGCTGCATTCTGATTAGACTTTTCGTTCCATTGACTTCAATCAGGTTAAATCTCAGTGTGCAAAACCAAAATTATTTAGTTTTACTTTGAAACGCCTTAAATTGCATAAACGATTTTGTGTCTCAAATGCCGTTTTTATGTTGTTTCATAACTGTCAGAACATCTTTCTTCATCACTTAAAGAATCACATCCTCCCTGCACATTTAAACACAATCTCGCTCTTGTCTCTGATCTGCTCTGAGTTAACCACATGACTCTCTACCTCACTGGTTCAGAGAATAATTGGTTCTGTGAACCATGTGATTAGATTTAATGGAAAGATGACTATAGACAGCGCTGTGCGTGAATCAAGGTGCCGTTGACTGTAAAGAAATTACACGGTATACTCATCAAAGTCAGCATGCTAATCTATAATGTTTGTTACCATTTCCAAAGAAAAATAAAACGCTAAAGCAAAATAATAGCTGATTTTAAAGGCACCATGAATTCAAAATTCCCAGTTGTTATTTTTATGGAATATTGATGATCTGTGCACATCCGTATTAAAAAAAGCATGGGTCATCATAATCTTCAATGAAAAACATTAACTTACCCGTTTTCGCTACATCTCTTCATGACATATGTCTCAACACAGGGGTGGGAAAACATTTCCAACAATACCTTCAATTATCAAATCCAGACCATTTCTTATTCTTTAAGTTGTTTCTCTTTCATACTGACTTTGTTTTTATGTTTATGTAGATTAAACGTGAAGGCTGTGGTTTGTTTCACTGACCAATTGGCACCAAACGAAAAATGGGATTGGTTGAGACAATATCTAGCATGCTACTATGTGGCTCGGTTGTTTCACAAATTAGTTTGGTGCTGGTTGTAAAACACACACTTCACATCAACTCTGTAAATAAGACTTTTGGACTTTTAGTCTTAGAAAAGAGGGCTGTGTTTTTTTTTGTGACTTTTCCTTTCAACTCCAAATGTCAGAACCTTCACTCTCCCAAAGATATTTGTTAAAAAAATCTCTGAGTTGGGGGGAAGTTGGCACGGCTCTTACCTCCGACCAGCTTTGTACACATTGCACAACAGTAACCTTCCGGTACCCCTGGGTCTCTGAAAGCAGAACATGTGTTAAAAGAAACTCCCCCCGGCTGTCCTTTGCTTAGGAGAGCAGAATGTGTTTATACTTCCCTTTCCCCATCCACCTACAGTTCCTCCAGTAAACCTTGAATTCTAAAGTTGGTGCATCTCTCTCCAGATATTCAGCCCTATCCAGAGGCCCGTGTGTGTTTGTGGCCCTAGAGGATTGTTAGGGTTGTAAAGTGTAAAACGGATGTTGTGGTGCCAGCTGTCTCTGGGCAGTGAGGCGTGGCCAGTGCTCTGAGCGCGCTCTGCCTGCCTGGCATCACGTGCCAGCGGGAATGAATTTTGGAGGGGAACCAGAAGAGCAAACACTTTTTCTGTGTATCCTTCTCTGCTTTTGCTGTGTCTACTCCCAGACTCTCCATTTCCCTAATGCTGGTTTATTCGCACATGGGCAAACAAACAAGAAGCGCCATTCGCCAGGAATCCTTTAATCCGATCATAAGCATACCATGTGCATGTGTTATTGTTTAGAAGATAGTGCCGTTTCTAGATATTTATGAAAAGTTTGTTTTCTGCTCTGCCTTATGTCGTTTTAAACTCGTATGAACTTTTAAAAACTATGCGCAGAACACAAAAGGAGTGAGCAGAGTGTTCAAGCTGGTTGTTTCTATACATTGGAAGTGAATTTACTTTACTTTCATTATGTGAAAAAGAGCGCTTTAGAAACCGTTTAAAAAATCTTCTTAGGTGTAGTTCCAAAGCCCAGGTACATTAATTAATGTTAGTTAAAGGGGTCAAATGACACTGCTAAAACAAATATAATCATTTGTTTTAGATGTAATGTAATGTGTATACACGATTTAAGGTTCAAAAACGCTGTATTTCCCAAACACCGTTCTTGTTTTATCTCCTCTTTGCCCCGCCTCTCTGAAACGCGGTGATTTTTTACAAAGGTCATCGCTCTGAAAAGCAAGGTGTGCTATGATTGGCCAGTTAACCAGTGCATAGCGATTGGTCGAATTCTCCAAGAGTGTAAGGGAAATGTAACGCCTCTTACCATATTCGGAACATCATGTTCCCAAGCAATTGTACTGAAAGACAGGGGATAAAGTGTCATTGTGACTTCCTTATATCAATTCGAGCCCGAATCTGATACGGAAAATGAAGTGGATCAAGCCGAAACATCAATTTTGCCAGCGCGACTTGAGCAGGATGTAAAGAATTGGTAAGGTTTTATAAAAAAAGTATGTTAAATAGTTAAAAACTATAGCTAACTGTTTTACCTTTTATATACGATGTTATAAACACTATAAACAAACAACCATATACATCATACAGAGTTTGTGTGAAATAGAAACAAGCTCGCATTACAGCAGGGAATGGTAACATAATAAATAACGCAAGCGCTTTTACCCTTCTTGATCAACCAGTTACGCCACGTCTCGTGACGACTCAACATAGACAATAAACCCATTATAAACACGACATTTGTCGCCTCTAGTTGGAACATTAGTGATTATTAGGACTTTTTTTTCACGTTGCGTGTGTCACAAACACATGACAAACTCAACTCGCGTTAGTCCGTAACAAAGTCTTTTATAAAATATACTTACAAGGCTGCGAATCTGAAGTGCCAGCAAAGTTGTAATGGTTGGAATGGCCCCACTTTTTAACCAAAGCTTTCGCGCATAGCCGATGTTAATCTCTCTCCCACGTTCGTGAAGCAATCGTCGGTGAAATACGCTGCACAAACTTGAACATATGGATTGTACTTTTCTGATGCGCTGCACAAACTTGAACATATGGATTGTACTTTTCTGATACGGTGTTGTAAAAAAAATGTAACCGTTTGTTTTTAGTTGTCTCATCTTTTGGCATTGCAAACAAAGAGTCTTTCTTTTCGCAACCAAACACACAACGTCTCCGTGACATGGGTGTGGCGGTGACGATAACATGAGATCTACAAGTACGCCCACCTTACTCGCGTCTACATTTGGGCAGTCTTAGTCAAATGCTACCACGAACTGACGTAGATTTTTGGGGGTGTGGTTACACGAGGCGTTTCAGACAGGTCTGGGTTCTCATTCGGTTTTAGATGAATGCATCTTTTTTCCGACACTTTAATTTTAGCAATTTTACGTGTCTAATACATGCATGGGCAACTTATAACACACCAAAGACTTAAAGAATTAAATTAATAAATGAAGTAAATGTATGCTTGATTGTTAGTTCATATTTAAACCATGCAACCTTATTATAAAGTGTTACCGAAATTGTTAATTTTTTAGTCTTTAATCTTTTGTTTTTATTGACAAATGCTTCTTTACAGACTGCTGATGGTTTTGAGATATTGACAATAACCGCGGTATTTAAATCCATGACTGTCAATATTTTGCTAATGCTGCACGTGTTTAAAAGAAAGATAATTTAGCACCCATTTTAAAATTCCTACACTAGAAAGAAATAAGAAAACCGAAATGATGTTAAGTAAAATGCGTCTTGAAATATTTTGAAGTTGTTTTAAAAAAAAAATTGTAATAGATATTGCGATAATATCGTTACACCGTTATAAAATATACATAGTTTTTTGTTGGTTCGACTTAAAAATAAGTTACCTGGTTGACTTAAAAATTTGAGTTCATTCAACTTAAAATTTCTAGAATTTCTGAGTTTTTATCAAATTCATTGACTTGACTAATATTTTGAAGGCAACCAGGTAACATGTTTTAAGTTGAACCAACATTTTTTTACAGTGTATCGTTAATATTTTAACATGACATTTAACTTGGCAAATTCTCTTTCATGACAGACATGATATAAAGTAAGACTAACGTTGTCTGCACACACTGATAATATTTCTGAAACGTGTTACTGTAGAAGAGGTTACGTTGTCGTGTGCATTGATATAAAGCATCTGCGGGTGTCTGCAGGGCTGGAGCTTTTCAGGGCTCCCGTCGTGCTCTACAATGTGTTCACTCAGGCGTTTCAGTGATGGAATTTAAAGCAGAGTATTCACAGGAGACAGCTGCGCAGAGCAGCGCGAGCAGACGCTTGTCGAGGGGCTGTATTTTTAGCGCTCGGCCAACTCCGCCATCCCAGCATTATTAGGTACAGGAAACATCCGGATTCAGTGTATCTCATTCACAGGTCGGAGAGCAGGGACTTTGTTTTCCAAAGCACTGGGGAGCTGAAATCCCCATGAGCTGAGCTGATCCGGGGTCAGTGAGACGGGTGGAAACAGAGCGCTGAAATCGCACTCCCCCGCACATGTACAAAAACCTATCCATTTATCAGACGAGAACGGCTCTGCCCAGGAGGCAGTGGTGAGCGCCGTTATCTAGGAAAACTCCTTACTTCAGGGCCTAAGCGCTGCAGGGGACAGACTGCTCATTTTTTTCTAAAATGATTACGCCAAGCCGACCGCTGTGCATTCCAAGTCAAATCTCTCATATGCTCACTGGTCATTAAGCACCTAAACACTCTTAAAGAATGTTTAGAAAGAGCCGGATTACAGATCGTGTCAGATTTTATAAGACTTTCTGATTCAGGGTGTGGAAATGGAGGGAATCAGTGTCGCTTATGGCTGTCCGCTGCTAATCAAAATGTCACACGGGTCATTGACATTATTAGCGGTGTCATGCGAGAGCATTGAGGTTTCTTTAAGTAACTCATCATTATGTGCCGCGGTCTCATCTCACCGGATTTACTCTTGACATTGAGTGCCATCTCAATGCATGATGCTTAAGATAAAAGCCTCTTGGGGCGAAATGTTCAAAATGTTGTCCGTCTGAGTCATTTTCCTGTCTGTATTTGTAGGGTTTTATTAACAGCTGTATGAAAGTGGAGCAGCTTTTAGCCTATTCGATGAAGACGTTCTGCCCCAGAGGTTGTCTCTAAAACTGGGAACGTGGCTTGCATTCCGACCGCACCTTTTGTGCGCACTCTCCGGTTTAATGCGCAATGTCATTTAGAAGTTGCATTGAGAGGTTAATCCTTTTTTGCCTCGTTCATGAACCTTGATGCTATCAGCACCTTCACATCGCAAGGGAGAGCTGGGAGGAAGTGCCCCCCCCTTCTGTTCCCTGATCCAGAGATAACATCTCTCTCTTCACATGCCACATCTACCTAATGTATTTCTTTCATTGTGTCAATGTGAATGTGGCTGGTTATGTCTTAAAGGGATTTGAATAGATTCACCCTTGTTGTACAAAAGCAGTATATGACTGCGGAACACAAGAAAATATATTTTGAGAAATGTTTTGTCAACGGGAGCCAATGTTGTTTGGTTATCAATGTTCTCCAAATGATCCTCTTTTGTTTTCTGAAGAAGAAAGTCATACCGATTTGAAATCACGTGTGGTTGAGTAATGATAAAATAATTAAATTTTTGGGGGTAAATGTGAACATTCGGGGCAAATCTGATTGGTCAAAATATTCGATTTGTGCAGTTTACCCAGAACAGACATCCACTGTCGCCAGTATTACAAACGCAATCATATCTTTTTCGGCTCTCTGGAACCAGCACTGGCCTTGGCCAAGGCCGCAGCTGGAAAATCAATCCTGTGTAGAGCACTGCAGTGAGACGCTCTTGCGTTCCTCCCCCACTCTACAGACTCAGAACTATCACAAATGAACACACATAAAGACATTGCCCTGACCCGATCCCATTCCTCCGTCGCTTTGAACCGCCAGCCTGACAAGCGGGTCTGTGAACGGTGCCGTAATGGCACTGGACTGGATGGCTGCTTGCCGGAGCTGGATTAACTTCCCCTGTTGCAAGTCTTGTCTATGGTGTATTATGTGTATCTGTTTTTTTCACCACTTTCCTCATGTTATGCTGTATTTTTCTTCTTAATCCATGTTGTTACACTGTACTTGTATATGTGTAATGACAATAAATTGAATCCAAATCCAATCCAAATTAGTTGAACAACAACAGAAGTTAAAACCAATCACTCCTTCTGATGAAAATGATTCTTCTGTTTGCTGAATGTTTACACGAATAACTTGGAAAACCCTGAGGCGTGTTTGCTGTCTTGAAAATACCGGAAGGTCGTGAAAATACCGGAAGGGCTGCATTACATTGTTTTCGATTCATTCTATTATATTTAACTTTTCTAATTAAATGTGTCGGAAAGCATTTCTGTTTTTGCCATTCTCTTCCATGTTAACCATTGCGATCTCTTCATTTTGTGACTCTAGATTTCGACTTCAGCGTTCCCGGCTCCATGAAGTTACACAACCTCATCTCCAAGCTCAAGAAGTGGATCAAGATCCTTGAAGCCAAGACGAAGCAGCTTCCCAAGTTCTTTCTGATAGAAGAGAAGTGCCGTTTCCTTAGCAACTTCTCAGCCCAAACCGCCGAAGTGGAGATCCCGGGAGAGTTCCTCATGCCTAAGCCCACACACTATTACATCAAGATTGCCAGGTAACAATCAATACGCACTTTGACTTGTAGGTGGCTATTGCGAAATGATTTTTTTTATTGAACTTTTTCGTCCCTTTGGAGTTCTTAGCAAGACTCCTGCTGCGACCTTAATTCTCACTGATTACTTCATCCCTTACCCATCATTCTTACAACCCTCCTAAGGTTCATGCCCAGGGTGGAGATTGTTCAAAAGCACAACACAGCTGCTCGTCGCCTCTACATCCGCGGGCACAATGGAAAGATCTATCCCTACCTGGTGATGAATGACGCGTGTCTCACAGAGTCCCGCAGAGAGGAGCGTGTGCTGCAGCTCTTGCGGCTGCTCAATCCCTGTCTGGAGAAAAGAAAGGAGACCACCAAGAGACACCTTTTCTTTACAGGTACTGCAGCCGTTTCAGATCAAATCAAATCTTTCAGTTTCCCTTAAATGGCACGATTATTAGTCACTTGAACAACTACAGGTCTCGTTTTTATTGTGAAGCCTGTTATGGTTTTTGGAATAAATGTTGATTTAAAAAATATATATATATATATATATCTGTCAGTTGAAGTGCAGCGGGTCCAGCGTGTGCTGTTTTTAACTTGGTCTACGAACACATGCAGACAGACGTCTTCGGTCGTTGAGTTTCATCTGGTATAAGCATTGCCTTTAGAACAGCATGTCCAGTTTAATATAGTTCAACTTAAACTTGGTTCCACTTCAACTGTTTTTAACACCAGAACATTTCCCATAAACACATCTGTTCCGTGTCTGATGGATCCTTAACCAGCGTATTTACACCGTATTTTTCTTTAAAACCTACATCGACAATAGTGGCGTGTATATCTTAAGATCTGAATAAGTTTTGAATGCTGCCATTCGCTCTCAGTGCCAGACGAAATAGCCTAGTTGCTCTCAGACAGATTGAGGGAGATGACGAACAGAGGAGAGATTGAGGTGAGAAGTAGCAGAAAAGAGCCGTGTGGTGTTAACAGAAGAGGAAAGAGGGGACAGGAGCAGAATGAATAAAAAATGAGGTTCCAAGTTCCCTGTGGACACGGAGGGGGGAAGATCTAAATTGTATTTCTAGTGAAAGACACTTTAGAGATAAACCTGTTAGGTCGGAGGTCAAGGATGGCACACGGTTGCGGAAATTCAGTTTTGTCTGTTCTACATCTATCGCTTTTGTGAATCATAGGAAAATAGGTTCATTTTACACAGGCAAGCAATCTGTTAATATTTAGGTTACACAACGTCATGGCGATTTGTTCGTTTATATGTCATTGTAATGTTTTTATTTTGCTTTGGTGTCCTTTATTTAATCAATTGTAGATGTGTCAGGTTTTGTTGTTTGTTTATATTTCCCAGTGATTGTGAGACATGCTTTTTTACTCAAGAGAGTTCTGTGTATGGGTGTTTTTGTGACACCTCTTGGCTCTTGTTTTTCTTGTTTAATAAAAGTAATTTGACTCAAAACACGGCAAATGACAAGGTTGTTTAAACAGGTGAGCAGGTCTTTGGAATGCTCAGATGCATTTTTAAACTTTCAAGGTTAAATCTGATGGTTCTTTGTTGTCAAATATAATATATAAAAGGTTGAGTATATGAAGTTTAGCGGCATCTAGTGGTGAGGTTGTGAATTGCAACCAATGGTTCACTCCACCACTCCCCTTCGAAGCTTTAAGGCGGCTGCACAGAACTAAGATGTCGTCACATTTTTATTTCTTTGCTGAAGGAGATGATGTTTTTACAAAACGTGCTCTGTAGAGCAGTATGTCCGTTTATAGCTACTGTAGAAACAATGTTGAATTCCATGCAAGGGGAACTGCGTTGTATGTAGATAGAAATAGCTCTTTCTATAGTCATAAAAACATAAAGCTTCATTATGTAAGGTCTATATACACCTCTGAAGACATAGTTATGTACATTCTATTGCATTTCTGTAAATAGATCCTTCAAAAAATGACACACTGGACCTTTCAGAAAGTATTTATTAAAAGGGTTTATGCTAACATTTTCTCTAAACCTCCACCTGTTCTCTTTCTAGTCCCGAGGGTGGTGGCCGTGTCTCCTCAGATGCGGTTAGTTGAGGACAATCCGTCATCTCTGTCTCTGGTGGAAATCTACAAGCAACGGTGTGCTAAGAAGGGCATCGAGCATGACAATCCCATCTCGCGCTATTATGACAGGCTAGCCACGGTTCAGGCTAGAGGAACTCAAGCCAGCCATCAGGTATGCCATGAATAGATGTGCTTAGGTACAAATGTATCCCAGAGGAAGTGCATGTCTCACTGGGTGACTCTCACGGAACTCGTCAGGAATATGTCTGGGGCATTTAACCTCTAAACGGAAGGAAACATTGAGATAAAAAACCTTGGTTCTTTTTACAATAAAAAAAATGTAATTTAATTTTACAAAGGAAAAAAAATCTTTCCCTAACTTGTCCTAACAATAAAATCTGATTATGATACATGCAATGGGAATGTAATTTAAATGTGTTTAAATATTTATTGAATTAATTAAATATTAAATTGAATGTACTGTATATTGTAATATAATGTATAACAACCTATTTTAAAATCTACAAAGAAAATCTGAAACTGTTGTCCTTACCAGAACCAGCACAGAGAATATTATGCAAAAAGGGGTGAAATGAGATCTGAACATATTTTCAGGAGTTTGTTTTGTATTGTCAAAAAGGTCAATTTTTTTCTTTGTAAAGTATTAAGAAATTAAAATAATGAAACAATAAATGCAATATAAAATAATAAATGTAATATAAGTGTTGTAAATTTAAACATAATATAAATATATTATATATAATATAAAAAATCTAATTCTAAAAATCTAAATGTAACACAATTGTCTTTAACAAGAACCAACATCAAGAATAAAAAGCTTCTGAAAAAGGGGGTGAAATGTAATATTAAAATGTTTTTATGAGTTTTACCCGATTTGTGATTTTCTGAGTAAATTTCTCATTTTGCATGTTTTTTTAGGTTTTGCGTGACATTCTGAAAGAGGTCCAGGGAAACATGGTTCCTCGCAGCATGCTGAAGGAGTGGGCTCTGCACACATTCCCTAACGCCACCGACTACTGGACCTTCCGCAAAATGTTCACCATCCAGCTCGCTCTTCTTGGCCTGGCCGAGTTCATGCTGCACCTAAACCGTCTCAACCCAGAGATGCTGCAGATCGCACAGGTAACTGATGAATGACTCTTGAAACTCATCCCCTGTACCAGGCCTTTCATTAAACATACATGGAGCCTACAAGTTCAAGGTCACAGTACTGTGTTGGTTTCAGTGTTTTGCATTGTTAACACTGCTCTTGCAGCGTTCTGCATAAGGTCAGAGCGGGTCCGTCGAGTGCATTTGAAAGTCTTTATTAGAAATGATTGTCAACAGGCGTCCCATCCTATGATCCTAATCTGCCGCTTTCTGACAGGCGGTGCAATGGGCAGCTAAGTGAGTATAGTAAGCCCCCATGCTGCCAGTTCCACTCCACAGATCTCATTAGGCACCGGGAGATTACCACGGCAGGCAGAGAGGACCAGCAGATATGTGCTGTCGTTCTCTCCCTCACACACACACTTCTGTATCACTTCTCGGCTAGCTTTCCATTTGACTTCAGATATTGAGTTTTGTTGAGATTGTCCCTGTACGGTATTTGCTTGAATCATATTCTAATACTTATATATGCCATGAGATTGTATAAAATATAGACATAGTGTCCATGACATCACCCATAGGTTTGTTAGAGGAAAAATGAAGCCTAATTTAGGCGGAGGCGCTCATCACCATCTTGGTATCGCGTCACCGTGCGCCCCTCCGGGATAATCGAAAATGGTCGAAAAGATGTGACGTGGTTAGAGCCAAGTTTTTTTCACTATGGTTCACCCAATTTTAAGGTTTTCACTATATATCCATGTTAGGTCTCAAAGTTTTTAAAGCACTTTTGGGGTTTTTAAAGCATAGTTTTCCATACATCCGTAACTGCCCATGTCCATCATAAATGGTCACATGAAAATAAAAAACAGTATATATTTTAGTGTGCTTTAAAGAGCCATCCCTTCTCCAATTGTTGGATATTAGCTTCTGGTTTGCACACTTTAATTCACAGACATCCTACAAAGGATGTTGTGTATCACAAACATGAACGCTTTTTGTCACATCCATAACCCATACATGTATAGAAAGCTCATGTATAGACTGATATTTTCTGATGTCTGGACTCAACAGGGGTTTAGTAAAAATAAAACCAATGATTCAATAGACTCACATCCATGTCACATCCATAACATCAGTTGTGCGTTTTATTTTAACAGCTAAATTTAATTGGAATTTTAAACATGTTTCCTCTCGCATCTGCACTCAAGGACATAAGAAGGCAAATGGAGGATAATATTTTTTGATTATTTTAAAATGCTGACACAAAACCACAGTGGGTGTAGGATCAATACATCCTCGCATTTTTGTGGTTGGATGTCTACAACACTATCCAGTTTTCCAGCGCGCTATAGATTAGCTGTTGTCTGATGTTGGTCCATCAGGTCCCACATGAGCAAACAAGCTCTTTTCCCAAATTTGATCTCCTTTCCTTCACTGGAAGGAAACGAATGGCTCGGCGCCACATGATATCCACATCCTCAAAGTTTCTTCTACATTAGCTGGAAGATTTGATTTTCTAAATAACAAGCTCAGATTTTGAGTTTTTACTGCTTTGGTCGTAATCTGATGTAAATCTCTCAATAGGACACAGGAAAGCTCAACGTCTCGTACTTCCGCTTCGATATTAATGATGCCACCGGTGATCTGGATGCCAACCGGCCCGTTCCTTTCAGGCTGACCCCAAACATCTCGGAGTTCTTGACCACCATCGGCGTGTCCGGACCCCTCACTGCTTCTATGATTGCAGTGGCGCGCTGCTTTGCTCAGCCTAACTTCAAGGTATAAATAAAGTGCACACGCAGCATTTTTCCCCCTCATATTTTTCACAATTGCAGCTTGTCAGATTGTATGATGTTCCCTAGTGAGAATTTGGGTAAAAATAGAGAACGAAATCTGTACGAAAGAAGGGATTTTGTGAGCTGCTCACTCTTCAAAGCGAAATCGACATCAATTTTATTTCATAAAATATGTGAAAAGAATACCTATTTATATGATGTTTATGATGCATATCATATAACTAAACAAATCTTTTAAACACACGGCAATTACCTTTGTTCAGGTCGATGGCATTTTAAAGGCGGTCCTTCGAGACGAGATCATCGCTTGGCATAAGAAGACTCAGGAAGACACGTCTATGCCTCTGTCCCCAGCTGGACAGCCCGAGAACATGGACAGCCAGCAGCTGGTGTCTCTGGTCCAGAAGGCCGTAACTGCCATCATGACCCGCCTCCACAACCTGGCACAGTTTGAAGGCGGAGAGAGCAAAGTAAACACGTTAGTGGCGGCTGCCAACAGCCTGGACAACCTCTGCCGCATGGACCCCGCCTGGCACCCGTGGTTGTAGACAGGCGTGTGAGGAACATCAGGGCAATCTTGAGGATGTATGTGCATCTTGGAAGAAATACAATACTGTGAAAGTGACTTCTTGAATGTGACGGAGTTAAATTGAGTAAAAGCATGCCGACAGAAGGGGCATTAATAATGCGAAACCTGTCAGTAAACAAACAAAGTGATACTTAAGATTCTCTTTGTTTTTTCTCGATTTTCCAGTATAAGATACACGCGGTAATTACGATTGGCTTTGTTCGGTTAGAAAAGACTATTGTTAAACTGATGAGCTAAGTGAAGGGCTTTTGTCTAGATTGTTGTTGGCAAGAGACTCCATAAGACGGCTTTTCAGAAAATACTGTTTCCACAGCCTTATTCCAAATTCCACACCGGAACAAGCACGGCAACAATGATTTTATGCAATTCCCATAATGCTCTACTTTCACGCTCCGCCATTTTTTTCTGACTGACTGCAGCCTGAGGGATCGTCTTTTAAATTCAGTAATTTAGTTTACATGAATTAACACCCAGCAATGTTCAGCGTGTTGTTATGTGTCAGTATGTCATTATTTAAAGTTATACGTGGGGTTTTTGTTTTACTTTTTGTACATCATGTAAAAAAAGCATTGCATCCATTGCTGTATACTTTTCTAAAGGTTTGTGCTATTTAAAGCTGGATGCGTTTACTTTCAGACATCGTCATACATGCTGTCACGGACTTCTCGAGGATTTTTTTTTCTGGAAGGCAGAGACCTTTGAGCCTTAAAACAGGGGTAGCCCTGTGTTTAGCTAATTCTCAGTTAACCAGTGTCCAAATTCCAGCTCTGAGATTTTGGACTTTACGTTTTTAAAACTGTCCCAAAGCATTTGTATCTGACACGCGGAGCATTTTTGTAAACGTCCATCTATTTTGTAAAGGTACAAAACGTTGTGCCAACTGAAGAATAGTTACCTCTGCAATGTAAATATGCATTTTGTTTTAATAAAATGCTCTTTTTCAAAAAAACACCCTTCGCTCTGACTGTGCTGTCTGTGGATGTGTTACCCTGTCGTATGAATTGTTTTTGTGTGTGTCTGCGGGTGGTTGATTGAAGGACACTTACTTAAAGAATAACCTTGTCTGTGGCTGATTGTCTGAAGGACAGGAGGACCTGAATGAGAGCATGCCGGTCAGGTCAGATCTTTCCCGTCTCCGCACATTTATTACACCCCGTCAGTATATATCACCCAGCGCCCTTTTCTCTTGAGTTACGTGAGCTGTCAGCTCTGGCTTCAATCCCATAAACATTTGCATCACCCTGTACGTTTACCCAGCCCAGACGCTTATCCCTCTTCTTCTGATCTCTCTCCAACCTCTTTCTGACGCACTCACACTATTGTCCTCCTTTTGAGGTCTTTTGGTATCAAAAGGCCCTGGAGCTGATGTTCAACTGAGTTGTGAAAGAGTTGTGATGTTTGTGTAACTCTCAGTGAGCTGCAGGTGTCGGATCCTCCCATCCTACGGGCAGTTGATGTCTAGACTGAATCTGAAACGAGGACCCGTGGAAAACAAACAAATCACCATTGGTTCTGCCAGTAAAATGATGGCAGGAAGAAAATCTTGATCTAATTTTAGTCGCTAGTGTGAATCATTCTTCCAGATTAAGTGAGGGGATTGACCTTGTATAGCATTTATAAGGCACCAGCTGCAGATGTGCGATAAAATGCATTGATATTAAACGCCAAGATGTGTCTAAAAACAAGCATAACGTCTTATTTCACACCCTAGACCATTTGCAACAGCTATCGTGTGTTTGTCTCACGCGTGTTAGTCTTATCCTCAATCTAAACAAGCATGGCCTGAACCGAAGAAATGTAATTTATTGCTTCTGCGCAGGATTTGAATTACAGTTGAATAATTTTTGCTGAATGGCAGAAATTTTAAATAGTTGAGCGACTGTTATATTCTGCCCTTACAAATTACTGGCAGAAGTTTTCAAGGTGATGTTCTGTGGAGCATTATAAGCTAAAAGTCGTTTGAAGGAGTCTCACAGCTGAGCGGATTCAAAGCCCAGGGAGCTGATGTATAAACGTTGCGTATGTAAAAAACAATTCCTGTGGAATTGGGTTCTATTGTAACTGTTGCTCCGGTTTGTTTTATCCACAGGTTAGGAGTGATCTAACATTCATAAAAACTCATTTTAAGATTTAAGTTCTGTTATTTGGAGTTTAGGCTCTTGTGGATTTTTTGTTTTACAGATCTGGCAACCCTGCCAAGTCCGCGTTGACACTCAGAGCAAGCTGACTGTGTGTCACGAAAACATATTTGTTGTTGTGTAAACTCAAAAATTATATTTGCTACTCTAACACATGACAACAAGGAATGGGTATCCAATTTTTCGGGATCTAAAATGCACAGCCATTGCTGCGCAGTTGTGGCATTCTAGCAAACTGTCTTTACGTTCCAAAGGGGATGTATCGCACTTCGGAGTAACTATCATGGCCGCCAAATTGAAGGGTCATTTCAAACCGAAGTGCTTATAACTGGCCACTTCAAAGGGCCCTGTGGAACGAAGGATTTCGAAGGGTACAACTGATGGACAATTTCGCCCCCACGATTCTTTGTGCAGATTCTTTGCAAGCTGACTGCGCCTCCTTATGGGCACTTCAAGAAACATTAGTTTGGTCCCCTAAACCCTTTAACCCTTTTAAGCTCTCACTCTGAAGTGTAATCCCTTTTAAGGGCTTAAGGCATAGGGATGAGCCCTTCGAAATGGATCTCAGGGTGAGCGTGACATCAGTGGGCCGTTCCAAGATGGTGGAGATGTCTACATGCCTGGAGTGCTGAAATGAGGCATATAGTTATTTATATCTGTGGTTTTTCAAATGTATATCAGGATCAGGGGTGCACAACACATACTAATGAAAAGTGAAACCCTGGGGGTTCCTACGATTTGTGCGTTCGGGATTGAGTCGTTGGGGGACTTTGACTCTGCTCCTAATGATATCATTTTTCCTCATTAAAATCATAATGTCATAAAATTGAGTGAATATTTGCATTCCCTACAAACACTCTTGAATGTGCATACGCACACTTTAAGGATAAAATGTACGCAAAGTTCTATAGACTGTTTCATCGGAAGTCCGCGCCTGATCCCCAGTTAACTTCCGGTTTGTGATTGGCTAGTGTCTAATATTTTAACTATTTTTATATCTTTTTATTTCTTAATATTCATTTGTATTATTATTTTACTGTATAATAATTATTAAATAAACAAATTGTTGAATTTTGTTGTACATTCATTTAATTAAATATTCTATTTTTTGAATGGTTCCTGTAGTTCGGTGGCCTTTAAACAAACCCTACATCTAGCGGTTGAGATCGTTATCGGAGTCTAAATTCAAAATATTGGAGAGACCAGTTTAGCAAAGTAACGGTTCTTCTCGGTTTCTTTTGATTGTTATCAGAAATAATCTACAGACACTCTATTGTTTGTGAATGTGTACCGGAAGGTAAGTTTGGGTCACAAAAGTGCGCATGTGCAGTAACGTTTGTTTATGTTGTTAAGATGAAACCGTCTATCCAGTACCTCAGCGATTACTTATTTTTGTAGGCTAACCCAGAAGCTCCGCGCTGTTCCCTCGACCGAAAGTCTGTAGAGGTAATGGACATGTCGTCACGTTAGAGCGTGTGGGTGGCAAAACACTCCACAAAATGACTGCCTACAATATCAGGAAACGCATTTCAATGCAAAATATCAGTGTACAGGAACACCTGATTCCTTTGTAGGTCATAGGGAAGCCGTAAGGATCACCATCGAGTCCAGCTGCTTGTAATTTCAGCAAAACATTGTGTGTTATAGTCCTGTTTCCTGACATGTTCACGTGGGAAAGTGTAGTCAACGCATACCCTATATACTCAGTACTACCACGCTAAAACCTCTTTTGCTCTTCTTTGCCCACCTACCCCCTCACCTCTATCGGACTTAACAGCTGATCATTTTTGCGTCTTTCTTTGAATAGAAAACGAACACAATCAGTCTGCACTCCCGCCTCTTGAACACGCCCAAACCCCCGTCACATGCTAGCTCCCCTCTTTCTCTCTCCTATCAGAAGATGACGTTTCCAAAGTCATGTTTTCTAACCACCCAACTGCCTGCCTGCTGAATCCCATTCCCACTCATCTCCTCCAGGCCATCTCTCCATCGTTTTTTCCCGCTCTGCGGTCTTTTGAGTCCCAACATCTTGACACAGGGGTGCCTCAGGGCTCAGTGCTTGGACCGTTGCTCTTTTCTGTTTATATGACATCCCTAGGCTCTGTCATTCAAAATCATGGTGTAACCAGCAAGGCTCTGCGAGAGCCATGAGGGAACGATGCGGGGCCGGTGAAGCCAGTGATAAAGTGTCCTGCATCTCTCATGGAGGAAATCGGGAGCACAAAAGGAGGAGCAACAGGAGTGCATGACGAGAGAGGACCAGGCCTGGACATCATGTTTTTTTTTTTATGTTTGTGTGGCCTGCAGTTGACCGTGAGGTGGCTGCCGGCATTTTACTTTCGTTTGGGTGTTTGTTTATTTTAATTCAAGTTGTTCAATGTTCGCCGGTTCCCGCCTCCTTCCTTCCCTACTTTGAACTGTATAACACATGGCTTTTCCTATCACTGCTATGCGCATTCTACACAACTCCACCTGTCCTTTCAGCCTGACGATCCGACTGTTTCTGCACACATTTCAGCATGTCTGAGCGACATTTCGTTCTAGATGAAGGACCATCACCTTCAGCTGAACCTTGCATAAACAGAACTGCTTGTAATCCCAGCCGACACAAAGGTTCATCACAAGATCTCCATTCTACTGGGCTCATCAACGATCACATCTTCCAGAAGGACCAGAAACCTGGAAGTGGTGATCGATGATCAGCTAAACTTCACAGATAAGGTTGCCAGCACCACTCGGTCCTGCAGATTCATCCTCTACAATATTAGGAAAATTAGACCTTTCCTATATGAGCATGCTACGCAAGTCCTAGTCCAGGCTCTTGTTCTGTCAGGACTGGACTATTGCAATGCGCTACTAGCTGGACTTCCTGCTTACAAAACCTCCAGAATGCACCGGCAAGAGTGGTCTTCAATTAACCGAAGAGAGTACACGTCACTCCTATCTTCATTAAATTACATTGGCTCCCTATAGTCGCTGGCATCAAATTCAACATTCTGCTCCTGGCCTACACGACCACCACTGGTTCGGCACCCCCTAATTTTAATGTAGACTTGTGTACCTGTCAGATCCCGAAGGCTTTGCAAACAAACAACGTTTTGTGGTACTATCCCATAAAGGTAAAAATATCACTCTTACGTACCTTCTCTGGATCGGTTCCAGGTTTGTGGAATGGTCTGCCCGCTGCTACAAGATCAGCAGATTCTGATGCCATCTTTAAGACTCGGCTGAAAACTCATCTCTTCCGTCAGCACCTGACCGATCGGTTCTGAATTCTATCTCTTTACTATTTCCAAATATAAAAAAAACACTTAGCTCTGTATTCTGTGGTAGGCTTTATGAGACCAGTTTTATGCACTTATGCTTTTTGTTGTCCGTGGTGAGGATGCTGGGACGGGAGCCTTGAGGCGGGGCCGGTGGCGTGAGTAATAGTTGGAATCAGCTGTGGGCACACAGGTCCCACATATCTCACAGAGAAAATCAGGAGCATAAGAGGACAAGCGACGGGACTGCTGACGAGAGAGGACCGGTCCCGGACATATGTTTTAAGTTTGTATTTATTCAGTCTGGCTGCCGGCCTTTTACTTCAGTGTTATTGTTTGGTTATTTGTATTAAAATTTGTTAAATGTTCGCCTGTTCCCACCTCCTTCCTTCCCAATTTTGAACTTGATTACATTGTCCTTGTGCTGTTCCAATTCCATTGTTTACCTTATTTGTGAGAGGCTTCTGATAAAATAACTGCTAAATGACTAAATGTAAATATGCATTTTTTCCACAGACTTTTGAAAGATCGCAAAAAATAAGATCTTTGATGAACAAATTTTCATGTTGTTAACACGTTTTGTCTATCAAGATCATCTTTACAGATTAGCACGATATTTGCTATTTTGGTCTTTACATAAACCTCCAGAAGTAAAAAGCTAACAAGAGGCTATTAACAGACTACACATGGTCGCTTGATATCACCACCAGCAATCCTCCGACAACTTTCTCAAACTTTAATAAAAACGTCTTCCCTGACAAATAATATAATAATAATAATATAACTCTATCAATGGATCACTATCATTGAATTTTGACATTTGCGCCCATGTTGGAACATTTGTGAGATTTATATGCGTAATGATGTTACGTCCCCTCCAAAGTAGTCGCTTTTAGCAACTTGTTAGCAACTGCCGTTTTAAAGACACAATAAAGGTTCAAAATCACAAGCGGCTTATAACTGGTGTGTTTAAGGTCACTGATTCAAACGTGAAAACATTTAGAGGTTTTGTTAGCCACAGACCTTTATTTAAAAACTCACAGACTTTGAGGCGATGGAACCGGAAGTCTTAAAGTGTTAACTCGCTTCCCGGGTTGGCATGCAAAAATACATATTCTCTGAGGTACTCCAAAGGCCTATATGAAACCCCAGATATCAGAATTCAAGATTTTCCCAACCGTGAACTTTTTAACTGAACGATGCGGCTTTGTCTGATTTCATGGAATGCTTTTACGGTTGGATAATCAAAATGTTTAGTATGAGAAAAAATGAATGTGTGACGATTTTAAAACTCTGCGCTCCTCTTTGAAGAGTTTCTTAAAAATAACCTCAGCTAAACCATTACGTTCATTACCCAAACTTTCCAGAGGCTCCTCCTGAGATCTGTTCCTCTGTCTTCTGGTACTTGTCAAAAACACTTCACGTCCTAAACCAATTAACCAAGCTCTTCTCGAAGTGCCCTGGTCTCCTGGCAGGCTGGGAGGAGAGGCTGTTGTGTGTCTGACAGGAGCTCCTCTCTTTCTTCCTCCCCGTTTGCTGATTTAATTTGTTTGGTAATATGAGGATTGGCATGTTCAGGCCAGATTCACTGCGAAGTGAAATTGGACAAGGGCATTGGCGCTTCGACGTGTAAAACTGTCTCACCTTGACAGCTGGCTGAGTGCATTGGGAATGCCTGCAATGAGCTCCTGAAAGGACCACACACACATCAATTCATTTAGTCCTCGTTTTAGGATTTAGGGAATGACATCATGAAGAAGTGCGAAGTCCAGGTTTGTTAAAAGGACGGTGCTGCTTTGTAGGTAGAGTGTTGATTTGAAACTTAATTGTACAATACTGTCTCTTCATTATGTCTGTTAGCTGCAATTGGTTTTCAGTTTGTAATATAGAGGATAATATAATAATAATAGTAATAAAAATAAAGATAAAATCCATCAAATTGCTTTAAAAGGCTGTACATCTCAAATATGTCTTTCATTTACCATAAAAGAAATGTAGTCCTGAGGTTGGAACTCTATGGGTGTGTTAATGGACACGGTTTTCTTTTTGTATCTCAACAAAGAAACACTACGAAATATGAGATTTTCTATAACAGACTTATAATATTGTCATTATGACAAAAGCAGATAATATCCTGCATGTGGGTTCATTAGATAAAGTACATTAAACATTGCATTGCCATGTTATTTTACTTCATTGCAGTTATTATTTCCAGACTATCTGCCTGCTCTTCTCCAGAGAATGACACCAGGAGCATCTTAAGTCTGGCTCATTTCCACCACCAGTGAAGGGAAACGTCTCCTTAAGGTGTGTGTATGAGGGACAACCCTGAGGGAAGACGCCAAATCACAACAGATGACACACTGTCTGGAGACTAGTTTTTAATGCTAAGGTGAGAGAACATAGTTTAACCCATGGATCTCCAACCTTTTTGTAAGTGAGGGCTACCTGAAGATATAACATCATCTAGGGGGCTATTTGTTGATCAAATACTTTCAAACTTGAAACAGGTGATGCATTATTCTTAGGCTCACAGGACCAAATTCTTTTTTCTTTCACATATTTTTGCACTTGAGTATATAAAAGCTTTCAACACGTGCTAATAACATTTCATGATGATTTAACACTTGGCTGATCCCTATAGTCACAGATTCATCAACTGTCCTGAGCATTATTGTTGATCCCTGTGTTTTTGGCGGGCACCGTACAGAGTTCATGCGGGTGCCCGCGGCCACTGGTTTAACCTCTAATAGATTCTACGGTCTCTTTTTGATTTGTATCTGTACCACTGGTGTTACGATGGAAGGATATGGGATAATAGAAGAACTGTTTAAAATGATGCACAATACAAGGGGTTGGTATTAAAAGGATTGTTTACCCAAAATGTTTTATTCTGTTATGAACTACTGTCCCAAACCTGTATAAATGTATTTGTTTGATTGCACACATAAATAGATTTAAGGTAGAATGTTAGCAAATGACATTTCTGGGACATCGAGTACCATAGTAGGAAAAATTGCAGTCAAAGGTGCTCCAGAACTTTTTGCTTTCCTAAATTCCTCAAAATATATTTTGTGTTAAATAAAAATGCACAATTAGGCCTATTTTTCCTACTATGGTGCCCCAATGTAAGTTGCTAAAACTCATCCAAATATCTTTGTGTTACAGAACTAAGAAGTGAATCCAGTAATACAATGCAATATACTGTATGTGCAATTGATTGCAAATGTCAACCTTATGATAAAAAGTTCTATTTTTTAGCAAAGGTTTCTACGTTACTATATCCACTTGAAGATTTTTTTAAAGTGTTTACAGCATAACTTTTTAGTTATTTGTCACATCCATAACAGTGCATATTCCTCCTAAATAGGCACATGAAAATTGATACATTATAACTATTTTTATGTTCTATAAAGAGTCATCCCTTCTCCATTTGTTGGGTATTATTGCTTCTGGTTTGCACCATTTGAATTCACCGAAATCCTACAAAGTATGGTGCCTCTCAAAAACGTGTCGTTTAGTGTCAAATCCGTAACAGGTTCATTTTCTCTTTTAAAATAGAAAAATTGTGCTGATGTCTGGTTTAGGGAAATATAAACAGATGAGTCAATATCCTAGTGGTAATAGAGAAACACTTCCTCTTAATTATGAATTAAAATGTTGGATCCAAAACGCTGGAATTGCGCAAGTGACGTAACGGACTAAAAAATATCAGTGCTGGAAACTAAGATGTACCTGTTTAGTTTAGAGGTCTTTAATATCCATAACATACTCCTTTCTTATAACCGTGACGTATGAGTTTGGCTACATGCTCACTGTAGTTCTACTTGTGGTAATTTGCTATGTTTACTTGAAAACAAGCGCTTTAATTTGGTTAGCAATGATAAAATCCTGCTCAATTTTCTCTTAATGTTTTATGCTAAACAGCAGAGCAGCCCAGGACGGGGCCAAATGACTCTATATTCTGATACCCTGCTGTATCAGCAGCCCAGCAGTGTTTCGTCACCCAACTGACTGACGCTTCTGTATCCTGAGATTATAGTCTTAATGAAATATTCCCTGCTCCATTTCTCTTTATGGGCTGTAATGATTATTAAACTGGGCTGTGGCGGGAAAGCACAATAAAAGCTAATGATATAGCCAATGGTCTAGGCAAGCTGCATCAAAATACCTGAGATTTCTGCGGTGGGAATCCCTGATTAAATCTTTAATTACAGGCTTCATACTTCAATGCACCGAGGACTCTTCTCACATATTTGTTTTGCTTGGGCTATTTGTACAAATGCTCCACTGTGGTTATTTACCATGGTTTTTGAGATGCGCCCGGTCGGCGTGATTGGCTTTTATTATAAGATTGCGGCCCCAAAGAGTTTGGTTTAACCTTTAATGGTTGTTTGTTTGTTTATTCTCGGCTCTTATTCTCCCACGCACACCTCATGCAAAAAGATGACTCGAATTATAGAACAACTCTGTTGTGTTGTATGCTCTGTTGTTTATATGTTAGTGTCTGTGCTAAGGAGGACTTCTATTTATCCTGCTATTTTATTTCCATAAAATAAACATCATACTACATCATAGCAGCACTAGCTGATTTCTCTGTATGCATAAACCATTAGCTTCTATTACAAGCAATGTGTTCAAGCTAATGAGCAAAGCGTCTCTTCCCGGAGTGAGCAAACAACAGGAAAATCAACTAAACCCAGTTTACGAAACAGGAAAATCCTCCGCCCTCTTATAGGTCAGACCATCTTAACACAATTCAGCTACCGCCGACTGGCACTGACAGCATTTGTATGTAAGCTAGAGTAATGGACTCGGATGGGGTTGTGGGAATGGATGCTACATCGAATTAGTTAAAAAGAGTTCCCAGGAAAATTGTTTTATTTACTCATTCTCATGTCATTCCAAACCTGTATGATTGTTTTTATGTAGAACACAAAAGGAGATATTTCAAAGAATGTTGGTAACCAAACAGCATTGGCCCCCATTGACTAACATTGAATGGACACAAAAACCACGATGACATTGACGATTTTAATCACAAGGGTTAATTCACCCAAACTTGTATGACGCTTGGTTAACGGAAAACCGATGGGCTACTTTTGTGTTCCTCAGAAAATGTCATATTTGTCATACAGTAAATGTCATAAATGGTTTGAAAACATAATGATGGATAAATAATTGTAAAAGATTTATGTATTTCTGTGAACTATTCTTGTTTTTGACAGTGATATATAGTGGCTGCTAGCCTATGGAATCCCAATCCTGCCAAAATAAAAAAATAATTAATATTAAATAAATAAAAGCATATACAATTTTTAAATAATCCAAAAGTGGATTTCTATACTTTTAGTTATTAATTATTGCAGTTCACCTGTTTTATATAAATTTTCTTATTTTTGTATTTGATTTATGCATTTATGTTAACATTTGTCTAATTCTTAATTTATGGATTTACACATTTATTTTATTTAAAGAAATGCTAACATGAAGGCATAAAATAAATACAAAAATGTGAAAATAAATAAATAAATGTTAAGTTAAATGAAAGAATGAAATAAATCTGGGTAAACTATAAAAAAAAATTACCAGTTTAAACTTTTAAATTTTCCTTTTTTTCATAGATTTATTTTTGTATATATATGTTTAATTATGGAGGACTAGGATTTTGTAGAGGGGCTACATGGTTTCTGGACAAAACTTAACATCTTTTAAAACTGAGCTTATACTATATCCTGGAGTCAATGAAATGTCCTCTACTGGAATGTCAGTTTAAAGACGTCATCAAATTGAAAATGAAGCCTAATTTCTTTACATCATTAGCATAACTTGTGCTTGATTGGCGCACATGATTATTATGTTCAATAGAGCAGAGAGGACAACAGAAAGCATATACTGTATGAATACATCAAAAATTGGAGAATGTCTTTCCTGTGCTGCATTTGAATTGGAAAGTACGTCTACTTCTATTTTCATCAGCGGGCTAATGTAATGTCATGACTAATATTATCCCAATTGACATGACAGACACTATTTATTTCTTAATACTCTCAGAGGGAAGCTAGCTCAGCGGTGCTTTTCCATCTCACTGATAGCCATCAAACTGCGGCCCTCATTTCAAACAGGGCTCAGTCATCACACGGCTATGAGAAAAGGGGGCTTACATTCACACTATCCAGTTCCTGTAGCCTTGAGAAAAGTCAAACACAATACAATTTTACTTTGTTGTGATTTACAACATCATAGCATCTAAAACAACGTAGCCGCCACGAAACGACAAATCTTTAACAGATGTTGATATATATGGCACTAAATTATTCTGGCTGTGATTGTTATCCTGATTCATCTCATCAAAATGCGCCTGTTATTTTGGAGTCATAACCTCAAACATGCACATGCTCCAAAACGTTCAGTTATAGTGTTCATGCTGTGATTTTTGAGTCTCAAGGCTTTTATCATTTCCAAATTCTGCTCCCTCCATCTCTTTCTATAATTTTTTGTAATCTGTCTACTATCTTGTAAAATGTACAGAATTGTTCTGCTGCAATATCATGCCATGGAAATGGGCCACATATACTGTACACTGCTGAAGGAGGTGTCTTATACCTTGACAAAGCTATTGGTTATCGGTCCTATTCACGTCAATGAATAAACATTTTTGTTTATAGAAATCAAATAAATTACTGGCCTAAATATTATTTGAATAACTTAAATAAATGGAAAATATTGCCTCAGGAATAAACTGAAATATATGGTTAAGACACAAAAAATATTTGACTGAAAATAATTAAGTAACCTAATATAGCAACATAGAAAATTAAATATAAATGAAATGACAAAGCACATACCCATATAAGCACATAACAAAATTGCCTGAATAAACTAAAATGAACAAAAAATAGACCTAAAGCTAATTCAAAATAAGAATATAACAATTAAACTGAAAAAACTACAATTGCTCTGATAAATACACAAACAGATTTTTGTTACCTTATAGACCTTATCGCAAGGTTGTGGGTTCGATCCCAGGGGATTGCATATGCCAAATGCATAAATGTAAATGTAAGTAGACACTTGTTGGACACAGTTGTTTTTAAGCCAATCCTCTGAGACCTCAGAGCCATGTGACCAATTTCTATATATTTTAGTTACTTTTTATTATATAGTTAAAAATACATATTTAATATATAGTATAGACATAATTTAATAATGTAGTTTAATATACCATGCGAAAAAAAAGGTACTTTTACAGAATGTTACTGTTATTTTTTACAGATTGTTAACGTATAACCTCCAAAAACGTAAAAAAAAGATCTGGCTAATTCATATGAATTCCCATGATTTTGTTTTCATACAGTTTGCTTTCGCACCAGTGACGTTTGATTTAGGGGTGGGTTCCACCTCGTAAAATAGTTACAAATTCACGTGAGATCAGGTTAACCTTTGTCAGTGCAACGCTTCAATGTTTTTCGGTGGTTAAATAAAATGCAAGAAACATCTTCAGTTGATCCCAATGAGACTAGTCCACCGATTTTAACACCATTTTAACTTTTTTTTATCACAAATGACGCTCCCTAAATGTTGCACATAGCTACAGGGACTAATGACTCATACTGAACCTGCCAGACTTTGACTTCTTATTCTTTCCGTCAAAGGCAAACAGGAAAATCACGATAATCTTAATATGCTATTCTTACATACATTGAACAACTTCCAAGAACTCCTTTTGTTGAAGGTCTGAGTGTTTGCAATAAAATCAAAGCCCTTTCTTTACAGCTCTGCTTGAAGAAGCCTCTTTAGAGTAGGGCCTGAGAGAAATATACTAGATTGTTCTTGCATATTACAGAAACGTTCTTATTTACAGAGATCTGTTCTCAATCTGATTAGCTGGTTTTATTGCTTTATAGTCTTTCCACTTTGATTACAGCAGTCTGGGTTGTGTTGTTACAAATCTTTCTTAGTCTGAGCTGAAATAAATGCATTAACACTGCAGTTCAGTTTTCATCAACAACCAAGTTATTCAAGTCTGGTTATCACGTTCTGTCCAATTTTGTAAGAGAAACCATTGGAAACACTGACTGATTGTTAGTTATAACACATGATAAACTTTGTTATTATTATCATGGTTATAATGTACATTGTCTGCATTGAAATGAATTAAGATGGTCCTTATTATAATGCCTCATAAATACAAGCTTCATAAAAATTGTTTGCCTATTTGTTCTTGTTGTCAAAGGGCATTTGTTAAGGGGATTTGTCAGAATAGCAAAACACAACCAACTGCATGTGAATGCTTGCAGCGTCCTTACTAAATGGCCATACTATGTACTTTCCTATGGCTACTGTACTCTCACCAGGCGTGATCCCGACGGAGACAACATCCTATAATTTGCACGTTAATTGAAAAGCACAGCTGAGCTGAAGCGCTTGTAAGCTAATGACTTATGTTAGATTCTGATTGTAAATTTATGCACGTCAATTGATTAACATTTCATCGCAAACATTTGATGCTTATTTAAGAATAAACCATTACTATTCATTACACGCCAGGCAGACACTTTACCTCAGCAAATGACACATTTTGCGCCTAGCCTCTTTTAGAATTAAAACATACAACAATTTTTGGTTCTTAGTACATTCAGGAAACATTGTTTTATGGTTGCAAAAAATATGTTTGTTTTGTTTGGTCATAAGCTTCAGCTGATTGGATTGCAGCATAATCACTACGCAAAGGTTTGAACTTTTACACCCTACTAAACGATACAAGGGTAAACGAGAGAAATGAATACTCTTAATATGTAGCGTTTCCTCAGAAGGGTCACAGTCATATAATCATCCGCAATAACATTCTTATCTGCCTGGAACTGTAGTTACACTAGACGCTGGGGACGATTGTCAAATTAATCAAGGTGTCAGGTTATGGTAGGACAAATAACCTCATTCGCCGTGTGTGTGATTGGTAGATTGTACCTGGACACTGTACTGTGTCTATAATTAAAAGCAGTAATACAGTTGTCAATGTCAATAAATCAATTCTTCCTCTCTGCAGGATACAAGAGGAATGGCCTTGCCTTTGACTTTTAGTTATAACCATATGTTTTTGTTTTTCTCCTCATAGTGCACCTGTCCTTAAAATTCTCCCTGGTATTCATTTACATGAGCTGAAATACAGTAGTTTTGAATACACACATTTTTGTAGCATACTGGCCATGTTTTGGTAATCCTTGGTTTACCCCATACGTAATAAATCGACATTTGAAGTGTTTTTATATTTCTTGTAACAGCTTTTTTAATATTTATAACAAGAAGTTATAGATATCATATCAAAATGTAAGTATTTTATAAGGTATGAAAATTACAGGTTTTACAATATACTTGTATTGTCAATAACTGTGATATTAAAAACCATGCTTATCAATATTGTGTTAATTCTACATTTGTATCGTAAGCTATTCAGCACCTATTTAAAATTTTAACTTTGTTAAAAACTCTCTCTCTCTCTCTCTCTCTCTCTCTCTCTCTCTTCTCTCTCTCTCTCTCTCTCTCTCTCTCTCTCTCTCTCTCTCTCTCTCTCTCTCTCTCTCTCTCTCTCTCTCTCTCTGCCTCCCTGTGATTCATTTACCAAAAAAATTGTACAATAAAAATAAACAAAATATAAACAATTTTATATATTTATATATTCCTTAGAAATAAGAAAAATATTACGATAATATCACCAAAAAGAATTATTTTGGGCATGATAACTGTGTAGTGAGAATCTGATATGATTGGCAGCTGGTGAAGTTGTATACATTTTTACAACATGAATCATATAAAAATCATATTTAAATGGACCGGGAAAAAACCCCACAAAAAGACAATTTTCCAGCAGCTTGTGTGCCAGTAAAATGCCGTAATATAACAGTTTTGTCATGTTAGACTAAATTTTTTCTATTTTCATGTAAATTTGCAGTCTTTCCAGTAATTTCAGGTTTTCTTTTTACAATGATTAAATAATAAATGTTAAATCTCTAGAAAAAAATGTAAAATTCCACAAAACAATTCTTTAAATAAATTCTTTAAAATAAGTTTTTGACAGGACTGTTTGTGTTAAAAAAATTATGTAAAAACAGTCATATTCAGGACCGGAAAACTACTGTAAAACATCACATTTTGTTAACTACATTTACACGTTTTTGATAATGTTCACCCACCTTCGAACTTTTGCAATCTATTTCTGTAATTTGACTTTTTTTTACTGTATTTCAAAAATACGGGAACATTGGGTAAAGTAAAGCGGTAACATTTCGTAATATTATATTTTTTTTCACTGAGATTGTTTGAATTCATACAAATTAGCCACCTCGTAAAATAGTTAAAAACTGGCATGAGATTGTGTTGGCCTATCCAGTATATAATCTTATTTAAAGCCCAAAGCAAGAATAAAATATAAAACTTTTCTCCTGCAAATTTCGGCAAACATGATTCTAAACCAAAACTGTTGAGGTAAGGCATAAATTTTCCATCTCTCCTAGCATTGCAGTATCTCATTTAAATGAACAAACCTGACATTCCCTCGCAATTGAGACAAATGAATATGTTGCAAGTGTGCAAGTATGTTTTTGAAATGCATGAGAACAGGCGGAGAGAGTTTTCCGTGCTCTCAGGTCCACTGCAAGTGGGTGGTAAATTGACAGCCAGTAGTAATTACAGATCATGGCAGTGATAGCCCTGTAGATTAAATCCCAGATTGTTTTCAATCAGCTATTTACGAACATGCCTCGTCCCGCTGGGTCTGGAAGGATGCCAGATAATTGGAATTAGACCTTCAAAGGTGTTTTCCACTATTAAACTGCTGAATCAATCATTGGTATTGGGACGTTCAACTCCCACTTCAATGGTTTACATAACTCATGTTTCATGGACTAAAAATGAAAGTAGCTTTCATAAAATTGTCTACAAAAAGTATATATATCTTGTCTCTTGTCATTACGCTGCTTATGCTTTCTTTAACTTTAATTCAATTACTGAAAAGCTGAAGGTGATGTGGAGATATGCTGTGTACCCTCCTGCTGTCCTGGCCCACAGACACACAATTGTATCAAGCTAGTGTTAAGCAGGAGGAGTGATGAGGTTTTCCTGAGCGAAAGCATCTCTATCATGCCAAAATAGTGTCAGAGGCTACAACCAATCAGTGTCGGCTATCAGCCTGATGAATGAGACTGCTCCTGTAGAATAAGAATTTAGCCATAAGTACACATTAACTGGTTTACATTAATGGGATACTCCACCCCATATCATCCACTACCATAGTGGGTGGGAAAAAATGTTCTGTTGAACACAGAATGAGATAAATTGAAGAATTCAGAAAAAACTGTTACGGGGAACCTTTGACTCCCATTTAATTTTTCTTACTATGGTAGTCAATGATGTTTCGGAACTGAAAGTCATTATGCAGGAAATAGCAAGTTACCTCTGCTTTAACTCATGTGAATAAAATTGATTTATTAATAGTCATATTACATGGTAAAGAAATGTATAAGCACGTGTGCACCCATTTCCAACAAACCACAAACATATGACTCGGTTTCATTTACCGCGTCCGATTCATGTCCGGCAGCTTTTAATACTGGGACCGCTATCAGTTTCAAACAATCTCCAAATCCAGCGTTACATTCACCGTTTTTTATAACATCCATCACTGAAATGGCGTGAACGAACAAACACACACATCTCACAAGAGTAACGAGCTGCAGTTGCAGGTCCACAGCATAGGCAATCTTGACGCAGCACAGCCAATCTTGATGGTAAGCAGGTCTCGCTCGTCGGTTGACGCGTGGGGGAGCTATTTCTTTTGGGATGCTTTTCCGGGAGAATAAGGGACTAAGAAAAGTTGTTACAAAACGGATTTTTATGTTTGCAAAAACTTCCCGAAACCTATGCAAACACTGGGGGAGTTTATCGAGCACAGAAATACTACGTCATTCGAGCAACTCGTTTTTTGACAAGTTGACCCTCTCAAGCATGAGAAGACGGCACGTTTAACATGGTAAAGAAGTCAGAATGCATGAAACAACATATATGTATATCATATATGCCCCGGGAAAGTCTATGCCAGGGTACTGGAGTGGAGAATCCGGCCGAATGGTAGAACCTCGGATTCAGGAGGAACAGTGTGGTTTTCGTCCCAGTCGTGGAACACTGGACCAGCTCTATACCCTCTCCAGGGTGCTGGAGGGTTCATGGGAGTTTGCCCAACCAATCCACATGTGTTTTGTGGATTTGGAGAAGGCATTCGACTGTGTCCCTCGAGGCATCTTGTGGAGGGTGCTCCGGGAGTATGGGATTCGGGACCCTTTGGTAAGGGCTATCCGGTCCCTGTACAACCGGAGCAGGAGTTTGGTTCGCATTGCCGGCAGGGCTGCCCTTTGTCACCGGTTCTGTTCATAATCTTTATGGACAGAATTTCTAGGCGCAGCCAGGGGCCGGAGGGTGTCGGGTTTGGGGACCACATGATTTCATCTCTGCTCTTTGCGGATGATGTCGTCATGCTGGCCCCATCAGACCAGGACCTCCAGCATGCACTGGGACGGTTTGCAGCCGAGTGTGAAGTGGCTGGGATGAGAGTCAGCACCTCCAAATCTGAGGCCATGGTCCTAAGTCGGAAAAGGGTGGCATGCACACTTCAGGTAGGTGGAGAGTTCCTGCCTCAAGTGGAGGAGATCAAGTATCTGGGGGTCTTGTTCACGAGTGAGGGAAGGATGGAACGGGAGATTGACAGACTGATCGGTGCAGCTTCTGCAGTAATGCTGTCGCTGTACCAGTCCGTCGTGGTGAAGAAGGAGCTGAGCCGCAAGGCGAAGCTCTCGATTTACCGGTCAATCTACGTTCCTACTCTCACCTATGGTCATGAGCTGTGGGTCATGACCGAAAGGACAAGATCCCGGATACAGGCGGCCGAAATGAGCTTTCTCCGCAGGGTGGCTGGGCGATCCCTTAAAGATAGGGTGAGATGCTCGGTCACTCGGGAGGAGCTCAGAGTAGATCCGCTGCTCCTCCACATCGAGAGGGGCCAGCTGAGGTGGCTCGGGCATCTTTTCCGGATGCCCCCTGGACGCCTTCCCGGGAAGGTGTTCCGGGCATGTCCCACCGGAAGACCTAGGACACGCTGGAGGGACTATGTCTCCCGGCTGGCCTGGGAACGCCTCGGTGTCCCCCCGGAAGAGCTGGAGGAAGTGTCTAGGGAGAGGGAAGTCTGGGCATCCCTGCTTAGACTGCTGCCCCCACGACCAGGCTCCGGATAAGCGGAAGAAGATGGATGGATGGATGGATGTATATCATGATTCATTACTGTATGTAGAGCCAAAGCTAATGCTTTTTTTTTTTTCAGGAGAAATTCACGTGTGTCACTGGTCACAGCTAATTTACAGTCTTTAAATATTAACTCTTGTTCTAACATTGCTGTGGCAAGATTACAGAAAAGTTTAAGTTTTATAGAAAAGTGCTGTTCATTGACAAGTTGACCCTGCACATTAAGACTTCATTGTGAATATTGATACAATTTCCAGATATTTTCAAATAAATTAGTTTTTCCCCAGTGGCCCGTAAAATTGCCTTATAATGTAATGAGGCTGATTTTAGAACAACACTTCACTGCACCAACCTGCGACCCGAGGCGTTAATTAAAACATTGAGCTATTAGCAATAATTCAAACGGGAAGTTACAGAAATATGAAAGCGTATATGGTGGTGAGCTTTAATAAAACATGTTAGATTAAGAAATGTTCAATTACGCCGAAGTGAGATGTCAGAAATATTAAACAGCCGACTGGATGTACTGTAAGAATCCTATTTACAAAATGATTAATATTTTAGTTATGCACAAGGGTGTAGAATAAGAAACAATGACATTAAAGTTGTACTGACTGAGACCATCTGCCTTTTATGTGTTTTTTGTGATGTTTTTTTTACAACTCAGTCATTTATATTTTACAATATTTGTGTTGAAGACGGGTTACAAAATGAATCTAGTAAAGCTGATTTCAAAGAGGAAATTGAAGAGAGACATATGGTCATGTGTACACAGTGATGTGTATGAAGTCTTGAACATTGTAAAAATCTAAATATACCATACCGCTTTCATTTAACAGCTAGTTACACCAAAACCACCATATAAATCTGCAGTATGTTGAACATGTATAGCAGTTGTTTACAGTGGGAGATGTTTAATACCCTCATGCCCCCCATCACTGCATCAGAGGGTACAGTTTTATACCGTCTATAATGAGGGCTGACAGGAAATACATATTAATGAAATGAGATCAAAAAGTGGCGTATAGCTCTCGCCTTCATTAAACTTGCAGTGACTGCGAATTTTCGGAGCACTGTGCGACTTGGAAGAGGTCGTAAAGGAGTTGCGTAAACGTGTCGAACTCCGAGTGTCGTCTAATCTGTTTGTGTACACAAAATGGTGTTACACTGGGCTAATGGCCTAGCAGTCTGAATATCAGCTTTCATAGCACTTATGAATTTCATATTTCCAAACGAGCCGTATCTGTTTCATCTGGTGTCTATTTCATAGGAAGGGAATCTTTGATGTCAAGTCCCGAAGGTTTCGCTATTACCGTTCCCCGCGAAGACGCTCCATTGTTTATTGATTAGGAGTTCATAAATTGTGAAAGAATATAGCGCTGATGAAGTTGTTAAAAGCATTTTTACATCGATTACTGTTGGCAAGTGGGAAACTGCTCTGAAGCGGAGGCGAACTTTACACCCGACAGTCACGTTGAGAGATAACGTGCAGATTTATTTCCCGTCGCCTTCGGTTGTACCGTCGCGTTTTTCAATTGAATATGGTTACGGTAATGTTTTTGATCAAGGGTGGTGGCGCTACAGATAATTGTGTCGTTTCGATTAGAAAACGCATTTCTCCATGCCATTACCGACAAGACTGCCCGGACGGCTGGCGCACCGACGCTCTCCGTAGCCATACAGAAAATAATGTTTGAATTGTAATGCTGTTCCCGTAAGTCAAAGTCATTTGTCTTTGTTTCTGCGTGCCTGTGTCTCGCTGTGTATCACAGGAAAGATGAATGCGGCTAATAGACTGTGACACAACCATTAACTACAGCTGTAATGAAAGTGTAATAGAATCAAACAGCCATTTCTCTGCAGAGCCCCAGTAGATACAGGTAAACGTCTGAAGACCGGACGCAGGGGCCTATACGCTCTCCTACCAGATTCTGCCCTTGAACTCCCATCAGCCCTGCTTGAACATCAAACACCTGGGATGAAAAGTGGCTGACTAAACTTTTACATATGAAACGAATCCACTGACTGCAATATTATTTTGGTCTTCCACAGAGGAGCGAGACGGTCTTTCATGTGCCATCTCGGCTTTTGTGAGCTTGTGTCCTTGGTCTGTAGGAAATTAAAGTGTTGAATATTGATGGTAGAGATATTCCCTCATTTTATGGAGCTGTAAAGCTTTTAGACTCAAGTGTCAAGATCATAGGGGACAATAATAAGCTCTTGTTATTAAAGGCTGCTGGCCCTCTTCTTTACACCGGTTATAACACCGGCATGATAGGAATTAAGGAAATGATCCCAATACTAACTTGAATAATTTTTTCATATCATTTACATAATATCAATATTTTTGAAAACCCCTGGGTTATCCCGGAGTTTAAATCAACTATAAAGCTACACTGAACACTGTAATACTCAAGTGATTTAACATTTGCTGGACAGATATACAAGCACTTATCAAATTATTAAATTGTTATTATTAAAGTCGGCAATCCCAAGACATTCTAAGGCCTTTATCAAACAAAATCTAATAAGTAACTCATTAAAGGTAAATACCAGAGGTATTGCTCAAATCTAAGCTATATTATCTTGCACGAAAAAATCAGATTAATCGTTTTTTTGTGTTTGAATTG